>CM061258.1:107529466-109929466 GCA_030848825.1 Tadarida brasiliensis | reverse complement strand
TCCTGGAGCACTCCTCACCTCCTCTCTGCCTGGCTGACATCTGCTCACCCAAGACAAGGGCTGAGAACTCGTTCTAGACCCTGTGATTGGGTAATCCGCAGGGAAAAGGGGAGATTCATTGCATTCCTGAGCATTATATAAATCCCGGGTATCTTGTGATTCTGATGTAGAATACTGGAGGAAAATGCAAGTATCCTTGAGACTCATGGTTGGGAGGCAGAAGTATGGAAACAGCTGGGGCTATTGTGGGCTTAGACAGCTCCATTGGAAGGTATTATATACTGTTAAATGTTTTAGGAATAGAACAAGGATTTGAGTTGTACCCTTGAGGATACTAGTATCAAACTCTACCTTTCTTGCTATTGACTTGATTTTTTTTTTTAATTGGATGTAACTTTCTTGATGACAGGAATTTAGCTGCAGGGGGAGACATTTTGAGATAATACTTCAAACTGGGACAGAGTTCTTGATGAAATCTTTGTAGAAGTTTCCGTACTGTGGTTAAGAGCTTAGACTCTGGGGTCTGAAGATCTGCTTTTCCACTCATCAGCCATGAATCCTTGGACCACAGGCTTAGATGCTCTGGGTCTCAGTGGCCTCACCTCTAAAATGGGTATAATGATACATAACTCCTGGCATAATTGTAGGTAAGAAGTGAGAAAGGCATGTTAAATGTTTAGCTTAGCACTCTACTATTATTTTTTGATACCTTTAAGGGCTCAGATTCAGGAGTCAAGATATATGTGCCCCAATAAAGCTTTGTTGTTTGCCTGGCAATGGAAGGACAAGTTAATTAACTGCTCTGAACCTCAGTCTCCCTGCTGGTAAAATGAAAGCAGTCACAGCAACAATAAATATATAACTTGCAGGGCTCCTGTGAATTTCAATGAAAGGCAAAGCTTGTTAAGTGCTTAGAAAACGGCTCGAACCCTAGAAGCATTAAATACATAATTAATATTATTTTCCCGAGTCTTTTGGTCTTGCTGCAGAAGGGGCATTTTCTGCCTCCATGGTTTTAGGAAGTGCTGAACATAGGTTAGTAAATCTGCAGAAAATGTGAAGGTGACATTGTCTGAGGAGCTCAAGAGACCTGGGCCATGTAGTGTCCCGGCGGTAGCAATGAGGACCACATCTGTGAAACACAGAGCACGATCCGTTTGTAGCAGATACCTCGGTGGGGCCCAGGGCCACTGGAAGCAAGATTATGCGTCTGAGAGCTCAGAAGGGGGGCCCGGTTGGAGGAAACTCTGCTCATCTTCCTGCTGTTTTCCAGACATTCCAGGCCCAAGAGTCAATGTGAATGGAAAGGAAAATCCTACCAGGGAGTGGAGAGTCCTGTCAAGAAAAGCAAAATATTAATATGCACTGGGTTTATATGGAGCTCCCTGTCAGCTGCAAGGTTGATTCTCCCTTTAAGGGGCAAGGACCCAACAGGATTGCTCCAGTGCAGTTATTTCGGAAATACCCTTGAGGATTTGGTCTTAACAGCTCAACATCTGAATAGCGCTAACGGTATCGGTAAGACTGTGTGCGTGTGTGTAAACTCAGTTATTTTCAACTCCTGCTCCCTCAGAGCCTCTCTTCTCTTGGCAGGAGCCCTCAGGGGCCACTTGGCAGATGGCTGCTGGTCCTTATCTGCAAAGAGCTGTCCGTCATGAGGCACCTCAGGGCTGACAGTGTTTCACAAGGGCCCTTCTGTCATCGCAGGGCGATCGGTATAGGAGGCTCCAGAGCAAAATGTAAAAAAACGAGAAACAGACTCAGGCACACTTTAGATTCATTGTCCGGTGTGTTTCCAGAGATTGCTTCGGAGTCTTCTGCCTCAAATGATAATAACAGCACTAATAATTGTTGCAGCACAGTGATTCCTCTCCTTTCATCACAGGGCCACCTTGATACGGTAGGCAGCTCAGTTACCTCGGAGCCGAGCTGATTAGAAGCAAGTTCATTCATTAAGACGTGTCCCAAGCAAATTTGCGGTCAGTGAAAGGGAAGCCGAGTGAAAACGAGCTGGGTTCCAGAAGGCAGAGCGGCGATTTTAATAAACAGAACACAACGCCACAGCATGGGGTGCTAACACCAGGGATCCGAGACCCCTTGGAGGGCAAACGACTCTGACAACTGTGACGGTGATCATTCACTTGTTTGTTCACTCAAAACACAGAGTGGAAACCTGCCTGTTTCAGGTCCTGTTCTTGGCACTGGGAATCCAGGCCGGTCCTGACCTCCAAGGTCTAGCAGGGGACACAGTCATTCAACAAATGATTTTACTAATCAATGGAATTACAGGGAAACGTCGCGGTGCTCTGACATGGCATGAGAGGCAATCAAGGCTGCGTTGGGGTCTAAGGAAGTGACATTTAAGATGAGCATTGGCTATTGTTACCATTATTATGACACTTCTGCTGCTGTCGCTGCTATTGTTCTCACTATTTCTATCGCTTCGACGGCTGCTGCCGTAGTAGCCACTACAACCACCATTTCTCCTTGCTCTCCTACCGCTTCTCCTCTGGTATGTTCCAGACTCAAGTAGTCTATGTTGTTGTTTTTTTAAGTAGATTGAGTTGCACGACAATTCAGTGCAATGAGAAGGATGGATTGCATTGTTCCTGCTTTACAGATGAAGACATGGAGACACTGAAAGGTTAGGTAGTCTTACCATGAGAGGGTGGCTAGTTAGCAACAAGATACGAAACCCCGAGTTCTCATTGCACCTTATTTCTCCATTATTTATATCCATGGCATAACATTGCAGAAAGTCCATGGTGTTTCCCAGGGGCTACAGCTTCTGGAGGGCAGACCTTCTGTCTGTTTTGTCCACGGATTGCTCCTCAGTGCTTTGAGTGGAGCCTGGCTCACAGGAGGACTCGCACAGAATGAATGAATGAACAAATGAGTGAACGATGAATCTTCCCCACTGACTTGGTTATAATATCACGAATACTTCATTGTTTGAATGAATGCCTCTCCCCTGAACAATCTTTCTCTTTCTCTGCCTGCAAACTTAATGGTCGCAAACCTGTTCAGAAATATTCTCCCCCTGAATAAGACTATTAAAATGCAAAGATTTTGGAATTTTCCCCATGCCCATATCATTAGAAGTCCACATCACAAGTTTGTATGTTCAGAGTCAAAGTTCAAAAAGTGATTTAAAGCTGGTCTTCCCCTGCCTCCTGCCTCCAACACCCCCTGCCTGACCATTTATATTCAGTGGTGTTAAAAATCAATGTGGAAGTAACATTTATTTTTCCAAGACCAGTCTGTCTAAAAAGAATCGCTTGGAAATTATGCTGTGCTAAGAATGGGTCAGCTATAACCCCATAAATGATTCACCACGCTCTTTAGTTATATGATATTATGCTTCCCTCCTGTACTTAAGAATATTTAGGCATAGAAAAAAGACAGGGTCGTGTAATAAAAAGAGAGTCAGGCGATCCTAGATTAAAATCTCAGTGTTCAGACCCTGGACAAGTCATTACCTTCTCTGGGTCTCAATTTCTTTAATTTTTCAGCAGAAACACTAGTACCTACATCATTAGCATGTGGTGGGATTTATGTAGGGCAACTGAGAAACTCTCAGCCCAATGCTAGGAATATATTAGGTCACCATGGAAGTTTCCTTCCTCTTGGGAGAATCATTTACATAATGCAGGTAAAGGACCTTCGCAGATTGGGAAGTGCTATACCTGTAGGAAGGTGCTTCTCCCCAGCCCGTATCTCCTGCTGCTTCCTTACCAAGGTCTGGGTTTCAGCCACGTGGACCCACTTAGGCTCCAAATGCATCACTTTCCCCACATTCCACCTGACGGCCACATGATCTCTACGCGTCAAGACCCAGCTTGGTTCCCCCAATAAAGTTTCTCTGTCCAGCTACTCCGTGCTCCCATCAAGTTGATTCCACGTCCTTCTGTGAGCTCCTCACCAAACCCATAATTCACCTCATGGTGTCTTATCTCTCAGCATCTCATTTCTTTGCTATGTTCCTTCTTCCTCCAACAGGAGTGTGAGCTCCCCCAGGACCGAGTCTGTCTGAGTCAACCTGCACCCCCAGCATTTAGCATACAATTGAAGTTCTAGAAATATTTCCTGAGTCAATAAATATGATTGTGTTATTACCATAATTAGATAAGAATTTTCTCCATACTAAAAACGTTATATTTCAGAACATGCAATACAAAGGGAGCCTGAATATTATTGTGGCATCCATGGACAGTGGACCAGTTTCTGACCATATCCTGAGTTATATGTAGCTGGAGTACCATTCTTTCATTAGTTTTCCTCTTCTAAAGTGATTGTGACCACGCTTGTCCTCTGAGTAGACACCCAATATTGTTAAATGGACCAATAGGGGTCCTAAGGACTTTCTGGTCAACAAAATAGCCACATATGGAAAAAATGAAAACCAAAGTAAAAGGTTGACTGGAAAACCTAGGAAGATGGATGAAGCCATATTAGAACCTTATGCCCAAAGTGAGCTCAAGTAAGTCATCGTTCCTCCTTGGCCAAGGCCACTATAAGTCCTCGTAGAAGTGCCCTCAACCAACCACCAACGTGCCCCTTGAAGAAAGAGCCTGGCCACTGCTGCACTCCCTCCTGCCTCTCCTCCTCAGTGTTTTCCAGATGTGACCAGGCCCTCCTTCCTGAAACCCTCTTCACGGTCTTATCATCTTTATAGTGACACTCCTATCGGGTGCACAATCCCGAACAACTTACTTCACCCGCCAAAGCTTCAGTTCCTCCCGCTGTCAGGGGGAGACTAGAGTTGTACCTAATTCAAAGAATATTTTTTAAAATCCTCATAAAGCTCACAGCACCTGACCAGCACAGAGAGCATTCAAGAAAAGTTAACTGTATTATTACACATCCTCCTGGTGTTTGATATCTCTGGCTTGTTTCTTAGCCTGGTTTCCTGGCCTCCACTCTTCTGCTCTTTCCTTAAAAAATTGGGCTTCTCCAGGGTTCTCTCCTAGGCTCCCTTTCCATTTCAAGCTATGCACCCTTCCTAGGAAGGCCCATCTACCCCCATAGCTTCAGGTATCATGTTTATGCTAATGATTTCCCTTCTCTTATGTCTCTGGCCTAGATTTTTCTCCTGAGCTCCACACTCAAACTCTATGACATCTTCTTCTTCTGGACATCTCCCAGGGACCGCAGACTCCATCTGCCCCACATGGAGTGCACAGCTTTCTCCTGAACTCTTACCTTTCTCCAGGGTTCACACTCTTGTGATCCATTGAGGTGCTCAAGCCAGAGTCCTCCCCACACCCCCAGCCAGTCATTCATCATGTCCCACTCTTTTAGACCATCCATTCCCACTGCAGCACCCACCTTCCTGGCCCAGATGTCTCCAGTTGCTTCCTAATTGGTCTCCCTGCTGCCATTCTTACCTATCTCCACTTCATCACCCAGCTGGAGTGATCTTTTAATACCAAACATCAGATCATGCCATTTCCCCTGCCTGAAACACATCAATAACTTCTCCTTATTCTGAGAATAAAATCCCAACTCCTGAACCCGGCATGGTGGGTGCTGTAGTGTGCCATCCTGATCCTCTGTAGGACCAAGGCCTTCATTCTCCCAGCTGCTGGGAGTGTTGACTGTTGATAGCTCACAGCTGAGTCCCTCCCTGGAAAGGGTGCCACTTCATCCAAGGTTATGGCCCCTATCCAATGACTGCACAGTGTGGAGGTACAGAGGTCAAGCTCCCTTGCTTCAATTTGGGATAACTCCAGCATCCCCTGTGGGATCAGCTGAGGTCTCTGTTGTAACTGCATTGCTGCTTACTTGCTCTCTCTGCCCAGTCTGGCTGCCCTCTCTTCCTCCTGGGTGTTGTACCTGTGAGCACTCCTGCATGCAATCTCAAGTCAGAGTTCATTTCTGGGGAAAGCTGATCCACAACATAAGGCTTCCATGCTCTGGTTCCAGTACAATGCTCAGCATAAGGTAGATACTCAGTGAGTGCCATGGGTGGATTGACTGGCTGGCTGGTTGAGGCGTAAACATGATGTGAGGTGAAGACACCTCTTTCACACCGTCAGCACCAGGCATTTGTTCAGGGGCACTCAGGGGCATGGTCAGAGGACATCCAGGGTAGTTAATGGGCAATGCAGACCCCAAGTAGCTGTTTTTGTCAGTGACGATGGAACTTGCCATTCAGGTGGCACAGGGGAGGGTAGGAGGGACCTGCCCATGGCTTTCTCTTAGTGTTCATGCTTTATCAGCAGAACATTTCCCTCTGAATTGACTTTCGTGCATTCTTTCTTACTCTGCCAAGCCAGGACCAAAAAGAAAATCCACAATTTCAGAATGTGCTTTTCTTCTGCAATCAAGGTAGCTCCTGCTGAATTTCACCTTTTTAAATGACTTGCTGTGGGAACAGCAAGGGCAGACCGCTGGCAGGATTCTTCAGGCAATTTGGTACTAACCCCATCCCATCAACCAAAGCGAAATGGCAAGAGTAATGGCATCCTGAGCTTTGCTCAGACGCCTGGAGCTTGCTCGGCTCTACCTTGTCTTGAGGCCTTTGCATGTGCTATGGTGTCTGCCTCTCCCACCCTCCCCTGCTTCGTCCATTTGCATAACCCCTGCTTGTGCTTTAAGATTCTTCTCAGACACAGTCTCCTACAGGATGTCTTCCCTGACTCCCCTGAAGGATTATATACCTTTCCTTTGCTGACCATAACGAACTGTCTGACAACTTCTTACTTCTCTTTTTGTATTGGCCACTAGGAAGCTCAGCACTCAATTTGCAGGCTATCAGTATCTTGTGAAATATGTGTGTTATGAACACTAATCTTACTTCTGACTTCCTCTTAGTTTGTTTACACTTATTTTCTCTTCCCTTAATTTTCTCACTAGCATAAAGTTGTAATCTTGTATTGACTCCAATTATTTTTTTAAGCAGAGAATTTTGTAGTGATCACAAAATAAGTGACCATCTACTTCTCTGTTTTCCCCACTGATTTGTTAGTGTATGAAAGAAGATGGTGACATCATCTTTTCATTCATTTGCCTCAAATGCCTGGCAGGTTCTCAAAAATATTTTCTGAGTGAGTGGGGGGAGGGAGTGAGTCTGGGACTTTTGGGACTTTTTACTTTGGACCTAGTGCTTTAGACAAAGAAAATAGAAGACAAATGTTTTGTATATTTTTATGCTAAAAAGACCATGGATGATTTCTTGCTTGACCAGAAGGGCTGCAGAAAGAAGAAGTGTGATCATGAGAGGGAAAATGTCACATTTAAGAGACAGCCCTTCAACTCAGCTGTGACCAGGACATTTGTTGAATTGGTGGGGCCAGGTCTAAATCCCCCCAAATACACAAAACACTAAACAGAAGCCACTAACTTCTTTTTAAAGATTAAAGTGCATTTCCCCCTTCCCCATGGAGTAATAGTCATTTCTCTTTATTTAGCAGGATTTATGACACAGTAATAGTCATGTTCCTGACGTTATCACATCTGACAATATCCCCTGAAGGAGGGGTACCATACCCTCACCTGACAGAGGAAAGATGAGAGGCTCAGAGAGGTGAAATAACTTGCCTGAAGTCACTCAGCTGAGGGTGAACCAGAACTTGAGCCCCATTTATCTGACCCCAAAGGCCATTCTATGTCCTTTTCTGCATCATTCTTTCCAGGGTGCTCCCCTACTCATGGTCTGTGTCTCCTCTTGGAGGAAACACTACCCCAGATTCTCCACGGGGAGAGCACATGGCCTGGTAGTTTTATTGCAGGGAGATCTTCAGGCTCAGTGACCTCCCTAGGAACAGTGGGGGTGTGAATCTGGAGCAGTGGTTTCCAACCAGGGGTGAGTTTGCTCCCCAGGGGATATTTGGTAATGTCTGGAGACACTTTTGGTTGTAATGACTGGTGTGTGTGTGTGTGTGTGTGTGTGTGTGTGTGTGTGTGTGTGTTACTGCCATCTGGTGGGTGGAGGTCAGGGATGCTGCTAAACATTGTACATGTACAGGACAGCATCTGATAACAAAGAATGATCTGGCCCAAGATGTCAATAGTACTGAGGTTGAGGAACCCTGATCCAGAGAGACTCCTTGCCTTGCCTGACCCATGAGCAGGCTCTCCAGCTGTGCCTCTTCCCTGTGTCTACGGAGGAACTTGGACAGCCCCAGGGGAACTGTCCCCGTGTTCCAGCCTCAGCACCTTTGCTGCCTGAGGAAAGTCAGTGAAGGCAGAGACAAAGATGAATGATAACATGGACACAGAAGGTTCCAGAAGAAATCCAGGGCTCAGTGGGGCCCTTTCAAACTGACTCACTACTAACCCATTTCTTCCTCTCATCTCAAAAGGCACAGATATAAGCCACGTTGATTGCTATGGAACTGGGTTAAATTCGAGAATGAAAGAGGTCATTTTTCATGGGCAGCTCTTTGGGGTCAATACTAGCTGAGAATTTCTGTCAACTTGGAGATATATGAGTAAAATTGCTAGGAAATAAAACTGGGCGCTCCACAGTTAATCATGTATAATGCCTGGGGACGTTCTCTTTGTGTGATATTGAAATTTGTCCCCACACTCTGATGCCCCAATCATTTATTAAACTGGTGTTAATTCAACTATATGCCAGGCATTATGCTTAGGACTTTGTGGGTATAATCTTAATTAATCTGAATACTAACCAATGAAGTAGGCACCATCATTATATTTAATTTAAGGAGGAGGATACAGAGCCTTAGAACAGGTCAGAGTTTCTCCAAGGTCACCAGGTAATAAAATGCAGAGCTGAGATTGGAACCTGGTTCTGATTAACTCCAGTGACTAAGCTCTTAACTGTCTGCCTAAGGGCTCAATCTGGCACTTTAATATGTTTGTTTGACTTGTACAATGTTCTTGAAAAAAATTTTGCCAATAGTTAAAAAATTCAATATTTTACAAAAACCGGATCTCTTAACTCCTCCTAATAAATAAGAATATCTGACAACGCTGCACTTTTGCGTGACCTGCTTGGCACCTCTGGGTACCTGAGATTTTGATCTTTGGTCAAAATAACTCTGGCATGTAAGGAGTGAGAGAAGAAAGAACAGTGCCTACATGTGTTATGAACACCATTTCCTTTGAATCCTCCACCCTGGGGGGAAACACGGCCCAATCTGACCTTGACCTTGATGAGCCCCTCCTTGGGTCACAAGGATGGGAGACTTCACTGCCCATCACTGTGACTTGAGGTGTGTAGAGAAGGCAGAAATCAGGGTCTCCTTATAAGCCAGTGAAAAGGCTCAGGCATTCTCTCCAAATCTTCTCTCTTGAGAAATCCCAAGTTTCAGAATTCCTACAAGTATTGTTAAGCTAGTCGTCATGTCCAAGTCAATCCCCTTGACTATCACAACCATAATTCTGGTGCCCAGAGGGAGCAAAACCAGGGTAAAGAGCCCCCCTTTGCAGAATTCTAATATAACAAGGCTTATTAATGTCTCTGTGTGCTACAGGTTACAATAGCATAATCTTTCCCATACATAAATAATGTATAGTCCAGCCGGTGTGGCTCAGTGGATTGAACATCATCCTATGGACTGAGAGCTCCTGGTTCGATTCCTGGTCAGGGCACATACCCAGGTTGCAGGCTTGATCCCCCGTAGGGGGTGTGTGGGAGGCAGCCAGTCTGTGTTTCTCATGTTGCTGTTTCTATCTCTCTCTCTAAAAAATCAATAAAAATATATTTTAAAAAATGTATAAATTGTGTTAAGTCACTATGCAGGCTTTTTAGTCTGAATACAGATCTGTACCCTTCTTGCACTAAACATAGCATTTGGCTCACTCTTGGAGAAGTGCCAGGAAAACGTTTTTATATAATGTCATGGATTTGATATAGTTGCCAGTTAAGGGCCATGAACTCACTGCTGGATGATGATGACAATGATGAAGAAGAATAATAAGAATAAGAAGAATAAGGAGGAGGAGGAGGAGGAGGAGGAGGAGAAGGAGGAGGAGGAGGAGGAGGAGGAGGAGGAGGAGGAGGAGGAGGAGGAGGAGGGGAAGAAGAAGAAGAAGAGATAGCACCTCTGTTGAGATGACCTCTTATCTACTATGTTGAATGCTTTACATGTATCTCCAAGCTTCATAAGCCTTTGCAGTTGGTGTTATTATTTACATTTTGCAGATGAGAAAACTGAGGCTCTGAGAACTTACTCTTCTGAGGTCACAAACTAGAAAAATCGTAGCTGGTATTCAAATGTAATTTTATTTGCTTTTCAAAACTTCCACCCTGCCACATATGTAAACTGTCTGGCAATTTAAATTAAACTGTCTGGGCTACCCAAGAGTACAATTTGGAAGAGATCCATATACCCCATTTCCTAATTATTCAGTGAAAACTTATGAGTCTAGGAGACTTCAAACATTCATCATTGTATAAGGCTTGGGCAGCTTTAAGAAGTAGAGGTTTAAGAATTCATTTAGAATGAACGTGATAAAATAAGGAGCGAGTGAGTGGTGGTGGGCCACCTCCCTCCCCTGGGGTGGTCTGTGACAGTACACGAGCCCCTCTCCCCAGTGCTTTTAATTAGGCCAAGCACAGAGAACATGTTCTGGAAATCGCTGAATGGTTTAGTGGCTGCTCTGTGTTAAGGAAGGTTAACGTTTTATCCAGAGGAGCTCAATTAGCACGCGTCAAACAGTGGTTAATAGTAACACTAAAATGAAATGATCGCTGAATTAAAGGCTTTTATTTTCATTTCACAGGAATCATTTGTTACATGTGAAGAGGCCTTTTTATCTTTAATTGGAGAGAGAAGGAATGCCGTGGGTGTATTCCTAAGGCCCTAATGACAAGATGATAGGAAAGGGGCACAGAGGAGGGGACTTTCTGAATATTTTTCTTTAAGGCTTAGGATGGAAACAGGTGCTAAATGGATCCTTCTTCCTCTCTGTTTTCTTCTCCTTGTCTATTTCTCTGTCAGCACACATTGCCCGCTCTCTCCAGGGGCCTGAGTACACACAAAGAGTCATGACTCCTGAATGCTCAATGGACTGTCAAAGGCCTGAGTGTCATGATCTAAAGAGCGAGGACAAAAGACTAAGGGCCTTTCATCAGTCTCAACGGAGTCAGGAGGAGGGTTGAATACTGGGCAGAGAGGTGTGTACCTTAGGTATGCAAAGAACCTCTGACCTCAGGCCTGTGGGAGGAACGGGGCACCCATTTCCTGACCACCTTCTCTATGCCAGGTGCCAGGTGTTTTAGAGACTTAGATTTGACACACTCAGCAGCTCCATGGGGCAAGGTATAATTTATAGATGAGAAAACTAAGACTTCTGTGTTCCCAGTGTCACAGTTAATGAGATAAGGAGCTGAATTCCATCTGAGGTCTTTTCTGTGACTTGGTGCCCTTGAACCTTTCAAAAGATGCCTTTGGCTACTGGGTGAGCCCTGTTCCAACCAATGATTCTGTTTTTATTTAAAAAAATTTTTTTCTTTATTGATTTGAAAGAGAGAAGAAGGGAGAGGGAGGGAGAGAGATAGAAACATCGATGAGAGAGAACATTGATTGGCCGCCTCCTGCCTGCCCCCCACTGGGGATCGAGCCCACAACCTGGGCATGTGCCCTGGCCTGGAATCGAACTGGCAACCTCTTGGTGCATGGGTCAACGCTCAACCACTGAGCCTCACCGGCTGGGCTGATTCTGTTTTTATATAGAGGCATCAGAGAAGAGGAAGAGGATACAAGAAAGAATTTAAGGGGGGTAAGCTGGATGGGAGAAAGGACCAAGAAACTCTGAGAGAAGTTGCAAAAGAAGACAGAATAACTGATCTGTGTCCTGAAGCGTCAACTCCTGAACTTTACCACAGGCAGGCTCCATGCTAAGCACTGTTAGGTATAGTTTCTCATTTGACACTTACTAACTCTGTGATTCTGGTTGTGATATTTTCTTGTGATATATGAGATAAAGGAAGCTCAGAGAATTTAAATGACTTGCCCAGATCACAAAGCTATTAAGTAGTCCAGATGACTCATCTCCAATAATCTTTCCACTGTTTCATGTTCTCACCTCTGTGAGAACTCCAAGGCAATTCTGAGCATAGTCACTCAGATATAATCCATATCTTTGTTCATTCATCAAATACGTACAGAGACAACATCAAGTGTTGATGAAGACGTGGAGCAATTGGAATTCTTGTCTATTATTAGTGAGAATGCAAAATGATGCAACTACTTAGGAAGTAATTCTGGCTGTTTATTTTTTAAAAAGAAAACTAAGCATACATCTACCATATGACCTAGCCATTTTGTTTCAAGATATTTACCCAAGAGAAAGAGAAAATATTTGTTCAGAAAAAGACTTCTACAAAAATGTTCACAATAGTTTTAGCCATAATATGTAAAAATTGGAAAGAGCTTAAATGTCCATCAGTAGAAGATATAAACTGTAGTACATCCATAGAAGGGGATGCTACTTTGCAATAAAAAAGAAAAAAGTACCGATAGATGGAAAAACACGAGTGAATCTCAAAGACGCTCAACTGAGTGAAAGAAGCCTTACAAAAGGAGTACATGTACATAATTCAATTTTTATAAAGTTATAGAATAGAAAAAACAAACCAAGAATAGAAAACCAACCAGAGTAGTGTTTGGGGTGGGGGTTGACTGGGAAAGAGCATGAGAGAATGTTCCGGGGGATAATAATGTTTTATCTTTCGATAGGATTTTGAGTTACACAGATGAATTCACTTGGTAGAACCCAGCGTATTTATTTGCTAGGGTGGCTGTAACAAGGTACCAAAGACTGGGTGGCTTAAACAAAGGGAGTTTATTGTCTCACAGCTCTGGAGGCTAGAGGTCTGAGATCAAAGTGTCAGCAGGGTTGGTATCTTTTGCAGCTTCCCTTCTTGGCTTGTAGATGGCTGTCTTATTATTGTGATTTCACATGGTCTTCCCTCTGGATATGTGTGTGTCCTAATTTTCCCTTCTTATAAGGACATCGGTCATATTTGTTTAGGGCTCACTCTAATGACCTCATATTAACTGGATTATACCTTTAAAGACCCTGTATCCAAATACAGTCACATCTGGAGTACTATGAGTTAGCACTTCAACCTATGAATTTTGGGGGGAGGGCTCAATTCAGGCCATAACAACCAGTAAATGTACCCTTAAGATTTGTGCACTATACTATATGTAAATTTTCATCAACAGAAAAAACTGAGAACCAATAGTGAAGTTAATGATATTCATGCTAAAGTATTTTGGGAGAAGTATACAGGTATTTGCCATTTGCTTTGACATTCTTCAGAAAATAAGATAGATTAATGGATGAAGAAATAATAGGATAGATACATGATAAAGTAAATACAATAAAATTTTAATGGTAAAATCTAGGCATAAATATATTGGTTTTCACTTCAAATTTTTTTCACTTTGCTGTTTGAGAACTTTTATAATAAAATGTTGGAAAAGTATTTATGAAGCATCTATTGTGTGCCAGGCACTGAGTGAGGTGATGGGAGTTGAATAATGAACAATATAGACAAGAGTTCTATCTTAGTCCATTTGGGATGCTATAACAAAAATACAACAGACTGGGTGACTTAACAACCTACATTTATTTCTCACAGTTCTGAAGGCTGGAAGCCCAAGATGAAGGCTCCTAGAGATTCAGTGTCTGGTGAGGTTCCCCTTCTTGGTTCATAGATGGCCACCTTCTCATTGTTTCCTCACATGATGTAAAGAGAGAAAGGAGCTCTCTGGGGTCTCTTTTATAAGGGCACAAATCCCATTCATGATGGTTCCACCCTAATGACCTAATCACTTCCCAAGGGCTTCATTTCCTAATGTCATCACATTGAGGGTTTGCATCTCAACTTATGAAATTTTGAGGAAACACAAACATTTAGTCCATAACAGTCCCAATCCTCATGAAGCTGGCATTTTAAAGTAATTCATTACCAGTTGTGGTTTCCAGTGATGCACCCAGTGGGCACATTAATTTATGAGTTGATCAGACTTAGCTCGACCTCCATGTGTACCATGCATTTCACATTTACTTGCTCAATGCTCCAGCTACACATTTCACATTTAGCTGCTCAATGAACACAGGCCCGTTGGCTTTCTACCTCCACTTGGATGATGAATGCCACAGCAGCCCATAGTTGTGCAAAGATAAATCATTCCAAGTCCAAGTGGTAAACTTCAGAAATAGCAGCAATTTATATATACCCCAGGAGTCCCTTGTGAGCACTCCTTCACTATTTATGATGTATAGTGATGAAAGTTAAAAGCAAGAATGGGAGTGGCAGCTTTATTTTATTACCATCTGCACACTACAAAAGAAACCCAAATGGAAATGCTCATTGGAAAGCCAGTTAGATAGGAAGCCCTCATGACACAAAATTTATCATGGAAAAAAATAGGCATTCACCCAAAGCTGCAGTAATATTTTCAATAGTGGACAAACATTTCTGAATTGGAACAAAGGGATTTTTCAATATTCTTAAATGACTTCTAGGCTTATGGTCCAAACCCTGATGAGCAAAATGTTGCACTGATTCAAGTCACAATCATAGAAAATAAATAATTCTGCCAGTGTTTACATTCAGGGACTTTGGGAAACCTGGACTGGGATGGAAAAAAATCTTTGTGTAATGAAGTAGAAAGAGTTTCTCTATGATGTCATAACCTATGGGTTTGAATTATGATTTTTACTAGGCAAACTTAGGCAAGTTACTTGGCCTCTTTAAATCTCAGGGTTTTTAAAAAAATCTCTAAAATGTTAAAACTACCCATTCAGAATATCTTAAAATTTTGAAACAAGCATAGAAAATACTTAACAGCATCTTTAGTATTTAGTCTGGCTCAAAGTTAGTCTTCAGAAAATGGTAGTGATGATGGTGGTAGATGTGATGATGATGATGATGGTGATGGTGATGGTGATGGTGGTGGTGATGATGATGATGGTAGTAATGATGATGATGATGGTGGTGATGACAATGATGATGGTGGTGGTGGTGATGACAATGATGATGGTGGTGGTGATGATGATGATGGTGGTGGTGATGATGATGATGATGGTAGTAATGATGATGATGATAGTGGTGATGACAATGATGATGGTGGTAGTGCTGCTGATGATGGTGATGATAATCATAACAGTGATGACTCCTATGGCAATGCTGATAATTATAGCAACAAGGAAATGAAAGAAAGCAGAGGACACACAGTAAAAAATTACATGCAAGAAACAAGGAGGCAGCTACTTTGTCTCTCCAAGAATTAAATGGCATGAAATCAACCAAGAAACTTTGGATGTGGGAACTGTTTAAAGGCTTGAGTTTAGGCTAAAGAAAACCAACAGATGGAGACCATCTGTTAGGTAGGATGCACATGGTTTCTCCTTAATCACTTGTCAGTATGGTTCATTCATAGAAGGCTACGATCAATTAGTGATGCCTGCCATGGATTTGGACCAGAGGCACAGCAATGAATGTGAGTTTATAGAATCTGGTGACAGACCTTCAGGCAGAGTTCTAATATTTAGCACTTAAACGTCCTCCTGAACTTTAATATTGGGTATATTTACCTCAATTGTTTTAAAAGAAAGGACCCTCTATTTATTACTTATTAATAGGAATATTAATAACACTGTATTATATTTGCTAATATTAATACTTAGAAATATAAGTAATATTAATAATTATGTTATAATTAATGATATATTAATTATTTATTAAAATATTTATTCCCTTTTAATCTCCAGCACATAGACAATTCTTAGGTGCCCAATGGATGTTTGTTTGAATCAAATAAAAAAATAAAAATGGTCTTTGTGGTATGAATTAGTTAGTATTTATAATATCCTGTTCTGTTCCGAGTGGCATATATTAAGAAGAACTTTGGAAAACTTTCATCCCTATGCAACTCTCTCTTCAAAGGGTGAATAAAGGAAAATGAAACTTTACTCTTTAACAAAGTTGCATGGAGACTACTGTCACTTGCTTTAAAGAAATGAATCTTTGCAAAGCCCTGGTAAAAGTTGTTTCAGACATAACTTAATGACTGGGCTTGAGATTCACTTTCCAAAATTGTTTATTTGCTTCTCAATGAGCCACCTTTGTTCTAGGTCAAGTCTGGCTCAAAAAAGGAAATTTTCACTAAGATTTTACTTGTAATAATGTTACAAGCTTCTTCAATTTCTTTCCAATTATTGTGCCTATCCACATGGCAAAAAGGGAGGAAAATGTTTATGATGCTGTTTTGTCTCAAGGCCTTTTTGTTGTCCCTTACTATTCAAGATTTACAGCACCACCAACACAAAGGCAAGACTTTTCAGAAGTCTACCCAATGCCCCATGAATCAGGAGGGTTTCCAGTCTGACTGGTAGGAACAGGCACTGTTCCCAGCCCTGTGTGAGTTCCAGGCACCATTTCCTCTCATCCTTTTGGGTGGTTCTTTGCCCAGTCTAACGTAGCTTCCTCACACCCGGGGGCTCAACACTCAAAGGCACCCTCTGCAGATCTCCGGGTCATCTCCACGTGCAGCTCTCTGCTTTCTAGACCTCGATCATGCAAATTCAAGTTATTTTGGGTTCTGTGGACTCACAGTTCCACCTCCTCAACTCAGATCGTCCATGAAGCTTTGCCTGGCCTCTCCCAAGGGGCTGCTTCTTACAACCTGCTTTGTAGAGTTCTTCAGAAATGACCTCAGAAACAGAAATTCTGAACTTAGAAGCTGGAAGGAAGCTTCAAGGTCAACTGTCCTGCTCTCCAAGGAGCTTGTAGACATACTATGATGCCAGGTCCTGCTTTCTGTGACAGAGGCTTTTAAAAATCACGCAGAGGCATCTGGTATAAAACAATTGCTTCTATTTTTGCCTTCACTGTCCTCTGTAGGATGGGGGATGAAGGATATGGAAGCAGCACAGCATGAGCTATGGTGTTACAAACACTAAGTTCAAATGCTAGTTCCACTACTTAGTTGCTGTGTGACCTTAGCCAACTTACTTAATCTCTCTGAGTCTCTGTAAAATGGAGAGAAGAATGCCTCTTTGGAAGAGTGATTGAGGGTTTGCAAGAGGCAATGTAATTGCCTTATGCTATGCTTGGAACATAATAGGTGCTCAACAGATATTTGTTTCTGGTATGGATGATGGAAGGAGTCCCTAGCCTGACCCTTGAGGATTCTATAACTCAGGAAGTGGGCAGAGTGCTTCTGTGGTCCTTGTGCTCATTAGTAGCTCCTGAAAAGGCCAGCAGAGCTTATCTCAGCAAAAAACACCGAATGAGCATAGGCAGAGAAAATCAGCCCCTCCTCCTTGGGAGGGCAGGAATCCAGGCACAGCCCAGCAGCAGGTAATGCCCCACAGCCAGGTAAAGGATGCTCCCACATCAGTAACCTTTATCACCACGTCAGCAAAGCTGGGGTGCTTAAATGAGCTCAGCTCGATAGGATGGCTCTGCTCTCCAGGTAGACATCCCAGGCCTACGGGGGCTGGATGTCATTAGCCTGGTTGGAACTTTCCTCGGGCTTTAGGGAGGTGAGTCCTTTCAGCAATAACTTGTGCACTGGACAAGGCCAGATTGATACTGTGTGATATTAACACAGCAGCTACCATTTGCTGAGTTCTGTGTGCCTTTCCACCTCCACCTTCTGCACTAATTCCTTCAACAAGCGTTATGGAAACAATTCCCTCATGGCTACTCAGGGCTAAGTCAAATTCTGTCACCCCCTTGCTTAAAAACCCTTCAAAAAGCCATTATACTGGAATGAAGGCTGCATTTTTAACCATGTCCTAAAAGTTCTAAATGATCTTATCTTGCCCCAGACTATTTTTCTCCTTCATGCCCCAGGGTCTTTGCACATCCTTTCTGCTCCTGCTGGGGATATTCTTCTAAGAGATTTTTGTATGTCTGACTTAGTTTCGTTCTTCAAGTGTTCTTCAAGTGTTAATTGCTTAAAAAGATCCTCCTGAACATTTAAAGCTGCTGAGTGATTTGACAGATGCTGAGCTATTAGGAATCACTATTCTTTCCATTTTACAGACGAGAAAACTGAGGTTCAGAATAGTGGTAGAGCCTCCCTAAGGCCCCATACCATGCCGGCATTGCAGTTGAATCTAAAGGCTAGTGATTTGTCCATCGTGTTATATGTATTAGTCTTTCTTGTTTATCGGGGGGACCTTGTCCTTCCCATACCCCTTCTTCTCCCCCTCCACCTTCTTCTTTGTCATTTCAGGATCAAGTTGATTAACACTGTCTATCCTTTGATGGGACACACTCAGACCATGTTTCAACAGGGGTTTAAGCAAACTTTCAGGACTCTTCCCTTTGCTGCAGGCCAGCATGTCTATTTTTCTTATTAAAAACAAGAATGGAAATAGCTCATGCTGCAGAGAGACCACAATCACCAACACTAAATTTGTCCTCTTTGTAAAGCAGTTTGTGAAATAAAATGGGTAGTGTTTTGTCCCCCTCAGGCCAATCCAGTGTAGTGGTATAATGTGATGAAACTATTGAAAACTGGGAGTTTTCTTTCTCTCTCTCTCTCCCCCAAACTGTAATTGAGCATTCACCATAGTCTACATTTTTCTAGGGGCTAAGCATAGAATGGTTGAATAACACAGATATGGTCCTTGCTCTCAGTGAGCTCACAGGCTCACAAGGTACCCAGATGGTAAACAGGTAATTATATTAATACTAATTCGGTTATACTGCAGTAAGTACAAGAAGAGTTTCAAGGCGCAATGCAAGTGCAAACATGAAGTGTGTGTGTGTGTGTGTGTGTGTATGTGTGTGTGTGTGTGTGTGTGTGTATGGGTGCATTTGTGATCAACTTGGTAAGTCTGGAAATCTCCCCTGAGGAGTAGGAGAATCTACCTTAATCTGACCCTTACTTACCTTTCCCACCTCATCTGGTACCTACCCTACACCCTGCTCACTCCCTGTGAATCCAGAAACCACCTTTTTCTCTGTTCCTTGAACACAGAAGCTATTCTTGACTTTGGCCTTCATACATTGTCCTCTCTGATTGCCTCACCCTCCACCAGGTCTTTAAATGGCGGGTTTCTTGCCATTGGAACTCATTCCAAATGCCCCAGTAAGGATTTCCTTGCCCACCCTATGTGAAGACATCCCTCTGTCACGCCCTCCAGCCTGCTTCCTTGACCCAGGTGATGTCAGTGCTACCTTACACAGGCCACAGTCTGAGTAGTAAGATTCTAAAGAATTCCCTCCCTTGGATCAGAAGAGAAGAAACAAGCATGAGGTTGGTATTTTCCCCAGTGGTCACTATAATTTCAGGAAATGACCTGGGTCCTCACACTGTGGGCTCTGTGGGAGATAGCTCTGCCAGTCTCCTATCAGGGAAAAAGAAACATCCCTATGTGTGTGCCAAATGCTGTGCCAGGAGATTTCCTTGGACTATTTCATTGAATCCTTAGTCTATTTCTCACTCACAGAGGAGAAACCCAGAGCTCAGAGAGTTTCAGGAATTTGTTTGTGGTCTCACAGCAAGGAAGTGGATGAGCCTGGATACAATTTCTGATTTGTCTGAAGCGGGAACTTCCCCCTTTCTAGCCAACCCTCAGTTTCTTTCTTTTCTTTTTTTCCTTTATTGATTTTAGAGAGAAAGGAATGGAGAGGGAGAGAGAGATAGAAACATCAATGAGAGAGAACATCAATTGGCCGCCTCCTGCATGCCCCCGACTGGGGATTGGGCCCACAACCTGAGCATGTGCCCTCACCAGGAATCGAACCAGCGACCTCTTGGTGCATGGGTCGATGCTCAACCACTGAGTCACACTGGCCGGGTGCCCTTAGTTTCTTTTGAAGTTGTATTTTAATGCTGCTTTTTTCTCATAAAAGTCAAGTTGATAAAAGGTGATATTCTGGGACACAAACAGCAATATCTAGATAACATCTCTCCACTTACCAAGCACTTTCCCATATGTGGTCTGTTCATCAGGACAATCTGTGTGAGGTGGGCTGGGACAATGGGATTGGAATTCCCATTCAAATCCCAGCTGGTGGCTTTGAGGAAGTCACCCAGTCTCCAATTCTTCACCTATAAAATGGGACTGCCAATACCCATTCAAGACATGCAAACATTAAAAGGAATTGCAGAGCCATCATTAGGCATAGAGTAGGCTTCACATGGGTATTAATTATCATTAAGTCTAGAGTTAACAGTAATCATTACAGTTAATGGTTATCATCAATTCTACAGTCATTAGCAGAATCCCTTCCTCAATGTGTTGGAATAGGAGGACCCCAGGGCCACGGGTTGATGGAAGGTGAGTTAGTCACAGCCATTGACACCTGGATCTCACAAACCAAGTTGTAGGATGGCTCAGTTCTCACTTCCCCTTGGTAACCAGATGCCAACCCTTGGGATGAGGCAGTCACACAAATGAATTGTGATGCTCTTGTGTAACATTTGTAACACTCCGATCATTTCTGGCCCAGTAGATACTACCATAATCTGTCTAACTGAATTCTTCAGCAGAAGGGCCATTTGTTCTCACATTTGTCATGGGAATCAGAGGCACCCATGGATTAACCTGGCATGGTCTCAGGGCAAGCAGGGATGATTTATACAGACATCGGCAACATCACCATCTCCATGACCTGACATGTCTCAGAGCTTTTCATTTGTCAAACAAATTAATCTGGATGTGTCATTGAAACACAACAGCGATGCTCACTCAGAGCTGAGGATGGGCAGGGTGGGGGAGATGGCCATTCTCCAGGCTGGGAGAGGGGGTCCTCGCCACTTTCACTCCATGCCTGATTTTCCCAGTCTGTTATTGTTTTTTGATTGTTAAAGGATGTGTATTGTTTTGTCAGCCCTTAAAATTTGGAAGCCTGGGATTTCAATATCCTCTATGATCCTGAAAAAAAAATCATAGAGGATATTGACAATAAGTGAAAGCCTCTGTGTTTTTCCCTTTTACTTGCCTATCAGTTCATACTATGCTTACTTCATATGGTTTAAAAAGAGAATTCCTGTACTATAGTACAATTAAAAACTGAGCATGGCTTGCCAATATTTTACTTGATCTGTGTTGAGAGGCTTTTAGGTTTGTCTTTGTTTTTTTTTTCTTACTTAAAAAATAGAGAACAGTAACATTGTCCATGTGTTCTTCAACCCAAAGAACCAATTAATAATAATTTTATCATATATCATATTTTTGTACATGAAGTTTAAGTGTTTAATCATTTTATAATATTTTAAAACATGGGCTTTTAAACATAAAACATGGAGTTCTGGATTGAAAAATAGAAAAAAAGCCTGACCAACACTGGGCTTGCAATTGTATGTGGTAATATTTAGCTGGAACTGTGCTAACTGTTTCATTCGAAGGATTCGAATCCTCCAGTTTGCCTCAGTCTCCATCATTCCCTATTGCTTCGTATGTGCAGCTTGGTTATCTGTTTGATCCTTGTAGGCAGATGGGTCTCTGACTCATTTTCTTTCTTCGATCTCTCCCCCTCTTCTTCTCCCTGATAGTTCCCCTTGTTCCTTAATTTCTCTGATCTGCTCCCACTTCTTCCTCTCAATCTCTCACCCAGATGTTACATTTATTTATTCTTTAATTTATTTTTGTTACAGATATTTCTCCTTTTTTCCCCATTGACACCCTCCTCCCGATTTCCCCCTCCCCCCATAGCATTGTTGTCTATGTCCATTGGTTAAGCATACATGCATATAAGTTCTTTGGTTAAGCTCTTCCCTCCCCCCGCACCCCTCCTCTGAGGTTTGTCAGTCTGAACCATACTCCTTTCTATGTCTCTGGATCTATTTTGTACACCAGCTTATTTTGTTCATTATATTCCACAAGTAAGTGAGATCATGTGGTATTTGTCTTTCTCTGATTGGCTTATTTCTCTTAGTATAATAATCTCCAGGTCCTTCCATGTCATCTCAAAGGATAAGAGATCTTTCTTTCTTACAGCTGCATAGTACTCCATTGTGTACATGTACCACAACTTTTTTATCCACTCATCTACTGATGGACACTTGGGCTGTTGCGTTCAACAAATCATCAAACAACAAGTGCTGGCGAGGGTGTGGAGAAAAGGGGACGACTCTAGTACACTGCTGGTGGGAAATCAAGATGTTACTTCTAAAGTTCCATCCATTTTTTGCCTTGCTGGGCTTGGGGATGGGTGGAAATTGGAGATCCTTCCAGTGTTGTGTTAGAGAGGAGAAGATGGAGAGGGTCTTTCCAGTTCAGCTTTGCAAAGCAACTTCAAGACAAAGCTTTGTCCTGGTAATGACTGACCATTCCTTAACACAATTCCAGTTCAACAGAACTCTAAACGAGTCTTGATCTTTTCTCTACCTTTCCCCATCCACATCTTCACACCTGAGTTTGAAGAAGACCAGGATCCCAGAACAATAGTGGGTCAAGATTTATTAACTGGGAATGGAATAGAGGGGGCAACATCTCCATCATGCCACAGTAGAAAATTTGGAAAATATGAAAAGTATTACAAAGTAAAAAAAAAAAAAAAATTTATTCTTAAATAGCACAAAACATGGGCCACTCCAGTGTATTTCCTCCAGCATGTTTTACTTTCTTTCCTCCACGTAGTTGGGACTAAAAAAGTACAATTTTGCATTTTCATTATTTTGCTTGTCATTGTTGAGTAAGTATTTCCCGATGATATTAAAAATGCTCATAAACATCATTTCAATGACTGCATCACAGTCCATCATGCTAATGTGCCCTTGTTTGTTTGGTGCCCTATTGCTGGACACGAGCATTGTTTTCTGTTCTGCATTTTATAAATAATATTGCACACAACTCTGTCTATGTCTCAGAATATTTCCTTATGATCTTTTCTAGAAGGAGGGTTTTTGGGTTAAAGAGTTGCACATTATTAAGCTTCTTGTTACCTTTACCAAATTGAAGCTCACATTTTGGTATCTGTGGGTAGTCTCTTAGTTGTAAAGATATTGTGATAATTTGGTGCAATCCCCCAAGGGTCTGGACGAGCAACAGGGATGAAGAGGGACACGGGCACTGGGAAAATAGATGAGGGACGTTTGAACATTTCTTAAATGAAAAGTGCAGCCAGGTTTGGAGGTCATCCCCAGAAGTGCATTTCATTCCTGGCTAAACAATTTCCTGAGATTGGCTTCTTGTCAATGCCCTCCACGGCTGCAGTGTTAGCCAAAGAGGGCATGTCGGATCATTTTTGAAGTCATTCTATTTTTCTGCCTGAATCTTGACATGAAAATTCTTCCTCCCTCCCTGCCTCTCTCCCTCCTCTCTGCCTCCCTTTCATCTTTCTTCCTTTCTCTTCTTCTCTGTCTGCTTCCAATAATTACCATGTGTTGAGTACCTATAACGGGCCAGGTGCTGTGCGTGGCTCTTTACATCACTATTCATTTAATCCTCTTTGCAACAGTACCAGGTGGTCATCGCCATCCCACTTCCACGTGTAGGGGAGCTGAAGCTCAGAGAAAGTTACTGAGCGTGCAGAATAATACACTTCTGGCAGGTGAGCAACAGCACTGGATTCAAATTTTGTCTCAAGCCCATGCTGATCCACCAAACCTACCAGTAAGGTGACTCACCGACTCAGTCTGCACTGGGGTAACTGTGGAGGGCTGCCCCTCGTCTCTGCCTGGTCTATCAGGATGTTGTTACTATGGGCCTGCAAGAGGGCATCCTGTCTGGTCTCCTTGAGAATAGAGGCTGGGTGTTATAATTTCTATATCCTCAGTACCTAGCATATAGTAGGCTATATATGTATATATACATATCCTGCTGGAGTACCTCAAAACCTCGCTCGTATGCCTTTGTGAGCCTCTTTATTTCATTTTTTTTGGCATAATGTCCAAAGCCTCCTGCTCATCAAGTTGCATAGCAGCTTCTGGGAGTTTTCCAACTCCTTTGTCTCCAATACCAGGAAGACTTAAGGGGTTAACGATCCACAATGATGGTGACCAAGGAACATGACAATGATAACCACATCTCAGTTCTGCATTACAGCATTCACTTTCCCTAAAACAAAAGACTCTAGAGTGGATTTGCAGACACATACCAAAGCCCTCTCCTTAGGGAGTATGCAGCAGTCAGTGATGGGTGAAGGGATTTCACAAGTGCTTTTCATTTTCCTCCTAGATTTGCCTGCTTGGGAAGGGCAGACTGAAGAAAGACGGTGAAGCCAATGGGATCAGGGAGATCACACCTGTGCCTGATAAAAAGCAGTTGAAATGAAGTGAGTTCAAGTTTAGATTCAGGCTTTGTCTTTTCCCAGTGAGGTCTCCCTTGGAAACTTTCCTAATTTTTTGAGCCTCTTTCTCCTCATATCTAAAATGGGGACAACAATTCTTATCTTGAATTATTGCAATAAGACTTTGACATAATGGATGCAATTTATTTAGCAGAGGGTCTGGCATTAATGATTGATATTGATATTATTATTATTACTATTATCTATCTATATCTATCTATCTATCTATCTATCTATCTATCTATCTATCTATCTATCTATCTATCTATCTCTGTGTCTGTTTTACTACATTCTTTTGGCTGGGTTTTCCTTCAGTATTTTCTCTCCACTTCGTGGAATATTCTGCAGAGGGAAAGACAGTATCTATCTATATGCGTTAAAACCAGGTTTCACTTTCCTCACGCCATTCCTCCTGCTGGCACATTCTCATATACAATGTAGAGAAATGACAAATAAACAACAGTTAGATAATATCACATGAGCTGATGATGTTATCCAGGTGAAGGGGTGAAGGAGACGGAGGGTGATATTTTCGGTTAGGTGGTCAGGGAAGGCTTCTCAGAGGAGTTGGCATTTGAGCGAAGGCTCGCATGGAATGCGGGAGCCAGCTGTGAGGATGCCTGTCTCAAACGTGTTTCATGCTGATGGAACAGTAAGCACAGAGGTGCTGAGGCAGACGGGGAGTTGGCGGGTTCCAGAAATACCCAAGAGGAGAAGGAGGCTGAAGCGAAGTGAGTAACACAAGATGATGTCAGAAAGGAAGGCAGGGGCCACCTCACTTAGCACCTTGTAGGAGGGGGTAGGGACAGAATCCGCATGGGAGGCGGAGCCAGTGGAGGGCTGTGGGCAGGGAGTGATGTGGTTGGACGCGTTCTATACAAACAGCACGCGAGCTGCTGAGTGGATGGAGGAGCCATGGAAACATGGAAGCCAGGTTAAGGCTCTCACAGTGGTGAGGCAAAAGATGATCGTGGCTCAGGCCACGGCGTTTCAGTGGTGATGGTAAGATGTGGTCAGTTTGGGCATGTGGTTTTTGTGGCTTTGTGTGAATGTGCGTCTGTGTCGTACGGAGTAGTTTCCTGCTGCTGCTACAGCTAATGATGGTGTGTGTGTGTGTGTGTGTGTGTGTGTGTGTGTAAGGGAGAGGGAAATGTGGCTGGACTCAGCATCATGTCACAGGAGAAGGTAGAATATTTCAGCCAAAGTTGTCGTCTAGGTAGACTTCACATTCATGAATCCAAAAAATGAAGAAACTCATCAAACTGTGTCTTCTCCAAAATGCAATATAAATCCAGCAAATGGATAAGCTGATGCTACTCTTGTTTCTATTCACCGAGAGAACAATTACAGCTAAACACCTTGGAGAAAGTCATCCAGTCTCCAAGTTTGCTAATTCCATTTCGAAAATAGCTCTAACGTCTTCACTTGCTCATGGCGGGGATAATTAAAACTAATGAAGTGAATTTAGGGCTGTGCATCAGAGGCAGAGCAGGGAATCCGACGGTGATTATGGATGCTGTGGCTCCTTTGAAGGTAATTGTTGAGCGACCCTCCTTCATTTGTATTCATGAAGGTAAGGAGCCATTTTCCTGAGGTTGGTAAACATTTCAGAGGAGCCATCCACACATTACATTTTTGAATTTAGAATTCTTCATTATGTTTTAAGAGTTCCAGGATTTTACCTACTGGTCACAAATGACTAAGCATAAACCATTATATGTCTTCTGTTCTTATTCTGAATAATGAATTTGAGAGATGAGAAGTTGAGGAGAAGGGGGGAGAGGGAGGAAGGAAGAAAGAAACTGATTTATATATTTATAGAATATATTTATATTTCTATATATGGATTGAGAACTTATGCCCTAGACCCTATTGTGTGCCACATGGTGTCCAAGGTACTGAGGAACCATAAACAAAATAGACAAAGTCTCTCTTCCCATGCACTTTATTTATTTATTTTTTAATGTTTTTATTGATTTTTTTTTAGAGAGAGAGGAAGGGAGAGAGAGGTAGAAACATCGATTGGCTGCCTCCTGCATACCACCTCCTGGGGATTGAGCCTGCATCCTGGGCATGTGTCCTGACCAGGAATCGAACCGGGACCTCTCAGTCCATGGGTCGATGCTCAATCCACTGAGCCCAGCTCAATCCACTGGGTGTCATGCACTTACATTCTAGTTAGAAGAAACAAAAACAGGAAAAATATGAGTTGGTGATAAGTATATGCAAGAATATAAATAGGGAGTGGGTCAGAGGGAGCTGGGTGGTTAGGGAAGGCCCCTCAGAGGTTGTGACTTTACAGCTGAGCTTCAATGAAAGGAAGAATACAGACACCTAATAATCAAAGGGAGAGCACTTGATGCTAAAGAAAAGGTAAGCGCAAAGGCCCCGTGGTACAAAGGGACACAAGCATGTGAACAAAGAGGCCGTATGGCCAGTGTAGAGTGCGTGAGCACAGGAGTGGAGGGGATGAGGCTGGGTTTTGGAAGAGGAAGGAGTTTGGATTTTATTATAAAGGTGAAGGGAGACTGTTAAAATCTCTCTGGGGAATAACAAGATCTGTTTTGTTTTCAAAAGCTCCCTTTGAGATTGTGTAGAGAATAGACTGTGGAGGAGCAGGAGTGGAGCAGGAAGATGGTAAGGAGACTGCAGCAGTCATCCTGCTGAAAGATGATAGTGGCAGAGGAGATGGAGAAGAGTGACGAGTCAGTCACTGGTTTGAAAGTGATGTTGCCATGAAAAAAAAACCTAAGTGTCTATCAATGGATGAATGGATAAAGGAGATGTCCATGGATATCATCTAAGACACACACACACACACACACACACACACACACACACACACACACACACAGGAATACTATTCAGCAATGAGAAAGAAGGAAATCCTGCCATTTGTGACAACATGGATGGATCTCCAGGACATTGTGCTAAGTGAGATAAGTCACACAGAAGAAGAAACATACTGTATGATCTCACTTATGTATGGAATGTAAAAAAGCTGAACTAGTAAAACAGAGAGTAGATGAGTGGTTACCAGGGGCTGGGGGTGGGGGAACAGGAGGGATGTTGTTTAAGGGCATCAACTTGCAGTGAGTAACTAAATAAGTCCTGGAGACCTAATGCACAGCAAAGTGATTATAGACAGCAGTACTCTATTATAATCATCAAACTTGCTAGGAGACGAGATCTTAATTATTCCTAACACAAAAAGAAATGATAATTATATGATGTAATAGAAGTGTTAGCTAACACTATAATGGCAATAATATTGCAATAAATAAATGTATCAAATCAACATGTTGTACGCCTTAAATTTACACAAATTTATATGTCAAATACAGTTCAATAAAAAAAAAGATGGAGTTGCCATGTTTTGCTGATGAGAAAAAGAGAAATCAAGATGGCTTGTGAAAGCTGGAGATGCCATGTACATCAATGGGGATAGCAGGGAGAGGACCACATTGGGAGGGGTGGTTAGAATTTCTGAGTGTGGGGTTGGCTGTCTTAAGACTGAGATGCTGAGTAGACATTCAGGTGGGGAAGTAGAAACAGAGGATGGTGATGAGCTAGACTAATAGAGGCAAAGGGAGCAGAGAGGATGGAAGATAATGAGGTGAAGGTACTAAGGTTAATCTAGCTTTTCCTGTGGCACCTGGTACATTGCCCCCTTGTCTTCATTCAGTAGGGTCCAGGGTAGAGACCTACACTGTCCCCTCAAATGCCTGTCCTTATTCTCCTAAAAAAACCCCTCTAGTTCCTTTCAATTGAACTCTAGTCCAAATCACACCCTACAAACCTGGGTTCAAATCCAAAAATTGCCACTTACTAGATATGGAATATTGGGTAAGCAATACAACCCATCTGAGCCTCAGTTTCATAATCCATAAAATGGGAATCATAAGACCTACCTCATAGGGTTATTGAGATGACAATAGCCAGCCTTTATTGAGCATTTATCTCACTATATCTATTATTTCATTTGATCCTCAACACAGCCCTAGAGGGTAAGGATATTGTTGCTCCCATTCTGCAGATGGGAAGCTGAGGCCCAGAGAGGTTACATGACTGGCCCAAGACTCCACATCTAGAAACTAGGAGAGAGGAAGTGACTTTGTTTATATCGCTCTGTTCAAGATGCTATTCCAGATGCTATTCCTTCATTTTCACATTGTACCTGAGACATAGTAAGGGCTCCAAAAGAGAAAGCTGCCGTCTCTCTCGGCCTGCCAGGGTTGGCGCAACACAATGAACTACAAGCACACGCTGGTAGGAGTGAGGGGGAGCATTGCAAGGGAGCAAACGCTCCAGATCTCTGGATGCAGCCCAATTTATTTGCAGATTGGTTCCCCAAGTTACATGTGGATTTATGTAAATTATTTCCTTGAGATGGCATCTCTGCAAACCATACAGCCTAGCCTTGTCTCTCACTTTTTATGGCAGAAAGAGATTTTAAAGCTAAAAAATAACAAACCCAGATGTTCTTGAGTCCTACAACTCATTGGCCAAGCAAGGTGGTGTTCCAACCTTTGTCATGCAAACCTATCTTACACACATACAAAAAAGCATTCATATGCACCCAAGACGGTTTTCCTGCCCTTCAGTCAAGCTTGTCTGTCCACACTTTGATCCTAGGCTGGCCAGGTTGCAAGATGCATATTACAAGGTTACAAATCGTCCATCCACCAACCCCCCATTCCTACAGAGAGCGGCTTGTTTTTCATTGTTTTTATGCCAGATTGTGCAATCCATTTACCAGTTAGCTTTCCCATCTGACTCAGTAGTTCCCTGAGGGCAGGGGCTGTGACTTAGTCATGGCTGTGTCACCTGTGCCCTGCACAGAGCGTGGCACTCAGCAAGTACACAGTAGATGTTGCTTAACTGGAAAATGTGACAGCAGGACAGCCAACTGGAGTTCCTGTATCTGCGAGCAATGCTTCCAATGAGGTGGACTTCCTCTGTGTTTGAGACAAGAACAGGCCTTACCAGTCTGCAGGAGGGGAAATAGACCACAGAATAGATATCTCAGCAAGTTCTTCCAGCCCTGAGCGTCATCCTCAGTGAAGAGTGTCTTTTCAAAACAGGAATTAAAACAATAACTTGTATTTGGCATCAGCCAAGTGCCCACACAAGTGCTAAACATAGCATAAGGGAGGGAAAGATTCGATGAGGCAGAACAGGAGACTTCTAATTCATTCTGCTTCCAGCCTCCAAGACAGTGAGTGTGTCATGGGCAGGACAATTAAATTGAAATATGGCCCAGCTAAGCATAAGAGTTATTCTTAATGGAAAGGTCAAGAAACCCAAAGGCAAACTTTTTGGGGAGGTAGGCAGAATGAGGTCCTTGAGGTGAGATCTAATTATGTTGGCTGTGTCAATTTCAGAGCTGGGGGCTGGCCTAAAAAGCCCCCAAATCTCCAGGTTCTAGTGAGATGGTTACTTAATAATAAGAGAAATAATCAATAGAGGATTATAATAGCTTTGCAATCAGTAGGTGCTTCTAAGACTGCACATCCTTTCAGAAGAAATTTATGGATTGCATCTGTCTGCACCTCTTACCTCGGAATGTGAATGTCCATGAGGATTGTGCAAGTTGTGGGGGTCTATAGGCGGGGATGAGGTGAAGCTATGGCTGTCTTCCTTCCCTCAAGCACTTCAGAGAGAAAGCTGATTGTCCTGAGGCAGAAAGGAGAGCTTGGAAATGCCAGGAGAAGGGCATCACCTTTAACAATAACTTCTGGTACTTAGAGATGTGGAAGCACAGAGCTGGTGCAGGGAGCGGGTGGTGGTGTGAAAAGCTCTCGAGATGCACCTGTTCCTTAGAATGAAAGGGCAAAATGCCCCCGAGGGCCACCTGGGGGAATTTCAGACACCTGGCTTACTATGAATCTCAAACTCCTAAATCTGCCTCCTGCCTCTCTTCCTACATCCCAGTGTACCCCTGCTGGGATGAATGTGGGAGGGAACAGGAACAATCTCAGATGATGCCTTGGGGGACCCAAAATCCATTTGCCTGGATTCTAAACTTCTATTGCTGCCTCTTTCCTCTCTTCCCCACCTCATACCACCAACACCACTGACTTAAAACTATTTTATGATATTGTGGAATTTTATAGCATCCTGGGACTTTAGAATCTGGTTCAAGTTCCCATCTAGCACTTGAACTTGAGAAACTTGAAATGGATGTTCACGTTTTGCTTGATTACTTCCAGGGCAAGATTCTCAACCAGGGATGAGTTTGCCCTCTAGGGGACATTTGGCAACATCAGGAGACATTTTTGGTTGTCATGACTCGAGGAGGAATGCTGCTGGCATCTAGTGGATAGAGACCAGGGATGCCATTAAACATCCCATAATGCACCGGGCAATCCCCTACAAAGAAATATCTGGCCCCAATGTCAATAATGCCAACGTTAGAAACCCTCCTTTAAGGACTGAGTTCGCCACCAATTCCCACCACCACAACAGTCCCCTTTACTTTCAGGTTACCCTGGTTAGTAAAGGAAAGGCAGGTATAGAAGAGGCAGTGGCTTTGGTGCAAACTTATTTGGAGAAAGTCAAGATTACACAATTCTGGGTATTGGCAATGGGATTTAAGAAATGCCTCCCAGTGATACTTTAGGCTGAAACAAGATCGCCCAAAGCTATTTCCAAGGCAAGTATCCAAATTACCCGGAATCTGTGGGAACATGGTCCCAAGAATCAGAAGCTGATATCTAAAATCTGACGTGTAGTGGATATTAGAATACAAAAGCAGACACACAAAAATGCAGCCATTCCTGAGAATGCAGAATGAGAGGAATACAAAATAAAGTGACACATATATCATTGAAAACCAGGGTATGGGGGGTGAGCTAATAAGCAGAGATGGCAAAAGGAAATGAGTTGTACGATAGCCATGAATACTGATTTATTACATGTTAAACATCCCTGACATTCTTTCATTCTCTCTCTCAGACACTGTTGTTGTGTTTTGGTGAGTGTAAAAATTTATGAGTAGCAGGATGAGATTTCCCTCTCTATTCTTGGTGGGGAGGCCGTCTTTAGAAAGACAGAATAAAAACATTGAGGTTTCATTAGCATAACAGTGACAACTATATTTTTCTCAGGGAGAAAGTCAGCATTAACAAGAGAAAGTTGTGTTCTGAAAAATAGTATTCTACAGATTATTTTTTTGAAAAGAAGGGATTGTTTGCTCATAGATCAGTGGTCTCCAAACTCTTTTGATTGTGCACCCATTAGAATTTTGGAGCATTCTACAATATATATGTTTATTTATAAATTGCAAACATGTATTTCTGTATTAATATATTATGTATTTTATAAAACAGATACAGAGCAAGAAATTAAAAAGAAAATAACAGGTAAATATTTTCTTTATGAATTGTTTTTCCCAATCTCAACCACTAGTGTGGATGCTCACCTCTGGGTAAAAACAGTTAACATGTGTTGAACTTACTATGTGCCAGGCACTGTTCTCAGACTTTATGTATATTAGCTCAGTCAACACTCATAACAGCTCTAAGGGACAGGAACAATGGTCATTCCCACTTCACAGATTAAGAAATAGAGGCACAGAGAGGTTCCATGACTTTTCCAAGGTCACACAGCTAAAAAGTGGAAGATCAAGGATTCAAACTCTTGCCTGAGGATTCAAGCTCTCATCTGCTCTCACCTGAGGAACGTGAAAGGCTTGGAGCCTCTTCCTTTGACAGAGGAAGGAATCAGGCTGATGTTCAGAACCTGAGGGGTTTAAGGAGTTTATTCATGACTGAGCAAGAACCTGGGAGAAGAATAGTGAAGACCAAGGGTATGAAGTTAAAGAGAGAAGAAAAAGGTAGAGGCTAGAGAAGACTACTAGAAGCTCCCAGTGGCAGACCCTGATTGGATTAAAGTGCATTTTGTTTTTTGCACTTCTTTTTCTGAAATTTTACTGTTAGTATATAAAAACATGATGAATTTGTGTACATTAATTTTTTTATCCTGCAACTTTACTGTATTGTTTATTGTTTATGATAGTTTTATGATGGAACCTTTAGAGTTTTGTATGTAAAGAATCATGTCATCTGCAAAAAGTGACAGTTTTACTTGTTTATTCCCAATTTTGATGTCGTTTATTCCCTTCTCTTGCCCGATGGTTCTGACTAGGCCTTCCAGTACCATGTTGAATAACAGCGGTGAGAGTGGACATCCTTGTCTTGTTCCTGATCTTAGAGGAAAAGTTTTCAGTTTTTCATCATTGAATATGATATTAGCTGACAGTTTGTCACATATGGCCTTTGTTATGCTGAGGTACTTTCCTTCTATACCCATTTTATTGAGTGTTGTAATTATAAATGGGTGTTATCTTATCAAAATGTTTTTCCTGCATCTATTGATATGATCATATAAGTTTTTTCTTTTATTTTGTTAATATGGTCTGTCATATTGATTGATTTGCCTATGTTGAACCATCCTTGTGCCCCTGAATGCATCAAAAAGAATAAAATACCTAGGAATAAACTTAACAAAAGATGTGAAGGACCTATACACTGAAAACTACAAGACATTATTAAAAGAAATTAAAGAATACACAAAGAAATGGAAAGATATTCCATGTTCATGGATTGGAAGAATCAACATAGTTAAAATGGCCATATTGCCCAAAGCAATATACAATCCCCATCAAAATCCTAATGGAATTTTTAAAAGAAATGGAACAACAACAACAACAAAATAGCCAAAAATGTATGGACTCACAAAAGACTCTGAATAGCTAAAACAATTCTGAGAGAAAAGAACAAGCTGGCAGTATCACACTCCCTGACTTCAAATTGCACTACAAAGTGACAATAATCAAAACAGCATGGTATAAGCAGAAAAACAGACACACAGACCAATGGAACATAATTAAGAGCCCAGAATGTATATGGGCAAATAACATACAATGGAGGAAGAAAAACCTCTTCAATAACTGGTGCTGGGAAAATTGAAAAGCCACATGCTGCCCTGGCCAGTTTGGCTCAGCGGTTAGAGCGTCGGCCTGCGGTCCAGAGAGGCCCAGGTTCGGTTCCCGCTAGGGGCACGTACATCAGTTGCAATTTGTCCTCGGCCCTGGTTGGTCGTGCGGGAGGTGGCCACTCGATGTGTCCCTTTCACGTCGATGTTTCTCTCTCTCTCTTCCCCTCTCTCCCTCCCACTCTATCTGAACAAAAAATGAAAAAATGTCCTCAGGTGAGGATTAAAAAAAAAAAAAAGCCACATGCTGAAGAATGAAACTAGTCTGCTATTTGTCACCATACACAAAAATTAACTTAAAATGGATCAAAGACCTGAATAAGATCTAAAACCATAAATGAAAGAAAAAACATAGCTACTAGACTTATTGTCCTTGGTCTTAGAGAGGATTTTATGAATTTGACTTTAAAGGAAGGGAAGTAAAAGCAAAAATAAATGAATGGAACTATATCAAACTAAAAACTTTTGCCCAGCAAAAGAAACCATCAACAAAACAAAAGGGCAATCAACTAAATGGAAGAAGATATTTGCAAACAACATCTCTGAAAAGGGGTCACCATCCAAAATATATAAAGAACTCATACAACTCAACACCAAACAATAAAACAATCAAACAATCCAATTAAAAATGGGCAGAGGACCTGAACAGACACTTCTCCTATGAAGACATACAAACAGCCAACAGATATGTGAAAAAAATGTCAACTTCACTAGCTATTAGGGAAATGCAAAAAAAAAAAAAAAAAAAAAAAAAATGCAATGAGATAACACCTCACACCTGTTAAAATGGCTATTATCGAAAAGATAAATCACAACAAATGTTGGAGAGGTTGTGAAGGAAAAGGAATCCTCATTCACCACGGGTGAGAATGTAAACTAGTATGGAAAACAGTATGGAGGATCCTCAAAAAATTAAGACCAGAGTTACCACATGACTCAGCAACCACTCTTCTGAGTATCTACCCCCCAAATTTGAAAATATTTATAAAGATATATGTACCTCTATGTTTATTGCAGCATTAATCATGATAGCCAAGACATGGAAACAACCAAATGGTCCTTTGATAGATGATTGGATAAAGATGTGATACATATATACTGTGGAATAACACTCAGCCATAAGAAAAGATGAAATACTACCATTTGTGAAAACATGGTTAGATCTTGAGACTATCATGCTAAGCGAAATGTCAGATAGAAAAAGTCAAGAACCATATGATTTCACTCATATGTGGCTTATAAGACTGAAAGCAACAAATGAACACACAAGACAAACAAAAAGTCATAGATACAGACAACTGTATGGTGGTTACCAGAGGGAAAGAAGGATGGGGTTAGGTAGTAAAGGGTAAGGGGGGGTCAAATATATGGGGAAAGAGGAAGATTTGAATTTGAATGGTAAACACATAATCCAATGTACAGATTATGTAGTATAGAATTTTACACTTAAAACCAGTATAATTTTATTAACCAATGTCACCTCAATAAATTTTATTTAAAAAATTTAAAAAACAGAAAGACATTTTGAAAGGGAAATCAAGGGAAATCTTTGTACCATCAACCATGCTTCATGAGTGGATGAGATTGTGTGTTATATTGTTTTCTTTCTGGTAACAACCTAGACCTGTAGCCTGTTCTTGGTGCTGGGCAAGATGGAAGAATCACAACGATAAAGATTTTCAGGAGTTTTCTTGATACCTTGACCATTTTCTTTCTCTCACATGATTTCAGTCTTCTCTACTACATCCTTACTACCACAGAGAGCTCCAGAAACCTACTCTTCAAGATACAGGTAGGAACACTATTCTATATACAAATTCATACTTAAAAATGTTTTCAGTTACAGTTGATAGTCAGTATTATTTTATATTTTATATATTAGTTTCAGATGTATAGCATAGTGGTCAGACAATTATATAATTTATGAATGATCCCTCCGATAATTCTGGTACCCACCTGGCACCATACATAGTTATTACAATATTATTGACTATATTCCCTATGCTGTACTTCATATCCCTATGACTATTTCATAAATACCAATTTGTACTTCTTAATCTCTTCATCTTTTTCACACAGCATCCCCCTACCCCCTGCCCCAAATCCCTCTCCCATCTGGCAATCCTCAACAAACTCATGCTTTGTATTCAAATGTTTACAGCTCTTTTCAGTTTCTTAAGCAATAATATAGCTTCAATGATAGCAGGTGGGATCTTGGGCACCATGTGCTATAATCCACTTCTCCTAAATGAGGAGCAGGGAGAGAACAAGTTACTTGATTGAGATCCTATTATGCAGCCAGTGCCTAGATTTCTGGTCTGTCATGCTCTTTGCATGCTAACAGATCAGGTTTGAAAAACATCTTTTAGGTCAAATATTTTGCATGGGTGAACTCAGCTCAGGGCCAGTGGAAAGAAATTTTTGCTTTCTCTTAAGCTATTGGGAAGCTTGATTAAATCTGTGTGAATCTACTGAAGGTCCCTATTATGGGCTGAATTGTGTCTGCAAAATTCATATGCCAAAGGCCTAATCCCTAGTACCTTGGAATACATTTGGAGACAGGGCCTTTGAAGAAATGATTAAGTTAAATGAGCCCATTGGGGTAGGCCCTAATATAATCTGAGTGATGTGTTTATAAGAAGAGCAAGTTTGGACCCACAGAGAGACACCAGAGATGAGCTCACAGAGGGAAGACCATGTGAGGACACAACAGAAGGTGGATGACTACAAACCAAGGAGAGAGGCCTCACCGGAAACCAGTCTGCTGACACCTTGATCTTAGATTTCTAACCTCCAGAATGGTGGCAAAAAATATTCTGTTTAAATCCACATAGTCTGTGGCTCCAGCAGACTAATACGGTCTCCTTCCCTTCTCATAGTGATAACAGTAGTAGGTAGAATCTATCTTTAAATAAATTTCTTGTTTAATGTCCATAAAAACTCTATGATGTAAATGTAATTATTAGCTTTTTTTCTTTTTAAACACATAAAGAAGAAATTGAGACTGATAGAAATTAGGATGGAGCTACACCCGTTCTGTTTCCAAAGTCATGCTCTTCGTTATCACTGGGGTTGCTGCTGTAATAACTGGGTGAGAATAGTTAGAAGCACCCACCCAGGGAGGTGATGCCTTGCGTCACTTCCTGTCTCACAGGAAGTGGTGGAGAGAGATGGAGGGAAGCCAGAATCAATGCCAGAAGTCTGGGCCATCAATCTCATTACTGTCAACTTCCTCCTTTGGAAGCTTTAGTCAACTCAAGAAGTATTTTTATTTATTTATTTTTAAAATAGATTTGAGAAAGAGAGAGAAGAAGGGGAGAGAGAGAGAGAGAGAGAGAGAGAGAGAAAGAGAGAGAGAGAGAGAGAGAGAGAACATCCACTGGCTGTCTCCTGCAGGCCCCCTACTGGGGATGGAGCATGAAACCCAGGCATGTGCCCTGAACTTTAGGTGCATGGGATGATGCTCAACCAAATGAGCCACACTGGCCAGGACTCAAGAACTATTTTTAGCCCCTACTATGTACCCAGCACTGACCTGTGCTCTGTGCTCCAGCAGTGAACACAACTCACATGGCCGGCCTTGCCCTCATGGAGTTTGTGGTCTAGAAGCATGTCAGCCTCTCTCCCTCTGAATTCTCCAAGTTCTTGATGATCTTGCCTCTAACTCAGGGAAGGAGGAGACAGCAGGCCTGCTGTGTTTCCTTTAGTTCCATCTTCTAACAGCCATACTTTGAGTCTGACAGGGAAATGATTCTTCTTGACAGTGATACATTTATGAGTTTTGACTGTTTGTGAAATTTCCTAATTAATTCTTTATAGACTTCTATTGGCAGCTGAATTTGTGTTTTGAGTTAAAAATGAGAACTTGGATGAATTCTCAGTGAACATTCTGCTCCCTTTGGAGATCTCACACTCCGAGTTATATGCTGTTAATCTCCTTGCTCACCGGCAGCGTTTGTCTTGCAGTGACACAGAGCCAGTGGCCACCACGACGTAAACCAACAGCACCAGCATTCACCCCAGCACCACCAGACCCCTGGGCCATCCTGTAGGCAACCAGGCCAGGGCTCCAAAACCATCCACATCCCTCAGCACCACAAGGGTTACTTCTTCTTCTTCTTCTTTTTTTTTTTTGGCATGAAGGTGGGTTTTTTTTCTTCTTCTTTCTTTTTTTTATTATAAAAGAAAAAATAACTCCTCAGAATCATAACAAAGGAAAGGAATATTTCACACTCAGAATGGACACCAGAATACAAAATTACAAGTGTTTGACCCCAGTCCTGTCCCCTCTCCTCTGAGGAAGGAGACAGGAAGCAGAGGCAAACAAGCAAGTCTGTAAAACAAAGACGGCAAATCCCTGAAAATGTGATGAAAATCTAAACTTTAAAAGATTTCGTGGGTGGACAGATCTATACCTATCAAGAACCTGATGTGGCTAAAGAAATGTAGAAAAGGAGCTATAGTGAACCTCTGTCCAGAAGAGAGGAAGAGAAGGATGGGATGAAGGGAGACACTGAAGGAAGGAGTGAGAGAGGGAAGAGAAAGAGAGTGAGAGAAAATAGTTCAAAGGAAGAGACAGAGTGAGACATGAGAGGGTCCAAGAAAACGGTTAAAGAAATATGCAGAAAAAGACTGAGATAAATGAAACACACACACAGGAAAATGGAGAGAGGCAGACAGAGACACACACAGAGAGAGACCTTTTGCAAAGAGAAGACCATCCCTTCATGTGAGGTGAAATTATCTGGAACAGGAAGAGCAAGTATTGTGTGAGTATCACGTGCCAAACACTGATAGGCATTGTTTTCTTCTTGTTCAGCTCACATTATCATCCACATCCTAGAAATGCTGAAACACACTAAATGGCTTGCAGTGGGACACACAGTGAGTTTTTGGAGGTGCAGGTATCTGGGTTCAGAGGTCTGATCTCACAGCAAGCATTTTCTGCCCATGGTTCTGAGTGTGGGCAGGGAAGTCTGGGAGATGCAGTGTGACGTTTCACAGGTGTGTATGATGTGTGATGAACATGTGGAGGAGAAGGAGGAATGGAAGGGAAGAGGGCATCTGAATTCCTCCTATCCTACAGAGGTCAACCTGAGTTGCACATTGTGCTTGGGCCTTCCTGGTGGCTGGTACCCCAAGTGCTCCGGGGCAGGGGGCACTGACTGCCTGGGAACCAAGACTCTTGGCCATTTTATAGGTGACATCTTATTTATTCCTTACAACAGGCCTATGTATTTGGAGTATCATCCTTATTATGCAGCTAAGGGAACTGAGGTAGGGAGGTTAACTAACCTAGGTTCATATGCTTGTAGGTGGTGGAACTGGGACTACAGCCCAAGCAACCTGTGTGAAGAGCTCTGGCCACAGGTCCACATTGAAACCAAGGAACAGGGCCAGCGCTGAGAGTGCACAGCTCTGGACGAGGAGCAGCAGCACCTTTAAGAAGCCCCCCTCTTTGCCCTGGCAGGTTTGGCTCAGCAGTTACAGCGTCAGCCCATGGACTGAAGGGTCTTAGGTTCGATTCCCGGTCAAGGGCATGTACCTGGGTTTCAGATTCAATCCCTAGTCCTAGTTGGGGTCATGCGGGAGGCAACCAATCAATGTGTCTCTCTCCTATCTATATTTCTCTCTCCCTCCCTCTCTTCCACTCTATCTAAAAATCAATGAAAAAAAAATCCTCAGGTGAGGATTATCAACAACAACAAAAGCCTTCCTGGCCGTTTGCAAGGAGATCCTGGAGGGCTTGGTCATCCATTGTGAGAGCAGGTCAAATGCCTGGAAGTTTTAATAAGGGAAACAAATCTGAGTTAATTGAAGTGTAAACACTAGGAGATTCCTAATTCCCTACCAGGTGCAACTAAGCAAAGCAGATACCTCCACGAGTATTGTCTGCCATCATCCTTGATCCCAAATAGATTAGGTATTTCTTGACACCAAATAGATGAGGTATTCTGCTATGCTGAATCTATAATGCTGGGGATCAAAGAAGGGCAAGAATTCATCCTCTGTGTGTACTTGACTCTGATTGGAGCCATAATCAATCACAAGGTCCCCATCTTTGAGAGTCAATATGGGATTTGGAAACACACCAATAAGACTATCATCATCATCAAGAACAAGAAGAAGAGTGGGTCCCAACACTAAGCTTAATTAATAGGCAAGAACATGCCAGAAGGTATGAGCTGGGGCTGTGGAGTAGGGCAGACTTGTTTTTGAACTTACTGAACTCTACCACTTATTAGCTGTGTGACTTTCAGCAATGACTAAAATGACTAAATATGACTAAACTTCTTGGAAATGCAATCTTGTTTCAGATCTTATGCTTTTTATCATTGCCTGAAACATAGAAGCTAGTTGAAACAGTCTTTGTCCCTGTGCCAACAGGTAATTATTTACTTGCCTTTGGTGACAAGGGCTACATCAGGCTATTCCCAAAGGTTAGGGAAATTGGGTAGGGACAGAGTGGTCAGGAAGGGCTTTCTGGATGAGGCAGAACTTGAACTGTAGCCATCATCATCATCGACAGTATCATCATCATCAACAATCTCATCATTATCATCATCACTGTTGACAGCATTAACTGCCACCTCTGGAATATTAATTATGGGCCAACATGACACTGAAGAATCCACATATTCTCCTTTTAGTTCTCAGAGCCACCCTGAATTGTCTATCTCATATGATCCAAGTGGAGCCTGAAGCTCCAAGATGGAAGGCACCTTGCCCAAGGTCACAGAGCTGGAAGACAGTGGACGGAAAAGCTCAGATCCACCTGACTGCAAAGGTCAGGTAGACATTTGTTGCTTTACTCTCTAGCTGAATTTCTACAATGTTTATAGGCCCTTTCCCTTTGCAATTGAATTGTACTTTACTGTTGGCTTCTGTTATAACTTTGGAGACAATTCGTCTTTAGCACGGGTATCTCTGCAATTGGCACCAGCTTCCCCAACATCGGTTTATGTTATTTGTGGTGACAATGCTCAGTCTCCCTGCCAAGTAGTTACTGGTGTATACACACATGCTCAAGTGCACCCAGGGATCTTGCTGCTTGGTTTTCCTCTGATAGAATGATGATTTCCATTGTTCTGGGAGGTCCCGGAATTATCAGAAGAGCATGCCTATTCATTGAAGCTGCATCCAATTGACATGAACACACTGCCGCTGCTCTATGGAAGAACATTTCCCTGGTTCCAGTAACAAAGGACCTCAGTGGAGAGGTGCTTCTGCATTGCTTACCAAGATTGTTTTGTTTTCCAATAGCGAAGCCCCACTTGAATCATCCTGGGCAAGAAGTAATACGTTGGAAGGATACTGGGGTATCTCAGAGAATCCCAGGAAATGGATAACGGGGCTTAAAAATTGAAAATTTAATTGTGGGCATCGACTGCTCCCGGGGCCTAAGTAAAAGGAGTTTATGGCTCACTTTTCTTGAGTTCTGCAACTACGTCCCCACAGCTGGGTTAGGTGGGCTTCTCCTTTGGATCTACCAGCATTTCATACTCTCAGTCATGTGTTGGAACCTGGCTTGTAGCAGTTTATAAGAATCAATTATTAAATTGTCAGGAATTTGTGAATTCGTTGTTATACTATTGGTAACATCAGATCAGCCATAGTGGAGGTAAATACATCATGGGAATTGGCAAATGCCACAAATGAGGGCTTTTTTCTTTTCTTGGAGAGATACTTTAGCAGCACCACCTCTCATGCATTAATTACCCAAAGTCATGTTTAAGAATATGAACTTCGAATCAGACTCTGTGGGTTTGATGTCGAGCTGCATCTCCCACAAGTTTCTTGCCTGTCTGAACCTTAGTTCCCTCCCCTGTTATATGAGGATAATAGTTCTACACCAAACGGGATTTACATGAGGGCTAAGTGAGCTAATTCATGATGCTTGGTCCATGGAAAGTGCTTTATATACATTTCCACACTGCTTTGCAATTGTATATCTATTTGTTTGCTATTTTCTGGGACCTCAATGCCCTGCTCAGTTCTTGGCAATAGTAAGAACTAAAATTCTTGATGAATGGGTGAAGAAAGAAAGGAAGGAAGAAGGAAAGGAAGGAAAGGAGAATGGGACTATGGGAAATATGCCCATCTTGACTCACTGGTGTGTCCCCAGCATCTAGAATTATGTCTGACACATAGTTGGTGCCCAGTGAATATTTTTGAATGAATTAGTAGATGCATAAACCCTAAAGCCCCATCTAGACCACTTTATGTTCCTCTCCTTAATGTCAAGTGGACCTCTTCCTATTATGTATATTTCATTCATTATTCACATTTCTACCCTTTAAATAACATGAATCAGGTCATTTCCTACCTCTTCATAACAATCTTTTAGATATTTGAAATAAGAAATCTCTTCATGTTTTTATTTCTCTGGGATGAGATTTCCAAAGAGTCAGTGCAGAGGCAGGAAAGGAAATCTGTCAGGCTTAGTAATGGCATCCGCCTGGCCTCACAGACAGAGGCTTCCAAAGTTACATCCCAGGATACAAAGCTGTTACATTTGAACACGACCATCGTCTTCCCTAAGGTCCACTCATGGGCCAGGTTGGATGGTCCTATAGAGATTTCTGATCTCAGCCACCCTCCTTCCCTGGAACCAGACATACCACCACCCCATCCTCTGTGTCCCAGCACAAAGAACCAGGAAGCGTTTCCTGACAAAGCTCGATTGGAGAGATTTCCCAGAAACTAATTGATTACAAACTGGAAAAGATGAGAGGAAGATAATAAATGTGATGGCTTGTGGGGCAAGGTTGGTCTGCTCAGAGCCTGTGATATGCCAGACCTTTCCCCTCACTGAGGGGACTCCCCAAGGTCCCTTAGACACGTGAGTGACAAAGCTAGCTCACATGCCCGGGAGAAATTTATACCCATATCAAGTGTTAGAGAGCCATGTGATGTCTTCAGGGAGAGCATTTCTAGGCAGGCTTATGTGGGTTCAGGAGCCCCTGTCCACACGAGCCAGCACGGGGGAGAATTTGAGGTCATTCTTGGCATCTTCTTTATGTCACCCATGGTGTATGACATCTCTCCTGATTATTTCCATCTTTCTGGGGCCAGGAGAGGCATCTGGCTTTTGAAGATCCCATTGAAAACAACAACATACCCTGGCCGGTTGCTCAGTGGTTAGAGCATTGGCCTTCAGACTAAAGAGTCACGGGTTAGATTCCAGGTTGAGGGCACCTACCTAGGTTGCAGGTTGGATCCCCAGCCAAGTCGGGGTCATGCGGGAGGCAACCAATCGATGTGTCTCTCTCACATGGATGTTTCTCTCTCTCTCTCTCTTTCTCTCTCTCTCTCTCTCTCTCTCTCTCTCTCTCTCTCTCTCTCTCTCTCTCCCTCCCTCCCACTCTATCTAAAAAAAAGGAAATCAATGGGAAAATATTCTCAGGTGAGGATTAGAAAAACACCAGCAAGAACAAAATTTTACAGACCAGGAAGCAATCTCGGTCCCTATCAGGGTCATAAAGAGTTGCAGGCAAAAAGGATATTGAAGATTATTAGGGGCATACTCACATTATTAGGACTGAACAGAAAGAAAGTCTGTATGCTGAGCTCTGGATCGTCAAACTAAATTCCCTCAGGTGATGCTTTTTTTAACCACTAATGCAGAGTACTCACCAAGCACCTCAAGCTGGGCTTGAAAACTCCACACCTCTTTTTTTTTTGGTCTAGTTCCAGGAGCCCTATGAGGTTAATAGGAGTGTTTCCATTTTACAGATCAGAAAACTGAGGCACAGAGAGTTCAGGTATCTTCTCAAGGACACACAGCCGGAACTTGGCAGAACCAGACTTTGAACACAGATGTGTCTGTCTGACTCCAAAATCCATGTTCTTTCTTCTCCTCCTGGCTGCTTCTCTGTAATTTATACATCTTCCACGTTCCAGAGAATTCTTTGACTCTTCTGACTTACGCACCTTTTGCATTCAGAGTTTTAAACTCCAGTGAACTCTCTTGGTGATTGTGGCTGATTCTTGCCCCCCTCCCTGCTTTTGGAAGGGAAGGGGGATTGTTAGGAAGACTCAAGAGACAAAGATCGGTGGCCATTGTGCAGGGCTAAGCATGCATGAACTTTCACGGGAAACGGCCATTGGTGTGGAGCCCCATGCTCTGTAGGAGTGTTTTCCAGGGAAGCCACTTCCAGAGCTCAACCTATGTACATAAAAAGCCACTGAGGACGTGTTTCCACCCAATATTGGTTCAAAGGTGGCAAATAACTGTACACGCTCACTGGAGAGTCTGATGGCACATCGGGACTCACCAGGGTGGAAGAGAAACAGCCTGACAGGGACAAGATGAAATCTTCATCTTTGCCTTCTGGATGGGGTGCTGGGCCGCAAAGAAGACAGGAGGGAGGTCTCTGCTTGCTAAGGAGCAGAGCGAGCACATGGTTACCGCTCATTAAGTTAACTAAGCGTAGCGCTTCCATAATAATTACAGCAGGGCTGCATGCCTTACACAGAGCCCAACCAGGCGGATCCCTGATGCTTCTTTTACTGGCCCGGAGCTCCCGTGCTAATTGAGGCATGTCCTGCAGTGCCTCTCTGGAGGGGAAACCGGCTGCAAACCACACATCAGCCCAGACTCACTGTCCTGCTGCTAATATTTATTCTTGGGTTATTTGCTAGAGGGAAGGTTCTTTTTTTTTTTTATTAAAAAAAAAGAAAGAAAGAAAGAACTTACAGACAATTAGTGAGCCTGCAAAGCTAATGTCAGCCTGGACTAATTTTCTGGACACAGTGTTTGGAATTCCCACATTAGATTGTGGAAGTGCAGCAGTGGAATTAAACCGAAGCATGGGTTTGTGTGCAGGCATCGAACTTTAGGAATGGAACAGTCTCTGCTTTATGGAGCTGGTTCTCCCACTGCCTTCAATACCTGGAGATTTCATGGGTTCTACTTATTTGCAGGTGCTCTTTCTTGTTCTAAAATGGACTGGAAGCTGCCCTGTGGTGGGCTGGCACCTGTTTGCACCAGCTCACAAGAATCAGTTCTTAGTTACGTTGTCAGGAATTTGGTGGAGCCACTGGTTAAACCACTGGTAAGTTCTGATCAGCCACAGTGAGAATATTTACACCATAGGCATTGGGGACTGCTACAAATTAGGGCTTTCCAATTTTTTGGTTGGAGAGGTGGTTTATTAGCCCACTCCCCAACCACTGTAGAATGTTCATGCGTTAACTATCCAGGGTCAAGTTTAAGATTATGAACTTTGGAATCAAACGTTGTGGATTGGATGCTTAGCTTTGGGGATAGTATAAAATGGGCTTTGAGAATTTTAAGAATTGGGGTTCACATCCGGTGTTGTCGTTTAATAACCACGTGACCTTAGGCAATTTGTTTAACCTTTCCAAGCCTCAGTTTCCTCCACTGCCGAGAGACTTCATAAGGTTGCCTTGAGGTCAGAATGAAATAGCTACCCGGAGCTGCTTCCCAGTGCCAGGCACTATCCTGACCTAGGATTGCCGAGGGCCGCTTTTGTTAGCACAGGGGAGAGGCTGCCTGGAAACGAAGCCAAAGTGGAGTAAAATGAAGATGAGAGATGATAGGAAGCAGGTTCTTGACCTTATTTGCGCATCTGGATCTAGCCATACCTGCAGCTGGACTTAGGTTCTTTTGCCTTAACCAATTTTTTTTTTCTTTATTGATTTTTAGAAAGAGAGGAAGGGAGAGGGATAAAGAGATAGAAACATTGATGAGATAGAACATCGATTGGTGATCTCTTGCATGCCCCCCAGTGAGGATCGGGCCCACAAGCTGGGCATCGAACCGGCGACCTCTTGGTACATGGGTGGACACTCAACTACTGAGCCACACCGGCCGGGCTTGCTTTAACCAACTTAGGATAAATATTCTTATCACTGAAAAAAGAGAGTCCTGATGTGTCCCAGCTAATACAGTGTCCATGGTCAAGACAGCATGTGCTCAGAGCCAAGTGAACTTTCCTTACAATTGCTGGGAGGAAGAAAGTAGAAACTTAGGACAGAGCAATGAATTAGAATAATTCCAGTACGGTAACTATGAGAGAGAAACCTTCTGTAAACCTGCTACCTATGACTAAATAGGCCTGGGACAGGGAGTTTTCACAGTTATCACTGATCTTAATGATCCCACAGTTTGATCTCTGTTTTCCAGCTGAGAAAATCAAGAATCAGAGAATTAATGAGTCATGCCCAATATGCAACAGCTAATTACGGAGCTTAAATTCAAGTCCAGTTCTGTCTGACTCCAAGACCCATGCTTTTTCGTAAACAATTACTTATTTAATTATTTTTGTTACAGACGTCCCTGCTTTCTCCCCCATTGACACCCTCCTCTCCGACCCCTCCCCACCCCTTCACAGTATTGTTGTCTGTATCCATTGGTTGTCCATATATGCATATAAGTTCTTTGGTTTATCTCATCCCACCCTCGGCCCTCTGAAGTTTGTCAGTCTGTTCCAAGATCCATGCTTTTTTTTCCCCAAGATCCATGCTGTTAAACTACACTCTCTGTATGGCCTCTTGCCACACATGCTAAAGAGAAGGAAATGACAGCAGAGGTGTGGGCTTACTATAAGCCAGGCACAGTGCTGGGTCCCCACACATGCCTTTTCTTTTTAGCAAAGTAACACTCAGGCCATGGAGATTGAGAAAACAAGATTAAGAAAAGAAAAATCTGTAGGCAGGAAGCACAAAGGCTGCTTGCCCTCATGCATGGAGCGCCTTAGCAACCTATATTAAAGTAATTGATCGAATGCATATTATCAGCTGCTGAAATAGCCAGCGTCAATGGCTGCCTATAGTTCACTGCTTCATCTGGAGCCCCCAGAGGGAACGCCAAGGAAATCCATGCACTTTGTCACTCAAGCCAGCCCTCGAGAGACTGAGGGAGAGGTGGGACAGGTAATCACATTTCAAGCACTTTGTGATATCGTTTGGACTAAGAACCATCAGTGTGTCAGAGCAGTTGATAATCTCCCAAGATGCAGGCTGGCTGGAAACCTCACTGTTTTTTACTGTAGAAAAAGTCTGTCTCAGCATCCAGCCAAGACAGAACCTTGACGAGGAACATGCTACTCATTAGTGAGCAATTTGTCCTGGGTTTGAATGAAAGCCGACCTTTCTTCCTTGAGACCTTCATTAAGCACAGAGTCTTCAACTGTTTCGGATCTTAACCTTCAGCATCATAAATATTTAAAAGTGTTTTAAAAATTAGAACTTATCTGATCCAGTCAATTTCTTCTTGCATTTCTATTCCTCACCTCTCTGTAGTTTGCATTCAGAAAAGAGCTGCTGAGTCTGCACCTGAAATGTTGCCGCGTCATCCAGACGCATTGTTGTCTCATCTCTCAGGGTCTTCACTTACATTCTTCACTCTACCTGGACTTCCATTTCCTCCCCACTTCCCTCAAACTCCCCTTCCCCTGCGTATTCACCGGATGAGCTACTAGTCATTCCAGCCTGGTCTTCCCTGATGAGCTCTCCTATTACACGTTGTCTTAGTTCCCAGTGTTTCTCCTAAGTAGATGTATCACTTTGTAATGACAAAATTGCAATTATGTAATTTTTCATAGCGTGGATTGTGTTTGTATATAGGTATACGAGCATGGGTGTGTTTAATTATGTAATTTTTCTATCACTGCCTGTATGATTATTGACTAATGTTCAACTCCTTCTTTAGAACTTAATAAGTCCCATGAGAATGAGCTTAACTTTTGTTCACTATGATATTCCCGGAGCTTATCTAAGAACCCACATGCATCAGTAAATGTTTTACAATATGCCTAGGAAATAGGTGGACATTACTAATCAACTAGTATAGACAAGGGGACTGAGGCACACAGAGAAAGTTGAATAACCGGCCGGGACTTGAATCCAGTGTTGTTTCACATGAACTCTGCCCTTGACCATTATTATCCCGACTCCTAGAAGTTGATCTTCTGTCTGGCAGGGTTCAAAGAGCTAAATGAGCATGGGTGGGCCTGGAGGTCAACTTAAGTCAGTCTGCAAGTTTAGTGCTCTTTCTTGGATCTAATTATCTCCATGGTATCAAGAGTCTTTTTTTTTTTTTTTTTTTTTTTTTTTTAGAATTCAAAGTCCAACGTCCAAACACCTTAGATTTGTCCAGTGTTTCTCAAACTAGAATGCCCTGGAGAAAAACAAACAAACAAACAAACAAAAACAAACAAAAACAACCACTGATGTCTGGGTTCCACTACCAAAATATTCTGATTTAATTGGTTTTGGGTAGGGACTAGGCATTTTAAAAAAAATGTCCCCCAAGTGATTGCCAGGTTGAGAGTCACTGACCTAGATCTGCCAGCCTCACTAGCTTCATCTCCTGGTGTGTCACCATATCCCATCCTCATTTCAACCTCATCCTCCCACGAGCAGTTTCCTAAGAAGCTGTGTGTTGCTCGTTTTCCCCCATGGCTGCAGGTCTCCTCTGCCACCCTGTGCGTATTATTTTCAGGGCATTTATCACACCGTGTTCTAACCCATCACTCTATTGATCTAATTTCGTTTCCGTGGTGTCACCGAGTGGACTGATTTAGTTGAGGTCATGGACTGGTCTTATCCAATGATATACTCAAAGTGCCTATTATGCAGCAAATGTTGACATACACACAAAATGAGTTTGTGAATTAATAAATAAATGAAACATGGAGGTGATTCAATATATTTTCTATCCCTCACCCTTTCCTATTTTAAACGCGCTTCCTAAAAGTCAAGGAATATTTCTAAGGCCACTAAGACAAATGATTTTAGCAGCATAGCTCCATCTCTTTATTCCTTCAAACATAAACCTCAGTGCTAAAATTACCATCTGTTTTTGGAAAGATTATTTGGGGCGATGTGATTTTTACAAAATTATCTTGCCTGGAGACATAATCTAGTTCAGTGGTTCTCAAACTGGCTGCCATTAAAATCATCCAGCAACGATAGTAGTTTCCATCAAACCAGTTGCCACAGACGTACACTGTGGGCCCACTGTGTATCGTGCGTTGAGGCATGTGCTGTGTTCCATGAGTTAACAGAGCACTTCCTCTCTGCACAGACCCTTCTGCTCCTTTTTCTTACTTATCACACATCCTTCCACAGACACCTCCTAGAGACCACAGCTGGCTTTCTTTGCAAAAATGGGTGGGAGGACCACTAGAATACGCTATATTTTCTGAGTTTTTCCAATAGATTCTTTCTCATTTCCATATGGTAGACACATTCATTATGTCTTTCATGAACTAGCAAGAGAAGGAAGGATACGTTTTTTTAAATCTTCACCCCAGGATATGTTTTTATTGATTTTAGAGAGAAAGGAGGGGAGAGAGAGAGAAACAGAGATGTGAGAGAGAAACCTTGATCGGTTGCCTCCCATAAGCACCCTGACTGGGGATGGAACCTGAAACCTAGATATGTGCCTTGACCAGGAATTGAACCCACAACCTTTTGGTGTACAGGATGACGCTCCAACCTACTGAGCTGCCCGGCCAGGGCATAGTAACTTTTTTTCAAATGACTTTTCCAATTGCCGTCTGGCACGAATGTTTCGATGCTGTTGTTTTGAGGATAAGAAAATGTTGAGTGTGGAAATACATTATTGATTTCTGTCTGTTCTTCAGGCTTATGCACTATTGATTAAAGCCCTTCACAGCCTTAACCTTTGCTCTCTCATCTCAAGGGAGCAAATCTATAAAGCTGCCAAGAACCAAAACTCTGGGGTGGATATTCGGATACTTGGAGACCCAGCCAGACCGGAGAAGCTCAGAAAATTCCTACCAATCATAGGAGAGGCCCCAAAGGAGAGATGTAAGGAGGGCAGATTGAGTTGACAGAAAGGTCGTGGGTGCTAACGAAGCACGCTGCCCCTCAAGGACTTGGCCATCTCTTTGTCCGCACGCCTTTCTGTGTCTGGGTCTAGAGTGGCAGAGCGCTGTAGGACTCTTCTTCCCATTGCAACACGGAAACTCGACCCCGGCTGCCGCGGGCAATGTCGTTGTTGCTTTCTTGGCTTCTGTGCCCAGGAATGGCAGGGGCAGGGCTATCTGCCTCAGGGACGACTGGATCCGGGGCTTTGAAGACCCTCAGCACTCTTTATTTTCCAATTTTCTCTGTATTTTCTTTTGTCTTTTATTATTGACAGCGTTATTCCTTTTCTCGGTATTTTGTAAATTTTTATTAAATGTATTGGGGTGATATTGGTGAATACAATTATACAGGTTTCAAGTGTACAGTTCTGTAATACATCACCTGTACATTGCACTGTGTGCTCACCACGCAAGGTCAAGTCTCCTTCCGTCACCGTGTATTTGGCCCCCTTTACCTTTTCTACCTCCCCTACCCCTATTTCCCTCTGGTAACCGCCACACTTGTCTGTGTTTTGTTCGTATTTTGATCCCACTTTCTCTCACTGCAGACAATTGTCTCCAAGTGGTGCTGCTTTGTTCACAAGACTTTCAGACTCAATCACTTCCTCTCCTTTCTTGCCATCATACTCCCCACTCTAGTATCCAGTACCTCAATTTAGTGATTACGTTAGATTAAAAAAACTGTTTTTCCCTTTATTGATTTTAGAGAGAGAGGAAGTGAGAGGGAGAGAGAGATAGAAACATCGATGAGAGAGAAAATTGATTGGTCGCCTCCTGCATGCCCCCTACTGGGGATTTGGCCCAAAACCTACGCATGTGCCCTGACCAGGAATTGAACCGGCGACCTCTTGGTGCATGGGTTGATGCTCAACCACTGAGCCACACTGGCCGGGCACATCAGATTTTTAATTGGTGACTCTGGAACCAATTCTCTGTCTCTTGGCAGATGGTGTAGAAAGGACAATGTCAAATTCAAGTTCTGGCATCTCCACTAAAGGGCTCTGGACTCCTGGAAGAACCCCCTGACCTCTGTGAACTTCAGTTTTTCTCTCTTTCTTGGCCCACTTCGTAGGGCTGCAATGAGGGTCAAATGGGCGGGCGGTTTAGTGAAGAAACCAAGATATGCTCCTCCCCTCTCCCAACAACTAACCTGGGTGGTAGTAAAGACGCAATCTCCTGTAATCAAACGATGAAATCAATATACAGTGGGGCAGGGCAGAGCTGGACAGCAAAAAAAGAGCTCCAGTTTCTAGGCTGGAGAAAAACTTAGCTGAAGTTGTTAATAGCTGAAGATAATGTGTCTATAAAAAGATGCACTGGTCAGAAATAAAAATGTAAGAAGAAGAGTGTCAGAGAGGCAATCAATCCTAGCACAGCTCATCCAGCTGAACAATCCGGGCCCTGTGGGAGGCTCGCGCAGCGTGGAAACGGGTGCAGACTCTCTGACAGAGCCTGGTGCCGTTACACTCGGGGACGATCCGGCAGACCTGCCCATGGTCGCTGCTCCTGTTAATACGCAGTCCTGGTCAGGCTGAGATGAAGCAAGCATCTTTGTGCCTGGCTGGCGTGCGCACACTTGCACATCTTTTCTGGAGGGGCAATTTGCAAGGTGTAACAGAAGACTTAACGATGTTGTTATCTTGTGAACCAGTAATTCTGCTGCTGAGGAATTGATCACGATGGGGATGAAGTTTTATAGAGGAGAATATTCATCACAGAGTCACTTATAGTAGCAGAAAGTTGAGATGATCTAATTGTCTGACCGTAGGGGGATGGGTACATTTATTACGGGATAGTCTTAAGATCAAATAGTATAATTTCGGAGAATACAAAGTGTTATGGGGAAATACTTATAAACAATGCTATCTAAAGATACTTTTTATAATTTTAATCCAAAAGCTCAAGTAACAATAATGTCAGGTGAATACAAGTAAGATATAGTACTTCTATCTAATGTGATCCAGAACTTAATAGGTGAATTCCATAGCAGATATTTAAACAATTTGGTTCTGAAAGTGACCCCCATCTAGTGCCAGATGCCAGTGTGTTTGTATAGGTGTGTTTGTATAAAAATGGAAAAAAATAATAACTTATACTTTTCTGTATTTGTCAAAAGTTCCTTAATGAATATATGTTACTTTCACCATAGAAATATATAATTTCCAAATGTGTCACTTCCTTGATTATAAACCTTTCCATGAGGCTCATGATAATTTATGAGTTTTAGACTAATGTACTCTGGCAGGAATTCAGTGCCCTCCATCCACAGCACCTAGCTCTCTTCCTACTTACCATCCTTCACCATTTGATCTTCCAACATAAACACTTAGTAGCTATACATTATGAGGTTTGCTCAGCCCAGAAACCATGGTCTCTTTGCTGAGAACTGCCCTCAAACTCACCAGCTGGCTTCCCCAGCAGCTATATTTGTGATTCTTGGAGAAGCTCATTGGATGAAGGGTGGACCAGTCGCTTTATTCTGGACCAATCAAATTCACTCTGTGGGGAACTTGGAGTTGAATTGAGAGGAAGCCAGTTTTCACCTTGTAGACTCAGAAGCAATGGAAGCTTACTGCCCAGAAATACTAAAACAGGGAGAAAAGGCAGAGGGTGCTACAGTGGCATTCAAGCCCTCCATTCCAATTAATTCCAAGTTCCTTGGTGCACCGCCTTCTTGGGTCTGTAATCTTATATTACAATTTGGAAGCCTGTTTTTCTTCAGTTGGCTTGAAATGGTTACTGTTACACATGGTTAAAGAGACCTAACCATTATGTATCCCATGCTTGCATTTTTCTAAGTAGGGTACAGTTAATTCTAAGAAAGGTTATTCCACCCTGGCTGGTTTGGCTCAGCAGTTAGAGCATTGGCCCGAGGACTCCAGTTTGATTCCAGTCAAGGACGTGTACCTGGGCTGCAGGTTTGATCCTTGCCCCGGTTAGGGTTGTGCGGGAGGCAACCAATCCATGTGTCTCTCTCACATCTTGATGTTTCTCTCTCTCTTTCTCTCCCTCCCTCTTTTTCACTTTCTTTAAAAAAAAAAAATCAATGGAAAAATATCATTGGGTAAGGATTTAAATAAAAAGAAAGGTTATTCTTGTTCTTCTTCTTCTTTTAGCTACTCTGAACCCCACATTCCTCCATCCCACCTCCTCTGAGAGGTCTTCCCTGATAAGCCTCATTCACACTCATCTTCCTGTTACCCATAATTGCCTCCATCTAAGCATCCATGTACTTCATCGTGTGTTGGCATCTGCTGTTTCTTAACTGCACTTTGTAAGCATCCTGGGAGCTGAAATTTTGTCTTTTTCATTTCTTTTGAATACCACAACACCTACCACTCTGCCAGGCAGAAATTAATTTCCAGAATGGGAGTAAAACTTCGGGGTAATTGTAGGAAAAAGCGGCCAGGTAAGACTTCAGCTTGTGCTGACAGCCCCACATCGGTCCTCTCTTACTCTGCAAATGGTCTCTGGTCGGTGTTTCAGCACACAGGTTGATTCAGCAAGTGTAGGTGGGTATCGACATGAGGCCATGGACAGAGGGAGCTTTAAGAGTGAGTCATAGTCCCCCATTCCCTAGCTGTGTGACCTTGGACAAATTATTTAACTTTGCTGAACCTCGCTATTTTTGTCTGTTTTTTACTTAATATCTGAAGTAGGGCTAGTAATAACCTTCTTCTTAGTGTTTTTTTTTTTTTAAGAACTAAATGAAATAATGTATTGTCAAATGGCATGGGACTTAAGAATGCGGGTTCTGGAGTCAGAGAATTTGGGTTGCAATCCTACCGTCACCATTTACTAGCTCTGGGATGTTACATAAGTGACATAAGCTCTCTGTGGCAGATGGATGCAGTGATGGCCCCAATGTATGCAGCTCTCTCTCTCTCTCCCCATGCCGTTAGATAGTCTCTTCTTCATGGTCTCTGAGATGGGCTAGTGGGACAATAGTAAATATGATGCAAGCAGAGACTTGAGAGGGGCTTGTCCCCTCTTGCTGCTTTGGAGCACTTACGCCGTGTGAAGAAGCTCAGACTAGTTGGCTGGAAGATGAGGGACACAGGCTGCCTTGTCTCCTGGCCAGCAGCTTGCTAACCCCCAGACACATGGGTGAGGCCACCCTCGATCATCCAGCTCTCAGCCTATTCACAAGCTGACCAAAGTTGCATGAGATAGCCCAGCCAAGATCAGCTGAGCTGGCCCAGGTCAGAAAACCCACAACTGACTCAGAATCATGAGCTCAATAAACGCTTGATTTTCAAAGCCATTATGGATTGGGGATGTTTGTCAGCAGCAAAAGGTAACCATACACGCTCCATATCCCATTTTCCCTCATCTCAGTACATAATAATAGTATCTTCCATGTAAAGTTGTCCTGAGAGGTAAATATTAACATGTGCACAACACTTGTAACATGCCTAGACACGTGGTACATACATGTGCTGTTTATCATTACATGAAAGTGAATACTGTTTGGGGTGTATATTAGGAATTCAATGAGTGTCCATTCCCCCTTTTCTCTTAATACGTGTTCATTGAGGAAGTGAACAGAAATTCAAGTTAAATTTCAGGCTGATTTTCTCCAACTCTTTTTAGTCTACTAAGAGAAACCCACGGGATTCTCACCAAGATGTTTAAACTAACTGGATCTGAAAGTGTCCCTCACCTTCTGACAAGACCCTTGAATCAAGCCATGGAAGAGACTCTGATGTGATCAATGCCCACCCAGCTCTTTCTTCTCCCCCTGTCAGAGGCAGCTGAGTGATTTGTGTACAATCACCTTGGGAATCTGGGCCGCAGGCCTCGGAGATGAGCGGAGGGGCCCTGTCAATTCTCCACGCTGTGCCTCAAGCTAAGTTGTGCTGGGAGAGCTCTCACATTGAGCAAGAAGGATATTTTTGAACAAAAGATAAGGCAAGATACCTATCTGAAAATTAAAGGGACTTGACAGGCAGGAAGCTCGATGCTCTTTGTCTGGGCACGTCTTGGTATAGGCAGAGGGGAAGAATGACGGCTGGAAAGTCCTGACTGATGCTAAATGGGTCCATTTCAGCCACACACCGGGAGATTGCAGCGCCTTCTGTGTGTCTGGTGTGGCTGTGTGCCAAGGTAAAAATCCCACTGTTTCTGAGATTTAGAGTCATTGTTTTCAATTTGCCAAGAGGTTCTTTTCTCCAGTGAGTTGTGATGAAATCTCCCAAGAGAAAAAGACAATTGATAAACCGGGATGGTGTCAAGAAGAGGATGGAGTCTGTCTCCCTGACTGGTGAAAGACAGCCTCTGGTCAGATTCCGCTGGACAACTGGGAGGCAGAAGAGCCCGGAAGTTGAGTGTTGTCTTTGAAGTCTGCCGATCCTAGACTTGAGGGCTGCCTCTGTCCTTCACTAGCTTTATGACCTTGGGCTAGTTATTCAATGACTCTAAGCCTTAGTGTCTACATTTGTAGAGTGGGAAAGCAGTAGTTCCAACCTATTAGAACATTATGCAGATTTAATAAAATAATAAATCAAGGGTGTTAGCACAGCACTTGGCAAAGCCTTAGTGCTCAATAAATGACATAATATTACTATTATAGGAAACGAGCATTGCATTCTACTGTGTGCCACTACTGTGCCAGGCATTGAAGGATATAAAGAAGAAATGTTATAACCTTTATCCTAGATCAGGGACTTGGCAAACTTTTTCTATAAAGGGCCAGATAACAAATACTTGAAGCTTTTTGGGCCAGATGGTCTGTTACAAATAGTCAACTCTGCCATTGTAGCAGAAAAGCAGCCACAGACAACAAAAATGGGTGTGGCTGTGTGCCAATACAACTTTATTTACCAAAATGAGTAGTGGGCTGGATTTAGCCCAAGGGCTGGAGTTTGCTATCCCTTGTCCTAGAGAATGGCACAGTTGGGGGTCTTTGGCTACAAGGAACAGAAATCCCTGCTCGTGGGAAGTCTTGAGGGACGCAGCTACTGCTGTTGGTTCAGTGGTCCAAAGACGTCAATCAGAATTTTTATGATACTCCATGTATTTTCTTTATGCGTGTCAACCACAACACACCCATATTCACGACAGGAAGAAGGAGAGAAAGGGCATGGCCGGCTGAGGTGTTCCTTTTTATTAGGAGAGCCAAGACTTAACCAAAGTCTTTTTGCATATTTCTGCTGTGTCTCATTGGCCGGACTGTGTCACACTCCTAGCTGCAATGGGGGCTGGGGAGGTGAATATTTGTCACCTCTGTCATTTATAATGGAGGTGGGCAGGGGGGAAAATGAGGTGAGAATGGTGCTCAGTAAGTCAATAAAACTGTTACACCCTTGGGTAATATATTATCGAGAGAGAAACACACAGAGAATTACAATACAGACTGCTTAGTAGTTTTATACACACACACACAATCTGTAATGGGAACTGAGAAGAGAGAACCTAATTCCTTGTTAATTCAGAATATCATAATAGTGTATTCATTAATAAGGCAATTTGAACAAGGAAAGGTGGGTGTCTAAATGGAGACTGAAGCATTTGATAAGCTAAATGAATTATAGCAAGACTAAGCATAATTGTGGTGAATCAATTATTTATTGTTCAAAATATCCACTCCCTTTCACCTCCGTGGGGAGCATATGCTCCCTGGACCCATTCATGCCGAGTTGCGTCACGTAGCTTCATTCATGTTGAATTTGGCTGTGTACTTTGCTTGGCATCATGATGGGCTACGTGCACTGTTCTGCTCCTTGACTAAGGGTTCAGTCGTCTGACTTGGCCAATGAGACGGTAGCAGTCATGGCATAAAGAGAGAGGCTTGCAATGGGCTGGTGAGGTCGGGCTCGTCCTCTTGTCCCTCTGCTCTCACCATGACAGGAGATTCCTCTTAGCTCTGAATGAATCTGCCTGGAGGAGACCTGAGCCAAACCTGCAGTGAGCAGCCAAGTCTACCTGAACCTGGGCTTGAAGCAGAGCTGCTGGGTTGAGCTTAATAAACTCCTACCCTCCCTACAGATACGTGAACAAGAATAAGGGATTGTTATTTTAAACCAGTTTGGGGGTGGTTTGTTACACAGCAATACCTAACTGATACAAGGGTACATTGTAAGAGTACGTGAATTACAAACCTACTAATTCAGAACCTGTGTTGATCTGGATTTTGGACTTCTGGCTTCCAGAACTATGAGAGAACAATTTTTTAAAAAAATCCTCACCCCAGGATATTTTTCCATTTATATTCAGATAGAGTGGGAGGGAGGGAGGAAGAGAGAGAGAGAGAGAGAGAGAGAGAGAGAGAGAGAGAGAGAGAGAGAGAGAGAGAGGAGAGAGAGAGGAGAGAGAGAGAGAAAGAGAAAGAGAGAGAGACATCGATGTGAGAGAGACACATCGACTGGTTGCCTCCTGCATGACTCCGACCAGGGCTGGGGACCGAAACATTGCTGAGGTTCCTTGACTGGAATCAAACCCATGACTCTTTGGTCTGAGGGCTGACGCTCTAACCACTGAGCCAAACAGGCCAGTGTTTTAAAGCACTCAATTTGTGGCAATTTGTTACAGCAACCACAAGAAACTAATACAGAATCTAAACTTTTTTATCCCGTGAACAGATCAGAAAGGGATGGCTTTTGAAAAATAAAAAATAACATTTTTGAAAGCTTAGAGGGTATTGGGGACCCAAGAGAAATCCCCAATAGTGATAAGTAAATGCTAGTTCTGGAGGGCAGCTGAGCTCTCAATGAGTAGTGTAGACATGTACGGAGAGGGCAGGCCCAGTAGCTTCTCTGGGCTTTTCCCTTCCCAGACATGTGCAGCCCTGGAAGTATTCTTACTGCTTTCTCTCATAAGAATGCAACTAAGGCAATCTGATTTTACATCCACAGCAAGGCCTGATTTTTGCTGATGCAATGAAAAAAATCTCTGAAAGAACGGAAGTCTGCATTCACAAGTGCATCCGTGGGAGGATGGCTTTAGCTCAGGTTCAAGTGTGGGCCTTGGTTCGGTAAAGTTTAACAAAACTTTGCTGAATGTCTATTCTGTTCCGGTCCGTGGACTGAGCCTTGGGGTTACCGAGATGAATAAAACACTGTTCCTCCTTTAGGAACTCACAGTCCAGTGACAGGAGTGAGAATTCATGCACTGTGGCCCATTTTAAGCACATGTGCACAAGTATGTAACTATATTTGTGTTTTTGCAGGTGTGCGCCTGTGTGTGCACACGTGCACCTGTTAATGTAGGGTACACACCTGCCTGAGGGTGTGAATGTGTGCACGCTTTGTGTGCAGGTCCATGTGTGCTTGCTTTGGTCCAAACAAGCGTGTCTGTATCCATGTGCAATTTGCACGTGCATTTTCCAAGAGGAATGTTTCATCTTCTTTAGAAAAAGTTCTGTTATCTTTGTGCAGAAACTAATTGCTTTTCTTTTTTTTCCCATAGTCAAAGTTGGTCTCAACCAGGGCTTTGCACAGTAACTGATACCAGCACATTTTCAGTTAATATTTCATGCACAGGATGTTGCATGAAGTAACTGGATGGCTAGTGGGCTGATCACTGGATAAGCCTCCCAGATAACCTCTCACATTCCTCCCTTGCCGAGACCCACCTTCACCTCCTGGTGTTATTTAGAAGCGTGGACCATTTTGTCTCACTCTCTTTGCTGTGCCTCAGATAATCTAAAGCATCTTTATCTTTTGGGGTTTCTGTTGCTAAGCAGAATTGGTGGGTATCCTGCCACTGAATCCAGGTAAGTTATATCCTTTGAGGACCCCACCTAGAGTCTATAAATTGTGTTGGGGGTTAGAAGTGAGAGGTGGACTTTAAAGCATCTAAGACCATCCAACTGAGGCCCCTAAGTTCTCTCATGAGTCTGTATAATTGCAAAGCCACTAAAAAGACTTGCCATTCGACATTAGGAAAGAAAAAGCTCGTAGGTGGGGAGAAAGCAATGAGGATCGGTGCCTTGGCCAGGAAATAGCAGAATCGAAGTCTGTGCTTAAGTCCCAGCTCTGCTTCCCATTGCTCTGCGACCTTTGACCAGTCATACCCCTCTCTGAGCTTTTGAGGGGCTGGGCTAAGCCAGCTAAATATTAGCAACACCTGACAGTACTGGTTAAAAAGAAAACTGCCTGGCCCCCACTCTAGAGGCACTGAAACAAACCTCCAGGGATGAGGTCCAAGAACCTGCGTTTTTATTATGCGACCCACGTCATTCTCCTGCCCTCTGGAGTTTGGAAACAAATGGACAAGTCAGCCTCTGAAGTCCCTTTCAGGTACTCAGACTGTTATTCCGGGGAGAAAATATTTGCAGAGAACAGATGGGATTTTTTCAAGGAAAAGAAATGAAACCTTCCATCTCACAAGAAGTAGAAAAAAATGGACTGTTGGAGGATGAACCGCATGAGCTTAGGAGGGAAGAGCCTGGGGCTGGGTGTCTGACCCAGAGTGTTGAAGCAAGGTGCTGGATTCCAGGACCAGGGACACTCCGCCAGCATCTCCATGTCTATTCATCTGCCCAGCCCCTGCCTCAGGGGCGCGTTCTGTCCCTTTAAGCATTTTGCATCCATAAATCAGAAGTGCTGCATTTCAATCAAGAGCGGTATTGTCCCGGTCTGGGCATCACACTCAACCGTCATTTTCCAGTTGCTGGTTTGCAAACCGGTTCACACAGGTGAGCCAGTCCATCCACACCATTCAACGACCGTAATAATAATGACAGTGACTTAAGAGTTACGGAGCACTTATCTTGCACCACATGCTATGCTTAGCCTTTTACAGGAATTAGCCCCCTTAATCCTCCAAACAGTTCTTTGAGATAGGTGCTATTATTATCCACATTTCAAAGATACGAACACCGAGGCCAAGAGAGGCGAAGTAACCCGCCCAGCGTAGGGCCTCTGCTAGCCTGTAAGAGCCTCTGTGCAACTCAGAGAGAGGCACCCCTTCTGCATTAGAACACAATGGCCTTTTGGAAGACACAGCTCCACTGTATGCAGCTAGGCCAGTGGTTAGCATGCTCACATAAGGAAGAGGCAGCCCTTGATCCAGATGGATCCCATCCCAAGCTGGCTTGCACAGTTTGGCAAATACAGGGCAATCTGGATCTGGGCCCCGCTCACCAACCCATTTGGGTGCACGTGTGCAGTGTACCAGCTGAGCAAGCACACCAAGTGGCCCCAGCACCGCTACTAAGTGGTGAGGCTTGGGGTTTGACCGTAAGCTTTCTGACTCCAGAGCCTATGCTTTTGACCACAATAAATTTCAATTTTTGGCAATATGTAAAGTAATATACACTTTTCTTTCGTTTCACATAAGGGAGATGTATGGTAGCCTTTCAGGGCACAGCAGGTGTGGGTGCATGGACGAGAGTGCAGGTCAGATCACCAGGGGTCCGACCACTCAGAGTACGCACACTGGCTGCCAGAGAGTTTTGGTCATTGTAGTTTTAATTTTTTTTTTCTCAACCAGATATTTTTAATGCATACACTCAGTGGGCTGTTGGTTTAAAATCGGATATAAAAGAAATTGAAAGTCTGAACTACATCTCACCGAGAAGCATGATCATTCTGCAAATGAGGCTCAAGACAGTCTTTACCCATTTCCACAGGCAGCGTCCATCTGATCCGAATTCTTATTTAGCACATCTGGTATTCCAAAATGAATGTTAAGTAGAGAAACTTTTATTAAGGACTCTCAAAACCCAACAGTAAAGAAACAAACAATCCAATTAGAAAATGGTCAAAAGACGTGAAGAGACATTCCACTGAAAAAGATACACAGATGGCAAATAAGCACATGAAAAGATGCTTAACATCATTAGCTAGCAGAGAAATGCAAATTAAAAACATAATGGGATTTTACTCCATACCTAGCAGAAAGGCTAAAATAAAAAATAGTGATAACAACAAATGCTGACAAGGATAGGGAGAAACTGGGTCACTCAGATATTGCTGGTGGGAATGTAAAACGGTGCAGCCACTCTGGAAAACAGCTTGGCCGTCTCTTATAAACAAAACATGTACTTTCCATAGCACCCTGCAGTTGCCTCATGGGCGATTATTTTAGAGAAATGAAAATTTATGTCTTTATAAAAACCTATACACAAATGTTCATAGACACTTTATTTATATTAGCCCCAAATTGAAAACAACCCAAATGCCCCTTAATGAATGAATGGTTAAACAAACTGTGGTAAATCCATACAAAGGAATACCACTCAACCAGATACTGGAATGAACTACTGTTCTCTGTATCTGTTAGTCCATTTATACATATGCAACAAATTGGATGGATCTTAAGAGAATTATGCTGAGTTCAAAAAGCTAATATAAAAAAGCTACATAATGTCTAGTTCTAGTTATGTAACATTCTTGAAATAATAAAATTATAGAAATGGAAAACAGATTAAGGTTTGTGAGGCGTTAGGGATATGGTAGGCGGGAAGTGGCTGTGGTTATTAAAGGTAGCACCAGGGAGCCTAGTACTATATTTTGATTGTGGTGGTGGTTAAACAAATCTACACACATGATAAAATTGCATAAAACACACATTGTATAAAATTGCATAAAACTGGTGAAATCTGAATAAGCTCTATGAATTGTATTAATGTCAATTTCTTGGTTATGTTATTGCTCTAGAATTATGCAAGGTTATGCATAGCATGTTATGCTATTATTGGGAAAAACTGAGTGAGCTGTACCTGGGACATTCTTATCTATTTTTCTATTTCTTGTTAATCTATCTGTAGTTATTTCAAGGTGCAAAGTTAAAAAATATAATTAGGAAATATTTACACATTATCAGGCTACAGAAACTCTACAGTACAATATACAAATTGTGCAAATAATTATAATAAATAATACACAGAAGTAAAAACAAGAAAAGGTACTTTAAATCACAATTGTATCTGATTCAGTTTTTTATATGCTAAGAAAAAATATGACCCACAGTCAGATGTGGAGAAGGCAATCTAAATTCTCCACCCATGCCTCATTGTTTAGAAATAAGACCTGTGCTAAAGAAATCCTCACACATAAGCATAAGGAAGCATGTGTGAAGAGGCAGGATAGTGAGAAGCTAGGGAAATTCCTTGACAAGTGGAATAAGGGAAACAGACAAAATAATTAGACATGACCAACAATTTGAGCAATTTACAGTAAGCTAATGAATCACAAGGTTTTATCTTCCCTAACTGAGGACACTTAGGAGAAAATGGTTTACACATTTCAGACCATTCTGGGGCACCCCAGTCTGGGTCCCAGACCCTCTTGAATAACATTATTATTTTTTTAATATGTTTTTTTATTGATTTAATTTTTAGAGAGAAAGAGGAAGAGGGAGAGAGAGAGAAACATCAATGAGAGAGAAACATCGATCAGCTGCCTCGATCAGCTGCCTCCTGCACCCCCCCCCCCCACCGGGATCAATCCCAAAACCAGGACTTGTGCTCTGACTGGGGATCCAACTGGTGACCTCTTGGTGTACAAGTTGAGGCTCAACAACTGAGCCACACTGGCTGGGCTCAATAACATTCTTTAAAAATAAAACTAACCAGAAAATAACCCTGGCCCCTCTATACTCATATTTTGATGAATAAATATATTGAAGGATACACCTGAAAAGCTAATGAATATTATGTTGATACCCTCCCTTGAGACCTCCCCTCAGATTCCAGCCAGCCAAAGAAAGATAAAAAAGCCTCAAGACAAAAATACACCAAGTATCTTTGCTGTTTTTCTCCTAAACTCTAAGGGACCCCATGAGACTTGCAACCAGGGGAGCAGTGGGCAGCAGAAGCTCGACCTGAACTCACCCCCTGAACCTGTCTCCAAGGCCCCCTTTTTCTCTGACTTCCCAGCGAGCTAACAGCAGCCCCACCCTGGCTCACTTCTTTTACTGTGACTTCACTTCTCAGTGAGCCAAAGTAGCCTCACCTAGGCTCTCTCCTGTTTCTTCTTCTGTCCTAAGCCCTTCCTTGTTTCACTGTCCCCAGCTTTAATAAACATACTCTCAAAATCACCTGGACTTGTTTGTGAAATCTTTCCCACACAAAGTCAAACACCCACACACTACTGGCAGGCCCTAGGTAGACCTGCCCCAGGCCCAGACCTCATCTGGTAACATGAAGATGCTAATGCTACACAATTTATAACAGTGAAAAATCAGGGACCATCAAAGTGTCTATCAACAACTTAGGGGCTCCACTTTGAGGAATACTAGGCAGCAGGCAATAAGAATGAAGGAGATCTTTATGGACGAGCATGGAGAGATGCCAAAGATCTCCTTGGGTGAAATAGGAGCATGATATTTTTAAGTAACTTGCAAAATATTAAGTTCTGTTTGTGATATATATAATGCATATCTATAATAGTATCACATATATACATAAATGTTTTAATTTTTTTTTCTTTATTGATTTTTAGAGGGAGGAAGGGAGAGGTAGAGAGAGATAGAAACATCGATGAGAGAGAACATTGATTGGCTGCCTCCTGCATGCCCCACACTGGGGATTTGGCCCACAACCTGGGCATGTGCCCTGACTGGGAATCGAACCGGCGACCTCTTGGTGCATGGGTTGACGCTCAACCACTGAGCCACACCAGCTGGGCTACATAAATGTTTTTATATAAGAAAAAGCAAAAATCCACCCAAATGTATATATATTTATATAAATTAAGAAAAAAATTATCTGGAAAGATGTACTCCAAACTGATAGTGGACATTCAAAGATGAGGTCAAACATTTGTCAAGTACCAAGCCTGCAAAGATGACCTCCCTTAGTCCCCCCACAGCCCAGGAAGCAAACCCTGCTCGTGCAGCCTCCACTCGCCAACGCCGCAGCACGGAGGAGGAAGTAAGGTGCCCAAGGCCACACATTGGAGCTGGGACTTTATCATGGTCTGTCTGATTCCCAAGTCACTGTGTGTATCTCCCCATCATGCCAACTTCAAACCCTCCTGATGGTGCCCTGAAAATGCTCATTCCAGGGTCTGAGAGAAAATGACTTTGTTGGAGACCGCAGCCACCAGTGAATCAGGGGAAAGAATGACTGACGGAAAGGCTGAGCAAGAGTCCAGGCCCCCACACCTCTGAGACCTTGCTTTCACTCTACACGGGCCAAAGCTGTAACACATCAGGACACTAGGCTTGTGAAGGCAAAAGACGGCACAGACCTGTTGCTGTCAAACCTCCCTGTGTGGCTGGGACATGGATGCGCATCCCCGTCTAGGTGACGTCTTGGAAGGGTTGGCTGGAGGGGGGAGCCCCCATGCATCTCCTCTCTGGAACCTGGCTCTCTGCCAGAAGGGAAGTGCCTGGGGTAGGGGGAGGAGAAGGCAGAGAAAATAGGGGAGGGCGAAAAAGAGGGGTCTCAGCTGAATGCTGCAGCGGAAGTGGCCTCCACCTCCGATCTGGGACTTTGATGAGGACAGGTGGGTGGGACTTGACTCGTCCAGGCCCCACTATGATTAGCTCTCTGTGGCTGGAGCCAGACAGCAAAGAGGTTAGGGAACCTGCTTTTTAAATTTTTAAATAATTTTTACTCTTCTCTTTTTAAAAATTCTTCATTTCCCCTTCCCATTGGCCCCCGGCCACCAGCATTCTACTCTCTCCTTCTATGAACCTGACTGTTTGAGATCTCAGGTAGGTGGGATCAGGCAGTATTTGTCCCTCTGTGACTGGCTTGTGTCACTCAGCATCATGTCCTCCAGGTTCATCCTTGTCAGAAAGGCAAGAAAGGCAAAAAAAGCAAGAGAGGCAAGATTTCCTTTTTTTTTTTCTTTTAAAGGCTGAACAATATTCTTTATTTCTCTCTTTCTCTTTTTAATTTCAGTTCCAATGTCATCCCACATAGACACCTTCCCTGACCTCCCTACACCAGGTCACCTTTCTACATTATAGGCACTCTTCCCCTGTGAACCTCTCCTTGGTAGCACCTCCCCCAACCCAAATAGTAATCGGATAATTGCCAGTGCGGTTAGCTGTGTGATGTTTCTCCCTCCGGAATCTGTGAGCTTCCTGAAGGCCGAGGCCACATCTGTGCTGTTAGCTGTTGAATCTCCACCACCCAGCACAGTGCCCAGCACATAGCAGGTGCCCAGTTAGACACAGACACGTGGAACCCCACTAAGTGTACAATCAGGTTTTCATGGTACTAAAAGTATGACTACACTGAACTATTTGGCAAGTCAGGATCTTTCTTCACCTTCTCGTTTAACTGTTCTTTATTTTATCTATCCCAAGGGTTTTCCAAGCACTGGGAACACAGTGGTGACAAAACAGATGTCATCCTGGTCCTCAAAGACAAAGCTCACTGTCTGGGATGGAAAGCCCCACGGTGGAACTCGGGACAGTGAGACCTTGTGTGAATGGGGCACAGGGTGGGTGTGCTGCTCTCTGAGGCTGGCACCTGGCTTCAGGTCACCTGTAGCCGAAGGTCCCCCAGAGGTTCCCAGGGAAGCCCATGTAAACCCAGCCCTTCTCTCCTGATTCCTGATCATCACAGTATTTCACTGCGGCCTCAAAGTCCCCTTCAAGGGAACCTACTTGGCACCATGGCAAAATACTTAGGTTGACGTCAGAAAAGAATTGGGTCCCTGTCCAGCTTCTTCTTCTTAGATGTGACCTTGGGGATGTTTCTCAGACCCTCTAAGCCTTACTTTCTTCATTAACAAGAAGAGGTCGATCCCTACATCATAGGGTTTTTATGATGATTAAATAGATAATGTATATTATGCACCAGGCTCATGGCTGAGTCCCTGGGACCTACTTCATAGAGGTGAGGTCACCTTCTCCTCTCTTTTATCATCATGTTCTCCTGTTAAGGGAGCTGGTGTATTTTGGGACCTCAGGGAGAACCATGGAAGGTTGAAAAAACTAAATTCTAATGAACCTTCTGGGATTTCTGATAGAGTTCATTCCTTGATCAGCACTCAATGGGGCTTTGAGAAACAGACAAACCCAACACATTCACTTGGCTGCTGTTCCAATGTCCCAGGAGGCTGTTTTCCTTAAAGACAAAGAGTCACTTTGCCACTTGAATGACAAAAAATGGTATTTGTTTCCCTCCCTCCTCCTATCCTTGCTGTTTTCTCTCTTCTTTTTTTTTGTTTGTTGTTCAGATAGAGTGGGAGGGAGAGAGAGGAAGAGAGAGAGAGAGAGAAACATCGACGTGAAAGGGACACATCGAGTGGCTGCCACCCGCACGACCATCCAGGGCCGGGGACAAACTGCAACCGAGGTACATGCCCTTAGCGGGAACCGAACCCAGGTCTCTCTGTACCGCAGGCCGATGCTCTAACTGCTGAGCCAAACCGGCCAGGGCTGTTTTCTCTCTTCTTTGTCATTTTTTTCTCTTTGAACAGATTGCTAATATTCCATCTTTCTCATCATCTTCATCGTCGTCATCCTCTGCCTGTCCATCAGATACATTTTCCAGGGAGGCATACGACAGAATCCAATACTCTTTACAAAAGCCACGTCCATAATATGGGGCATGACCTAAATGATTCTGCTGGTGCATTTTTCATTTTCTTCCCTTTCATTCCTGAATGTTTATAATGGGAGAGTGGATTGCAGCTAGGAGCACACAGGAAGGGAATTGGAAAATACGCCCCGTCTGGACTCGTGTAAGAACTACCTACTCGGCATCTCCCCTGGGATGTCTGACAGGCATGTCAAATACAAGGAGCCCCAGCCTAGACCTCCATACCCTGTTCTACCATCTCCTTCTCATCCTTGATGGCAGCCCCATCTTACCACAGCCAGTCCATCAGCTAATCCTGTTGGCTCTACTTTGAAAACATATCCAGAATTTAACCATTTTCATTGTTTCCTCTGCTCCTCCTGTGTTCTCCCCCATCATTATCCCTCCTCCGGATTCCCGGAAAGCCTCTCAGTTGGTCTCTGCTTCCTTCTTTGCTCCCCCATTCATGGTCTGTTCTCAACACAACAACCTCAGCGAACCATGGAAAACATAAGTCAAATCTTATCTTTCTCAATATCTTTTCCTTATTTGAAACCTTGCCCTTCACTCAGTGTAAAAAACCAGTTTTTAAAAATACTGGTGTCTCATTCTCACTCTCTGCCGTCATAATAATAGTAATACCTGGAGTTTATCACGTGCTTATTATGTACCAGGGGCTCAGCTTGTATATATATATCACTCACTCAACCCCATAATAATCCTATCAGGGAGGTACTGCCATTATCCCAATTTTACAGATAAGGAGACCGAGTCACAGAGCGATTAGGTGACCTGCTTGCAATCTACTTCTTGGAAGTGATGGGCCAGGATTCACACCCACACATTCTTGGTCCCCCACTGTTTTTAGCGTTCACTAGTGGATTTTGCCCTCAGCCTCGATCACGGTGGTGTAAAAGGAATAGGTTTTGAACTCTAGCTTTGTCCTTTGCTCATCGACCTTAGGCACGTCACCTGCATCTTAATTCTCCAGCCATAACATAGGATTTATAATAGTGTTGGTATCATCATGATGATAAATGAGAGCACTGGAAAAATGCCTGTCACATATTAGGGACTCCATTAATACAAGATATGTCCCGGCCCCTAGCTCCTCCCCCGAAGAAATGGTGAAGTGGTATATTTAGCGAACAGCCAAGATACTAAAAAGAGCCTCCTTCTGATGCCAGCTGCCAGAGTGCACAGAGATGTTAAGACTTCCAGCAGCACAAGGCGGTCCAACGCTGCAAACAGCTACAGGATCCTTCTCACATCTCTGGCAGAGGACATTTGGGGCTTCCTGTCCACACACCATAATGCACATTTTCTATGAGGCACATCAATTATGCATTCACTGGCTTCTATTAATATTTCAGCCTTCATAAGCATAAATAAAACATACATTAATTAGAAGTTTGAAGCAGTTCATCCTTTTCCCATCTTCTGCCACCGGCCTTATTTCCAAAGCCCGAGCATTAGGGGGTACGGTCCACAACCATACATCACTTAGCACCATCCTTGCAGGGCAGGGGTGTGCTCCCTGCCAGCTCAGAACAATTGATTCAAAACACCTTGATGTGCAGCCACGGAGCGCCAACAGTCACCAAATTCTATTGTTTTGCCTTTTTGGAAGAAATTAAAATTATTCATGAGGTGCCGCTCAGCTGAACACTTGGATCTTTTCCCCCACAGTGGGGACAGATTTCCTGGCCAGAACTTTTCGACTGAAGAATTTAACATTGGTTAAAAGCGAACAGCTCCTCCAAGGGGGGACATTAATACACTTAATGTTCGGTGAATCTTGGCATCACCCACTGCGAGGCTGCCAAACAAACGACATCAGGTAGGCGCTTTTGCTCTTGACGGGATTAACAGGTGGCCCGGGGACATTACACGTCTTTATTCACTTGGATCGCGTGCAAGCGGGTGGGCACTATTCATATCTCCAAGGGTCACAACCTCCGATGTCCACAGGCACGCGCTGGAAATAAGCGAAGCGGGCTGAGCGAGGAATATGAGAACAAGAGATCTGACTAATCTGGGGCAGCCGGGACACACAGAAGGTAGAGGCTGGAGCTGGACTTTGAACACAGGTCTTTCTGACTCTGCAGACCTCAAAAGCTTTCGTGCATGACCCAGATCATGAGATGAAGCAAGATGAGCTTCATAAATCAACAAATGGCCAGGGGTCTCTGCTGTAAATCATTTCATGTTTCCAGCTCTCAGAGAACAGATGAATGGTCATCTTCTCCATTCGAGAAGAAAAAGATAGGATTTCTGTGACTGTAGAATTCATCCCACGTTCCTCTATTTCTATTTTTGTTGCTCCTCTGAAACATTTTGCTCTGGAAATTCCAACAGAGGCAAATGCACCACCTGCATGTTCTCTCCCTAATGGCACCCTGTGTTTTGAATACTTGGCTTCTCTCCTCCTCTGTGCACAGACCTCAGCTCCAGTCATTCCTGTGCTGAGCAGATGCTGGATCGAGCCTACAAGGCCCCTTGCAAATTTAAGAGTTACTGATCTAACCAGGGAAGCACACTAGCACTCTTTGTACCTACCATTGAGGGCAGAGTGATTTGACAATTGCCCTGCACCTACCTCTTTGGTTGAATGTGACCTGTGTGTAAATCCCTTATCAGTCCACAGATCATTCAAGTTTACCTGCCATGTGACACTCATTTTTGACTCCTGACATGCAATTGTTAAGCGACCCTTGCCAGTTGGCAAGGATCTGGTTAAAATCCTTCACGGATTTTGTAAAAAATAAGTTACTAGTGGCTGTGAAAAGTTGGAATATACACCAAGAATCCTTAAGATTATTCCCATGCTGTTTTATTCAGTAATTTGACTTCTGAGAATCTATGCTAAGGGAATCCTTCTTATAGCCCTATACCATTTATTGAGCACCTACTCTGTGCCATACCGTAGTTTACAAAAACATCTCACTTATATCCTTGACATTGCCATGGGCAGATATGAATAGCACACCCACTTAAAGACAAGGAAACTGGTTCAGAGAGGTTGAGTCTCTTGCCCAAGCCCTTTAGTTACTGGGCAAGAAAGGATCCAGGTTTCGACCCAGAACACTTTTCCTTTAGACAAATTGCCCATGCAATTGGCCACACTCAATAGCAATGCTATTTTGGATGCTCCATTTAATAAGTTAAAATGAATTTTATGGGCAGCTGAGTAATTATCTGACTTGAACCCAATTAAAAATGGAGTCTATGCTGCCTGAGTTTCACAGGTTCCTTTGATTAATTCTCGCCAAATGGATTTCTCCTTTTAACCAGAACTCTGGGATCCAGATGGCGAGGCTGGCTTCTTCGCAAAGCGTCCACAGAGGGGTTTGCGTGATGGGCCCACACATGCCCACTTGTCCATGTGACTACGTGGTATGTACGTGCGCCGATCAAGGAAAAGACTCTTGACATCCGCAACCAGACATTTGATTCGCGTTCTCAGCAGCCAAGTGGTTTAATCGAAACATACTGTTTTTCAGAAGCCGAGAGGCTCAAAGCGCTTGGGCTTTAGACTCTCCAGGCCTGAGCTTGTAAACGGGCTCCACCACTCAGCAGCTGTGTGATCTTGGGCAAGTCACTTCACCTTCTCAGCATCATTTCTTTCATCTGTGATGGAAAGAGTGGCCGGGGACTTTGGCTGCAGGCAAAAGAAGCTAAACCTGAGGGGTCATAAGGAAGCTCACCATCAGAGGACCAGAGAGTCAGGTTCAAGTCCCCAGATCTCCCAGCCGAGTTGGTGGCTGTCACTCCCAACATCACTGTAGAGCCTGCATGGTCCGTAGCACCAACCCTGGACTTTGGATGTACTTGTTTGCCCAGTGGCCCTTTATGTCCAGGATATTGGAAGAAGCTGCCATCAGGCCATCATCCATTTTCTTTCTTTCTTTTTTTTTTTTTTTTATCCTCACCCGAGGACATTTTTCCATTTTTTGTTCAGATAGAGTGGGAGGGAGAGAGAGGAAGAGAGAGAGAGAAACATCGACGTGAAAGGGACACATCGAGTGGCTGCCTCCCGCACGACCCAACCAGGGGCCGGGGACAAACTGCAACCGAGGTACATGCCCTTAGCGGGAACCGAACCCGGGTCTCTCTGGACCGCAGGGCGATGCTCTAACCACTGAGCCAAACCAGCCAGGGCCCATCATCCATTTTCAAAACAAATTTCACTTGTGCCCTATTTCTTCATGCTTGTAGCTCCAATTTCACTCTGGAGCAGGCATAACAGCTTGGCAGAGCCTGGAAGTCACTGAGACCTGCAGAAATGGGTATTTGACATTTTCCTTATACGTGGGAGATGGTCTTTGCCTCAAAAGGTGAGGAAAACCCTCCAGGTGAAGAAGGAGCTGTGGGTGCTGGGCAACCGGAAAGAGAATGACAAACGCCCACGGCAAATGGGAATAATCATAGCCATCTGCTTGGCTTCATTCATGTATTCATTCACTGATTCAAGCCACCAGTATTTATTGAGCATCTATTATGTGCCAGGCAGTGGCTAAGTCTGGGCTACAGCTGGGCAATAAGGATTTACTGTGCACATTTAGATTGTTGCTCATAACAACATCATTGACATGCACTTCCACTTCTTGAGCTCATGCTTTGTGCCAGGCACAGTGCTGGGCACTTGAGGCCCATTTATCTCACCCTGCAAATCAATGAAAGCTACCTCCAAGAGATCATGGCACAGGGGTACTGTGTAATGACACCTCATAGCCGGTGGCCAATAAAAGTGAGTTCTCTCTCTCCTCAGCCCAGCAGATTCAAGCTCTGATCCTGAGAGATTAGGTCTCCTTGCTTTTATTTTTTTTTAGACATCAATAAGCTTGAAAATCAAAACACGGAAACCTGGTGATTTTGTCTAAATGCGTGATGTCAGCTGCTCAGCTCAATCACGGGGTGACAGCTGCCAACCAGGTGACAAATGGGACGAAGGGCACCAGGGGCATTGAAGCACAGCTTGAAAAGGCTTGCCGCTTGCCGGCTTGGATCATCTGTCACCAGACCCCTCCCTGTGCTGAGTGAAACTGATGTAATTAAAGGCATGGTTCTATTTGGGAAGTGAGAGCCCGCGCTGGCTTTCGGGGCTGCCACATTCGTCATCCCAGGCTGTTGCTGTTTTGGGACCTGGGCTCTGAGCATGGTTCTCCTTAGATCTTCAACCCCCCTGAGACTCAGCCAACTCAGGTATACCACTGTCACGAAAGTGGTACCCAATTCTGTGGGCGGTCAAAGACCTAGATGAGAGAATACGAACCAAGCGGCTTAGGGTACTGTTGGTAATGGGTACTTGCTATTGTCGTTATGGTTATTATTATTATTAGTTTTCCAAGCTTTGCCACTTAGTGTATAATGTTAGCCAAGTCACTTATTCCTTCTGGGCCTCAGTTTCCACATCATTAAACCGAGATACCTCGTCAAGCCAGTCTCATAGGAGCACTGTGGATAAACAGAGAAAGCGGATGTGTCAACATTTAAGAAGACATCCCTTACGCGGACGGAGTCACTCCTTTGCTTGATACAACGTGAAGGGAAATGCTGTCTTGTACTGTGCATTCTTTCGGAAGCCTGCCATGAGGTTAAGTGAGGTCACCGGTTTTCTGAGCACCCCTGGCTCATCTGCCTACCTCTTAAGGTGGTCATGAGGACCAGTTAAGGGAGTGCATGAGAAAGTTCCAGAAGTTAATCTAGAAATGATTGGGTGGTGTGAGGTCTGTGGACTCTGCCTCCAGGGTAGCAATGCCCAGCAAGGAGGACCTTGTCATCTTTTCACGTTGCCCAGCACCTGGCTCTTGGATCTTCTGAATCTGCTCACTGGCCACTGCTCAAGTTTTCTCACCCCCCACTGCCCCTGCTCAGCCGTCGCCCCGAATCCCATGACGGTTTGGCCTTCACTGAACACACTGTGCTCTGTCTCACCTTCGTATCTGCTCCTCCTTCCTGGAAAGCCTTTGCTGCCGCTGAGTCCTGGGCCATTGCTGGGTCCGCGGCACCCCCACCCATGCCGTCCTTGGCACAGCACCTGGCTTTCTGTGTGTGTGCTTCCCGTTTCTTTCTCTATCTCCAGCAGTTTGAGGCTGTCAGCCACCTGAGGGTCCTTGCCCGTTCACTCCAGCAAGGGACCAGACAGACGTGAGCCAGCGCAGAAGAATGTTCGAGCTCTCAGATTCTGGGTTCAGACCTTACCTGTACCCTTATTTGCTGTGTGACCTCAGGCAGGTTACATAAGCAATCTGGGCCCATGTCAGGGGTGTCTGATTGGCTTATTCTCGGTGCTTCCCACACTTTAACGAGCATTTGAAATTCTCAGGGGTCTTGTATAAAATTCAGATTCTGGTTCAGCAGGTCTGGGCTGAGGCCTGAGATTCTGTATCTCTGACAAGCTCCTGGGTGTCTCCAATGCTGCAGGTCCGTGGACCACACTCTGAGTAGCGTGGGGAAGGTGTGGCGCATGCAAGCCCTGGGCCATCAGGGAGTGTTTGGTTTTCAGGAGCAAGCTGACAAATTCCTTGTCTGATAGGAGGATCCAAGGACGCTACGAGTTTCAGGTACAATCCACACATCTTGGCTAATCAAAGCACTTCTTAGACCAGCTGTCACCGACTGAACTGCTCCTATGAGAATAAATAGGAAATAGCCACTGAGCACTTTCTATGTGTCAGTCAGCGTGCTAAGTACTTTGACACGCAAGTGTCTCATTTAATCGTCACAACAGCCATATGAGGTGGGTGGGAACAACTATTGTCCCTATTTTGCAAAGAGGAAAGTGAGGCTCAGAGAGATTAAATGCATTGAATTATTATTGGCCTAGCAAGTCTTCCCATCGACATGTTCCCTTCTTTGCTTTTCTCATCCCCTCTCTTTGAATAAAATCACCAAGGATCTGAGAAAATCAAATCTGTCCCCAGCCCCTGTCACTGTTGCCCGGGAACAGATGTAACGACACCAGGTGTATTCACCCTCCTTTTCATTCATTTCTGCACCATTGTTTATTGAGCATCTACTATGTGCAAAGCACTGTGGATACAATGGGGGACAATTTTTTTTTTCTTGCTTTCATGGAGCTTACAGTCTCGTGAGAGACACAGACTTTAATCAAATAACTCCACAGATAAGTGGGATTCCAATGTGTTGAAAAAAACGGAAAAAAAGTTTTGTGAGCTATGAAGACGCGGAATTTGACCAAGGGACTTGCAAAGGCTTCTGTGTGGATGTTACTCTGAAATGGTAAAAGGTGAGTAGGAGTTAGCTAGTTAAAGGGTGAAGGGTGATGGACATTCCAGCCAAACAGCTTGTGCAAAGGCCCGGTGGTCAGGGGAGCCTAAAAAACCCAGGAAACAAAAGAAGGCCAAAGTAGTGGGGGTGAGGAGAGTGTGAGTTGAAACTGGACAGACAGGCAGGGTCAAATCACAAGGATTCTGGGGCTTTATCCTAAGAGCAGTGGGCAGACACTGCAGGGTGGTAAGCAAAGAAGGAGTAAAAAGATCAGGCATGAATTTTGAGATCTCTCAAAGAGATCAATAAAACAGCTTTGGCAGGTGTAGCTTGAGCAGCAATGGAAAGAGGAATGTGGAAGCTGTAGTCCAGACAAGAAATGATGGTGACCAGGCTGGGGTGACCCAGGCAGCAGCAATGGGATGAAGGGGCTTCTGTAGAAGGTATGTGGGAAGTCAAGGAACAAATGATGGGGCTTGGGGCTTCTACGCATCACCTGCCCTTCACAGTGGAACTGCTCAGCCATCTAACTCCTTCAACTGCCATCTTTTGCTAAACTGCAGCCAGGCGCTCGCTGTGCTGGAGAGACTTTTATTCAGGAAGGCCCAGGGGCGAATCCCAGTGGGGCTTCTAAACACCCACCTCGGGGAAGCTCTTGTCTCTATGAAATAAGGAACGTGCATAGGAGTCTTCCTGAAAAGCTGCTTTTTTTGGTAATAAAAATATTTAAATCAACCTGAAAGTTTATAAATTGGGAAAGAATAAACAGAATATGGTATATTTATATGACAGAATAAAAAACAGCCAGCAAAAACAATGACTTTGTATCTGCTAGAGAGGGAGATCTCAAAGACATATTTTGAGTAAAAATGCAAATTGCCTAAGTATACATTCAGTATGATACTAGTTAGGTAAAAAAAAAAAAATCACAGAAAATACCATATATCTCATGGACACCTTTAGGTGCCTCTAAAATAATAAAAAGAGGCCTGGAAAAATGGTTAAGATGGTAAATTTTATGTGTATTTTACCACAATGAAAAAAATCAACAAAAGAACCAAAAAAAAACAAAAAACCCAAGCACTCAACAACAAAAACATTCAATAATAAAAAGAGGCCTAAAGAATAGGTCTGACGCTCTTAACACGGTCTAGAGGTGGGAGTGGGGGCTTTTTGCTGTACTACTTGGATTTTCCGAAAGGGGAGTGAATTCATTTAATATGGGAAGAAAACCTCTGGTTGTGCGACTTCAGACAAATAATGTGAACTTTCTGAGCCTCATTCTTGTCACCTTATAAGTCTACAAACGTTTGCTACTCACTGTGCAAGGTCGGGGGAGGGGGCTGCCTTCAGGGGAGCCATGGAGTCCTGGATCGAAAGCAAGCCATTGACTAGAAAGCACAGCCAGCCAGGCATCCGGGGCCCCGACATGTCATCCCCCAGCCTGGGGTGCAGCGAAGGCCCCTCTGGAGAAGGGAGTGAACTGAGATTTGAAAGACAAGAACATGTTAGCCAGTTTCAGGAAGGGGGCGGTGGGGACAGGAGATACAAGCAGAAAAAACAGCATGTGCTCTGTGTCAGGCTGATTAATTACCCTATCATCTACAATGGAAAAACCAAATGCTGCTACTATTCTAAGCTTGTTTTGTTGTTTTAAATGCCGATATCATCGATGAGATGGGGATTAGGATATTTAGCACGCCAGGCTGCTTGGAGGAAAGCATCCAGCTCCTAGTAGGTGTTTAATAGATAGCACTTCTTGTCTCACCTGGTGCCTCAGGTGACCCACTGTGGTGTGCTGAATAGTGTTCCCCAAAGATATCGGATCGTAATTCCTGGAACCTGTAAATGTGGCCTTATTTGGGAAATAATCACCTCTGCAGATGTGATGAAGGTAATAATCTGGTGAGAGGGAGGTTGTCCTGAATTATCCAGCTGGGCCCTAAATGCAATGACAAGTGTCACAAGAGAGGCAAAGGGAGAGAACACAGTCGCACAGGGGATGAGGAGGCAAATGTGACCCGGGAGGCAGAGAGAGATTTGACGATGCTGACCTTGAAGACTAGAGAGATGCAGCCACAAGCCAAGGACACCAGCAGCCACCAGAAGCTGGGAGAGGCAGGAAGGACCCTCTCCCCTAGCCTCTGGAGGGATCGCGCTACCTTGGTATCAGTCCAGCGGTGGTGATTTTGGACTGCTGGCCTCCAGAACGGTTAGAGAGTACATTGCTCTTGTTTTAAGCCACTAAATTTGTAGTCATTTGTTACAACAGCCACAGGAAATGAAAGCAGCCACCCCTATTGTCTGGGGTTTCTTCACTCTTACTGCATTGCAGCAAAGAGCTGTAATAAATGCATTTGCTGTAAGAATGTGACTTCTTGGTCTCCTAGGAGTGTATGCATTGTAAGAGAGAATGATGCTCAGCCCCAAAGGGGAAGACTTTCTAATTGAGCATTTTAGACATTAAAGGGGTATTGAGTTTTGGCCAGGCCAAGAAGGCCAGTTTGAAACATGTGTTGCATTATCTGGAGGAATCTGGCAACCACAGGGAAGGTTCCTGACATCTTATCCTAGAAACCCAGCCGCTGATGTGGTATTAAGGACTGAGCTGGGATGGACAGGCAGAGGCATCGCCAAGGGGAAGCCAAAGTTATTTATGGAATTCAGCTTCGTGGAGCTAATATGAGGAGCAAGGCACTGATGGAATAGAACAAGTCATGATGGAGAAATAATTGTTAATGAATGTAGAATATACAGTTACAGGCGTGGAACCCTGGACTAAGAAGTCATGTCCAGCCCTGGCCGCACAGCTCAGTTGGTTAGAGCATCGTCCTGATGCGCCAAGGTTGTGGGTTCGATCCCTGGTCAGGGCACGTACAGGAAGCACCCAATGAATGCATCAATAAGTGGAACAACAAATCCGTTTCTCTCTCTCTCTCTAAAAAACAATTAAAAAAAGAAGTTATGTCTGTTAGAGCATCTTATTTTATTTTATTTTTTAACCCTCACTCGAGGATATTTTTACATTTATCTTTAGACAGAGTGGGGCGGGAGAGAGAGAGAGAGAGAGAGAGAGAGAGAGAGAGAGAGAGACATCGATGTGAGAGAGACACATCGATTGGTTGCCACTTGCACGACCCCAACTGGGGCTGGGGATGAACCGCAACCGAGGTATGTGCCCTTGGCTGGAATCGAACCTGGGACTCTTTGGTCCGCAGGCCGATGCTCTAACCGCTGAGCCAAACCAGCCAGGGCAGAGCATCTTATTTTTAATATTCAAGGTAAGACATTAGGAATCTTAGGCTCAGTGACTGCCCAAGGTCACAGAGCTGGATGTGACGAGCCAAGATTTATACCCGGGTCTTTTAGATTTTACCTGGCTCTGTCCACGTTGGCTGAAGACTGGGGAAGGTATTCCAGGTGTGCCTACCTGTGGGCCGCATTTCTTGTGTCCTCTTACTTCCTGGCTTGCAGATCTGCTTGCTACACAGAAACCTGATTCTAGTGCTAATATTTTTCAGTAGTTTCTTATGTGGACTCATGCCACCACAGAGGTCCAGATTTTTCTGGAAGTCCATCTGGGCTGACTCATTAGACTGGAGCTGAGGAGGAGCGTGTGTGTGTGTGTGTGTGTGTGTGTGTGTGTGTGTGTCCATGTGCACACGCACATTTGGTCTTATCGGCGCACTTATCTAGGTCTGCGCTAAACGGATGTCTTTGGGAAAAGAACAACATTGCAGCTCGGTGTCAAGCTGATTCATTCCTGTGGCAGCTATAATGAAAAACAAACCACACTTCTGTCCCAACCTTGTTACAGTTTGTATCTTCTGTGGTTTTTTTTCTTAATCAAGCTCCAGGATCTTGTATAATCATCCAAGAATTCCGTAGGACTTTCTTATGTGCGTCTCTCTAAGAAAATGGAGAAAAAAAATTGCATTTGCCTGGCTTGTCACAGATTCTTGGAGGTTGTGCATAGCTCCTCAAATTAGGGGCCGTTTGATGTTATGATAATTTACAAAATCTTGAGTCTAATTTCATGGAAAAGGTGATCAAAGCTGACACAGCATTTTACTGTCAGCTGCTGGTCACTGTTCTGTGCATTTTACACATATTAACACATATGAAACTATACAACAGCTCTGTAAGGTAGGTATTACTGTGAACCCCATATTAAAGACTAGGCAACTGAGGTTCAGAGAGGGTAAGAAACCTTCCCAAGATCACACAGCTATTCATGTTAGGACTTGGATTTAGGTGTTCTGGCTCAAGAGTCCATAGTCTTAACCACCCTGCTAGGGGCCCTATGCGTACTCCAAGTCTGTTTCATTACATCAGAAAGCAGCTAACATTAGCTGAGTCTTTATTATGGGCCAAATATCTTGTGGGGTGATTTATGTGCCTTTTTGAGTGGTTCCCAAACCTGGTTGATTATCATAATTACCTGGGAACTTAAAAAAAATTCAGATTCTCTGGGCTCCATTTCTAACCTCCTCAGTCAGTTATTAGGAGTAGAAATGAAAACAGGGATCTGTATTTGGAGTTCTTGTTTAGCCCACCTGACATACATATCCCAGGCAACTTGGGAGGGGGAATGAGATAATTTCCTCTTCTGTTCTTAGTAAGAATGGTCATAGAACTTCAATAGTCCCCAACTGGCTCAACTCAAAGAGGTCAACCTCAGTGGGGCAGAGGCAACAATAGACCACACGTTCTTGCCTCCTCTCTGCCTCAGGGCCTTTGTACTTGATGATCTTATTCCTGGTCCACACAGGCTATTCCCATGACTGGCTCCTGCTCCTTCATGTTTCATCTTAAATGCTGCATCCTCAGAGAGGCCTCCCTGGCCACTCTGTCTACATATGTCCTCTCCCAGTTTTTTTTGTTGTCCCTTCCAGGGGTAAGCAAACTTTCTGCAAAGGGCCAGACAGTAAATATTGTAGGCTTTGGGGCCACCTGAGATCCCCGTTCCATAGTATTATTTTTGCTTAGAACCCTCTACAAATGTAAAAAGTCATTCTTGGCTTGTGGTTTGCTGACCCTTGATTTGACTATTCTGGCATTTGGCTCATACTCTGTCCTGTAGTGCCCCTTTCAGGTTAGTTCTCCAAGGGCAGACTTTCTCTCTGGTCACTCCGAGCATCCAGGTTTTGGTCCAGTGTCTGCCCTCAGATGATGCTCAGCGGATACTGATTTAATAAAGGAATGGCTGGGAGAATTTTATGCATGCTGCCTTTTCCCCAAACACTGCCAGGAAGCTTCAGGCCAGGATGGCTCGGAGCGCCCAGAAATCTCTATGTTGTTTCTCCTGTGCACTTTCCCTCAGTGCTAAGGGACTGAGAATACTTCTGTAAACAACAGGCCCCCAGTCTTGGGCCCACCGAGAGCTGCCCACTTTCATAATCACAGGTAGAAGAGGGAAAGGTGAGCATAGATATCTCCTCCACCTGACATGTCACTTTAGGTCTGCAGATGCCAGTGCAAACGTACAAGTAACTTTCGCCTATTTGAAAGCCAAATGGTCAGCTCATTCACTTCCCAACTGGCCCGCCTAGAGTGGCCACCACTAGATTTCAGACACCAGCCCTGCCTCAAATATGGCAGAGCTCAAGCATTCTAGCCTGGCAACTATCTGATTTTATATGTGATGATGATGATGATGGTGATCAGTTGACAAGAATGATGATGGTGACTTTTTTTCTTTGGAAGTGAAAATAGCTTTATTTACTTTTTCTTGTACAGCTAATTTATAGGGATTTTAAAAAAACTTCAAATAATACAGGAAAGATGAAAAAGACAAAAACTTACCCAAATTCCCATCAGCCCTAAATAACTTGTTAACCACTTATCGAGATTTAAAAAAAAATTTTTTTTCTTTATTGATTTTTTTTTTGGCGGGGGAGAGAGGAAGGGAGAGGAAGAGAGAGACAGAAACATCGATGAGAGAGAATATCGATTGGCCGCCTCCTGCATGCCCCCCACTGGGGATCGGGCCCACAACCTGGGCATGTGCCCTGACCAGGAATCGAACTGGTGACCTCTTGGTGCATGGGTCGACGCTCAACCGCTGAGCCACACCGGCTGGGCCCACTTTCGATATTGCAAAGAGTATATTTTCGGATGTCTTTCCAGTACTTAAAGAAACATACAGCTCTATAATTTACATGAGTGGGTTATACGATACGAGATGTTCTGCAATGTGCTTTTCTGCTCGGATGATGGTGATTTTAATGGACAAGTTAAGTGGAAACAGAATAGGAGAAAGATGTCCTCTATGAAAGTGACAAATACAAGCTCAGGGTTCCCAGCCCAAATGTAAGCGCTAACCCCAGGGGGCTGATGTGAGAAGAAAAGGCATATGTTAAATCCCTGGACCTTACTGACTGGACTCTTTGACTAGTATTCACCCAACCAAATATCTGAACCTCAAACAATCATGCTCCCAGCTGCCCTCTTTGCATGGCCATTCCAGCTCAAATGCTATTTATGTACAGTGTAAGCTCTGATCGTTTTCTTATCAGCAGAAACAGCTTCTGGAATTATTCTGGGCCATCAAAGGCTGGGACCATAGATAAAACGGTGCTGGTGATTGCTGTCCGTTTGCCTCCAATGCAGCTTCCACATATGGCATCATTTGAATTAAATACGAAAGGTCAAAAATGACATTAGGGAAGCATACTCATCTAGGCCAGTCCCCGCATTTTCCCGTCTAATGGAATTCCTCTCTGCACACTCATTACCTCATCTGTGAAAAAAGGTTTGAAAGTGGTCTTGATGGTACTTCAGGAAACAGGCATTTTTGTCATCTCAGGGATGTCACATGGTATAACAATCTGAATCACTAATATTTATTGCCACTTATCAGGGGCCAGGCACTGGGAAAGCATCTTACATTTCATACCTGGGACACCCTGAATAGGTGAGAATGCTGAGGCTAAGAGCGGGCAGGTGACTTGCTGAGGTCACTCAGCCAGCGAGGGACAGAGCCAGGAGCTGGAGCCAGGCCTGAGTCAGAGCTGACCTGCAACTTCAGTGCTGGTGCATAGTAGGTACACTCTCAACACGTTTTTCTTTCCCTTATCCTTGTACTAGGGGCTTTTATAAGGAGGAACCTCATGTGCTCATCTGATTTATTTAAAAACAATAACAACACTTGATTAAGGTATGGTTGACATACAAAAAGCTGAACTTATTTAATGTATACAACTTGTTGAGTCTGGAAATAAGCATACACCTGTGAAATCATCACCACAATCTATGCTATAAACATACTCATCACCTCCAGAACTTCCCTTTCACTCTATTTATTATTATTATTATTATTAATTTTATGGTAAGAACACTTAACATAAAACCTAACCTCTTAGCACATTTTAAACTATATAATACAGGAGTGTAGGCAGTAGGCTGTACATAGACCTCTAGGGCTCATTCATCTTGCATAGCTGAGACTTTGTATCTTTGACACATGCCCCTGTTTCTTCCTTTCCTAGCCCCTGGCAACCACCGTTCTACCCTCTGCTTCTATGAGTTTAGCTACATGAGATGCCTTAGAGAAGCGGAATCAGGCGGTATTTGTCATTTTGTGTCTGGCGTAGTTCACTTAGCATCATGTCCTCCAGGTTCATCCGTGTTGTCACAAATAACAAGATGTTCCTTTTAAGGGTGAATAATATTCCATTGTGTGTAAATACCACATTTTGTGTATCCATTTGTTCAACTAGTGTACACGTAGGTTATTTTCATATCTTGGCTCTTGTGAATAATGCTGCAATGGACATAGGGGTGTGGATATCTCTTCAAGATTCTAATTTCATTTCCTTTGGATATATACCCAAAAGTGGGATTGCTGGGTCATATGGTAGTTTAATTTCAGTTTTTTGATGAACCTCCAGACTATTTTTCACAGTGGCTATACCAATTTACATTTCCACTAACAGTGCACATGGGTTCCAATTTCTCCACACTGTTGCCAACACTTACCTTAAAAAATAATAATAATAGCCACCTTAACAAGTGTGAGGTGGTATCTCATGGTTTTGATTTGCATTTCCCTGATAGTAAGTGATTTCAGCACCTTTTCATATGTCCACTGGCCATTTGTATGTCTTCTTTGGAGAAATTTGTATTCAGTTCTTTAGCCCATTCTTAAATCAGGTTACTTGCTCTTTTGGTTATTGAGTTGTAACAATTCCCTATATATTTGGAATATATACATATATATATCTCAGATATATGGTTTGCAAATATGTTCTCCCATTATGTAAGTTGCCTTTTCATTCATCAGATGTATTCGATCTTGAGCGTTCATTTATTCATGCATTCATTCAATAAATATTTGTTGAGCAGCTGCTCCGTGCCAGGCATTGTCTTAGGCAGTGTGGATAGAACAGTGAACCAAGCAAAGCCCCTTCCCTCCTTTTCTTCATGGAGCTTACTTTGAAGTACCAGATGGTAATGATGAAAAAAAAAATAGAAGTCATTATGTGCTATGTTGGGATTATGGAGAAAAGTACAGCAGAGTATGGAAGACAGGGAAGGAGGTGGGTATGTCACATGGGATGGCCAGGGAAGAACTTTCTGATAAGATCGCAGTTGAGTAGAGGCCTACAAGAGACATGAAAGTGAGGCATGCAGAATTCCGGAGGAAGAGCATGTCAGAGAAGACACGTGCAAAGGCCCTGAGGCATGAGCATACTTGAGGAGCCGGGGGAGCTGAAGCAGAGAATTAGGAGAGCATTAGGAGGAGAAGATGAACTTGGAGAGGAAATGGGAGGTAGTCAGATCACATAGGGCCTTGCGGGCCACTGGGAAGGACTTGGGATTTATCCTGAGTAAGCTAGGGTTAGAGCAGATGAATGATATGAGTGGATTTCATTTTCACAGGACCATTGTGGCTGCTGCGTGTGTATTGGGGCTAGGACAAGGATGGGAGCAGATGGACCAGTTAGGAGGCTGCTGTGATAAGCTAGGTGAGAGACAATGGGGTCATGGGCCAGAGAGTGAGCTCTGAAGGTGGCAAGAAGTAGTTGGATTCTCTTTATATTGTAAAAAAAGGATCAACGGGGTTTTTTGATAAATTGGATGTGGAGAGACGGAGAAAGAGAAGACATAAGAACTATACGTTCCTAATTGTCATGCACTCTTCAGTACTGACGTGCAAATAATAAAAGAGCAGCATGATGTCCCCAGTCATGTTACCTGTGCGATTCCATCTCCTCCTGAGCAGAATAAGAAAACACTGGCTCGGATCCATACTTGGCAGCTTTGTTCCCTGTAACTTTATCTTTCTGAGTCATTTCTTCATCTATGAAATTGGACAATAATATCAACCGTGCCTCCATCAGTGTCATGGTGGGGATTAAACGTGATGACGCATGCACATAGCTGGGGCACCAGCATATGGTGGGTTCAACCTAGGTGTTAGTCCTTAATCCGACTTGGAGTCCTGCAGACCTGTGCTTTGATCATGAGATGGAGACCTTCCCGTGAGGTCCCTGCAATCCTGGTAAAAATGCTTATCTATCTAGTACTGTGGCTACAATCAGAAATCAAAGCCTCAGAAATCGATGGAAAGGCAGCCATAGCCATAACTGTTCCACTTGGTCAAGTCATTCAGGCCCTTATGCCTCAGTTTACTCGCCTATGAAGTGGGGAGAATAACAGCATCCTTGCAGGGTGGCTGAGAGGATTGAAGGAGGTGCCACACGTACCGAGCACAGGACTGTCCTTCAATCATACCTGCTTCTCTTCCCCTCATTCTAAGCTACTGCTGTCGGGTGCCAAGCACCTGCATTGGGCTTTGCCCTCACACTTCGTGTCTGCTTCAGGTTATAGAAAATTACGCTCCTGTCCTCTCTCATGCGGACCTGCAGCTTGTTCTGGGGCTGGGATTTAACGTCTTTGCAAATTGCCTGATTGTGACATTTATCGTCCTCTGCTTGTCCTGTGCAGACAGCTGCAGGCTTTGTTCTGAGCAGAGGCCGTGCGCCCTGAAGCCTGTTTGTGGGCCATACATGAGAGGAAGGACTGGGCTTTTTTTTTTTTTAAGTCACAAAAGTGTCAGTAGAGAGTCCCACATTTTCACCTGGGATATGGTACCTGGTCCCTTAAGTCCCCACATGCTCCTTTCAATATTTTTTCCATACAGCAGCCAGAGGCTCAGTGGATCATTAAAAATGTCCTATCACATCATGTGACTGCTCAGAACTTTCCGGTGGCTTCTACTGCTCTCAGGATAAAGACAAAATCCTTCCCAGGGCTCCCAGGGTTATCTTGAAATATCCTCCTCCTCATTCTCCCAAGTCACACTGGCCTGCCCTTTGCAAGTTGATTTGCATCCTTCCTTCCTCCACAGGACCTTTGCACATGCTAGTCCCTCCTCTGGTGGAGGCGCACGGGGGCACTTAGGGTTGGAGAGAAAGGCACAGTCAATAAGGTCTAGGTAGGACATTCCGAGGCCCAATGCTCTGGAGATATCATACTGCCGCCATATGCAATTTAAAATAACATAATGATAAGCTACCACATATACTGTTATTTTCTTTACTTTTTTTTTTATATCCTCACCCGAGGACACTTTTATTCCCATTTATCTTCAGACAGAGTGGGAGAGAGAGAGAGAGAAACATCGACACAAGAGGTACGTCAATTGGTTGCCTCCTGCACAACCCCGGCCAGGGCCAGGGACGGAACCGCAACTGAGGTACGTGCCCTTGACTGGAATCAAACCTGTCACTCCGGTGCACGGGCCGATGCTCCAACTGCTGTGCCAAACCGGCCAGGGTTATCCTGTCATTTTCAAAATTACACACATTCATGTTCTGCTGAACTAAACCAGTTCTCTCGTTTGCTTGCTCTGACCCTCTCCTTTAACATTTTCTTATTCATTCTTTTTCACTCTCTGTCTCTGGGTCCCTGCTTTTCTGATACTCCAAACCTGTAACTTAATTTCCAGTTGGAGTCAAGCATGGGCATCTTAGACAAAGGAAGAAGGAATTTAAAAAGAGCAGAGCAAGAGGTATTCAAAGAAGACCAGACATCTCTGGAACACCACCATCATCACCACCACCATCGTCATCGTCACCATCACCATTTAAAAAATAATGACAATAATGACAAAATCACCCATGTATTAGCTATATATAATGAAGCAGGTCCTTCACTGCATCCTTCCTAGAACTCTTTAAGGGACTGTTATTATCCTCATTTTAGAGGCAAGAAAAGCTAAAGCTCAGAGAGGCTGTGTTGCTGTCCAAGGTCTCACAGCAGCTAGAGATAGAATTCACTGACCCCAAAGCCTAGACTCAACCCAAAGCTTGCTTCGACGTGCACTTTTGGGTTTCTGAGGCCAGGAAGTCCCTCTAGCATTGCACCATCTAGGACGACCCCAAGCAGAAGCCAGTCAAATGGGTCTGATGATGCCCAGGTGCGATGACTCTCTTCTGTGAACCCCACAAAGGCAGGAGAGCCTTTGACCTGGAGCTTCAGTTGGCAAGACTAGGAGACTCCCAGATACATTTCTGAGTTGATGGCCTTGCATATCACTAAGCAAACATGGAGGGGCTGAGATCAAGCCTGGGGTGCATCAGGGTGCACCCCAGTTTCCTAGGGCTGCTGAAACAAATGACGATGAAGTGGGAGGCTTGACACAGCAGCAGTGTACTCTCAGCTCAGAAGGCCAGAGGTCTGAAATCATGGGGTCCGGTGCGCTGGTTACTTCTGGAGGCTGGGAGGGAGAATTTAGTCCATGCCTCTCTCCTAACTTCTGGTGGCTCTCAGCATTCCTCCGTGTTTTCTGGCTTGTAGATGTATGACTTCAATTTCTGCCTCCATCACCACATGGCATTCTCCTTGTGTGTCTCTGTGTCCAAATTTATTCTTCTTATAAGGACACCAGTCATTGGATTAGGACACATCTTATTGTGGTATGACTTCATTTTAACTTGGTTATATCTGCAAAGACCCTATTTCCAAATAAGGTGACATTTGCAGGTGCCGGGGATTAAGATTGCAATGTATCTTTTTTGGTAAACACAATTCAATCCCTAACCAGGGGCGATAGGAGTGGCTATAGCATTCACCCCAGGCCATGTGGAGTGACCACACACCCCAGTGGATCAGTAGCCAGGAGTGCTATGCAAATGCAGCCTCACGACAACGTCCCATCTGTCCAATCAGATGGTTATCAGAAGCACTCCCATGAGGAAATTCCAGAGGCTCAGGAGGAAGGGAGAGTTTGGGGGCAGTTTTAGTGTCATAAACAAAGAGGCAAGTGGAAGTATAGGAGAGGGACTGGAGTCACAGCCACCGGGGTGCCCTGTTCACACCTCCGTCCAGGACAGCCTGCTGTGAGGGGCATGGCTGACGAATGGCCTCCAGCTGCTGCCCCTGTGGACCCAACAGTGTTCATGCTGAGGCCATGTTCTCTTGGTCTCTTCTTGGTCAGTGACTAAGCATGGCAAGGGTACAAGTGCCAGTCCATCCTGCCCAACACAGGGTTCTTCCAATAGACCACACAGGCTTGGAAGCGCTTCACTGGCCTGGCCAAGCCTTTCTCTGAGCCTCACTGCAGGCTTTCTTCCTTTCTTCCTTCCCTCTTTCCTTTTACTGGTGTCGGATCCCCATCATGGTCTGGAGGCTCTCTCCGTCTACTTCTCTTTTTCCCTTTATCCTTCATGGGCATTTCTCCCAATGAATCTAGTTCCAACTTGACATCTGCTTCTCAGAGGACCCAATGGACACAAGCAGAAAATGAGAATAGAGATAAGCATATTCAGCCTTCTTGGAACCCCTGATACTCTGAAACTTGAGGATTATAGCCCTCGTGTTCCTCATATCCACATAGACACATAGACTCGTTCCCCATTGGGAGGTTGGATTGAAGATGGCACGGAGGTTGGCCAGTTGACTGGCTACTTCACAGCCATTGCCACCCACTCCCTTGCTTCTCTCCACTGTAGGGCCTGGAAAAGCCCTATACTCATTTCCTGGTCTCTTTGCATTGAGGGTTGCCTTTCTACCTCTCTCCTCTCTTTTTTCATCCTTGAACATGGACGAGATGACTGGATCCGGGGCAGCCATTTGAGAATGCAAGATAACCATGAAGGAAAGACTCAGAAAATCACAGAGACCCCACTGAATGAACACCAGCATCTGCTTACCTCTGGGCTTCCTTTTACATAAGAAAAATAAACCCTTATCTGTGTGAGCCATGGTGTGTCTCCTGCAGGTGATATACCATGGCTTATACCGAGAAGGGTTTATTTTGGACAAAGGCCTGAGGAAATGCCATCAGCATCTCTCGGTGAGACGGAATTTTACAGGCAGAAAGGCCAACAAGTGCCCAGATCCCTGTCCACCCAACATCCTGCAGAGAAGTGTACCTGGGCTGGGCGCACCTAGATGCATTACAGGGCTGAGAAATAACCTCCTCTCTGTTTGTATAGGGGACGAGTGAGAGATTTGGGTTTCATTAGTCTCTTCCCTACTTTATCCAATGAGTAGGAAGAGTCAGGAGACAGCAGCAGAGTGTGAAAGCGAGAGTTTGTAGAAAAGAATATAAAGTATCACTATCCAAGTGAGAGTGGGTGGGACCCCCAGGGGGATGGTCCCGGGAAAATCTCAAAAAGGAAGACAAAGGGAAACAGGGTCCAACCACTCACTTGTGTCATTAAAGAGTTAATCTTGTTTTCTGTGTTTTTAAAAAATTCAAGTCCACTTCCATATCCCCCCAAAAGCCCTCATCTCCACCAGCTGAATGCGAATCACCCCCACACTCGGAGTGCAATTGGGTGTCATGTTCTTTACTTAATATCAGCAACAGTAACACATGCGCACCAAAAAAGCCCAAGTAATTATATGTCTGTTTTCTCTGCTGTTATTATTTGCATGTAACAAAGGCACCTGCCACGTTAATTGTGCCCTTTTAATAAATATCTTCTCCAGCCAACCAATCAAAAACCGTGTTTGGGGGGAGGAGCTGTGTGCTGGGAGGGAGGGTTTTCTCTTCGCATCAGATCTTCAGATTTTCCTCAAGCCCAGTAATATACTCATTCATATGAGGCTGCCAAACCTTCAGTCAGATCACCAGGGAAGATGATTTGCTGAACTTAAAGAAAAGAGAGAGAGATAAAATAAAGAATCCTGGGAGAAGGAGAATCTGGAAGGAAGTTAACCAAACCTCCTTGCCTGCTGTTCAAGGTCATAGCATCACATCGAGGATGAGGTTTCCAAAAGGAAAATAGAAAAAAAGAAATGCGCTCATCACAGATGTATCACCTAGCCATTGTGAAATAGTCCTTGACAGTTTTTTTTTTCTTCTCTTCTATTCACACAGAGAAACATAATGTACAGTAAAGGGCATACATCTTAAAAGTTTGATTCCTTTAAAAATTTTTTATTGTAAAATATATCAAATCTAAAACTTGCCATATTAACCATTTTAAGTGTAAAAGTCAGTGGCATTAATTACAATTAAGACGCTAGGCAACCATTACCACCATTTCCAAAATTTTTCATCATCTCAAACAGAAACTCAAACCATTATACGTGGCCAGTTTTACATACACCGACAATGTGTAGCCAAGATCCAGATCGAGATATAGAACTTTTCCAGCTTCCAGTAGGCTCCTTAGCCTCCTTCCCTGAGACGACGACCCCCCAGAGGTAACCACCATTCTGACCTCTAGCACCATGGATTAGTTTTGCCTGAAAATTCATATAATTGCAACCAAACAGTATCTGGCCTGTTGCACCTGGTTTCTTTCCCTCAACAATGCCCATGACATTGATCCATGCTGTTGCATGTACTTGTAGTTTGTTCTCTTTTATGGCTCTGAGGGGTTTTATTATGTGAACATATCACAATTTATTTTCTTTCTCCATTCTCCTAGCAACAAACATTGGCATTTTTTCCAGTTTGGAGCTACTGTAAATGAAGCTGATGCCCACAGTATTGTGTCTTTTAGGGAAACGTGGGTACTCCTTCTCCTTGGCCATTGTATCAGTCCGCTAGGGTTGCCATGACAAAGTACCACAGACTGGGCAGCTGAACAACAGAAAGGGACTGTCTCACAATTCTGGAGGTTAGAAGCCCGAGGTCAAGATGCTGGCAGGGTTGGTTTCTACTGAGGCCTCTCTCCTTGGCTTGCAGTTGGCTGTCTTCTTCCTGTGTCTTCACATGGTCTCCCTCTGTACGTGTCTGTGTCCCAATCTCCTCTTCTTACAAGGACACCATTCAGATTAGATTAGGGCCCACACCAATGATCTCACTTAACCCTAATTACCTCTTTAAAAACCCTATCTTCAAATACAGTCACGTTCTGCAGTACTGGGAGTTAGAACTTCAACATAGGAATTTTAGGGGAACGCAGTTCGACCCGAATGGCTATGTACTTAGGAGAGGCATCAGTTAGTCACAGGATGGGCACGCATTTAGTGTTCACTGATATTTCCAGTTTTCCACTGTAATTGTACCAACTGAAGTCCTGCAGCAGCCTGTGAGCGCTGCAGCCCTCCACGGCCTTGACAACACTCGATGCTGTCAGTCATTTCCATTCCAGCCACTCTGGTGGGAGCGTGGCAGCGTGTCACCGTGGATTCACAGACACTTCTTGAGCAAGTAACTTAACGTCTGATTTGATACTTCCTCTCTAGTTCGTGTACTATCAGAATGTATTTTGTGGTTGTACCTTGGAAGCTGTTTAGCTCCCACAGATTCCTGCGGTGTGTTTGTCTACACAAGTCTGGGAAGTGGTGTTTTTACCCTGGTGGATGGAGCAATTGTGGGTGATCTAAATTTACATCTTTATATGTTCCCGAAATTCCTCAAAAACTCCTCAATTAGTGTGTGTTACTTTTCTAAGGAAAAAACCAACCTTATTTTAAAAAGCAAGGTGAAAACATCTGCTTGGGCATCCATCGTAGAGATAAATCTAGGGTGCAATTGAAAGTATGCTTTTTGACTGGCTTTCTTTTTCAAAGAGCTCACTCATCAGAGAGCATTGGCATCACCCACATCCTGTTGGGGAAACTTCAGGAAGAAGCTTGATGGGGCTTGATTGTTTGAGACCTGTATGTACACATAGATGTGACTGTGTTTGTGTACACACACACATCGTTTTTCTAGAAGGACCTATTATGTTATGCTAAGAACCTTCTCAGCAATCTTTACAGAATCTTAATAAGATTGGTGATAGCGCATTATCAACAACAATGATGTAATAATCATCATCACATTAATAGTTATTGATACTCAGAGAGGTTAAATGACTCACCCAGGGCCACACAGCTTGCAAATGGCAGAGCTAAGGGTTGAACTCAGATCCACCTGACTTTTATTCATCGACATCCTACTGCCTCCATTGTGAGTTCAAGTCTTCCATACGCTTTGCCTGCAGGATGTTTAACACTTACAATGCTGTAAGGTGGGTGTTATTAAGGTCTGTTTTAAGGATGAAGAAACAAAAGTATTTGCCCAAAGAAATATATATGGTTAGTTGACAGGGTCAAGATTCAAATCCAATTGGTATGACTTCCAACTTCATGATTGCTATTATTATTCATATTATTTCAAATGTCTATCAATTTCTGGTATGACAAAAGCTGATTTTGCACTAATCTTGAGGGACATGTCCATCCACCAGACAATTCTCCCTTGCATTGAGCTGAAATTGGCCTCTTTGCAATTTGACCCAATTGCTTCTGGTCCACAGCCCAGCATTTAGCACTTAATTGCATCTTGTCTTCTATTCTGCACTAATTGTTTCTTGTGGTTCCTCCCTTCTCCCAGGCTCACTTGCTAACTCCTGGAGGGCAGAGACCAAGTCTTATAGGCTGAACACCTTGCAGAGTGGCAGAATAGAGCTTATTAAATAAATACTTGTTGATTGAAAGTTCCCACCAGGATTTCCCCCTGGGGCCTCATCCCAGGTGTGTAGGAAGGTCACAAGGGATTCGCATTATGAATATGCATACAGTTTGTGTATAATTTGTACTCCCTCAACAGACTGTGTAGTCAACACTTAACTACATTCATTACATTTGAAATTATATTGCTCCCCTGGCGCTGTCATGTCTTCATCTCTCTCTTCTTTCCTCTTCAATACTGTGTGCATATCAAATCAGGAACTGGGAGTTTACACTCTAGGTGCAAAGTGAGTAGAACCTGGAATGCAGCAAAAGGGAGTCAGGGTAAGTTTTCCTGGTTCAAATTTGTCCTTTCAAGGCTGATTGTTGCTTGGGTTTTCCATAGTTACTCACTCCGACATTACTTTGTTCTTGTCTCCTGCTGTCCCCTTACCACTGGGTGTCCCAGCTAGACATTAGTCAGAATTCTTTCGGTTGCAGATGGTGGGAACCCTATTCAAAGCAGTTTAAGCAAAGAAAGGGAATTTGAATTCATCAGTTTTGGTTTCTGGAACTGAACAGTCTGGGGACTTGGCTGGTTCTAGAGACAGGAACAATGTCGTGACGAGATCTTCAGAAGCTCTCTTTCCTTTTCCCCACTCTGTGTGGAAAGAGCTTTTCTTGTTTAACAGATGAAGTCAAAGGCTCAAGACTGTGTCTCATTGGCCTGCAAGGGGTCACATGACCACCCCTAAACCAACTGCTATTGTTGGGAAACATATAACTACTGATTAGCTAGTTCCTGGGTGAGGCCCACCACCAAATCATGTGGCCTGAGAGTGGGGGAGTTTTCCAAAGAGCTGTCTGGGGCTTTCATTAGAGGAAGTGCAGACACAGCCACCCACCACCAGCAGGTCCTGTATAAGTCTGTCTCTCTTCCTAACCTGCGGCTCCTGGAAGGCAAGAAGTTGAGGGACTCCTCATAAAACTGAACATGTAAAGGGAAAGGGAAATAAATCTTTAAGGCACTAGAGAGTCCTTTCTTTCTCAACCGTTCATCCAGTGACAAGTGTTGGGATGACAATGATGAACAAACACAGACATGGCCCCTGCCCGCCACGGAGCTTACAGTCTTGGTGAGGCAGAATACACACAACCGCTTCAATAGAGAATAAGGTGCATTATACTAGGTGTGTGAACAAAGATTCTTGTTTACAGTCTAGAAACTCAAGGTGCTAGAACACCTTCACAGCAACGCCTAGGGTGGTAGATGCAATGTTCCCCTCACTTTATAGATGGGACATGGAGACTCTGGAAGAGAGGCACACCTACAATATGCCAGTAGCCAGAAACATTATGTGCTTTTACGCAGATAACCCTATTTTTACTAGTTTTCCCGATAGCCCTGTGAAGTGCGATCTCATTTTGTAAATGAGGAAATAGCACTTCAGAGGTGAAGAAACAGGCCCAGCACCCAGTGGAGGAACTGGGATGCCAAGTCAGCTGATGCCCAGATACGTGATTTAGTGTCACACAGAACCCGAGGCTGGGTGGGGACTCACTGCTCGCGCTTGTGGTTCCAGATCCAGTGCTTGTTCCTCAGACTCCCTGGGTGTCTCGTCTTCCCTTAAGCCACGCCCCTCATCATGGGTCACTCTGATCAGTCACTAGGCAATCAATGAGTCTTGCAACTGCGCAAATAGCTATAGGCAGCCTTGGCCCAGAGGAAAGAAAAAGGTGTCCTTTCCGCTCTCCTTGCCGGAGCCTTGATGCCCTGCCCCAGAAATGCCAACCTCTTTTTCCCCTGAAGGTATTTGTGTCCACTCCATTACTCATTGCTGACCCTGTTCCAGAAGCTGGGTGGTGGTGGTGGCAGTGGCACGCAGCCAGCCCCACCTGGGCTGGGCTGGGTATGAGTGGCAGCCGAGATCTGTCCTATTTTGTGCACGTAATGAGCAAAGATCTGCTTGCTATTCTGCTGGTGTGTTGTGAGGGAAAGGGAAGGCTCGAGGATAATTCTGACATTTTTTGTCTTAACAACTAGAAGTTGTCATTTGCTAAGGTGCCGCGACATTGGCCAAAGCAGATTTTTGAGCAGGGCGGAATCAGAGTTTAGTTTTGTATCTGTTAAGTTAAAGAGGCTCATTAGACACCCAAGAGGAAATATGAAGAGGCAATTGGATGTGGAAAGAGAAGGGGCTGGAGATGACAATAGACACAGTATTAAATGTCATGAGATGGTTGAAACCACTAGTGAGTGTGACAATAGAGAAGAGAATGAATTAGGGAAGGGCTTGGAGCACTCCAGCCTTACACGACAGGATGACAAGAACCAGCGAAGAAGATTGAGAAGGCATAGCTAGCAGGTTGATGATAACCAAGAATTAGGCCATGGAGGCTGAGTGAAGAGGCATTTCAAGAAGGAGGGAGGAAATTAATTGCACCAAACACTGCTGCTAAATTGGGTTAGATTAGGACTGAGGATTTACCTTGGTTGTAACATGTGTCATATTATTAGTGACATTGGCAGGAGTGGCTTAATGGGGAAGAACGCAGGAGAGATTGGGAAGAATGCAAGTGAAGACACTTCTTCTTACAATAAAGGAGATGATTTTTCTCAAGATGAGAAGTATTACAGCATGTTTGTGCTCTGATGGGAATGATGGAGCAGAGAGGGACAATTTTATCATTCAAGAAAAAAAAAGGGGGGGCAATTGTAGGAACAGTGTCCCTGAGCAGGCTGGAGGAGATGAATTCAGTGGGCAACTGGGGTGTTTGGCCTTAGAATCCAAACTCCCCTTCTGCCAGGTGACCTCTTCCCACCGTGATGCAGTCTTGATTTCTCTCCTCAGAACCCTCCAAACTTCCTAAAGAATGCTCTTGCTTGAGAGAACAAAGCCTAGGACAGAACACTTGCTATTTCTGCTACCAATAACCATGAATTAGAGAGAAGAGAAACATAGGAGGTGACAGAAGACTTTGTCTGAGCTGCTGAATTTAGGTGTGTGTATTGTGTGTATTGTGAGCGTGCTTGCCAGATCACCTTGCTGAGGATGTTTTCAAGGTTGGGAGGCAGCTTCAAAAGGAAGTGGAGACAAATTAATGAACACTACTAAAATGTAAGTGGCAAAGTGATCTAAGAAGTTTACCAAAGCATGTTATTTACCACTGTCTCCAGCTTAAAAGCAGTTGATTTTTAATAGGTTCCTTTTAAGGGCATTCATAGAGCAAATGTAAATGAGATCTGGGCAAGATCCTGGAGGCAGAGAGGAGAGAAGGCCCTTGTCCTCAGGGAGCTGGAAGTCCAGCCAGGTTTAGTTAACACAGGATGTTTACAGAATGGCATCCCATGTTAAGTGTTTGGAGAGATTTAGGCATGAACGCCATGGATGCACACAGCAGGGTTGGATAACCCAGGTAATTTTTTTTTTTTTATAATTTATTTTATTATTAATTTGTTTTTGTTACAGATGTTTTTCCTTTTTTTCCCCCATTGACACACTCCTCCCCCTCCCCTTCTCCTCATCCCCATCCCTGTTGTCCATGTCCATTGGTTATGCACCCATGCACATAGGCTCTGTGATTTATCTCTTTCCCCCGCCTCCCCCCCTCCTCTGAGGCCCATCATCCTGTACTCCACCTCCATGTCTCTGGGTCAATTTCATTGTTCAGTTTGCTCAGTTCTCCTGTGTGTTGCTGGCTTCCTCCGTTGGTGTGGGGGTCGCTCAGCTCCCTCGCTGCTCCGCCTGGGTTCCTCCGTTGGTGTGGGGGTCGCTCGGCTCCCTCGCTCCGCCTAACCCAGGTAATTTGAAGGATGTAAGGTTTAGGCACATGTCAAAGAGGAGTGGGCTCTATGCAGGGAAATGTAAGAAGTGTGCTTCTGACACAGGGAACAGCATGTGCAAAATCTTTGGGGTGTGAAATAAGAGGGTACATTCAGGAAACACCAAGTAACTCAGGATGGCTGGATTTGGGACTTTATCCTGAGCACCCTGAGGATTCATTGTAAGATTTCAATTAGGGAGCAATTGGGGTGGGCATGTTTAGAATTCAGAACATAGAAGAAGCGTAAAAGAAGTGGTCAGGATGCAAAGTATCCTCAATGAATGAAAGACGGCTTGTATTGTAATACTATTTAGGGTTTGGGAAGAGGCAGGTGTGGGAAGAGAAGGAAAAGTTTTCTGTTTTATGACTATGTACTAAGCCAAGGTCTTGTGCATAATTGTTAAATAACTATTCTTCAAATTCAGATTCAGAGTGAAGAACCAAAGTTTTCTAAGCATAGTGCTCTAATTCTAGTCACACCCATTTGAGCACCTACTAAAGGAAATGGACAAAGCAAAAGGGTGATCTGGGAGTCCCTTAAAAATGTGGGAGGCATACCTCTGATGCATCTAAATTTATTTTAAGGAGTGGGCAGATGAGCATTAAATAATTGAATGAAAGAATTAGAAAGTTATTACCTTTTGGTTATCTTGCAATTCTTTTGAACACTTCAATGAGAAATGTTCAGTTCTATGTTAAAGATCTTTAACACCTGCTGTTTTTTTATTGCCTAAGGTATATATTTGAATTAGATTGAATGGACAATGAAAGAATATCTTAAGATAAGATATTCTTAGGATTTGGGAAAGCAAATATAAAAAGGAGGGCAGAAAAAGACACGTGGGAGCACAAAACAGCCCCTTCAAACTAATATTTCCACATTGTTTAGTATTTATTTAGAGGAAAGGTGTGTAATGTGTGAGGGAAGGGTGATGCACTGCCAATAGGAGGCGCTATGTTCCTCCTGCTTGAGGAACTCAACTAGAGTGGAAACCTCAACACTCCATTTAGCCAAAACACGCAAATAAACAAGTAAAAGAGCTCTCCAGTAGTTGAGATTCACCCTCCATAGTGGTCATCTAACTCCCTAGAGTAGGTGTCATTCATTCACCCTGATTTTTCCAAATATTTTCCCCAAACATTATTTCCATGACAGGAGTTCTAGGATGCACTTCACTCTATAATGTTCCATATATATGGATGTTTTATCATCTCTTATGGATGCAGGGCAATTGCCTGGCTGTCTCACTTTTTTTATGGCTTAAAACAACATTTACTTCACTCACAAATCTATACTTTGGGCAGAGCTCAGTGGGCACAGCAAGTCTATGCTCCCTTTGGTGTCAGCAGTGGTGGCTCAGAGGCTGGGGCAGAAATCATCTAAAGGCTCATTCATCTACATCTGGTGGTAGGTGCTGGTTGTGGTTGAGACCGTAGGGAGGTCAGCCAGAATACCAACAGGTAGCCTCTTCAATGTGGCTTGAGCTTCCTCCCAACATGGCGGCTTGGTTTTAAGGGTGAGCATCCCTAGAGAGAGAAAATGAAGTGGAAACTATATTACTTTTTGACGTAGCTTTAGAAGTCACACAACAGCACTTCTGCTACATTCTTTTCTTTAGAAGCAAGTCACAGAGGCCAACTTCTAACCAAAGTGAGAGAAATTCAACTTCACCCCTTGATGATAAGTGACAAAAAATTTGTGGGCATGTTCTTTTTTCCATTTTTTTTTTTTTGTTGTTGTTCAGATAGAGTGGGAGGGAGAGAGAGGAAGAGAGAGAGAGAAGCATTGATGTGAAAGGGACACATCGAGTGGCTGTCTCCCGCACAACCCGACTAGGGCTGGGGACAAACTGCAACCAAGGTACATGCCCTTAGCTGGAACCGAACCCGGGTCTCTCTGGACCGCAGGCCTACGCTCTAACCGCTGAGCCAAACCGGCCAGGGCTGTGGGCATGTTCTTAAAATTCACCACAGTCCACCCTCTGGCCAGGAGTTATGTTTCTCCCACAGACAAAATAGAGACATTTTCTCAAGAGACTCACCCCCCCTCCATATTTTCACCTATTTAGAGAAACAGAGACAAGGATCTGGTTACACCTATTAATTTCTATTTTTAAGAGGTTGAAACCAGATCTCAGGCTTAGAACTTCACAGAGGTTAGGAACTAACTAGATTAAATAAGGTTTGCTTGTTTGATTGATTTTTTTGAGCTATAATTCACAACAGCATTTTATTTTATTTATATATCCCTTCCATTACTGTAAGTAGTATTGATTTTTCCATTCATAGTGCTAAGGTCAAATTTTCTTTTAACATGGCTTTTTTTTTTTTTTAAGCAGTGGTTTTAAAGGAAATAGTAAGTCAAGAATAGTATATGACACTTGAATCTGGCAAAAAATTATGAGAGTGGGTAGTATAAAGGGATTGCAATATGGATAAACCTAAAAAAATATTGCACTAAGGGAAAGAATCCACCCACAAAATGTCACATATTTTATGAGTCTATTGATATGAAATGTCCAAAAAATGCAAATCTAAGTAAGTAGATTAGTGATTGCCTGGAGCTGGGGGTAAGAAAGGGAATAGACTGAAATGATCATGAGGTTTCTTTTTGGGGTGATAGAAATATTCTAAAAGTGGTCCGTGCTAATGGTTGCACAACTCCGTAAATCTCCTAAAAGTCTTGACTAGTACTTAAAACAAGTTAATTATGGTATGTAAAATTTACCTCAATAAAGCTGTTTCCAGATTTTGAGAGTGCATGCCAATGCCTGGAGTTTGGGAGACACTGAACAATAGCAGTGGGTGGTTTTCAAATTGTGTTCATCAGAACTGCTGCTTGGAAGGAAAAGATATGAGAATAACCAATCAGTGCTTGTTCAAGACCACCCTGATCTGTCTTCATTTATTTTATAATCAGTTCAACTTAGAAACATGGAAATTGCTAGAAATGAACAAAGCTACCAATCAGAGCAAAGGCAGGTCTGCCCTACCCAGTACCAGCTGATGGCATGAACCATTGTGTAGGGCCATATGATGAGTAGATCTCCTGAGTCATTTATGAAGGCGACTCATGCCTTATTTATAATAAAAGTAAGTCACTGTGTAAACATCTTTGAATAAGATGTCTATGGGCACAGAATAGAACAGAGGAATCAGCATATAGAATATGGCTTTATTTACATTAGATATGCTTCTGTCACTTGTCCAGGGTCTCAGGACATTGGCACAGATGGACCTAACAGAGAGCTTCATGGAATCTAACCCATTAGTAGATTGAGGACTGTCCAATTTGGATGTTAGCAGATGATTGCATTGGAGGGTAAGATCTCTAAGCTAAAAATGTCTGAGAACCACTGGCTTAGAATATGCAGGGTAGACACCACAGAGTTTGGATTGGTTTTCTATACTCTCCACAAATTGTAGTAATTACCATTTGTGATTTTCTTTGTTGGCAGGTAAATGAAGGTTCTGAGATAAAGACAGCTGAGCGATTGACAGGGTAGACCAGCCTCCCTCATGAACATTTTATCTGTGTGAGGCCAACCCCTTTCCCCTCCTGTGCAGATAGGAATGAATCTAGGGGAGCTTGTCCCAGTTGTGAGTCTAGCCACCTCTGGGTTATTTTATGGTGCTTGTTGTCACCCAAGTGTAGCCTCAAGTATTTCTATTTCTTCTTTTTTGATGCTCATTGGAGAATATTTCGGCTAACTCTGCAGCAATCCTTTTATTTACTTATTTTCAATTTTTATTAAACTTATTGGGGTGACATTGGTTAATAAAATTATATAGGTTTCAGGTGTACAATTCTATGATATATCATCTGTATATTGTATTGTGTGTTCACCACCCAAGGTCAGGTCTCCTTCCATCATCATTTATCCCCTTTTAACCTCTTCTACCTTCTCCATCCCCTTTCCCTCTGGTAATCACCATACTGTTGTATGTGTCTATGAAATGAATTTGGATGTGGTATTTTTGTTTGTTTGTTTTTGCTTAATCTATATCTGATAAATTGCTTTTCTTCATTTAATTTAGCTCTTTTTCTGGAGATTTCTCCTGTTCTTTTATTTGGGGCATGTTTCTTTGTCTCCCCATTTTGGCTGCCTCTTTGTGTTTGTTTCTATGTATTAGGTAGATGAGCTATGACTCCCAGTCTTGGTAGGGTGGCCTTATGTAGTAGGTGTCCTGTGGGACCCAGTGGTAGTGTCTGCTTGATCACCTGCTCCAGGAATGTCTGTTCCTTGTGTGGGTTATGTGGACCCTCCTGTTGTGATTGTGTCTTGATTGCTATTGGCCCATTCGTGTGTGGGGTTGACCATCAGGCTGGCTGACTGTGAGGACTGACCACGACCGCAGTGTACGAGCTGCTGTGCAGGTACTGACCATGTAAAGCAGAATTCGCCTCAGCAGGATTCTGGTGCCTGCCAAGATCTCCCTTCGGATAATATGCTGCTTGTAAAGTTAATCCAATTTTGCTCAGATGTTGTCTGAAGCTGGCCACTGGGTGTGTTGGTCCTGAGGCCTCTTGGGAGGGACTCTGGTACAGACCAATGTCAGACAATGCCTGTGACTAGGCCTGGGCAACTTGTGTAGAGCTACAAAGTGATCCACAGCTTGTGGCTTCCTTTGCTGGGCCTGGGTGTGCTTGGGAAGGACCAAGCTGTGCACCAAGGCTGGCTTTCACTAGCACCTGGTCCAGGGGCAGGTCAGGAAAAGTCCCAAGGCACCCCGAGATCTGCCTTTGCCTGCCTTCACCTGCCAGCTGCCTGATAGGCTCAGTCACCGAAAGAGCCTCTGGTGGTACTCGAATTGCATGAGGTAGGTTCTCAGTGAGTCACCAGGTAGGGACAAGTGGTGTTCACCAGACTGATACGGGTTCAAATGCAGTGCCAGAGCTGGTTCTGAGGCCACTCAGCAAAGGTCCCAGGGTACACCAAGTCTAGTAGTTCCCTGCTGGGTGCCTGCAGACCTTTGTGGTGGGGTCAGGTCTCAGGGAGTCATCTGGTTGAGGCCAGCAGAGTTGATCAGGCCCAAACAGACCAAGATTTGGTCACGTGCAGGGAGGACTCTGCACTGGTTGGGCATTTGAGAGAAAAGTGGCCTTCATCCTAGAGCCACATGACTTAGTCTGTCCCAGCTTCTTCCAGGAGCCCAAGCTCAACAGGGTGGGCCGCCAGGAGTTGTGAGGGTGGGACCAATGGATCTCTTGTGAAGGGGAGGTGCCACTCAGTTCACAGGAAAGTGAGGGGAATGGCCCTCTCCCCAAAGCCACACCACTCAGCTACTTACACGCCCTGAGTTTGCCCAGATCGTTACACCTTGGCCCAGGCTGCTGACTCCTCAGCAGGGCTCCACAGGGAGGTGTGACAGGGAGTCCAGAGGGTAAAGCTATTGCATTCCCAGGCCAGCAATTGTCAACCTTTTTCATCTCACGGCACACGTAAACTAATTACTAAAATTCTGGGGCACATCAAAATATAGGTACTATTTTTATTCATTCACACTAAACAGCTATTTTTGTGTTGGCTGTTGTCATTTTTTAATTTTTTATTTGACAATCTAAAGGAAAGAAGTCAGTGCTCCTGACTAAATAGTCAAGTATTACATGTTTTAAAAATTCCCGTGGCACACCAGTGTGCCTGCCGTGGCACACTGGTTGGAAATTGTTGCCCCAGGCTGATGCCGTAAGGAGGGGAGTGCTCCACCCAAGAAAGATGACGTCTGTGGTGTGGGAGAGGGACGCAGCACGGGGTTCTGGTGGCTGTCCTTTCAGATCTCTCCCCAAAACCACAAACCCCAGTCTCTCCTCACAGGACTCTAGTCCTCTCTGCCTTCCCTCTGCTGGAGCCCAGGGTGAGTGGCTGCGAACGAGATTTTGTGTGCTGGCCATTTAGGAGGGCGCCTATCTCTAGCAGACTCCTCCCTCTCCCTGGCAGACAGACTCCCCACTGATTTTCACAGTCTGATGTTATGTGGGCACCTCTTCTTGGCTCTGGTGCTCTTGGGAGCCCAGTGTGGTGTTGAGACCCCATACTCCTTAGAGAAAACTTTGCAGCTGAGGTGTCCCTCTGGAATCTCAGCTGCCCACTGTGGGAGTGGGGCCAACCCTTATAGCATCTCCACCATTTCTACCAATCTTGACGTGTCTCTTCTGTAAATCCTTGGTTATAAGACTTCTCTTCAGCTAGTCTTCAGTTGGTTATTCAGGTTGATTGTTGCATATTTTAGTTGTAATTCCAGTTTGGTCCTGGGAGGGGTTGAATAGCTGACATCTTGGATCCCCCCAACCTCCCCACAGCAATTTTTTTAAAACAAACAAATGAAGCCACACTGTTGCTCAAATGCCTCTGGTGGCTTCCCATCTTATTAAGAATAAAATCCAAAGAATAAAAACTGATGGTCTGGATCTGTGCTGTCCACAGCTGGCTCCTGACCACTTAGAATGTGGCTAGTCTAAACTCAGATAAGCTGTGAATATAAAACACACTGGGTGTGTATCCCTCTACTGGAGGTATTTGAAGACAATATAAAAAATATGAAATAGCTCATTCATACTTTTAAATATTATTACTGTTAAAATGATAATATTTTGGATACATTAGCTTACATTATATTGTTAAGATTAATTGCACCGTTGTTTTTAAAACATAGCTAGTAGAAAATTTAAAATTATACCTGTGAGCATATTCTGTCTCTCTTGGGCAGTACTGACCTAACCCCTACTCATTTCCTAACAGTCACACTAGCTTCTTATTCATTCTTGAACAAGGCAATCACTTCTGGGCTTTTGCAACTGCTGTCCACCAATCTTAGAGAGCAGTTCACTTACATAGCATAGCACATGGCTCCCCGCTTTGTCTCATCCAGGTCTCTGTCATCTCATCAGAGAAGGCTTCCCTGACCACACTTTCCAGAGGAGAACCCTAATCACTCCTGATTATATTTCCTTATTTTTTCTATTTATAGTACTCACCACTGATGTTACACTATACATCAACGTGTCTATTTCTGACTCTCCTACCAGAATGTAAATTCCAAAGAGCAGGGGCTTTGATTTATTCTTCTAGTGCCCAGCAGGAATAGGTGAGTTACCTGCTGGCACAGAACTCATGAGGGAGACAAAGGAGTAAGCAGATTTCTTCCCTGTATGATGATGTGTTATAAAGAGGAGGTATAGCCTGCTAAGGGATGCACACAAGAATGCTGTTCTTGGTTGTCTCTCCTCCATCCTTTCATTCTCTTCCTCAGTAACAGAATCCAGATATTCTTCAGGTATCCATCCCTCCCCTGTAGCCAAGTGTCTCACGGAGACTCCCATCCCCATGTGGGCCTTATTTAACTCCTTGCCAGTGATTGGTTCAGGAATAGGCATGTGACCCAACTCTGGCCAATGAGGATAGGAGGGCTTACCCAGGGGATTTTGGAAAAATAGTATTCTTTTCTAAAAGAAGAGACGGTCTCTTGTTTGCTTTTAGGCATTGTCATGTCTGGATGTGTGCCTGCAACTACAGTAGCTATCTATGACAGCTGGAAGATGACACCAGTACCTAATATGGGTCCAGCAGGGGGAGGAGAAGCATTTGGGTCTCTGAGGATATCACTGAGCTGATAAATCGACCCACTGTGAAGCTTGTACTACTTTAGAGTTCTCCATGGGAGACAATAAATTCCTAATTTTTAGGTAAGTTTGAGTGAGAGTTTAGTGACATATAGCTGAGAGTTACCTTGACCTGGTGTCAGACCTAGCCTTATGGGGTGTCAAGAGAGGCTTCTGTTTTTAATCATGTTCCCCAAGAAGTAGACTCTGTCTGAATAGGAGATTTTTAAGCAGGAGATTTATCAGGGAATGCCCTTGAGGTCAGCACCTGTTGTGGAGTGAGGGGAAGTGAAATCAGGTAAAGGAGTTGAACTGTGATGCAGTAACAGCAAGGCTTCAGGTGATCCCACAGCAAGCCGTGGAGCTGGGATGACCCCAAGAGTTGTACTTTCTTGAGACAAAAGGGTAAGGTTGCTGTACAGCCATGAGAAACAACATGGAATGTATGAATATGGGGTGGCCCAGGAAGGTAGAGTAACTTTGGGTGGGACAGTTCTCTTTGGTTGAAGGCATTTCCTGGGGAGAGATTTTGATGAGAGCTGTTAGCCACCAACATCCAGTGGCTTACCCCCACAGCAACTACAGGTTCCTTGGGGGAGGTGATGTCTAAGCTATGATCTAAAGAGATAAGTAAGAGTTATCCTGGTGGAGGTTTGGGAAAATAGAGACCACCCAAAGGATAAAAAATAGCATTTGAAAATCTTGGAGATGACCAAGAGCATGGTTAATTCTCAGAATGGAGAGACAACACTTTTCCTCCCCACTCTAAGTCAGCTTCAGCTGGGTTTTCTGTCACTTGTACCCAATGGGTCATTATTGGTACATACAGGTTCTAGGTGGCAGAGCCAAGACTTGAAATCTGTTCCCAGTAACTCAATAATCTATGACCTTTCTCAACATGTCATATTGTTTTTCCAGTTAAACAGCATTTCCTGTATCTGAGTCACTTGAAGTATCTCTGGGCAAGACCTTCACGTGTCCACAGCTTTGAAAACAAGGTTATATGGGTCATTGCCAAGAGTATTGAATTCTACATATTTTTGTTCCACATGTTTATAAAACAGGTTTCATTTCACCTCTTCTAAATATAATTTCTGTTCATGCGTCTTTCTTTGTCCCATCCCTGTGCAGCAGGAGTCATAGGAAGGAGAAAGAAAAGGGCCATGCAAAAGGCTAGAAGGTCAGGCACTCAATCATAGCAGGAGTCCCATAAACTAAGTTGTAAGGATGGATGAAGATTATTTCACTCACAGTAAATCAGTCACTTGCAGGCAGGCCTTTTGTTACTACTGAGGACAAATGTGTTTCTGGAGTGAGTTCATCAAGTAAAAGTAGCATCTAGGGACCAATCAACATAATGTTGAAGGAAGCAAACATCCTGGCTCTCGGTGCCCTGTCTCTGCAGCAAATGTATCACCAAGAGCTGTGAAATTTCCTGTTGGCTGATTAGCTCAGCACTTTCCCTCCAAAGCAGCCATACTCCCAGGTCAAAACAAATCAGGCTATAACGAGGGAAAGAAAATGATGGCCTCTACATCACGTTCCAATATTTCCCCACCTCTGGACTTTTCCCCATGCTGTTCCATCTGCTTAGACCTCCTGACCCTTTCTTGTGCTTAGAAAACTCCTAGACATTTTTCCAGACCCAGCTTGGGACGCATTCCCCATTTCTCCCAAGGATGAGTTTGTTGCCCCTTCCTTGGAGCCTTCTCAACTATTTGCATGGATGCTTTCTACAGCATTTTCCCTTGGTATGTAATATAACATATTGTAGTTCTTACTCCAAGCATCTGATCCCCCTCTAGAGTATTGACTCCTTTACGGGAGGGACATGGGCCATTTGTCTCTACAGTCCCATGGAACTGGGCATATGACATGTCTTTGGTAAGGATTTGAAGATTAAATAGATGACTGCATGAGTATGTGACAGTAAATATAAAAGTAGATAAGTGAGCATGTGTTGCCAGAATGGTGAGTGAACAGAAGTGAGTGAGTGACAGAGTGTGTATAAGTGAGCACCTGTGTTGATCACAGTGAGTGAATGATGACTGAGGGAATGAAGGGAAGTCTGAGTCAGCATCAGATTTTGGAAATCAGTCCTTATTTCTGATTTTTAATGATTTAGTTCCTTTTCCACCAGACTTGAGCACCCCCTGTACCTACCAATCACTGCATTGTTTAGCATAATTAAAGCAAAACTTTCTCTAAGGACTAGAAGGCTTTGTTTCTTATGGTAAAGCAGTAGGTTTGAAGGCAAGTCAAAACAGGAAAAAATCAAGAATCTCTTGGGTATGGAGATCATAAAAGTCCTGGAAATGGCTCCAAAAATTCTTAAGGTGAAGGTAGATACACCATGATCTCTGGATTTATATATTAAGTTGTTGCTGTTGTTGTTGTTGAAGCAGGGAATCTTTGACAATAGAGTAGACTCAGTGAGCCTTCCTCCCAGAAAGAACATATACTCACACATCCATGCACAGTTGTGTATGTAATTTCAAAGAGTTAAGGGAGCCCATTGAACCCAACAAAGGACACATAGACCATACCCTGGGGTTGCACCTGCCTGTTTTAGCTTACCATGGATTCCCAGGATGTATCACAGAGCCTATCACCTGATATTAGGGCTGCACACATTTCTATTGAATTGGATTCCATTGAAATTCCCTAATTTGAGAAGCAGGAGCATCTGACTTTCTCAAAGTCTCATATACTTTGGGAATCTTTGATGTGGCCCCTGGAACTGGCTCCATATGGATAAAATAATCTTTCCAGACATTCTCCATCTTCAACCCTTGCCAGGAACATGTGAGTCTTTCCATCCAAAGCCTTACAGGAGAAAATCCGAGAGTGTAAAATCTGATTCACATCTGGATGAGCAAACAGAGCTCCATGTTGGAACAACCTAATTCATGGTGATGCCAAGCACTTGGCCGTGTTTGCTCAGTGCCATATGCTATGCAAATGACACCCAAGCCTCACTAAGCTCCGATCTAGAGAGGGCAGCCCAGAGTGGTGAAAAAACATGAACATCTGAGGTGGAACAGAACAACACTTCAGTTTATCCTGAACCTGGCCCTTAATGAAGGGTGTTTAATTTCATTAATACAGATTAAAGAGCCTCTCTTTGTTCAGAAGGATTTATATGAAGGCAAGATGAATGACTGTCAAGTCACTGGGGAGGCAGAATGACAGAGATTGAAAATGCTAGAAATGTGTGATTTGGCCAGGGGGTGGGGTAACAGGCGTTTTCACATACTGTTGGAAGGAGGGTGACATACACAAATAGTTTGAAGAGCTATTTGGTAATATCTGTTAAAACAAACAAACAAACAAACAAACACCCTGCACATTTATCCTTTGACACAGGTATTCTAGTATTAAGATGGTTTCCTATAAATGTGCTCATACCTATGCACAATGAAGATGTTCATTGTTTGTAACAGCAGAGACTGGAAACAACCTAAATGTCCAACAATAGGGGATTGGCTAAATAATTAATCTATCCTCACAATGGTACACACTGTGCCATTTGGGAAGGAGAAAATAGCCCAGTAATCCCTGATGAAGAGTAATACCCATGATATATATTTTTTAGTGGAAAAAAGCAAGATACTAAACAGTGCTTAGAGTATATTTCTAATTATAAAAACACAAACATACACACATACACATGTACATACAGTTATTTATAATGATTACTTTTAGAGAGAACTAGGGAGGGAGGCAGGGACAGGATTAACACTTAATTTTCATTGCATATACTTTGTACTGTTTGAATTTTTACTATGTGCATGTATTACTTTTATCAATTAAAATTATGTTTTTGTAAACAAGCAATTCATATTAAAAATGAGCACCAATCGCCCTGACCGGTTTTGCTCAGCAGTTAGAGCATTGGCCCATGGACCAAAGAGTCCCAGATTCGATTCCAGTCAGGGGCATGTACCTTGGTTGCAGTTTGATCCCCGGCCACATTTGGGGTTGTGTGGGAAGCAACCAGTTGATGGGTTTTTCTCGCATTGATGTTTCTTTCTCTCTCTCCCTCCTACTCTATCTGGAAATCAATGGAAAAATATCCTTGTGTGAGGATTAAAAAAAAAGAGCACTGATTTCTTATATTCATTTGTTCACTTAAATACCTACTGAGTACTTGTTAAGAGCTGAGAATTGATCATACAGCCTTCAAAAACGTGACCCAACATTTACCCACTGACAGAGCTGAACAGAACGATGTGCCTTTTACAATGCTCTCCAACCACATCCACCTGGGATCTCCCAAAACTTGTTTTGGGAAGAGGGAGGAGGAGAGAGGTGATGACATTCTTTGAGCATCTGTTGTTTCCCAGGCACTGTGCTGGGCACTCTCTGTTCACTGTTCTTCTAGTCACTGAATTCCTAGCACCTAGATCAGGATTCCCATCTGATGAGAAAATGGATGGTTCAAGTCATAAATAAATAAATGAGTGCATTTAGACATACGGCCCCTCTAGGAAGAGAAAATCTGTGGGAGGGCTGACCCTTGGCTAAGCCTGAAGCCCAGAGTCCCTACTGAGCTGCTGAAGGCAGATGGAGACAGTTGGGTTTTTTTCCTGCTGCTTCTGGGGAAAAGTGTGCAATCACCATGCATGATCCATGTCCAGGATCTGAATGAGGAAATGGCAGAGAATGTGTCCCTAGGAGGCCTGTTTAATATTTTAATATTATGTATTTTTAAAATATATCTTCAGGATATATTTTATATATATATTCAGGTCAGTTTTTTTCACTCTTAATATATGCTTTGAAGCCTGAGGGTTTTGTCTACTTTCTGGAATAGTTGCCTCTGGGGGAAATAGTCTTGATTCTTTCCACAGATATTTACTAGGCACTTTTATTAAGACTATTGTTCAAGAAATCACTGCAGACCCTTTTTATCTTTAAAGAATGTTTTACCCCACTTAGGTCCTAGTGGTCATTCTGTGTGACTCTGTTTCTTTTACACATAGTGGGCCATGTAAGATGTTGGGTTCTCTTTTTGCATCAGTTACCAGGGAGCTCAGAGCCCAACTGTGCCATCTGTTTCTAGCAATTTCCATTGTGTCTATGTAGTTGGCTCTTATCTCTATCTTTTCTGCTACTTTACATGGTTTTTCCCTTAAACTTATTTTATTTTGTATTAAATAAACCTTATCAGGGCCTTTTGGAACAAGGCAGGTATATTAGTTTCCTAGAGCTGCTATAACAAGTATCCACTAATTGGCTTAAAACAACAGATATTTATTCTCTCACAATTTGGAGGCCAGAGGTCCAAAATCAAGATGTTGGCAGAGATGGTTCATCTTGGAAGTCTGAGGGAGAATCCATTCCATCCTCTCTCCTGGCTTCTGGTGCTTGCCAGTAAGCCTTGATGTCCTTTGGCCTGTAGACACACCATCTTGGTCTTAGTTTCCCCATCTGCAAATGCAAAGAGTGGACAGGATGCCCTAGAGTCTTCTGGTTTGAAAGTTCAGTGGCTTCCACATGAGGGAAGGGTATTTGACCATCACTAGATTTTATGGATTCTCATTCTGGAAAGTGGTCTTAAAGGTGAAATGGAGAAGACTATTTGGGTCAGATTCCAGACTGGGGCCAGGGCAGGGTGTCCTGATTGTCAAGACATGTGGGTCAAGATAAGCAGAGGAGACAGAGCATAGTAATTATAAATAACAATGTTCTTGGCATTTTTTCCAATGGCTTGCCATGCCAGAGGGAGTCCCAGAGCAGCACAGAGTATAAAATCCTGGGACTGGGGTGATGTCTGGTGCGTTCCCAATTTCCTGACTCAGAGCCTGGATTTCAAACAGTACATCTGCTGACTGACTGGCTGGGTGAGTCCTATAGCTCTGGTTCAATTCCTGGCTCCACCTCTTGGACAAATGGCTTTTTGAGCCTCCAGAGACACATCTGTAAAATGGGTACCACCATAGTTGTCGTGAAAGGCTGTGGAAGCTTCTTATCTAGAATTTGGTGGTTGAGAGTCTGGGTTCTGAGGTTGAATGGTATGAGTTCCAAGGCCACCTCTTGTACTTATCAGATGTTAGGTTTGAAGCAAGACCCCTGAACTTCCTGTGCATCCATTTCCTTATCTATAAAAAGGAGATCATACTCCATTGAGTTTTGAGGAGGATAAAATAAGATATGAGTGGAATGTGCTTGGCACAGGGCCTGGCACACAGTGAGTGTTCGTAGCTCTGTTCTGTTCTTTAGGTTTCCCCCAAAGATGCAGGGTGTGGGAGCGGGAGGGGCCTTCCTGACAGTCCTATACTTAACTGAAGGGGAGGGAGTGGTGTCTTCCCACAGCACCCAGATCCCTGCAGACTCAGGATTCCCCACTCGCTGCTACTAACCCTCAGGCCGGATTGGGAGGCTAGGCAACACCCTTTTAATAAAAACTGAGAAAAGAAAGTTGTTGTTTTTTTTTTTTTTCTTAGATGGGCTCACTTGCTGAAAAACTCTCAGAAATCCATTAACTCCAGTATTACTGAACATCTGAATGCAATTTGCAAGCTATAATAACATCTCTCTAGTTAGCAAATGTTTATGCCTCTCTATAATTTTCTTTTCCATATGAAAATAGACCTGTCATACTAACATGGTCGACCAGCTGCCTCTATAAAATCGCTAATAAGTGGGAAGGATCGTCTGTTCTGCCGTCTGAAGGGCTTGGTATGCATTTCCACTCCAGAGCAGGCTTGACAAAGGGTGGATTTGCCACCCTGGGGGCCACTACATGTGTGTCACTCAATAGGTAGAAAATGTGGGACCTGAGGGAATTAGAAGGTACCAAGTCTTCCAACTGGCAGAAAAGAGTAGAATGAACATTTTTAGAGCCCCGACTTTGTGCCAAGAATGAGGCTAGTCTTACATCTTTCAGTGGTACCCCAAGTTGAGTGTGTGTGTGTGTGTGTGTGTGTGTGTGTCAAAGTCCCCCATGGGACTTCTTACAAATAGAGATCCCTGGGCCTCGCCTCAGAACTGCTGAATTAGAATCCTTGTGGGTAGTGTGGCCATCTGTATTTTTAAACTCCTCACCTGATGATATGTTTGTATTGATTTTAGAGCGAGAGGAAGGGGGGGAGAGAGAGAGAGAGAGAAAGAGAGAGAGAAACATCAACGGGTTGTCTGCTGTACCCACCTCGACTGGGGATCCAACCTTTTGGTGTTTGGGGTGATGCTTCAACCAATGGACCCACTCAGCCAGGGCAGGGCATCTGTATTTTTCAAATGTTTCTTTGGCCACCTGATGGTTTCCATGCATATCAGAGTATGGAGGGGCTAACTCCTTATAGCACAGAGGACAATAAAATCATATTTCAGGGGAAAGGTTCCTTTTATACAAGAGATACAGATCACATAAATTTCCCCCAAAGGTTGGCTTCTCTTGAAATAACTGGATAATTTAGACTCCCAAACCAGTTAGCAAAACCAAGTGCCTACCTAGTGCACTGGTGCTTGGGGCTGAGCTATAAGAAAGACATTGCCCCCGCCCCTATGAAGGTTGTATTCTAGTGGGAAAGCCGGATATGAGAATAGATAACTACAACAAAATATAAACAGGGCCATGAGTGGGGAAGTGGGAGCGTGGGACCCCCCAGGAGGGGGCACTGACCTAGTCTCAGGGACCAGCGAAGGCCACCGAGAGGGAGTAATAACTAAGCTGATGAGAAGGACAAGCAGAAGTTTGCCAAGGGAAAGGAGGGTGTGCCAGGCAGGAGGAACACCACTTGACTGGGGCCTGGGGCTAGGAGCTTGGAAGGTCAGAGGGATCACAAAACTTTCTGCATGACTGGAATGCAGAGTGAGAGATGAAAAGTGCTGAAACAAGGTATCAAGCTGGATAGGGAAGTGGTGCCACATTAAGGTCTTTATCCTGAGGCAGTGGGGAGCCATCAGAGGGGTTAAGTAAGGGAAGAGCAGGGTCATGGTTATGTTTTATAAAGATCATCACGGTGGCTGCTGTGAGACGGGAATGGAGGGGGGCGGATCTCACGTCGAGAAGACTAGCTGGGAGGCTGTTACCATTGTTCAGGTGAAAGATGATGACCTGGGCCAAGGTATTGGCAGTGGAGATGGAGACAGGTCGACAGGCTCTAGACACCATAAGGTGGTAAAAGGGACAGTGTTGCTTGAGTGATTGGACACCAGACCGTATGGGAAATAATTAGGAAGCAGAAAATCAATTGAGCTCCCCTCCCAAGGCAATGACTCTGACCTCTATTAGTCTTGAGTTCTGAAATTTTCTTTTTCATTAAACATTATGTCACGTGCATTTCCCGAACTATGATAAACGACCAGCTTCCCTTTTCCAAGGCTGGTCCAGAGAAGACTGGCTTGGTAAGGGACCCTCTCAGCCAGAGGTTGATTTGGGACTTGGACTCGGTTCCGTCTTCTTGAATCAGCTCCAACGGTCTGACTCGCTGTCGTGGACCTCCTCATAAATGAGCCAGTTCTCTCAAGCGCCTGTAACGTTGCCAGGATTGGGCTAAGGGAGAAATAACAAAATGGATCCTGATCTACTCCGTGAAGTTAACAGCTCAGCTCCTTGGCATGGCTTTTCTGGATACAGACCGCCGACAGCAAGGGGGATAAAGCCAAGTCGAAACAAGGGAAGATGAGAAAGAGACAGGGAGCGAAACACATTGTGTCATTGCTTAAGCTAGTTCCAGCCTTTTTTTTTTCCTTCTTCTTCCAAATTCGCTACTCAAAAATACCAGATGAAGCTGTCAACACGGTGCGGGAAGAGTTTTTGCAGCAGGAGGACTCGGTAGGAGAGTGTGTTGTAATTTACAACTGGAAAGCAGCCCCTCATGTGCCTGCCTCTGTCCCAGCACCAGGTGTTCTAACCAAGCTGAGGTTCAAAATGAACAGACCCCCGAATAAAGACTCACATCAGTAGATGCTGTGCAAAGAGTATAGCTTTGCAGTTAGGCAGACAGGGGTGACATCCCAGCTCTGTCACTTACTAGCTGTGTGGAAACCATCATAGAATGGTTTATTTGTTGGGTTTGGGTCAAGGATCACGTAGTAACAATTCCGGTGGCTTGTGGGGGTGTGGGGAGAGTAGACAGATCTCATGCACATCTCATGCCCTGAATTTCTTACCCGTCAAAATGGAAATACAAACACATGCCCCACAAACCTCACGTGGTGGTTGTGAGGGTTAGCACGCAATTCTCAAAAATCAGGGCACTATTCAGCCGTAAAAAGAAAAGCATTCTGATACATGCCACAAAGTGGATGAACCTCATAAACATGAAGCTCAGTGAAAGGAGCCAGATGCAAAAGGTCACATGCTATAGGATTCCACTTGTAGGAAATGTTCAGAAGAGATAAATCCATGCAGACTGAAAGCAGATAGCGGGTTCGGGGGCTGGGGGAGGGGCAATGGGGGCTGACCGCTAATGGGAAGTGGTTTTCTTTGGAGGTGATAGAAATGTTTTCAACTAGATAGAGGTGATGGTTGCACAACATGGTAAAGTTACTAAATGTTGCTGAACTGTATGCTGTAAAATGGCTAATCTCCTGCTATGTGAATTTCACCCCAATTAAAAGCAAAAATCACAGGATGGAGTTTTTACAATGCCAGATGACCAGCTGTTTCTCTACCCCATCGTTTCTCATTCTTCTGGTCTGAAAAGAGGCCCAAACAGTGGTTATTTTTTAAAATTTCCCCAAGAGCATATAATGGACTGCCAAGGTTGAGAACAATATAGGCCTAAAGAAATGCAGCCAGGTGGAAAGGAGTTTGGTGTCCAGCCCACCCCCACGTTTGGATTCCTCTGCCTCCTAACTGCTAATGCCCTGAAACTGTCTCCTCATCTGAGACAATGAGAGCATTTACCACATCAGGGCTGTTGTTAAAATTACATTAGATCATGTCAGTAAAGCACAGGGGGTTGGCTTCTATTAGGTACTAAATAAATGGCTCTTATTATTTCTTATTAAGAGTAGTTGTCAAGCCCGGCCGGTGTGGCTCAGTGGTTGAGCATCGACCCATGCACCAAGAGGTCGCGGGTTCAATTCCCGGTCAGGGCACATGCCCAGGTTGTGGGCCTGATCCTCAGTGGGGAGTGTGCAGGAGGCGACCAATCGATGTTCTCTCTCATCAATGTTTCTACCTCTCTTTCCATCTCCCTTCCTCTCTCTTTAAAATCAATAAAGAAAAAACAAATTAAAAAAAAAGAGTAGTTGTCAAATTTGATTGTAAAAGTTAGAAAGAGCCATTCAACTGTAAGTTAATAATGACCAAATCACAATATCACAATTATTTGAGAGACATGAGAACTTGTGCAAGGTACTTGCCTTCCTTGCACCTTGGCTTCCCTTTCTTTAAAATGGGATAATAGTGGTACCTGCCTTTAGCATTATGTTGAAGATTAAATAGGGATATACTTAGTGTAATAAGTAATAAATGCTGGCTATTTATTTTTAGCAGTACCATGAACAGTTTTCAGACTTTGGAAGAAATAGACATAAAAGCTCCTTGGAGGACTGGGCCTGTGTCTTTTATAACTCTGTATCATTCCAGCAGCCAGGCCTTGATGGATGGTGTCATGGGGAAACGTGATCATTCTTTCCTGTGTTTAAAAATTAAATTTGTCTGGCTCTGGCCAGTGTGGCTCAGTTGATTGATCGTCGTCCTATGCACCAAGAGGTCGCCGGTCCCATTCCCGATCAGGGCACATGCCCAGGTTGTGAGCTTGATCCCCAGTAGGGGGCATGCAGCAGGCAGCCAATTGATATTTCTCTATCTCATCGATGTTTCTCTCTCCCTCTCCCTTCCTCTCTCTCTCAAATCAGTAAAAACATATTTAAAAATAAAGAAATTTGTCTGAAGAGTAACTTTATGAGAAGTGCGTGCATGCTTGCATTTTATGGAAGGATTTTCTTCCTCTGTCTGCTGCCCAGGCTTCATAAAAGCACAACTATAACAAGGCAGCATCTGGATAAGCTGAGGAGGTGTTTAACTTTCAAGAACCAAGCCAGCATCACTGAGCACCAGCTTCAAGTACAAATGGCCAGCAGTTTGCAGCAGCTGGTGAGGCTCCCCCCACCCTACTCCATTCCAGACCTGCTCCCCTTCTCAGCTACTGGGGGAGAGACACCCAAGTGTGACACCACTATGCAGGAAACTCAACGCTCCAGGACATAGAAACAATATTAATGCTCACTAAGTACACAAGGGCCTGCCATTAAAACAGTTTTGGAAATGAGCTCAGACCAAACAATTCAAATCCAGCAGAGTCCCCAGTCTTCAGAGCCTAATACATTGAATGGCTGTGTATCAATGCATGGATTTCTTTTGTTCTTTCCACTGCCCAAATTAACTGTTTTAGTGTCCCTGGCTGTGACAAGTTATCCCCCACCTCCCACAGGACCCAATCCATTGATTTGTAATTTTAGATAAAGCACCTCTTCAAAAACCACTCTGATCTCGAAAAAAAAAAAAAAATCACAGGATAAGAAAAAGCCACTGGGCAAAATGTCATCAGAAATCTGCTTAAAATGAGAATAAGCATAAACAAAAATTTTCAAATACTAATAGTTTTTTTTTTCTTTCAAATTATCAGGCTTGGAACAAATTTTAAACATTGACTTAAGTTGCTTAAATTCTAAGGTTGGTTTCATTCAACAAACAAACTATAGTTTTTAGTCCATCATTAGATATGTTGGTTAATAACAAAGCCTTTGACTGGCTTTTGGTGTCTCTGTGGACCCTGGCAAAAGCCCTATAGGCTCAGCTCAAAATGAGGTTCGGTCAACAACTTTCAGTTGATGGCTTGACCCAACGGAGCACTGTCTACTTTGGGATTCATGGCAGTTAGAGCATACGAGGAAAGATGGGGGAAGGTGAGACCTAGTGGGTGCTGATTGAGTCCCACAGTTCCGACTGGCTGTGACTTTGGGCAAGTCACTTGACTTTTCCAGTGCCTTCATCTATAAAATGGGACTAATCTTAGCACCTATCACATAATAGATTTGATATGAGGATCTTATATAAGGAACCATGTAAAGCATTTAGCATAATGCTATGAGACATTAATATTTGACAGATGAGGAAACTGAGTCACAGAGGTGAAGTGACCTGGTCATGCCATGCTGTGAGTTATTTGCAGAACTTGGATGGGAAGCCAGCCCTGTCTGAACTTTGAAGCGGGATGTCTCCTCTTTGCCTTTCTGATTCCCTCTTCTCCTCCTCTTTCTGAAGACCCCCCACCCCCACCCCTGGCAACCAGTGGAGCGGCTCTCTGTGGCATGGGCTACAGTGCGAGGGCACGTGTACAGTGTTCACCTGTGCCGTGCTCCCTGGTCAGGTCTCTGGGCCTCCTCTGGGCACACGGAAGGGATGTTGGGAGTTGACAGAGCTCTGCAGTCATTAGGGAGAAGACTCAGGAAACAGCTGAGGTGGAGACTTAGAGCCCATTTGTGTTGGTGAATGAGGAGCTATGGAATGTTCCTCAGACCCATGGAAAGCAACAGAAAGACACCATCCAGACACAGATCTTCTGCCAAGTGTGTGTCCCATGAAGTCTTCCTTTGTGCGGGCCCAAACAATGCGCCAAGAGAACCTAGGCTGGTGGAAGGGAACAGCATTCCTGTGGAGAAGTGCAAGACAGCATTTCTCTGAGCTGGCTTTTGTTGGATAAGCTGTGGGTGAAATATGGTGAGGGGCACTGTGACAAGCAAATGGTTTTGGGGATAGAGTTATGTGAAATGATGATAAAGAGGGAAGCTTTCTGACTTGCCCACTGGCATTTGGCTATGAGAAAGATGAGAAGGATTTTTAAGATATTGTGTAAGAAGGATGAGAATGCAGCTGTGATAATGTGACTTCTACACAGTGTCCTCCCTCGAGGTAAAGCTTTCTGAGAGACATCATCAACACCTTCAAAATTGCTCCTTCCTCATCATGGTCATCACCATCAACACTGTCATCACCATTGTAGGGAAGGAAGGAACATACTTTCCTCTACCCTCAAGGTTCCTCTGGCTGGTCTGATAATCAAATAGACATGAGACAGATTAGCAAGAGAAAATAATCAAATTTGATATATACATATGCATGGGAACTCCATATACACAAGAGAGTCAGAGACCCCACTGCATGAGAGGTTCAGGGATAGAAAGGGGGATTGAGATATAGAAGACATCTTGAGCTGGAGATAAGGTAATGCACCTTGTGGACTTCAAAGGATCACTGCAGGATAATGAGAGCAGATGTTTAGTAAATAGAAGTTTGCCCTGCAAAGCAGGTGGGTCAAAAAGAGATTATTGCTGATAATCTCTTATTTTGGGAAGGGCCCCTAATTCAAGTTCTTCTAGGTAGTTACAGGGAAGGTTAAAGCGTCTCTTGAGCCTGAAGCTAAAATTGTCCTTAGCTCAAAACAATCTGCATACCTCAGAAGCACATCTTGGAGTGACTAGCTCTGAACACCCACACCATCACTATTGCTATCACCATCATCACCACCACCGTCACCATCACCATCATCATCAGTACCATTTTGGAGGGACTTCACATCCACTCTCTCTTGTTATTGCCATAGCTGTCATGTAAGGTTGTTATCTTTTTTGTTGTTGTTAATCCTCACCTGAGGATATTTTCCACTGGTTTTTGGAGAGAGTGGAAGGGAGGGAGGGAGGGAAGGAAGGAGAGGGGGAGAGACAGAGAGAGAGAGACAGAGAGAGAGAGAGAGAGAGATCGATTGGTTGCCTCCCAAATGACTCCAACCAGGGCTAAGAATAGAACCTGCAACCCAGGTATGTGCCCTTGACCGGGAATTGAACCTGAGACCCTTTGGTCCAAGGGCGATGTTCTAACTGCTGAGCCAAACTGGCCAGAGCAGGTTGTTATCTTGTTTTTTATTTTACAGGTAAGGAAACTGAAGCTGACAAAAGCAGAGAATTTAACCTTGCCCAAAGAGTGGTCTGGTTTTACCCTCAGCTTGAGGCCATCTCTGCCATTACTGCTGAGAGGTATTTACTTACTACCCAATCCCTGTACCCAGCCCAGTGCCGGACACCTGGTAGATCTCCACAGACACGTTGCAGAATGAATAAATGATCTCTATAGTTACAAATAAGGCTCAGAGAGTGAGAGTGACTTGCCCCAGGCTGCATAGCCAGGAAGCAGTGAAGCTGGGACTGGTGTCCTCTGGCATCCTTCTTCCTACGGAAATGAGTGGGAAGCTCAGAGCAGGTTCAAAAAGATGCTTATCAGGAGCAGCTGCCATCTGACTCCGACCGAGGAGGCAGGAGCTGCAGGGAAAGGATAAAAGGTGATTTATTATCCACTGGGTTTCAGAGGGAGACTTGCCTTAGCAGGTTATTTCCCAGGAACCAAGGATTTTGACCCCTACATTGAGGGAAATGTCACACGGGAGAATGCTGTTTTATGAACTGTGACCCTGGCCTTTGGGAGAGTGGAGCGAGTAGAAGAGGGCTTTAAATGGGGTCAGAAGAGAACACTAAAAATGGCATTTCACCGAAGTCCAGGTCTGACAACAGCACCTCCATTTCCAGAGGGAGGAAAGGCTATCTATTCAGCACAGCAAAACTTGTCTAACTTTTCTGAAGGCAGCTTCGAGGGCAAAGAGGCCTGAGTCTTGGTCTCAGATGTACTGCTTATGAGCTGTGCGTTCTAGGGAAGGTTACTTAACCACTCTGTGCCTTAGTTCTCTTGTTGGCGTTGGGGGATAATAATGCCTACCATTCATGGCATTGGAGGATATTTAATGTGACAAAGAATTTAAAAGTATCAATAGTGTGCCTATCACAGGGAAGATGCTCAGGAATTTCTTAGTTCTCCTAGAATGAAATGTACTCATTTGAATCAATACTTCTATTGTTAGAATGGGGACACACACAGGGATCTTGCAGATAGGATAGAAAGAAGAAATAAGTGACCTTTGGGGTCCCCTTTAGACCAGGATACCATAATTCTCTTTCACGTCTGTCAATTGTCTTTGGGTATTAACGAGCACGAGGTCATTTGACATCCAAACATGACTAAATTGGGGTCTTGGCCATTAAACACTTATCGGGACTTTTCCATGGTGAAAATGACATCTTTAAGTTACTTGTTTAGAGACAGAGATCCAAATTATTCAGTCCATTTACTTATTCAATTTGGGCAATTATGATAATAACTAACATTTTGGGGGTGAGTACTTACCAGGAGCCAGGCACTGGGTTAATCTCCAGACATTAATGTATTATCCCATCTGATCCTCAAGGCCAAGAAGATAAATACTGTGAGGCTCAGAGAGGTTAAGTAGCTTGCCCCAGCTCACACAGCTGGTAAGTGATGAGATTTGTATTTGAATCAGGGAGTCTAACTCCATAGCCTTTGCTCAAGGCTACTAGGCTACACCACTCAACTGAGCAGGCTTCTCTGCCACAGAAAGTCCTGTGATGTTTAAAACTGGAGATATGTAAGATCCTTATCTGGAAAGTTGGAATTATGAGAGCAGCTAAGATAAACTCTTAGTAAGTTCATAGACAGTTGAGGAGACAAAAATGGAAAAGTAGAACCATAATATAGCATGATGTGCTCTAGAAGGGAAGAGAATGGGTGAGATGACTGGATGGGGAGTCAAGGAAGGCTTCACGTAGCCCTGAAACTTGAGCTGAGTCTATTTTAACTCTTAAGAAAATGTTTTAGTAAAGATAAATGAGTAAATAGAAAATAACTTCAAAGTAAGACTTCTCTAGGCACAGTTATATAAAATTTCATTTAACCGACTTAATTCTGAGTAGTCATCGAGCTCTGTCTTTTGGGTAGATACAGCGGAATGGCCTAATAAGAGGAGAGGGTGATTTGTGGGTTTCAGATAACGTTCTTGACCTCAGCTGAACCTCAGAGGAAATGTTGAAACCAGCTTTTGAGCTGAAAACTTGAAGGTATGTCATTCAGTCAGAGAGTCAAACATGGTTAAAATCTTGCAGCTAGGAGGGAGGCAAGATGGCTGAAGCCTAAGGAAGTTCCATCCGCTTGCTCCAAGCACAGGACCAGACCTGAGGCTCAACTGTAGAACATTCAACTTGAACAGCCACCTGAGAATAGCTGATTGGAAATGTTGCGCGCAGGGAACGTGGAGAGGGGACAGGAGAGGACATGAAGTGCACAGCGTGGCTGGGGAGATGGAGGGAGCATGCAGCAGTGCAGATCCTGTCCCCTGGGAGCGGGGGACTCAGCCTCACACAGAGATCCCCAAACGGGAGCAATAGAGAAGGGGAGAGGAGCCCACGTAGCATCAGCAGTGGGAATCAGAGGTGATGGGCGCACGAGGGGACTCAGGTGCGTGGTGACACCACCAGCCTGGAAAGCTCCCCTGATTGTGGGAACCAGAGAGGCCACAAAGCAGAACAGCAGACCTGAGGAGGGGTCTGAGTGGATCACACAGCAGTGAATCTGAGGGGCGGGGTATTCACTGAAAGAACTTTGAGGGAGGCTAGCCAGAGTGCTCTGGGAAAGAGGCACATTCCTCTCCACCATGAGCAAAGAGGAAATGTCCCTTCCTGCACCTGCAGAACAGCTCTGGGCTGGAAATTGGCACCCCAGAGGCAGGGCCTAGTGGTAGTGGGGATTCGGATGTCTGGCTGGGTGGAAGCCTGGGCAGAGACCCCACCCAGTGAGAACTGGCCATACTGAAAGACAAAAGAGCCAACCAGGGCATTGCCTTCCCTCCCCACTCCTTTTTTTTTGGTTCTATTCTCTCTTTCTTGGAGTGGCGACCAGGGAGTGCCAGCAACCCAGGCAGAGCTGAGGCATTGGAAGGAGAGGAAGAGAGGAAGAGACTGCCTTTTCCTCCTATAAGCTACAGACACCACCCCCAACACAAATCTGTTTAAACCACCCTGACTAGACCTGATACCCCACAGAGCCCAATACCATGGGAGAAGGGAAAGCAGCCCAGAACAAATACATTCAAGTGGTGAGCCCCAAAGGTGACCTGGCCTCTGAGCTAGGGAAGCCCTGCCCATAGGACTACCTGGGGTCCCACCCTGCAGGGCTTCAGCCAGGAGGCCCAGGGCCAGGCAGGGACAGTGATTCACCTGCACCAGAGAACTGCCCAAGGGGGCAGGGACCTACAACCAAGGGGCCAGATCCAACAACACTGAGTAAAATTCAGTGAGCTCCATAAAGAGCAGATCCAAGGTTCTTTTCTTTATGTGGTGGTGGTTGTTTTGGTGTGTGTGTATTTTTAGTTTTTATTTTTAATCCAATTTTTTCTTTTCTTTTCCCAGTTTTTACTTTATTATTCTATATTTTAATCAATTTAGCATCATCACTGTCTAAAATTATTATTATTATTATTTCAGTCATTCTTTTCTACCTTTGATTTTTTTTTTTTTATCCTCACCGAGGACATTTTTTCATTTTTTGTTCAGATAGAGTGGGAGGGAGAGAGAGAGAAAAAGAGAAACATCGACGTGAAAGGGAAACATCGAGTGGCTGCCACCCACACGACCAACCAGGGCCGGGGACAAACTGCAACTGAGGTACATGCCCTTAGCTGGAACCGAACCCTGGTCTCTCTGGACCGCAGGCCGACACTCTAACCGCTGAGCCAAACCGGCCAGGGCTCTACCTTTGATTTTTTATACTTACCCTATTTCTGGTCTCTGCCTTCTTTGCTTTCATAATATAATGCCCCCCCCCACCCCCAACTCTGTTTGTCTCACACCTTCTAGTATTCAGTGTGTGGGTGTCTGTTGTTTTGTTTGTTTGTATTTTAATCTTATTGTTGAGGCTGGTGCTTTTATCATTATTGTTGCTGATACATATTTTTTCAGGTTCTTTTTGGTTTGGTCTGATTTTGCCTTGCCTTCTTCACTTCATCTCACCCACCCCCCCCAACCCCTTCTAATTTGTTTGGGCTTACACCTTCTAGTATTCTTTTTTTGTATGTGTGTGAGTGTGTTTTTTGTTTGCTTGTGTGTCTTTTAATCTTTTTGTTGAGGTGGTTGCTTTTATTATTGTTGATGCTGATTTTGTGGGGGGGTGTTCTTTTTGGTTTGGTCTGGTTTTGCTTTGTTTTGTTCTGTCAACACCTATATAACAGTTGGCACGACAAGGTCGACAGAGTAGGGGCTGAGTCCACACACAAACAGACAACAGCAATCAAGACCCAAATTCAACAGGAAAGCCCGCATAACCCACATAAGGGTCATTCTTAGAGCACCCAAGGATACTACTCCACTGGGTCCCACAAGGTGACCACACCAAGATGGGGAGACATAGCAGTCTTATCTGATACACACTGACCTGCTTATGCTTCCCAACACACCTCATCTGGCCCTGAACTACCAGATTGCTAAAATGGTGAGACAAAGAAACAACCCCCAAATGAAAGAAAAGGAGGAATCACCAGAAAAGGAACTACATGAAATGGAGGCAAAGAGTTTGCCAGATAAAAAATTTAAAGCAATGATTTTAAGGGTGCTCAAATAACTTAGTGACAATTATAAGCAACTTAATATGAACTACGTCAGCATAAAAAAAGAGGTGGAAGCTATGAATAAAAATCAAATGGAAATGAAGAATGACATAGCTGATATAAAAAATACCTTGGAAGGATTTCATAGTAGATTAGATGAAGCTGAAGACCGAATCAGTGAGTTAGAAGCCAAGGTAGAAAAACACCCAATTAGAGCAGCAAATGGGGAAAAAAATTAAAAAGCAGGAGGAGAGTTTAAGGAAGCTTTGGGACAACACATAATTTAACAACATTTGCATGATTGGGGTACCAGAAACCGAGAAAGGAATAGAGAACCTGTTTGAAAAAATAATGACAGAAAACTTCCCTAACCTGGTGAGGGAAAATGTCACACAAGTCCAGGAAACAGAAAGCTCCAATCAAGATGAATCCCAAAAGACCCACACCTAGACACATCATAATTAAAATGACAAACATGAAAGACAAAGAAAGACTCTTGAAGGCAGCAAGAGAGAGACAGAAAGTTACCTACAAGGGAGTTCCCATTAAACTGTCAGCTATTTCTCAATACAAACACTACAGACCAGAAAGGAGTGGCATGAAGCATACAAAGCAATGAAAAGCAAGAGTCTGAATCCAAGACTACTCTATCCAATAAGGCTATCTTTCAAAATTGAAGGTGAAATAAAGAACTTTGCGAACAAAAAAAGGCTAAAGGAATTTACTACCCATAAACCAGCACTGCAAGAAATGCTAAAGGGACTGTTGGAAGAAGAAGAAAGAGGGAGGGAGAGAGAGAGAGAGAGAGAGAGGAACACAGACATAAAGAATAAAAATGGAAACAAGTAAGTACCTATCAACAATGATCTTAAATGTAAATGGCTTAAATGCTCCAATCAAAAGACACAGAGTAGCTGAACGGATAAGAAAACATGACCCATATATATTCTGTCTACAAGAGACCCACCTAAGAACAAAGGACTCACACAGGATGAAAGTGAAGGAATGGAAAAAAATTTTTCATGCAAATGGAAATGAATAAAAAGCTGATGTAGCAATGCTTATATCTGATAAGATAGACTTCAAAATGAAGGCCACAATAAGAGACAAAGGCCACTACATAATATTAAACAGATTGATCCAACAAGATTATATAACCTTGGTAAACATGTATGCACCAAATATAAGGGCACCAAATATATTTAAAAACTTCTCCAGGACTTCAAGGAAGAGCTCGACAGCAATACAGTTATAGTAGGGGATTTGAACACCCCACTGACATCACTGGATAGATCTTCTAGACAAAAAATTAACAAAGAAACAGAGACCCTAAATGATGCACTAGATTAGCTGGATTTAACTGATATTTACAGAACATTTCACCCCAAAGCTGCATAATATACATTCTTCTCAAGTACACATGGGAAATTCTCAAAGATAGACCATATGTTAGGACACAAACTAAGTCTCTACAAGTTCAAGAAGATCAAAATTATATCAAGCATCTTCTCAGATCACAATGGCATGAAACTAGAAATAAATTACAATACAAACACTCAAAAACATTCAAACACTTGAAGGCTAAATAGCATGTTATTAAACAATGAATGGGTTACCAATGAGATCAAGAAAGAAATAAAAAACTTCCTGAAAAAGAATGAAAATGAACACACAACAACACAAAATCTATGGGACATTGTGAAAGCAGTCCTGAGAGGGAAGTTCATAGCAATACAGGCTTACCTCAAGAAGCAAGAAAAAAATTCTAATAAACTATCTAATCCTACAACTTAAAGAATTAGAAAGAGAACAACAACAACAACAAAATCACCCAGAGTTAGTAGAGGGAAGAAAATAATAAAGATCAGGGTGGAAATAAATGAGATTAAGACTAAAAAACAAAAACAAAAACAAAAGATCAATGAGACCAAGAGCTGGTTCTTTGAAAAGATAAACAAGATTGATCAACCTTTAGCCAGACTTCCAAGCTCTTTTTATGAGGATAGCATAATCCTAATCCAAAAACCAGATAAAGACACTACAAGGAAAGAAAATTACAGGCCAATATCCCTGATGAACATAGATACCAAAATCCTCAACAAAATATTACCAGATCGGATCCAGCAATATACTAAAAAAATTATTTACCATGACCAAGTGGGATTTATCCCAGGGATGCAAGGCTAGTACAATATTTGCAAATCAATAAATGTGGTACACTGCATAAACAAAATGAAAGATAAAAGTCATATGATCATATCAATAAATTCTGAAAAAGCATTTCACAAAAATTCAGCATCCACTTTTGATAAAAACTCTCAGCAAAGTGGGAATAGAAGGAACCTACCTCAACATAATAAAGGCCATATATGACAAACCTACAGCTAACATCGTACTCAATGGGCAAAAACCAAAGCATTTCCCATAAGAACAGGAACAAGACAGGGATGTCTGCTTTCACCACTCTTATTCAACATAGTACTGGAAGTGTTAGCCACAGCAATCAGACAAGAAGGAAAAATAAAAGGTATCCAAATTGGAAAGGAGGAAGTGAAATTGTCATTACTTGCAGATGACATGATATTGTACAAAGAAAACCCTAAAGTCTCCATCAAAAATATGCTAGATTTAATAAATAAATTTGGCAAAGTAGCAGGATACAAAATTAACATCCAGAAATGGATGGCATTCTTATACACCTAATGAAAACTCAGAAAGAGAAACTAAAAAAAAATCCCATTTACCATTACAACAAAAAATTAAGATACCTAGGAATAAACTTAACCAAGGAGGTAAAAGACCTGTTTGCAGAAAACTACAGGACATTGAAAAAAGAAATAGAAGAAGATATAAAAATGTGGAAGCATATATCATGTTCATGGATTGGAAGAATCAACATCATTAAAATGTTCATATTATCCAAAGCAATCTATAGATTCAATGCAATCCCTATTAAAAGAACAATGGCATATTTCACAGATCTAGAACAAATACTCCAAAAGTTTGTGGAAACAAAAAAGACCCTGAATAACCACAGCAATCTTGAAAAAGAAGAACAGCGTAGGAGGGATCACAATGCCAGATATCAGGTTATACTACAAAGCCACTGTAATCAAAACAGCCTGGTACTGGCACAAGAACAGGTATATAGATCAATGGAACAACACAGAGAACCCAGAAATTGACTCAAGACATTATGCTCAATTTGACAAAGGAGGCAAGAGCACACAATAGAGTAAAGACAGTCTCTTCAATAAATGGTGCTGGGAAAACTGGACAGGTACATGCAAAAAAAAAAAAAAGTGAAACTAGACCACCAACTTACACCATACATAAGAATAAACTCAAAATAGATAAAAGACTTAAATGTAACCCATGAAACCATAAAAATCCTGGAATAAAATGTAGGCAGAAAAATCTCAGACATCACACATAGCAGAATTTTCACTGATACACCACCTAGGGAAAGAGAAACAAAGGAAAAAATTAATAAATGGGACTACATCAAACTAAAAAGCTTCTACACAACAAAAGAAACCAGCATCAAAATGAAAGGGAATCCACTCTTTGGGAGAACATATTTGCCAATGATACATTGGATAAGGGGTTAATTTCCAAAATATGTAGAGTACTCATACAACTCAACAAAAGGAAAACAATCCAATTAAAAAATGGGCAGAGGACTTGAATAGCCACTTCTCCAAAGAGGACATACAAATGGCCAAGAGACATATGAAAAAATGCTCAGTGTCACTAATCCTCAAGAGATGCAAATTAAAACAACTATGAGGTATCACCTCACACCTGCCAGAATGGCTGTCATCAACAAATCATCAAACAACAAGTGCTGGCGAGGGTGTGGAGAAAAGGGGACTCTAGAACACTGCTGGTGGGAATGCACACTGGTGCAGCCACTGTGGAAAACAATATGATGTTTCCTCAAAAAATTAAAAATTGAATTGTCATTTGACTCAGTGATTCCACTACTAAGAATATACCCTACAAAGACTGAAATACCAACCAAAAAGAATACATGCACCCCTATGTTCATAGCATCACTATTTACAGTTGCTAAGATCTGGAAACAGCCCAAGTGCCCATAAGTAGATGAATGGATAAAAAAGCTGTCGTATATATGTACAATGGAATACTATGCAGCTGTAGTAAAGAAAGATCTCTTACCCTTTGAGACGACAGGAAGGAAACTGGAGAGTATTATGCTAAGTGAAAAAAACTAGTCAGAGAAAGAGAAGTATCACATGATCTCACTTATTTGTGGAATATAATGAAGAAAATGAGCTGATGAACAAAATAGACCCAAAGACATGGAAGTAGGGAACAGACTGACAAACCTCAGAGGGAAGGGAGGTGGGTGTGGGTGGGAAGAGATAACCCAAAGAACTTATATGCATGTATGTGTAACCAATGGATACAGACAACAGTGTGTGATGACAAGGGTGGGGGGGAGTGGTGAAGGAGGGACACCTGTAATAAAAAATTAATTAATTTTAAAAAAAGCAACCAATGAATGCATAAATAAGTGGAACAACAAATTGATGTTTCTCTTTCCCTCTCTCTCCAAAAAAAAAAAAAAAAAAAATCAATCAAAAAAATTTTTAAGATTTATTTATTTATTTAAAAAAATTGTTTTTTCTTTATTGATTTTAGAGAGAGAGGAAAGGGGAGAAAGAGATAGAAACATCGATGAGAGAGAACATCGATTGGCCACCTCCTGCATGCCCCCCACTGGAGATTTGGCCCACAACTTGGGCATGTGCCCTGACCGGGAATCGAACTGGCGACTTCTTGGTGTGTGGGTCGATGCTCAACCACTGAGCCACACCGGCCGGCTGAGAAGATTTATTTTTTTAAAAATTACAGCTAGTACATGACAGAGCTGAAATTCAGACCTTGCCCATTCTGACCCCCAAACTCAAGGAACAATTTCCATTAAAAAAAGAAAAAAAAAAAACCTCAGAAAATATCATGTACAGACACCATCAGACTCTCCATAGGGACATAAATATTTGCAAGCTTTCTGAAAAGCAGTTTGCAATATATATATCCTGAGCTTGAGAAATGTTCTTACCTGTTGACACAGTAATTCAACTTGTAGGAATTTATCGAAAGAAAATAACCACAAACAGAAACCAATTAGAAATATATAAAGATGTTGGAGAAACCATTCTTTGTAATAATGAGGCTTTGGAAATAGTCTACGTGTCCAGTAGTAGACTGCAATGGTAAGTATGGGATATCCACATGACAGAGTATTTTCTAGCTATTGAAAATAGCCTTTTGAATTCTTTTTATGATGTAGGCATTGCTTATCGGAGCTCTGCAACTTATGAGCTGTGTTAAAAAAAATACACATCTTAATAAAATAGGATGGCAATGACAATGTGCAAATGATAACGATAATGCACGGAGGGATTATGGCTGATGTTTTATTTGATTCCTTATATTTGTCTCTATCTTCTAAGTTTCCTCCAATAAACATATATTGCTTTTACTATTTCAAGAAAGAACAAATAAAAACCACATATATTTTGGGGTTGGATGAACCTCCTTAAGTGGAAAAGACAATTTCTTATTTTGAATCTCTAAGTAGCAAAAGGAATAGATGCATCTGAAACAATGGGGCTGTTTCCATAAAAGAGGGCTCCCTCTAATAGTGATGTTGAGATGCTGTGACAAGAGCACCTGGGGACAGGGTGTTACTCTGTTCCTCCTGAGAAACAGAGGAGCCTCACTGGGCTCGGGGACTGGCACCCTAACTTTGGTTTCCTCGTACCCATGCATCCACCTACCACTTCAACACTATGTGGTGAGTACCAGCTATGTTCCAGATAGTGCCTAAAGCCCTTGAACGTCAGTGGTGAATCATAGGCGGATTGGGAAGTCTTCTTCTTTTTTTTAATCCTCACTCGAGGATATTTTCCCACTGATTTTCAGATAGAGTGGGAGGGAAGAAGAGAGGGGAAGAGAGAGAAAGAGACATCAACATGAGAGAGACACATCGATTGGTTGCCTCCTGCATGACCCCGACCAGGGCCGGGGACCGAACCACAACCGAGGTACGTGCCTTTGACCAGAATCCAACCCACGACTCTTTGGTCTGTGGGCTGGCACTAACCACTGAGCCAAACGGGCCAGGGCGGGATGTCTTCTTTTTTAAAAAATATGTTTTTACTGATTTCAGAGAGAGAGGAAGGGAGAGGGAGAGAGAGAAACATTGATTAGTTGCCTCCCATATATGCACCTCGACCGGGAATTGAACCCACAACCTGAGCATGTGCCCTGATCTGGAATAGAACCAGCGACCTTTAGATGCACAGGACGATGTTCAAACGACAGCCACGCTGGCCAGGGCTTGGCTTGGGACGTCTTGACCATGCTCTATAACTAAGGTTCCTTTTGTCCCTAATAATAAAGTGACTTGTGAATTCCTCACTAAGCGACTTCACCAGCTGTCTGATTCAGTACGATTGTTTTGACTCACTTCATTCAATAAACGTTGGGCTAGCACAGATGGCGTTGGGCACTAAGACAGTGTTCTCACATGTTAGAGTACAGGACGCTCACTTGATGATTGCGAGAAATCCTTATTTCCGGGCCCAGGCTCTGCGTATTCTGGTTCAATCGGTGTGAGTAGTCTGAGAAGTCACCTTTCCTACAAAGGTCCCAGGTGAGTGATGCAGGTAGCATTAGAACACACCAGAGAAACTACAATGGGGAGACTGAAAAACGCCAAATAATAACAATAGAGGCTGCCCTCCAGGAGCTCAGAGTCCAGAGGGTCATGAAAACAATTATACGTTTATTAGAAAAAATGTAATTGCCTGAAAACAACCACGACGTCACAACCACAATAAAATCACAGCTACCTTTAGTTTAAGACTTGCTATGAGCCAGAGATTGTACAGAACACTCTGATTATGTCATTTAATCCCCCCACTGCTCTGTGAATTAGGTATTCTCACTCCCATTTTAAAATGAAGACTGGCCCAGCCAGTGTGGCTCAGTGGCTGAACATCGACCCATGCACCAAGAGGTTGGCAGTTCGATTCCCGGTCAGGGCACATGCCCAGGTTGTGGGCCCGATCCCCAGTGGGGGACATGCAGGAGACGGCCAGTCGATGTTCTCTCTCATCGATGTTTCTAGCTCTCCCTTCTTCTCTCTCTAAAAATCAATGAAGAAAAAAATAAATAAATAAAATGAAGAATGAATGAACTTAGACATGGTCTCCATCCAGGAATGGTGGATTCAAGATAAAAACGCAGGGTTTCTCACACCAAAGCTGTGTTCTTAACCAGCCCAACAGTCTGTGTTGTGGAAAGTGTGTGGGGACAAGTCATTTGAATGAGGCATCCAGGAGCACGAGGGAGCCCGTGGGATGCTGCGTTAGATACCTGAGCTGAGTCTTGAAGATGGATTGGAGCTAGATCGGCAAAGAAGGGAGAGACCTGGTATCAGCTTGGCCTGTTTGGGGAGCTGCCGGGACATGGAGTTGGCCGCACTAGGGTGAATGCTGGGCAGGTGCAGGAAACAGGCTTTAGAAGGGAAGGCAAGATCACAAGGTATTCTCTATTCTCATTTTGGGGTTTTTGGATCTTGCGCCACAGATATTGGAAACCATCAGTTTTATGTTTTTGAAAGATGTCTTTATTTGGAAAGAAGATGCAGAGCTATTATTTTTGATAGATAATAGGATCCTCTAACCCAGGAAAGCCGTGGGAAAAGTCTTAGAACTAATAAGAAAAGGCAGTAAAATGGCTCCACAATAACTTTCTTATATGTTAGCAATAAGCAGTTAGAAAATAATCACGGACCTATGGAATTTTATTAACCAATGTCACCCCAATAAATTCCATAAAAAAATAATAACAGAAAACAATCTTATTCCCCCATAGCAGCAAAAATCAATTTGTTTTTAAACCCTTAAGGAATAAACTTAACTACATGAAAAAAATTGCAAAACCTTACTGAGGAACATTAACAAATACCTTGGCTTCATGGAGAAACATATCATATTCTTAAAAGGCAAGACTCAATATTATAAATAGGTTCTCTCTTAATTAATTACTGATTTAATGCCATTATGATATAAATCCCGGAAGGACATGTTTTGGGAATCTTGACAAAGTGATTCTAAAATGCATTTGGACAAACAAATGGGTAAAAAAAGCCAAGAAAAAAAATATATTAAGGAAGGTAGTAAAGTGAGATTATAATATATTTAATATCTGTGAGTGCTGGGGGGGGCAATAAATTAAAAAGTATGACACTGCTACAAAAAGAGCCAGAGTAATGAAACAGGAGAGAGACTAGCAATAGATGCTAATATAAAACACACACACACACACACACACACACACACACACACACACACACTAAGGTATCAAATTCATGATAAAGGTACTATTTCAAAGTGGTGTGAAACAAAGGATTATTCAAGCTATAGTGCTTGAACAATTGGTTAGGTCTTTACTTTAGCAATACACCAAGCAATATTTTGGGTAGCTAACTCTGCCGTTCATACTTAGTTTATAACTTGCTGCCTCCAGCCATCTGGGTTTAGTGCAACGAAATCCTGCTCCCACAGCCGCCTTCAGCACAGTACTCATCAGGGAGATACTTCTCTGTTTCATTATCTGTCTCTGTGTCTAGAGCATTCTGTGTCTTAGGAAGGCAGCAGCTTTGCCTTATTCATATCTGCGTCCCCTTCAATACAGTAGGTGCTCAATTAATGTTATTGGGTCAATGGGTCAATGGTTCATAAGCTCTGTGAGGGCAAGATGGCTTCATTTTGCAATCTCCAAACCTTATAAACCATGCTTCAAATATAGCTCTCAACAAATGTTGAGTGCAAGAATCACAATCACACTGACAGCTGTTTCCATTTCCCCCCACTTATTTTGAGTTTTTGTTTGTTGATACCTTCTTAGCTATAGCTCTTTTATATCTCGGATGCAGTTTGATTAGGTCACAGACGGGAGGGCCACTGGGAGGAGAAATCCAGTGTCAGACACGTTCATTCAGTCTTTCTTCTATTTAAAACATTTTTTATTTCTTAATTACAGTTGACATTCAATATTATTTTATATTAGTTTCAGGTGTACAGCATAGTGATTAGACATTAATGCAATTTATAAAGTGATCCCCCAATAAGTCTAGTACCCACCTGGCACCATACAGAGTTATTACAGTATTATTAATTACATTTCCTATGCTGTACTTTATATCCCCGTGGCTGTTTTCTAACTACCAATTTGTACTTCTTAATTTTTTCACCCTTTTCACCCAGCCACCCAAACCCTCTCCCATCTGGTAACCATTTGTTTTCTGTGTCTATGAGTCTGTTTCTGTTTTGTTTGTTTATTTTGTTCTTTTGAGCCCACATATAAGTGAAATCATATAGTATTTGTCTTTCTCTGTCTGACCTATTTACTTAGCATACTGCCCTCTAGGTCCATCCATGTTGTTGCAAATGGTAAGATTCCATTCTTTTTTATGGCAGAGTAATGATATTCTATTGTATATATGAGCCACATTTTCTTTATCTAATTGTCTATTGATGTGCACTTAGGTTGCTTCTATATCTTAGCTATTGGATATAATGCTGCAGTGAACACAGGGGTGCATATATCTTCTTGAGTTAGTGTTTAAGATATATGCATTCCTATGTTCATTCAGTCTTTTATTTAACACACATATGTTGACACCTATTATGCGCTAAGCAGTGTTCCAAAGACCAATGAGTCTAAGTTTTAATGGCCTAACTTTGGGCAACTTTCTGTGTATTACCTCATCTCTTTCTCTATTTTCTAACTCCAGACGATCATTAATATTCTTGAGTCATTTCTATAATTTTTTTTCTCCTTGGGGCCACAAGAAAGAAGAAAACCATCAGGAAAGTTCATGCGGTAATAATATCCACTTGATGTGGCCTCTTCTGGAGATTGCCTGGATGGGCATGGAGAAGCTTTTCTCCTTCAGCTGGAGAAATGCCATTAATCAAATTTCCAAACCCAGGAGGGAGATGCCAGCCCCGAACAAAGCGAGATTGGTTTCCACTTTCTCCTCTTTCTTCCGTAGACGCCTTTAATCAGTTCCCATCTGACGCAGCTCAGTCACTCTCAGCCAACATGGTCTTTGCCTCTCCCCTTCACACTGAATGATCCTGGTGACGTCTTTATTTGCCACTTGTTCTATAGCGCAGGGTCTTTAATTAAACCACAGTGGCTGATTTATGGGAACATATTCATCCATGTGGGCGTCCTTCATCAAACCAGTGTCTACGCTGGACTCACCATAAGACCCGGAGTCATTAAATCTGATTTCTTCCTGTGTGTACATTAAAACCTCATATTAACTTCTACTTTTCACCACTTTTAGGGACAAAACAAGGAACCTGGGACTCATTCTTGTAAATTGTCATTATTACCATCATCATCACTACTGTGAATTGAGCCTAAGCGCTGCACATACATTATGTCCTTTAATCCATTTAATTCTCACAAGGTATAGCCTTGTGAAACAGGGACTGTTCTTGAGGCTATTAACTTAATTAAGCCAATTTAATTTTTGATCCATTACCTATATAATACATTCAGAGCAATGTCATTTCCTCCCATTTCTATTTTAGTTTTACTAAGCTTATTTTCATCAGATCAGTCCTTTTCACATAAATATTGGTTAGAAATGTTTTAACCTCGTGGCGTTGATGCCACCTTTTGACCTGGAGAATATTTAAAAAAATTTTTTTTCTTTATTGATTTTAGAGAGAGAGGAAGGGAGAAGGAGAGAGAGACAGAAATATCGATGAGAAAGAACATCGATCGGCCGCCTCCTGCATGCCCTCCACTGGGGATTTGGCCCACAACCTGGGCATGTACCCTGACTGGGAATCGAACTGGCGACCTCTTGGTGCATGTGTCGATGCTCAGTGAGAGCCACACTGGCCACCTGACCTGGTGAATATTTAACCCCATCATTCTTATCTGGCAAATATTCAACAATTATGATTTCTGGGAAATTTTACTCTGTATTTTTAAAAGTAGACCTTCACTTATAATTATCCCCAAATGATTAATTTATATGGACATAATGTTTTTGTATGACTTCTATTAAATCTGCAACTTTCTATACGTTGCAATTCTTTTGTTCTCCTAAAATTAATTTGTCTTCTTTTCTTTCCCTTCTCCTTCCCTTTTCCTTTGGTGCCCTGACCGGGAACTGAACCCGGTGACCTCTCGGTGCATGGGTTGATGCTCAACCACTGAGCCACACCAGCTGGGCCCTGTCTTCCTTCTTAAAGATAGTAGTTATGACTCAGCAAGGTAGGCATGCCTGTGGTGAGATGTTGCAGCAGCCCCTGTGGATCAGAGCTCGGATGCGATGAGAAAGGCCTCTACTCAGTGATGGTGGGAGATTGGCTACATATAGCGAGTTCGATCAAATCGGTAAATATATTCAGCATAATGTAAGCCAGTTTTTCTCTGTGTAGGATTAGGGACTTACACATACAGAAAAGGGGAAAACTGGTATAAACCCTATGTGGCATTGGATTGAAATAGAAGGGAGTATTGTGAACTCATGGTTTTTAATATAGATAGATAAAGAAAAAATATATAATGTACTTATAAATGAAGTATATTTTATACTAAAATTACATTTATAAAGAAATATAAATATAATTATCTAGAATGTACACAAATATATGTATATAAATATATTACAATATAATATATGTATATATGCATGTATATATCCTACTTCTGCCTGGGAACAATAACGTCTCAATAGTAAAAAGTACACTTAGTGCCCCAATCTTGATTTCTAAATACCATTTGGTTAATATCCCAAATATAATGCACCGAGAACGCATCTTCATTTCTGTGGTATTCCTGCCAAAGATTTATAACCCTAATCTAATAACAAGGAAATATCTGGCAATCCCAACTGGAGGAATATTTTATAATCCTTAAAAGTATCAAGGTCATGGTGTCAAAGGAAGACTATGAAACTGTTCTAGATTGAAAGAGACATTGTAACTAAAATGTAACACTAAATCCTGGAGTTGATCCTTTTGCTCTAAAGCACATGATTAAGACAATTGGCAAAATTTGAATGCGTCCATCCAATAGATGGCAAAAACATTTCAATGTTAATTTCTTGATTTTGATGGCTATAGCATAGTTATTCAGGAGAAAGTCTTTGTCTTGGGAATTACTAAAATATTTGGGATTGATGGGGCATCATGTCTTCAACACATTCACAAATGGTTCAGAAAACTTTTATTTGACTATTCCTACAATTTTTCTCCATATTTCAAGTTATTTTGAAATACAAAGTCCACAAATATTTTATTTCAATTATTAAAGATAAAATACTTCCTATAAACCAAAAGAGGTGCAGAAAATAATTTCATAAAAAAGGAACCAAATAAAAAGCATGGCAAAGTAAAATAAATATTGAAGAGCACAAGCATTATAACCAAGTCTCCAGGGTTCTATGCCACCATCTGCTGTTTGATCTCTCTGGGCAAGTTCCATAAATTCCCTTTGTCTCAGTTTCATCAGCTGTCAAATGAGGGTAACATTAATATCAACATCAATCTCCCAGTCTTATTCGAGAGTTAAATAAAGTAAACCATACACATTGTTTGTCATATTGACTGATCCATAGAGAGCCCTGGTTAGTGTTAGCCATTTTAAAAACGTCATTACTAATATTTTTTAACTGAATCAAATTTCCTCAGGTAAGATTTTGCACGTCTAAATTTCATCAAGAATATTTGAATCTTCCAACAATTTTTCATCAAACACAGACTTCACCAGTCAGCACAGTTTGAGCTGTTATCCATTTTACTTTCTGCTAATCATTCTACCCAGTCTAATTTTTTCCTCGGGTCATTTTTTCTATTACAGACTTCTGTGTTATCCAAAAGCTGTGATTCTTCAGTCAGTTTTTCCACTGTGATAAATTTTACCAGGTGCAGATTTAACAGTTGTCAGTTTTAGTTTCTGTCATATTTCTATGAGTAATATGCATTATGAATTAGCAGAATGACTAAAGGTGTTTTATCCTCACTTACACTGGAAATCACTCCTCTGAAAACCAGATGGGTAGACACGGACGTACATGAAAGTCAAAGTCGCCAGGCATGAAGCGTGTCCTGTATCCTACCACTCGTCTGGGACAGAGGACTGGCTGAGCGACTGCAATTTGATTCCTTTAATCCAAAGACTTCAGGATGCTTGTGAGAAAGTCCACACGTATATGGCAAGACTTCAATAAGAAGTAAATGATCACTTCAGGAAGAACCCCGGTTTTTGAATCCAGTAGCTTTGGCCTTAGATCCCAGCTCTCCCACACCCAAGCAGTGTGACATTGGGTAAGTCACTTGACCTTTCAAAGTTCTAATATCTTCAACTGTAAAATTGGGGGGTGGGGGGGTGTTACTGTTCACCTTTAGAATTTTGAGAATTGAAGGGGATAATACATGGACTGCATTATCCCTAGTGCTTTATAGACAGTAGGTATTCAACAACTAAAATGTCCCGGAGTCATCACAGCGATGAGATTAGTGACTAGATTACTAGAAACCTTAGACCTTCACTGTCCAATGTAGCTTTCTGGGGTGATGGAAGTGTTCTATATAGACATTGCTCAGCCTTGTTCCCACTGGACACAGGAGGCTACTGAGCACCTGAAATGTGACTAGTGTAGATGAGGGAGCTGATTTTTAATTTAATATACATTAATTTATTTCCTTTTTTGAATTTTTTGAAACTCTGTATTTTATAAAACAATATGAATCCATGAATGAAGCATCAGCACTGAATATAACCACTGACATGGGTACTCCTTTCTGAAGACAGATTAAAAATATATTCTTCTCATTAATTTGCTCACTTAAAATTTTTTTAATTAAATTTATTGGAGTGACATTGGTTAATAAAATTACATAGGTTTCAAGTGTACAATTCTATAGTACATCATCTGTATATTGTATTGTGTGTCCACCACCATTTATCCCTCATTTACCCTCTTCTACCTCCTCCATCCCCCTTTCCCTCTGGTAATCACCATACTGTTGTCTGTGCCTGTGAGGTTTTTTTTTTTTTTTTTTGCATAATCCTTTTATCTTTTTCACCCAGTCCCCCATCCCCCTTCTCTTCTCACACTCTGACAGCTGTCAGTCTGTTCTCTGTATCTATGTATTTGTTTCTATTTTTTGTATTTGTTTTTTTTTTTTGCTCATTAGAGTCTACATATAAGTGAAATCACATGATATTTTTCTTTCTCTGGCTTATTTTACTTAGCATAATACTCTCCAGGTCCATCTTACCCTGTTGCAAAGGGTAAGATTTCTTATTCTTTACAGCCAAGTTGTATTCCATTGTGTAAATGGACCACAGCTTTTTTTTTTATCCACCCATCTACTGATGGGCACTTGGGCTGCTTCCAAATCTTGGCTATTGTCAGTAACACTGCAATGAACATAGGTTGCATTAATATACATTAATTTAAATCAAAGCAGCCACATATGAGTTGTCAACAGTGTTGCATAGCATAATTATAGACCTATGCATTTTCAAACTTCTCTCCAAAGCACTTACACAAACACTCCCAAATTTATCCATGCCAAACCATATAGGTTCTACCAAAATAAATAAAAAGTGCCACTTAAATGCCAACATTTCAGGACTTAAATTATTTTATGAAATACCTACAATTCCACTTCTCTGTTTTCTAGCCGTGGCAATATTTTGTGATCTACTTGTCAGGCCTGGCACAGAGTTCCAGAGGATGGTAAGAATGCACTCCGAAATGGATGCTGCCCAAGGCATTGTAGTAGAAATCACATCTGCCCAGGTCTTTGCAATCTTTGAGGTCTGTGTCTTTCCCTGACCTCAGATAAGTCTCTTGCCCATTCCTGGCCTCAAGTGCCATGCACCGATTGATTTATTGTCATCCATGACTCAAACATTCACTGAGCGTGCATTAAGTCTCAGGCACAACGCTAGGCAGTGGAAGTCAATCAGAAAACCGAAAGAGACAGCCCCAGCCATCATGAAACTTACAGTTCCTTACAGTCCAACGGGAGACTGTAGCTAGTGCCTTCAATGCCGCAGCTCCATGCATAGCCCATGTTTTAATGACTGTGGCTGGGTAAAAACATCACTAAAAAACTTAGTGTCTTAAAATCGCAGTTGATTATCTTTCATGGTTTCTGTGAGTCAGGAATTAAGAGAGCAGCTTGGCTGGGCAGTCTGGCTTGGGGGTCTCTCATGAAATTGCAGTTAGATGGTGACTGGGGTAGAGGTCATTCTGAAGACTTCTGTACTCACAGATCTGACAGCGGATGCCAGGAGGACTCACACAGATGGAGGCTCACACATGAGGGCTCCTTGGCCATCTCGCTCGTAGTTTTGAAATACAAGTGCATCTTATAAACATGTCATGAGAAGGACAGCATACACGACCACTAGGAAAAAGCAAACTCTTTCCTGATCCCCAGACTGACGTCCTTAGAGCTCAAAGAAGCAGGAAGGGGATGGCTAGCTCATAGAAATGACCTCTAAATAGGATTGGGAACTGAAGAGGGCAGCATCACCCCTCCCTTCTGCCCTGCTGCCCTTCTGTTTGCTGAGAAGGGAAACGTTTCTTGAAAGATAAGAGAAATGGGATTTAGTATCCACTCTAAATACGCTTGGCTTGTGTGCTTTTATCAATACATTCTCTTATGGTAAGCAGTAGTTTATCACAGCACCTGGATTTGACAAACTATAAGTAGCTGGTTTATCAGATGATACTTTTTGCATGAACAATACTGAATATTTCTGCTATAGAAATGAGGCGTCTGCATTGAAGCATTTTTATGACTTGAGCAGACTAGAAAACCACGTATTTTAAAAGGCCTTGAAATCGACCAAACTGAAGGGGTTGAGGCACATCTAAATCACAGACATTGTCTGTGAGCTCTTTGTTGTTGCTTTTTTGTGTGTGTTACTTTTTTTTTTTTCTTCAGACAGAGTGGGAGAGAGAGAGAGAGAGGGAGAAAGAAAGGGAGAGCGAGAGAGAAACATCGATGTGAGAGAGACACATCAACTGGTTGCCTTCCGCACGACCCCAACCAGGGCCAGGGACGAACCACAAGCGAGGTACATGTCCTTGGCTGGAATCGAACCTGTGACTCATTGGTCCAAGGGCTGATGGTCTACCGCTGAGCCAAACCGGTCAGGGCTGTCTGTGAGCTCTGTGACCTTGGATAAATCACATGGCAGCTAAGTCACATGGTTTAGTGAGATGACCACAAATAGGCTTTTGGAAATCTGGTTCAGATCTTGAATTTCCACACTCCAACTGTGTGCCTTGGGCACATTCTCCAGCTCTCCTTGAATCTCACATTTGTATTGGTCAGTGGAGAATGAGGACACCAACCTAGTAAGGTTGCCTTGTGGAGGAACTGAAACAATATCGGCAAAATGGCTCAGCCTTTGACACCAAGACGGTGCTCAGTTAATGTCCACACATGTCAGTTCTCTTTCCCTTTGTCCTTCCCTTTCTGTTTCCTCGTCTTAAAATGGACAGTTTACCTCGATGGATTCTAAGTTTCCTTTCAGCCTCAAATAATTCTGATTCATTCCTGGGGCCAAGTAGTAGGACACAGATGGGTCATATAGACATGAAACCAAGACAGGTGCACAGGCGTCGGGTATGCGTGGATGCGGAGTTGCAAAGTGGTGGTGAAATCCGAGGAGTCACTTATAGGTGAATAAGATCAAAGATATGCTAAAATAGCAACTCTTTTTTATGGGACATAATGAGTGCTTCAGCTAAGGAATTTCAGACCTAGAGAAATCAGATGAAATGATGAGATCAGTGGATTTGCAATTATAGGTTTAACAAGGGCCTCGTGCCTTGTGAGAGATGAAGCAGGTAGGAAAGGTCGACATTCTTCATCGATAAAATACTACACATGGAGATTTGCCAATGTGAGGGTAAAAACTCACGTAACAGCTGGATTCTTTTGGGCTCATACAAGACTCTGTTGTAAGCAAGTTACATGTGTTAATTCATTCTTGACAATCACCTTGTCATGGAAGTACTGGTATTATATAGGGTATAGGGAACGAAGTGGCCCTAGATCATAGTAAATGACAGGGTGGGGATTCAGATCTTCTGGGTCCAGGAACCCTACTCTTAATTGCTGCTTCTGTGTGCAGTGTGGAGGGACTGGTCATCTATTAGAGTTACAGTGGGCTTAGGTTCAAAACAGATCTGCTTGGCTACCTGGTGGTAGTCAGTGGTTGGCCTGGGGAAGGGTGTGGCTGGCTACATAAAGACCACCTCTAGTTGGGGCATTTGGGTTGTATCCACCTATCAATCAATGACTTCCACTCAAGCAGGACTGTGAGGCCAGTAGACTGAAGATCTGTGACCCTACCTGGTCCCTGACTACATTCCATGGAGGGAATAGCTTCTCCCTGGTCATGGTCGTCCTAACTGGGGGTTATCTCTAACAAAACCAAAGCTAGAGCTATGCTCCCCATGTGGGTCCAGTTTTAAAGAGAAGGCTATCACTGTGAGGCCATAACTAACAATATCTGGAAACTTATCCTATGGCCAATAAAACTCAAAAGTCTTATCAGTGATTGAAGGGCACAGAGACTGATCTTTCTATAAGCTTCACACCGTTGTTGAGTAAGATTTTAGAGGATTGCAGGAAAAACCATAACATTTCAAAAAGCAAAACTAATTTGAGTCCTAAGAAGTGAGTTTGAGTTCTGGTCCCATTATTTATTAACACCGTGACCTTACTTGCCTCACAGGAGGGTTTCATGAGTCAAATGATAATCCTCACAGGTTGTATGTAGAACCAGGCAGACGTGTCAGGGGTGACGTCAGCAGAGAGGAACACATGGGGCGTCCCGAGACTCTCCCGTCAACCCCAACCTCTAGCAGAGACAAATCACTTCCATCTGCTTAACTCGAGACTTGATTTGGGAAAGTGGTCCTGTTCCTTAGAACAGATGGACAACTGTGATGGATGTCACCGTGCGTTGGAAATGCTAACGCAGAGCTTCTTAAATGTCAATGTGCCTCTCGCAGATCACCTAGGGATTTGTGAATATGTAGGCTCTGATTCAGTAAGCAGATCCGTTTCCCAGGGCTGCTCTAACAAATCACCACACACTGGGTGGCTTCAAGCAATGTGTTCTTTCAAGTGTTGGAGGCCAGAAGTCTGAAATCAGGATGTCTCAGTGTTGGTTCCTTCCAGAGGCTCTGAGGGAGAATCTGGTCTACGCCTCTCTGCTGGCTTCCGGCGGCTGCTGGCATTCTTTGGGCTGTAGCTGCATCACTCTAATCTCTGTCCCCAATGTCACATGGCCGCCAAGGGTGTGTTTGTGTGTCCTCTCCTCTTCTTAGGACACCCGGGTGTATAATTTCACCTCGAGGTCCTTCAGTTAGTACCATCTGCAAAGACCCTAGTTCCAAACAACAAACAAGGAAATGACTTTTTGTGAAAAAAATAAATAAATAAAAGAAAGCCCCCTTCTGAGATACAAGGTGAACGTATCAGTTGCGGGGACGCAATTGTACTTACTGCAGAAGGTGTGGGCGGGGCCCGAGACTGCTTTTCTATCAAGTTCTGCTGGTGCAACCCACCCACAGACCACACTTTCAGAAGCAAGGCTCTGAACGACACACAGGATCGATTCTTTGCAGCATTTTAAGTGGGTTATGTACCCCATGGCTGCACACACATGCCTACCGTAGGTTACATATTTGATTATCCAAAATTCTAGGACTTTTCAAGAGTGCAGAGTGAATGCCTAAGAACAGGAATAGATACGACATGACCCAGATAGGTGTTTTCCTGGCCCCTGTGTTGTAACCCGCGAGAAGCAAACACTCAGGCTCCACTATAGGCCAAATTGAAAGAGCTTTCTCTTTATATGTGCTTTTAAGGTGGCAGAGGGGTTAGACAGAAGGTCTCCAAGAGGCTGGGGTGGAGGAACGTCTCTCCGAGGCCTTCCCCCAGCTCTCATGAGGACCACGGATTCCCATCCGCCGGAGCCTGAGGAGATGCACCCTAAGTGGGGAGTCCTCTTTAAAATCTTGCTGGGGCCTCCAAATGTTGTAACGTGTCAGCGAGATAACCAGAGACGCACAGCTGAAATGTAAAGGAGCACTTTATTACACCAGCGGGCTGTTACACCGGTGGGCTGGGGGAGTACAGCTTCCCCAAATCCTCAGCCCCGAGCCTTCTTTGTTGCCCACTTTTAAAGGCACAAACTACAGGAAAAAAAACTACATTCTTGATGCCGCTTTTGGCACCATTAAGGGGGGCTGATACAGAGAAGGGGAGGAGAGGAGCAGGACAACTATTAATCTCTTTTTTCTCATGGTTCCTCTGAGTTTCCCAAGGCCATCCTCAACCCCTTATCTTTACAGTTTTCTTTGGGTGTCTCAAGGCCCTTATGTTTACAGAAAAGAAACTGCCAGGGTGTGTACATGCAATAACTGAGGGTCAGAATGGACTTATTACACCTGAACATGACACTTGGCTGCACATGGCGATGTCTGAAAGGGTAGGTCCATGTCAACATGTGAGAACTGCACAGTCATTATTGTGCTATTGTCTTTTTTTATTCTTGGGGCTTACACCTCCCAGAATAACTTACACTAATAATGCATGTGCTTCTATGTAAAGGGATGCTTATCGTGTCTGAGTCTCCTTGTCATTGAACTAAACTCACATCCGCAAGGGCACATTTCCATCGGGGAGGGAAGCCAGTCTCCGTGGCTTGCTGTCTCTAGATTCGAGTTAGCTGCCTGGTTTCGAATCCCGGCTCTGCCACTTGATGACTGTGTGTCTTGAGGCAAGTTTATTGTCTTCTCCACTTCAGTTTTCTCTTCTGAAAAACATGAAAAATAATAGTACTTACGTCATAGGATTTTTATGAAGATTTAAGAGCGAATATATAGAAAGCATTTGGAAGAGTGCCTAGTGCATATTTACTATTATTATTATTTCCCTATAGCCCACTTATGACTCTGAGTTAATACCACCTTCTTATCTGGGTGTTTTTTAATCGAGAGTTTGGTCCTAGGGACCATGATAACAAAATCCATTTCCCCATACCTTTTACTATTTCATTTTATTTTTTATCTGTTGATTTAATTTATCCCTCAGCTCACCCCGCCCCCCCCCACAAAGGATATGAAACTGAAAATGCTCTCTAATGCTTAACACTGACTACTTAGGGCCTTCTCGCGATTGTTTTCTGACCTTATTCCTTTGCATGTGTGAAATGTCCATGGACGTTTCAGCGTGAGAGGTGCTACACAGATGCTGTTACAATGTCCCCAAGTCCTCTGGTTGACAGGAGACATGGGAGAAATGTGACCACTGATTCCCCAAGAGCTAGTGTGGATGAAGATGCTGTGACAGGTGTTCCCTAGAAGTCTGTCTTCAGAGGAGCATGTCGGAAGTGCTTATCAGGAAGAGACCACGTGGTATAAGGACCCAGAAACGTGTCCTGGTTCAAACCTCTCCTCTCCTCCCCTCCCTGGTGAAGGCTATTTTCAAATGACAAAGATTTATATTTATCCAGAATTCTTCCCTCTTTGGGGGAATAAAGCAATGGTCCACCCACTAAACTTTAAATACTGATAAACAGAAATATGATTTTACAGAATAATCAAATCATTTTTTGTTGTTGTTGTTAATCCTCACCCAAGGTTATTTTTCCCACTGATTTTTAGAGAAAGTGGAAGGGAGGGAGGGAGGAGGAAGTGAGAGAGAGAGAGAAACATTGATGTGAGAGACACATCAATTGGTTGTTTCCCACATGTGCCCCGACTGGGGCTGGGTATTGAACCTGCAACCTAGGTGCATGCCCTTGACTGGGAATCAAACCTGTGACCCTTCAGTGTGTGGGCTGACACTGTAACCACTGAGGCACACTGGCCAGGGCCAGAATAATAAAATTTTTGATTTATGAAGCACAAATGGTCTATTAAGCACAATATTAGTATATGGTACAGCTTACATTTTAACCTATACTCTCCAGCTCAAAACTTTTCTGTTGTAATACACAATATAATATATAATATTCAACATGTAATGTATAATATATAATTTAATCTACTATGCTATTGTGTTTTTGAAGCTAGGGGAATTACGGATAGTTTTATGTACTTTATATGGTTATGGATGTTCTACATTTGCCATTATGCACATTTATTTTTCTAACTGTATTTAAATATAACATTTATGTATACATTATGACATATTTTATCATACTTTAAAGCAAATAACACAAGGTCAACTTGACAGGGGATGATGATAAAAAATGAGCTTTTCATAAAATTCAAGGCAAATGAATCTCAATTCACCTACAGGTTCTAAAAGTAATCTGAACAGACCACCGAGTTTCATGGCCTGCCCAAAGTCAGCCTCACAATGCATGATGGATGCTTTTCTATATTTGCTACATATGAGAAAGCAGTGGTTAACTGGTAAGAAAATTACATGTCAGTTTCAGGAAAGAGCAGATGTGGATAAGCAAACCAGGCTGTCCTGCAAATGGAACAACCAGAACTTACTAGACATGACTTGGAGAGCTGCCTTCTCTTGCAGCTAGCAGTTCTTATTCATGTGACTTTTTGAGGAGTTCAATCAGGTGTACAAGGGAAGAAATACGGTAACAAGCACTGATCGAGTTTTTGTGACATTGCAGACACTGGTTTGGGTGCTTTATATATGATAAAGCATTTATTTCTCACAAAAGACCCGTTAAGTAAGTACCATTCTAATCCTAGGTTTATATGTGAGAAAACTGAGGTGTAGGCTTTTGAAAATTTAAATGGAAGTGCAAAGAATATCCAAGTACTGTTGATAAAGGAATCAAACTTGGAGAACTGATGCTATCTGATGTATCTGACTTATTATAAAACTACTGTATTGACACGTGATATCGGCACAATGAAAGACTTCTAAATTAATGGTATGGTCTAGGGAGTCCAGAAATAGACTCAAACTTATAGGATAAAATGACTTTACACAAAAACACCAAAGCAATTCATTGGGGTAAAAAATAAACCTTGATCTCTTCCTTACACTATAAAAAAAAAATCAATCTAAGATGAATCATAAACCTAAGTATAAGAGTATAAATGTTTAGAAGAAAATATAGGTGAATAAATATCCACACAATCTGGGAGTGGTTAAAAACTTCTTAAGTAGAACTCACACAAAGAAGAAAAAAATGGTAAATTAGATTGCATCAAAATTAAACATTTTTTGCTTATCAAAAGTCACCATGAAGAAAATTAACCAAGAAGCCGTAGATTGTGAAAAAATATTTGCAAAACGCATACCTGATAAATGGCTTGCCTCAGAATATATAAGGACCACCTGCAAATCAATAATACAAAGACAAACAATGTAATTAAAAATGCACAAAGCCTTGGACGCCTCTCACAAAGATGTAGTATACATTTTGAAGAAGCACAGAAATGTGCTCAGCATCGTCAGTGATCAGGGAAATGCACAACTAAAGCAGCGACGACACACCCAGGCACGCTCACTTGAATAGCTAAAACTCAAAAGACTGACACCACCAAAGGCTGGCAAGAGGTGGAGCCACCAGAGCTCCCATACATTGCTGGTGGGTGCGCAAAATGTTACAGCCACCTTGGAAAGAACAGGCAGCTTCTATTCAACAGCTCAGCAATTCCACTCCTAGGCATACACCAACGAGAACTGAAATCATATCGCCGCAAAAAAATCTTGTAGGAGAATGCCGATTGCGGTTTCTTCATAACACCTAAATGTTGGAAACCGTGAGAGCAGCCATTAATGAGAAAATGTAGAAACAATGTGCAGCATATTTATCCAATGAATTAACAACTCAACAACAAACAGGAATGACATGTAACACCACCAATACATCACTTCAATATTATGCTGGGTGAAAGAAGCCAGACAGAAAAGAGCATACTGTATGATTCCAATTATGTAAAGTTTTAAAATAGATCAATTTTGTCAACGATGAAAAACATTAAAAAAAAAAAAAAGATTGACTCTAGTGGGAAATTGACTGAGAACTGAGGCTTAAGGGAATTTTCTGGCACGATAGGAAGGCTATGTATATGGATAAAATTGTGGGTTGCAAAGATGTATGCATTTTCCCAAACTCATGAACTGTACATTGAAGATTTGTGCATTTCATTTTATGTAAACTTTACCTAAAAAAAGAATTAAAAACGAAATTTCAGCTCTAGTTAATTGGTTTGCTTTTCACAGTGGCATGAGTTAGCAATTCTAAAACTACTTTTTGTGTATCCTGGATTTGAGCTAAAGAGTAAATATTTTGAAGATAATGAGATCCAGGTTTGTCACTGTTAGAAAAAGCAGTTGCTGATATGGAAAGGGGGAAAACTAGAATGTTTCTTGTACCACTGGATTAGAATTAGAGGTATCAGTAAAACCATGAGTGAGTGTGTGTGTGTGTGTGTGTGTGTGTGTGTGTGTGCAGCCATAAGCATATTCGAGTTTTATCTACTGAAAAGGTCTAGAAGCAATGATACAGTAGTAGCAGTGAGCACATCTAGACCCAGATCTTCATTTCCAAATATTATTCTCCTCTGAAAGGAACCAAGATTCCTTGGTGAAAAGGCCCAATCCATTGCTGGGGAAGGGGGGAGTGTAAGTTGAGCCTAGAATTCCTTTTTGTACCAGAAAGTAAGGAAGTGCTCAAGGACGATGTGGTTTTGTCAAAGGGACACGGGATCAACATGAAGGAGTTCCTACTGCTCAGTCTGGTGCAGTTTGAGTATGAGAATAAATAATGACAGTGGATTATAACTCATTGAATAAAATAAGAATACGTGAGGCATCTCATCAATTAAAGCTAAGCCTTGTTGCGAAAGTTTGATAAAAGGCTAGGATATGTACACAGAGTCAAAGCATCTGCACCCAGCATTTCTTAATCACATAGGGGAAGCAGTGGCCAGACAGTGGAGAAACCTGGGAACATTCTACAAAAAAAAAACCCCATTCAAAAATATCAAGCTCAGCAAAGACAAAGAAAGGCCGAGGAACATTACAGAAGAAAGAAAACTGAAGAGACATGACAACGAAATGTAATGTGTGATCCTGGATAGGGTGGTGCGGTAGAGTGGGTTGGGAGACCCCGGAAGGCATTGCTGGGAAAACTGACAGCATTTGAGCACAGACTGGGTGATAGTTGTACATCACTATTAAATTTTTTGAAGTTGATGATTATACTGTGCTTCTGAAAGATAATTTTCTTGATCCTAAGGAATACACACTAAAATTGATAGTAAAGGGATGTGATTTCCAACTTCTCAAATGCTTCAGAAAAAGTACATATGTAGAGTGATGAATAAAATGGGGCAAATGTTAAGAATATGGTTAAAGGGTATTGAGATTTCCTTGTGCTCATCTTGCTGCTTTTCTGTAAATTTGAAATTATATCAAAATCAGAGAGAGAGAGAAAGAGAGAGAGAGAGAGAGAGAGAGAGAGAGAAAGAGCAGGATGGGATTTCTAAAGAGCAGGGCCTCGGGCCAGGCTGTTAAGCTCTATAAGGTCTTGACTAAACAAGCCCAGACTGTCAGGCAGAAAGTGATTACAAGTCTGGCAATCAGAGAGCTGGTTAAGACCATAAAATTGGAAGTTAAAAAAAAAAACCACAACAACTCATGTTGAGCTGCAGGCAATTTAATCCCCTTGCATATATTATTCTGAAAGTTACTTGATGATTATAAGCATAACTAATATAGAGTTACATACTTTGTTATTAAAGATTTTGTGGAATAAGGAAAAAAACAAACATCAGGAATGGGGACTGGCATTTCTCTGCCTGTGTGTGTGCCAGGCACTGGGCACAGTACTTCCCGGGATCTTCCCTGCAACCCTCCTTGTGCTTATCATCTGCATCTACAAAGGAGTCTTGGCTTGAAAACTGGCTCTGTACCTGGAGGGCAAGGAAAGACCCAAGAAAGAGCCAGGCCACTGCAGATGCGTAGGTGGCAGTTTTAACAAACAATGAAACGTACATAGGGAGGCTTGTCTTGGGTAGCCACAAGACAGGGAAATCTCTGCACTCACAGGCCAGAATCTTCAAGTTTATATACTAGCCTTAATGGGGTTCCATCACCTATACCATCCAGATGGTCTCAACACCTTACTCTCTCAAGGTTGCACCCTTGACACAGCTCCAAAGATGGGGAGGGGAGGAGACTCAAATTGCCTGGGTCCACTCAAGCATCAACCGCTGGTCACATACTCAAAATGACCTCTTCCAACATTGGAGGGAATTGAATCACTGAAAGTTTGTCTTGCCCAAGGTCACACAGGTAGAAAGTGTTTCAAGAAGGGGGGGGTGCTACAGAGAGAATAGAAAACAAAAATGATGGCTTTCTCCATCATTACACTCCTTGGGAAGGGAAGCTCCAGGACGGAGGGACCTTTGCCTATGATGTTCAGAGATATATGCCAGAACCTAGAGCAAACACTGTTTCATGGAATGCTCCCAAAGTGGCTGCGGAATGAATAAGGGAGTTCCCCATTGACTTTGGCATGATGTAGGTCATGGTCAACTTTTGGTAGCAGTGACTACTGTGCAGTGGGTTGAGGAGAGGATGAGAGGTGAGGAAGTGAAGACAGTGAATCAAGTCAAGCTTTTTGAGGAATTTTGCTCTAAAGAAGAGAAATTGAGTATTATCTGGAGAGACTGAGGGTCAGTGAAGGTCTTCCTGTAGGACCTGTTGAATCACATTCATAAACCAGTGGGATGATCTTGTGAAGGTGGAGAAAGAATGCAGGAGAGAAAGGGGTTGCCAGGGTAACATGGAATTCCAGCAAGTGAGTCTGGTCAGAAGAGACAGAAGAGCGCAGTACCCAGCAGAAGATCCCAGTACAAGCCATGGCAGAGTGTGGATTTTGTTGCTGCCTCATTGTAACAGATAACCATGATCCTGTAAGTCCTGGGAAGAGTGTTCAGTGTTAGAATATGTTATGGAATTCTTCCCTGCAAGTCGGAAATTTTCTTTATATTTTTTCTCTGGGGGAAAAAAAAATCCACCAGAATCTCATTTCTCTAAGACGCTTCTGCAGACCTTAGTCTGAGAAGGGGTTCCTTTCTGAATATGCATTTTCCTGCTACATGTCAGAGTTTACCAGATGCCTCATGGAAACCTCACAATGATATTATAAAGCTTGTAATATAAAACCCAGTTTATGAAGTGGAATCTGATGTCTACGACATTTAAGTGGCTTTCTAAGACTAACTTCCAGAAATGGAACTCAATTTGTCTGTCTGGGTTCTCACTTTTCTACCACATCTTAGTACATTTCAGTGTATGTTTGTTAACAACATTGGCTGGGCCCCCTGCACCCAGAGTCCAGCCTGAAGGGAGAGTCCTGTGCCCAGCAGTGTGGCTTCTGGCCAGCCTGCTTCTCCAAGAGTAATCCCAGAAAGGTGTCTACTTTTCCCCTGCCAACATGCTGAGACAGAGTGAGACAGACCCAGCAGGTTTTAATGTCACAGCAGTGACAACATTTTTGCTTTAGTAGGACTAGCTTTCTTTCTCTTTCCACAGAGATTTTTTCCAAATATCAGCACTTCAGGATTTAAAATGTGCCTCCTCTTAACACAAGAATGAATGAACAAATTGTAGTATATTGATTCATTAACAAAACTCCCAAACTACTGCTACATGCAAAAACACGAATGAATCTCAAAATCATGTTGGGCAAGGAGGAAGACACCACTGCGTACATACAGCATGATTCCGTTTATATGAAGTTCAAGGGAGGCAAGACCAATCTATGGTGGTAGCTGTAAGAATAGTGGTTGGTGTTCACTGGTAGGGAACAGGAATCAATTTTCTAGTATGATGAAAATATCCAATATCTTGATGTGGGTAGTGGTTTCACAAGGGTTTGTATATGTAAAAATTGACTAAGTTGGGCACTTAAGAACATACAAATGGCTAAGAGACATATGAAGAAATGCTCAACATCACTAATCATCAGAGAGATGCAAATTAAAACAACAATGAGGTATCACCTCACACCTGTCAGAATGGCCGCCATCAACAAATCATCAAACAAGTGTTGGTGAGGGTGTGGAGAAAAGGGGACTCTAATACACTGCTGGTGGGAATGCAGACTGGTGCAGCCACTGTGGAAAACACTATGGTGTTACCTCAAAAAATTAAAAATTGAATTGCCATTTGACCCAGTGATCCCACTCCTAGGAATATACCCTAAGAAGCCTGAAACACCAATCAGAAAGAATACATGTACCCCCATGTTCATAGCAGCACTATTTATAATAGCTGAGATCTGGAAACTGCCCAAGTGTCCATCAGTAGACGAATGGATAAAAAAGCTGTGGTACATATACACAATGGAGTACTATGCAGCTGTAAGAAAGAAAGATCTCTTATCCTTTGAGACGAAATGGAGGGATCTGGAGCGTATTATCCTAAGCGAAACAAGCCAAGCAGAGAAAGACAAATATCACATGATCTCACTTATTTGTGGAATATAATGAACATAACAGTCTGAGGAACAGGGTAGATCCAGACATGGAAGTGGGGTGTGGACTGACAACCCTCAGAAGAGGGGGTGGGAGGGAGGGAAGAGATAAACCACAGAACTTATATGCATGTACGCATAACTGATGGACATGGACGACAAAGCTGGGGACGGGGTGGGGGGGGATGGGGAGGAGGGTGTCAATGGGGAAAAAAGGAGAAACATCTGTAACAAAAATAAATTAATAAAAAAAAATTAAAAAAAATCCTCAGGTGAGGATTAACAAAACAAACAAACAAACAAACAAAGAATGATGTGTTTTATTTATTTATTAAAAAAATTTTTTTTCTTTCTTTATTTTAGAGAGAGAGGGAGAGAGAGAGATAGAAACATCAATGAGAGAGAACACTGATTGGGCACCTCCTGCATGCCCCTCACTGGGCACGTGCCCTGACCGGAAATCAAACCAGTGACCTCTTGGTGCATGGGTCGATGCTCAACCACTGAGCCACACTGGCTGGGCAGAACTATGTGTTTCATAAGTAAATTATACCTCAGTTTAAAATATACCTTTCCTGAGAACATGGTCTTGTGGAGAAGTGTGTACAGCCAGAAAAAACATGGTGTGGAGAGTCTTCCAGAAAAAGAGACATTGGATGACGGCGGGTGGATGAAGGAACAGCCAGTAGGAGTGCAGATGAGATGGCTAAGAAAGAGGTGTGTGCAGGCCGCCAGGGCATTCACAGGGGCCTGAGTCCCCTTAGCAGGGTTTGGGGGCTGTCCACACCCTCAGCCTGGTTGCTGGCAAGGCTGTTCTCAGACCCGCAGCCTGGGCAGGAGAGCTTTCCTTAAGCTCTGCCCCTCAGTTGCTGGGGCGGGAGGAGGATCTGGGTGCCTGAGCTCTGCAGAGAGCCTGTCTGGGTGGGAACGCGCATTTATGCTCACTTGGCCTTGCTCTGTGGAAGCGTGGAGCTCGCCCTGAGGGGAAGCCTGTGCACAGTCAGCTCTGCCAAGTGGCTGCACCCAGCACACTCCTCTCCCCTCCCCCTCCCTCCTTTGTTAATCACTTGGCAATCCAAGGCTGTTGCGGACAGAGTTTCGGTCGATGCCCTCTCTTCTTCCACCTCTCAGAGTCATTATTTGTGATTTCATTAAAGAGCATTTTTCACAGAGCATTTCAAACGGAACCACAGGCTGTACTCATGAGAATCGAGAGCAGGGGAACAAGGCAGGGAGGCAGTAAGCGGAACTAGAAGCAGTCAGATGAGAGGGAGAGAATAGAGACAGAAAAAGTGAGACGGTGATCGGTGATCCAGAGGAGGGAAAGGAGAGATGGGAAGGAGAGAATATCGACTTCAGAGACTAGATCAGCTTTCTCCTTTGCTCAAACCCTCTCCCCATTTCTTTTTTTTTCTTTTTTTTATTGCTCTTAGAGAGAAAGGAAGGAAAAGAGAGATAGAAACATGGATGAGAGAAAACACCAACTGGCCGCCTCCTGCATGCCCCCTACTGGGGATTGGGCCCACAACCTGGGCGTGTGCCCTGATCGGGAATCAAACCAGCGACCTCTTGGTGCATGGGTCGACGCTCAACCGCTGAGCCACACCAGCCGGGCCTCTCTCTCCATTTCTGATGCTGATCTTGGCGTCCTCATGACCATCAGAGAAGGTTGCTAGGAAGTATGGAAAAAAGAGTGGCAAAGATGAATGAATGGGTAAAGAAGATGTGGTATATAAATATGAATATGAATATACATATAAATATAAATATGTTTCAGCCATGAGAAAGAAGGAAATCCTGCCATTTGCAACCACACAGACGGACCTGGAGGGCATTCTGCTAAGTGAGATAAGCAGACAGAGGAAGACAAACACTATCGAATCTCACTTATACGTGGAATTACGAAAGCCAGACTCAAAGAAGCAGAGAGCAGAGTGGTGGAGGGGCTGGGAGGTGTGGGACTGCATGTGTAACACTGTAATGTTCCCTGAGGTTTCAACCATATTTATTAAGGTTTTGGACAAGACATCTTTCAACCCCTTTGGAAAAGAGAATAAGAAAAATAATAATATTAAAAGATGTAAACCTCAGGCTACCTCATCGTTACAGCTCCCGGGAGCTGAGGAATGAACAGCCCAACTTTGTTTAACTTAAGATCCTTTCTCCCCATCGGTGCTGAGCACCTCCTGGGTCCACAGGGGTCACCGATGGCCTTCTGTGCACAGAGCTCTGACATGTCTCCCTGTGCGGAGGGACGAAAGAAATAAAAGAACAAATACACATAAATACACAGGGTATCGGTTATGACAATAAATATAAACAGATATAGTTCTCTATTATAAGGCAAAAACTCCTTGTAAAAATTGTCTTAAAAATCCAAGTTATGTTGCTTGTAAGTGTCTTAAAGGACACATAAAGGTTACAAATAAAAGAAAGATCAGCAAGTAAACCTCAGGAAAAAATGTGGAAAGAAAAAGGAAAAAAGCAAAAAAGATAAAAGGCCACATTACAGTCAAAGTCAAAGCAGTGGAAAGAATCTGGGCTTTGCACTTAGATCTCAGTTTATGTGTTAACCTTGATTGGTCATCGATCATCAACTACTTAAGTGGAAAAGTTGAGATTACATAATACTTACATTTCTGGGTGATTGTGATCATTAAAATGAATGCTAAAGCATATGTATAAAACTTACTAAATATTCTGGCTCATGGCAACTAGCCCAATAGAGGATAATGTTTGTTAGTTATCACTATCTTAAAAATAGATTTCTGCTCTAAAAAATAAATGCAGTATATCATGGACAGTGTTAATATTTAAGTCCTGAAATATGTATGAATTCTTAAATTCATATACAGCAGCAACGGAATGACTGGTTCTTATTTGTGGTGGATTCCCTGATAGCTCATAAATAGACCAAAGCTCATATTGACAAGACCTCACATGCTATTGAGCTATTGAAATCGACTGTTTAGACCAGGGACTGAAAATCAAATCCATACAGTGATCAAGCTGTAAATGAAAATGAATGAAACCATCTGGGTTGGACTTACGCTTTTGACACAAACTGTAATTATATATTACACACACAAGATAGATTTCAATTCTATAATTCTAAATTTTCTTGAAAGGTGTGGTCCTGTCAGTCTGTCTTGTTTTCCTGCCTTTGATAGAGATGGTATAATAAATATTTCACTTTTTCCTTAATTACCTTGAAAGGAAGATAACCCAAGTGCAATGATCAATGTCAAGAGCACTGGATTTGGACTCAGAGAGGCATCAGGGAGTTGTGGGGAGTGTGGACGTTGTCAACTCCAACAGATGGCTGCCAAATGGGCCTAGTATTGCTAGATTTCTCAATCTTACCGAAGACACAGGAAATCTGGGTTTTTATGGGAAATATTCCAATATTGGAACTTTATTTTTTTTTAACAGGATGTGAGCTGACATTTGGTGAGCCAAACAAAACACATTGGTGGATGTATGACCAGCGAAGGCTCCTGATCAAAATCGCCTGGCTGCAGAGTCAGCTCATAAAAATCACAGTTATTAATTTATTCCACACATATCCACTTCTGTTGCGATCAGAGCATTCATGCTAGACGCTGGAGGAAAACTCAGCTTGGGGGAAGTGGGGTATGTGCAACCATGGGTTTTGAAATCAGACATCCTTATTTTGAATTCAGCTCCGCCATGTTCCAGCTGTGTGCCATTGGGCTATGTTCTTAGCTCTCAGGTCATCAGTAAAATGGGGGTAATTCCTAACTTTCTAGATTGTTAGGAGAATTAAATGAGATAATGCATTGATTATTCATCTGAGTATCAATTTGTTCATTGTTTGTAACCTGGCACACATTAAAGCCCAGCTCTTACGGCCCAGCGATACAGTCCTGGCATTTTGTCCTGCGTGTTTCTAATCTCCCTCCCTGGCCAGCATCCTGTCAGCTCCTTTCTTGATAACGTCCCTTTATACAGCTGCCATCCAAATTAACACAGCTGATGTAGACAGAGACGCCTCCTCTCTGGACATTTCAGCCGTCGTGTTGAATTATGTGGCTTGAGCCTCTCTGTGCCACTGGGCTTGTACCGCGGTGGTTTCCATCGGATACCGTGAATCACCCATCCTGTTAGACCCAATTTATGTCCAGCTGCAGAGCTGTATTTTCTTGTGTCATGTCTTGTTATATGCATCCTTACCGACTGAGTGAGGTGGTGTCTGCAAAAGTCCCCTAAGTTCAGAGTCCTGGACTGTGCTGCTGCGGCAAAGACCTCCTTCTCGTTCTAGCCCCGTGCATCCACGCTCGGCCTCCCTGGAAGACTCTTGCCCGGTCCCGACCAGAAAGTTCACGTTCTCACGTCCCCTGATTCCTGCTACTTGCCTTTTCTGCTTCAAGAAGTCTCCAAATGCTTGTCCAATCTGCTTATTTGTCTTTGATAAAGAATTAATGCCGACTAGACTCTAGATTGTATATATGGACCATCATAGCCTCCTGAATCCTTTCTCTGTCCTTGTGTATTTTTTCCTCTTCTCTTATTCAATTCTGACGACTTCCAAAATTCGACTCATTTTTGTGACGTTTCTCACGATTGGGAATAAATATCATTTATGTACAGTATGACGTAAGGACACATCTAAGATCTCTGGGGTCAGATGGTCATGCATTCGAGCGCAGTTTACCTGGCAGCTGTTAAGCTTTCGGCTAGTTCCTTTTCCCCTAGAGATTCATCACCTGTTAAATGAAGTTCTTCGTGGTAACTGATTCATACATTTGTAAAGATTGAGTAGATATTTCTGGCTCACAATTAGCACCCAACAAACCTTTCCTCCTTCATTCTATCATGAAAAAAAAAATACTTATTAATAAAACGCCCCAGGATTTTAACACCTGTGGGTAAGGACTGTGTCTTAACTGTTTCTGGAGCTGCAGGGACATCACAGTGCCTGACGTGTGAAGAAAGAAGAACATTGGAGAGAAGACACTCCTAGAAGACACGAGTCCATGCTGCAAGTTACCTGAAGCGAACAGAGCTCTCCAACCCTCCCCAGTAGCCGTGAACTTCCCCCATATCTGGTCTGCGTGCTTGTAACACTAATAATCTGCATTTCTAACATGTTCCCAGAGGCTGCTCCATGTCTGAAGACCACACTTGGAGAACCCTTGAGTTTTTTATTACACTCCCCTCTGCCTCGGTGTTCTCAGCCAGGGTTTGATTTTGCCTTGTTCAGAGGACGTTTGGCAATATCCGGAGACATGTTTGGTTGTTACAATGAGGTTGGGATGGGTGCTACCGGTTTCTAGTGGATGGAGGACAGGGAGGCTGCTAAACACCCTATGGTGCAGAGGCCAGCCCGACAATAGAGAATTATGTGTCCATCACGTCCAAGTTGAGAAGTCCTGCTCTTCCTCCCCCGCATCAGGAAGTGATCAGAATGACGATGTCTGTCGGTCCATCTAGAAGTCAGCAGGCTGTCCATTGCTGTCTGTTTCTCTCCCCTCTAGCTTCACAGAAATAGCCTGATGGTCTCATTCTACCCCAGGGCTGTGTCATTCTCCAGCCGGAGCTGTCTGATCACATCACGTCCCTGCTGAGACCCCTTTTGTGGCTCCTCACTGCCCCTTCGACAAAGACAGAGACCTCCCTGCACTCACAGGGCTTGCCAGCTTCCTCTCCTGCATGCATCTTGCTGGCTCTGCCCTCCAGCTGCTCAGATCTGCTCTCCAATTCCCAACAGTGTGAAACCCTCTCTCACCCTAGACCTTAGCTCATTTGCTCCATTGGTCTAGAATGTTCTTCCTCATCTCTTGGTGTATTAGTTTGTTAGAGTTACCATAACAAAGGATCAAAGTCTGTGTGGCTTAAGCAACAGGAATTTATTTTCTCACAGTTCTGGAGGCTAGAAGTCCAAGATCAAGGTGTTGGCAGGGCTGGTTCCTTGTGAGGCCTCTCCATTGGCTTGCAGATGGCTGTCTTCTCCCCGTGTCCTCACAGGGTCTTCCTCTGTGTGCGTCAGTATTCTACTCTCTTCTCACAAGAATACCAGTCATAGTAGATTAGGGACCACCCTAATGACTTCCTTTTAACTAAATTGCCTCCTCAAGATCCTATCTCCAAATACAGTCTTATCTAAGGTACTGGGGATTTGGGCGTCTACATACGAATTCTGGGGGACACAATACAGCCCATAACCGTAGGCAACCAAAATTTTCTCTGAGCTTTAGTTTTCTCATTTCTCAAATAGGAAAGATGATGCATGGAAAATCATAGCACAGTACAGGAGCTTGACAAATAAGCATGTCCTGTCCAGTACCAACATTGGCTTGCCATTCATCTAGCTTCTTCTCCAGGAGGCTAGAGGAGGGCGGGAGAATAGGGACAGACAAACGCCTCCTGCAAACTTTACTGTCTGGAATCTTGTTCTTCAAACCATCAGCATCACCTGGGAGTTTGTTGGAAATGCAAAATCTCGGGCCCCACTCCAGACCTACTGAGTAAGAAGCTGCATTTGAACAAAGTCTTTAGGTGACACGCACACACATTGAAATTGAGAAGCCCTGGTCTAGACTAAATACAAGGCCATTCAATTGTCCCCTCCTGCTACTTGCCTCTCCTGCCCTGACAGCTTCTGCAGAACTAGAAATCCTGCCGTGCTCTCTTTACCACGCTGCTCAAGTCTTTATACTTCTTTCTTGTGACATTTTCTCCAGTGCACAAGAAGAGAAAACATTTTCTCAGGAGGACAAGCCTCAGTCTTGACATTTAATCTGTACAGTTTGTAACCTGTCAGGACAGGGTGAAGCTTACCTACTCATCTTCATGTGGTTCAGGCTTCTTGCTTGCTCTAGGGAAGACCACCAAGTCCAGCTCTAAATTCATGAGACAGAGAAGCAAAGCCGTCAAGAGAGGCCATGAACAGTGTGGATGGGAAATCATGGTCCAGAATGTCCAATTGCTCTTAGCTCTACCAGGAGGAGCTCTCAATTAATCCTTCCCTCCAATATCTTCCCCAAAAGCTTTACACATAAGAACAACTCATACTGTCAGTTCTTGGGGCTCTCCTCTATGTGACTGGCTTAAGCCTCCAGAATCTGAGGACGCCAGCTCTACACAAACTAAGCACCTCCCACCATGGGCCGATGCTGTCGGCTGTGGTCCTGTGTCTGGGACAAGGAGAGCTTTTAACCCCGATTTAAAAGGGGGGGGGCTGCATCATTTTTCAGCATGGCTGCAGTCCCACTGTTTGGCTTCTCTGCTCGCTCCAGCACAGGTAATCCCACAAAGCCCACTAGCATCTCAGCCTGCTACCTTCTGCCGCCCAGACTCTGCCGTCTGCCATTGGAATGAGCCACAGCTGCCACAGCCGCTGCCACAGATGGAGCAGTTTAGGAAGCAGTGAAACCATTTCGTGCCCCTGTCCACAGTCTTCTTATCAGTCTGGATGAACGGCTGCATGCTTTCCTAGACTCTTTGGTCTGTTGCTCAGACACCTGGGAGTCCAGACCCCGTGTCCTTTGCAATGCCCCATTTCTGGCAACTTATAACACACTCCCTGTTAAAGATCCATCACAAATGTCAGCCAGGCATTTGCCTGGTATCTGCTCCCTAATGTTGCATTCTGTGCACTTCAGGTGCAAAAATAGCCCTCTGACCTATGAATTGTATCTGGTTTCCAGGCCTCGCGAGTATCGATGAGTGACGCTCTAAGTATTAATATTTAGATGAGCTACTCAAACTCACTTCTCATCAGTTCTTAAAAGGTGAGTGGTTTTGGCTGGATTTGACTCCTTGCCTCTCTGAAATATTTAAAAATATAATCTATAGGCAATTAAGTCATGGCAATGATGACTTGCTGAGGCCAATTAATGTAGCAGGGTGCGTCCTGAGTTCAATCATTTCAGCACCACTCTCATTTTTTAAAATTAAAGGTTTTTTTTTTTATTTTAAGATCATGTAAATCCACATGAAGTTGTAAGAATTAATAGAGAGATCCACTGTAACCTTTATCCAGTTTTCCCCATATGTAACATTTTGCAAAACTGTGTACAATGTCACAACCAGAATATTGATGTTGATCAACCAGGACACAGCACAGCGCTGTCACCACAAGCGCCCTTCATTTTGCATTTTTTTAATAGTCACACAACCTCCCTCCTTAACTCTAATCTGTTGTAATATCCATTTCTACCATGTCATCTCCATTTCTACAATTTTATCATTTCAAGAATGTCATACAGCCCTGGCTGGTTTGGCTCAGCAGTAGAGCGTCAGCCTGTGGACCAGAGAGTCCCGGGTTCGGTTCCTGCTAAGGGCACGTACCTGGGTTGCAGTTTGTCCCCGGTCCCGGTTGGGGTCGTGTGGGTGGCAACCAGTCGATGTGTCTCTGTCACATCGATGTTTCTTTCTCTCTCTTCCTCCTTCTCTCCCTCCTGCTCTATCTGAAGATAAGTGCAAAAATGTCCTCGGGTGAGCATAAAAAAAAAAAAAAAGAATGTCATATAATGGAATCATACAGTATGTAGCTTTTTGAGATTGGCTTTTTTTTCACTCAAAATAGTTCTCTAGAGATTCACCCAGGTTGTTTGTAGATATCATTTGTTCCTTTTATTGTTAGGCACTGTTTCATGGTATGGATGTACCAGTTTGTTTAACTATCCACCCATTGAAGAACGCCTGGGCTTGTGGCCATTATGAAGAAAGCTTCTGTAGACATCTGAGTACAGATTTGGTGGTAACATAAGTCTTCGTTTCTCTGGGGTAAACGCCCAGTGCAATGGTTGGGTTAGATGGTACTATTGTGTTTAATTTTTTGTTGTTGTTCTTAATCCTCACCCGAAGATATTTTTCCATTGATTTTTAGATAGAGTGGAAGGGAGGGAGGAGGAGAGAGAGAGAGAGAGAAAACATTGATGTGAGAGAGACACATTGATTGGCTGCCTCCCGCACAACGCCGACTAGGGCTGGGGATCCAACCTGCAACCCAGGTAAGTGCCCTTGATCGGGAATCGAACCCACGACACTTTGGTCCACAGGCCGACATTTTAACCAGTGAGCCAATTCGGCCAGGGTACATGTTTACTTTTAAAAGAAACTGGCAAACAGTTTTCCAAAGTGGCTGGACCATTTTACATTCTCATCAGAAATGCATGAGTGATTCGGTTTCTCCACGTCATCACCAGCACTTGGCGTTGTCACTGTTTTTTATTTTAGCCATTCTAATAGATGTGTAATCATATTTCATTTGTTTTAATTTGCATTTTCCTGATGGCTAATGATGTTGCCCATCTTTTCATGTGCTTATTTCTACCTGTGTATCATCTTCAGTAAAACATTTCGTATCTTTTTCCCATTTTCTATTTGGATTATTTCTTCTTTTCTTTTCTTTTTTTTTTTTTACTATTGAGTTTTGAAAGTTATATATTCTAGATAATAGTCCTTTGTCATATATGGGGTTTACAAAAATTTTCTTCCCATCAGTAGTAATTTGCCTTACCATCCACTTGACATGGTTTTTCACAGAACAATAACTCGTAATTTTGATGAAGTTCAGTGTATCAACTTTTTCTTTAAGGATCATGTTTTTGGTATCAAGTCTAAGAACTCTGCCTTAACTCTAGATCCCAAAGATGGTCTCCTGTGTTTTTTTCTAAAGGTTTAAAAAAAAATTTTTTTTTTTGTTAATCCTCACCCAAGGATATTTTCCCATTGATTCTTAGATGGAGTGGAAGGGAGGGAGGGAGGGAGGAAGAGAGAGAGAAACATTGATGTCGGAGAGACACATTGATTGGCTGCCTCTTGCACGACCTTGACTAGGGCTGGGGATCGAATCTGCAACTCTTTAGTCTGTCAGCTGACACTCTAACTGCTGAGCCAAACAATCCAGGCTTTTCTAAAGGTTGAATTGTTTTACATTTAAGTGTGTAGTTTCATTCTGAGTTCTTGTGTGTGTGTGTGTGTGTGTGTGTGTGTGTGTGTGTGTAAAGCACGAGACAGGTTGAGGTGTTTTCTTTTATTTTTATTATTTTTTTGGCCACTGGTTGTCCAATTTCAGCACCACCTTTCGTTGAAAAGGTTATCTTTCCTCTATCAAATTACTTTTGCATTTTTGTCGAAATAGTTGTATTTATGTGAGTCTGTTTCTGAGATCTCTGTTCTGTTCCATTGGTCTATCTGTTCAACCCTCCATCAATACCACAAATTCTTAATTACTGCAGTTATGTAATAAATCTTGAAATCAGGGGGACTGATTTCCCCCACTTTTTCCCTCTTTTTCAAAACTGTGTTAGTGATTCTAGTATCTTTGTTTTTTCCATATAAAGTTTAGAATAATCAGATTGCCTGAAACCCTCCTTGCTGAACTCATTTATTAGTTCTAGGAGCTTTTTTTTTTTTTTTTTTTTTTAATAAACGATTTGAGGTTTTCCATGTAGACAATCATGTCATCTGCAAACAGGAACAGTTTATTTTCTTTTCTGGCCTCCTTGCATTTGCTAGAACAAAAGAGGCAAGAAAAGACATTCTTATAGTCTTAGAGGGAGAATATCAGAATGTTCTGTCAAATTATGAAAGTTTCTTTTTATTCTTATTCTTCTACATTTTTCAATTGAAATGGGTATTAATTTTTTTGAGGTAACTCCATACTGCTTTCCATAGTGGCTGCACCAATCTGCATTCCCACCAGCAGTGCACAAGGTTTCCCTTTTCTCCATATCCTCACCAACACTTGTTGTTTGTTGATTTATTCATGATAGCCATTCTGACAGGTGTGAGGTGATATCTCATTGTGGTTTTAATTTGCATCTCTCTGATGATTCGTGACATTGACCATTTTTTCATATGTCTATTGGCCATCTGTGTGTCCTCTTTGGAGAAGTGTCTATTTAAGTCTTTTGCCCATTTTTTAATTGGATTGTTTGATTTTTTGGTGTTGAATTTTATAAATTCTTTATAAATTTTGGATATTAACCCTTTATCAGATGTATCATTGATGAATATGTTCTCCTATGCAGTAGACTGTCTTTTAATTTTGTTGATGATTTCCTTTGCTGTGCAAAAACTCTTTAGTTTGATTTCTGGGAATTTATCCAAAGAAACCCAAAACACTAATTTGAAAGAATATATGTACCCCTATGTTCATTGCAGTGCTACCTATAATAGCTGAGATTTGGAAACAGCTCAAGTGTTCATCATTAGATGAGTGAATAAAAAAGCTGTGGTACATTTGCACAGTGGAATACTACTCTGCCATAAAAAGGAAGAAAATATTATCCTTTGCAACAGCATGGATGGACCTGGAGAACATTATGCTAAATGAAATAAGCCAATCAGAGAAAGATGAGTACCATATAATTGTTCTCATTTGTGGAATTTAAGGAACAAACTGAATTACCAAGCAAAATAGAGACAGACTATAGACAGAGAGCAGGCAGACAGCTCTGGTGGTGGTGGTGGTGGTGGTGGGGATTTTGGGGGCTGGGGTGGAGGGAATAAGCGAAAAAGAAAAAAGAGAAAAGAGAACTCATGGACATGGACAACAGTGTAGTGATTATTGGGGGAGGGTTGGGTGGAGGTAGAAAAGGGCATAGAGAGGACAAATAGTGATGAGAAAAATAAATTAATTAATTAAAACAAACAAAAATGGTATTAAATTATTTCAAATGCATTTTCTTTGCCAGTTGATATAATCATGTGATTTTATTCTTTAGTCTGTTAATATGGCAGGTTACATTGATTGATTTTTTTTTTTGAAATATTATATCCTTGGGATAAAACCCACCTGGTCAGGTGTATAATTCTTTTTACATATTGCCAAATTCTGTTGGCTAATATTTTGTTAAGAAATTTTGTGTCTATATATTCATGAGGAATATTTATCTGTACTTTTCTTGTCTTACATTATTTTGTCTGGTTTTGGTATTAAGGAATCAGGGTAGTACTAGACTTTTTTTTAAATTTATTTTTCTTTATTGATTTTAGAGAGAGGAAGGGAGAAGGAGAGAGAGATAGAAACATCAATGAGAGAGAACATCAATTGGCCGCCTCCCACATGCCTTCCACTGGGGACCTGGCCCACAACCTGGGCATGTGCCCTGACCAGGATTCGAAATGGCGATCTCTTGGTGCCACATCGGCTGGACTAATACTAGCTTCTTAAAAGAAATCAGTAGTTTTCCCTCCTTTTCCATTTTCTGGAGGAGACTATGTAGATTTGATCTTGTTTCCTTTTTAAATATTTATTAGAATTCTGCAGGGAAACTATCTAGGCCTGGAGGCTTCATTTTTAAGAGTTTTGTATTACAAATTCAATTTCCTTAATAGCTATAGAGCTATTCACATAATCTATTTCATATTGAGTGAGTTGTGGTAGTTTGTGTTTTTCAAAGTAGAGGCCCATTTCATGTATGTTGTCAAATTTATGTGTATAGAGTTGTTTATAACATTCCCTTAGCATTGGGTCTGTAACTCACCCCCTATTTGATTCCTGATATTGGTAATTTGTATCTTCTTTCTTTGTTCCTTTGTCAGTCTTACTAGAGGTGTGTCAAGTTATCTTTTCAAAGCGCTGCTTCTTTGTTTCATTATTGTTTCTATTATTTTCCTGTTTCCAATTTCATTGATTTCTGCTGTTATATTTATTATGTTCTTCATTTTGCTTGTTTTGGGTTTATTTATTTTTTCTAATTTCTTGAGGCAGGAGCCTAGATGATTGATCTTAAACTTTTACTGTTTCCCAATTCCTATCTAGTGCTATAAATTTCTTTTTCAGCACTGCTTTTGCTGTGGATCACAAATTTTCAGATGTTGTACTACCCTTTTTATTTAGTTCAATGTATTTTTTTTTTTAAATTCCCTCGACGCTCTCGCTTTGACCCATGGATTATTTAGAAATGTGCTGTTTTGTGTCCAACTCTTTGGAGATTTTCTTGTCATCTTTCTGTTATTGATATCTAAGTTGATCGCATTATGGTTGGAGAACGTACTCCCCATGATTTCAGTTCTCTTCAATGACTAGAGAGTTGTTGAATGGCCCTGCACATGGTCTTTTTGGAATATGTTTCATGTGTCCTGCTGTTGTCAGATGGAGTGTTCTAAAAATTTGAATAGATCTTGTTGGTTGATGGTGTTGTATCCTTCTATGTCCTTGCTAATTGTCTGTCTAACTGCTCTGTCAATTGGAGAGAGAGGTCAAAGTCTCAATAATAATTGTGGATCTATTTCTTTTGTTTCTATCAAGTTTTGCTTTACTATTTTGCAGCTCTATTGTTTGGTGCTTATATATTTAAGATTTCTCTGTGTTCTTGTTTGATTAACATTTTAATCTTTATATAATGTCCATATCTGTTTCTGCTACTTTTTTCCCTTTTTGCTATGATTGTTACTTTTTCTGATGTTAATATTGGCATTCACTCTTTCCTTTTATTAATGATTTCCAGCTTTTTTCTTTAAAACTTTATATATGGTTATGTTTGAAATGAGTTTCTTGTAGACAGCATGTATTTGGGTTATGTTTCTTAACCCATTCTGCCAATTTATGTCTTTTAATTGGTGTATTCAGATCATCTGCATTTCCTGTAATTATTGATTTGTAAGGGCTTAAATGCGGTTTGGGTTTTTATTTTCTACTTTTTCTTTCTGTTTTTCATTTCTCTGTTTTCAGAATTTCATTGTGAACATTCATCGTGTTTTTTAGCTTTTTTCATTGTCGTTGTAGTTATTCCATTATACATACAAATCTTATCACAGTTTACTGACTTCATCATTTTACCAGTTCCAGCAAAGTATAGATGGTTTGCCTACTTTTATGTCCCTTTACCATCCCCATTTATAATATAATTATCCTCTGGTTGGGGCTCTTTTAGTCTGTTCTTATTTGCATTTCTAGGTTACCAGTTTCTTCATCTTCATATCTGGGGATATGAGACAAAGAAAAGCCAGGGAACTCATCCCAGTGCCAGTCCTCGGGCTCTAGGGTCCCATGTATCAGTGCATCATTCCTTATTGTGCTTGAGTCGTATTCTGGTGTATGGATGCAGAACACTGGATCACTTCGTCGCCTGATGTATGTTTCGCTTATTTCCCCTTTTCGATTATTATGAATAATACTGCTATAAATATTCAAGTACAAGTTTTTGTGTGGACATAAGTTTTAATTTTTCTTAGGTAGATACTCAGCAGTAGAATTGCTGGGTCATAGGTAACTCTATATTTAACACACTGAGGAACTGCGGAACTGTTTTCAAAGCAGCTGCACCCCTCCGTAATACCATCAGCCACGTCTGACGGTTACATCACTTTTTAACATCTCGGAAATTGGGATGTATCTTTTCATTGATAGCACTTTATAATTAGATTGGCAATGTCTTTTTTCTTTCTTAGTGGCTAATAAAGGAATGCACTGTGCAATACATAGAACCTTAGAACTGATGATATATGGAAACTCTTCACCAGCACATAAATATCATCAGTCTTTTTTTTTTTTTTTTTATCCTCACCTGAGGATATTTTTCCATTGATTTTTAGATAGAGTGGGAGGGAGTGAGGGAGAGAGTGAGAGAGTGAGGGAGAGAGAGAGAGAGAGAAACATGGATGTGAGAAAGACACATTGATTGGTTGCCTCCCACACGCGCTCCTACTGGAGTCTGAGACTGAACCTGCAACCGAGGTATGTGCAGGGAATCGAACCCGAGACTCTCCAGTCTGTGGCCAACATTCTAACTGCTGAGCCAAACCAGCCAGGGCAATACTATCAATCTCAATAACGATGTAAAAGCATAGGTAATAAAAATTGGAAAATGGAGCAGAGTTGATGGGTGAATTTTAGATTTTATCTCTAGTTGAAAGAACAAGGAAAGAAGATATGTAAGGAATATTTGCAATAGAGGGACTTATAAATGTGTTATATGTAAGAGAGGAGGAAGGTAAAGTACTTTCAGTGAAAAAGTTCCTCAACTGTCATGGCAAGAAGTCAATAGATAATTTATAAAACTCATTGATCCATAAATAGCAGAATAATCACATTATTTAGAAATATGGAATTAACTATCATGAAAAACTGTGACGGGTGACAACAGTGGTGTCTTTGTCATTACGTGCTCTGGGAGTGGGGAGGATGTAGGGTTGGTGATGGACACAGGGTTGGTCCTCTATACACTCTTTTGTTCTATTTGATGTTTTACCATGTATATGACTTTAATTTAAAAAACTTCAAAATACATACTAAAATGAATTTAAAGATATGTTTTATTATTAACCTGAACTTTTGTGTGGTTAACACTTTCATGTCCTCTTTTTCTTTTCTTTATTGATTTTAGAGAGAGAGGAAGGGGGAGAGAGAGAGAGAGAGAGAGAGAGAGAGAGAGAGAGAGAGAGAGAGAGAGAGAAACATCAATGAGAGAGAACATCGATTGGCCACCTCCTGCATGCCCCCCACTGGGGATTTTGCCCACAACCTGGGTATCTGCCCTGACCAGGAATCAAACCGGTGACCTCCTGGTGCATGGGTCAACGCTCAACCACTGAATCATACCGGCCAGGCATGGTTAACACTTTCAGAGTGCTAAGAAATATAAGATATGGACCCCGAATAAGATGAAAAAGAGGACGGGAAGTAATGCCAGGCAATGGACTGGCAAAAACCGTCCACTTGGCATTTGCTGTTTATCCAACATGGTTCCAATGCATACATTGCTCATGCTTTTCTCCAGCACCCAAGGGTGGCACAAGCTTGCGAAGAGAAAAAGAGAGGAAAAACATCTTTCCGGTTTTATTACATATTAGTGGCTCAAAGATGAAAAGAGGTTAACATGGGGATGCAGATTCTGTTTTCAACATTTTCCAGGTGTATGACTAACCTAAGCTATTTAATCTCTCTGTGAGTCAGTTTTCCCATCCCTAACATCGGGAGATAATAAATAGTTGACATTGAAGCCATTAAACTTTCAGTTCTACCTTCTCTTCTTATTTCAAAATCTTAAGATGCAAAACATTTGCACGTCTTTGTAGGAGTCGTGACATCAGAGGAAACCTGTTATACCCCAGTTGGAAAGAAAGTGTGAATCGAAAGTCTTGTGCAATGTTTCATGGATGAGAAAACATGCCTTGGGCAACTGTGAAACACTTTAATGCAGTCAATGACCGAGGGACTCTGTTTATGTTTGTATTTTAGGATCCTCCATCTGGTTTCCTTGTCCCAATTCAAGGGGACCTAGAGCATCACGAGCGATTTCCCATCACCCACAATAAGACGGAAAGCACTTGGTTCTCGAACATACTTCACATATCAGAACAGAGTCAACTCTCCCTCCATCCTTTCCATGAACTCCAAGGGCCCAGTCATAAAAGTTTGTTGACACCTGAGGGTGGCATACAATGAGCCGTGGCACTCAACTACTTACCGGGCACTCTTTCCTTATCTAAATGTTACACAAATTTAAGGTGTGGTATTCTTATTATCCCCATCTTACGAATGAGAACACAAGTTTTGGGAGATTGGCCAAATTGCTCAGGCCTTGGGTTGGAAGGGGAGGAGCCAGAATTCAAATATTGCCCTGGAAGGAAGTCTGAGCTCTTAATCATGATGTTGTACCCTATTTTGTATACACCAAGACCTCATAGAAGACACAGAGGGAAGAGGCGTAATGTCATCAGAGCTCCTACTAGCTGTCAGGCATTTACTTGGAGGCTCATTTAATCTTGGTATTCACCCCAAGGGGTTGATTTTATTATTACCTTTTTCTTTTTTTTTGTCACCAAGAAGAAAATAGAGAAGCACAGAGATGAGCAGGAGTGGAGGGAAGTAAGACACAGTCAGGGTCAGAATTGATAGAGAGCAGAAGCTGAGAGACAGGTAAGGGGTGCTAAGGATCTCAGGCCAGTGATCTGCTATATATCATGATGTGCTCTGGCCTGAAAGTATCATGAGCCAACTTACAGTGAAACCATGGGCATGTAAGCTAGAAGAAAGTAAGCCTGGCACCGGCCACCTCTTTGCCTCCATTTGGGAAGCTGATAATGGCGCCAACAGATAAGATAGCAGAATCAAGAAACGAAGAGCAAAATATTCTAATTGCTGTCATTTCAGCACGTGAAACCAGCCATGCCTACAGTCAGCACTGGATTTTCTGTTATGTTGGCTGATGCCATTCTCTGTTGTGCTTAGTTTGAGATGGGTTCCTATGAGCCTTAGTTTAAACAGTCCTGAAAACAGATACCTACAACTTTTCAAGGCATGGATATCCAACTTTTCTCTTCATACGACCATGATGGTATCTGGAAAGCAAGAGCTGACATGAAGATTTCCCGAAGGTCCCACAGCTGGTGAGCACTGAGGCTGAACTCAAAGATCCGGAATTAAAAATCCTGATCGCCATCCCCTACCCCTAGTTAGAACAAAACAAGTACACTTTTAAGGTAATTCATTGATTTTCTTAATTTTATTTCGGCTACTTCAGATCATGTTCCATAACCAGAGTTTCACAAAAAACTGAAGGATAGTACCTTTTTGTTACACTTGTTGGAATTCTTTTGAGGGATAAAAGGGCGAGGAAGGGAATGAAAGAAAGGAAACTAGCATTTGTTGAACACTTTTTATTGTCTGGGACTGTGGAGGCTTCTTGGCATAGATTATCTAATTTATTTCTCAAAAAGCCCATTAAAGGTGATTATCCTCATTTTCATTGTGTGGATAAAAAACAAAGAGTCTGATTCAACTGTCTAGATCCAAATCCTGTATTTTTAATAGCTACACAATCAGGTCTCTAAATTCACAGTTGGTCTCTGTGCACCATGAGCTTATGCTCATTCTGTATGATTTGTAGCAGAAAGATCAGGCAGTCCTGAGGTGAAGCCCAACGCCTTCATCTATTAGGTGGTGGTCTTGGACAAGTCATCTCCCTTCTCTGAGGCTCAGTTTCCCATCTGTAAATTCGGGATAATGCAATGTAACCTACAGGAGCGTTGTGAGAATTCTTGATCAAATGTATTGTAGTTTTCACCACAGAAAAAGAGTAACTATATGAGGTTAATTAGCTTGATTGTGGAAGTTATTTCACAATGTATCTGTATATAAAATCATCACATTGTACACTTTAAATAAACACAATTTTTATTTGTCTGTTATACCTCAGTAAAGCTTGGGGCAAAAGAAATGGCTTATGGAACATCTCCTATAGGCCAATAGAGGGCGGCAGAGAGCACGGTGAAAGCAGCAAGACAATGGTGGAGAGCAGAGGTCCAGACGTCAAGGGAATTGATGGTCAGGGTCTGCCACTTATTTAGCTGGGTGACTTTGAGTCAACCACTCAACCTCTTTAGACTTCATTTTCCTCCTATGTAATATAGGGATAACAATAGTTGCTACCTTTTAGAACGGTTATATAATGAATGAAACAATGCATATAAATTGCAAAGCACAGTGCCCAGGTCACATAATAAGGGATCAATAAATATTAGCTACTGTTGCTGTTACCAAACCTCAATGCTTGATGCCAGGGTGGTGGTTCTCAACTTTTAGCTGCCTGCATATTAAGGTTGGCTAGGGAACTTTGAAAATTTTGATTCACAGCCATATCCCAGGCCAAATATATCATAATCTATATAGATAAAAGCCAGGGATCAATATTTCTAAAGCTCTCCAGGTGATTCCAAGGGGTATCCAAGGTGTACCTGGTGCCATGGAGTCAGAGATGATTTCAGGGAGTGTGCCCTCCCTCTGGGGAGCTCACAGCCTTCTGGAGAAGAGCAGCATTTGAGATGTGATATGAAAACTCTACATTCCAAGAAAGGAGCTGAGAGAAAACAGCAGGAGTGGTCAGTCTGAAGGTGTCTTTGAACCTAAAGGGCATAAAAAGTAAAGAGAAAAACGAACCTCCCATTCTTTTTTTTTGTTTGTTTTGTTTTATATACAGAAGAAAGTAATTGCCCATGACTCATATTCTGGCAAAAATTGGTTCTCCTGAAAGTAACTAGGTCATTGCAACCCAACCACTAGCAGCTCTAAAGAGGTCCCAGGTGTCCATTAACCTCCTTGCTTGCTTCTTGGTGAGATGGGTGGGTAACTATGATGTTCTTTACAGGGCCTGCCAGATGGTGGAAAGAAAAGCTGTTGTCACCTGCCTCAAAAAATGTTACAAGATTCAATTAGACATGGAAACCCCAAGACACGCTGCAGTCTAGTCAAGGTGTGTGAGATCCAAATTATCTTTTGTAATTGGCAATGTCATTTTCCCCACACTCTGAAATTCCTCTGGTTTCTTGGTTAAAGAGTCTTAAGTCAATTCCCCCATTCACAGACACCAAGAACAAAGAAGCCTGATCAAACTAGTTTGACTGGTGTTGCTGAGCTGTGTTCCCCTGAGAGATACATTGAATTCTTAACCCTCAGGATTTATGAATGTAACCTTATTTGAAACTAGGGTCTTTGCAGAGGTAATCAAGTTAAGATGAGATCATCCCAGATTAGGGTGGGGTCTAAATCTAATGACCGGTTTTATAATACAAGAGAGATACAAAGACACAGAGGGAAGAAGGCCAAGTGATGACAGAGGCAGAGATATGTGTGATGCAGCTACAAGCCTAGGAAGGCCAAGGATTGCTGGTAACCACAGAAGCTACCAAGAGACAAGGAAGATTCCTTCAGTGGAAACATGGCCCTGTTGACACCTTGATTTAGGACTTCTCCAAAAATGTAATGTAATAAATTTCTGTTGTTTTAAGCTGTATGATTTGTGGTCATTTGTTACTGCAGCCCTTGGTAACGAACACAACTGGTGACCTATGACTTAGGGCCACTAGCTCTGATAGAGGGCAGCAGGACAGACAAGTCATCATCCACTGGGGGTTGAGTTAGTGAGCTGACTCTCTCTCAGTAGCTGAGGTCTCAGGCGTCTGAAGCTTCGTAAGTACCTTTCAAAGAGTTCACTACTTTTATTTTGCTCCAGGCAAAGACGGAACCTGGCTTTGATAGAATTTGTTAAAATCAATTGGATTTAAGAGACCTAAGTACAGATTTCTATTGGTGTTGGATCAATCTGGCCACGTGGGCACCAATACCAGAATCCTCCTTGACATCCACAGTAAAGGAAGAGATTGGCCTTGGATTGTTTGAGCTTCTTGAAAGCAGACTATACTTAGCTTCAAGCCAGGCTCACCCAAATTACAATATTGTCTCCAGTTTCTTTCCAATCTTGTCCCCTTTTATAATTATAACACATCGTGAGGGGGCCCTCACAAATAAATGCTTGTTTTCACCTTTCCAGGACATCCTGACTTCACAGCAGACAGGTTTTCCTCACTCACCTCTATAATCTTTTAGGTCTTATTATTTTTCCTGTGTCTGAAGCACCCTTACTGTTCATTTAGACATACTTATCATGTCTTTTTTTCTGTGCCTAGAACTGGCGTAGATGCCGGGGATGGTTGGAATAGAGAATGAATTAAACCAGCTCCCTATGTTGTGGGTGGCAGGAGTGGCACCAGGTTTAGACCGGTGGGGTCACAGCAGACCTGGGTTCAGCAACCTCAGTACTTGAGTTCTGGCTAGGAAAGAATTCAGAGCCAAGACTCAAACTATAAGAGAACATTTATTTGGAAAATCACAGAGGTAGAAGAAATAATTTTTAGAAGAATTGGACTTAGAAAACAAGTTATAGGGGTAAAGGAAGGGCCCTTAGAGCTTGGGAGTGAGGAAGGTACTGGTAACTCCTTGGCGAGAGGAAGGGGAAAGGTACGGGTGAGCTCCCAGGAGGGAGAGTGCACTGTGACCTCTGGCCTAAGGGCTGAAGGGTTTTCAGGGTGGAGAGTTTAGGGGACGTCCCAGGGGAGGATCTTTTTTTTTTTTCTTTTTTTTTTTATTAATTTATTTTTGTTACAGATGTTTCAGGATCTTAATAGACTATTCATCAGCTTTCCAGGTGTGTCCTTTCAGGTTTGGGTCTCCACTGATTGATTGCTGGGCACCAGTCCTGGGGGTCAACAGTCAGTGCAGCTGGTCCTGGGGTCAGCCATGGGGTGGCTGGTCTGGTTTTGCTGATTTTCTGGGCCTGGAGCTGAAATACAACTGAGGCCTAGATGTTATCTAGGGAGGAAAGGTCAGGGGGTCCAAACCACATTACCAGCGATATGCTAGGGGAGAAAAGGTCTCCCTGGGGGCGAGGTCTCACCCTACAATCGTCCCTTGCTGGGCACCTGGGGCTTTCCACCCTGGTAACCTTCTGCACCTGGCTCACGCGCCTTGCTCTGCGCACGTCCAGCTGCCTACCTATTCTCCTGGAGCTCGGGGTTGGCATTGTCCAAAGTCCTGCAACAGATTTTAGACAACAAAGGGGAAATTTAGGGCCCTGTCATGAGAGACTGAACCTAGTAGATCATAGGGAGAGCACGGGAAGTGGTAGGATTCAGGTCAGGTGGCCCCAGAATGTGCCACTTTGGCCTGGGGATTATTTCCTGCTGAGGATAATCAAGGCCCAATAGATAGGGGGCTTGTACCAGAAAGAGAGCTGTTACAGAGATAATTTTTACATCGAAAGGCTTATCTGCATGGCTTGGTGAGCATCTGTTTACCAGACATCTGCTCTTCCCCTGTCCTGTGCATTGTCTTCCTCCCCTTTGAAACCCAGATTCCTACCCCCTTCTCCTTAGTTTAGGATGTGTATAAACCTTAATCGCCTGACTGTCAGGGAGTCTCACATCTTCAGGGTTCCCATAAGCACAAAATTAAATTTGTTTTGTTTTCTCCTTCTGTTAATCTCTCTTAAATCAAGTTAGTTATTAGCCCAGCTAAAGAACCTAGAAGGGAAGAAGGGAACTTTTTCTTCCTTACAGTGTGGTAAAATATATTTGAAAGCATTCTGCTGGGAAAGCAAAAAGGAAAAAAGAGAATCAATGATGGAAATAAAGGGATTAGTTCTTGAGAAACTTGAAGATGCTTCTTAGAATACAAAGATAGAGGGTGAGAGAGTTAATTTATGTTTTGTCCTTTAGCTGAGGTTATTTCAATTATGGTTGAATATTGGCGTTCTGACTGGTTGATGGTCCTGCAGGTAGTTTTCATACCAAGGGAGGCAGAAGAGCAAGGTAGGCATTGAAGACCAAATCTGGTCTCACCGCTTGCCAACCCTGTGATTCTGACAATTTCCCCAACTCCTGTCTACCTTGATTTCCTCATCACTAGGTCCTTTCAAAAACAGCATCCTTTAAAAGGAATCACCTACCACAGACGGCAGCTGCAAAGGACGAAGTGAGATAATGCATTTAAAATGTACCTAGAGTGGTTGGCACGCAATGTTAGATATTATTTTCACAAGTTGTATATGAAATATTTACCGGTAATAGCACTCAGCCGCTTGATTTTCCATGCGTGGAGTCACAAGCCCCTAATTTGTTTTCTCTGCAGATGCTAAGTACTACCTCCTATTTCCAGTCTCACCTTAAATTCGGAATTCAAGACAGGCAGCTCCTTCTATAGGGCTAACGGTGGCTCTTCCTGCTGTCTTTATCCAACAAATACAGATACAGTGCCTCTTCCTGGTGCAGGAGACAGAGTGAACTAAAGAAACAAAGTCTCCGACTTCTTTTGTGGCTTAAATTCTAGCGACAGAGAAAATCAAAGACACAGACAGGGTGCGGCAAAAGTAGATTTACAGATGTTCATATAGAACATTATACAATAGTTAATAAGTAATAACCCAAGAAGAAACGGTTTTGCACACTCACACGTGTAAACCTACGTTTGCCCCACTCTGCAAAATAAGGTCAGGTGGTGTTCAATGTTATGGAAGATATTCAAAGCAAAATGAGCCGGTACTTGTGGGACATCTACTGGACCTCAGGGGCGGCAGCCACCTTTTGCAAACAGAAGTGCCATCACTAGTGGGACTCATGGAACACAGAGTGATAAGTAATCTTTGTTTGGAAGATCGAAACTGTCACCACATAGAAATAACCACGGGCAGGCTGATCAACCAGCAAAAAATGAGCACATGCAGAAGGTGAGGACTCCATCAATAACGCTTGCAAATGTATCCTAACCCCCACTTATGTCACCTCCCTTTGTTCTAAACCCAGATGCAAATCTGCAAAGAGGAGAAGGAGGAGGAGGAGGAGGGCGGAAGGGCAGGAGGAGGCAGCCAGGATGAATACTGAGAACAAAACCGGCCTTGATCTTTCTAAAAAGGTCAATGTGGGATTTTAATTTCCTCTCGTAGCAGGAAATGGAATTAGAGTTTGCCCCCAAATAATTTGAGAATATTACTTCTTCATTTAATTAGAAAATTCCTCCAGAAATGTTTTCACTGAAAAATTCAGCTACATATAGTTTAAAAGATAAACTTGCAGATCCCGAGGAGAGGGAAACCCAAGGCTTGGGAGTGGAGGGTGTTGCTCAACAGCCTGGGCAGCTCCCTGGGGACCGCTCACCTCCGCTCTCCCCACTCTCCTGCAGACGCTCCTCTCTCAGCCAGGTGAAGGGACCAAGGGCCTTGGGCGAAAAAGCACCTCCCGCCCTGGGTGGCCAGGTTAGAGCATCATCCCGTACACTAAAAACAAAGGCTTCGAGTTCGATTCCTAGTCGGGGCACATACCTAGGTTGCAGGTTCCATCCCTGGTCTGGGTGCATATGGGAGGCAACTGATCAATGTCTCTCTCTCTCCCTTCCTCCAATAAAAACATATCCTCGGCTGAGGATTAAGAAACAAGAACAGCATGTCCCAGGGGGATCAGTCCCGTTGGGCCTGTGACCAGCACGATGCCCTGCTGGGGTGCAGACAGCTGAAGTGTGTTTTCTCCCCAAAAAGTCCTGCTGCCCTAGGAGACAGCGAGCTGTGAAACACCTTCAGAATCAGAAAAATATGGGCTTGATCACCTCCTCTGCTAATTATCTGTGGTGTGGCCTCTCTGACGGAGTTTCCGCCTCTGTACAGTGAGGGGCTGTCCACAGGGATTCAACAGCAGCACATGTCAATTACCTGGCACATAACAAGTGCTCAATGAATGGTCTGCAGGGCCGTTACTGTTGGCCTGGGATAAATGAGAGTCCACGAAGAGCCTGTGGGTCCTAAAAGCAGAGAGGGATTCACAGCCTGGCTGAGGCTGAACAGATAATCAAAGTGGGAAGAAGGGATGTGGGAGTGTGTGGTTCCAGTCCCTCCCTCTCGGCCACCTGTGCTCACTTTGAGTCCTAGTCGCTCTGTTCTCACGTGTGAAACGAAGACTTGAGTAAAGGGAACTATGCTTCCTCTCTTTCTGATTCTGTCCTCTGACACGGGTGTCCCAGGAAGCGCCTTGCAGTTCAGTGACAGCCGTGCCCTTCCGAGCAGTACTTTTCAGCTGCAGATATATCATTTCGTTCGATCATCACAAACTTTTTAAACATTTCATTTTCCAGATGAGTAACGGAGGTCCAGAGCCACACAGGGACTTGTACCAAACCTCTGGGAGATTCAGAGTCAGACCTGAGCCCAGTTCTCATGACGAAGGTGCGAAGCCAAAATCCCAAATGGACTCTTCTCCCCAGTGCGTCAGTGTGCCCAGCACATAGTAGGCCCAGACCTACGCTGGAACTCAGTCAATGAATACCCATGATGAGCTGCAGAGAGCAAACCCCAGAGACATGGAGGAAAGCCATCAAACAACATCACGAAACATAACCTTGTGGTTCTGAGGCCAGGGGAGGGCGCAAATTGTGGGTGAGCTGATGCTCACTGGGGCCAGTCTGCTCTTTCTCAGCGCAGTTTCCACAGTGGGAGCAGCTGCCACATTCTGTGGCTTCTTTCTAGGCCTTTGATTAATTGCCCCTTTCATGGTTCATATTGCCTAATTGCCTTCCAAATGGGTATTCCTGGGTGGTGACCTTATGAGGGGAGGTGTGTGGGTCTCTGGTGTGCCTTAAGTATGATGTTGCAAAGCTACAGCTCAATGAGGCTTGCTCTTCCGATAGCACGAGGCAGCGACAGGAAGGGTGTTGTGTTTTCTGTATGGTGGCGCTGTTCCACAGAACTTTCTCCCGGATGAGATGTTCAGTGTCTGCACGATCCAATTCAGTGGCTACTGTCTGCATATGGCTAGTGAACACTTGAAATGTTGCTGGTGCAACTTGGAATTAAATTTTAAATTTTATTTCATTTGAATTAATTTAAATGTATATGTAAATAGCCACGTGTCCGGTGGCTACCATATCGGGCCTTGGAGCTCTAGAATAATCAAAAGATTGATTTTACAGAATGAGATTCAAATCCTAGTTCTGCCACTCACTGCCTGCATCGGCTTGGACACTTACAATTGCATGTATAAGAAGATTCAAAGCACGTAGGAAATTTGAGTGGCGGCTTTTCCATCTTCTGATCTCTCATGGTCTGAAGAAGGAATCCAAGACCAAGTTAACTGGAATTTATCCATCTTAATGTTATCCACATTGATATGGAGATGATGGAGTGGGCTGTGAAGACAGCTTGCAGCAGAAACTTTCACCTACTTAAAACTCATGTTTGAGTATGTTGAGGTTCAGGAATCTTCTGTGGCCATGAATGCAACTTAGGAATATTCTGAGGAGTCATTAATTCTGCTGATGACTGCAGCGATCTTCTGATCCCTGACCAGGCTTTGTGGCAGGTGGTACAACTCCTTGAATGCACATTTCAAGTGTGAATCTCCATGCCTTTCTTCTGCCTGAAATGTTATCTTGCACCCTAAACAGTACCCCCTTGTCTGCCTTACCAATGTCCTGTCTTGGACCTTCTTAAAGAGTCAGCTCCAACATTGGTCCTCTTGAAAATCTTCATTTATTTATTCTCAATGCCCCTTGAACAAGCTTTTGTTGCAGCACCTGTGGATGTCTGCATGGCAACTTCCTGTTAGAGAACCATGTCTTTCAATCTCTAGAAATTCTCCAAACCTAGTGCAGAACCTCATAGGTAACAGGATCTAAGTAAATATTTGACAAGGCAGTAGTGATGACAACAACAAAAATGAGGATGATGTGATGATGATGATGATGATGGTGATGATGATGGCAATGATGGTGATGATGATGATGGTGATGATGATGTAATAATAATGATGATGGTGATGACGGTAGTGATGATATTGATGATGTTGATGATATAATGATTATGGTTGTGGTGATGACTAATGATGATGATGATAATGGTGGTGGTGGTGCTGTTGCTGCTATTGTAATGATGATGATAACAATGATGATGATGGTGATTATTGCAAACATTTATATAGTGGTTGCCATGTTTCAGGAACTGTTATAAATGGCATTCAACAACTCCACATAGCAGCTACTATTTTTGTCTCCATTTTGCCTATAAGTAGAATAAAGATCAAAGAGTTGAAAGAATTTTCCCACCCTGGCCAGTTAGCTCAGTGGTTAGAGCATCAGCTCGCAGACCAAAGAGTCACGAGTTCGATTCCAGTCAAGGGCACGTACCTCGGTTGCGGTTCGGTCCCCAGCTATGGTCGGGGTCGTGTGGGAGGCAGCCAGTCTATGTGTCGCTCTCATGTCAGTGTTTCGATGTTTCTCTCTCTCTCCCACTCTATCTGAAGATGAATGGAGAAAAGTATCCTCGGGTAAGGATTTAAAATAAATAAATAACTTTCCCAAGTTGGACTGAGCTTGGAAGTGGATTCCTTTCTAAAACGGCTACACCTTCAGAGTGCTGAAGGATCTGCTCTCCCAGGGGATCTGGTCTCCTGGCATCTTCTCCCCATAGAGCCCCCACGAGAACAAATGTTGTCCTGACTCCTGTTGATTTGGGAGTTAAGGGACCAACACCCCTGCATTTCAGCATGAATTACTGAGCCTCAGAAATAGCCCTGCGAGGCTCCTGAGGGCAGGAGCGTGTCCCCACGTCCCTTCCCAATTCCCAGGCACTTATTGCCTGGACAGCTGCAGTGGAATGATTTACAACCACTTGGTGTTTTTCAGCGAGAAGCTGAAAAATGCCACAAACTGTGGAATACCAATTGTACAACCTCTCACAGAAAGCAGCTGCCAGTGACTTTCTGCAGACCTGCCTACCTTCTCCCCCAAGCCCACACACACTTGTCAATGCAGGGCTCGCCCCATGGCAGTCCTGCCCCCACTGGCTCTGGGCGGGAGGGAGGGAAAGACATTAGGTGCTGAGTGGGATAGAATTTATACAGTGGTGGGTTTTCCCATGCCTCCACTGAGCTGAAGGTTTGTTTCCTTCACATTCTCCTTATCTAGCACAATCGACTCATTTAAAAAATATTTACTGAGTCTCTTTCATGTGCTAGATGCTGGGGACACTGGCCTGAAAAGATACCCAACCTCTGCTCCTTCGTCTAGTCGGGAGTGAAGGGTTGGGAGTAAGTATTGGCTGTGCAGTGTGATGAAGGATATCACACAATGGAGCCCGGGGCATTATGGCGGCGTGAGGGAGGGTCTCACCCTGCTTGAGGAAATCGGAAGGCTTCCTGAAGGAGGGGGCATTTAGGCTGTACCTCTAAGGCTCGTGAAACTGAGAAGGCTGGAGGGAAGCCAGAGAGAAGGAATAATTTTCAAAAGGCACAGGAGCATGAGAGGGTGCTGTGATGGTTAGTTAACGTGTCCAGCTGGCTAGGCTGTAGTACCCAGTTACTGAATCGAACACTTAGTTACTAATCTGGGTGTTGCTGTGAAGGTATTTTGTAAATGTGGTTGACACCTATAATCAGTTATTTTACGCAAAGGACCCACACTCTGTAGCATGTGCCCACCACATACTAAAAATTCAATACATGGTATTCATGATTACCCATTATTGCCATCTTGTTACTATGGTTATTAGGATAAAACTGAGATACAAGAGGCCATTTGACTTGCTTAAGGTCATATAAGTAGCTTCAATTTAGCAAAAACCCTGCATACGTTAGCTGTGTTTTACACACAGTAAACACCAGCAGTTATTACCATTCTCATCTCCATTTACAGGGGAGAAAACCGAGGCACAGAAAGGTTAAGACACTTGACCAAGTTTGCACAGCCTGTAAAGGGCAGACCTTGGATTCAAACTCAGAACTTTGGGACTTGTCCTGCCCTACAGTCCAACCTAAAACATAGTTGCTGTTTGACCCTGTGCCTTCCATGTTCCTGCTTCCCCAGTCAGGACGTATCTGTTTCTCATCACAGCCAGGCCCACCTTCTGAGTCGATCAAATCAGACTGTGAGTTCATCTGTCTACTGAAGCAATGAGGGATTGGGACATGTGTGGGGCAGAGATGGGCCAATCTCAGTCAAATGTGTACATTATTGCTGGAAGACCCCCTGGTAGCCAGTCAGAACATTGTCTCCGGATCTGCCAGAACACATCCTCATCTGCCCTCAATCATCTGGGTTCTGGGGAGGGTTTGTCAGGCAGTCAGACATGTCACCTCCACAGGATGGGGCTGGCAGGGTGTGCCCCAGCCCTGCCGGCTTGCTGATGGCCCCAGCTGACAGCCTCAGGTACCGGATTTCTCAGGCTGGATAGTTCGGGTCAATACTGCGCTGTCATCAATTATGGCCCAAGGCTGGACAGCTAGTCATCCATCATGTCTTCACAGCCTGCTGGAACCGAATCGTTGGGACCCTGCAGCCCATTCTTCCAGGCTAGGACCTGAGATTTCACTGTGAGGCTTAAAAGGCACCTGCTCTGTCCTCTTATTTGAAATTTCTTTGTATTTGAATCATAGGTATTTGTTGGGCTTTCCTCTTGTGAATGTTTAATGACAGAGTAATAGGACTTTGAGGTTCAGCAATTCCCTTAATTAATTTCGTTTCAATTTCTTTTACTTCTATTATCTCTAGAGTAAAACAGTTTAACGTTGTATTTCAAGAAAGTCAGGATACTATGATCCTTTTGTTATAATTTTATTTCTATCTCTTGATCTCCTGTCAATTAGTATATAAGCATAGAAAGATGTCTGGGATGATCTTCATCAAATGTTAACCATGGTTATTTCGGGATGATAGGATTTGGGGTATGTTTGGCATTCTTTCTTTGTACCTTTCTGAATTGTTTCAGTGTTTTATGACAGTCATGTATCTTTTCTACCAAGACAGTCATAATAAAAGAGAGAGGGGGTGGGTGTACAGAAGTTCAGACTAAGAATAGGGCCCTACAAAGTTTCGGTCCAAGCTTCTATGACACAATGAAGAAATGGAGGCTCAGAGTGGGCTATGGATTTAGATCTCAGTCTGGGTTTTTCTCCCAATATTCATTCATTCATTCATCAAAAATTTAGTGAACATGTACTTGGAAATAAGACGAATCCAATGCAGTCTCTGCCTTCAAGGAGTCAGAGAGTTGAATCAAGATTTATATTGTAATTGATGCAACTACGGAGGAGACCACAGAGGGGCCTGAAAGCACAGAAGAGGGGACCCCTGGAGAAGATATGTACAGCCATCGGTTAGATACAAAAGGGGGCAGAGCGGGGTCCAGGCAAGAGAACGCATGAACACACCCATGGATGCAATAGAGAACATGGGCCAAGGATCAGACGAGGGACAGTCACCACGTGGCTAAAACAAAACTGAAAAGTAGTGGTTAGGACTGGGGAGGCATCGAGCTGGAAGGTTAGACATAGGCAGGTAAGAGTCAAACCCCCTGGAATCTGCATGGAAACCACATGAGGACACAAACTTTGTTTTTCTCATTTGCTGCAGCATCCCCAGCATCTAGGGTAGATGCTCAATAGATAACTATTACATAAATGGCTCAGCAAGAAAGGGCACCCCCTCCAAGAAGCCTCCAACTCCCTCCTCTCCCAGTGCCAGAATTAACCCCTCCCTTATCTCTGTGTCTTAGGTCTTTGTCCATTTCTTTATTTCTTTTTTTTTTTATTGTTGAAAGTATTACAGATGTCCCCCTTTTCCCCCCATTGACCCCCTCCTTCCCACTCTCACCCCCCTCCTGCCTTCCCCAGCCCAGTGCCCCTGTAGGTTGGTTGTGCATATATGCATATAAGTTCTTTGGTTTATCTCTTCCCTCCCCTCCCACCCCCCCATCCCTCTGAGGTTTGTCAGTCTGTTCCCTACTTCCAGGATCCTGGATCTCTTTTGGTCCACAGCTTGTTTTGCTCATTATATTCCACAAATGAGTGAGATCATGTGATATTTGTCTTTCTCTGACTGGCTTATTTTGCTTAGGATAATATTCTCCAGGTCCCTCCATGTCGTCTCAAAGGATAAGAGATCTTTCTTCTTTACAGCTGCATAGTACTCCATTGTGTATATGTACCACAGCTTTTTTATCCACTCATCTACTGATGGACACTTGGGCTGTTTCCAGATCTTAGCTATTGTAAATAGTGCTGCTATGAACATAGGGGTGCATATATTCTTTCTGATTGGTGTTTCAGGCTTCTTAGGATATATTCCAAGAAGTGGGATCACTGGGCCAAGTGACAGTTCCATTTTTAATTTTTAGAGGAAACACTGTATTGTTTTCCATAGTGACTGCAGCAGTCTGCATTCCCACCAGTGTCCATTTCTTTTAGCACCTATAAAAATCTGTCTGGTGGAAGAGATCGTTTTTCCATGCCAGTCTTCCCCATAGACCACAGGCTGCGCAAAGAAAGGTGGAAGTTAACATGTCTGATTCTTCTCTTTATCACCCAGAGTATCTGGCACACAGTAGGTACTCAATAAAGGTTTCATGAAAAGATACCTATTAGGATCCCCTTATCCCAAGTCTTTCCTCCCAACTTACCTGGGGCTTTTCACTACACCTGGCCACAGTACCTACGATTCTAAATGTCTAAGTGACCCTGCAGGAAGGGTTCTGTTGGGATGGAGAAAACTGTAATGAACATACTTTGGTTCCACCTGTTCAGGAATCAGTCCCTTTTCTTTTGGCATCCCACACTTTTGCTTTCCCTTGGTAAGCTACCAACTAAATGCAGTTTTGGTGGGAGTATCCGTCAAAATGATCCATGCAACCCCAACCTGTGGTTCACCAACAGGTTGGGTCAATCAGTTCCTCTCTCCTAGGCTTTTCAAAAATGAGCAGAGTGATGCAAAGACAAAAAAATACTGAAACAAATTTGCCCCAAGGTGTTCTCCCATATCCTTCCTGATGGGTGTTTGTTGCTTGCAACTAAAGAAACTCTGCAAACACAGGCACTAGATCATTCACTGTTTGGCGTGTTTCATTAATTATCCAGGCAGGCCACCGGCAACGGACCATTTCTGTTCTCATTCAGCTCTTCGACAAGCCTTTTTGAGTGCCTGCTTTGTTCAGGGCACTGTGCTATCTTTTTGAAGTTTATATTACCTGGATATTAACAAGAAAATGTCAGTAACCTCAATTTTAAAAAGCAGGCAAAGTATATAATGAGCCAGTGTTTGGAACAGGAAACCCCAGAGACCACCAAACATAGGAAGAGATGCTCGCACTCATTAATAATCAGAGACATGCAAATGGCATCCACAACATGATATCAGTTTCCACCTATGAGATCGACAAGCATCAGAAAGCTGGGTGATGCGGAGTGCTGGTGGGGGGAGGGGTGGAGATGCTTCTGCCGGAGGAAGGGCGGTGTCGTCACATGAAGCCTACTCAGAGCCTGGGGGCCAACAGTGCAGTCCCTAGGGCTATGTCCCATGCCAACTTTCTCACTGGTCCGTAGGGAACATGCATGAGAACTGAAGCATTGTTTGTGGTAACAGGAAGTTGGAGAGGATTGGGGTGCCCATCACAGGGAAGGTAAACGGGTAAGAAATGAAGGATGCCCCTCAAGGAGCAAAGTAGTTAGAAAAAGTGGACTAGCTTCACACTGAGCAACATAGATGGAATGTCAAAACGGTGGAGGGGAAATAAAAGAGAAAGACCAGAATGAGATATGGCACAATGCCCTTCATAAATTAAATGACACATCCCTAAAATAATATTTTGAGAGAGCGTATGCAGACAAATGATGCACATTAAATGCACTGGAATGCTTGTCGGTGGGAAAGAGAAAATGAAACGGGAAGTGGGATTTACGTGGAATAAATAAATAAAACAGAAGAGGATGGGCAAAGTTGACATTGTTGTGTCTTTTTAAAAATTTTTTATCCTCACCTGAAGACATGTTTGCATTTATCTTCAGATAGAGTGGGAGGGAGGGGGGGGAGACAGAGAGAGAAACATCGATGTGAGAGAGACACATCGACTGGCTACCTCCCACATGACCCCAACCAGGACAAACTGCAACCGAGGTACGTGCCCTTAGCGGGAACCGAACCCGGGACTCTCTGGTCCCCGGGCCAACGCTCTAACCACTGAGCAAACTGGCCAGGGTGATTGTTGCATCTTTTACCAAAAGGCATTAGGGAAGGAAGCTGACTTGAACAAGGCAGGATGACAGGACCTTGGGAAGTACTCGAATCTGATCAAGGGAAAGCTTTAGCATCATCCAGGGACCAATGTGCCAGCCACCCCTGCTTCCTGGACCTTCTGGTGACATGTCGTCCATGAGCATGAGGGTGTTTCCTGAAAGACTGTGCAGGAGTGAGTGAAGCTGTTCGCTGTAATCGGTGTGTCTCCTGGTACTGTATGCTCTGATATCAGGGTTACTCACCAGTGACACTCCCCAGACCAGGAGAGGGACACCTTCCTATTCTGGTTACATGAGTCACTCTGTCTTAGGGTGAAGTTAGCGTCAGAATGCCACTACGTTCATATTCGTTGTTGGGTATTGTCAGCGCAAAGTTAACTTAAGATAAATTAGATATAGTTCTAATTTCATAATCGCTTTAAAATTTCTGAATCAAAAAAATCTGTAAGTATCAATATAGGTGAGAGGTTGACAGAGCAGTTCTTAAAAAATAATATGGTCAAGATTCTGGGTTCTCCAGCAATTAATTCTACTTTGTATTTGCCCAAGAGAAACGAAACATAGTCCACATAGATTTGGGCTTGTACAGTTATTGAGCAACCCGATTCCCAACATCCAAATGCTGGAAACAACCCCAACGTCCATCAACTGATGAACAGATAAACAACCGTGCTGTATCCATACAATGTGATACTACCTAGCAGTAAAAAGAACAAACTACTGACTCACACGCATGGGTGACTCTCAAAAGCACTATGTTGAGTGAAACAAGCCACCACTAGTGAGTACACATTGCGCGATTCCATTTCGATAAAGACAAATCTAATCTGCAGGGTCAGAAAGCAGGTCAACAGTCGACTGAGGCTGGAGAGCGGGGACTGACGGGTACGGGAACAAGGGGACGCGTGGGCTGATGGAAATGCTCTGTGTCTTGATTGTGGTAGAGGTTAGACAGGTCCAATAGTTTGATAAAAGTCCATGAATGATACTTGAAATGTGAGCGTTTTATTTTATGTTAGTTGAACACTCAATAAAGTTGATTCAAAAAAGGTAATAGGATATTCAGTCGACAGAACAGAGAAGAATCCCCTTTTATTAGGGTGCTAGTATTGCAAACCCTATTCCTCTCTGAGTGGTCTACACTACTTGAAAATGATCCTGTTTGTTTTTTTTTCCTCCCTACAGGCTGATTAGAAAGATCTAACGAAATAGCTTATCGGGAAATAAACGCAACAATAATGAGGAGGAGGAGGAAGAGGAGGAAAGGAGCATTTATTGATGACTTACTACGGGCTAGGACCTCCAACAACTCTATAAGGTAGTTACTATTATTAACCTCATTTTATAGAAGGACACTGAGACATTCAGAATATAAGTAACTTGTTTAAGTTCACAGAGGAAGTGATGGAGTTAGGGTTCAATCCCAGGTGGTACAAAGGCACACCTTTAAGCTCTAACCCTTACAGGCTGCAGAGCTCTGAGTGAGCTGTAAAATATATAAATGTCTTCATCAAAAGAAAAAAATTAAGGATGGGAAATTCATGCATTAATCCAAGCAAGAAATATTGGGACCCTCACACCTTACAGGTGACAGCTATCTGTATACTTAGTCACAGGGTCCTTTGAATAGTTCAGAATGAACAAAGGTACCTGCTATTTTTTTCCAAACTTTTTTGTAACGGAACGCTCTTATTTGCTGTCACACCTGCCATCAAAGTTGCCACAAACCAATGAACAAATTAACACAAGGGATCAATGAGCAATGGCTATCTTCCTCTCATGGTGAACAAGATGAATGACATTGAAGGATGACTGAAAAACCATGTGGCCCTCAACAGCCCCGGGCTCCCCACTCATTGGAAAGTCAAGCTCCTGGACTCCCACAGCAGATCTGTGCAGCCAGTGTGGCCAGGCTGGTCCCAAGGTGACCGTCTCCTCCGCCAAGGCTGGGAGACTCTGACATTCCCACGCTGCACTGGGCACGGAGGGGAAAGGGACAGCCCAAAGGCGTAGGATGTCACTGGTAAGGACTGAGCCCCGTCAGCCTCATCCATTGGTGCTCAGCTCTTCAGTTATCCCCTAAAGCAACCCGGGGAAGAGAAGCCCATTGTGGGGATTGGGGCTGGGCCGAGGTTACAAAGCTTGGTCATGTGTCCTGGTTATAAAGTTCTGGAGCCAGACTGCCACCTTCAAGTCCTGATTCAGTCCGTCCTAGCAGGGTGACTGGGAAAGGGTGTTAACCTCTCTCCATCTCAGTGTTTTCATTTGTATTTTCTGAGGTGGTTTTTTTGGGGGGTTTTGTTTTTTGCCATTTTAATATATATAGTTCTTTTCTTTTTTTTTTCCCCATCACCATTTATTCCCCCCAATATCCTTCTCCACCTCCACCCACACCTGTCAGCCCGCAATCACTCACATCCGTGTCCATGAGTTCTTCTTTCTCTCTTTTTTCTTTTTTGCTCAAACCACCCCCACCCGCAACCAAGCTGTCAGCCTGCTCTCCCTGTCTGTCTGTCTATCCATCTATCTATCTATTTATCTATCTATCTATCTGTCTGTCTGTCTGTCTGTCTGTCTATCTGTCTGTCTGTCTGTCTGTCTGTCTGTCTGTCTGTCTGTCTATCTATCATCTATCTATCTATCTAATCTATCTGTCTCTATTTTGCTTGTTAGTTCAGTTTGACCTGGAGATCATTATGCTAAGTGGAATAAGCCAGTAAAGAAAGACAAGTACCATATGATTTCACTCATGTGTATTTTCTAAGTTTTAAATCAAGAGTGCTTAGCACAGAGTCGGTACACAGTAAAAACTCAATAAAACTTAGCTGTGATTGTCATAATCATAGAAATTGCCGTAATTCCAAGATGCATCTTCTTCACATTTTGAAGTTCAGAGTGTATCTTAAAATTGATGGTTTCTGTCAATCTAAAATTATCCGAAATAAAAAAGTTTATTTAGAAATTGACATACTTTAATTAAATATGGTAATAAATCTCTCACTATTTTTTAAAATTCCACATTTGAAAAATAACATCAATAAACCAATTGGGTATCTTATAATCACTGGCATCTTAAATAAAAATAACTAGGTATTAAGGACTCAAATTTGCACTGTAGATGGGGATACAATGATGGGTTTTTTATTGTAGTCAGATGCTCACTGAGTGGAGCTACACTGGCTTTTGTCAATCCTTCCTATGCACAATGCTCTTCTCACCACAGGACATTTGCACATGATATTCATTTTTTAAAAACTTAATTTTCTTTATTGATTTTTTAGAGAGAGAGAGAGGAAGGGAGAGGGAGAGAGAGAGAGAGAGAGAAACATCGATGAGAGAGAACATCGATTGGCCGCCTCCTGCATGCCCCCCACTGGAGATCGGGCCCACAACCTGGGCATGTGCCTTGACTGGGAATTGAACCCGTGACCTCTTGGTGAATGGGTCAATGCTCAACCACTGAGCTACATTGGCAGGGCCACATGATATTCTTTTGAGTTCGCCATCCTTTCTTCTTCATCTAGCTAATGCCTCATCATACTTTAGTTCCCAGCTCTAACATTATTTCCTCAGGGAAGTCCTCTCTAACTTCCCCATCTAGGTTAAATTTTTCTAATATCATTTGCCATTTCATTATAGTCCTTGTCACAGTTGTGATTTTTATGTATATTACACAAACATTTGGTTACTATCTGTCTCTTGCAATAGACTCTAAGCTTCATGGGAGGAAGAAACTGCATCTTCTTCTGCTCATCACTGTATCTACCCATCACTGTGTCTGGCACGAAGCAGGAGCAGAATACGTACCCTTTGTAAGAAGGAACAAATAAATGAGTTTTGGAGACACCGTGGATCTTGTTGGAGAGTTTGGCACCTCAATTTTTAACATACATTAAAATGATCATTTAATTCATGTCTCTTAAATTTCACTGCAACCTATGCTCCATGAAAACAGGGGTCTTGTCTACTCTGATCTGTTGTAACCTAGCATTTTCGTGTTTCATATTGTATTAAAATATTTCTGTCTGTACCACGCCTCATCTTTGGGAGTCATGAGAGCAGGTATTATATCCTGGCCACTCGTACAGTGACAAGTCACACATCTGTAGCTAAAGCTCCCATTGGTCACACATCTGTAGCTAAAGCTCAGCTCAGTGAGTCCATCTCTCTGTGAGACAGTGCCCTTGGCCCCCCACAGACAAGTTAACGTGCACATAATATTCAAAGTTGGATCTGCCATCCCCCTAAATACGCACAGAGCTCACTCATGGGACAAATGAGTAAATGCAGGTTCCAGTACCCAGGCTCGCCTTCGCTGTGTCACAGGTGAGTTACTGGAAGGCACTGCCTCACCTCTGCCATTGTATTATCATGGTGGCAAGGATACAGGTTCCAGGAAGCACGGGGGAGCAGAAAAGCATGGGTTGGGGGATCAACTAGTCTGGGTTCAAGCGCCAACTCTCCTCAACATCATGAAAAACAAAGAGGGAAGGAGCAAATAGGAAGGGGATTATTAAGCAGTGTATATGATGTTAAGACCTTTTTATATAAGAGTTTCATTCAATTCATAAAAAATCTATGGAGTGGGACTTACTATACCATTTTAATAACTGGGAAATGGTTATTAAATGTTAATGAGCAGTGCAGAGATTAAAATCCAGATCTCTCTGACCCCAAAAGGGAGCTTTTTTTCTTGCCTTATACCCTGGCTGTGTGACCTTGAGCAGGCTGCTTAACCTCTCGGATCCCTTTATTTTCTGGTCTGTAACTGAGATGTTTCCCACATCTACCTCCAACGGCTACCCTGAGGGTCCAATGACAACGTATTTGAGGCAATATGTAAATTCCAGTTATTACTGCACTCAATATCCACAAACAGGTAGATCAGAAGAAATACATTCCTCTGCTGTGTTTAGGGCAGAACAGAGCTTTTATTATTCCTGAAAAAGTTGTCACAGCTGGAGAAGCAGCAATACAATTCCTTCAATAAAAGGGAGTTGTGTGGGCAGGAGGGGAATCAAAAGGCAACACAACCCCATCTTCCAATACAGCCTGTTTTTATTTTTACCAAAATACAACTTCAGATTAGATCGCTTAATCTTCGTCTGAGGTATGAGCATCTACAGCCCAGCTGTTGGGAGCAGGAGCACAGCGGTTAGATACTGCTCTGTGCCATGGCCCTCCGCCAGCCGCCCAGCAGATGACTCAGCACGGGAAGCTCACAGGCAGCACTGTATCCCCTAAATGATCGCCCTGATGTTGCTTCCTGCATTTCATCACAGGCCCCGCCTTTCCCTGCACAGGTGCTGGTTTCCATGGGAACATGCTGTCAACTCTGTAAGGTCACCTGTTGAAATGATCTAGCCTCTAGGTTAGCAGTTGGCATGACATCCTGGCTGGCCCCAAATGCTGGTGCTTTTGCCACAGCTCCAGCTCTCTCTTAGCTCAGTCTACCTGTTTGCTGAGATTTGCTTCTGGGTGAGTTTCCCCCATGATGAAACCTGGGGTCGCTAAGACTCACAGTGCTCAGAGAGCCAGTCTCCCTTTGCCGTAGAGGGAAGAAAAGAGAACAAATAATAAACACTCAGGGAACAGAAGGGAAGAAGCCACAGTCACTGCCCTCAAAGAGGCTACAGTTTACAAGGAGACAGAAATAGGAACAAACAAAAGCTGCAGCGACCAGTTCTAGAGTGCTTACTGTGTGCCAGGCACTGCTCTAGGTGTGTTAAATAATTCACCCCTTCTTGGCCTCACAACAATGCCAAGAGGAAAGTACTATTCTTGTCCCCATTTTACAGATGAGGAAACTGAGGCCAACTTGTCCAAAATCATGGTTAGTAAGTGGTAGAAGCAGGAAGTTGGATTTCAAGAGTCTGTGCCCCTAACCACTATATTATAGCTCCTCTTAGATAATTATAATATACTGTAGACTTAATACAGGGGGAGATTTAATGATTGTTCATGGACAAAGGTGTTCCACACAGGCAATCACACATGCAAAGGCCCCGAGGTGTCAAAAAGCCTGTACATACAGGGAACAAAAACAGCTTATTGTGGTTGGAGCATAACAAGGAATGGGGGACAGGAGATGATGGGGACGTGTGGAGGACATGTCACTGGAATGGTGGGCTGTGGTTGGGCTGGAATGGGCCCCGAACGCCAAGTTAGAATCTCGGATTTGACCTAGTAAGATGGGGACCCATTTAGAGAAGAGAGTGACTTGAGTAGCTTAGAGTCGAGAATAATCTTTCAGGCAGCAGTATGGAGGATGGATCTAGGAGGGAGACAGGAAGGGGAGAGAGGTTGTCCTGGGGTGGTGGCAGAGGGTGGGAGGAGTCACCATCCTCTGTTTCCTATTTTGGGAGGGATATGCACCCCTAAGGATCTCCTTATCCTAAATGACCCATCAGCCTGTGTCTTGGCAGTGGCATGCTAGTATGCAATCGACACCTGCATATAAATTGGATTGTAAGGCTTCCAAGGAAACCATTGACAGAGAAGCCAGGATGCCCTTCCAAGTCAGAAAAGTCTAATGATAAAGTCAATTTTCCAAACACCTGCAAAGAATAAAGGAAACACTCATAGCTGCAAGGAGCTCTGGAGAGCATTTGGATTTTGCCTGGCTTGAGGAAGCTACTCATCCTCCACTGGGAGTAAACTTCATGGTGCCTACCTGCCATACCTCCCGCAGCTGTGAGGGTGACCTGGACTGATCATAGAATTTCATTTTCCCACCTGTAACTGAACCAAGTGGTGGGATGTGTAGGCAAACAGGATCGATCAAGAGTGCTGCAAAATTTGACCTATGGATGGTGGGTCAGAGAAGGGCCCTGCTGGTGGCCAGCATTCCCGACATGCATGGAGAATGAACCTGAAACTGAAGCAACATTAAAGGAAACAGGACCAGAGATGGAGAACGACAGAGTCTTGATTATACAATTGAGCCTAAGATATAGCTGAGCCTGAAGTCAGTTACATCTATCTGCACTATACGTCTCCAATATTTCCAACACATTGCAGTTGAATCTCATTGGTTTATGCAGATGTCAATCATTGAGGCCAAGGGGATGAAATATGCTGGTTGGCCAGGTTTGAATCACATGATCCCTTTTGGAGACCAAGGGCTGGGGTATGAGTTGGGAGAGTCAGGAGCAACCACATCAGAATCATATAAACTGAAAGGAGAGGTGGGTGGCTTCCCAAACAAAGTCAAAGTCTTATTACCAAAAGAAAGAGAAATGGTTTCCAGGCAGGCGAAGTATAACAGATGTGCTCCAACACCTTTGACAATACAAATGTTAAAATTACATCAATCTTTCAAACTCATTAGTCCTTGAGCTGGGTTATTTAGAGAGTAAGTAATTCCACGGAGAGCTCTTGGGATGGGAGGTACATGGCAAGGGGTTCTTCTTCATTTCAGTCCCTGTTTTTAACTGAAGCTCATTGTCACTCTGCCCTATGGAAAGCCACTGGGTCAGCTAAAACACAGTTTTGTTTCTGTGAGCCTGAGGCCTCTGTTTTAACTTCTCATGACTTTGCCCTCATATTAGCATTCATGAACTCAAATTGTCAGAGAGTCTTGGGTAATTAGAGGCAATAAACAAATGCTAATTAGCACTCTGGCTCTACCCAGAGAATGCCACAGGCGTAGACCCAAGCTCAGTGTTTGTGTTTTCAGGACTCCTTGAATTTCCACATTCAAGAGCCCATTACGAACTTTCTTTATGAAAGAAAGAGCTCAGAGACAGTGTAGCATTTGTGAAAGGCATTGCCCTTCCAGTTTACAGACTTGCATTTCCATCTCAACTGGGCCACTTACAAGAGCTATATCCATAGACAAGTTACTTAACTTCTGTGAGTTTCAGTTTCCTCATCCATAAGATAGGAATAATAATCATCTCTAATGTGTCTTTATTGTGTGAATGAAATAACAAATGCAATGAGTGCAGTGCTTGGCACATGCTAAGTGTTCAATAAATGAAAGTCTGTGAGTATAGGTGATACACAAAGAGGAAATCGGTGGTCAAACATGAAAATTGGGGTGTAGCTTCTTCTCCGCTCTGTTCATTCCCATCACCACTGTTTGGCTTGGGCGTCACACCTCCTGTGTGGTCCAGTACGTAATTCTCTCCAAGAGCAATTCCTTCTCTACGTTCTCTTTCCAAATCATTCTGTGTTAGTTACCTAGAATTGCCATAACAAACTGTCACAAAATTGGAGGCTTAAAACAACCTAAATTTATTGTCTTACAGCTCCGTGTAGTCTAGACGTGTAAAATTGAGGCTTCCACAGGGTTGGTTCCCTCGGGAGGTGCTGAGGGAGAATCCATCCCATGCCTCTCTTCTAGGGTCTGGTGGTTGCCAGCAACTCTTCGCATTCCTTGGCTTGTAGCTACACCACTCTCACCTCTGCCTCAGCCTTCACACGGCCTTCTTTTCTTCTTCCTGTGTCTCCTCTTCTGTCTATCAATCTCCCTCTAGGCTTTGCCCTTATAAGGACCTCTGTCATAGAAGCTAGGACCCACTCAGGTAATTCAGGATTTTAAGTTAATTACATCTGCAAAAACCCTTTTTCTAAAATAGGTCATATTAACGGATTCTTGGACATATTTTTTTTTGGGGGGGGAGGGATTGTACCTTTAAACCCACTACATATCCCAAACCCCACATCTTCAGTTTATGGTCAGTCATTCCCACACACACCTCTATTCCTGGCATCACATCAATCCCAGGTTGGAAAGTCCACAAAGCCTTCTCATTTCGACCTAAAAGACTTCCAACCACAAAGTCTGCCACCTGAGGTCCTCCCAGAGGAGGCGTCCAACTTCTCCCTCCACACAGCTTGTCCTGGAGGTGCAGAGCTGCCTGCTTCCTCACTCTGCCTCTTAGAATGTCCCTCTACCCATGTTCCCATCCTGGGCTCTGAAGCAGCTTTCTGTTGCTGAAATTACCACCAACTTAGGGGCTTAAAACAACATGAGTTTACTTTCTCGCTGTCTCTGTGAGTCAGAAGTCTGGGCACAGCCTAGTTGAGTCCTCTGATCAGAAAACTGTCATCAAGGTATCTGCTAGCCAGGCTGTGTTCTCCTATGGAAGTCTGACCAGGGAAGAATCTACTCCCCAACTCATTCAGGTGTTGGTAGAATTCATCGCTTGCAGATATGGGACTGAGGGCTCAGTGTTTTGCTCACTGTTGGCTGGAGGCCATCCACAGTTCCCTGCTGGATAGGATTCCTCCATGTGGCTGCTCACTTCATCAAGCCAGCAAGGAGGAATTCTCATCTCAGGGGGGGCCTTGTCTCCCCTTTAAGAGCTTTCCCCAGATGATTAAGTTGGACCTACTCAGAATAATGTCCCTTTTACTGAACTCAAATAAAAAAACCTATTGAGACCTTAGTTACATCTGTAAAGTCCCTTCCCCGTCTCTCTGCTACATTGTCTAGGATGCATCAGAGGTCCTGTCCACACTCAAAGGGAGGGGATTGTATAGGACAGGACAACCCAGAGGCTGGAATCTTGGGGCCACAGACTCTTCCCTGTGCTTCCCAGGGGAGCTTCCCAATCTGTCTCCCCATGAAGCCACTGCTGTTCCTGTCTAGCTGGGTCATGTCTCCCTCTTCCTTATTCCTGGTGGCTCCATTTTTACTCCTCTATAGCACTAACTGATTAATTTACGAAGCAGCAACATTGCACCACACAGGAGTAAAAAACAAGGACTTGGGAGTTAGACCATCTGGGTCCATCCTGGCTTCTCTACTTTTCATAAGTGTGAGCCTAGGCTACTCAACCTTCAAAGCTCAATTAAACAAACAAAAAAAGAAACATGCAAAAGAATCTATTTGTGAAATTATTATAATGGTTGAATGTGCTAATTTTGGTAATGTAATTAACAGTGTCTGGTTCACAGCAAAGATCCAATATATGCTTATTTTGTCTAAGTCAGGATAGGCTAGGTTATATTGCAGTAACAAACAGCCCCCAATCTAGAAACTTACTGGCTTAAAACAAATGTTCCTTTCTTCCACATACTGTGAACCCACTGAAAGTTAGCAGAAGAATTCTGTGCATTTTAATCACTTAGGGTCCCCAGGTTGATGGATCAACCATCACACTGAATGTTGCTGGTTGCTGGGGGTCACACCATGTAAATGAATGGTCCATCTTAGAAGGAAAATAGGACACTCGTGCTCTCAACTCATTGGCCAGAATGAGTCACGTGATCCCACCATGGAGCCAGGAGATAAAAACCTCCCAGGTACTAAAGGGGAGAGGCCCACTTGTGAGTGCTCATAATGTTATTTCTATTAATATAAACCTCATGTCCCCTTAAGGGGAATCATCCTCTATCCACAACAGCACCAATCACAGTGCCTAGCATATAGAGACAGAACTTAAGAGCAAAATGTTAGAAAACCTAACTTTAAAAATAGAAGTTTCAATGCATAGAAAAGAAGGCATGATCCTCTTTGTAATATAATTTGAGGAGACAAAAATTTCCATCTACCCTTGAACCTGTCCTCTCTTTGCGTGCTACCATGTCTAATATTTCTGTCAGGAGCCTGATCCATGAGGGTCTTTAGAGGTGCATTTCTAACAGCCCAAGGCGGTTTGCGCTGCGTAGGCAGGGTAGGATATTTGCGAATACACCACCTACTCATCTAGCCTGTTACCAGGGCTGCTGTTCAACCCAACCAGCGTCTGCTGAGCTCACTGCAGGCAGCATGCTCGAAGCCGGGATAGGTTCTAACGTGGACCCGATCCTCAAAGAAGTCATCCTTTAGGAATCTTAAGAGCAGGGTCCGGGGAATGGGACAGACGGCAGATACATTTCGAAGGAGGAATAATAACGCCAGCTAATAATTATGAAGTGCTCTCTGGGTACCTGGCTGAGCAAACACAGATTGTGAGATTCAATCCTCAAAGCAGCCCGAGGAGGATGGAGACTGGAATTTCCTTTTACAATAGGCGCATCAAAAGAATTTCCACTGCTCCTTCAATGGGTCCTCGCAGGAGGTATGAGTATAATAGTATCAGGACTCACATAACGAGGGGCAAGTGGTCAGAGAAAATGATGGCATTAGAGTTTTTCAGAAGCTGATTCTGCTAGAAATCTTGCCTCAGTCAGTCACAAGCAGTGTGACTGTAGGAAACTTGCTTAACTTCTCTGTGCCCCCAAGTCTTCAGCTGTAACTGTGGGCTCCTGAGTACTTCTCCCCAGGGCCTGGTGGTCCCCGGATCACTCTCCATCTCTGTCTCCTTCCTCTTCCCAAAGTGCAGCACAGAGACACTGAACAAGGCTCCCTGCTAGAAACCAAGAAACTTTTGAATGAATGGAAAATATTTTTTTCCAATGAGTTTTAAAAATGATTTCCAGAGCCAGTCCATAGCCCCGATTAGGACTGCAAATGGAAGAGGTAAAGCTTTGGAAAATGAAAGCTATTAAACGCTATTAAAAACCCATATGGGTTTTTTTTTTTTTTCTTTAATGCAGAGAACATAAGTCCAACTGTTGAACGTTAATATGGGAACAAGACTGGGCTCCAGCAACTCGGGGAGTTGGACTCAAACCCCTGTGCAGCTGCGGAGGCTTCCTTCCAGCCCCCAGCAACACAGATGTGTGCGCGCAGCTGTTTGGGACTAGGCGGCAAGGAGCAGTGCAAAGAATTACGTGGAAATGAAGAGAATCAGCAGAACACAAGGGAAAAAAAAATAGACAAAAGGAGAGAGAAAACAGAACAAGGGAAAGACGGCCAGGAACAGGCCGATTTTCTCTGCCTCACGCGGCTTTGGTGGCTTGCGGTAAATGAGTTTCTAATGATGTTTTCAAGAAGCGGGTCTTATTTAGTGGGACTGACGCAGCTCCTGCTGCTGCCTGGCCTGGGTCCTGGGGAACCAGATGAAAGCAGGGGGAAAAGGCTTGAACTTGAGATTGCCATTCTCTTTGTCCTCCCGGGAAGGGCGCCAGCCAAGCACGCCTCCCTTCTCCTCTCCCTGCACTGGGTATTCAAGCAGCCCTACTATGTGCCAGCAGTTCTGACCTTCAAGGGTCACAGACCTGTGTGGGAGAGAGACTCAGACAGGGACAGTGTTGTGCTAATAAGTGGTTCTTTCATGCCAACTGTGTGCCAGGCATGGTATTTGTTTGAATTAAGTAATGGAAGAATGTATGAATGAGGAAATGAAACACAAGCCGCTCTGTGGGCCCAGAGATAGAGCACCCCCACCTTTGGGGTGAAGAAGGGAAAAGGGCAGGCTTCCTGGAGGAGGTGATGCAGTAGTATTCAGGAAAGGAAGACACAAAGGAGACCCTGAGGCAGAAGGGAAGGAAGCAAAGGCATGAGGCCTGTCAGAGAGGACATTTCATCTGGGGAAGTTGAAGTCGTTGGATTTAGGCGGAGGGTTTTAGAGGCAGGTGGTGGGAGATGATTATGATAACCCTTATTGTGTGCCTGGGGACATTTTACTATATCTAGAGACATTTTTGGTTATCACAAGTGGGGTGCGCCGCAGGCATTAGGGGATATGGGGCAGAGGTGCTTCTTAGCACCCTTCAGTGCACTAGATAGCTCTCCTTTCAAAGCCAGTACCTCTGGGGTTGAGAAACCTTGCTGTATGCCAACCTCATGCTGATCACTTTGTAGACTTTAAACCACTTTATCATCATCATAGCCCTGTGAAGACTGGGCTTATCCCCATTTCTCAGGCAAGGAAAATGAGGCTCTGAACACTTAAGGCACTCACCTAAGATCTCCCAGCTAGTAAGAGGCAAGGTGTGGATTTGAACTTAGACAGCCAAGCTCTGCTCCCTGTTAATAACCACTACAGGTGGGAAATCCACTGGCCATATTGGAACGGTCCTTGATGCTATGTTACAAAGTTGGGGCTATTTTTCATCTACAGACTTTTCACTTTCTCATTTACTAGAGTACTTTCCCCTAAGAACCAGAGGCTCGAGTCAAATAAAATTCCCACTTGTAAGCAGAGAGAGAGAGATCAAAGACATAGCAAAGAGTTTTCGATGTACTCATCATATTACCCCGCACCCTCCCTGGCCACTGCCCCAAGTCAGGCAAGCTGTGACCTATTACTAAATGCAACTGCAAAAGCAATTGCCCTGGTTTATTCAGAAACAGCCTTCAGATATAATTAATGGAAGTCTCTCTGCATGGCTTCAGGCTGTCTCTCCTCTGTGGCAGGAATACCAAATCCTGGCGGGTCTGTATCATGAGACTTCCTTGAAGCGCTTATCACGTGCAAGATTTCTCTGCAGTTCTTTGTGGAGGCTCAGGTTGCTTTTCCTGCTAGTGAAGGTACAGCATCCAACCTCCCCTGAGCACTTGGGCCAGCACAGCATGGACGGGGGTAAGCTGCCTCTGGCCTCACGGCAGCAGAACCAATCTCAGAGTATTTGCAGACATCTGGAAAACACGGGTTCAAGACAGTGCCCACTGCCACAGCCCTTAATTGGATGCCAGCTTCTGGGCAGGACCTTCTCTTGCTGACATCCCTTGTCTTTACCGCAGTCCAGTGGGGCAGGAATTAACCTGCCCATTGAACAGATGAGGAAATCAAGGCTTAAAGAATCTAAGAAACGACAGAGCTGGAATTCAAAACCAGGCACTTGGCTTAGTAGAGGTGTAATGAAATAATAACTTGTGCATTTATTTTTCTAACGGCTTTAGAGTAGAAACTCTTTCTGGTTTTGTGTCCTATACCTAGTACAGCGCCTTTGCCCAATAAAGATTCGATCAATCACAAAAGCAAACATATCACAGACAAATGACCCTTACAGGGATACCCTTGACTCTTATGTCATTCATTTTTCTATAAAAACTCTAATGGGGTGATAGCTTATCGTGGGGTCCCTCTATTTGCAACTCATTTATAAGAAAAGCTCTGGAGAGAGTCAGGTTTGGGTTTGAAACCCAGCTCTGCCCCTTACAGACTATGTTATGTAGGGCAAGTGAGTTCACCTCTCTGAGCCTCTGTTCTGTTGCTTGTGAATGGGGATAATAACACCCACTTCACAGAGTTGCTGTGAGAGTAAATGAGCCAAGAACAGAGGAAATTCTTATATTGAACATTTAGTACACACATGAGGTGATCACTTAATTTCCCGGTCATTTTTTTAATGTTCTTCCTCATTTCAACACTAACTTAAGTTTTATTTTATCTGCAAATTAGGCTCAGAGAGGTTAGCAACTTGCTTGGAGACACACAGCTAGAAGGTGGCACCATTGGGACTTCCAAGTAAAGCAGTTGAACTCCAAGTTTGTCCCTTTCTTATGTACTTTGATGGCTTTTAGGAGGGCTTGAAAATCTGGGATTTGGATTCCAAATTAGAGTTTTAATGGGGGGATAGGGGGATGAGGAAAATATTTAGAATGGACGGGAAGTGGAAGAGGAGAGATCTTTCTTTTGAATGTGAGCACTGATAGGTCTGAATCTGAGGAGAGCTGATTCTGCTTCAGATGTGTTGCGTCTGGGGTTTTATTCCCTCGAGGCAGAGAGTACATCACATCAAATCCCTTCTCTGATGGGAAGAGATCATGGAACAACAAAAAGCGACAGACTAGGTGAACACAGAAGTATGTATTTCCGGGAATGAAACACTGATATGCAGCCTAGAGGGAAAGCAGAGGGGCTGAGGGTTTAAATGGTTGGTCTGTAGGAACTTGTATCCAGAACATATAAAGAACTCTTACAAATCAATAAAAAACAAATAGCCTGATTTAAAAATTGGCAAAAGGAGTTCAATAGACATATGTCTAAAGGTGACATACGGATGGCCAATAAGCACACGAAAAGATGCTCAACATAGTTAGCTACCAGGAAACGCGATCAAAACCACAGTGAGATACTACTTCACACTCGTGAGGATGGCTAAAACAAAACAGACAATAGCAAGTGTTGGAGCGGAGGTGGAGAAATTGGAGTCCTCACATGTTGCTGGTAGAGATGCAAAATGATGCAGGCACTTTGAAATATAGTATGACAATTTTTAAATTTTCAAAATTTTAGATATAGCCTTCCCATATGACCTAACAGTTTCACTTCTGGGAGCACTGAAAACATATTCACACCCAAACTTGTACATGAATATTCATGGCCACATTATTCATAATAACCCAAGATTTTTTTTTTTTTTCACAAAAGGCAAATTTATTGAGACAAAAGTAGATTAGTAGTTGCCTAAGGGATGGGGGTGAGGAAGGAGGAGTTGGCCAGTGACCACGAATGGCCATAAGGTTTCTTCTTGGTGTGAGGGCAATATTCCAAAAGTATATTGTGGTTATGATTGTATCATTCTGTGAATATACTGAATATCATTGCATTGTACACTTATAATGGGTGAATTGTAGAATGTGTAAATTTTACCCTAATAAAGCTGTGAAAAAATGACTGGTCGGTTTCCCCGGCTAGTGAGGGTCAACCACTGAACCCCCAGCAAACTGGCCTCACTCACTCACCCACAGCACAACTTACTCCAGTAGGAGGGAAAATCTTAAACCTACTAGATCACAGAACCTTTTTCTTATGGATCCCAGGCACCCCACTTGGGAAAAACTGGGAATGAGGGGCTGCCAGCTTTGTTGCTGACGGGGGTGGTACCGGCAATAGCTCTCTGGGCTGCATCAGTCCCCGGCCAGCCTGGAGGCGAGAGGGGACCCGCCTCTGATAGCATCTCAAGTGTGATTAAGTCAGCAATATGTCCAATGTGTCTGCTGCATTTGTACCATAGCTTCTTGCGCCTGGCCAGCCATTCATCCAGAACAAACTTGGCAGGATTGGGCAGCCAGCTAATTAATTGTTGCATCAATAAAACCCAGGTTTGGCCATCTCATGATGAATTACATTGTTTAAATGAACTTAACAGCTGCATTAAAGAAAGAAAACAAAGGAAATCAATACAGGAGGATTTTCTCAGCCAAAGAGTCAGCATTTCTCATGGACGAGGTTAGGAAGATGAGCACCTATCACATGGCGGAGATGCGTTTTATCACTGACAACCATCCAGATTTACATGTGGGAGTTTACGACAAAAAAAGCACAATACTGCAGCCTCAGAAGTAGTAGACTTTGGTTGGCACAAAGCCCAGACTTTGGATTTGGCAACACCGTGGTTCAAACACCAGCTGCTCCTCTACCTAGCCATGAATTTGGGCAAGCCACTCAACCTGGTCCTCAGTTTCTCTTATTTGCAAAATGGGGATAATAACAGGACTGATGTCTTAGTGCTGTGAGGAAGATTGAATTAGATGAAATGGAGCAATATTGCAGTTCTTGCGGAGTAGGTGTTTAATAAGGTTTGCTCTGGATCATGTTACATTTTTCTCTTGTTACTGTGTTTCCAGAAGCAGAAGCATCACTTCCATCTTCCTCCATGGTTCTATTTCTGAACTTTCTATTCTTCCCATTGATCTACACTTGTCAATCCCTTTGCCAACCCCATGCTGTGGTTGATAGTCTTTTTAAAAAATTTATTCTTGACAGTTTTACAGATGTCCTCCATTCCCCACCCCCCTTTGCCTCCCTCCACCCAACCCCCACCCCACCTCAGGCCTTCATCACACTGTTGTCTGTGTCCATGGACAATGCTTATATGCATATATGGTCTTTGATTTCTCTCTTCCCATCCCCCCACCCCCTCCTCTCTGAGATCTCAGTCTGTTCCCTGCTTCCATGTTTCTGGGCCTATTTTGTTCATCAGCTTATTTTGTTCATTATTCCACAAATAAGTGAGATCATGTGGTATATGTCTTTCTCTGATTGGCTTATTTTGCTTAGGATAATACTCTCCAGGTCCCTCCATGCCGTCTCAAAGGGTAAGAGATCTTTCCTTTTTACAGCCACGTAGTATTCCATTGTGTAAATGAACCACAACTTTTTTTTTTTTTTATCCTCACCTGAGGACATTTTTGCATGAATCCTCAGATAGAGTGGGAGGGAGAGAGGGGTGAAGAGAGAGAGAGAGAAACATAGATGTGAGAGAGACACATTGACTTGTTGCCACCCACACGACCCCAACCAGGGCGGGAGGACAAACTGCAACCTAGGTACGTGCCCTTAGCGGGAACCGAACCTGGGACTCTCTGTCCGCAGGCCGACGCTCCAACCGCTGAGCCAAACTGGCCAGGGCTGAACCACAACTTTTTATCCACCGATCTACTGATGGACACTTGGGCTGTTTCCAGATCTTAGCTATTGTAAATAGCGCTGCTATGAACATAGGGGTGTATATATTTTTTATGAGCGGTGTTTTGAGATTCTTAGGGTATATTCCCAGAAATGGGATCACTGGGTCAAATGGCAGTTCAATTTTTAATTATTTGAGGAAACTCCGTGCTGTTTTCCACAGTGGCTGCACCAGTCTGCATTCCCACCAGCAGTCACTAGGGTTCCCTTTTCTCCACACCCTCGCCAGCACTTGTTTGTTGATTTAATGATGGTAGCCATTCTGACAGGTGTGAGTATAGTGAATTTTAAAATTGGGTGGTTGTTCGAAAGATTATTTGGGGGAAAGCTTTTTTTTTTTTTTAACTATGGATTCAATTTCTTGCATATATCTATGTCCATTCAAGTTATCGATCCCATCTTGATGAGTTTGATAGTTTGTACTTTTTAGGAAATTGCTCCATTTCACCTAAACGCTTGCATTTCTGTGTATAGAGCTGTTGTAGGGTGTCCATATTAGCCTTTTAATAGCTGTGGGGTAATAGTATTCGCTCATTCATTCTTAACATTGGTAATTTGTGTCTTCTCACATTTCTCTTTTTCATTCTTGTTGGAGGTTTATCAAATTCATTTATTTTTTCTGAAGAACCAGTGTCTTTTGGTTTTATTGATTTTCCATACTCCTTTTCTGTTCTCAAGTCCATTGATTGCTACTTTTCTCTTAATCGCTTCGTTGTGGAAAGCAAATACAATAACATTGTTCAGTTTGCTTCGGGATAGATGTTTAGCTCATTATTTTTAGATTTCTTAAAGTGGAGGCTTAGATGGTTGATTAGAGACCTTTCTTATTTTTTAATGTAAGCAGTTAATGCTAATAAATTTCCCTCCAAGCACTACTCTGTTTCCATTCCACAAACTGTTATATGCTATATTTATTTTCATTAGTTTCAGATATTTTGTTTTGCAATTTCCTCTGAACCTTGGAACCTTTTCTGGTATCTCATTTTAGTTTATAAATCGTGGTTTCAACTATATCTGTTGTATATAAATATTTTTGCAATGGTTGCTCTAACAGTGCTTAACTTTTCACAAATCTAGAGTCAATTCTTACCGCTTCAATTGGAATTTAGAAATATTACCACCATAGTGTAATATGTTTTATATATATGTAAATATACATTAAAAATTCCATGCCTCAATGTTATATTTGCTTCCAATAAATATATTTTGAAGAATTCAAACAGAGAGGAGTTCTTTATATTTGCCCAGATATTTACCATGTAAGTTGTTCTACCTTCATTACTGAGATTCCGAGTTTCTTCCCGGTGTGGTTTCTCTTAGCCTGAAGAGTGTCCTTTATCAGCTCTTTTTGGGAAGACCTGCTGGCAACAAATTCCATTATTCTTCCTTCATATAAGCTTTGTATGGTGCCAGGTAAGTACTAGCCTTATTGAGGGAGATCACTTCATAAATTATGTAAATATCTAACCTCTCTGCTGCACACCTACAACTAATATAAAATAATATTGACTTTCAACTGTAATTGAAAAATAAAATCAATAGTTAAAAAAAAGAATGTCTCTCTTTCACCTTCATTTTTATTATTTATTTAATCCTCACCTAAGGGTTTTTCCATTTGTCTTCAGACAGAGTGGGAGGGAGGCAAGGAGGGAGGGAGAGAAAGAGAGAAAGAGAGAAACATCGATGTGAGAGAGACACATCAATTGGTTGCCTCGTGCACAACCCCAACCAGGGCTGGGACCAAACTGCAACTGTGGTATGTGCCCTTGACCGGAATCCAACCCACGACTCTGGTCCACGGGCCGGCGCTCTAACCACTGAGCCAAACCAGCCAGGGCTACATGTTTCCTCTTCCCTTAGCTCGGTCTTCGAAGAATGTAGCAAAAAGAGGGGCTCCTGTTCTTCACTGTAATAACAGGCCATGGATAAAGAAGCCTCACTGATGTGCAGCTCATAAGGTGCACTCTTCAGACAGGATGTTGTGGCCCTGGGATGCCATCTCAGCTTCAGAGAAAACTAAGCATAAACAGTGCTCTACATTTTTGTTATTGCGTTTTTAGTTCTAAAGTTTCCTCTTGGTTCTTCTTTAGAGCTTCTGGCCTGGACTCAAAGTCTCTTCGTTGAAACTTTTAATATTTTCGTTCATCGTAAGAGCGTGTGCCTACTGGAGCATTTTTGTCATAGATGCTTTAATGCTGTTTTCAGATCGTTCCAACACCTGCGTCATCTTGGCATTGATGTCTGTTGGATTGTCTTTTCCCACACAAGTCGAGTTTTTCCTGATTCTTCATATAGTGAGTCATTTTGGATTGCAACGGACTGCATCCTCACATTATATTACAAGATGGAATGTTGTTCAAATCTTATCAAGAATGTTGATATTTTTGCTTTAGTGGACAATTGACCCCGTTGGGTTGAGGCCACACATTTCTACTGCCCTTTTCTAGGTTGTCATTGTAGTGCTTCTTCCACTCTGAAAACCTTTGCAGTGCTATCTGGGCTTGGTCCTTGCACGAGCCCCCCATCGGTCAGTCTGGGTCCAGCCAGGGGTCTATTTCACGACAAAGAAGCAGATCCATGACACGTCCAGCTCAGGGATGAGCCCTGTGGCTCAGACAACAGTGTGCGGACATTTTCCTGAGCTTCTACCTTCTACCCTGTGATCTCGATACTTTTTGATTCCTTGGTTCTATCCATTTTGGTACTGAACACCCCTATGTATGGGGTCAAGCAGTATGAGGATAGAGAGGAAAAGAATACATTTTTGTCTCACCTTCTTGGGACCACAGCTTCTTCAATGAGAAACCAAGCTCCCTTCTCAAAAACCGTAGGCTCCCTGCTGCTGCTGATACCCCTTTCCTGTCCTTACAGCCTGAGCTAAAGGACATTTCCTGGAGCTCCCTCGTTTTCACTGATGCCCACGTCTTGGTTTGGGGGCTACTTGGAGTCTAGGCCAGGGAATATGAGAGGAAACAGAGCTAAACTTACTGGTGATCCTGGGTGCTTCAAATCTTCGTCTTCCCTCCAACCTGCCTGTTGCATTTTACTTCTGAGTTCTCAAAGGCTGATCCATACACGTCCCGGTTTTATAGCTCTATTCAGTCGGACAGGCAGGGTGTTGAGCACTCACCCTGTCTTACCCAGAACTGGGACAATCTTGCTGCTTTTGAAGCATAGCAATATTCTTATAGACTAGAAATAGTTAAGGGCTTATTCATTCAAGTTGGAGTAACTCAAGTTTGAAAACTGCTTCTTACCTTATAGATTTGCCCACATAACTTGTGAAATAAGTATTATCCCTTCCTATGAGGGCTTACATACATTAAATAAATTCCTTAAGAGCACACAGCTGGTAATTAGCATAAGCAGGACTTGAACCCAGTGTGTGCGAGCTCTAGGGCTCATTCGTCTTGATATCAGTACCATGTGCTGATATCATATCATCATTTTATTACCTGCAAGCATAAAGCTCATGCTTTCCTTTCTCAGATAATGTTGATTGACGGCAGCCCTTGAGTGTTGGAATTAGATCATCAGGTCCCAATGCAATTTTGTTCAATAAAACAGTAAAATCCTAAGATAATTCATTGCTGTCGAAGCCTTTGTTCTTTCACAGTGATTTGTGAAGGGAAATGGCTACCTTCTCTGACTTTATGCCTTATCCTTTGAAAACGCAGCAGCCAGAGAATCTTGACTCTTCACTCCAATTTTACAGATAACCATTTTGGAAAAGAGATAGTGCTGAGGCTACTCATGTCAAATGCAGGTAACTTAGTTAAGGAAAAATAATCCATTTTGCACTTGTGAAAATGAGAGACATGTAGCTAGCAGCTGAGACCCAGAGGAATTCAGTAATTACTATACAGTCTGTCTCTAGAAGACATCTGCCCAATAGTTTGGCTCCCTTTGGAGCTAAAGTGTCTGATAAATATTAGTCAGTTTTAGGAGAAAAATTCCCCCAAGCATCTTTCTGACCCACTGGAATATCTCAACGAGTTGATAGCTTTTCATCGGATGTAAAGAAAGTCCTATTATATTCAGACCACAGAGAAAGTCAGGGCTAAAATGACTAAGGAGATAGGATGGAAAGCTCTAACCTTCTTGGAGAAGATAGTGGGGCTCTGAAGTCTCTGTCAATAAATTTTAAATCATAAATGCAAGGGATAGAGAATAAAAACAGAAGTCAAGAGATTGCATCAGTTGGGATTCTTTTAGTTGGTGGTGTCAGAAATCATCTCAAATTAGGTTAAGGAGAGGTATAAAAATGTATTGGCTTAAAAAATGATTAGCTTGAGAAGATGGTGGCGGGCAGGGCCGGAGGGAGGGTGAGTGCGTGAGAGAGTGAGCTAGTGTGAGAGAGTGTGAGTGGACGTGAAGGTGGACGACCAAACTCGTGCAGTGCAGAGACGCGGAGCAGCAGGTTCCTGTGCTGTGGACGGAGCAGCCGGCTACCGTGGTAAGTGGCTCTTCAGGGCACTTCTCCCTGCGCTGCGGGTAAGTCCCACCATTTTGGAAGATCCCTGGTCTTCCCTGGGAGGAGGCAGTGGGAGCTGCTAGGGCCCAGCAACCTGAGCCCACCAGTGCACCTGGCACCCTCGGACCAGTGGACACCCTGGGTCAACACAGACCAGTGCACAGTAGTGGAGCTGCCAAGGTGCCGGTTGCAGAAGCCGCAAACGGCCAGGAGCCCAGCACCACCCCCCACAGTAGCAGCCCGATCAGAGTGGAGATATACCCCCAGCAACAGAGGCTGGGGAGCAGACATTCATTCCCAGACAACAGAAGCACAGACCAGCAGCTGAGACCCATCCCCAAAAACTACAGCAAAGGCTGAGCAGGAGCTGAGCCCCAAGGGGCAGCAGCACTCCCCAGTCGCCAGCCATGGGACCTGGGGATCCACAGAGACCTGTGTGACCCACCGGCCCACAAGAGCTGTGGGAAGCCGGGGCTTGAGAGGGACCTGTGCTATCCAACCGCCCACGGGACATGCGGGGTTTTTGGGGCACCAGAGAAGCCTGCGTGACCCAGTTGCCCACAAGATAGGTGTGGAGTTGAGTCTCCAAAGGAACTGTGTGATCCAGCTGCCCACGGGACCTGCGGGGTGCTGGGGCACCAGAGAAACCTGCGCGACCCAGTGGCCCACAAGATAGGCATGGGGCCTGGTCTCCAAAGGGACAGTGTGATCCAGCTGCCCACAAGATCGGCGGGGAGCCAGGGCTCCAGTGAGGCCTGTGCAACACAGCTGCCCAAGGTACAGGCAGGGAGCGCGGCTCCAACAGGGACTGAGCTATACAGCTACAGGTGGCACCAGCGACCAGCTGGGAACACAGCTCCAGAGGGGCCCATGTGATCCAGCAGCAGCACCTACCAGGACACGCCAATACCAGCCCCCAGTAGTCAGTCCTCCAGGATCCACAGCAAGCAAGAGGCAACACGCAACAAAACAGTCTGGGAGGCACAGTAGCCTTATTTGATATACAGTGAGCTGCCTACACATCCAAACATTCCTCACCACACCTAGAGCTACCAGATGGCTAAAATGGGGAGACAAAGAAACAACACCCCAAGGAAAGAAAAAGAGGAATCACCAGAAAAGGAACTACAGGAAATGGAAGACAGCAACTTGTCAGATAAAGAATTCAAGGCAATGATTTTAAGGGTGCTCAAACAATTTGGTGAGAACTACAAAATATAGTTCTATTAAATATAGAATTATGAAGAGCTCACTGGGAACTACTTCAGCTTAAAAAAAGCGGTAGAAGCTATGCATAAAAATCAAGAGGAAATAAAGAATGACATAGCTGTTATGAAATATACCTTAGAAGGGTTCAATAGTAGATTAGAAGAAGCTGAAGACCGAATCAGTGACTTAGAAGACAAGGTAGAGAAAAATACCCAAACAGAGCAGCAAATGGGAAAAAAAAAAAAATTAAAAATCAGGAGGAAAGTTTACGGGAGCTGTGGGATAATAAAAAACATAACATTTGCATTATAGGGATACTGGAAGGAGAAGAATCATAGAAAGGAATAGAGAACCTGTTTGAAGAAATAATGACAGAAAACTTCCCTAAACTGGTGAAGGAAAAAGTCATACAAGTCCAGGAAACACAGAGAGTCCCAAGCAAGATGAACCCCAGAAGACCCACAGCTAGACACATCATAATAAAAATGGCAAACATTAAAGACAAAGAAAGAATCTTAAAAAAAATGATTAGCTTAAGTCAGGGCACTCAGCAACCTCAGGAATCTCTCCTCTGTGTTGGCTTTATTCTCAAGATGACTGTCCACTTAGGATGGCAAGGATGGCCACCAGCAGTTCCCGACTCCCATCCTAGCTCTTCAGCAATCTCACCAGAAAGATAGCATGTTTTTCTCAATCATCTCAGAAATAGCTTTAGGACAGATCTCAATGACTCTTTTTGACCTAACTACGGTTATATGCCTACTCTCCAGCATCACTGTGGTCATGAAGATACATTTCTCTGATTGGCCAAGTGTGGACTGTTTGGTCATTTCTACAGATCTCTAGGAATCACCAGCTCAACCTAGATCACGGGGACTGAGAGGTGAGAAGAGGTCATTCAAAGGAAAATCAAGGTCTTGTTACCAAATGAATGCAGAGGGCAATGGATGATAGGTAGGAAAATAAGATAAAAGAAAGAAGAAAGGAAGGAAGGAAGGAAGGAAGAAAGGAAGGAAGGAAGGGAAAAAGGGAGGAAAGAAGGAAGGGAGGGAGGGAAGAAAAGAAAGTATGTCCACTACATCTACTGTCCAGTACTGACCCTGATATTTACTAGTTCTCTGTGACTTTAAGAAAATCTTTTTCTTTCCTGATCTTCTATTTCTTCATGTACAAAAATGAGGGATGTGGACAATGTGTCTAAGATCATTTCCAGTTCTAAATAGGCTTTGATTATGAATCAGGTACATTCAGATGCTTCTCAAATCTCCTATCATAGCCTGGGAGCTCAAAGGAGCACCACACCTGGAGCTTGAATGAGGCAGTGTTTGGAAAAATACAAGAACCGGCTTCCTCACAGAACTTACTGTTTGAAGAACATAGATGCTGGGGCCTATTGTTTAGTGTGCAGGCCAGATCACTGAGCAACCTTGGCAAGTACTGAAGCCTCAGTGCCTGACACGCACGATGGGTGTCATAAAAATGCCCACCGTACAGTGTTGTAATGAGAAGTGTGGCAGGCGGAAAGATGGCCCTATGATTCCCACTCCCGGGCATCCACACCCCTGCACCATCCCCTCCTGAGTGAGGCAGAACCTGCAGCTTGCTTCTGTCCAACAGAATACGGCAGAGTGATGGGATGATTACTCCCGTGATTGTGTTACATTGTATAAGACTCCAACCCAGCCAACTGGAGCTAGAGATGCTGCTGTCCCGATATGAGAGCAGAGGGCCATGACAGAGCCGGAGGGCAGCCTCTAGGAACTTGAAGAGGTCCCTGGCTGCCAGCGGCAGCGAAACAGGGACCTCAGTCCTACCACTACAAGGAAATGAACTCTGCCAAACAACTTGCGGGAAATCTGAAGTGGGTTCTCCCCCACTTCATGGGGGAGAACCGTCAAGCCTTTAAATCAGCGGTTCTCAACCCGTGGGTTGCGACCCCTTTGGGGGTTGAACGACCCTTTCACAGGGGTCCCCTAAGACCATCAGAAAACATATTTCCGATGGTGATTCATAACAGTAGCAAAATTACAGTTATGAAGTAGCAACGAAAATAATTTTATGGTTGGGGGTCACTACGACATGAGGAACTGTATTAAAGGGTCGCGGCATTAGGAAGGTTGAGAACCACTGCTTTAAATAGAAAGGCAGCTTAGCCATGACCTCCAGTGTGGCCTGAGTAGGGGAACCATCTAAGTCATGCTTAGTTCCCACCTAACTCATGGAAAAGGGGAGATAATACACATTTGTTGTTTTAAGCTGCTAAAATTATTTCTAATTTGTTATGTAACAATAGAAAACTCATACAAGGGGTAAATGAGATAATGCATATAAACTTAGCATGGTGCCTGGCTAAGTATTCTGTATTAAGTATTCTTAATATTAGAATGAAAGAGTTTGGCACTGTAGATTCAAGATAGTACAAGGCTATCCATCTCCCTATGTCTATCAGAGATAACCTCCTGGGTTGGATGGACCCCGATCTGGGGCCATGCCTCCATTCTAAAAGTGCCGTCTTTGCACTTATACAGCCAAACGATGATCAAGCTGATGCACTGTTTATTTGAAATGCAATTTATAATCATCTAATTTCAGCAGAAACTAGTTTAGGAGAATGGGACTGATACACTGAGTATCAGTGTTGGAAATACATTGCACTTACCCAGTAATGAGGCAAGAGCAGGTAAGGATGAACAGGTGTTTCAAACAACCACAGTTTAAAATTCTAAAATTGGGTTCATCCAGGCTTTGGAAACTGAGAGAAAGGAAAATAACACTTACGAGCACCTGCCAGATGGTCTCAAACACATTGTTGCCTTTAATACAAATAGTCTATAGGAAAGAAAAGATCTTTTCCATTTCATAGGTGAACAGGTGAAATTAAAGAAGGTGAGCTCAGAGAAGTTAGGTGACATGTCCAGGGTCAGCCGGGTCTAACCCACATCTGTCCCTGACCTTGGTAAGTGGGAGAGTCCCCGGCATCTACCATGACAGAATTGTAATATTTGTATGTGAAAGGAATCTAGCCCACAAAAGAGGGAAAAGAGAATAGATGAATAGGACCCGGATCCAAGCAGTCTTCATTTGAAAACGTTGACATTTGGCTTAAGGTGTGCCAAGTAATGTTTCTAAGGGGGGGGGTGTAAAAACCTTAAGGGAGACAACAGGGACATATAACCACTCCTGAACCCCTTCTTGGGAGAAAGGAAATAAAAAGCAAACACTATACCTTCTTCCTTTTAAAATTTTTTTGTGGCCTGGCTGGTGTGGCTCAGTGGTTGAGGGTCAGCACGTGCACCAAGAGGTCACCGGTTCGATTCCCGGTCAGGGCACATGCCCAGGTTGTGGGCCTGATCCCCAGTGGGGGGCATGCAGGAGGCGGCCAATCAATGTTCTCACTCATCGATGTTTCTATCTCTCTCTCCCTCTCCCTTCCTCTCTCTCTAAAAAGAATACTTAATATGAGATTAACCCTCTTAACAGATTTTCAAGTGTTCAACAGTTTGTTTTCTGTGAGCACTGTGTTGTAGAGCAGATCTCTAGGACTTACTCATCTCACGTGACAACGTTAATACCCATTCATTAATCCCCACTGCCCCTCCCCAGCCCCCGACAACCTCCATTCTGCTCTTATTCTCTGAGCTTGACGATTTTAGATATCTCATATAAGCGGAATCGTGCAGTATTAGTTCTTCTGCGATTGGCTTCATACACTTAGTCCTCAACGTTCATCCATGGTGTCACACGTTGCAGGGTTTCCCTCTTTTTAAGGAGGAATAACACTCCAGTGTATGTATATACCACATTTTCTTTACCCATTCATGCATCGATGGACATCCAGGCTGTTTCCGCACTTCGGCTGTTGTGAACGATGCCGCAGCGAACGTAGGTGTGCAGATGTGTCTCTGAGATCCCCGTTTCAGTTCTTTTGGATACATACCCAGAAATGAGATTGCCGGATCATTTGGTAGTTCTATTTTTAATTTTTTTGAGGAAACTCCATATCATTTTCCATAGTGGCTGCACCATTTTTGGAACCAGCTATATACAGGGTTCCATTTTTTTCCACATCCTCACCAACACTTGTTGACTTTTTAAAGAATATAATAACCATCTTAAACATGTGTGAGGTAATAGGTCGTTGAGGTTTTGATTTGCAGTTCCCTGTTGAGTAGTGACATAGAACATCTTTTCATATACCTGTTGGCCATTTATTCTTTGGAAAAGCGTCTGTTCAAGTCCTTTTCCCATTTTTTAATTGGGTTGTTAAAAAAAACACAAGCAGCCCAGGCTGGTGTTGCTCAGTGGTTAGAGTGACGGCCTGCACACTGATAGGTTACAGGCTTGATTCCCGGTCAAGGGCATGTACCTGGGTTGCAGGTTCGATCCCCAGACCCAGTCGGGATGCGTACAGGGGACAAATGATTGATGTGTTTCTCTCACATCGATGTTTCTCTCCCTCTCTCTCTATCTCTCTTCCCCTCCTTCCTTCCTTCCACTCTTTCTTTAAAAAAAATCGATGGAAAAATATCTTCAGGTGAAGATTAACAAACATAAAGAAGTAAAAAATAAAAAAGCACAAGCAACAAAAGCAAAACTAGATAAGTGGCACTATATCAAACTAAAAAGCTTCTGTCTATCACAGGAAACAACCAATACAGTGAAAAGGCAACTCGCAGAACGGGAGAAAACATCTGCAAACCGTATTTCTAATAAAGAGTTCGTTTTCAAAGATATTTTCCATTTCTAAAGAGTGGACATTAATCATTTCTTGGTGGCCTCTATATTGATTTTTTTCCTTCTAATAGTTTAAAAATTGACCACTGAAAATTGAAATGCCGGAGGCTGCTGGTGTGTGTGTGTGTGTGTGTGTGTATGTGTGTGTTTATTTTTTTAAATTTTATTTTGTATTAGAACATTTCTATCCTAGCTTGTTCCAAATAGGATTTGAGGCAAGTATGAAAGCTATATATACTATTTCAGTTATAATAAATTATAACTCATTAATTAAGAAGATACAACTATAAAAAGCCCCAACCCAATAAACAATGAAGTGAGGGAGAACCAGGAGCAAGAGTGTTACACAAAATCCATGCTTGCTGGGGGGGTGGGGTGGCCACACATTTGCTTCTGCAACCTCCTGGCATCTGGCTAGAAGAAGCATGGACTGTTAGTTATAAAAATTGCATGTCTATACACAGAAACAAACAACGGTGGCAATGAGCATTTATCACGCATGGTTAAATACCAGATCTCTACATATAGTATCTCACCTAATCTGCACAACAAACTTATAACTTAAGTATTAGTATTAGTATTTATTGGTATTAGTAAGCGAAGTATTAAGTGTTATCCTCCATGTTTGAAGATAAAAGAGAGAGGTCCAAGTTGACAGAGCTAAATAGTGGCGAGGATGACATTCACGCCCAGGTCTGACCTCTCCAACACCTGCCCCTCCCATCACGCTGGGCCACGCGTTCCCACCGCAGCTGCTTTGGAGACGTACAGCTGAAAACCACCCAACATTTCTCTACTGTGTCTCACCTCGTCCCCAAATACAAGTGGGTGACCCCACGTCAAGGTCAAGTTTGGTACGAAGGCATCCAGCAGGGAGGGATCCCAGACATGACAGGTTGTTATTGTTTTATTTTTTAAACGTGCTAATGTGAAACTACTCCAACAGAGAAACTTCTAGTCCACAGTGCTGTCACCGAAGCCCCAGAAATCAAAGTCCACATTCTACGTCGCAGTCTGACTAATGAACTCCTAAGAGGTCAGCTCTGCTTCACTTAACACCTGCGAGGAGGTAATGAGCTGCAGCCTGGACTGAAGTAATCAGCCAGGTTAGAGGCAGAGGGAGTCTGAGCCGGCCCATTTCCACCAGACACAGAGCTGCCCAGAACAAAGGGATACAGACAGGGAGCCAGCAACAGGGAATTTGAGGTGGAGAGATGTGTTTGGGAGGCTGTGAATTTCAATTAAACACTGTCTTAATTCAGACTGAAACAGCTAAAAATAAAATCTTTATGTACTCCCATAAGTACCTGCACAGTCTTGGCCTGATCCTAGACCCCATTACTTTTCAATCATTTATTTATGAAATACCAACGACTCTGCAGCAGACCAGACTCTGGGGACACAGAGTGGGCCCTGCCCTCATGGAGGTCCCCTTCTAGGGTGTCTGGACTCCGTCCCTCCACTGGGCTTCCAAGGAAAAAGATCTCAGGAAGGGACAGTGGAAATAGGCTATGTCCCCGTGGATGGAGATTAAGATGTCCAACTTCCTTGAGTGCCTTACACTTGCCATCCATAAACCTACCTGCCCAGATCCTGGCAGATGAGGGAATAGCCTCCCCACTGTGTGTGTGTCACTAAGTCTGGAATTGGAATCCAGTTCTGTGTGGCTGTAAAACCCATTTTGCTCCAAGCATCTCACAGCTCCTTGACTAGACAATCAAGAGGTCTACGTCATTGATCCAGCAGGTGCATTGAAAAGGCCTCTCTTGGGTTATTCTTCACCTTCTCCTTTCTTGGGCAAATCACAGATGAAATAAAACCCCTGACCTTTGTTATACAAATGTGATGTGTGGTTGGTATACCAGTGGTTATTTTTATGGCAGCCTTGCCTATTCAGATCCCAGTGAGGAGCAGAGATTGAGCCAGCAACCTCCAAAATGCAACAGAGAATCCAAAAGCAATGTCACCAGTGTTGCTCAAAGCCAACTCTGGCCTCTGACGTCTCATTGGAGGCAAGTTAAGTCACACTTTGCACCCAACTAAAGAAAGAAACACAGGGAAGCAGGTGGGAGAAGGGAGGGCAGCTTACAGCCCCACCGTAAAGGACATGGAAAACCATGAAGAACAGACAGAGCTCCAAAAACTCATTCCTAAAATCTAGCCCACTCAGCCTTGGATATTTCTGAAACCTCACAGTATCACTGAACTTGGTGAAGTTCCCAGAGGCGCCATGTGCTCAAGGATATTAATAAGTCAGAGTTACCTGGGCATAACATTGCGTACATCAAGGTTCAGTATTAATTCAACAGGAAAAAAATCAAGACACGTTCCCCCTATAATGTTCACCCTACTCACCAACGTTCTGGTAAAAAGTGTTTGACATTTTCTCAAGGAAAATGGCCAGGAATGGCTAGGCATTAACATAATTGATTTTCCTTTCATTTCTATGGGCATTTCTATTACCCCAATTAATTGCTTTAAAATACCTATGTTATTTCCATTCATCCTTCAGAAAGGTGCTTAGCCCCATCAATTATGAAAAATATAGATTAACAAGGCATCTTCAAAGTAGTGTACTGACTGTAATGGGGGGGTGTAAACTTTGGGGGCATTAAATTATAGTATTATCTCTGGGTCAAAATCTTCCTCAAAGAGCTTTATTTTTCCTTTTCCTTGCAGAACTCCTGTGTCCTTTGACTGGCAGAGCAGACCCCTTTGGTATTCACCCGAGCAAGGAGAACACCCAAGCATCATCCATCATTCAAACAACATGCTTCTCTTCCAATTAATTCCACAACCTCTTGATGACCTTGCATTCACAGCTCAAAAATTCTTCCAAAGATTTCTGCCTCCTCTCCCCCCAACCCCGTATTCTAACGCCAAGGTTTTAAGGATGTGTCTCCATAAATGAAGGCCAACAATACAATGAACTTGGAACTGACATGGAGCTCACATGCAGCCTTGTCGTTGGCTGAGCTAATGCTGACCCAGCGGGAGGCACTGGAGGAAAATGCAGATCTGTCTGTGGTGTCTGTTACCAAAAAGAGAGTTTTCGTGTCTTTCTGGGGTTCTTAGAGCTAGAAAAGATTGTTGACATAATCTTGTCAGCTATCAGTGAGTGCAAGTCGAGGCTTTATGGAATCCCGTAGAACAAGGTGGGGTTTGACTTCTGTAGGTGGGAGGAGTTGGAGAGAGTCACATGGTGAGAGGTGGTCAGACCCCAAACCACCAAGGAGCTGGTGTTTTCACCCAAGGATCTTTGATTTTACCCTGAAAGCTGGGTACTGATGTACTCAGATCTGTGTTTTGGAAGGTCACGTTGGTGGACATGAATAAAACGAAGCCAGTTAAGAGATAGGGAGCCCTGGCCGGTTTGGCTCAGCGGTTAGAGCGTCGGCCTGTGGTCCAGAGAGACCCGGGTTCAGTTCCAGCTAAGGGCATGTACCTCGGTTGCAGTTTGTCCCCGGCCCTGGTTGGTTGTGCGGGTGGCAGCCACTCGATGTGTCCCTTTCACGTCAATGTTTCTCTCTCTCTCTCTCTTCCTTTCTCTCCCTCCCACTCTATCTGAACAAAAAATGAAAAAATGTCCTCAGGTGAGGATAAAAAAAAAAAAAAAGAGAGAGATAGGGAGACCATAAAGTTCCAGAGTCTGGTTTAACGTCACAGAGATATTTAGGGATGAAGAAAGGGCTTGTATGGGGACAGGAGGATGCTGGCTAGCTCACTGAGGCCAACCCATCCCAGCTGCTCATTTCACAGCTCTGTTCTGTGCCTGCAGTTCACCTTCCTTCATAGCCCTCCCTTGTGACTTCCAGAGGTCCTAATTCATTGGGTGTCCTGCTGCAGGTGTTGACCTCTTCTGATTAGCCTAAGCTAGGACCTCCTGGGTCATTTTCCTGGCTGAACTCCACATTCACCTCTCTAACATTATTCTGTGGCCTAGGCCTTCCCAACACTAATACTACTACGCTGACCTTTCTGTTACTGAAAGTGCCAAGCTCATGTCTGCCTCAGGACCTTTGCACATACTGTCACTGCTACCAATAATGCACTTCTACCTCACTCTTCATCTGCAAATGCTGCCTCATCCTTCAGGGCTCAACTAATATCATATCTTTAAAGCAGACTTTCCTGGTTAAACATCACCACTCTCCAGCTAAATTAGACCCTCTCTTTCGTTTTTCTTAATAGCAGTTTTCACAATCTGAAATGATGTAACCGTCCTATGTTTAACAACAGTCCTCTGCAGTAGACTCCACGACAATGACTGGATCCATTTTTCAACTCTGTATCCCTAACATTTGTCCCAGTGCTTGGCATAGAGTTGATGGTCAATGAACATTTGCACAAATGCTCTGGGTCCAAAGTACAGCCTTAATTCTATTCCTTCTTTGTCTGATACACATCAAGTTATAGGAAATGGGTTTCTGGAATATTAGAACAGTCCTGTTAGCAAGGAACTCTATTTAGTGGACCTTGGCATCCCTTAGACCTGGTTCAAATCCTAGCTCTACCTCTCGGTGGCTGAATGGCCCTGGGAACATTACCTAATTTGAGACTCGGGTTTCTCAGGAGAAGAATGTAAATCTTCGGTTTATTCATAGTGTTTCTCTGAGATCCAAATAAAAATATATATCCATCCCTAGGACAGCACTTGGTGAACATGAGTGCCCTTCCTGGCTACAAAGCAAACGCTGTGATTGGACAGCAAATGGCTTCTATTTGGTATAGAATTAAACATCTTGCAATATTGACCAGAACTCGAAGCATTTTTTTTTTTCTTTCTGGAAATAAAATAATATTTTAATTCAGTTCCACTTAAAAAAATAAAAGTAGTTTTCTTGCATCCACAATGAGCCCACTAACCACATTTTCACACACAGAAAGCTTAGGTACAGTCCGCTGGTTTACATGTCTTCATAGAACACATTTACGTTCCAGGGAAGTATACTGACTTAGTTAACTGGGCATATTTGTGACTTCTGCATCTGGGTTTGAAGCCTCACTGCGCCAGTCATGACCTAAAGGACCTCAGGAAATGTACTCAGCTTCTCTGAGCCTGTTTCCTCAAATGTAAAATGTAGCTGATCATTGGCTGCCTAGGGTTACTAGGAGCATGCAGTGAAATTATATAGAAAGCATGTGAAGCGAAGTCTGACACGTGGCAAGTTCAATTTCAATGTCGGCGATGATTGTGAATATACTTAGCACAGGGCCTGGTGTGCGGGAAATATGTTCTCATGTTAGCCATGATTAGCTTTTGCTCAAGTTCATTGAGTGAGATCAGGAGCAGTGAGAATTGACCGGGCAAGGGGTTCTCCGGGTAGCTGGGGGTTATGCTGCTGAACAGTTTATGAAACCCTGATGGCTCAGCGGTGCAGGCGCTGATGGGGTACTGCCACTTTAAGGATGCTTTTCCTTTAAAACCCACAAACAAGTGAGAATGTCAATGCTTAGAAGGGGAGCTTGGGATTTGGATTTACACATTTCACTTGACATGATATCTTCTAACCTCACAGGTGCAAGCCCATCTCCTCTCTGTGGCATACTTTCATAGATATATTGAGTGTCTATCCAGAAGGTATTTTCAAGCACTTGGAAATATTTAAGGTCTTTAAGCCAGAGCAGAGTTTGGAGCAAAGGGTAGAAAATAATCCTTATCTTCCCTCTAATATCTTACAGCTGGGCCTCCTCCGGAGAAATGAAATGGGAGCAGTTTGGTCGCTGGTGTCAGGGGCAGGGCACCTCCATCTGGGTGAGCATTTTTTCCAGCTTATAACTAGTAAATTAACACATGCTTAGATTGCCTGGGACATAATTCTTTTTAATGACTGGTTTCCTTTGGCCTCTCAGAGTGGCTTGTCGAAGGGCAAAATGGAAGGTGCCAAAAGAATGCTGTGGCTCTCTGGGTTCTGACTCCTTGGGAACGAGAGAACGAAGACCAGAGAGCTGTTGATCCTTTCACAAGGAGGAAGCTGCAGCCTGGAGGGACTACCAGGCCCCACAGTGGGTAAAGTAGCCAGGACTGGGATTTGAACCCAGGACACCGTGGTCTCCGGGGTCAGAGCTCTTCTTTCTGATACGTAAGAGTCTTTATTTATTGACTGTCCCACTCCTGGGGAATCATTGTCTAACAGCATCGTATTTATCTCTGCATTCACATAAACCTGGCCAATGAGTCTTGAAAGTTAGGTCTGCTGGGGGTGGACTCTCAGAAAGCTTTCCTTCCACAGGAAAGAAGGACCAAAGACACTTACAGCCTCTTTCCTGACCCTGGCTGATATTGCATTTGTGTGATGTCTGGAACTGTAGCAGCCATCTTGAGGCCATGAGGTAAGAATAAACTCTGTATGATGATGGCATGTCAGAAAAAGGGAAAGGAGATGAATCTCTGTCATCATGCTCCTTAATTTTTTAAACTTGGAACTATCCAGAAGATCCCCTGCCCTTGGATGATGGAAGATGGACTAGAGCTCCCCTATATGACAGCCAATAGGGTAATGTTGATAGAAAAATTACAGAAGAACTGTAATCTCTGTATAGTCACACAGGGGAGGTCTGGTCCATAGTCCACCAGGACAGTGCCACCTAGAGGTGGAAAACAGTATCTCTCTGTGTATCCCTTTTCCTGAATGGAAAAACAATTTTCTCAGAATATCCCCCAGCTGATTTAGCCTCATGGCTTATTGGTCAGGTCTATGTCGCATGCTTAGAGTACAATATCAACCACTAGATAAAAAGAATGGAATTTCCATGACTGTCTTAGATCGGTGGTCTTCAAAGCTGGCTGCCCATTAGAATCACGTGGTGCTTATAAAACAGTGAAGCCTGGACTGCGCCACACATCAGTCCCCGCTGTGCACAAGAGTTCTTTCTCCTTGTCCCATGTCTTGCCGTCTTGAATCTGGAAAACTCCCTGACAACACCTTGACTTTGGACTTATGGCCTCCAGAGCTGTGAGGGAATCAGTTTCTGTTGCTCCAGGTCATCAAAATCGTGGTAATTTGCTACAGTAGCCACGAGAAAGGAATATAGAAGTCATGACTCAAAGTTGACTCAAAGAGCCCTTCATTGTTCTGCTCTGAGCTGGTGCTACATGTGGACACCCCAGCCAGCTCCTGAGGAACCAGGCCAGACTCCTGCAAGCTTGTCCCCTCCCTGGAAACATCTGCTCTCGATTCTGAATGTTCCAGGAAATGTACAAGAGACCATTATTGCGCTGCAACTCAATTCGCTTGAATCGGTGCCGCATGAGAAGATTACATCTCTGTGTTTGAAAATTCAGTTCAATTGTTGAACATGTCTTCGCAGCACGAGCTTAAATTATCTTTCTGTATTATCAGAATTCAACAGTAGCATTAATTGTGCTGGGTCCAACTCCAATGGCTTCAAATAATTATTAGCAATTGCTCATTATCTCTTTTGGAAACCCTAAATATATACCTATTTTGTAAGACATTGGCTCAGCGGGACTGGAAAAGACATAGACTTGCATTCTTGGGGCTGATGTGAATCAGGGCATTGTTCAGGGAAATTGAAGTCTGTGGGTTGGTGGATGCCAATTTGAAATGTTGATAGGCTAAGACTGGTTGGGATAGGAAGCCTCAGCCGTCAGATGTGAAGCCCAAAATAAGATGTGGGGAAGGAGGAGGAAATGGTTTTTCTCTGTTCTCTTAGCCACCTAAGTGTCTCTCAGAGTTGCTTTCTCTCTATTTCTCCAACCCCATCATATCACACCTTAAGATGTTCAGGTGATGTTGACTGATCTGCAGATGCCTCTATGGTCAGTGGGTGGGCTGGCTGGGGCTGGCCAACCTCACCTCCATGCCTGGTGGTTGGCTGACTGTTGGCTGGGGAGGAGAGTGATTGAGTCACATGGCCCTCACCATTCAGCAAGCTAATCTGGTCTTCCTCACATGGCAGTAAGTTTCCAAGAGCTACAGCAGAAGCACACACAGCCTCTGAGAGCTGGACTCAGAACTGGCACATGGCTGTCACTTCCACCGCATGTTAGTGACTAAACAAGTCCTGAGGCCAGCGCTTGTTCAAGGGGCCTGGAGGTCACCTCTGCCTTGAGGATCCTGATTTTCTGAGGCTGCCTCTGTTCTAGCCTTCAATGAACAGTGTGAAATTCAGACCTTCCTGAAGTACAAAGTCAAGCACACACACACACATACATAGCCACACTCACACACACACATAGCCACACGCACACACACACACACAGCCACATACACACACACACAGCCACATGCACACACACACAGCCACATACACACACACAGCCACATGCACACACAGCCACATGCACACACATGCACACACAGCCACATGCACACACACACACAGCCACATGCACACACACACAGCCACATGCACACACATGCACACATAGCCACATGCACACACACACAGCCACATGCACACACACAGCCACATGCACACACACGCACACACACAGCCACATGCACACACACACAGCCACATGCACACACACACAGCCGCATGCACACACACACAGCTACATGCACACACACATGCACACACACACAGCCACATGCACACACACATAGCCACATGCACACACACACACACACACACACACACACACAGCCACAGAGCATTTGTGAATGTAATGAAGTGGAGTGAATACAAAGACAGTTGCACAAACGAACGACGTGAAATTGAGGAATATGCATTCCTCTTTCCTTTTAAATGTCCATTCTCTCCCCAGAAAACTTCCACTAGCCTACAGCCTCACACAATCTTGGTGACTCCCCACATCCCTCCTTTTCTTCTCCCTCATGTCTCCCTACTCCTCCCTCTCAAGAGCTTTGTAGACCTTTCCCTCATCCTTCTACACAGAGAGAACCACCCCCTCGCTCTTGCTCTCTCTCAACCACACCAATATCACAAGCTCAAGCTCATATTTTATACCAAATGGCTTTCCAATGTATTCTTTCAGGCACTAAAAGAAATTCATGGCCAGGTCTTAAAATAACATTTCCACTGTATATCTTCATAGAGAACTACCAGATAGGAAACACCCCAACATATAAGTAGTGGCTGCTTAGATTATAGGTGATTTTTATGTCCTTCTTTCAAAAACTGTACTTCTAACTAACTTTCAGTGGAAGATATATTACATCATTGTATAAATATCCCAAAAAAGAAAAGAATGAAGGGTTTAAAACTTTATTTGTAGCCCACCCACACAGCAATACTAATGGGTTATTCTTCGACTCACAGAACCTGGGATCTTCTGACAATACATGGACTCAGGAAGTAAATCTAACACATCTGATTCTACCCTCTCTTTCTGGAAGGACTTCAAAGACACTTTTTTCCTGCCAAACATTGAGACTCACAGCTCAGAGAGGTTGAGCAATTTCTTCAAGGTCACACAGCTAGAGAGAAGCAGAGCCAAGATTCAGACTAGAATGTCTGACTCTAAAGACAGTGGTCTTTTTGCTATTGCATATCTCCACCCAGGGAGCCAGAGGCTGGGGATTCAAGGAGCCCAGACTGTGGAGAGAAGAATATTTGAAGAAGCTGGAAAACACTTGGCCAGGTATTATGGGTGGTTTTTCACAGGGCTCGCTCTCTGACATAATAGTGAGCGTACAGGCACAGGAACATGCTGCTAGAGGGATGGATAGCCTTCAGTTCCCTCCCTAGCCAGCAAGCACATCTGAGAAGACATGCCCAGCATTCCTGATCACCATCAGAGATACTTTATCTTTGTGAAATCATGCAGGGGGTGACCTCTGGAACAATTATTCCTGTCAAATAATGTGATTGAAGCATGGCCTTATAAAAATGGATGTGATCAGGCTCAATTTGGCTGTAGTCATGGGAGACACTGAATCATCAAACCTTTATTAGAACCAGAGATGGGTCATCATGGTTTTCTGTCTGGGAGATTCTGATCAAGTCCCTCCACCCCCATTCTGGAACAACAAAATAGTAAACTCTGGGTAATATGTCTCCATCCATGTGCATATTCTTGATCACACATTGAATCCAGGGACAGGGACACCAGCGATGCTCCCAACAGACCCTTCCTCAACTTCTTCCTCAGGGTTTGGGGCTCTGTTTTACCTCGAGGTTAATTAGTTAAGCATCAAAGCCGTGGAGGAGAGACTGCTCCAAGACATGACTACTGACTGACTCGCAAGCTGGACCTGGGCCAGGAGGGAGGTTGTCACAGAACTTCCTTGAAGCCCATTTTGATCTTAATCATCGTGTGTTCTGACACAAACCAGCATTCCTTCTCTGTCTCCTGGTACTGGCTGGGTCTGGAAACACTCCTATTGTCCTGACCTAGTCAAGCATGCAACACCATTTCCTGAACCTGGTAGCAGTCACGCACTAGTACACACGACTGTCTTCCCCTCACCCTTTGTAATTCTTTGGTGCCTGTTAAAAGTCATGAGTCGGCCCTGGTCTGGTAGCTCAGTTGGTTAGAGCGCCATACTGATGTGCCAAGGTTGCAGGTTCAATCCTGGGTCAGGGTACATACAAGAAGCAACCAATGAATGCATCAATAAGTGAACAACAAATCTCTCTCTCTCTCTGTCTCAAATCAATCAATCAATAAAAACAATTTAAAGGCACGAGCATCCATTTAGTCTTGCAGCCTCCTAAGATGCACTTGTATGTAAGTTTCCCTTAATAAACTCTACTAATTACCGCACTGGCTTGGCCAACCTCTTTCTTTGGTCTTTCCCTGCCCTCTGCTTCCGGACATAGGTTTTCTCTCTCAGGAACTTTCCCTGGGTCTGTGTGTACAAACACAAGCCCAAAGTGATAGGACCTTAACCCTAATCATGCAACAGAAGGTAGTATAGTGCAGTGGCTAGGAACTGGAATCGGACTTCCTTTGATCATTCATTTCACACACATTTATTATACACCTACTATGTGCCAGGCACTATTTTAGGTGCAGTCACTAAGATGGGATCTTTGCTTTCATAATATTTCAGGTCAGGTTGAGGGAGAGAAGCAACATATAAGCAAGAACATCACAGGTGGCAATGAATGCTGTGAAGAAAGCAAAACAGGGCGGAGGACAGAGGGGCTGGGGGCTGCTGTAACTGTGGTAGGAGAGGGGTCATGGAAGACCCCTCTGTGGAAGTGACTTTTAAGCTAACACCTGAAGAATGAGAATGAACCAGTGCGGGGATTTCTGGGAGATGAATTTCAGGCAGACATTGCATTTACCAGTTGTGACCTGGGGAAGTTCCTTAACCCCACCAGGACTCAGTATTCTCACTGATGAAATGGGGGTAACAAAAGGCCATTGTTAGAATTGCATGCCATGAGCCATATGAAGGCCAGCATGCTGGGTGAGGCTGAACCGCAGGCAATTAACGATGTCATGATTGTTGCGGTGGTGGTGACAGAAATGGAGGGAAGTGGATGGAGGGCTGAGAGAGACAGGATGGGGCTATGTTATGGGTATGTGTGGGGCTGAGACAGAACAAAACAACAAGAATGGCTCTCTGCACTGAGCTTGACAGATGGTGGTGGCAGCCTCTGCAATGGGGAGGTGGGTGGGACCCATCTTTGCTGCAGGATGAACAAATGGGCTTTGGGATGAGATCAGGTTTTAGTTGGGGGACTGTTCAGTCTACTATTACTGTTAAATATCCAAATGGAAGTGTGGAGAAGACAAGTCTGAAGCTCTCGAGGGAGGTCTACACAAAAAATATGAATTTGAATTGTCAGCCTACTGCTTGGATTGATGTCACAAGACTGAGTGGGGACATAGTAATACAGGGAGAAAGAATACATGCAGAAATGGAGATTGAGCCTTATGTACCCTGTAACACACACATGCACCATGGACAATGAGCTGGGGGACAGGGCTATTTGAATTCTGTCTCTGCCCTTTATAACCGTTGTAACTTTGGGCAAGTCACCCCACCTCTCTGAACGACACTTCCCTTACCCATAAAATAGGAGAATGTGAGATTCTATCTCTCTCTATCTCTATCTCTATCTCTATCTCTATCTCTATCTCTATCTCTATCTCTATCTCTATCTCTATCTCTATCTCTATCTCTCAAAGTTTTTATGAGCATTGAAACTGAAGTGACCTAATCTCCCTGGGCACATCCTAAGGACACCACTCCTGAGAGTGGGCTTGGAGGCTGCTTTTCCTCCCTGATCCCCCAGCCTGTGTTCCCAACTCTACACTTCCTTGATTCATACCACATTCTTTTCTAAACTCATTCCAAACCTCCAGCAGCAAAAGGCATTGATAACTCTCGGTGGGGTTTCTTTGATATCAAATTTTCCTCTATTTTTCTGCCTCTGAGTAATATCTAGCTCATCTGAGCAATCTGAAAACTTCTCATCTGGAAAAAAAAAAAAAAAAAAAAAGAGAGAGACTATTTGGGATGAGCCACTTTCTAAGCTGCATGCTAATAAGTGATGTTCTTATTGTTATTATATTTGCTTTCAAATCAGCAAGAATTCTGATTAGATTGTGTAGACAGGGGACAATATTAGCCGGTGGTGTGAAGAAAATAAAAGCTATTCTTAGAAAATCTCTCTTTTGATTAGACCCTAATTCTTATTGGATAGTTGATGATGTCAGTAGATAGCCTTGAGATGATGTCAGGGGGAAGCTGTAGGAGACAGATGAGAATAAATGGTTGCACATAGCAGAAGATTATCTGTGTCCCTCTCACGTAGGCCTTCTGCAGCTATAACATCCCTCCACCAGTGCTTCCCACGTGTGACCTGCACCAGGTGCTTCCTAAATATTGTGCACGATCAAAGGGAGGAACACTAAGACTCTGGGTCCACACAAGTTGGGTTCAAATGTGGTCCTTTCCATTTCCTGTGTGACCTTGGGCAAGCTACTGATCACTAGGCATCCACATCTCTGTCGATGGCATTGGGGAAATCATACCACCGGTCTCATAGCTTTGTTGTGAGGATTAAATGGGACAATTGTGTGAAAGAATCAGGACTTTAGTTGCAATACTGTGACTTCTCTATAAATATCCGTTTTTATCTTCTTTAATTATCATAGTGTGTAAAGAAGTTGCTAATATTATGGCTCGCTATTTCCCCAGCTTCCCCAAACTGAAGCTCAAAGAGGATAAAGGACTGACCTGAAGATGCAAAGAGACAAGTGTCTGATGTGGGATTTAATCTAAGTCTTCTCTACTCGAGGCCAGTGTTCTTTCTGCTACATCTATAACCTTGACTATGTTATGGAAAACCAGCGATTGAACACCATGAAGACTTGTAACGGACTGAATGAGTCTCCTAGGATGGGAGTGCATAGATGGGTGACTGGTCAAGCAAAGAAGCATGACCAGCCTGGAGACATGCCTGCTCTGTTCAGAGCACACATTCACATGTTCAACTAATACCTGGTGAAGCTCCTGGAAGTGTCACAACCTGGGCCAGACACTGAAGTGAGTAAAAGTGGTGGACAATGGGTACTCAACCCTTTCCCCTCAGGGAGCTTGCAACTGAATTGGAAAGGCTGCCATAATGCCAATAATCACTAAATAAATTAAAAATGTCAATGAAGATCATTTCTACATTGGAAAAATATAGGGTCCTTATTTTATATATACACACACATCCTGAATTCCAGACTTAGTCTGAGGGCTCAGAGAAGACTCCCCTGGGTAATTATATCAGTATGTAATAATAATTCTTAATGATTTTATAACATCACTCACTATGTACCAGGCACTGTTTTTTTGTGTGTGTGTTATGCTTTACATATTATCCTCACAGCAGCCCTATTATACATTGCTATTATTATGCCCATTTTTGAGATGAGGAAACTGAGACACAGAAAAGTTAAGTGATTTTTTTTTTTTGGTCCAAGATTCCATGGCTAGCAAATGGCAGAGCTGAACCAGAAGCTGGCTCCAGCATCCATGATCTTAACAATGCTGAGGTCTGAAGGGCATGGAGGCATTAACTAGGCGAAGGACGGAGGTGGGAATGCTCCTGGCAGAGGACGGGGGGCACAGAGCATGCTCGGGACTGAGTGCAGCTGGGTGGAGCTAGAGCTCAAAGGGACAGGAGTGATGAGAGAGGGTGCTGGAGAGGGGCAGAGAGGGACCATGAAAGGCCTTCAGGCTGTAGAAGAGATTGCAGGCTTTAACCCAAGAACCATGCGCACCATGAAGAGTTTTTAAATGGGGAAATCACATGATTTACATTTTTTTAAAAGTTCCTTCTGGCTGTTTGGTAGAACAGGTGGAAGGGGTAGCAAAAGAAGAAGCAGGAAACCAGTGTTAAGAGGCATCCATAACTGTTCAGGTTGAGATGACAGAGGCCTGGACTAGAGCTGCGATGATAAAGTCAGAGAAAGGCTGGCGGATTAATAAAAAACCACTTAGGAGGCAAAACAAGCAGAACTTTGTGATTAATTGGTGTTGGGGGTGAGGGAGAAGGAAGATTAAACTTTTACTCATTGGCTCAAGGGCATAGTGAGTTGGTTGCTCAATCCAAAACTGGTCCAAAGAGAAAGAAAGAAGGAAGACATTTGACAACAGCTTGTGATCTAAAATGACTGCATAGGCTATCGTTGAACTGGGATAAGTATAAATTCTCACAATTGGGCCCCAAATATCCACTCTCCAAGAGCATGAGAGGGAGGGATGTTATTTCTAATCAGAGCACATGATGGGGGTAGACTTTTGAGTCTGAGTCAAGAAAATACGGTATGAATCATCTGTGTGACATGGCCACCAAACGAGTCATATTATCTCAGGTTGTGCCCCCAGTAAAAGGGGAAACATATCCTTGTCTCCTCTGAGACTATCAGAAGACACCTGGAATATGACTCATGCAATCCTGCACGTCAGACATCCAAAGAATTGACAGAACCCCCCCGTGTCTTGATGGTGTCCACGATACTGACAAGGAAGCGTAAAACATTGTCTGAACATTTATTTTGTGTCAAGAATTTGCCAAGCTCTGCACAAACATAGCCTCTAATTCTTCTCCTGATCTGATAATATGTTAAACTGTTGACAGAGGATGGCAGCTCAGACACTGAAGTGGCCTGTTGAAATTGGTGTAACTCATAAGAGGTAGAGGAGACATTTTAATTTGGGTTCGCCTGACTCACATGGTTATGCATTTCCCACCAAACTGCACTGTCTATCGAGATAAAAGAGAAACAGCTGATATGATAGGAAAATATTTAGCCTCGAAAATAAAGACTTGGTGGAACCTGATGTTTATTTTCTGATATTTATCTCAAATTCCTCATTTGTAAAATGGGGATAATAATAGCACCTACCTCATAGGGTTATTTTAGGCCGGAAGGACATAATATAGGTAAAACACTCAGCCTTGTGGCTGACACATAGTTCTTCAGAAAAGTTAGTTTTTATCATCATCATCATCATCGACATCGTGATCATCATTGTACTTGAAAGGAAATGGAATTTGCTCTAGGTGAATCCAGAAGGCAAGATGAAGATGGGTAGAATTTACAGAGAATTTTTTTTGTCTCGATGAGGCTAGGGTTGTCTCTCAAACAGATAGCGCTGACCCACAGTGCAGGGAACAGCCTCAGGAAGGGGTGAGCTCTCCATCACCAGAGCTGCCCAAACCCAGGCTTGACAACCACTTATGAAAACAACATATGAAGGACCTGCTCATCAAATTCAGTTATACAACCTCCAGTGGCCCTTTAAACTGGAAATCTGATTCTACCTCCTCCACCTGTTCTAAAGTGACAATTTTTGTTGTGACATGGAGTAAATCTAGGGCACCTGTTCCAAAAATAGCTGCAGAGTAAGGCGGGGGAGGAGCTGGGGTGTTGTGTGTGTCACCTTCCCTTTGACTCATTCCTCATGTATGTCACAAGGCCAGATGGGAGTAAGGAACTGACGAGAGTCCTTCTGACCCATCCTTCGACTTTATGCAGAATCTCACCTTGAGCAGGTCCCACTCCTTGAATCTGGCCCTGGTAGAGCCAGCTTTGTGGCTGCCCCAAAGGGAGGAGCACCCTAATTTTGACCAAGCCATCACCCCAGGAACACTTGGCCCATTCGCTTTAAGATACTAATTCAGAATTTCAAGAACCTCATGAGAGATCCTCATGAGAGATCCTGAGTCAAAACCACCCAGCTAAGCTGCTTTCATATTCCTGAGCGACTTGAAAGTAGTATGTATTAGTTGTGTGAAGCCACTAACTTTGGGGACAACTGGTTTTGTAGCAGTAGATAACTAATGAGTTTTCACTACCATTTTTGGAACTAAATTCTCTATTAGTCAGGGTCCAATCAGATAAGAACCACTAGGAGATGACAGATAGATAGATAGATAGATAGATAGATAGATAGATAGATAGATAGATAGATAGAAAGATAGACAGACAGACAGACAGACAGACAGACAGACAGACAGACAGATAGATAGATAGATAGATAGATAGATAGATAGATTTGTTACACGGATTTGACCTCATGCAATTGTGAGAGCTGATTAAACAGTGTCTGTAAGGCTATTTGTTGTCTTCAAGTTAAATGCTGAAGATTGAAGTCCACAGGAAGGTCAGCAGGAAGGGAAGACTGATGTAAAGGGGAGAGGAAGAGCAAGGACACTGTGGAACCCATGAGCATGAACCTGGAACTCGTGATGAGAGATTGGAACGCATGTCAATTCTCACTGCCTCCAATCTGATGAAATGAGGTCCTGCTGGAGAAGCTGGCACCCTTTGGCATAGAGCTCAACACACATCTGTTTTCAGAGTCAGAGAAGCTAAAGGGGGACTCAGGAGCAGGTGAAGCAGTCACAGGTTGGTGTTGACCTCACCCCAATGAGTGAGCCAGCAGATAAACAGCAACATGTGTGCAATACCTGACCTTCTAAGCACAGAAACAAATGACTGCTTTCTCCCTCCAAATCTCCCTCCATATCTCCTGTGGCCCACCTTATCCAGGAAGGTGACACAGTACAAATCCAACATATTCTCTCAGGTGATACATTCACATCCACGGTTTTAATTATAATCAGTGACTTCCAAATTATCTTTACCTCAGTCCTTTTCCTGTGCTCCACACAGCTCACTATTTTTTTCAAACCACTTTATTGAGGTGTGATTGACATGTAAAGAGCTGTACATATTTAATGTATAAACCTGGATGAGTTTGGGGATAAGTATACATGCATGAAGCCGTCACCACCACCACCACCACCAAGGCCATAGACATATCCATGACTTCCCAAACTTTACTGCCACTAGTGTTGTTGTTGTAAGAACACAACATAAGATCTGCCCTTTTAGAAAATTTCAAGTATACAATACAGTATTGTTAGCTATAGGCGCTATGCTGTATAGATCTCCAGACTGATTTATCTTGCATAATGAAAACTTTGTATCCTTTGACCAACACCCCCCCGTTCCATCTCCCTAGCCCCTCATACCCCTGGCAGCCACCATTATACTCTCTGCTTCTGCCTGGCCGGTGTGGCTCAGTGGTTGAGCGTCGACCCATGCACTAAGAGGTCACCGGTTCCATTCCCGGTCAGGGCACATGCCCAGGTTGTGGGCCTGATCCCCAGTGGGGGGCATGCAGGAGGTGGCCAATTGATGTTCTCTCTCATCGATGTTTCCATCTCTCTCTCCCTCTCCCTTCCTCTCTCTCTAATATCAAAAAAGAAAAATAATTTATACTCTCTGCTTCTATGCATTTGACCATTTGAGACTCCACATAGAAATGAGATCTTACAGTATTTGTCTCTTTGTTTCGATTTCACATAGCATAGTGTCCTCCGGGCCAATTCATGTTGTCACAACGGCAATATTTGCTTCCTTTCTAAGACTGAATAATATTCCATTGTATGTATATGTACCACATCTTCTTTATCCATTCATCCACTGGCAGACACTTAGTTTGTTTTCATCTCTCAGCTACTGTAAATAACGCTGAAGTGGATATGGGAGTGTGTGTCTCTTCAGGGTCCCGATTTCAATTCCTTTGGATATATACCCAGAAATGGGACTGCTGGGTCATATGGTAGTTCTATTGTTAATTTTTGAGAAAACTCCGTACTGATTTCCATAATGACTGTACCAATTTACATTCCCACGAACAGTGTAACAGAGTTCCCTTTCTCCCACATCCTCGCCAACACTTATCTTTTTTTTTTTTAAATAGTCACCCTAACAGTTGTGAGGTGATTTCTCATTGTGATTTTGATTTGCATTTCTCTAAAGATTAGTGGTGTTGAACATCGTTTCACGTAACAGTTGGGCCACACAGGCCATTATCTTTCTGGGAAACATCACAGTAGGGGGAAGTAGACGTATTAAAGGCACAGATAACATGCTACGCTGCAGCCCTGTCCGAACAGCCACAGGAGCTCATAAGATGGAGCCACTGACTTTGTTGGAGGGAAACCAAGAAAGGACTCACAGAGGCGAGTCAGGGCTTAAACTATTTTTTAGATGGTTAAAGGACATTCATGAAGAGGAAAGAGTATTTTTAAGGACCCACTTGGGAGGTCACAAAGGTTTGTTTTTGCTGGATCAGCATCTGAGTGCAAGGAAGGAGTGGGAGATGAGGTTAGAGAATAACAGACAGCAAGAACAGACCAGAAAATCCTCGCCAGACATGTAAAAGATTTTGATCTTTACACTCTAGGCAATGGGGAGCCTTTTAAAGGCTCTCCGTTGGGGATAACAGGGTCCAAATTTTATTTGAGCACAATTACTGTGGCAGGTATATGGAGAAAGGAGGAAAGGTGGGTCGATATCGGCAGCAGGGACACCTATTACTAGACTGTCACAATAATCCACGTAGGAGGAGATGAGAGATGGCAATCCGGCAGTGGGGACGGAAAGCAGGAGGCATGTAGGAGGATACAGACAGGGAAATTCACCAAAACTGGGGGAGGGAAGGAGAGAGAAGAGTAAAACGGACTGAAGATTTTGGCCTGGCGAGTGGGAGCTGATGATGCTCTGCTCTGAGACAGGAAAGAAGAGAAGCAAGTGCTGGTAGCAGGAGGAGAAGGGTACATTTTGTTTTGAATGTGTTGAGTTTGGAGTGCCTTCAAAACATGCAAGAGATGGCTGAAAATATGTTTCTGTGTTATTTTTTAAACTTACCTTTAATGAATAAATGTGAGTGTTATGACCTTGAGTTTTATTGCCAAATATAAAAAATGTCCCAAATCAGTGCAGTGCTTTCAAGGTCTGAAGGTAACCCCATTGCGCACATTTCCTTCTCTGCAGTTTACCTGCAAAGTGAGTTGTTAAAATGATGGGAGAGGATTGGGAAAGATGTTGAATGTGGTTTGTGGTTTAAATCATAACAGTGGATTTAGGATGTCTGGATTATAAAGCCTCTTGTACATGTTGATTGCACTGAAATAGGCCCATTTGTCACCATACGTCTTGTTCAAATGATGTTTGTACATCTTGAAGTCAGTAAATATCCTGTGGTTCCATGAGCCAGACTAGACCTTGACTTCTTTGTGTTACTCTGAGCATGATAGGGAGGCCACAGATAATCACCTTGAGCCACAGCATTATAACTTTCCAGGTGGGCAGTCAATTTGTTTGTTCTTCATTGTGCTTGGTGATGAGGGACAGAGTGGGCATCTGGGCGCTGTTTGATAGGGGATAACCTGCTCTTTCTTCTTCTTCTTCTTCTTCTTCTTCTTCTTCTTCTTCTTCTTCTTCTTCTTCTTCTTCTTCTTCTTCTTCTTCTTCTTCTTCTTCTTCTTCTTCTTCTTCTCCTTCTTCTCCTTCTCCTTCTCCTTCTCCTTCTCCTTCTCCTTCTCCTTCTCCTTCTCCTTCTCCTTCTCCTTCTCCTTCTCCTTCTCTTTCTTCTTCTTCTTCTTCTTCTTCTTCTTCTTCTTCTTCTTCTTCTTCTTCTTCTTCTTCTTCTTCTGCTGCTGCTGCTGCTGCTGCTGCATGTTCTTATTCCCTGGCTTTTGTTTTAATTAAAGGCCTCAAACAATCAAACATAACAAAAGCAGTGAGCATATTTGATGCCACCAGTTCCTGGGACCCCAGCCTCTGAAATGGTGACCAGGATTTCTTATCTGCTTAGGAAGAAATGCAAGAGGAGGAGGCTGTCAGCTAGAACACAGGGCTGCCTGTCGTGCTGCTGAGTTAAGAAGAACAGGCTGCTCTTTCTTCCTCAGGCAGGAACAGAGACAAAGTGAGAGGAAGGCAAGAGAAAGAGAAAACCTCTGAAGCACCCTGGCATGTCAGCGGGTGGTGGGAAATGGAAGAGAGTTGAACACTTTCTCAAGAGAAAATAAAGAATTTCAAATGGGAAGTCACAGCACAGTCTGCTCCCGGCTTCTGCCAGCACGCAGGCCGAATGGAAGTTTGTGCTAAACCAAAGTGCATCGGGCTTTGCATATACACCCTCGGAATTTTTAGGACCTTGGAGATTCCAGAAGCAAATATGTGGACCTCGCTTCTATCTGCTGTTTTGGGAGACAAGTGAAGGCTTCACGTATACATCCCCGAAACTTTCAGCACCAAGGAGAGCTCAGAAGAAAAAAAAAGTCTATGGGCACTTTTCTACCTGCTTCTTTGATAGGCCTGATCCATGACCTTTAATTCATGGATCATTCTCAGTTCCAGGGAAAGATATTCTTTGTCCCCAGTAAAACTGGGGTCAGATGTCGTTAACTTCCAGCCATTCCATCAGGCAGTCGTTTTTCTTTGGACATACACTGAGCACAACTTCTAAATGTTGGAATTAAAGAAAAACACCCCACAAAAGGAGTTATCTTTTGTATTACATGGTTAACCATACCTCTGCACAAGCCTATGAAGGGGGCAGAGTTGGAGCTGAAAATTCTCATTTTACAGATATGTATGAGAAGAATCAGAGATTTGGAAGGACTGGCCAAATGTCACAAAGCCAAGATGTGGTCAAGAACCCAAGACATTCTGGCTCCTCTTTCTGCTGCATGTTTATTTAAACATATTCATGGGGCATTTGAAGTGGATAAGGGATTAGGCACACAGAGGCAGTTCTGCCTGTACTCCATTGGAATCTAGGCAACAGTGAGTGTGGCACTGGAGATAAAAGATCGGGGGATTTGGACTCCAGCTGACATGTACTCACCCTGACCCTTGCGTCACAACAACCTGGGTCATTTCAACTCTCTGACTCTTGGCTTCCAAATATGTAAAAGGGAGATTATAATCCCTGCTACACAGAAGTGCTCTAAAGATCTCTAAAGAGCTCTTTACAAAAATGGGTTAGTTTAATGAACTTTGATGAATTTTATCAGAGCTCTTGGATAAGAAGGTAAATGACCCCGATCACTCCATTTCTAGCAGAAGATTACAGAGTCTTCCAAGAGAAACATTTTTGGTTTTTTCCTTAGAATTATAGCAAATTTCACTGGTAAGTCAGAGATTTTCCTTCCCAAAGGACCAGACCTGGCTGTTAATCAAGTTTACTCGGTTATCTGGTCATCTGGCTTCAGCCAGCGGAATCTTGGGGCAGCAAAAAAAAAAAAAAAAAAAAGTGAACTATTCTGGATAGCCACATCACTGGCAGAAGCAAACGTCCCAAGTCCCAACTATAAATCGCTCCTAATTAGGAAATAATTATGCCCCCCAAATGGGGCTACATGGCTGTAATGGCATCTCACAAATTGCTGATTAGTTTCATAGCAGCGATGGTATTTAGTGCCACTTCAGTTAATGGAAAATGTGTTGGAAATGGCCCATCTCTAGCTGCTCCAAAAAAAGAGAGAAAAGGCTAGGGATGAGAAGAGGCTCAACAGACAAGGAACGAGGGGGAGAAAAGAGAAAATATGATCCTTTTTCTTGGAGAGTGTAATGTCATATGAGTTAGGAACATGAAGTCAGAATGGGAAGACTTTTGATTTTTATTCTGATTGTAATGGAAAGGTACTGGAAGCTCGAGAGAAGGTGAGGGATGTGATCTAATTAATGTCTTGGAAAGCTGACCCTGGTTTCTGTCTGGAGAATGGAGGGACATGGAGGCAAGAGGAAAAACAAGTGGATGGGTTAGAAAGTTATTGCAGTGGTATACATGGGAAGTCATTGACTGGGGTGACAGGGGTAGAAGTGATGAGAAGCGGATGGATCCTGAATGTATTTTAAAGACCATCCAGACAGAGCTGGCCGTTGGATTGTGCATGAGAGGAAAGAGGAGTGAAGGATGACCAATAGGTTTTCGACCTGAGAAACCAGGTCGGTAGCGGTGCCATTTCCTGAGATAGAGAAACCTGGGGAGGATCAGATTTCTGTGTGTGTTGTGGGGGTGGTCCAGAGTACTTTTTAAGACATTTTAGTTTGTATGTCTTTAACATCTGTAGGTGGACATAGAAAATATAGATATGTATATGTGGGTCCAGAGCTTAAAGGGGAGATTAGACCCAAATAAAGAAATCTGGGGATAGGCAGTGGCATTTAAAGTCAAAGGACTGGGTGAGATGTTGTAGATAAGGTAGAGAGTGAGGTGAACAAGAACAGGTTCCAAAGGACTTCATCTATCTGCCCATCCAGCCATGCATCCGCCCATCATCTATCCACTCTTCCAACGAGCCACTCCTCTACCCATCCACAAATGCTTCATAAGTGCCCTCATTGTGTCAGATGCTGGGTGGGGTGCCAGGATTCAAAGATGAAAAACGTTATAGCCCCTGCCTGGAAAAGCTCACATTCTAAAGGAGAGATAGCACACATAAAAATATAGACTATCCTGCCAAATTATGTGATGGAAGTGTGTACAAGAGGCTGGATCAGTTAACTATTAAACATACTGCTGGGGGAGAGCTTGGAAAGACTAAGAAGAGGTTTCTACTGACGATACATCTTGAAGGAGGATTCAGAGTTGAGGAGGAGATCAGCATTCCTGGAGGAAAGAAGGGTGTGAGTGAAGGCCTGGGAATATGAGAGCATATGGTGTCTTCTTTGCAGAGGAGCAGAAAGATCTCTGACACAGCATAGGGATGTGGTAGAAAGGGGTATGGCAGGAACTGGAAAGTGTTGTGTGCTAGGCCATGGAATCTGAGCTTTTCCTGTGGGTCATTGTTTTAAGCCAAAGCTTTAAGTCAAGGAGAGGTGGAGTGAACATGGTCATATTTTGGTTTTAGAAATGTCACTTGATGTGGGGATAGGGGTTGTCAAATAAAAATGAAATCTGGCTTTGGTAAGGAGGGACTTTGTTCAGAAGAATTATCTCAAGGGGGAGAAAGGGACTATGGCAATAAGGGAGGAGGACTGTTGGAGTAGGGAGAATGCTCTGACTATAAGATCTGCAAATGTCTCAAGGGTTCAGGGAAAGAGTTTGTCTTTTGTAGGGAGGAGCAAACATAGCTGGAAAGAACAGGTGTGAGGAAGTGAGATGAATGGGAGCAGCATGACTGGACAGTAGATTAGAGAATCTGAGGCCAGCCTATCCCCAGGAGGGGCTAAGGAGAGATTGTGTGCCAGCTCAGGCTGAAGGTGGGCCAAAGTCAGGGACCCAGGAGAAGGAGAGAAGCTTAATCAAGCTTCAGTCAAAAAGCCTTTTGTTCCCACTAATCAATGGGGATGAGAAGCTCAGCTATCATTCATAAGGCAAAGAAAGGGAATTTGGGGGGAGGGGCTGTGTCTGGCCTTGGTGAGCAAGGGGGTATCTGTGATTCATATCTAAGTCACATAAAGAAGGGTAGTTCTTCACAGTACACACTGTTTCCTGGAATGCAAAAAGGAGGAGAGGTCTTTAACCATTACCTTGTTCCAGAACCACAATGCACAGGGTGTGGAAAAGGTCATCATTATCCAGAGTCAAGACTGCAAGTGGGGGAACTGCACAGAAAGATGAGGTCCAGGTAAGGGACGGTGGCAAAGAATGCAGCTAAAATCCCAAAGCCAAACCATGGATTCTTCCCAATTCCACACTCCCCACTTTACCCCTCCAGTGCACAAAGGCAGGAAATCAAGTTATTTCCCTTTGTAACAATAAGCCTGCCTGCAACACCGGTGATGCCCACCGCGGCAGCCAGGGTGACAACAAAGACCACAACTCCGTTTCTCATTTTCATATCAATTGGCAGAAATTATCTTTATTAGAAAAATGAAATTTTCCTGTATTTACATTTTTACACCATAGGACCGGGCACTTTCTTGCCTTGGGAGTTATGTACAGACCAGTTCACACACATTTCAAACCCCATTCCTTGAAACAGTTGATAACACATTGAACAAAAATGAAAGACATACTACAAGAAGACAACCATAGTATATACTTCCTCTATCGTAGAAAGGTGTTAAGCAAACGTGTAATTTAGTAGCTATGCTTGGAAATAGTTAGTACAGTTAGTAGCACTTCCTCATGCAGTGGGTTAAAATATGACAGGTAGAAGCTGCTGTGATTGGTACGTGAACATCTAGTCCCAAATGGAAACCACTGAGTAGAGCACACAGCTTGTTTGGGCTCCACCATACAAGAGATCAAGCCAGTTCTGATGTGGGTTTTGGACTGTTTGAATGTAGCTGTGAATGGAAACCCTCTACATGGAGTTCACTCGTATCCATGTTGGGTTTAAAGAGACTCAGACATGGACCTTTAAAGCTAAGTCATTCAATTTCTCTGTTGTGGGTAATGACCAGCTTGTGTCTTAGGCAGTAAGTCTTCTAACATGAGTGAAAGATGAATAGTTTAACCCTCTTTTTCTGTCTTAAAGGCCATTATTTATGATTTTAATGATCTACTTCTTATTCAAGCCACCAAATTAGCTCACCAAATTCTTTCTGAATATTCAGCTTGAAATATATATTCTATACATAAACACATACGCACAAACATTCCATTATGATAAACAACATTGAATTATCCCGACTAAATAATTTGGCAAGTAAATGCTTTTAATTTTGTTTTTGCCGGGTGGCAGTGGGGGGGTGGGGATTGAACAATATTAAGATTTATAGTTTAAAAGAGCTGATAAAGAAATCTTTGGGAACTCTTCAGGCTTGGAAGGTGTCTGAACTACATCTAGCCATGTAATTAGTTATATCAAGGAGTTTACTGAATTTTCTATGAAAGTGTTATTCTTGACCTTATCTCTTTATTTGGAAAGAAATTGGTAATTGACATCCTTTGCCAGTGAAAAATTTAGGAAACATGAACGTTACAAATGCCATGTTCACCTTCCCCAAATCCATCAGAATTTGATCCCAAATAGTTGTCTGAATCTTTCATTTCTAAACTGGAATATTTCCTTGGTGGTCGTGGCCCCAGAGCTACAAACCTAATAAACTTACAATTAAAAAAAATAAAACAGGGTTAAAAAGTCAATACTGTTCATTTATTTGAATGAGCTTAACTGAGAATAGAAATAATTCAATATCTTAGATGGCTAATGTAAAAACCTTAATTGAATTTGAAAGGCTAAAATTGTTTTCCGTGGAAAAACTGACCATATCTGGACCTCCATTATTTGTTCGGCTATCAATAGTCTTTGATTTGAGCCCTTTAAAAGCTTAAAACAGCAAAATGTCAGATCAATGAGAAGTATTTAAAATGCCAAAGACAAACTTATGTTTGCTGGAGAACAATTAACCTTATTAATTTAAAAGGCAGCTGTGGTATTGGCTACATGTTATGTTAATATCCTTTTGAAGGCTCATCTTAAATCCTTCCCAAAGGTGTGAGAGAGAATTAAGTGTAAGAGGTTATGACCCAGGGCTACAGCTAGTGAGGAATGTTCTGGAATTGCAAAAATGAAAACTCATTGTTTCATGGATATGGTACATGAGAGGGGTTTATGAGTGATAATCGCAGTTTTGTCTTGTTAGTTTCTGCATACTGCTGACATCTTATGTGAGGGAGTTAATCTGAGAAATGACTCCATTTTAAACAATTTGGTTTCTGCTCCCTGGAGAATTGTGTGCTTTGAAATACGGCCCCAGTGAAGAAACATCACTGGCCAAAGTGTTCATTTGAGTGTTCTGGTTTCTGCACAGCTCAACATCCCTGGGAGAATGTGGTCATACACAGTAGACCCAACAACACGATCTCCAAAAGCTATTAAATAATAACCTTTTTGTCCTAAGAGACTTTTTACTGCCAGCTTGAAACAGCTAGAAAATTTCTCAGGGTTGAGGATAAGGGTGCTTACATTAAGTTAGTTGACCATCCAGAAGGACTGATTCATAGAACCTTCTAGAGAAATATTCCTTCAGATCCCAGGTCAGTTTCTTCATCTATAAAATGGACCTCGTGTGCTCCCCATCACAGTAAATATAAGTGCCAGCAGAGAGAAGTGTGGCTTACAACATGGGAGGGGGATGCAAAAAAAGAATGAATAGGCTCAGTGTCATTGCCTACACAATACATTAAACACTGCCTCATTTGGGACTCCTAGAACACCTAGTGAAAATATTCCAATGCAACACTCTTTAAAGAGACAAACGGAACAAGCATTCACGAATTCAATAGTTATCTTGATTTCAGTTACCAGGAAAGTGACTCTAAGTTGATTTGAAAACAAACACACACCAGACCAAGAAGGAAAAACAGTCTCACTAGCTGGCCCTCAGTCATTCTGACCACCAAAGCTCTCGATCATTTACGCAAAGTTCTATTCCCTATTCCCCGTCACACCGCTAACCTTATTCTGTCTGCTTGGCAAAAATAACCAAACATCTAGATAACACAGAAGAGACAGTCACTTGCAAATAACATGACATTTTGGAAAATGGGCCAAAATGTTTAGTTAGGAGAGCTTTAATGGGGTAGGGTGCACAAGGCAGTGTGAGTATGTGCATATGTGTGTGTCTCCACACACACGTGAAAGCATACTATTTGCATATGTTTAATGGTAGCCCTGATGTCTACTGAGAAAAGAAAAAACAAAAAAAAAGGAAGAGGATATTTAAGATTAGGCACATGCTAAGTAGAGAAAATAACTCTCCAGGAATAAGAAAAGTAAATGCTGAACGCAAGCATACAGGGGAGGGAAAAAACAGCATTCAAGTCTCAGAAGGGACCGAGAACAGATTTGAGACCCCCAGTTCTCGGTGCACCCCAAACCAGACAATGAGGGGAGGACGCTAACTAACTTCTGAACCACAGAGGCTGAAACTCGAGAGAGAGCCGTGAGGACCTCTAAACAGCATATTTCTCTTTCTATTCTGACCTCTCTGGAGGAGATCAGGCACTTCAAGAATATGCCTAACATCAGAGATTTATTAGCAAATTCTTGTTACTGATGAGGCTGAGACTGACCTGAGCCTTGGTGTCCTTGTCTGTGAAATGGAAGCAATTAGACTTCATTCTAAGGTTATTTTGAGAATCGCATTCTAGGATATGCCTAGAATATTTTCTATACTCAACGTAGATATATTTTAATATTTCCAAATTCAACTTCTGACTCAAGGCATGTACTTGGGATAAGCAAAGAATCTTAGCATTCCAGTAAAGCAAGAATAGGATGGACAGAGGGAAAAATCAGCTCCCTCCCCACCTACCACCTTCCTGAACTTTCCTTGCCCCATTTTCCCTTGAGGGCTCCTGATGTGTTCTCTTTCACCAGCCACAACAGTAGGCACTTGGGACTCACAAGGAAGTCTCCCTACTCCCTTCCCTGATATATTTATACCCTGAACTATCAAAAGTATTTTTCACAAGTCAAAAACAAAGCCAAACAAGAAAGCTTTCAGGAAATACTCTTTTTACATCATGGTCTATTTTTTAATCCTTTGAGGATTTTTTTCCGACCTTTCCTTGAAGCACATGTCACAGAGCAGAGCTGGAAGGAGCCATGATTAGGCAAGGGCTGGAGAACTGAGAGGAATCAGATCTAAGCCTGTTTGTGCAGAATGTGGAAGGGCAAGTTTATTCACCTGGTTAGATGCTCATAGGTTTCCTAAACACTGTCTTTGAAGGCTCAAGTAATCAATGGCATTCCCAGGAGCACCGCTATATTCTCCAACGTTACTTCTAGATCTAGGGGAGGGTTTTATTGTTTGATCATGCCATCAGATAAATTTTTATTTCCTAGCAAGAATTTTACTTATCATTTCTAGTTTCATCATTTACTCTGTGTTTGCCTTTCTTGGGTTCTTGGTTATCTTTTGTACTAAGAAAATGAATTTCTAGACTATAAGCTACATGGGAAGAGACTATATTTTCTATTCCCTCTACAGCTCCCCAATCCCAAATTGGCCTTAAAAGGAGAGTAGATACTCAGTCTAGTGCTATCAGCTGACCAGTGTCTTTTGCTCATCCTTGGCTCACGAGGAAGAGAATGCTCTCATCTCAATGATCACTGCCAGCTTTCATCTTTGGTTTGAAGTTTTAAACTATACCCTTCGTTGACTCTTCCCAGGGAATAGGTCCCTAAAAAAAAAAAGTTTTCTCTTTTCCAGGACTCTGAGGCAAGGAGTGCTGGGGACCTTAAAGGAAAATTAAAATTCAAAGAGGGATGCTTGGGTCTGTATCAGGCAAGAAGCAAAGAAAGACAGGTCAGTTCTATGAGGTTCTCTGGCTCTTATCCCAGAGATACTCAGGAAAGACTTCAAGAAAGACCTAGAAATGAGTCAGCCTGGTGAAGGGAACCAAGCTTGGAACCGGGTCATGAAGTCTTGGGTTCTAGACCTGGCTCTGATACTGTCAACTGGACGATGGTATAGATTACCGCCTCCTAGGGAACTTCATTTCCTCTTAGTTTTCTCATCTGCCATTCTCTTGCCCCACATTTTGGTGACTTCTTTAAGTTATGTTTTTCTAAGACCCTTCTGGGCAGCCACCTTTAGCTGATGCTCTACTGAGAGTACTTCTGGTCACAGAAAGAGTGCGGTGGGGAAGAGAAGGAGGAATTTAACAGGAAGTGTGCCCTTTGGTGGGTTGGCAGAAATCACACGTCTGTATCAGCATTGTCTTCAGAAGCTAATGTGAGCAGAATATAGTCCATGCCCCGAACTCCAGATACATTTTTAGAGAAGGAGTCAAGAACACCAACACCCAAATCCCACTTGGCTCTGTCACCCTCCCTAGAACTGAGGTTTAAGAAAAAATAGTGCCCTCTCTACATAAATATCACCCCATCAATAACCAGAATGGGTTTTCCATGTGTTAATACCATCATCACCATTTAATTTTTAACATAAACTTTACATTATGTACAATTGTATTTGGATAATACACTTACGTGTGAATTGTAGAAATCAGGCATGTATAGTATGTACATGTGTACACAAGCATTTGTATTCACAAGATAAGTGCATTCGATCATCTCCGATCTCTATCAAGTGGCAAGCTGACCTCATCTGTACAATTAGATATGAACACAGTACAATGGAAAGGGATCAAATGGAAAACGGGCAACTGCATATTGGGAGAACTTTTCAAGTATAGACCCCACTTAACCTCTCATTAAGCACTTTCAACCCTGTTTCCCAAAAGAAGATGAGGGTATCTGGAGGAAATGTCTCATTTTGTCTCAAGTGAAAAGAAACACCGCTTTTGGAAAGGAAATTGCCTTTATAGAGAACCCCTAACTCATTAAATATCAAACAATGAGTTGAGCTTCCACCTACTCAGCTCTGTTTTGTGTTTTTACCTTGAAGTTCAGTTACAGCTACTATAACCATGAATAATACAAACAGGCTCTATCGCAGAGACAGCTCATGTCCCCCTTTCCAGGACTCACGCACAACAGCAATGCACAGAGAAAGAGTTCAGGCGTGTGCCTCAAGTTAACGAATACATTCAGCTCTTCTGAAAGATATTTAGGTTTCTCAAATTAGTATTTATTTAGGTCTCAAACTGCAAGGGATTTCAGTATAAGGTATTCATTTATATGACAACTGATTATTAAAGCTGCACTTTTTAAGTTTAAAGGAGATAAATTTTTAATCACCATTTAATTAACACCAACTCCTCCCCCCCCCCTTTTCATTAGCAATTCTTTTTGCAAAGAATTCAGGGCATTTGTCATTTCCTGAGAAAGATGCAGAATATTAAATACACATCAGCGGCAGAAATATCAAATAGAGTAAACAATGTGTGACCGTACGGCTGCCATGGATCTTTTGACTAATTAGCTGCCTTGGCTGGAGTCCCATTTAGGTGAAACTATTTCATTTGTAAACAAGGTGTAATTTTCTTTTTTTTTTCTCTCCTGAAAAGAAGCGTGAATTGATTTGACTGATTTTGCTGCAATGGATGAATTTTAATGCTTTCATCAGAAAAGCTGAGTACAAAAGCTTCTCAGGCACCCTATGAAATGAGAGAGAAAACCAAATATAGTCCATGAGACATCCAGCCACGGTGCTGGCTAAAATCCTCCAGTGAGATTTGCAAAGGCCGGAAGAGTAATGCATGGAGGGATTATAATCCCACACCTCTCATGGCAGAAAAACAGACTCATTAGGGACTTGCCTTCTCAGGGCATTGAAACCAGAAGTGACCTAAGAACCGGAGTGTATGAGAATAAGAAAAATTATTTTCCAGGTATGCACAGGTTTCCCAGAGTAGAATTCATGTCCTAGAAGACTCTCCTCTTAACACAGAACCTTTTCAGTTGGTTGCAGGTATGGGCTATTACCTGTGGGCAGGAACATCAGCACCTGCATTTGGGTGTACCAGATGGGTCCTTCTCAAGTGGAGAAAATCACGTGGAGCTAATTACGATGCCAGCTCTGACTCGAGTCACATGAAACTCAGGCACAAAATCGGGTTCCGAGATTCTGGCTCCTTGGCATCAACAAATCTAAGGTCACAGAACCCTTTGGGTTGAATCCATAGTTCAGGGCTTCCTGTTTCATTCTCTGCACCTCCTATACCATAGATGTCATTTACTGTTGGGTGTTATATTCCTGATACTCTCTTTCCAAAGAACTGACTGGACGTGAATAGCTCCACAGCACCTTTCACTTGGAAATTGACCATCTGATCAATGCTCAGTTTTCTTATGTTTGGGATCATCCCAATTAAGAGTTAGTGAATTAGTGGAGGAGGGCAATTAGATATTTATTATATAGTATCCAATTCTGATTATTTATTTTTTAGAAAAAACTTTGGGCATGAGAGGAAGTATGCTTTCTTTTTCCCCCAGTACATTACTGTTGGTTCTTCCAAAAGCCATATTTTTAGTTTCTTAACCAGAGAAGCAGGGGCTTAACAGCAGCAATAATGTTGTTATTACAAGGCTTTGGGGGCCGTGGAATGACTCCACGTGTGAAGTGCACAGCCTCTTTGGATTGATGACATACCACTGCTCTGTATTCTGGGAAGACTTTTTCATTCATGTCATGTTAGACATGCCAGTCTTGTGGGGAAATGGAAGAGATCCTGGCTGGGGAAAGACAGGTCTGGAATGCAATGGAAGGGCAAAGGCAGAAGGGTCTAAAAGACAGTCAATGGTGTGCCTGAGATTTGAAATTGGAGCGGCTATTCGAGGTCCTCCAATCCAGGCTCCTCCGTCGTTGGGTCTAGGGGCAGCAAAGGTGATATATCCATGAAATAAAACAGTGTTCAAGCGCATTCAGCATCTAGTCAGCCCCTTCTTCCTTTCGACTTCGAAGATGATGGGAAGCCTTCCTCACCCATTGCCTTCCTCTGCCTCTCTACCACTGACTTAGATTTATTGCAACCAGTTTTCAACATTCTGGGAATACTGTAAGTCAGGCGCACTTCCCCAAAGATGGAGCCATTCAATGAATCCCCAAGCTCCAGGAGAAATATTTCTGGCACCTGCCCACTCACGGAAAAACACTACCTACTAAAAAGAACACACCATGAATAAAAGAAACAGGATAACTTTCAACCTGCCACTCTGTCCCCTTTTCCAAGAACCCAAAGCCAGATGCGGGAGGGTCAGGCTAGTCTGCATTAGCTTGGGTTTCTGCAGCATGAGGCCAAAACAGACCGAGGTACCCTGAAAAAAACAACGATGACTACTTCTCCCAAGTATTTCAGGGTTATTAATGTATTTAAAATACACTAATTATTAGATCAGAACTATATAAAATGTTTAATATTATTTGTGGTCTTTATATTATTTAATCTTGAAACTAGAAAATTCTGGTCTGATAACGTATCATAATATAACAACCATCTTTGTTTATTTACTTAGGCACTTTGCATGTGCCAGGCACGGTGCTAAGAGCTTCCCAGGCATAATGATACCCCCTCTTCCGCCAATTATGTTAGATGAGTATCATTTCATACCATAGATGCACAGGTTTGAGTAGAGTAACAATGGGATAAATGGAGGGGACTCAGGAATGACAAATGCTTTGAGGAATTTTTCATCTACCTCTGTTGGTGCTTGTGACACAGCCAGCCTCCAACAGAGTGAATATTTCAGAAGAGAGAACTCGCCTGTCCCACTGACGTTTATCCACAATTTGGAAGATGCTCAGGGTAGATGCATGAGTGTGTCTCATGTTTTGAAGGCTTTTGATTTGAGGAGACTGGGTTGGAAGCGAGTGTCCCACGAAATTTCATGACGGTAAGAAGCATAAAGCTAAAACCACACTCGTCTTCTGCAGACAGATGGCATTGTACTTCTCACAGATCATGGCACACATATGGCTGCTGGTGCCTGCCACCACACTGACAACCTTGGGAACAGCAACACAGTTAATTAGACGCCACCATGGCTATTTGGGGGATTGAACGAGTTAGGGTTACTCTGGGAGGAAAGGGGTAACAGATACTATACAACCCTGAGTCATCACCAGAAAGGGGGAGATGCAAACTTACATACATAAGAGTCTTCAGGATAAACTACAATGGCCACTGTGTCATAGACAGAAGATCCACACTTAGATATCGAAGACATACATGTGTTCATTTACGCAGCCCTGAACAAGATCATCGAAGCCAAGGGTGAGAGAGTATCTGTGAAACACACAAATGGACATCCAAAGAGATTCTCGTAGTTCTCTGCCTGAGGGCCCTTCCGGCCTTTTACTCCAGATGTGTCTGGGAAACGGGCTATAATGAAAGTAGCATAGTTAGCATGAAACACACTGATTCGCTATTCTTTGGGGGAGGCTGGAGTTCTGGGGTTGGGCCTGGGCAGTGATGGAAGGCATGACAATAAAGCTGAAACGGTTACAAAGCCAAACTTCCTAATCTCTTGCACATGTCAATCTCACTACAGTGCAGATGCATTCTTAACTGTTTTATGTGGTCTGTGTCAGATTTACATGCATATCATATTGCTTATTCTGTGTTAGAGAAACCATTAGGCGTTTCTGATGAGGAAATTGCATATGGGGGACTGGCTTAATGGAATTTGGAATACAGGAAATCACAACATCACCATTGGCATCCAAGGCATCGTTATTGCCAACATACCTAGTGGGCGTGTCCAGGAGACTTGCCCTTTTATTTATTATTTTTGGTTAAGGACTCACCTATCTGGTATCTGCCATTCTCAGCACACACCTCACAAGATTCCTTGAGTGGGAGACTGGCATGGAGCCATGTGCAAAAGAACCAACAAAAAAAATACCTTCCTAAATCTTCTTCCTCTTTGCAGGGCACTATTGGACATCCAACATTTTCCCTCCAGAGTGTTGGCCATTACGTATGTTTCCCTATAGATAAAACATTAATGGAAGGTTTTAAACATCAGATTCAATACTAGGCATTTTCTTGTACACACGTCTATTGCTGCAGGAATTCAGAACCCTGGGGGTCGAGTACATATTATTCTTATTTGCAGCATAAGGCATAACATGCTCGGAAATATACACATCGTTGTGGCCTCTACTGTCCCTGGAACAGTACGATGCCGTTGACCTCAAGGAGGATCGAAGATAGCTGTCATTCCCTGTCTGGGATGGCAAGGAGTGTTTATAAGAGTCCGAGGGGCATCTCCCAATGACTAAGCGTTGGTCATCCCCATAGGAGTGGAGGAAAGGGTTATCGGAGGTGTGGTCTGGCAGGAGAGACTTGCTCCGCTTGCTGTCCTCCAGACCCTGGGGGAAGAGGGAGCTTTTGTTCCCCAAGAGTTTGCTGGAGGGGACACTAACAAGACTCCCATACAAATTTCCCTCCAGAAGCCGTTCCCTGTCCTTGAGGCTTATGCTCCGAGAGGGCCTGCTAAGGTCCATCTCCCTGGGTTTGTCGAGGATGTTATCGTAGGAATGCTGACGGCTAATTCTCAGCTTGTTCTTTTGGAACTGGAGAGCGTTGTTCTGGGCCCAGTCCTGCTGGTAGACCTCCTCCTGGGTGGCTGGATCACCTGTCTCCTGGAGCATCTGGTCTTCATCGATGTCGTAGAGGTTCCCCATCCGTAGGCAGGCGTCACACTTGAAGGGCGACCTCATGGTGAAATGGCCCGAATAGGTGGGCAGGTTGGAAAGGCAGCTCCTGCAGTGTGTGGAGCTCTGCCGGCAACGGTCACTGCCCTCACTGAGAGGGGAGCTCTTGTCTTTCAAGGTGAAGTGCTTGGAGTAGAGCTTGTACTGGTCATTGTTGGGAAGCCCGTCTTCATTGTGCAGAGGGTTCCGGTTCATGGGCAGCGTGGAATCCCCCTTGCGGAAGTTCTCATTGTGGTCCTGGTAGGCATCTGGGAAGTCCATGTTCTCAGGAAGGGCCATATTTTCAACAAACTGGGGGGGATCTAGGTGGAAACTGGGCTCCTTCTCACCATCGATGGTGTAGATCTTGTCCCTGGGGGAGCTAGTTTTGGTTTTCAAGTAGGAGCGCTCGACCTCGCTGCAGTCTTTGGGGTACTTGGAGGCCATTGACCTTTTGAAGTTGTCCTTGGTCTTGTGGTTCTTATTATTGTCAGGTTCCCTGTGGCACGTGGCCCGACTCGAAGTTTCTGAAATGTCCGAGTGGGCCACTTCCTCTGGAAGGTACCTGGGACTCTTTAGGGAGTGGGTCCTATTCTCCACAGTTCCCTCGTCCCTCTGGGACACTGGGTTCTGGGTCACTGAATCTTGGCGTAGAGAGTCCATGGATTTCTTCCAAAGCTGCCGAGGCCTGGAGTTCCCCTTGCATTCTGTGCTCACAGCCACCTCCACCGTGTTAGGGTTGGACTCGTTGAGAGTCAGAGGGTGCTGGCCCTGGAACACATAGTTATTGAGGTTGTCCTTGTGCCTGTTGGCCACAAACGTCTGGAGTTCATTCATGTTGTCCCCAAAAATGCTGTCTTTCCCCTGAAAGGACCTGTTGTCTGAATATATCAAGTTTCCCTTATCTGAAACCATGTCCATGATGAGGGAACCTCTTTGGATGAGGTCAGCAGCTCTTTTGGGAGAATCCATTCTTGAGGAGTTCATGTTGGATATGTTGGAGATGTTTTTGGCTGACCGAAAGAGTTTCAACATGTTGCTCTGTGAGCCAGTCAGATTGAAGTCTGGTGACTTCTTCTTTTCTTCAATGTGTACCCCATGGATGCAGCTGTAAATGCCCTGTGGGAAGTGATATAACACACCATCAGCAGCAGCAAGGAGGGAAAACACTCCACACCTGAACTCTACCTGGGGTGAGATATGGCCTTCTTGTAGGGGCCCTGGAGAAATAGTGAAATTCAGTCTGAAGCCTGACCATGTTTCTTAAATGGATGAGACCAGTGGCAAAGCCTCAGGCTTATCTTGTCTCTCTGGCTCAAGATCATCAAATACTTTTGCAAATAGTCATACATGAAGTTTGAGAAAAGGTATCAATGAATGCTCATGTAACTAAGAGGGTCTCAGTGCCTCCAAATTGACATGTAAGGATGTTTAACTGACTCTGCCAACAACCAGGTCATCAACTCATGCTTTTTATTAAAGTTCCCCAAAATCACCTTTGGAGTTTGTATACCAGAGAATCAGCCTTTGAAAGACAAACTAAGTTGGCATAAAAGGACCACCTATTATTAATTCTTTTGGGGTATTACCCCTACTCACACACTGAAGCTATCAATCAAATCATGAGATCCAAGCAGGTCAGTCAGAAAATACTTTCTGATTAAGGGTAGGCATGAAATCTATGCGTGATCAATCAGATGTGTTTAGGAGGAATAGACATAAATGTTGGGATAGAAGGAACAGTTGTCGGGGACTAGTCCTGCCACCATGTGGGGACATTATCCTGAGAGTGAAGCCACCAAAGAAAAAAGTAGAATCCAGGGGATAGAGAGACAACATGGATTGAATCTTTGGGGCTACTCTCTTGAACTTTTCTCTTACCCCACTCGATATATCCTTTGTGTGTTTGTTTGTGTGTCAATCTGCTCAGTATAGTCGGGTTTTAGTTGCTAGGGACAGTGGAGAGTCCTGATGACACCATGTGCTGCATTTCAATCCATCTAGGGACTCAGTGACTTACAGACTCCTGGGTCACTCAAATACAGGGACGTCCATCTATATGTCTCTTGTTTTCTACTACACTTTCTTCCATTCTTTTAAATAGCTGTTTACTTCTACTTAATACTTAATAGTAACTCAGGTGAAGAACTCAGTTCATGCTACAGTAGTAGGCAAGAGGGCATCGGTGACATGTGCTCTGTGGTTCCCCTTTCCCCACCCCTGTTCTCAGAGTTTGGCAGCTGTACCTAAAAGGAACTATCAGATCAAGCCTGCAGGAGTTGACCTGGTCCTCCCGAGACTGATGGGGAGCCAGCCCAAGAAGGGGTTTGTGAAAGCAGATGTGGCAGTTGCTGCTGACTTTGCCATGAACTCGTGGAAAGTGTATACGATTAATTGTGGACTCGGATAATAGTGGCTCCATCAGCTCCCCATGGCGGGGGTGAGTTTAACCCACAGAGATGTTCAAGGGACTGTGACAGCCTCAATCCTGCTGCATTTTTCTTGTTGTTTTCTAGAGACAGTTTCTGCTCCAGCCTTCAAGGAGAGGCAAACAGAAAAGCTCACAGCTGTGTGTTCGAGCACCTCTTTCCCTGACACTCTCCATCCCCGGCTGCATGGCTCTGGCATCATGCCCTTTACCCGTCTTCCTGCAGCTTTGTCTTCGTCTCCTTCTCTGTGTCCTGTGTGGCTGGCTGTTCACCTGCCAAGAAGCACTGTCTCCTCCTCGTTGCTTCCAGGGCAGCTGGATGCGGGAATCATACCAATGCACGTCTGGTTCACAGAGCACTTCTGAACCTGTTATGTTAACCTGCGCTTTCTCTGCCCAATGTAGCAATAGAATAATCTTATTCCCCGGCCCAGAGGGATTGTGCCACTCTGGGTGAAAATCAGAGTGTCTCCTTTATGTTTGAATCAGCCAAGATCTGTGCCTTTTCTTCCTGTTGTCAATATGATGAAACGAGTAGCTTTTAAATTTTTTTCAAATTTTTAATTTTCTTATTCTCTCTCTCTTTTTCTCTCTCTCTCTCTCTGCCTTCCTCTCTCTCTAAAATCAATAAAGAAAACAAATTTTTAAAAAAAGAATAGTTATTTGGTATTTTCTTTTAATGAGCTCCTCTCTTCTCCCTAGAGATTTTGAATACTTCCCCCAACCCTTCACCAGCAGAGCAATGTGGTCCCCTTGCTGGGAGGGGCTGGCTGTCCCTCTCTTTGGAGCAGCCCACAGAAGTGGCCAGGGAGCCGAGTTATGTTTCAAGAGATAAGAGTTTCAGAGACTGCTTCCTCTCATCCCTGGTTTCCCCTGGGACTAACTCACACGGCACAGCTAAGGCAGCTCCCGGGTGCATCTGCCCGGTGAGGCCACAGGGAGGAGTCGACGTGATGGACCCAGCCTGCACCTCGGGTTTAGATGACAACGTTCTCCAACTGAGTTGACCCACCTTCCAGATGGGGTGTTGAGGGAGGCAGTGCACATCACAGAATAACGGGAGGAGTCAGAGGCCTGGAACCCACCGGATGTGAGTCCCAGCTCCACTTTTATTAGCCCCGTGACCTCGGATAAGCCATTCCATCTTTCTGAGCCTCCATTTCCACATCTGTAAAATGGGACCATACACTCCTAAGGAGGGTACCAGGGCAAGATAAAACAAGGTGAGCAAAGCACCTGACACAGTCGGGGCTCCATAAATGTGGGCTGGACGAGCAGCTCAATCCCCCTGATCCGCCCTTCCTGTGTTCCCTCGCCTCCCGTTCACACCAGCATGAGCACACGCTGCCCATTTTGTCGGAGCTGCAAAGAAAGGCCTGCTACACTTTGTACCGAAGGTTTGTTCTCGAAAGCCACTGTGGCTTCCTGGTTAGATGAGCAGCCCAAACTCGACCTCGGGAGCCAAATCCCTGGGCTCGTGTCTCTTTCCTCCCTGCAGAATTCTCTCGTTCTTTTCTCCTCTCTGTTATTCGTAGATTCCAGCCACATTGTATAGGTTGTGGAAAGAGGGTACCCTCTGCACCCCATAGTGGGCTCAGCTGAGATTAGCAATGAAGACTCGACACGTTGGCCCAGACAATTTGCTCTGCTCCGGCCAAGGGCCCCCAGCCTCTCGGAATGTTCTCAGTGGGGCAGGGCTCTGCTGTCCCTAAAGTGTCTGTTACGGACTCGATGTTGTGTCCCCCTCAAAGTCATATGCTGACATCCTAACCCCCAATATGATGGAATCAGGAGATTAGGTTTGAGAGGTGCTTAGGTCACGAGAGTGGAGCCCTCCTGAGTGGGATTAATACCCTCATAAAAGAAACCCCAGAGAGCTCCTCACCCCTCCCACCATGTGAGGACACAAGGAGACGTCTGTGACCCAGAAGAAGGCCCTCACCTGACCATTCGGACTCCTAGTTTCCACAACTGTGGCCAATAAATGTCTGTCATGTATGAGCTACTGAGTGTGTGGTATTTGGTGACAGCAGCCCACATGGACTAACAGTGCCTGTGTCTGCTGGTCCCAGGTGTGGGCCAGCCAGAAGTGTCTATCGCTGCTTCCAGCCGCCCTCATCTGCGCTCACTGGGAAGGTGCCACGGTTGCATCTCCCTGGTCCTCAGCTTTGCTGTGTCTCCCATTCCTCACGTCTCAGAAGACCACCCAGGCAGTTCTTTTTGCTGGCGACAGTGACTATTTTTTTTTCTACATGCGCGGGAAAGCATTTTAGAGAGAAACAAAAGTTAAGGGCATCCCACCGAGAAGAGGGCACCGTTTTGTAAGGCATCGAAGACAAAGGCCACAGCTGTGGGAGAAGCTTGGTTCCAATGTTAAATAAATGGCTTCTTTGAGCTCTGGCCTTCTCCCTGGGCAGTACTAGACGGGCATGTATCTTAGGTTTGTACTGGGTCATATTATCCACGAGCTCCCCAAGGGACAAGCCCAAGAGGAGGGCTGTGTGCACCTGCTGCGTGGCAATAGCTTTACGTCTATTGTCTGGCTGGTCAACGCACTACCCAGAGAACTGGCCATGGAGAGACCTGGCTCATGTGCAGAAAACCCTGCATTGGGGTACAGATGAATTTCAGAGTCTCCTGGGTGGAATCCCTTAGAGAGGAGTCTGAACTCTGAAACTGATGAAGACCTGCTACCCAGCCTTGCACACACAGACACGTTTCCTCTCTTGTGCTTCCCCACCCCCTAGCATGAGAGATGAAGTGGGGAGACCCCTGTTGTTTCAAGAAAACATGAAGTGAACCCAGAAGGGCCCCATTTTAACCTGTTGGGCCTCAGTTTCTCCATCCATAAGATGGGTGTGATCAACCCAACCTCACAGGGGATTGTGAAGATTAGAGATAATGGCCCAGGCTCTCGTTTATACACTTATAGGAAAGTAGGCTCCTTGCTTGGGAATTCCCCATTGCAGGTTTTTGTTTTGTTTGTTTGTTTTTACAGAAAATGACAGTGTGTACACAATGAAGACACGTTTGTTTCGGTGTGTGTTCTCTGCTCTGTGAGTAAGCATAGATGTAAGGTGGCACATGTGTGAATGTGCATGAGACAAGCTTTAAAGGTGTGTGCTGGCCCTTGACCGGAAAGGAAGAACATTTTTTAAGCAACCAAGAAGTCCTTCTCTGCACAACGCTGGGGGATAAGCTCACTCTGAGTTCCCCTAATAAATGAGAGAGAGATTTATTAGGGGAACTCAGAATGAGAAAAATGATGAGATCTTTTTATCCACACATATCAGGCTGTACTTATTTTAAAAGGCAAACCTTATCTAGGGAGAAGGAGGGTCAGTGTTCAAGCAGGGCTCCCTGCAACCTTTGAGGATAGGAGTGAGGGTGGCTGGGAGCGTCAAGGGGGCATGGAAGTCCCTTTAGTGCTCCTATGGGATGAAGGGTCCATTCTCCCTTAGGGAAGGGAGGCTGAAGTTCAAATTCCAGACCATCAAGCTGAAACACAACAATGGCTGCTCCTGTGTGCTCAGTCTCCCCTCCACTCCCATTCTTCAAGCTGCTTGGAATGGGAGTGAGGGATTTAGTTCATTTCTTACAATAATGATCCTATCAACTTGGCTTCCTTAATGGTAGCTCAGACAGAGGAAATGCTCCTCCAAACACAGGCAGGATTTATAAGTAAATGCAACAGTGTGCACTTACCCATGACGATCCTAGAACCCTTTGGATATGGAAAGCCTTTAGTAGTTGGCAGAGAGAATTTGCTTCAAGTTGGCATACCTAGCTGTATGCATGCACATCGTTATTTTTAAGCAATCTGTGTGTTTAGATGCCATCAAGCTAATTAAGAAATATGTATTTGCACCAAACTCAAATTTACAGTGCCACTGAAAGGAGAAAATAAATTCTCCTCACTAAGCGAATGTGTACCTTCTGAATCTCCAAAGTTCTTAAAATCACCAAAGGCTAAGGATACACAAGTTCCTTTTAAAACAATTATTTAGTTTTCTCAATAAACTTTAGCATATGAAGTCAGACGTTTTTAACCAAATGTTTTTCACCATGTTTCAAATCCTAATTCACTAAACTCTTTCAGAGTGAAAAAATTCCAGGTCAATTTTGTTCATCAGTTTGTTTAGTTCACTATATTCCACAAATAAGTGAGATCATGTGATATTTGTCTTTCTCTGCTTGGCTTGTTTCGCTTAGCATAATACTCTCCAGGTCCCTCCATGTCATCTCAAAGGATAAGAGATCTTTCTTTCTTACAGCTGCATAGTATTCCATTGTGTACATGTACCACAGCTTTTTTATCTGCTCATCTACTGATGGATAAAAAACTTGGGTTGTTTCCAGATCTTAGCTATTGTAAATAGTGCTGCTATGAACATAGGGGTACATATATTCTTTTTGATTGGTGTTTCAGGCTTCTTAGGGTATATTTCTAGAAGTGGGATCACTGGGTCAAATGGCAGTTCAATTTTTAAAACTGACTCAGAGACATAGAGGTAGGGTACAGACTGACAAGCCTCAGAAGAGGGGGTGTTGGGAGGGAAGAGATAAACCACAGAACTTATATGCATGTGCATAACCAATGGACATAGACAACAAAGCTGGGGATGGGGGGGGATGAGGAGGAGGGTGTCAATGGGGGAAAAAGGAGAAACATCTGTAACAAAAACAAATTAATAAAAATAATTTTTAAAAAAAGAAGAAAAAATTCCAAGGTGGGTAAATGGAAGAAATAGGGAGATAAATAGATTGAATGGATGGATGGATAGATGGATGGATGAATGGATGAACAGACAAATAGATGGATGAATAGATAGATGGATGAATGAATGGATGGATGGATAGATGGATGGATGAATGGAAGAACAGACAAACAAATAGATGGATGAATGAATGGATGGATGATAGATGATGAATGAATGGATGGATGATAGATGAATGAATGTATGGATGGAGAGATATATGAACAGATAGATAATTGACTGATTACCAGGTAGATAGATAATGTTATACTAATTTGGAAGATGAGTAAACAATATGTATGTATGTGCTTTTATTATGATGCAAGTAAATAGCTAGACTGTGTTCAATATGTAAACATATTATGTGAGTTGCATGCACATATATGTTGCACAGTATGATTTGTATCGAATCTCTTGTGTTGCTTGTGTTTGATGTTGCTGGTGAAAGAGTGTGCGCTCTGGCTGGTACAACATCTAGATTCGAATCTTGGCTCCACCAAGACTGTGTGTTCCTTGGATAATTCCTCTAATCTCATAACTCTGAGTTTCCCCATTTGTAATCTGGAGCTAATTGCAGCACCTACTTCATAAACTCAGTCTGCAGGTTAAGTGAGATGGAAAGTATAAGGTCCTTACATGGTGCCTGGTACATATGTGCTCCACAAATGTAAGCATTTTCTGTGATCGTTATCATTGCTGGTAAATCATGTCACATGTGCCTTTTTAGGGCAACACACACATGCCATGTTGTGAGCACAGGAGCTTCTCCTGTATTGCATGTGAGCTCACCTAGCACGAGTACTCTGTGCTGTAGTTTATGTTGGGTTGAATGTGGATTTTGTTTGGTTTGACACGTGTGCATTTTCTCATGGTTCTTCACGTCTGGTTTCATTTCAGGCTCTGCGATGGCACATGCTCTCTGTGTTCTGTTGGGTGTGTACACACAGAGCATGGTGGTGTGTGTAGAGTGCATTTGGTCATGCCCGTTCTGTTGGAATGAATGCACACTGTGACATCCTGCGTGGGAATGGTAGTGGTGTGGTATAGCATGTCTGGGTGCTGACGATGGAGGTCGCAGAGTGCTGTTGGGCCCACATGGTGTTTTGTGGGTTTTCTTAAAAAATGGAATTAGTTACTAATTTGAAAGGTTTCATATGAAATCAGATGACTACTTTCTCTTTTACAAATAAGAAGACTTGATAATATTGGCTCTGCATTCCCATCCTCCATTGAGGATGACTGTGCCCTTCAGGTGTGGTAAGCATTACGCAGTTTGTCACAGTTAGGGATTCCCCATTGTTCCCTCACTGTGACACCCAGGTTCAGAAGCTATTTTCTGTATCAGTGGTGCTGCCTCTCTCATACCCAACCTGCTTGCTCTTTCACCTTTCCTTTCTGGCTTCCACAGGCATCTGGGTTTGCAAACCCTGGCTTATAAACGCCCCAGGTTGGTGAGTGAGGGAAGGATGCACAGACCCACCCCCTGCCCCCAAGGAGTTGAGACTCCCTGATTCTCTGGAAGCCGGATGCTTCCCTGGACCTGTTACTGCAGAAGGAAGTAGCCGCCAGGGGTACTGACCCTGCTGATGGAGAAGAGCAGCCCTGGCCGGTCAGAGCAAACACCCGTGAAACAGAAGCGCAGCTTCCAGTAGAAGAGGTGCTCCCAGATGAAGGTGATAAGGCTGAGGGCCATGGCAGCCGCCAGCATGTAGAACACGCCTGCCATGTTGTCGATGTCCAGCTGGCTGCTCATCACCTCGTTCTTCTCGTGGTGGCAGATCCCCGTGAGCCACAGTGTCTCCAGCTCCTCCATCTCACCTGAGCGGAAGACAAGACCCAAGGCAGTGAGGAGCAGCGCATGCACCCTGGGGCAAGCACCTTCGGGTTCGGGACAAACACACGCGACTTATGGCTGTGTAACCTGGAGGCAAGTTTCTGACTCTCCTGGTCTGCATCTACTCATGTGTTGAGTGAACATAATAACAATACCTACCTAATGTCACAGGAGGATGAAAAGAGATAATGTATAGTTTGATACAGTCTCTTTTTTTGCTTTTTTGGGTCATTATCATTATATTCTGCCCATCCTGTTTTTCTCCATCCTGACCTTGAACACACCCGATCCTGGAGCAGGGCAGGGGATATACTGGCAGCCTGCTACAGTGGAAAGACCCGCAGTCCAGTTAGGACTTCATCACTTAATTTGGAGCCACAGTTATCCTGCCTGTGAAGTGGGTATAAAAATATAGCATATTTCCTAGATTTGTGGTGAGGTTCAAACGAGCTCACCTATGCAAAATTACAAAATGATTTTGGATTACAGGAACTTCTCATAAATCGTAGCCTTCGTGGGATTGTCGTGAAGGAAATGCCTGGCGCACAGTCATCCTCAGATATATTAGTTTCTTCTTTCCTCTTCCTTTAAAAGAATATCTAAGATCATTCCAAAAAATCACCCACAAGCAGTGCACTCAGGGCACAAGGCATTCATTGAAAAGAGACATGCCAACTGGCTCTGAGCGGCCCCTTGCAGACTAAATACCTCCCCACTTCAGTCAGCAATGAAAGAAGCAGGTGGGTTTTCCAAAGGGAAGAAGGTAGTAGGCATACTTAGAATTATTTTGTCTCTCATTTAGGAGGACATTGTCCGGCCTAAATGGCTAGCAAGTGTACTAACTGTCTAGCAATTCACTAAACGATGGCACCTAGACAATGATTCAGCCTTTACAAACTGTCCTTCAAGGGCAGTGAAAGTCAAGGGAAATGCATATGTTTGATGGAAGGTGGGGCTATATTGCGTGCATATATATTCTCCAAGATACAGGAGACATGCAGAGAAAATAAAGGAAATCCTCCACGTGTTTATTTGATCCCTTTCGAAGAAGTTAATAGAATGAGTGTTTTTGTACTGCTCTCTTTTTCAGTTTTGTGGAATCAGTGTGTATTGCTTTTGGTTTGTTCTCACTCTTGACTGAGTTGGTGGAACATGGAAATCTAAGTCGCCAATTATTTTTTCGTGACCTTTTGAGGATGTTATGAGCTTTCTTCTGATCTGGACTGCAGCCGTTATTAGAAGTCAGCTCATAATTACTTGCTATGCAATTTCTATTTTCTCTCCACTTGCTTCTGAGAATTTCAATTTGTCTTTGGTGTGGAATCTAGGTGTGGGTTTGTTTTATTTGTCCTGCTCCGGACTCGGTGTGAGTCTTCAATCTGGTGACTCATAACTTTAATTCTGGAAAAATCTCACCCATTGTTGCTTTGCGAACTAACTCTCCCATCCTGTCTTAAAAAAAATAAATAGACTTTAATGTTTAGAGTAGTTTTAGATATAATGAAAAACTGAGCAGAAGGTTCAGAGAGTTTCCATATACTCCCTGCCCCAGTTCCCCTCAGTTTCCCCTATTAACATCTGACATTGGTGTGGTAGAGTTTATGAACCAATCTTGATACATTATTATTAACTGAAGTCCATAGTTTACATTAGGGTTCACTTTTTGTGTTGTAGTTCTGTGGGTTTTGCTGAATGCTTAATGTTATGTATCCCCCATTACAGTATTATAGAGTATTTTCACTGCTCTAAAAATCCCCCGCGCTCCAACTATTCATTTCTCCCCATCCTCCATCCCAACCACTGGCTACCTGTCCCTATAGTTTAGTCTTTTCCAGAACATTGTATTGTTGGAACCATCTAGTACCTAGCCTTTTCATACAGGCTGCTTTCACTTAACAGTATGCTCTTAAGGTTCTTTTGTGGGTTTCAACTGCTTGATATCACATTTCTTTTTATTGCCAAATAATATTCTATTGTATAGATGTACAGTTAGATTGTCCGTTCGCCCACTGAAGGACATCTTGGCTGCTCCCAAGTTTTACCAATTATGAATAAAGCCGCTCTAAACATTCACGTGCAGGTGTTTCTGTGGACGTAAGTTTTCAACTCATTTGGGTAAATACCTAGGAGCATAGTGCTAGATTGCATGCATGGTAAGACTATGTTTAGCTGTATAGGAAACGGCCAAGCTGCCTTCTAAAGGGGCTGTGCGGTTGTACATTCCTAACAGCAACGGGTGAGTTCCTATTGCTCCACATCCTCACCAGCATTGACTAATGTCCTCAGTGTTTTGGATTTCAGCCGTTCTAATAAGGTGTGTTGGGGTATCATAATTCTCTAATGATACATGATCATCCTATCTTTTCTTTCTTTCTGAAAATTCTGTGTAAATTATTCTGGACCGTCTCATTCTATCCTCTAGGTGATTAACTTTGTTTTAATATTTTCCATTCCTTTATCTCTCTGACCTGCAGTTAGATGATCCGCATATTTTCTAGTTCACTTATTCTTTCATTAGTAATATTTAGCCTTATGTTTTCATTTTCATCTATTTTAATTGTGACACGCATCTGGCTCTTTTAAAGTTCTGCCTGTTCTTTTTTACATATGTCCTACTCTTTTGTTATTTTAAAAACTTTTCTGTTTAATTATTTCAACCCTACAGTCTTTCAGGTTATTCTCTGCACTGCCCCCTCCCTGCTCCCTTGGTTCTTGGGCTTCGCCATCTCCTGTCTGTTGTGAGCGCTGACTCTCGTGGTAGGTAACTTCCCTGGGAAATTAGTAACTTTTGATTATGAGCTAATCTTCAGCAGAGTTGTTCTCCGCTATACCCCATGGGGCTCCCAAGCACACGGGGCTATAGAAATGTCCCCTCAGCGGGGTCCTGGGTTTGCAACCACCGTGGTTCCAGGGACTTTCAATGCACCAGTTTTTGTATGAAAAAAATGTTACTGTAATTACCGCACCATGTAAGTAGTATACATTTAGACCTCCATCCTCATTTTGGTTTTAATTTCTCATTCAGAGCTTCAAACAGATGGCAAAGCTTCTTGCACTTTCCTTGCTTTGATGGACAGCTTCTTCTAATCTCCTCTTCACAGATGCGTTGACTCACTGAAGGTCTCAGATTCGTGCAGTGCTATCATTTTCTACTCGCTTTGCACGATCCCGGGCCCCCATGTGGATGCTGAAGGCCCATCTCCACCCCTAGGGCTGTATCACCATAGGCTGCCGCCCTCAGCTGAAAAGTACCATGAGAACAGCTCATCCCCTCTGTTTCTGGCACCTAAGGGTTTCCTACCTTTTCACCTTGACTGTGCATAGTGTGAAGGTGTGTGTGTGAATGTTTGTGTGTGCAATTGCATTTAATCCTGAGTTTCGTGTTTGCAGCAACGAAGGGTCTCATGTCCATTTGGCTTTCCATGGTACCACAACTGCATATACACATATAACTTTTGTAATCAGGACGTATTTGTGGAAGGAGAAAATAGGAAATGTACATCTTTAGAAGTTCTTCACTCAGGAGGAAGGGTGCTGGTTAATCCGCGGTGCCGGCACAGGGATGGGAAGGGATGTCTTGATTCCAAGTCCTGTCCTTCCACCGGCCTCCAGGGTTTTCAGAGTCACCAATGTCACGGGAGGCTCTGTCACGTCATCTCGTTGTCCACCCAACACCACCACCAACTTGTCCACGTTCCGCTCTTGCTCTGCATCTCAAGATGTAGTGATTTGTCTTCTAACAAACCTTTGATGCCGTCCCCTCGGAGGTACAGTGTGCTGCCTACTCCCCCTCTCCTCAGGGTCTGTGAGGACACGAAAACGGGTCTTTTCTCCCTGCTTTGTGAAATTCCCAGCATGTCCTCCTCTTGGTGACATCCCAAAGACACCCAGCTTTGTGTGTATAACAGGATCAGTGTGGATAGAAGAAAGTCATCTGAGTCTTTTCGGAACGTGAACATAAAGATTTTTCCTCTGCCCAAACAACGCCTCTCTTTGAAGAAGTCAGCTTGGTGAACCAGACCCGCACCCCGAAAGGAGAACAAAATGCGCAGTTCTCAATACCAATTACAGCCTGTTCCAATCGCTCTCCCGTTAATCATTTCCTGCCTCACAGCCTTCTGCTACGAGTGTACTGAACTGCAGTTCAAATACCTTATTTCGTTTTTAATTTACTTGAGTATATTGTAATCTCCTTCAGGGAGACCAGGGACCATGTTTTATGATTTCGGTATTTCTCATGGCCTACAGCGCATAACAAGCACCGAATGCATGCTTTCTGTTTCTGTTTCTCCCCTTCCATTCTCAGGCTTACATTGGGCAGTGCTGCGAAAATGTGCAGGTCTGCTGGGCGAGTGTTTCTGCCATATGAGCAGAGAAAACACAGAGCAAGTGGGGACTTGCAGGGGACTTGAGAGCAAAAGCCTGGAAGTTTGCTTGTCCTCGGCTGCGTGAAGCCGCAAATGCCATTTCTCCCAAGTAGCAGCTCCGCGATGTTCATGCGGCTGTCAGTTGCTCCATTACAAAGAGGCCACGCTCCCTGCCGATGTGATCTCGTAAACTGGAGCTGGTAAATGGGACAATTAAATGTCTTTCCTGCAGCAGACGCGTTCTGACTGGAAAGACAAAAGCTGAGAGCTCTCCGGGGAGCCGAGGAGTCTGCAGCCTGGCCCGTAGTAGTGTCTTCCTCTCTCCACCAGAGAGCTGAGAGCCCAGCGCTCGCTCCCTCTCTATTTATACCTCTGATGACAGACAGGAAGCTCATGCGCACTTGAGACGGCCTCTGTATCCATGGAAGCTGCTACACCTGTTCAAAAGTTCTTCCTACCTCTGTCTTCAGGGAAGAAGGTATTGCCGGCGCAGCCTCTCTGCCAGCCTCGCGTTCTGTGCCATCCCTAGGAAGCCTGTGTGTCCACGCAGGGTATCTCAGTCCTCTCTCTTCCCTAACATTGCCAGTTAAAAGACAGAGTGGTGGGGCGTCCAGAGGCAGGAGCCAGAAAGATGTAAAATCGAGAAAGGGAGCAGGCGAGGATAACTGAGACAGCACTGTGTGAATGTCTGACACTTGCTTCCGTCAGCAGCTTGGGTGATGGATGCTGCAAGAGGGGGCAGGAAACGTCCAGAATTGGTCGGACCAAACGCTGTCCAGAAAGGATATACACTGTGGGCCCACGCACCAGCACAGAGTCTCACAGCACCTATCCACTCAGTTACAAGGTAGAAGTTACGGGTTTCAGTTTTGCGAAAAGGAATGGATAAGAATTCAAGTAGACGCCATTCAGCAAATCACAGGAAAGGACATTTCAGGTAGAAAGGACTAGAATGAGCTACAAAACTAGTGCCCTTTCCTGAGGGTTTGGGGAGCACGTGGAATCATCCTGTGGGGTCTGCACAGTCACAGGGGGTAGTAAGGGAATCAGACCGTCTGCATTCAACTCCCACCTTCAACACGTGCTACCCCTTAGATCTGGATCCAGATACTCCTCTTATCTATCCTTCCCCATATGCATTCATTTATCTATTTTTCCATTCTTTTATTTAACAAAGTTACATACATTGTATTCTGCTTCCGGCACTGTACAAGAATTTTCAAAAACTAACCCATGTAGACTTCATATCAACTTCATGTGACTGGTACCATCATCACACCCATTTCACAGATGGGGCACAGAGAGGTAAAGGAACTTGCTCGGTCCCTCTGAGCACCAGTTCTAACACCTACCAGATGGAGGACAACAGCCTTTACTGCTCAGGAGTTTTGTTGGAATTCAATGAGGTGACACGCACACAGTGCCTGGCACTCTTGTTACACAATCAATATTGCTGGAGAGAGCATTATTTCCTGCGTGAAGCCAAGGAAGCCGGGGTGTGGAACAGATCACATACACCTTCCTGTGCCCTCCCAACTCGTGGTCTATGAGTCCAAGGATGCATGTCCAGAGACAAGGCGTAGGCCTCCAAGAAGGATCTGTTCTGTTCCAAGTAAGAAAAATCAGGTCCTTACTTTGCCCTCAGATTCATTCTCCCCACCTCCCCAGAGACTGCAGTTGCTTTTCAGATTAGATTTCATTTCATTCTGTAAGACTGTCTGAGCTCTAAGGGTATTGCTTCACTTCGGAAAGGATTTTACAGCATGCAATGTGACTAGCCTTCAGACTTCCTGAGCATTTCTCCCCCGAGGTCAGTTGTAAAAATGTCCATTTTGAACCTATACCCTTTAGGCTTCTTTCAGGGCCTGAGAATTTGCTGAAATGCATCTCCTAAAATCAGCCCACACGTGCACCCTTGAAGGCACACATCTACATATGTTCTTCCCTTGGTTTCTGGCCAAAGCACCTGACCTTAGGCAGTGATGGCATGGAAAGAAATAGTGTGTGGTTTTGAGAAGCTGAGTTTAATGTTTTGTTTCATTTCTGGTCAAGGAAAATAATCCTTTTTGGTTCTCCAAAGACATCATTTGGTTTTGCCTCACTCCCTTGACATTCACTCACTCACACACTCACTCACTCACTCATCATTCATTCATTCATTCATTCATTCATTCATTCATTCATTAAAAAAGGACATTTCTTAAACATGTCACACCTTGTCGGCATCTCTGTATTTTCATACAGAGATGGATAACACAGTCTTTGGCCCCTACAAGCTCAGAGTCCTGTGGGAGAGACAGTCCTACAGACCAGTAATTATGGCAAGATGACACAATTGGATTTGCATAGGGCTGGAGACAGGGAAACACATGGAGTGTTTTGAAATCAGAGATTTGAGGGAAAGAAGAAGTGATCAAAGGAGGGGCCTGAAGTGCAGGAGCCCATGACAAAGGACTTAGCTTTCATGCTAAGGAGTCTGGGGTATCCTTAGCATGAAGGAACAGTGGACCATTGGATGAGACTAGCTGCATGCTCGGTGGACCTAAGATTCTTCAACAGTTGTCCATGGAAACCCAGCATCTCCTCACATATAATATAAGGCAGGCTGTTACAGGTGAATGAGAGATGAAAAATTCGAACAACGGTCCTATAGTGTGGAGGAAGGCCACCAGGAAATCCCATCCCAGTAACACAACTGCTCTTACAGTCCAGTCCTGGTGTCAGAGGCAGGCAGAATGTGCAGTTTAAACTCTTCTGCTCCCAAGATATGTAACAATTGGGTGAAACCCACTTGTAAAAAAATTGCTGACAAAGATCCACTGTAGATTGTCATTAATATCACCAGTACCATAACAATTTACTGTGGGTATACCAGCTGCGTGGTGTCATGCCGAAACTTGGCAGTGGTGCTATTTGCGGTACAGCTCAGAGATCTCCATCTCCAGGAAGTCTTCCCTCAATGCACAGGGATGTTGGTAAGAGACCCCAGTTTTGCATTCCATGACATCATGCTATTTTGTCAAGAGAGAGTCTATCCCACTTAAGTATAATTGTAAACTGCTTCTACGTCCTCCCCACTGGTAGGTGTTTATTCAGGGTGGGGATCTTGCCTTATTCTTCCTATATCCCCAGTCCCTGGTAAAGGTCTTGGCACACAGTAAGTGGGTCCATAAAAGTGTGTTGACTGTAGCCCTGGCTGCATGGCTCAGTTGGTTGGAGTATCCTCCTGTACACCAAAAAAGTTGTGGGTTTGATTCCTGGTCAGGGCACATACCTAGCTTACAGTTTCAATCCCTGGTTGGGGTGCGTACAGGAGGCAACCGATAGATGTTTCTCTCTCACATAGATGTTTCTCTTTCTGAAAAAACAACAAAACAAAACAAAAAAAACAAACAAAAAAACCATATCCTCAGATAAGGATTTTAAAAAAAAGTGTGTTGACTGTGGATGACACAAGGCTTCCCTTCTGGATTAGCTGGTGATTCCCTGACCTGAGAGGAGCCCAGGAGGGGAAGGGATCTGTGAAGCTGCAGGCAAAGGGGTCAGGGATAGTCTCTGGAACCCAGAAATCAAGACTGACTCGGGGGGCAAGCAAGTTCTAATCAAAGGTCCTAGCAATAGAGTCCAGTGTTTTCCCACAGGGAACCGACTTCCATCCACAGCCAAAGGCGTCAGAATGATGTCACTGCTGATCCCATTAGAGTTTCCTGTGAACACCAAGAGAGGAACTGACCCCATTTCATTCCTGTTTCATGTCTTGTCCAGGGATTGGGCACTTTGAGTTCCTCAGAGGCCTGAATGGAATTGGAAATGGCAAAGGAACAACTTTCTTTGTAGAAAATCTAGGGCACCATCATTGGCAGGCTCATTTCTCTATGAGAGGAGATTTGGCCACTGTGAGCTCTGAACTGCAGTCCTGGGAGTGAGGACAGCTTGGGGTCTTCAGGGTTGAGGCCAAGTCTTTTTCTTTCCCAGTTGCCCCAGAAGGAAGCTGCTGGTCAGATCTGGGATTTAGTATGTGGCCTTGAACTAGAGTAACGTCAGCCAGACTATCTGATCACTGACCTTGGGCCTTAGTTTCATTGATTCTAAACTCTTGAGTCTAAGTCAGGTGATCTTGGACCTGGAAATAACAGCATTTGAAGCCTAGGATCTCTGTATCCATAATCTCCAAGGGTCACTGAACAACTTGCTGGAGGGGAAAAAATACCTTTGGTTGTGGGGTGGGGAGCAGGGGATAGGAAGAGTACAAGATTCTGGACACAAATAGATTAAATTTGGAAGATAAATCTCTCTTATTTAAATGTCAGAATATTCCATTTCTGTATAATGCTGAGAAGTCACAAAACCAGAATAAAAATAGGCTTAAATATATCCAGTTAGATGCAGAGACGGGCTGTCTTTGGCATAAATGTTCCACCTTCCAGTTGAGGTCTCTGCTCTGTGGATGGAGCTCGAGGACCGTAGAATTCACTGTGGGTTTGTTGCCATCTGGCTGGGATTTCATAAGGCCACACACCCAACCGTGCAAGTTGGAGTGGGGGAATTTTATGCACACAGGTCCCAAACCTGTGTCTCTTAAAGAAGAAAAAGGAAAAATTGGAGAGAGAATTGGGGAACTTCATCAATCGTCAAACAATGTACATGGTCACAATTTAGAATTGGTGAGAGATAATTCTCTGGAGTAAGACCGCAGACAAATTTCAAGAAGCCCAGGAAATTCCATGTTTTGTTGTTGTTGTTGTTGTTGTTTTTAATCCTCACCCGAGGATATTTTTCCATTGATTATTTTAGACAGAGTGGGAGGGAGGGAGGAAGAGAGAGAGAGAAACATCGATGTGAGAGAGACACATCGATTGGTTGCCTCTCACACAACCCCGACTGGGGCAGGGGATCAAACCCACAACTGAGGTATGTGCCCTTGACTGGGAATTGAACGCACAAGCTTTAACCGATGAGCCAAACCAGCTAGGGCATGAAATTCTATGTTTAACAGGCACTTCTGGAGTCTGCTTTTAAGTTGGTATGACTTAAAAGGCATAAGCATTTGTGAGCATAAATGAATTTATAGTAACTTTCTGACATTACACATTTTCTCAATCAATAGTCCTCAAATTCCTATGACTCATTGTGTAAGAGTGTGATGGCTTTTTCACATCACAAAGGATCCTTATGTTTTAAAGGGCTGAGATGTAAGAGGGAGAAAAAGGATAGCAATAATTCCACATCCCATGCCAAAAAATATCTTTCTTTCAGCATGTAAAATGACATCACTGCCTTTCAGTTCCTTTTTTATTGAAGTGTTGTGAATAAGCTTCCTGAGACTGTAAAACCCTTCAGCAAAGGGAGCACGTCCATTGTCCATTTTATCTGCGTTCTCCCTTGCCTAGGACAGAATGAGCTTAATGGGCACTCAAGACTTGGCTGTGGCATGAAGGAAAAAGAAGAGAAAGCAGAATGGAAAGGAAAGGGGAGAGGAAGGAGGGGAGAAGAGAGAAAAGAAGGAGAAGGGAGAAGAACAGAAAGGGGAAAATGGAGTGGTTGTTCTCCTCTAGCTTCTTCCCCTCTTATCCGAGGTTGGAAGTACCGGATGGTGGTGAGATCATAGCCAGGAATGAGTGGGAGAGAATATGGAGATAGAGTAGTTACATTCAGATTCCAGCTCAGGTAGGTATGTGGGGCAGACACTGTTGACCTCTCGCCCCATTCTATTAATGATGCAGCTGAGGTCAAGTTAGAGGAAGTAAGGTCATAAATTAAGGAAGCTGAAGAAGGAATCTGGATCTCTAAATTATTGGCTATGATTACGCAACAGCATCCAACCACATAGCCATTGAGTAACACACTGGAGTTCAGTTATGCACGCCTGCTTTACCCCTCTCCTAGAAGGCAGAAACAGGACACACAGAAATGAGAGGAAGAACGTGCATTGCTGGTAGGAATGTAAATTCATTGTACTTCTGCAAACTGTTCGGGAGTGTCTACTGAAGCAGAGTATGTGCACACTCCATGACCCAGCAACTTCATTTCTAGGGAGATTCCCAAACACCTACATGCCTATATGCACCAAATACATGCAAGGATATTCAACGCAGATAAACGTGAAAAATCATGCAAATGTCCATCAACAGCAAATATATAAATAAATAATTGTACATTTGTACAATGGAATGCTATGCAGTAATGAAAAATAATGAGCTATAGTTAATTCATTAATATGGATTAATGCCACAAAAGATACAAATGAATATATATTGCATAATTCTACCATTTATTTGAAATTCAAAAGGAGGCCAAACCTGCCCATAATTATGGAGGGCAGAATGGTGGTAACTTTTGGGGGTATTTTGGCTGGAAGAGGCCTTAAGGAAGCTTTCTGGGGTGCTGGTCATGTTCTAGATCTTGATCTGCGTGGTAGTTACACAGTCATATAAAAATTCATTGCACATTGAGAATTGTGCAAGATAATGAATGTATGTTATAGTTTACAGAAGGCAAAGATAAAAAAATAAAAGTAGCCTCATAGCCCTGGCCAGTTTTGCTCAGTGGTTAGAGCGTCAGTCTGCAGACCAAAGAGTCACGGGTTTGATTCCGGTCAAGGGCACGTACCTCGGTTGTGGTTCATCCCCAACCCTGGTCAGGGTTGTGCAGAAGGCAAGCAGTCAATGTGTCTCTCTCACATCAATGTTTCTCTCTCTCTCTCTCTCTCTCTCTCTCTCTCTCTCTCTCTCTCTCTTTATCTCTATCTCTCTCACTCTCTCTCTCTCCCCCTCCCTCCCACTCTATCTGAAAATAAATGGAAAAATATCCTCGGGTGAGGATTAAAAAAACAAAAGTGGCCTCATAGAGGCGAAGGGTGTTCTAGCATTTTGGGGGTCAAGAGAGGGCATAATGCCCTGGCCGGTTTGGCTCAGCGGTTAGAGCATCGGCCTGCAGTACAGAGAGACCTGGGTTCGGTTCCCGCTAAGGGCATGTACCTCGGTTGCAGTTTGTCCCTGGCCCTGGTTGGTCGTGTGGGTGGCAGCCACTCGATGTGTCCCTTTCACGTCGATGTTTCTCTCTCTCTCTCTTCCTCTCTCTCCCTCCCACTCTATCTGAACAAAAAATGAAAAACTGTCTTCGGGTGAGGATAAAAAAAAATAAAAAAAAAAAAAAAGAGAGGGCATAATAAAAAAGTAGACAGAAGCAGGCTTTCCAAACAGAGAAAGAAACACTTTTTCTAGAAACACAAACTTTTTACAAAGAAAAAAAGTGTCTTAAAGAATAAAACGGTATATACTATGTTAAATTCATCCCTATTGTTGGAATTATTTTACAATAGTTTTTAAAGATACTTTTTTGTTGTTGTTGTTCTAGAATTTGAGCCAGAGGTCAGCAATCTTTTTCTGTAAAGGGCTAGCTAGTAAAGTTTTTCAGCTTTGTGGGCCATTTGGTGTCTGTCATACGGCTCAGATCCACCTTTTTTTTTTTTTTTTTAATTTTTTTTTTATCCTCACCCGAGGACATTTTTTGCATTTATCTTCAGATAGAGCAGGAATGAGAAAGGGAGGAAGAGAGAGAGAGAAGCATCGATGTGAGAGAGACACATCGACTTGTTGCCACCCACACAACCCTAACAGGGGCTGGGGACAAACTGCAACCGAGGTATGTGCCCTTAGCGGGAACCGAACCTGGGACTCTCTGGTCCACAGGCCGACGCTCTAACTGCTGAGCCAAACCAGCCAAGGCTCAGCTCCACCTTTGAAGCACAGAAGAGGCCCCAGGCACTCCGGGTCTGTGTCCCAATAGAACATTATTTGTAAAAACTGCAAGGGCCAATGTGGGCCAATTTAGCAGAATCCAATAAAGAAAACAAAATGATTTAAAAAAAACTATATATATACAAATAAGAATAAATCCCATTTTAAGGAGACCTTCACCACTGTCATCACCTATGATACCTCTTGGGTGTTCTCATACCATTCAAGTTGGTGACGTTGGTGCCATTACAATCCCCAGTTGAAAGAGGAGGAAACTGGCTTTTAAAAAGGGTAACTTTCCCAAGGTCACGGAGCAAGTAAAAATCACTTCTTGTATTTGAACCCAAAGCCTTTGTTCTTAGCTGCACCCCATGCTGCTACATTTATGACATTTTTTTGTGTAAAATATTACAATAAACGTTTTAACAAATTACTAAGAAATGTGAAATATTCATTAAAATGTCTATGTAAAATAGTTAAACGGTCAAAAAAAAAGATGAAAAGACAACTCAGATTTCCCCCCCAATTTCACTAGTATTCAAAGGAATTCAAATTAAGGCAACTCTGAGATAGTGCATTTTACCATCTATAACAGCAAAAAGAGCCACAGTGCTCAACGCTGCTACATTATTCTAAACTTCGCACATTGACTCTTTATTAATAGTACATTTAGATGGCAACAAACCTTTTGGGCATAATATGACCCTATAAATCAAGACTCCTAGAGATAGTTATAGCCATTTACCTTTCAAACTCTACATTTAAGAGTTTGTTACAAATAGACAATGAAAAAATAGGCATGAAGATATTCCTTCTGTCATGATCTGCACGAGCAAAAAAGAAAATATTTAATGTTAGGGAAATAGAGTAATGAAACATGATTTAATGACGATTATGACATCTTGTGCAACAATTAAAGTAATTGTGAGGACTAGATTATGTAACATGAAAAATGTTTAAAATACACTGATAAGTGAAATAGTGGAATATAAAAGTGTATCCAACCAATAATTACTTAAAGAAATGTGTCTGCAAGTAACAAGGACCGGAAGGTAATACATATATTGAAAACAATTGTGTTGAGGTAGTGGCTTGGGTGCTTTCCTCTGTAGATTAGATTGCCTTGCCAAGTCAAAGTGTTTTTAAAAATGTAGACTGAGAGGGATTCTGGCACCATCCTGTAAGTCCTACATGAGGTTCTGTGACATCGGTGTTTGACTTACGAGCAAGTAATTCATTGTGTCTTATTTCTTTTTATTATTATTTTTTCTTTATTGATTTTAGGGAGAGATAGAAACATCGATGAGAGAGAACATCGATTGGCCACCTCCTGCATGACCCCCACTGGGGATTTGGCCCACAACCCGGGCATGTGCCCTGACTGGGAATTGAACCAGTGACCTCTTGGTGCACGCGTCGATGGTCAACCACTGAGCCACACCGGATGGGCTCATTGTGTCTTATTTCAACTTTGATGGCTCTCTTGACATTTGGCTGTCCCTGGCTTGAGCCATTCACTGATTGTCAGGCATGTTTGGCACTGCGGCCTTGCTCTACTCCTGGTGTCAGATGGATAGAAAACACTGCAACTGTGGACCTCAAGGGACCTACTGGAAAATGCCCTGCAGATTTACACAGACGAAAACCCTCGGAGCTTCAACCCAGAGGAAGAGTCAATGGCTCTCTGGAATATTTATACCTTATATCTGTTTCTTAAGTGAGTACTGTTCCATTATTATTCCAAATATGTCTCTAGTTAAAATTTGGAGAGAGATAAATGAGTCTAATTTTTACGGTACTATCTGGTCACAGGCCAGTGGAGAAGCAGTTAAACCCTTTACTGCTAATCTATGTTTAAGAATGACAACTTTCTTCCCGTGAAAGCATTTCATTTCCGAATGAGTAGTTTGCCCTGAACTAATTTCTAGGTCATAGGAGGTGACCTTTGCTGGGGCATCGAAATGCTCATTAGTCACCCCTTTTGGGTTTATATCATCAAAGCTGCTATTTTGTGCATAAATGAGATTTGTGTACATGTAAAAAAAAATCAGACTCAGTCAACCCATCACCAGTAATGATCTCTAGCCACACCTCCCCGGTGGTTTCAGATGGGATCCCATGTATATGTGTAAGGGAACAGGAGGGCCACTGGGGCCAAATCTGGTTCCATATTGAATTTAATCAATAAAAACACTCGCTCGTTGTCTGCCAAAATGTGGGTCTTTCAGTCTTGCCTGCTTTATTTTTAACACTGTTATTACATGAAAACAAAAACGTTGGAAGCAACAAACACTTTGTCTATTTTCTTTCTTTCTGAATGAGGAAGCTTACCATTAAAGCCCATTTGACTACTTCTGCCAATCACGCCCCACTCCTGCATCTCCTATGCTACTTACTGTGGTCATGGTGCACATGGACAATTCCAAGTAACACACCATTTAGCCCTCAGGTTTTCACAATCACCAAGGGCTCTGGATATGAGCACCCAATTAGGAGCCCTGAGAGAAGGAGGATGGATAACACACAGGGCAAACATCCAATTTCATGGACTCCAAACGAGTCGGCCAGGGTCATATGTTATGTACTTGCCAATCAGAGAACAAAATGCTTCTAAATGCTAAATATTGTTATTCTAAAGAGTGGTTCTTAAATCTTATTGTGTATTAAAATACCCAAGAGAGGATGTAAAAATGCCCCTGGCAGGTAAAATCTCAGCATCATCATTTCCATAGGCCACCCCCCAAGGGAGTCTGATGGACACAGAAGAGACACAAGCATCGTTATAGGTAAGGTAACTGTGAAGGGCAACAGAACAAGAGTCTTTAGTTCTTTTTTCATCCCCCCACCTTAAGCTTTGAAGCAGCTGTCATTCTCTGTTGAATGCATGTCTACAAGGAGAATGAACGAATGAGCAAATGGCTTTGTCAATGGCACCTGGTCGCTGCTAACTTGATTGGGCGCGATTTACAGATTAGCCTAGCTCAGCGCAAACTGTGATTTCTGTCTTTGAAGTCTCAGTTTGATTAAAGCGCGTTCAGCAAGGAACAATAACTTTCTGAAATGCCAGGGATTATGCAGCTCCGAGGAGCTCTGTGGAGAGCAAGCAATTTGGGCAACCAAATCGGGCCTTTGTGAACCTGGAGAGGCTGCTGTGCAAGCCTGCACTGGGGCCGAACATCCGACTCCTCTTAATTACATTCTGTCCTTGTTTCATTCCTTCTCATCTCTTGCTCCTGGGTCCTGAGTTTTCCCCTAACTGCCAGGGTTGAATGATCTCAAAAATTAGGCTGAGCCTGTTCCCACGGTGCTGGGGCCTGGGGCACAGACAAGTCTCCTTCTCCGTGGAAAAATGGAAAGACGTGTAGGTCACTTCCTCTCCCACTCTCAGCCTCTGTCACCAAGTTATTTTGCCCAGCATCATGTGCAGGGGACAGATGCTGTTCCTTCCGTGAAAGAGGAAGGAACATTGAATCTGGATTCTGACTGATACGCATTTAAATCACAGCTCTGCCCCTTTCCGGATGAGAAAACCTGCCTTAGGGATGTCTATGAGGGTTATGGCAGATAAAGAAGCAATGTTGCATAATGGGTAAAACGAGGCCCTGGATCCCCCTTGCCTGGGTTCCAGTCTCAGATCCGCCACTTACTACTAGCTTGACACCTTACTTAACTTACCTGTGACTCAATTTTCTCATCTGTAAACAGGGATTAATAATCATAACTAATGCCTGGCTAGTGTGGCTCAGTGGTTGAGCATTGACTCATGCACCAAGAGGTCGCCAGTTCGATTCCTGGTCAGGGCACATGCCCAGGTTGTGGGCCTAATCCACAGTGGGGGGCATGCAGGAAGCATCCAATTGATGTTCTCGCTTATCAATGTTTCTATCTCTCTCTCCCTCTCCCTTCCTCTCTCTCTAAAATCAATAAAGAAAAAAATAAAATAAAAATCATAACTAATGCCATTTAATCATCTTGAGTACTGAAAGAAATTAATACATATAAGGACGGAGACTATTTTGTGACCCATGGTTATCTCTCGATAAGCATTAACTATTATTATAAATGTCTGTAAAAATAATAATGATAATGGTAGCTGTTGAACGACTTCCACTTAGAGAATGGAAAACTGTCTCTTCCCTTCAAAGGGAGTTCTCAGATTCTCAGCACCTCCTCTCCCCAGACCCCCATCCTGATTTTGACACTTATCTCCTTAAATGGTTGCAATAGGGTGTTGCTGAGTCATCTGAGGACACAGGGACCCATTTTGTGAAGAACTGCTGGCAGAGGAAGCCAGCGGGAGATAGATGAGAGATCTCCCAGTCGGGAGTGAGTCAGCGGTGGTCTGTGCCTTGCTCCACCATGGAGCTGAGATGGGCCAGTGGACACTCTCCGCTGTCTTCAGTTTCATCTGCAACGTGGCTAAGTGCTCAGCTGAACAAATCCAGCCTGCCCTGCCGATGCCCAGGCCGAACACTGCCTGAGTAGTCACCTACCACACTCTCTCTCTGATCTCCCTTCCCCGCTCCTTCCTTTCTTCAAATCCTCATCTCTCCTCCTCCTCTTCTTTTCCTCTATCACTCCCTCTCCTCCCTTTTTGTTTTTGACTGTTCTTTACTTCTTTATCATTTCCCTCGTCTCCTTTCCTTTCCTGCCTTCTATTTCTTCCCCTCGTATATCTCTGTCTTTTTTGCCCTCCCCATCCCTCTTTCCCCTCTGTTCTTCCATTTGTCATCTTCATCTCCACCCCCCTTAGGAGAAGTGGAAAACCTACAATGTTAAGTCTTCTCTGCCCTTCTTGTCTTTCTCCAGGCGGTCTAAGGCCAGGAGTTATCAGCCTTTTTCTAGAAAGGGTCCAATGGTAAATATTTGGGGCTTTGCAGGTCATATGGGTTTTGTTGGAATAACTCAGCTCTGCCGTTATGGTGTGAAAGTAGCCACAGACAATGCCTGAAAAGTAGATGTGGTTGTATTTCAATAAAACTTTATTTTCAAGAACGGACAGTGGCTGGATTTGGGCCAGAGTTTGCCACTCCCTGTGGAAATACTCTTTCTCTTGTTTGCCAACTTGCCCACAAACCACAAACTCAGTAATAATTCATGACCTGCTCCGGTTTTAAAACCCAGAAAAATATATCATCTTGCTGGTTATAGCCATCCCAGAGGATCTGTGTTAAAAAGAACAAGTCAAACCAGGATGTTTGACTACTATTGCACACAACTTAGACAATGGAGGAATCGGTCTCTGTCTCACAGTGAATATGGGCTCGGAGGCTTGGGAAGACTGTCAGACTAGGCAGTGACTACCTCGTGTCTTTCTCTCTCCCTAGGGATACCTAATGTACTTCTTAAAGAAAACCGAATCCCCTTCATCAGAAAAGATATTTAATTGATGGAATAAGTCCTGCAAAATATATCTGTAATGTTATCAAATCTATTCGTTCCTTTAACAAATTTTATTTGAGCACCTACTGTGTGCCAGGCTCAGTAGTGAGTCCTGAGTGCAGAGGCAACAAAAATGAGCATTGTAGGGTCTGCCCTCAAGGGACTTAAATACAGCAGTGGGCCAGGGGACACAGGTCAGCAATGAGTAGGCATCTAATTCGTGTCAAGTACTGGGCTGGATTCTTTTATGTTTGTTCTCCCTCTTAATCCTTAGATGACTCTCATTTAAAGATGAGAAAACTGGAATTCAGCAATCAATGTGCCCAAGTCATACAGCTAGGAAGTGATAGAACCTTCACTCTTACCCCTTCACTTGTTTTGCTAAATGCCACAAGAATGTGGTAAGTGTGGAGCTAAAGGAGTTTCGAGTTTATAAGGGCATCTAGTTGAGAGCTGTGGGCTTTCAGGACGTCTTTCTGGAGGGGCACGTGAGCTGAAGGATGGGCCGAATGTCAAATTAAGAGATGGGGTTAGGAGAAGAGGGAAGAAGGAATCCCATTGATAAAGAAACTCCCTTTTTTTTAAAACATGGTGGGATTTCAGATGCTATAGAAAGTTGAATGGGGACAATATTTAGGAGTGAGCGGGCCTTTAAGCAATTTCCACAACCCACACCGCCATGCCTTTCTAAGCCAGCCCTAAGAAGACTGGGCTGCAAAGGCCGCTCACAAATGTGTCCATCCTCAGAGCAGAGGCATCGGTGCTCATCACCACCCACGCTGCGGGGCTGTCCAGCTCTCCCAGACTCGGACGTCAGCCCAAAGATATTAAGCTGGAAAGCTGGACAAGGGCAATGCTGAGGATATTAGCAACCCATCCAGTGGCTCAGAGCAATTTATGAGAATGCTAATTAGAAACACAAAGAACTTCTGTAATCACACAAACGCTCTGTACTCTGGCTGGCAGCATGGGGTCCCAAGCCATCAAAAGCCAATCTTGCATGCTTCATTGGAGGAGCAGCCAACAAAGAACAGAACCAGCCATGCTAATGTTGACCCACTGGGAAGCGGGGAGTGGGCTTCTCCATGGACTCCTCTCCAGCACTCCCCGCTCCCAGGTCTGTGAGCATCTTTTCCTGAAGTGGGGCTTCCCAAATCTCTGGAGTCAAGTGCAGCATAGTTCCTTATTAATACAAGAGCAGAGTGTGTGGTCCCTTCCAGTGTATCAATCTGGACGAGGCTTTAAAATGATTGCTTGCAAACTTACAGTACAAAAGGGACAAAGGGAGTGGTTAGGTACCCAATATAAATAACGGATGTGGTGTATTTCAACTGTTTCATATAGATCTATCTTATATGTCCTAATATGCTATAATTGGGGTCACTAGCTAGTTTTAAAACTGGGAGAGTCCCAGCACAGTGGGTTGAGTCGGTCACCTATTTAACACAATATGAATACAAGAGATACGTGTGTCATATCTTTCAAATCTTCCATGTATATTTATCACATATACCTAAATATGATGTAAGTACAATGGGATATATCATATAAACAATTTATTAAAATATATGGTAAAAATATATATTTACTTTTATTTGTTCAATGAATTCAGACTAGTAATGTCTGAGACACGGACAAGTAATGTATTTCTGAGTTTAAAAATAAACCAACACCATGAAAGTTGAGCAAAGTATAAAATGGAAGATTAAACCCTCGTCCGTGGTAAAGCATACTACTTATAACTAAGGTGATCAGGCCACTAGCGACCAAGATTTCTGCCAGCAGCACGGTTTAATGGAAAGATGATCAGAACTGGAGTCACATGGACTGGGTTTAATTTTTAACTTTATAACAACCCATACAGAGTGTCCTCCATAGACCAGCAGCATCAGCACCACCTGGGAGCTTGTTAGAAATGCAGACTCCCAGCCTCCCCCTCCCCAGACCTATTGAAATAATAATCCCCAGGTGATGCTAGTTCTGGTTCAAGTTTGAGAAGCACTGCTGTAGCTCATGTAACCGCGCCTCACGTTCCTGGTCTGCAAAACGGAGATGATAAGATCAACTCTGGAATGTTGTAGGAAGAGTTAATAAAACCATTTGTGATGTACTTGGCACAGAGCCGGACCATTGAGTGTGCGTTCAAACACGATCATTTTCTTCTTTTTTCTCAGCATTACTTGCTTCTGAATAATATTATTATATAATCTGTTCTCCTCAATATCTTTTTGCTGGCCTCTATACATCAAAAGGGCTTTAACTGCTCTGATCTTTTTTCTGTCTCTTCAAATCCCAGAGACACATTTAAAAATTACAAAATCTATGAAATTGGTGGGACCTATGAGATCTCCTGTTCAACCTCCCCTTTGAAGCCAGAAATGCCATTTTTAGGTCCCAGATTTACTCATTATTTATGTTCTCACTTAAGTGTTACCTTTTAGGTGCCAGAGAGAAAGTAGGTACTCAGCAGATATTTGCTGGTTGCTGGATAAGGTCATGAATGAGGCTCTCTGAACTCTATTCTTTGTCTAAATCTCATACACTTGTTTTCTTTGTGACCTTTTCAGTCCTTTCATCCTTCCATTAAAAAAAAAAACTAGTTTATCTCATATTTCACCTTGACTACTTTCTAATCTACCCAAGACACCTAAGAGTATATATACATGCGCATGTATCTATCACTTCATATACATGAATTATTGTAAATATGTTTATATTTTGCGATTAGATATTTTAAGTTTATATATTACCCACCAACTGGACTGTAAGTTCCTGGAAGGAAAGAAGAAAAAGACTGTGATATTCCCTTTTTGGAACCTCAGTGCCTAGGAAGGTATATATATATATATATATTTTTTTTTTTTTCCAATCCTCACTCACCTAAGGATCTGTCCATTGATTTTTTAAAGAGAGGAAGGGAGAGAGAGAGAAAGAGAGAGAGAGAGAGAGAGAGAGAGAGAGAGAGAGAGAGAGAGAGAGGAGAGAGAAACATCAATTGGTTGCCTCTCATAAGCACCAGGGACTGAACCTGCAACCTAGGTATATGCACTGACCTGGAATTGAACCCACAACCTTTCAGTGCATGGGATGATGCTCCAACCAACCGAGTGACACTGTCCTGAGTGGAAGGTATATTTCTCAGTAAATGTTAGATATTCATGCTCAAAGCTGAAAAGTACCTCTGAGCATTGTTACTAAACTACTGAGAGCAAAGATCCCCATGGTGCCCTCCACTGTTTCAGAAAGGACACAATGATTACACAGGAAAAAGGAAGGTAAAGTCTTATTGAGATCCTGTGTATTTCTTAAGGCAGATCGATAGCTCTTTTCCTAGGGAAATGCCTGGCAGGCTTCATGTAAGAGGTTCCCTCAGTAACCTAACACTCCACTCAAAGTTTATATTTATATAGCTCATTAAGAATTTTTTTTTAATACTTTTGACACTCATTACACTCATAATTGTCCACTGAAGCTACTCTATAACAAGAGATAAACACTCCATTCTAGAGGATGAATAATAATTAGGTACTGCTCAGCACTGTGCTCTTTACAGGTCTAATTTTAGAGCATAATTAATCCTGTTGAAGCTGCATAAGATAAGTGAAATATTTATGCAGCTGTGTTAATTTATGTATTTACTCCTAGAGAGACATTCAGAATTGGTCATGGCTTTCCGGAAAGATTATGTTAAGACGCCCCCTGGAGCAACATCATTTTCTCTCCTATGTCTTTGCCTCCAGATGGTCTCTGAAGATGAAGCTGAAAAGACACATTTCCTAACCCTGACAGTCTGACCAAGAAAGCAATGAGCCAGAACATATTTATAAGAATCTAGACACTCTGCTACTACCAGGAACATGCCTCTGGCCTATCTGAATGTCTTTACTGTTTATTTTTTATTTGCCAAAAAGAGGACACTTTCTATTGTTTCCATGATAGTAACTTGACCATATTATCACCAATACAACACTAAGTAAGGTGTGTTGAATATTACAGTTGTGTATGGACAGTGATGATGACGAGGAGGAAGTGGAGGAGGAAGATGGTGATGGCGATGATGATGATGGTGGTGATAATGGTGGTAATGATGATGGTGATGATAATGATGTTGGTGATGATAATTATGGTGGTAATGGTGATGATGATGGTCATGATGGTGTTGGTGATGATGATGGTAATGATAATGATGGTGATGATAATGATGATGATGATGATGATGATGGTGTTGGTGATAATGATGATGATGGTGTTGGTGATGATGATAATGATGGTGATGATAATGATGATGATAATGATGATGATGACAGTGGTGGTGTTGGTGATAATGATGGTGATAATGGTATTGTTGATGATGATGGTAACAGTTACCATTTATTGAATCATTCTATTTTCAGGTGCTGTGTTAGCTAATCTGTTTACATGCATTGTCTCATTTCATCCTCACACCAACCTTATCAGGTAAATATTTTTATAGTCAGTCACAGATGAGGCTAAGAAAATCACCTCTTTCACAGAAGTATTTATAAATGGGACGATAGAGTTATTTCAGATATGCACTAAATTACTCCTTCCTAAAGGGAATACAAACCTCAAATGTCTAATTAGCCAACTTTGAAAGACATCTTAGAGAATTAAATGTATCAGGAGTCTTACACAATTGACCCCCTTCTAGATTAAGGCCCCTCAAGTACAGGCTTTGCTCCTTACTAGGTAGGGGGCTTGCAACCCCTCTGAACTTCAGTTTTCTCCTCTTTGAAATGGGGTTAAGCAATATTTCACTTCATAAGGTTGTTATGAATATTAAATTAAAGAACACATATAATGCATCCAGTATGGTAATTAGCATATCCTATTTCCTAAACATGTTGCTGTTTCATAACAGATTCTGCATGAGTGACAGCAATGTTGGGTAGGAGTAGAGTTAGAACTCATTATTTGACAGCTACCCATCATATTTGAAAGTTTCCTGTCAAATGAAACACATCCCAACACTAATCATTTATCATGAAATTCTTCATTGACCAGTTATCTATTATGTTTAGTTTGTTGTGGTGTTTACTGTTATAAACAATACTCTTGTTTGCTGAGTAGTTCATCCCACGTAAGGTTGCTTAGGCAACCACTGCAGTAGATGGAACAATTAGCCCCAATTCTTCATTCCTCTTTGTGTCCACACCCCTCATCATATAACTTGAGAACTCCTCTCATAAAAGGTAGAGTGTACCTCCAATCACATGATCTTGGGCTTGGCCTTCTGACTTGGTTTAGACAGAAGGGTGGTAGCAAATGTGGATGTGACAAAGCAGCAACTTGAAATGTGCATGTTCAGTTACGTTTCCTTTTTGTGCCTCTGACATAGCCAAGAAAAAAGCTTCTCCTAGGTGGCTGCTGACCTTTCAGCCTGAGACGTTGAATAAACACATGTGGAGCAGAGACCACATGGTTGATCCATGGGCTTGTAGAGGCAGTAGAGTCGCTGGAGCCATCACAGCCTGAGGCAGAGAAGCCTGAGGCAGAGCTTCTCCACTCAACCTGCACTCCCATGAACAAAATATATGCTTATTGTTGTATGCCTCTGTGATTCCACAGCAATAGCTGGTCAACACAGCCACAAAGCACTATTACATGGCGGAGAACGTGGCTCGTGATCTGAGGAAGTTACAAATGTCCTAGAGGGAATTCAGAGAATCAGATGTCCTTATTTGGGAGTTAAACATAAAACACATTTAGATTTTTTGATGGCCCTATGAGAATCAGGGTTCAATTCCGAAAGAAGAAAGAGGAGGAGAAGCTCCCAGGAATGATGAACTTGGTTCAAATTCCCACCAACCCTATGCACTAACCTCCACCCATTTCACTGTATTTGGCCACAATGGTTGCCAGATTTTCCTCTCCCAGCTCTAGATGGCATAGCATATTCTGTAATCACTCTCTGTAGCCTCCACTCATTCTTGAATACAGTGTCCTGAGTGTCTGTACCCGACTCACACTTACTCAAGTTTTCAGTGTTAACCTGCCCTCTCTGCCGCCTTTGTCTTTCCTAGCTCAGTGCTGGCAATTCAGAGTGAAACCAACCTGCCATTTGGACTCTACAGGACTCTAAAAACGATGTCATGGAACAGGCTGTGGGGAGATCGCCAACTAGGAAATAGAGAATAGACAGAAGGAAATGCTGCTGGAGACAGAGTTGACCCAATTTGCTCTATGGTTCTGTGAATTCCATAATCCCATTAGACTGTAACCCCCATGAGGGTGAATTTATTTTATTTTATATTTTATTTTATTTTTTGCATGATAGAAAGTCAAGGAGTGGACTGTAGTGAAAACCCATGAGATTTCTGCTTACTATTCCTTATCTAGAAATTGCTTCTCTTTCATTCCTTCCTAGGATAATAATAGAAGCCATTGTGTTAGTACAACATAGCCCCACCCTGTATTCACTCCTGATGGGATCCTGACCCAAAATGCACCAGGAATCCTTCCTCTGGGATTTGAAATTGAGGATTGACAGACTAGAGATTTTGACTTTCTGTAAACTGGTTATGTAATGTCACTGCTCCAGAGCAGAGTTTCTCAACTCCAGTACTATTACATTTGGGGTCAGGTAATTCTGTGTTTTGAGATATGGGGGTGGGGTTGTCCTGGGCATGGTAAGATGTTTGCCATCATTCCTCATCCCTGACCTCTACCTTCTAGAATCCAGTAGCAAATGGCCTCCAGAGTCATGACAATCAAAAATATCTCCAGACATAGATAAGTGCCCCCTTGGGGTGGGGGGTGCAAAATCCTCCCCTCCTCTTGAGAACCACTGCTGTAGAGAGAAAACCTATGAATTCCTGCCATTGAGGCCCAGGACTGCCCTGGTTACTGTTTTTTCTCTAAATCTGTTTGCCTAACTTTTTCCTCAATTCACTGAGATGGACACTTCTACATCCCTAAAATAAATTCCTTAAAAAAAAACTGTAGTTATCTATAATTGGTTTCCATGATAAGCAACTCAAAAAACCATTGTATCATGTGATAGGCAGTCAATAAATACTTTTAGTGAGCAAGTTCATCACACAAAGATCCATTGGAACACCAATGGAAAAAAACATAAAGTGCAAGGATCTCAAGTCCTCCAAAGAAGGGGGTCACCCAAGGTCTTACCATCACCCACAAACTGGAGCAGGGCCAGGTCTATCTGCCTCTTCCAAGGGGAGCCCTTCTGGAGGGCAATTCCATAACCAGTGGTAGCAAAGATGTACCCACTCCCAATGGTCACCAGCTTGCAGCCTTCGTCCCGCCCAGCCTTGTAATTCAAGACCGCCGCATCGTAGATGAAAGCGTCCAGTTTCCTGCAATGACAAGAAACCAGGGAGTCATGGTAATGGTGGGGTACCGTCTCAGGGCCCAGCTCCCAAGGCCTGATCCAGCATCACACACTTTCTCTCACACTGGGGATGATGACTCATGGCCGCTCTGTCCTCTGGTCATAAAAAGATCTATTTTTAATGAGGAGATAAAAAAACAGAACCCTTTCTTTCCAAGTTACAAGAGCCAGCTAAATAAAGACGTGAAGAATCCTTACGCCCAAGTGAGTAAACAGTTGAGTTGGCTGGTTTGTGAAGTGTTGCCCTTAGCGCTCCCAACAGTGGCAAGCGGTGGCCTATTTAGAAAGGTTGCATCAGAACAAAGCAAATGATTAAAGGGCAGAAAGGTATGGTACAAGGCAGGCAGGGGAGAGGGACTTAACAAGGTTTCTTTCTCCCAAAAGAAACATGCTTATTGTATATTTATGTTATAACAATTTTTACACAATAATTTTTAGAAACCCAAATAATGTAGAAAATACTAAGAATACAATTAAAATGAAAATTGTCCATAATCCCATAACTCAGAGGCAACCTCTGTTAACATATGGATGGACAACTTTTCAAACTGTTTAAACTATTGATTTAAGAGAGAGGGGAAAGGAGAGAGAAGAGAGAGAGAGAGAGACATCGATTTGTTGTTCCACTTATTTATGAGTTCATTGGTTGATTCTTGTACGTGCCAGGACTGGGGATCATACCCGAAATCTTGGTGTATCGGGACGATACTCCAACCAACTGAGCCACCTGGCCAGGGCCCAACTTTCCAAACATTGTGTGCATGTTCACACACACATAGAGTCACACACATACACACACACACACACACACACACACACACACACACACACACAGAGTCTCACACACATACACATACATACATCTCTTAAAGCAGGTGTGGGTAACTTTTCTGTAAAGACAAGGTAATACATAGTTCAGCCTTGCTAAGCCATAGGATCTCTGTTGCAGCTACTCTGCTCTGCCGCTGTAACATGCTATGGGCTGAATTGTGTCCCCTGCCCCAAAATTCATACGTCGAAGTCCTAACTCCCAGGACCTTAGAATATGATCTTATTTGGAGATGGGAGTATTGCAGATGTTATTGTTCAGATGAGGTCATAGTGAAGTAGGGTGGACCCCTCAACTATTAGGACTGGTGTCCTTATGAAAAGGGGCAATGTGGGCACAGACACACAGGGAGAACGCCATGCAGAGTTTGGAGAGATGCTGCCCCGGGTTCACAGACTCCCAGAAGCTGGGAGAGAGGCTGGAGCAGCTCCTCCCCTAGGGCTTTCAGAGGGAGCACGGCCTTGTCAACACCTTAATCTCAGACTTCTGGGCTCTAGACTATGAGACAAATAACCTTGTTGTTTAACCCTCTCAGTGTGTGGTACGTTTTATGGCAGCCCTCGGAACTAACACACAGCATGAAGCAGTCATCCATAATACATAAATGAATGAACTCTGCTCTGTTCCAGTAAAAGGCTATTTACAACAGACTGGCCCATGGGCCGCTGTTTGCCAACTGTTGTTTCAACCCCCCAAATATGATTTAGCATGCAAACTATTTCACAAATTGTTTTCTTTTCTCATTCCACACCACCACATACAGTGAACATGTTTTGTGTCAACAAATATAGCACTTTTGGGGGATACATTTATCTTTACTGAGGTATAACTTATAGGAAATAAAATGCTAGATAAAATTTGACATACGTACACATCTTAAAATCATCACACAGATCATTTTCATCATTGCAAAAGTCCTGTATGCCCCTCCCAGTCAGCCTCCCCCCAGAGGCAAGCACATGTCACCTCCTCAATGGCACGTCTGTGGTCTGTGCCTCATTCACTACCTAGATCCCTATGAGTGGGTGTGCATATTGTTTCCAATTTTTAAAGTTATTTAACAAGGCTGGAATGATCACCCTTGAACATGGGGATGGATATTCAACTCTAAGATAGGCAGGAAAACGAAATTCTCCAATCACTGAACTTCCTGGTACTTTCTCAACTTTACTGCCTCTTCTTTAACAAGAAAGCAGAAAACAGTGAAGCACAGAAAAATAAAAGTGGCAGGGAGATGATGCAATACGCTGCCTCCTTTCAGAGACAGCTGCTAAAGGATGCCCTATGGGGACAAAACGATCTGGAAGGTTTACGGCGGCATTCCTCATTTTAATTTTTTGTTTCTATAATGGTTAGAGGTGGGGCGAGACTACAGGCTTGTCTCACCACCCGAAAGACCCTGAAGCTTTCATCCAAGGCTGTAGGCGTGGAGACGTGGTTTTATCCTCTGAGAGTATTCAGAGGGGATCAGATCATCTGAGCAGAAGAGGAAGAAAACTGTGCATTGCCAGGGGACATGGTGAATCAGGGCCAACAGACCAAGAGGAAACACCTGTCTGGAGAGCAGACCATACAGAGACCTGTGGAAATATGGAAGTTTTGAAAGGTTGGGTTGTGTGTGACGGCTGTAGGAGGTGTGGACGAGCAGGTAGAAGAGATTTGAGTTCTAGCCCAGACTTGGAGGATGGTGTGTCCTCAGCAAAGTCACCTCTTTCTTTTGCATGGTTGGTGGTCCTGCTGAGAGGTACTCATCTAGCTGTGGCATTCTATAATTCTGCAAGCCAATCGTCACCTTTGTCACTCTTTATAGGGAAGTTGAGACTCTGGATAACCTGTGCTTCCTGAAGATTTCAGGCCATGGATGGCATTTGTCCTCTTGATGAAGCAGGATGCTTGCAACGTCCTTACTTCACATATCAAAGTTGCCATGGAGATGCTGAGAACCTGGGTTTTATTAAGACTTTCTAAGCCTCACTCAAATCTTTACTCTGTGCCTCAAAAAGTACACAGAATTACACACATATGGGCGTGCAGGGGCATTCAAATGTCAAGGCTACAAGCTGGTATTCATGGGGTGAAATTTTCCCCATCCTGTTAACCCACCACAGGCTGATGCACTTCTGGGACAGAAATCTAAAACTGTACCCGGCAACCACACGAGATGTGTCCAACAGTGGTTTAGATCGTTAAGCACAGGTTTCCGCAAATCAATACCATATTTCATGACAAATCCTTTTTTCAATTGACAGAAAAATATCCCCATTGTTAAAAAGACAAAGAAATTAAAAATTGCTGACATCCTCAAGAGTGGGCTTGTGGTCAAAGTCTTTTGAGCACAATATCTACCCTTTGTGGGCTGCTGGGAATAAAGTGAGATCATATAAATAACATGTGTGTGTCATGACTGGCACATAGCAAAGGTGCATTCAGTCAAATTCTGATTTTACGGCAAAGGGGCTCACAACTTTTATGCACTTTATGTGACAGATCCAGTCCTAAATATTGTACATGCATTATCTCATGTCATCCACTCCTTCTCACCATGCACAGATGTATGTCCACTGCCATCCCCACTGTGAGATGAGAAACCGAGTCACCACGATAAAAAGTGGCTCTTCACCACCACCCAGCTTACAAGTGGCAGCAGCATTTGGACTTCCACAGTCTGCTACCAAAGGCCACAGAATAACCACTATGACCATGTGCTCCATCACACCTGTGGAATTAACGAAGGCAGCTCTGTCTATTACTTGTGAAGCTCAGACTGGGGGTTACAGCTATACATCCAGCCCAGTGCTATGAGAAGGGGAGCAAGGATGAGACCACAATAGAGTTTTGAAAGATCTGGTGGGTGGTTCAGCTTCATGTGTCTCTTTCCCGACACATCACAGTGTGCAGGGTCTGGAGTCACCCCACAGAAAACGTGTCTGGCCCATTTGCTCCGGAGACATTTCGGTGTAGATGGCCATAGCTTCTTGTCAAAGGTAAAGGTAAGAAAGAGGAAAAGGCCCCCTGGAACTGAAGCCCAATTTAGACCAAAAGCACTTGGGGGGTTAGAGCTGTGATGGCTGGAGACAGTGATGTATCGGGCTGTCGCGTGGCGGTCGGCAGCCCTGGGTTTGGAACCTCACAGAGATGAAAGGCTGGCGTGGGGGAAGGAGGCCCTCAGAACTCAGAGCAGTCCGCTGGATGCTTGAGGACTCACAGGGAAGGAACCCAGGATGCTTCTCTGCTCTGTGTTTTCTTCTCCTGCTTTTCAAGAGGAACTTGTCTCTGTCCCCCACCTTCCCAGCTCCTGCTGGGGTCACATGGCTGTCACTAGCTTCTCCCACTGGGCGGAGGAAGCTCAAAGATCAAGATCAAAGACCCAAGACGGGGACAGAGCCCCTAACCTGCCCAACTCTACTCCCTACAGAAGGCGGATCATTTCTTCAAACATTTGTGACAAATGAAACGACACCTCGGCTCCCCAGCATGAGGGCTGAAACAGAACCGAAGCCTGAAATGAATGCCGTCCTGGCACCGTGACATGCCCACCCCCTGCCAGGCATCACAGAGGCTGTGTGGGTGCTGTCACCCTCTCCCTGTCACCGGCAGTCCTCAAGGAAAGCAAATGATTAAAAATGACAGTAATTCAGAATGAGAGGGGGAAAGAAGACCTCCTTTCTGCAAATTTGCAAAGACGCAAAGTAAGGAAGACTATCACGTGTGCCCGCGGCGCTTGAACCTCGCCGCTTCCTGCCAGGCTTCTCCACAGCCTTGAAGAGCTGCTACAGCTGGCTGGAGTGTGTCGACCCGATCCTGTCACTTCAGTCGGTCTCTCTTGTACCTGCATGAGGGCCTGAAAGTTCACTCCAGCCCTGAGACTGTGAGCAAATCCCATTCCCCGAACACAAGGGAAGGCCACTGCCCCTTTGAGAATGGGAACTTGTATTGTCAAGTGGCCTGACATTTCCTAATCAAAAGTTTCCGGTTTTAGCTCTTCATCTCCTTATGCATGTTTTCAGATGCTCTCTGGGGGGTCTCAGCACATTTAAAGGCTAATTATATAGTTAAAGTTAATTATTCATTCATTAACATTCAAGAAGCCTTTAACAAGACACTGACTTGTTCTGATGAATTAATGAAACCCCTGTGTGTGTGTGTGTGTGTGTGTGTGTGTGTGTGTGTGTTTTGGAGGTCTAAAGTGTAACTGAAAGTTAAACATCTCTTTGATGATAATTGAACATATTGTTTTAGGTCACATCAGGAAGAGAAACACACCACCCAGCAATAGAAGCTGGTCAGCATGTCTGGGCGGCTGTGGAACACGGATGGGGTTCCAATCCAGCTCCATGAACGAGGCCTAGCGAGGGGACCTCTGGGAGCTTCTGATAGGTAAGCTGGGGGAATAACAGCTCTCTCATGGGGCTGGCTGGGGATGGGTGGAAATGGAATAGATGGTGTTCTGCAAATTGCAGATCCTGGTGACAATCCAGGAGATTGTTGGGGCTGTGAGGACTTCACTGAGCAGGGAAGCCATGGTGATGCAGACCATCTTCAAGCACTCAGACACTGGGCTATTTGTGGGCGAAGGGCATTCGTGGGCCCAAGAAGTGGTACCGCTGAAGCAGGACAACCTTTGTGAGTGCCCACTTTGGTAAGAGCCAGTCAACATGCACAGAAACTGCACCTGCCATCAGCACAGGACGGTCTAAAAGTGGCTTTAGGAAAGTGGCTATCGGACCCCATTTTGACTAAGTTTGTGAATACAATGTTTAATGCATTTTCCATAAGGAAGCATTTTTCAGCGCTAACTCCATTAAGCTAATTTAATTTCTAGATTGATGTCTTGCAGAGCATAGCTAAACTGTTTCCATTTTGGGGGGAAACTGTTTTCACTGCGATCAATTCTTTGGTGTTTAAATTTCATAAGGCTTTGATTCATTGATCAGCATTCAAACCATAACAAATTTCACTGATTTATAACTTCTGTTCTTTTGACTTTTCTTTTGTAGTTATTATTTCCATCAAGTCCAATGCTCCTGGGTCAAAATTGTGCAGAGATCCAAAACCGGCCAAGAAGATTGGAGTCATCATTGGGTTCTCAGTCAATTATAAATTTCACCCTGTGTGCTTTTTAGCTGTCATGAGTTTAATTCGTGTTAATTATTTCTACCAGTAACAGTCGCTGTGAATTGGGTAAAAAAAAAAAAAAGACTGATGGTTAATATTTATTTTTTAACTGAGAAAATTCTGAGCAATTTTGTAAGACAGACTAGGAGAGGGAGAGAAAGAGGGAGGGAATGATACAGATGGAGGCAGGCACCAAGTAAAACAAAGACAGAGAGAGAGAGAGAGAGAGAGAGAGAGAGAGAGAGAGAGAGAGAGAAGGGAAAGAACAAGAAATGGAGGGAGGAAAGGAGACAGTAAGACTCAGAGAGGGAGAGAATAAGAGGGATATGGACTTATAGGGAGAGAATAAGAGACAAAGAGGGAGGGAGGGCAGGAGGGAAGGAGGGAGACACAGCGGGGGAGAGGGAAAAGGAGAGAAGGAGAGAGAGAGAGAGAGAAAGAAGAGGAGAGGACAGAAAGAAAGAAAGAGAGAGAATGACAGCAAACACTGAAGATAGGGTACACACACTTTGCCTATTGACTTATAACCTCAAAAACGCTGAAGAATTAGCCCTGGCCAGTTTGACTCAGCGGTTAGAGTGTTGGCCCTCAGACCAGAGGGTTGTGGGTTTGATTCCCAGTCAAGGGCACGAACCTGGGTTGTAGGTTTGATCCCCAGCCCTGGTCAAGGTCATGTGGGAGGAAATTGATCAATGTGTGTCTCTCAAACTGATGTTTCTCTCTCTCTCCCTCCCTCCCTTCTATCTAAAAATCAATGGAAAAAATATCCTCGGGTGAAAATTAACAAAAAATTAAAAATAAAAAAATTAAAAAAAACAAGAAAGAGTTAAAATGATACAGCAAACCCCTGCTTTGTTTCTGTGAAATTTAACATTAGCCCCAAACCAACCATGTCCAAGGAGTTGATAGACCATGTAAGGTAGTCTTTTAATTTTTCAGACGAGGAAACTGAAGCCCATTGATCTCTGCCCAAGGCTTTCCACAGTCAGTGATTCCAGACTGTGTACTACTTGCTAAAGCAATGTGCCTTTGGTGGCACTGCGGGGCTTCCCAAGTCCCAGGGCAAGTCCTCAGGTGGGATGTGGGGTCAGAGGAACAATACACGGGGTGCTGGGCGTCTGTGAACTTCTCTAAGCCTTAATCCCGTCCTCCTCCCGGACCAGAAGGAAAACAATCTCTCCCACCTGGTTGTACTGGTACAAGTTGAAGGAATTTGCTACAAATTTGCTATCAGTTTTCTTGGTGAATTATGAAGCACTATACAAATGCTATTCTTTCCTCATGCTACAACTCATGTTCTGCCATAGGAAAAAGGTCTTGATTCCTTCTGCAATGTAAATATTTCATAGAGTTCCTTAGAATATACTCCTCAAGGGTTGGGGTCAGAGCTGACCATTTACTGCAAATTCCAAGGTGCATAGAATATAATAAAGAATGCCCAAGACTGTTTTCTTTGTTCATACTTTTCTTTTTTTTTATCCTGAGAGAGACACATCGAGTGGTTGTCACCCACACGACCCCAACCAGGGCCGGGGACAAACTGCAACCGAGGTACGTGCCTTTAGCGGGAACAGAACCTGGGCCTCTCTGGTCCGCGAGCCGACGCTCCAACCACTGAGCCAAACCGGCCAGGGCTGTTCATACTTTTCTTGAATGTTTACTATGAGCCAGACACCATGCTTTTTGCCTGCATATTGCATTTAATCCAAACAATGGACTCCCACATAGAAGAACCAAAATTAGCATCATTTTGTAAAAGGGAAGCTGGTTTTTAAGGGGTTAACTTGTACGAGGTCCTAAAGCTGGACATTAGCTTTGAAGCATCACATTATACTGGTAGTGATACATGATACTGCTGATCTTGTCACACACCAGGACTACAAGACAGCGAATCTCAAAGGCCAGAAAACATGAAAATGAAAGAGATAATGGGGAAAAAGTCAATATTTGATAAAACCCTATTATGTGTCAGATACAGTGCCTGGTACTTTCCCTAAGCCAATGCATTCAATTCTCAAAGGAATTGCAGAAGGCAGACTCAGAGAGGTTATTTAATTTGCCAAAGGTTGCACAGCTGGTAGTTACCAGAGCCAATGTAGGAAGCTAGATACTTCTCACTCAGAAGTCCATGTTCTGCACCAGAAGGCCACTCAGAAAATAAGTCAGTCAATCAATCAATCAATTGGCTGAGTAAGACTAAAGTTTCCATGACAGTCTGAATATTTTGACCCAGAAACTCTACTTCTTGGGATCATTCCTGGAGAATTGCGTATGGAGGTGTACAGGGGACTCATCGAGACTTTAACACAGCCACCTGACTAATATCCCCCAGAGGGAAAGGGTTAAATGAATTGTGATGCATGCGTTCCAGGGAATATTTCCAGCAGTGGGAGAGAATGAAGGCAAAGACACCTACAGATATGGAAGGCTCTTCAAAACGTGGCATTCACTGAAACCCTAACTGTGACATATTGCATAGTTTGACTGTATCCCACAGAGTGAACTTTTATAATTATGTGTTGACATACACATATATGCAGATCCTAGACCTCACAAAGGTCTAGGAGAAATGGTGGAAAATCAAACAGAGAGCAGAGCTTACCTGGTGGATTGGAACATGGTCAAGGAGATGCTTCTATATTTGTATTTTTAATTTTTACAACAAGAATATATTTTTAATGAGAAGTAATACAGCACAGTGGTTCAGGGCACAGGTGCTAGAGCCGGTTCAAATCCCAGCTCGGAAGCTGACCAGCCCGGACAAGTGACTTAGCCTCTCTGCACGAGTTTCTCTGTGTGTGTGTGCCACGGAGATGTTGGGCGTCCCGACCTCAGTGGGCCGCTGTGAAAACTGAATGAAGAATTATAGGTAAAGTGCTTATAACAGCACCTGGCATAGCGTGAAGACCACCAAACGACTGGGATGGAGAAGGCACAGAAAAACAGCCAGCACAATGATCACAGCGCTTGATGGGGGGGGGGGTTCCTCACACAAGAGCCTGTATTGCATACGTGGGCATCAGGTGGGCATGATGTCACTCCCGGCAGCACCCACTCAGCGGAGCCCCAAGCAGTGAGGCCTTGTCCCCCCGCACCCCAAGACATCAGAGGAGAGCCTTCTCTGCCTGTGCTGAGGTTGGACACCTGTCAGAAGACGGTGCTGGGAAAACCCCACTGTAACTAGTGTCTGTTGTAGGTGGAGGTGTCCCTGCGAAATCGTATAGAGATGAAGGTTGAGACCACAGTGATGCGGCCACAAGCCGAGGGGTGCCTGGAGCCCCCAGAAGCTGGACCAGGCAAGGAAGACTCCTCCCCTAGAGCCTGTGGAGGGAGCGAGGCCCTGCAACACTTTGAGTTTGGACTTCTGGTGTCCAGGACTTCAAGAGAATAAATTTCTATTGCTTTAAACCCCCCAAGTGTGTGGTAACGTGTTATGGCAGCCCCAGGAAACTACTACAGGGGGAACTTGAAGGGGAGGTACCTGCGCCTCTATCACTCCTCCACCTGTACCTCCCTCGATGGAAGGAGACTGGAGTTGCCAGGGCAGGCGCAACTGTGCAGGGTTGGCAGCGGGCACTTACTAGGGGCTGCAAACACGCGCTGAGGCCTCCCAAGCCTGCGCTAGCCCAGCCCCTGGGAAACTCGCTCCTTCCCCTGCTGCTAGATCAAGACACTGGGAGAGAACACAGGCCAGTGCTTTAACACCCTCACGGTGTTAGCACCCGGGTCAGGGAACCCGTTTACAGTTTTCACAGTGGAGAAAGGAAGCGCAGTCCTGAGATTTTGCAAACCCAAGGTGCTGGTGGGCAAAAGCATCCACTTCCCTGGTTCTCGTCCCACTGCCTCATAACGAGGGTCCAGCCCTCCCCGGGATGGCTCGCTTGCAGGCAAAAGCAGTTAGCCCATCATGGGCAGGAGATGTTGGACGGAGTCTGAGGACTGGCTCTGCCACGCGCTTAACCTTTGCGTGGCAAAGTTGCTTCTGCTCCCTGAGCCTGTTTCCACTTCTGTCAATGGGAGACAATGCCCATTGGGCAGAGCTGAGTCGGGATGAAATGAGATCACATACCTGAAGTCCTCTGAAATGTCCAGCAATCACAAAGAAGCGGCGAGCCCTAAGGAGATGGACTCTCCAGGGAGCTCCTGCTTCTTCAGCCTTCCCAGGAGGAACTTCCTAAGCAGGTGTATCCCGGCATGAGGAATGCATCCTTCTTTTGGTTTATTTCCCCCTGGGAGTTCATTTCTTTTTCTCCATCTCAGTGGAAGGAGAAATATTACCCCCTTTTAAAGCAGTTTGAAGCTTTCAAAGAAAAAAGAAACCTTTTAAAGTAGGAACGGAATTGTTTCTGGGTTTTGTATAATAGTAGGGAATTAGAAACAGGCTAACTGCAATGTTATGGGAATATTCATATTTACTGTTTTAAGATCTGACTCCAAGCATGGGTTCTGGAGCAAGTGTGACCTCAGACAAGCTATTGAGTCTCTCTATGCCTATTTCCTCCATTGTAGATGGGTATCATGCTAGTCATTGTCTCATGAGTTGTTATGAGGTTTAAGTCAGAGAATGTAGGCAAAGCATTCAGAACAAACTTGGCACATAGATAAGCTCCCCACAAATGTTATCTGTTAGTTGGAAAAACCTCGCCTCGTTCCCCAAACAACTCAAGTACCTTATTCAAATTGCAGCAGAATAAGATTTAAACATATGGGTAAAGCCATTTGAGTCGCGTAAAATCAGAGGTAGAACAGTAGCTGAGGCTTTAGGGAAAGTCCGGAAGCAGATACTCAGGACATAAGCTCTTCACAGTCGCTAACCGAGGATCATACATTAAGCTGTGAATTATGTAGTAGCTCAAGCAAAAGGAAAGCTGCAAGTAGTTTCAGGAATGGTGAGTCCACAAGATAAAAGCATGCCTTACAGTGAAGAAAAACAATGCTGTTCGCAGCACAGAAGTCTGAGAAATGATGTAGGCTGATATCCTCAACAAGTTGGTCGACAATCACGGTATCAGCAAGCTTGCAAACAAGAACTGCTTCCTGCAGGGCCCTCCAAGGCCAGCCAAGGTATGATGAAAATGCAGAGCAGGAAAAAAATGAGTTAATTGACATTCCTCTAGCTCACTGAAATATCACCTGGTCATTAAATGTGAAAACTGACGAACAAAAGGGTACAGATTTAACTGAGAAAAGCAAAATGCAGGCTTACATGTGGACAAATACTCAAAGAAAATGCAGGAAGAGATGAAGAATTCTGTTCGGAAGAAACATTTTTCCTGATTATTAGAAGTGATACTTTTGTTACCAAAAATGTGTTAAATATGAAAGGATATGAAAAAGACCGGAATCCTAATCATCCAGCAAGATCTCTGATAACATTTTGATGTATTTCATTTTAGTCTCCTTTCTTCCGCTCTCTCTTTCTTTCTCTCTCCATCTCCGAGTTTACAGAATTGAGATCCCACTTTATTTAATCCCCCTCATTTTTTTTCTAGTTTTAATGCTTTATGGGTGGCCTTGAAATTCTGTTACTATAATTTTATTAGGGTTTAACAAGAAATGATTCCAAGTACAAAAAGAAAAAAAAAAAGAAAAAGAAAAAAGAGATGTCTGTGCTTTCCTGAGCTTTTATTAAGGAAAAAATTTCCTAAGCCTATGATGTGGTAGCAATTATTTTTGAGCTTTATTTGCAGTGTGGAGGTGGATCTCAGAAACCAGGTCATTGTCGATCTGATTTTCTCTGGAGATGATGCTATCCCATTTAGGAGAACAGCTCATTGAACCCTGATGTCTATGCCTGCTTTCGAACTCAGCAGCTGAAAAGAAACCCTCCAAGTTTGATTCTGCTCGACTGATAAAGTACAGCTAATAAAACCTGCTCGAATGGCATCCTTGAAAGAACTTGCTCTGTATAGCAACTGAACTTCACTGAGAATCCTTCTACCTTCCTGGTCTACCTTTGCCTTGGAAATTTCTACATCCCGGGATCGGTTTCTTTTGAGGATGGAAATGAGGATGCTGTGATATTGTCAACTCTCAGATCATTAATTGATAAATGTATATTATGTAATATATGTATATTGTATATGACATTAACTATGCATATATATGATTATATAACATATATATCCTCAGTTTCCAGTTCTCCCCTAAGCTCTAATTTCTTATATCCAACTGCTTATAGGCATTGCCAAGTGAGGAGGCAAGCCTACCTCCTATGCTTTATAATGCTACAATGTAGTCACTCAGTTATATAGCCCATTGGGTAACAAGTTAACCTTGCGGAGCCTCAGGTTCTGCATCTCTTAAAGAGGGTAACAACGGTACCCACCTCATGGGAGTGTTGTGAGGATGAAATGAGATTATGCATGTGAAGTGCTCAGGGCTTCATGTCGCAAATTGTTAGGTTCCAGCAAATGCAAAGATGATGTGGAAATACGATGTTGTCCCAAAGGCACTTCCAACTTAACATTCTCCAACCTAAACTCATGTTCCTCTATGCCTCCGCTTCTCCTGAAATGCCCTTCCAGTTTCTTGTTCTACCAACTCCAGAGAGAACACCATCTCTCAGTATTCACCTAATGAGCCTCTCAAAGCCCACGCAGTACCTGCATCCGAGTCACTAGAAGTGCTCATAAGAACGTGGATTCCTGGACCCCACAGGCTTTCAGACAAGGGTTCAAGGCTCACCTCTTCTACGAAGACAGTTCTGACACTTGCGGGTAGATGTGACCACCCCCTCCTTTTATTTTTATAGATACATCACTGAGTACAATTTGAACCTTGCAACAACAAAAAAAATGCTTATTGGTCAAAAGACAACCCTGCCTTCTCATTCTCTAACTACTGAATGTAAAAAAAAGGCCAAAGACACTTATCCGTTTCTCAACATCGTTGAGCTGGAAATAAAATCAGATAGGAATCTGGGGGGCCGGAGGGCTAAAGATTAATGCTTCTAAAAGAAATTGGGACTTTTTCAGAAATATTTATACATGTAATTGTACATAAAATCAATTAAAATAAAAAAGCCATCCCACTGCGGCTTGAAATCGGAGGCTCCTTGGAGTCCTGGGGATGTTGATAGTTTCATTTAAATCCGGCGTAAGCGCTATGCTTGCAGCTTCGCCCACTTGCCAAAACTTCTAGGAGAACATTGGCTCCTGATGACTGAGCATTTGTAAACCTAAATCTGTCTCCGCTCATTTCAGCTCCAGTTCCCTCTTCTAGAGCAGATGTTCTCAAATCTGATTAGTGCTCAGCAGAACCAGTTTGTGAAAGCATGCAGATTCCCAGGTCCTGCCCTCGGAACATCTGATTCTGTTGGCTCAGTGGAGTTCAGGATCAACATTTTTTGAAAATCCTCACCTGAGGATATTTTTCCATTTACTTTCAGATAGAGTGGGAGGGAGGGGGAGAGAGAGAGAGAGAAACACCGATGCAAGAGAGACTGGTTGCCTCCCGCATCACCCCAACCAGGGCCGGGGACGAACTGCAATGGAAGTACATGCCCTTGACCAGAATCGAACCCACAACTCTTTGGTCCGCAGGCTGACGCTCTAACCACTGAGCCAAACCGGCCAGGGCTAGGATCAACGGTTTATTTTTTATTTTTTTTCTTTATTGATTTTAGAGAGAGAAGGAGAGACAGATAGAAACATTGATGAGAGAAAACACTGATTGACTGCCTCCTGCATGCCCCCCACTGGGGATCAGGTCCACAACCTGGGCATGTGCCCTGACCAGGAATCGAACCGGTGACCTCTTGGTGCATGGATTGATGCTCAACCACTGAGCCACACCAGCCGGGCAAGATCAACGTTTTTATTAGCATCCCCACTGACTCAGACTCAGGCTAGAGTTTGAGAAGTGCTGGTCTAGAAACCATGGGGACATGGACAGCTCACCCACACTTGGTTCAGGAGAGCCCCCCATGTCACAGCAGATCTAGTCCTAAAAATCCTGTTTCTGTTGATTGCACATCAAATCCTACTTTCTCACTGCTTCACCTGATAATTTCTTAGAATGCCCTATCTGGAATGCTTGTCATTGTTAATTGAAATTTATTACAAAATTTAATTAAAAGAGAAACTGAACAACTTAGCTTCAAGTTTCTCGCTGCTTATGTTCTTCCTAAAGCAATTTTGGATCCCAGAGATAAGCATTTGATTGATTTAATCTTTATATGCTGTCTCAATAAAATATGTTTGTTGAACCCCTTTAAATAGTACTTCTCAAATTTTAGCATGAATCAACATCACCTGGGAGCAGGGGGTGGAGGATGCTTATTAAAATGCAGATTTATAGGTTCCATCACAGGAGAGAAGGTTCTGTGTTGGGCCGAAATACTTGCATTTTAACAGTGACTGGCCAGGTTTGGAGACGCCCAGCTTTCCAGCCTTGTTCTAAATCCTTCCTGCAAAGGGGACAGCCGTTTACTATACAGCATGTCTGGATTTTGAATTTTGGAAAGTTTTTTTTTTTTTTATCCTTACCCGAGGACAGTTTTCCTTTGATTTATTTATTTATTTTTGTTCAGATAGAGTGGGCGGGAGAGAGAGGAAGAGAGAGAGAAAGAGAGAAACATCGATGTGAAAGGGACACATCGAGTGGCTGCCTCCCACACAACCCAACCATGGCCAGGGACAAACTGCAACTGAGGTACGTGCCCTTAGAGGGAACCGAACCCAGGTCTCTCTGGACCGCAGGCCGACACTCTAACCGCTGAGCCAAACCGGCCAGGGTGAATTTTGGAAAGTTTTAAATACATGTTCAAGTGTTCAACACAAATGAAAACATCTCAGAACTATTTTCAGAGATCGAAGATTCCAGCCCTTTTACTATTTAGGTGGGGAAACTGAGGCTCAGAGAGGTAACACAACGTGTCCAAGGCCACAGCTCGCTAGTGATAGAGCCAAGACTCAAACCAAGCTGGGGCTCTCTTTCAACCATCGTCCCCCTCCTCCAGGAAGTTACACTGTATAAAGGAGCCTCCCCATCTTGCTGGCCCTGGTGTATACATGCTCATGCCTCGCTAAGCAACAGATGGATGTCGCCGGGACTGGTGGGTGGAGGGGTGGGACCCAGCAGCCTAGCTATGTGCTCTGGGTTGTCCAAGTCAAGGCTCATGGGGGAATTAACAATTCAGTAGCTTATAGGGCACCCACCTCTACCTTCCAGAGGGATGGAACCTTCTAGAGATGCTATATAGAGTGAAGGAGGGAAATGGCTAGTTTTTAAAGCTGATGGTAGGTCCATGAGGAGTTCACTTTATTATTTATTATTCCTTGAACGATATACTCTCATTATATTTACTCTTGCAACATTATTTTATAATACATTTTACTTTTTTTTTTATCCTCACCTGAGGACATTTTTTGCATTTATCTTCAGATAGAGCAGGAGGGAGAGAAGGAGGAAGAGAGAGAGAGAGAGAAACATCGATGTGAGAAAGACACACTGAGTGGTTGCCACCCACACGACCCCAACCGGGGCTGGGGACAAACTGCAACCGAGGTACGTGCCCTTAGCGGGAACTGAACCCGGGACTCTCTGGTCCGCGGGCCAACACTCTAACTGCTGAGCCAAACCAGCCAGGGCACATTTTACATTTTAAACTAATATTTCATAATGAAAAATTTAAAGAGGGAAGAAAAAGGCCTCTAAATGTGGCGAAGTAGACACTTGAGAGACAGAGTGGGAGATGAGCAGAGCTGATGGGCACAGTTCTGCGGTGGCCGTTCTCAGATCTGGTTCTCATCGTCATATAAGGAGTCATATCTCATACTCTACATCCAGGAAAATTCCAAATATTAGAAATGCAACCCAAATAGAAAGAAACAGGAGGAAATTATTTTATAACCTCAGAGTGAAGAGGACCTTTGAATTGCAACTCAAAATCCAGAGGCCATAAAAAATGACTGGGAAATGTGACTACAAAACATAGAAATCTGTGCAGAAACATATATCATCCACAAGCTCAAAAGACAAACAAAACAACTGGGAAAAACATTTGTAAGCACACCACATATAAAGAGCTCATTTCTCTACTATAGAAATTAAGAAGAAGAAGAAAAAAGAAACCAACAAACCAGTAGAAAAAATAAAGTTGATGAAAAGACCACAGTGGAAACAAACAAAACCCGTACCCATGGTTAAGTAAAAGAGGCATAAAAAATGTGTCTTTTCTGATATCCACTAAAATTGAACATACATCCGATGGCTTAGCAATTCCGGTCTTAGTTGTATGCCAAGGGAAATGCACTCACTGTCCAACAAAAGACATGTAAGAGAAACACCTTTCAAAGCCTCACTTGTAATAGCCTCATATGGGACACTACACAAAGGTTCATCAAGAGAAGAGATAGATGAATCTGTGGTGTATCCCACAGTGAAATTCTATACAGCAATGAGAATTTGAGAACTGGAATGATAAGCAACCATCTCATGAACAGAAGGTTGAGCCAAAAGAAGACAAACAAACAAACAAAAAAACCATATGGTATGCTTTTATTTATATGTTAGAATAACAGGCAAAAAGAATCTACTTTAGAGAGAGGATGGTCCATGGAAAACAATGATAGGAAGAGGCTGTGGTTGGGGGGTGGGTCTGGGGATTGGTGATATCTTGTTAATTGACTAGTATACTTCATGTTTACACATTTTCTCCATTTTTTTGGCTTTATGAAACATTTTGAAAAACCATTGCAGGGCAGAATGAACAGTGTATCAATGAGTTTTGGATGAGGAATGGACTCAGCATCTAAACAAATGCTGTCCTAGCCCCTGTCAAGATCCCCAAAAGATTCCAAAGACTAAAGGAAAAACTGCTATCAGCCAAAGCTCCTGGGAAATTATGCAGAGACCTGGGCTTAGTGGTTTAGAGGAGGCCCCCTCTGCCCCACCGGATCCAAAGGAGCAACAAGGACTTTGCAATGGGCCTGTGGAGCAGCCAGAGGAAGAGGGTGGCCCCAGGAGAATACACTGTAGGAACATTTCACTCTCCAGGAATCCCTGGCGATTGGGATGATCCATGTAAATTAATTTTCTGGATAAGCAAAACTTTCCTCAAACAATTCTTTCATTTAAAGTAGAATCATTTTTAGTGAAGCCCTTTCAAAATGCATTTAGCACATCCCTGATATTTTGATAAGTCCACAGAATAGAATTTAACCTTTATATGAAATTACAACACTAACAATTAAGTCCTCTCTTTGTGCTGGGCAATTTCTGAAATGCTTTCCAGCACATTTTCTCACAAAGCCCCTGTGAATTAGTTCCTCGTAGTATTCCCATCTTATATATGAGGCTGGGAGCCATGAAAACACTGTCCAGAAAAAGCTAAAGGAATTTACCACCACCAAACCAGCACTGCAAGAAATGCTGAAGGGACTGTTGTAAGAAGAAGAAGAAACAGAGAAAGAGGAACACAGGCATAAAATTAAAATGGCAACTAATAACTATCTATCAATAATTACCTTAATGTAAATGGCTTAAATGCTCCAATCAAAAGACATAGGGTAGCTGATTGGATAAGAAAACACGACCCATATATATGCTGTCTACAAGAGACCCACCTCACAACAAAAGACTCACACAGGATAAAAGTGAAGGGATGGAAAAAAATTTTCCAAGCAAATGGAAATGAAAAAAAAGCTGGTGTAGCAATACTCATATTGGACAAGATAGACTTCAAAACAAGGGTCATAATAAGAGGCAGAGAAGATCACTACATAATATTAAAAGGATCAATCCAACAAGAGGATATAACCCTGGCAAACATATACACACCAAATATGGGAGCACCAAAATATATTTAAAAACTTCTGGAGGACTTCAAGGGAGAGATCAATAGCAACACGATCATTGTGGGTGACTTTAACACGCCACTGACACCACTGGACAGATCTTCTAGATAAAAAATTAACAAGAACATAGAGTCCTTACAAGACAAACGAGATCAGTTGGACTTCATTGATATTTATAGAACATTTGACCCCAAAGCAGAAGAATATACATTCTTCTCAAGTGCACATGGGTTATTCTCAAAGACAGACCACATTTTAGGACACAAAGCAAGTCTCTACAAATTCAAGAAAATTGAAATCATATCAAGCATCTTCTCAGATCACAGTGGCATAGAACTCAATTACAGTAAAAACACGCAAAAACATTCAAACACTTGGAGGCTAAATAGCATGCTATTAAACAACAAATGTGTTACTAATGAGATCAAGGAAGAAATTAAAAATTTCCTGGAAACCAATGAAAATGAACACACAACAACATAAAATCTATGGGACACAGTGAAAGCAGTCCTGAGAGGGAAGTTCATAGCACTACAGGCCTACCTCAAGAAACAAGAAAAATTCCTAATTGACTTTATCACCCTACAATTTAAAGAACTAGAAAGTAAGCAAAAAGAAAAACCCAGAGCTAGTAGGAGGAAGGAAATAGTAAAGGTCAGAGTAGAAATAAACAACATAGAGACTAAAAAAAAAATTCAAAAGATCAATGAAACAAAAAGCTGGTTCTTTGAAAAGATAAACAAGATCGATGGACCTTTAGCCAGACTCACCAAGAAACAAAAAGAGAGAAACCAAATAAACAAAATCAGAAATGAAAGAGGAGAAGTAACAACTGACACCACAGAAATTCAAAGGATCATCGAAACATACTATGAACAATTATACGCCAACAAATTGGACAACCTAGGAGAAATGGACAAATTTCTAGAAACACACAGTTTCCCAAAACTGAACCAGGAAGAGATAGAAAACTTGAACAGACCAATAACAACAAAGGAAATTGAAGATGTAATTAAGAAACTCCCAGCAAACAAAAGCCCAGGCCCAGATGGCTTCATGGGGGAGTTTTACCGAACATTCAAAGAAGATCTAATGCCCATTCTCCTCAAACTATTCCAAAAAATCCAAGAAGATGGAACACTTCCAAACTCATTTTATGAGGCCAGCATAATCCTAATTCCAAAACCGGATAAAGACACTACAAAGAAAGAAAACTACAGGCCGATATCCCTAATGAACATAGATGCCAAAACCCTTAACAAAGTATTAGCAAAATGGATCCAGCAATACATCCAAAAAATTATTCATCATAATCAAGTGGGTTTCATCCCAGGCATGCAACGATGGTACAATATTCACAAATCAATAAATGTGATACACCACATAAACAAAATGAAAGATAAAAACCATATGATCATATCAATGGATGCTGAAAAAGCATTCGACAAAACCCAGCACCCATTTCTGATAAAAACGCTCAGCAAGTGGGAATAGAGGGTCCATATCTCAACATAATAAAGGCTATATATGAAAAACCTACAGCCAACATCATTCTCAATGGGCAAAAACTAAAAGCATTCCCCTTAAGAACGGGAACAAGACAGGGATGCCCACTTTCGCCACTCTTATTTAACATAGTACTGGAAGTTTTAGCCATAGCAATTAGACATGAAGAAAAAATAAAGGGGATTCTAATTGGAAAGGAGGAAATGCAACTGTCATTATTTGCAGATGACATGATATTGTACATAGAAAACCCTAAAGACTCCATCAAAAATCTACTAGACTTAATAAATGAATTTGGCAAAGTAGCAGGGTACAAAATTAACGTCAAGAAATCGATGGCATTCTTATACACCAATGATGAAATCACAGAAAGAGAAACTAAAAAAAAAATCCCATTTACCATCTCAGCAAAAAAATTAAGATACCTAGGGATAAACTTAACCAAAGAAGTAAAGCACCTCTTCACAGAAAACTACAGGTCATTGAAAAAACAAATAGAGGAAAATATAAAAAAAGTGGAAACATATACCTTGTTCATGGAGTGGAAGAATTAACATCATTAAAATGTCCTTACTACCCAAAGCAATCTATAGATTCAATGCAATCCCTATCAAAATACCAACAACATATTTCACAGAACTAGAACAAACACTCCAAAAGTTTATATGGAACCAAAAAAGACCCCGAATAGCTACGGCAATCTTGAAAAAGAAGAGCAAAGTAGGAGGGATCACATTACCAGATTTCAGGTTATACTACAAAGCCACTGTAATCAAAACAGCCTGGTACTGGCACAAGAACAGGCAGATAGATCAATGGAACAGAATAGAGAACCCAGAAATTGACCCAAGATAATATACTCAATTAATATTTGACAAGTTGGCAAAAGCATACAGTGGAGTTAAGACAGTCTCTTCAATAAATGGTGTTGGGAAAATTGGACAGTTACTTGCAAAAAAAATGAAGCTAGACCACCAACTTACACCATACATGAGAATAAACTCAAAATGGATAAAAGACTTAAATGTGACTGGTGAATCCATAAAAATTCTAGAAGAAAATGCAGGCAAAAAAATTTCAGACATCATACGCAGAAGAATTTTCATTGATACAACACCTAAGGCAACAGAAACAAAGGAAAAAATGAACACATGGGACTACATCAAACTAAGAAGCTTCTGCACAGCAAAAGAAACAACCATCAAAATGGAAAGGGATCCCACTATATGGGAGATCATAACTGCCAATGATGCATCAGATAAGGGGTTAATTTCCAAAGTATATAGAGTGCTCATACAAGTCAACAAAAGGAAGACAAACAACCCAATTAAAAAATGGGCAGAGGACCTAAATAGACACCTCTCCAAACAGGACATACAAATGACCAAGAGACATATGACAAAATGCTCAACGTCATTAATCATCAGAGAGATGCAAATTAAAACAACTATGAGGTATCACCTCACACCTGTCAGAATGGCTGCCATCAACAAATTATCAAACAAGTGTTGACGAGGGTGTAGAGAAAAGGGGACTCTAGTACACTGCTGGTGGGAATGCAGACTGGTGCAGCCACTGTGGAAAACACTATGGTGTTACCTCAAAAAGTTAAAAATTGAACTGCCATTTGACCCAGTGATCCTACTTCTAGGAATATACCCTAAGAAACCTGAAACACCAATTAGAAAGAATATATGTACCCCTATATTCATAGCAGCAGTATTTACAATAGCTAAGATCTGGCAACAGTCCAAGTGTCCATAAGTAGACAAGTGTATAAAAAAAGCTGTGGTACATATACACAATGGAGTACTATTCAGCTGTAAGAAAGAAAGATCTCTTATCCTTTGAGACGACATGGAGGGACCTGGAGAGTATTATCCTAAGCGAAACAAGCCAAGCAGAGAAAGACAAATATCACATGATCTCACTTATTTGTGGAATATAATGAACATAACAGTCTGAGGAACAGGGTAGACCCAGAGATGTGGATGTAGGGTACAGACTGACACCCCTCAGAAGAGGGGGTGAGGGGAGGGAAGAGATAAACCACAGAACTTATGCGCATGTATGCATAACTGATGGACATGGACAACAATGCTGGGGATGGGGTAGGGGATGGGGAGGAGGGTGTCAATGGGGGAAAAAGGAGAAACTTCTGTAACAAAAACAAATTAATACCAAAAAACACTGTCCAGGTTCATATAACAAGTAATAGCAGTGGGACCGAAGCATCCTCTTGCTCCACAGCCTGAACTGCTGCGCTGCCTTTTCTTTACAGCGTCAATTATTTTGTACATGCTACACTCGACCAGATTATTAGCTGTACCTGTACAGAGACTGAGCTCTCATTGCTTTTCTCTCTACATTGCCTTTCTCCTTCACCAATGTTATGCACTTAAGTAGCTTTAGTTTTCATATAAAGCTACACCCAAAAACTCCTACCAAAAAATCAGATCAAAATCTATAGCACTGTTTTATTTTTTTAAATAAATTTGAAATCTCCTTAGATTTTTTTTCTGTTAAAAAAAGAAACACAAGGCCCAAAATGGAGTCACTTATGCTAAGCCCCACGTCAGGAAACCAAGACTTAATTGTAGTTTCAGCTTCTCCCAGGAATGTGATCTTTAACCAGTCAATCTGGTATTACCTGGTCCGCTCTGGTGAGGTCATCTACCCGACTACCTGCTCTTCCCCCAAGGAAAGTGGCCTTGCCTGAAATGATGCACTCTTTGCTAGAAACTTCTTTTCCTGTCCCCTTCTGCCTGTAAAAGCCTCCATTTTGTACAGCTCCTCAGAACTCCTTTCTGGTTGCTAGATGGAATGCTGCCCAGTTTATGAATCATTGAATAAAGCCAATTAGATCTTCAAATGAACAGTGGGGGCTCAGAACAAATCACCCCAAGATGTGCCACTCTGGTGTGCAGATTATTTTGAGCTGAATACAGTCGAGGCCCAGAAGGCGCAGGAAGAAACTCTGTCCTCACCTCTTGCTTACCTTCTCTGGAAAGGGAGCTATCAGCTATGATCGCAGGTAACTATAGTTTGCCAAGACTAGTGCGGTAGACAGGCAGGAACCTACCAGAGACCATTTGCTCAAGTCCTCCCTTTCCCCCACTGTTTCAAGATGGCCCAGCAAACATTTGTTTACTAAACATTCACTTCTTCATCCCCTTGTAAATTGCCTTTTGAAATCCTGGACCCCTACTCCCCGCTCCTTAGTCCAGAATGACACCTATCACCTCATTTTGCCTCACTGTCTTTGGAATTTTCATGCTTACGTGAATTCTCCGTGCACGTGTACTAAACTTGATTTTCTCCTTTTAATCTGCCCTATGTCATTTTAATTATTCTACCAGCCAGAAAACCTAAAAGGAGCAGGAGAAAGTTTCCCCATCCCCAACATACTCAGTTGGATTTTGTTTGTTAACATTTCTACTTGAGTAAAATAGCCCATGGAGTTGGACCAACTTCTTTATCAGTTTAAGGAACCCCACTGGCTCTCTCTGCATTTCAAAGTGTCCTGGATTGGCTTTTCCTTAACAGGACTCAGAAGGAAACCTGTAATGCTCATCAGATTAACAAAAGCAGCCCTTAACTGGGGTCCATCTTGACTGCACAGCTCTCCAGAAAATCCCACGGTGGGGGCAGATAAGGACCAAGTCATGCAGAGAATCATTTTCTGTAAGGGTTATCAGCTAGCAGGCCTGCGGAGAAAAAGAAACCACCATCCTTACCCTGTTTTCAAGCTGACCAAGGCATCCTCTACTCCCTTCTGATTAAATTTGGTCATGTACTGATGCATGTAGGGGTAGTTATTCCGAATGTTTCTTTCTGTACTGCCATTAGGCACCGTGCCAAATCGAAAAGGTGGGGAATAGTCGTGAGGTCTCTGAAACTGGAGAGAGAAAGAGAAAGAAGGAGAATGAGGAGGAAAAGAAGTCAGCCATCACTCCGCCTTGTGTCAGGAGTTAAACATATTTGTACATTAACACAGCAAAAACACATTCGACTTTGTGCTTCTAAATCACATCTTCCGCTAGTCTGCGAGCTCCAGCGTCTGCCTTGCTCCATGATGTTCCCCAGTACATACTGGCTGAGCATGCAATAGATACTTGTTGAATTGAACATTTTGGTGCCACTATAGAAGGTAAGGAGCCTAGTGGTAGGCACTGGGGAACTGGTAGAGCTCAGGAAATACTGGTTGAGCAGGAATGAAGGCATTATTTTTATTTGGTTAATTTATCCACCTTATGATGAAATTTTCTGTGATCCCCACCAGTCGCTTTGAACTCCACTTATAATGACCTTCACCTCACTCAGAAAATGAAAGGCAGCAGAATTTGCTACCCCAAACTATGTTTTTTTTTTGGCATAAGGATTATTTGGGGCTGGTTATTTTTAAGAAAGCAGACACAGAAGAAGTTCTGGAGACCAAGTAGAAGTTACACTTTTGTGAGCAACATTTACATTTGTAAGGAAAAATCCATTTGCAAGGGTGTCTTTCTCTCTGTACCAGGAAGAGGAAGATGATTAAATCTCTAAAAACTCTTACCAATAGAGAAGGCAACTGACTTAAGTCTGCGTAACAACCATAGCATTGTTGACTGTGCTTTTCCTGTTAACCTCCCATGATTGGTCTTCCCCCAACATCTTTTGTCTTTAGCTGGAGATGGTATTTAAGGTGGTAGCTTGGGCCAATTAAGGGAGTTACTCTGTTTTCTTGGGTATCTCCCTGCATACAGAAGTTATACTTATTATTAAAATTGTTTGTTTTTTCTCCTGTTAATCTGTCTTTAATTATGGGGGGAGGGTGGTTCTCAGCCAGGAACCTATAAGAGTAGAGGAAAAATTATTTTTCTTCTCCTACAATGACTATATGTTGCCACTGACTCATTCTCTACCGGCTCATTCATCCATACATGCAATGCTTATTGGAGGCCTAACATACTCCAGGCATAATGGCAGGCTCATGAACATTTGTGAGCTGATGTCCCTACTAAGTTTTACCTTCCTGGGGGTGTCTATGTTGTGTATGGCCTTCCAGCCTTCATGAAAGCTCACGGTCCATGTTCTACTAGTCTTCCATGATTGCCTGATACTATGCTTCACAACTTCAGTGTTTGGGGCAACCCAACCAGTGTTTGGGACTGAGTCCCTAAAACACAATGAAAATCTAGAGGCAATACAGGCCAATGGTTATGAGTCTGAGCTCAGGTCCACAGTTTGTAAAATCAGGCTGTATCACTTATAAACTGTGGAAGTGACTTCAATAAGTCACTTCTCTTCACACTTTCTCAGTTATTTTCTACCTGCAGAGTTGGAAACAAATCAGTACTTTTCCTGTGGGGTTAATGGGAAGATCTAAAATGATAACATTTCTCAAGAATAGAGTAAGCACTCAAAAATAAATTTCATTTTCACTGTCATTATGGGCAAAAAAATGAAGCTGAGTCTCAATTTTCTATGAACAATATAATTCTGAAACTAGAAAGTGATAATAAGACCATAGGCCAAGGTCTGAACTTCATTGTTTCTCACAGATCATGCTAGAAACCCCTCCTCTTTTAGAGGTGAAGACCTTGAGACCCAGAGAGGGAAGGGATACCCAGCAGTTCCATGGCAGAACCAGGACTAGAATCCAGAGGTCTCTCAGACTTCCAGGCCAGCTTGCCCTCCACGGAACTGAGAACTGCCAGAGCCAAGAGTCCAACCAACCAGAAACGTTATTCTTTTCTTCCAGACTTCATTTCACTGTTAATTAAAATTTCCAGTTGAAAACCATTTCCCCTAAATTAAGCATGCTGCTGCCTAATAAGTTGCCACAACAGGATTTGAGGGACGTGGCCATACATTGTCCAAAGGAGATGCCCCTGCTGGGTACCTTGGTAGGAAGTGTGTGTGTATGTGTGTGTGTGTGTGTGTGTGTGTGTGAGAGAGAGAGAGAGAGAGAGTGTGTGTGTGTATGTGTGAGAGAGAGAGAGAGAGAGAGTGTGTGTGTGTGTGTGTGTGTGTGTGTGTGTGCACGAACAGCAAAATGCTCTTTGCACTCACTCCAGCAAGGAACAACTCAACTTATCACCAAAAGAGGAGGAGGCCCAAGCCCAGCCTGGTCTGCCTGGCAGCTGCCTGCTCTGGGAGGCAGAGGCAACAGCGAGGTCCATAAATCTAGGTGTCGTAGCAGCCGCTCCCAATCTCCAGAGACATCCAGAGATAGCCAATTTGACTAACTGCCTTCCACTTCACTCCCCATCTGTTGCAGAGGAGCTGAGTAGCTCGTTTAGATCCCCCCCCCCCCCCGCCTGTGGTTTACACAGCAACAGACAACCAGCTTCTGTGATGAACGTCTCGACTCCTCTGGCCTTGGTTGTACCATCACGCACATAAAATTCAGCCCAGCAGCAAGATTCAGGAGCCTTTCCCATTACTCAATGCCTTCAAACTTTTTACAGCATGCCTCACAACACATTTCCACGGCCACCTTGTACACACACACACACACACACACACACACACGCAACTTCACAGTATTCACTCTTTCTACATGTGATGCACTTGATGGCATCCCTTATGTTCTGTTTTTTGTATGGTCACAATCCTTAAGTTAATTTCATGGCTCTCTAAAGAGTCCTGGTCTACAGTGTGAAAAACAGGGGCAAACATGGCTCATCTCTTGAGTCCCAGGCCCGCATCCAGGACAGACTCCGTGTTTCTTGTGGGAATGATTTCTAGTGTGACTTTCTCCCGGGGAGTTCCGCAAGCAGAAAGAAACAAATGTGGGCTCCAGCGAAGGAAGGGTGGTGGTGCAGAGGTTTTCACTGCCGGCGGGACCACAGAGCAGTGTAATCGCCATGCCCAGAGCAAGTGAACTCCTTGTGGCTTCTTTCTCAAGGCTTCTCTCACTGTTCTTGTTCATTGGCTTCCCCTGACCTTGGGCTCAGAGTGTTCAGCTTCTCACATGCCACAGAAGAACGCAGTCATTTTGAGCAGCTGCTCAAGTTCTCTGAGCCTCCATTTCTCTGCCTGTAAACTGGGGATTGCTTTCGCAATGAGTCACAGAGTGCTTGAAAGACTCCTGGCACCTGTATGCTTGATACATATCACTTGCTGTTGCCCAGAGTGACTTTAGCCACATAATGGAGCCAGTTTCCTTCCAATGTGTAGAACAGAGATTAGAGGGTTTAATATTCTAATTTTTTCCCCCATGCAATATGTGGCCAGGTCTGAAAGTCATCCCAGTGAATAAGATTTTATGATGAAGGAAGCTGAGATGCAGGTCTGGGAAATAAATTATTTAGGAGAAGTATGGCAACTGACCAGGACATTTCTCTGTTCCTCTTATGAACCTGAACTACACATTTATTAGAAATGTCTGTCTTCTCTGGCTGTAAATGAGGAACGCTGGCAGCTAGAATCCCTGCTTCCAGTAGAGTCTTCTCTCACTGGTGAAGTTCCACACACTTCCTGGTGTGAGCATCCAACAGCCATGGCCCTTAAGAGAGAGAGAGGCTCAGAGGCCTCCATTCAGTCCATGAGTATGGTGAGCAGTACCACCAGCAGTGACACAGCAGTGCCCAGAGACAGCACGACTCCGTAAGAACCAGGGGCAGTTCCCTGAATCCCCCCATTGCTGCCACAAAAGGCCAACTCAGTGCAATATCATTTAGACTGCAGAAGAGATGAATGGTTTGAATCAGGCAGCGAGGATGATAATGAGAAGGAGGAGGGAGATGAAGAGAAGGGCAGGGAGGAAGCATCTTTCTAATGCTCATATCAACCTTTCCCTTTATTAGGAAACTAAACCTTAAGGATACTGATGTACTGAAGGCCATATAACCATTCTATGGCAAGGTCAGGATTTGAACCCAGGTCCATTTGACCCCAAATACGACATTGTCCTTCTCACTACATTAATCTGCCTCCCAGAGATGGGTTTTCCCTACCATAGTGATGCCCAACACTTTGCATTTCCAACTTTCCTAGGGGAGCATCTACCAATGAATTCGCCCACTTGTAATGTAAACCCAGGCTCATCCGATCACACCATGGACTCCGAAGGCCTACTCATAAGCACTCATACTGCAAATGGCTGAAAGTGTTGTAAACCTGAGTTGTTAGACAAGTATTCATGATTTTAAAAAGAAAGAGAGAACAAAAGCCCACTGTGTATAGTTTTAAAATAGATTCAATATAGATTTTTATTGTGCAAAATTTCTTGGTATATCTGCTATTAATCTTCTGGGCGCATTTAGCTTGTTGACTCCAAGAATTTTGCTGTTTATCTAATTGTATCAAACATTTAATTAAAAGAGCTCCCTGTTTGCCGCTAATGCTCTGGGGTTGGAACTGAGCTGTATCCTATGAGGACATAGGATCTGTTTCTACGTGTTTCCAAGTCAGAGAAGGTCAATCAAATTATTAGTGGTTCTAATTAGTTTTCCCACAAGCGGTCATATTATTGAGAAGCAAGACTATGTAGCAAGGGACTTTTGCCCCTAGCCTTTGAAAACAGCAACAGGAAGCAGAGTAGGCGGCCAAAGATTTTCTTGAAATGTTCTCACACCCAGGACAGGGCTCCTCAGGGCTTCCACTGCGCCTCCAAACGCTTCTGCTAGAAACTGCACTTTTGCTCCCATAATGTGGTAGAATCATGTCACGGGGCTTTGTGCCTGTTTTCAGTCTCCATTCATCCTCCTACAAGTATGATTCCCAGATCTACAGAGAGGAGTACGAAGACATGGACAGATTCTATGGCCAGGAAAGCATCACAGAGCCTGACTGTGGCAGAGAGGAAACGGGAACCCACTTTCCTGTCTCTGAGTGCGGTGCCTTCTTTATCTGCTGTCTCACAGATGCCATCTGCTTTTGGTGAGGGTCAGCCAGAAGTCAACCCCGAGCCAAGGACTTGGGTGAACATGATGTATTAAGGAACGGTTCCAGGAGAAACCAGGGAGAGAGTGGGGGAAGGAGGCCAGGAAAAGGAGGAAGCCAACCAAGGGTGTAATTCTAGGCAAAGTCTTAGCCTCAGCCTGATGTAACGGGGAGCTCTGGGGAGTAAACTGTTCCTGAGTTTGCCCTGCCTACAAGCAACAGAGCAGGTGGGCTTTGGTACTCTCATACTGGTTGGTGATTGGTTACAGGCCACTGAAAAGATTGGGAGAATTTAAATTCCCAGGCATTTACAGTTCTTGTGTGGAAGGGTATTTATCCTGTGAAGATCCCTTGTATGAGCCTTTATCAGCGAAGGCGGGGCTGGGCACTCAGAGCTGGAAATGGGGTCTCAGGACACCCAGGTGGGGTGCCAACCGTGTCCACACACCACGACTTCTTCATTCAATCAGCAAGTCCGAACTGAGCGCCACTAAGTGCCAGATTACTCTTTCTCCTGCTAGCCCCTTCCCCAAGTCATTTTTTAAATGGAATTTATTGGGGTGACATTGGTTAATACATTTATATAGATTCCAGGTGTGCAATTCTATAATACATCATCTGCCTATTGTATTGTGTGTTCACCAGCCCAAATCAAGTCTCCTTCCATCACCATTTATCCCCCCTTTACCCTCTTCTACCTCCCACTTTCCCTCTGGTAATCAGCACACTGTTGTCTGTGTCTATGAGTTTTTTGTTTTGTTCTGTTTTGTCTTGTTTTCTGTCAGTCTGTTCTCTGTATCTATGAGTCTGATTCTATTTCGTTTGTTAGTTTCTTTTGTTCATTAGATTCCACATACAAGTGAACTCATATGGTACTTGTCTTTCTCTGACTGGCTTATTTCACTTAGCAGAACACCCTCCAGGTCCATCCACGCTGTCACAGAAGATAAGATTTCCTTCTATTTTATGGCCGAGTAGTATTCCATTGTGTGAATGCACCACAGCTTTTTGTATCCACTCATCTACAGATGGGCATTTGAGCTCCCCAAGTCAGTTTTAATCTCATCAGTTTTATCTCCTTTAGAACACTCATTTCTGCCTGGAATATTCTTCCCCGTTTACATTTACTTGCTTATTGTTTATTTCTTGTTACCAGAACTTAAGTTCATGGGAGCACCACCACAGTGGCCAGGAAGACCAGTCCCAAGAGGTGGTGTCTTCCCTAAGGCCTGAATGTCAAGGGGGGCCAGCCATGAGAATGGGAAGAACACTGGAGGCAGAGGACAGCGAGTGCAAGGGCACTGCACTGGAAATCATCCTGGAGTTTTTAAGAAACAGAGAGGGGGCCTTAGTGAGGGAGGGGGAGGGGATATGTGGAGCAGGCCAAAACATAAAGGGCTTCGTTGTCATGACATGTGGAGTAGCATTTACTCAAGCTACAGTGGGAAGCCTTCAGAGAGAGGCCTGCCACTCCCAAAGGTGATGGTGCTTTTGGGAGGGTGACTCACCCCGACCCCTCACCACCTCTCTGATGACAGGCCTCTCGGTACCTCTTTCAACCAGAGCAGGTCACTGGCTAAGCTGTTAGGACTTTTCCCGGACTGATTTTCTATTCAGCAGTTTATTGATGAATGCCAAAAGCATATATGTAGACTATGTCAACAAGACAGGATAGTGAGATTTTATAGAGACAAATGATCCACACACACGAGGCAGAAAATCTTTGCAGCACTGCAATTCCCATACTGCTGAGCTTAGCAAGCTGGGATTTGTTTCTGGAACCGAGAATTTCCGTAGCAGAATGCACCCGCTTTACCTCCTTTCTCCCTCTCTATGCATTTCTGAAAAGTCACTCACACCCGCAGCCCTCCTTGCGTTTCAGTGGAGAATGAGAGCAGGTTTTACTGTTCCCGTCTTCCTGATGTAAGCACAGCCCCATGAGGGAGGGTTGGAGATGTGTCTGAGTAAAAGGAACTGGTGGGAAATGAAAAACTCTGTTCCTTTCATGTCCCTGGAAGACACGACAGGTGAGTCGGACGTGCTGATAATGGGGCTGATTGGCTACAGACTAAAAAGTAGCTGTCAGCTTTCTCTCGGGATAGGGCTTAGAAGAGATGTTTTTTCTTCTCCTTCTCCTTCTCCTTCTCCTTCTCCTTCTCCTCCTTCTTCTCCTTCTTCTCCTTCTTCTTCTCCTTTCTTCTTCTCCTTTCTTCTTCTCCTTTCTTCTTCTCCTTTCTTCTTCTCCTTTCTTCTTCTCCTTCTTCTTCTCCTTCTTCTTCTCCTTCTTCTTCTCCTTCTCCTCCTCCTCCTCCTCCTCCTCCTCCTCCTCCTCCTCCTCCTCCTCCTCCTCCTCCTCCTCCTCCTTCTTCTTCTTCTTCATGTCACAGATGAGGAATCCAAGGCATAGAATCTATAAGAGACTCACAGAACCAGGAGGTACCTACAGCCTAGAGCACCCCACTTCACCCCAAGTTTCTCCTTGTCCAGGCTAGCGGATCTTCCTCGACATCACATTCTCCTTGAAAGGATGAGCTCCAGCCGGAGCTAGAACATGCCATGAGTCACAGAGCCTCATCACCAGAAGATCATACAACTAGGAGGAAGGACCACGTGGGGAACCTGCTTCCAGTTTAGATCTGGGATCTTTCAGACCTCGGAGAGCTAAGCTGGCGGTTCTGTACCTAACATTTTTAGAAATATGCCAATTTAAATTGAGAGAAAAAAAATTCTCTGGCTTTGTGCTTGAGTGGATGGGTTTGGATGACAGAGCCCAAAACGCTCCCTTCTGAGGGAAGAACATTTACGCCCAACCCCTCAGGCAGAGAGGAAAGCAAGGTGACCTTACCTTTTTGTCACTGAGGCCAGTCACTTGGTCCACGAACTCCTCCTGGATCATGAAAGCAGCCAGATTGGCCGTGTAGCTGGCCAGGAATATGACGGCGAAGAAGGCCCACACGGACACCATGATCTTGCTGGTGGTCCCTTTAGGGTTCTGGACAGGCACGGAGTTGTTGAACACCAGGCCCCAAAGGAGCCAGATAGCTTTTCCGATGGTGAAAGAAGGCCCGTGGGGTGCTGCAAATGACGGAGAGGACATGCTCAGCATTTTCTCAAAACGTGATGTTTAATAACTACGCAGCGGCCACTGGCCGCACTGAAGGTTGCTAATAATAGAAGATGGAAGTCAGTCACAGTTGTGTCCCTTCGTTGCCTCAGAACCACAGCCCCAATAACTCCCCTTTTCTTTAAAAATTAGCATTCATCCCGCATTTCTCTCTAGCTGGATTTTTGCCACGTTTCTTAAAAGAAGAAAAAAAAAAAACAAGAAAGGAAGAAAAATGATTATGCAAAATATGGGTTTGAATGAGAAGTAGTGTTATGACCTGTTTTAAATTTGGATTTGATTTCCATGGGGGGGGGGAGCAATCTCCTCGATAAATGTAAATAAAGCTTTACAGAAACGTGTGCGTGGGGGCTGCTTCGGTTTTCACTGGCTGTGCTATCGTGTCCGTGGGGCTGCCGTTTGGTATTAGAATCTGATTGTCCCCAGCACTTGCTCCTATTCAAACTCGGAATGTAAAGTGTTCACAATACAGGAATTAAACCCAAGGAAAACTCTCCCCAAATGGAGACATTAAGGAACAGAAGAATAAAGCTTAAGTCTGCACCCTTCCCAGATGGAAGAGGTTTGGTTGTAGGGTCATGGAAAACGAACTGTAATATGATGCCACTTTTCCTCCCTGAGTGTCCCCTTGCAGCCACTCCGTGTCCCTCTTAAGATTCTTCAATGTTTCTTGCAACAGACTTAACTCACGAGGTGGAACAACATGGCAAAATTTATTGGGGTGGGGAGTACGCAGGCCATAAAAAGCACACGATAGGGCTTTCAGGTCTATTTTGCACAAGGGGGGCGGGGGGAATCAGTGTATGCTCTCATTTCATTGTTAAAAAGGTCTTCCTGTACCAGAAGGTTAATTTTTATGTCATTTAAGTAAATGAAGATGTAACAAATGATCTACTCAGATTTCAGTTGGAGACACGAGCAGAGTGGACAATAAATTAAGTGGCAGAAGTGGACGCAGATTGATGGAAGTTATGAAGATCTGGGCAGGGAGCCTACGAGAAGCATGCTTTTCGCACAGCGGAGGCCGAACTCAGGCTATAGCAATACTTGTAATGTCCATACATAACACGCTAAACAAAAGGCATTTAATTGTATTCTTTTCCACCTTAAGCTGTCTTGTTTCTCTTTGCCCAGTTTTATGATCTTCTGGGCTTATTCCCAAGAGGCTGAGAACTCAAGAAAAAATAATGAGAGTCAATCCACTTAACTTCATGAACCACTTCATTTTATTAAGAGTGTCTGTTGATCAGAAGTGACAGCTATTTGGGAATCAGAAATGGGCAGTTGCAAGGGATCTTTGCAAGACTTGTGGGGATTCCTGATTCATGAATACTGTTACTAGGCCATTTCGTTTCTCTCATGAAGTGTAGTGAAATGAAACTGGAACCCATTCTGCACAAAGAAACAAGTAGCTCCCATTTCCTGAGAGGTTCCACACGCAGTTGAGCTGGAAACAGAAAGCCCCTTGTAGTGCAAAGGCTAAGAGAGTTTGCATGCTAGCTTCTTTTCTTTACAACAGTCTTCTCATGTGTTAGCCAAAGGAGAAATTATTGTACATGATGGCCCCTGGATAATGTTTTATTCTCCAAGATATATGTCAAGTTTATGCACTTATCTCCATCTCCATTACTCCATCCAAGCCCAAACCACTGTAATCCTTTCTCTTGGAGAACTGTAACATCTTCTTAACTGGTCCCCTCCTTCCATTGCTTCCACCCTTCCCACTGTATTTTTATTTTATTTTAATTTTTTATTTTTGTTACAGATGTTTCTCCTTTTTCCCCCATTGACACCCTCCTCCCCCTCCCTCCCCGCCCTGTCTCCAGCTTTGTTGTCCATGTCCATTGGTTATGTGTACATGCATATAAGTTATGTGGTTTATCTCCCCCCACCCCCTCTTCTGAGGATTGTCAGTCTGTACCCTACTTCCACGTCTCTGGGTCTACCCTGTTCTTCAGACTGTTATGTTCATTATATTCCACAAATAAGTGAGATCATATGATATTTGTCTTTCTCTGCTTGGCTTGTTTCACTTAGGACAATACTTTCCAGGTCCCTCCATGTCGTCTCAAAGGATAAGAGATATTTCTTTCTTACAGCTGCGTAGTACTCCATTGTGTATATGTACCACAGCTTTTTTATCCATTCGACTACTGATGGACATTTGGGTGGTTTCCAGATCTTAGCTACTTTAAATACTGCTACTATGAACATGGGGGTACATATATTCTTTCTGATTGGTGTTTCAGACTTCTTAGGGTATATTCCTAGAAGTGGGATCACTGGGTCAAATGTCAATTCAATATTTAATTTTTTGAGGTAACACCATAGTGTTTTCCATAGTGGCTGCACCAGTCTGCATTCCCACCAGCAGTGTACTAGAGTCCCCTTTTCTCCACACCCTCACCAACACTTGTAGTTTGATGCTTCATTGATGGCGGCCATTCTGACAGGTGTGAGGTGATACCTCATAGTTGTTTTAATTTACATCTCTCTGATGATCAGTGATGTTGAGCATTTCTTCATATGTCTCTTGGCCATTTGTATGTCCTATTTGGAGAGGTGTCTATTTAGGTCCTCTGCCATTTTTTTAATTGGGTTCTTTGTCTTCCTTTTGTTGAGTTGTATGAGCACTCTATATATTTTGGAAATTAACCCCTTATCTGATGTATCATTGGCAATTATGCTCTCCCATACAGTGGGTTGCCTTTCCATTTTGATGGTTGTTTCTTTTGCTGTGCAGAAGCTTTTGAGTTTGATGTAGTCCCATGTGTGCATTTTTCCCTTTGTTTCTGTTGCCTTAGGTGATGTATCAGTGAAAATTCTGCTGCGTATGATGTCTGAAATTTTGTTGCCTACATTTTCTTCTAGGATTTTTATGGATTCACAAGTCACATTTAAGTCTTTTATCCATTTTGAGCTTATTCTTGTGTATGGTGTAAGTTGATGGTCTAGTTTCATTTTTGTGCACATAGCTGTCCAATTTTCCCAACAGCATTTACTAAATAGGCTGTCTTGACTCCACTGTATGCTTTTTCCACCTTTGTCGAATATTAATTGAGCAGTATGTTTTGGGTCAATTTCTGGGTTCTCTGTTCTACTCCATTGATCTATATGCCTGTTCTTGTGCCAGTACCAGGCTGTTTTGATTACAGTAGCTTTGTAGTATAACCTGATATCCAGTATTGTGATCCCGCTTACTTTGTCCTTATTTTTCAAGATTGCTGTGGCTACTCAAGGTCTTTTTTGGTTCCATATGAACTTTTGAAGTGTTTGTTCTAGTTCTGTGAAGTATGTCATTGGTATTTTGATGGGGATTGCATTGAATCTATAGATTACTTTGGGTAGTATGGACATTTTAATGATGTTAATTCTTCCAACCCATGAACAAGGTATGTGCTTCCACTTTTTTATATCTTCCTCTATTTTTTTTTTCAATATCCTGTAGTTTTCTGCAAATAGGTCCTTTACGTCTGTGATTAAGTTTATTCCCAGGTATCTTAATTTTTTTGCTGCAATGGTAAATGGGATTGTTTTTTCGTTCCTCTTTCTGTGAGTTCATCATTGGTGTATAAGAATGCCGTCGATTTCTTGACGTTAATTTTGTATCCTGCTACTTTGCCAAATTCATTTATTAAGTCTAGTAGATTTTTGATGGAGTCTTTAGGTTTTCTATGTATAATATCATGTCATCTGTGAATAATGACCGTTTCACTTCCTCCTTTCCAATTTGGATTCCTTTTATTTTTTCTTCATGTCTGATTGATGTGACTAAGACTTCCAGTATTATGTTAAACAACAGTGGCAAAAGTGGGCATCCTTGTTTTGTTCCTGTTCTTAAGGGAAATGCTTTTAGTTTTTGTCCATTGAGTATGATGTTGGCTGTAGGTTTTTCACATATGGCCTTTATTATGTTGAGATATGATCCCTCTATTCCCAAATTGCTGAGAGTTTTTATCAGAAACGGGTGCTGGATTTTGTCGAATGCTTTTTCAGCATCTATTGATATAATCATATGATTTTTATCTTTCATTTTGTTTATGTGGTGTATCACATTTATTAATTTGCAAATATTGTACCAGCCTTGCATCCCTGGGATGAATCCTACTTGGTCATAGTGAATAATTTTTTTGATGTATTGCTGGATCCAATTTGCTAGTATTTTGTTCAGGATATTGGCATCTATGTTCATCAGGGATATTGGCCTGTAGTTTTCTTTCTTTGTAGTGTCTTTTTCTGGTTTTGGAATTAGGATTATGCTGGCCTCATAAAACGAGTTTGGAAGTCTTCCTTCTTCTTGAATGTTTAGAAATAGCTTGAGGAGAATGGGTGTTAGTTCTTCTTTGAATGTTCAGTAAAACTCCCCCGTGAAGCCATCCGGGCCTGGGCTTTTGTTTGCTGGGAGAGTCTTGATTACATCTTCAATTTCCTTAGCTGTTATTGGTCTGTTCAAGTTTTCTATCTCTTCCCGATCCAGTTTTGGGAGACTATGTGTTTCTAGAAATTTGTCCATTTCACTTAGATTGTCAAATTTGTTGCCATATAAATGTTCATAGTATTTGCTAACAATCCTTTGCATTTCTGTGGTGTCAGTTGTTACTTCTCCTCTTTCATTTCTGATTTTGTGTATTTGGGTTCTCTCTCTTTGTTTCTTGGTGAGTCTAGCTAAGGGTCCATCAATCTTGTTTATCTTTTCAAAAAACCAGCTCTTTGTTTCATTGATCCTTTGAATTGTTTTTCTGGTCTCTATGTCATTTATTTCTACTCTGATCTTTACTATTTCCTTTCTTCCACTTGCTCTGGGGTTTTCTTTTTGTTTGCTTTCTAGTTCTTTAAGTTGTGAGGTTAGGTAGTCAATGAGAAATTTTTCTTGTTTCTTGAGGTGGGCCTGTAGTGCTATGAACTTTCCTCTCAGAACTGCTTTCACTGCATCCCATAGATTTTGTGTTGTTGTGTGTTCATTTTCATTGGTTTCCAGGAAGTTTTTAATTTCTTCCTTGATCTCCATGGTAACCCATTCATTGTTCAATAACATGCTATTTAGCCTCCATATTTTCAAATGTCTTTGCATGTTCTTGTTACAATTGATTTCTAATTTCATGCCATTGTGATCTGAGAAGATGTTTGATATGATTTCAATCTTCTTGAAGTTGTAGAGACTTAGTTTGTGCCCTAACATGTGGTCTATCTTTGAGAATGTTCCATGTGCACTTGAGGAGAATGTGAATTCTGCAGTTTTGGGGTGTAATTCTCTGTAGATATGTATTAAATCCATTTGATCTAGCGCTTCATTTAGAGTCTCTGTTTCCTTGTTAATTTTTTGTCTAGATGATCTATTCAGTGTTGTCAGCGGGGTGTTGAAGTCCCCTGCTATGATTGTATTGCTGTCTATTTCTCCTTTGAAGTCCTCCAGAAGATTTTTAATATATTTTGGTGCTCCTATATTGGGTGCATATATGTTCACCAAGGTTATATCTTCCTGTTGGATAGATCCTGTCAATATTATGTAGTGGTCTTCTTTGTCTCTAGGTATGGCCTTCATTTTGAAATCTAATTTATCAGGTATGAATATTGCTACCCCAGTTTTTTTTTCCTTTCCGTTTGCTTGGAAGATTTTTTCCATCCCTTTACTTTCAACCTATGTGAGTCTTTTGTTGTGAGGTGGGTCTCTTGTAAACAACATATATATGGGTCATGCTTTCTTATCCAACCAGCTACTCTGTGTCTTTTTATCGGAGCATTCAAACCATTTACATTTAAGGTGATTATTGATATGTACTTATTTATTGCCATTTTTGTTTAGTGTGGTTATATTTTTCTTCCTATTTCTTCTACTAATTACAGCAGTCCTTTTAACATTTCTTGCAGTGCTGGTTTGGTGCTAATGTATTCCCTTAGCCTTTTTTTTGTCTGAGAATCTCTTTATTTGACCTTCTATTTTGAATGACAGCCTTGCTGGGTAGAGTAGTCTTGGATTCAGATCCTTGTTTTTCATGACCTTGATTACTTCATGCCACTCCCTTCTGGCCTGTAGTGTTTCTGTTGAGAAGTCAGATGATAGCCTTATGAGGGTTCCTTTGTAGGTGACCTGTTGCTTATCTCTTGCTGCCTTTAGGATTCTCTCTTTGTCTTTAATTTTTGGCATTTTAATTATTATGTGTCTTGGTGTGGGTCTGTTTGGGTTCTTCTTACTTGGGGCTCTCTGTGCTTCTTGAACTTGAATGCCTTATCCTTCACCAAGTTAGGAAAGTTTTCTGTCACTATTTCTTCAAATATATTCTCTAACCCTTGCTCATTTTCTTCTTCCTCGGGGACTCCTTTGGTGCAAATGTTATTACATTTCCAATTGTCCCACAGTTCTCTTAAGCTGTCTTCCTGTTTTTTAATTGTTTTCTCCTTTTGGTTTTCTGATTGGTTGATTTTTTCTACCCTGTCTTCTAATTCACTAATCTGGTCCTCAGCTTCCTCTACTCTGCTGTTTAGTCCTTCCAATGTGTTCTTTATTTCTGCTATGTCATTCTTCATTTCTTCTTGGTGGTTTTTCATTTCCAATTGGTTGATTTTCAATATTTCTATAACTTTACTCATGGTGTTGATGTCCTTACTCATGCTGTTTAGCTTCCTCAAGATCATGGCTCTGAACTCTACCTCTGATAACTTGCTTAACTGCATTTCATTTATCTCAGCTTCAGTAGAGTTCTCTTGTTCTTTCATTTGGGATCTGTTTCTTTGTTTCACCATTTTGGCTATCTCAGTGGGTTTTGGAGCCTGCCAAATTTTCCCTGTGGGTGTTGGTGTTCTGCTGTTTGTGGCTCCCTCTACTGGGTTTGGATGAGCGTGGGAGGGCCCACATTAAACATCACTGTCAAGTCTTATTTTCCTGGGTAGATTTTCAAGCCCAGGAAAGGTTCTGTTATCCTCTAGCTTTTGGCCTGGTGGCCATTAGTCTCAGTTGCTCAAGGCCTTGGAATGGAGCCCTCTGGTATTCTGTGTAAGAGGATTTCCAGAGGGTGAGACAGATGCTGATTGTTAATGAGCCTCAATTTGCATTTCTTTGGCTCACCTGAAGGGGGCTGAATCTCCGAGGGAGGGGCTGCTCTTTCTCCCCACAGCTCCGGGAAGAAGCAAGCTGGCCACCGTCCTTTGTGGCCACAACTCAGCAAAAACTCTGAGCTCCCTCCAAATCCTGGGTGTCCCCACAGAGTTCCAGTCCAGTCTGCCCTCCTTCTGCTGGAGCCCAAGGTGAGTGGCTGTAGCCAATGCAGTGCTCTGTTCCAGCCCTCTGCACTGTGGAGCGGGCTTGGGATTTTGACCCCGAGGGCACTGCTCACAGCTAAGACCACTGCTGTCCGTGGGCTCCCAGCCTGCCACCCTCTCGTGTCTCCGCAATCCTACCAGTGTCCCTGGTTATATGGTCTTTTCCTACTGCTTTTCTGTTGCTTTTTTCTCAAGGATTTGTCTTTATTTTAGTTGTAATTCCCGTTTGGTCCTGGGAGATCATCTGTGTAGCTTCCATTCACTCCTCCACCATTTTTTCTGTTTCCCAATGTCTTGATAGAGTAGCTCTAGTGACCTTCCACACTGGCCATGTTTCATACCCCTCTTCCTTTCCATTGTATATTGAAGAAAACCTGAAATGCTTACCATAGTCAACAGCCTATCTTTCTGAATTACTCTTATATTACTGTCCACCTCTCTCACTCACATCTTCTCTGTTTCTTAAGGTCTATTCCATGCCAAGGCCTTTGTATTTGCTGCTTTCTCTGCATGGAATGCTTTTCTCTCAGTTTTTCTCATGACTGAATTCTTCTCATCCTCCAGGTCTCAGCTCGAATGTCATCTCTTCCAAAAGTCCTTCCCTGCTTGACCATTGAAGTGGCATCTCCATTTCATCATTTCTCTTTGGTTTTATTTTTTCCTTCTTCTTGAGATTTATTACAATCTGTGATTCTTAATTCATGTGTTTACATGTTGTCTCCACAACTAAATTCTCAGCTCCCTGGGGGTCAGGAAGTTTCTTTCCAATTTACCATGTCATCCCTCTGCACCAGTACAGTGCCTGGCATGTAGGACTCACTCAACAAATAGTCATCAAATAAATGCAAAAATTCATAAACAGCATAAATGCTGATTCTGCAAATGTAAAGACCTACTCTATTGATCAGCCACAGAAAATTGTCTCAGGTTCCACTCTGCTGGAAAGTTCCTTATTGGTTCATTGCATCACCCTTACAGTGAAGACCTGGCTATTCTCCCATTTAAATACAACACATATTTTATGGCATTTTTACCATGTTTGTTGATTGGAGATGGTTTATGTAGTAATCACCCCTCTTCAATGGTGAAGAATAAGGGGGAGGACTACAATAAACTAAGTTCCTAATAGATTCCCATGACCTGTTGGCTATTTCCAACATTGGACCTTCTAAGTGAAAAGAATATGTGGCAAATTAAAGTGTCTTATTTTTGAATAACTGTACCTTGAAGATCTGCTGTCTTCTACAATCTCAAGTCATTTGTCAGGAAAGAGAGTCGGTCCTAGCACCTTTATGATATACCATCCACTTATTGTGCATTGAGGAAAATTCACTCAAAATGATGTAATGTGTTTATGTACATGACATGAATATTGGCTTGTGTGGGAGCCTCTTAATAAGTTATAGCCAATGAACGCCTCCCAATTCAATTACCTATCTACTGATGGCCACTTTATCAAATACAGTGCATTAAGGTCAGGCACTGTCAAGAGGAAAATATAACTGTTTGGGGGGAAATACCACTTTATAATGATATTTATTGTCAAATGAATGCAATTATGATTCAGTACTTTGGAAAATATTCTTAAACTAGATTCTATAAAGCCATTTTCTTACATAGACTAAAGTTTAGACTCACTACAATTTTTAGATTTCTTTTGACACAGCTTTTTAAAATTAATTACCAGAAAAACTTGGTCAAATCTGCTTTCTCAGTGAATTCAATACCAGGAGTTTTCACCTAACAACTATGAATGCCACATTATAACAAGATGAAGTGTTTCATTTTGTTTTATCTTTTTTTCAGTTAACATGAATAACCCATATTTGTATGGAATTATAAGTAATATCAATGACCTAGAACCATTCGTATAATGGTTTAGCAAGGCAAATAGAGGACAATGTGTTCTAATTCTGAAAGGCTAACTAAAAGTAAATTAAATAGCATCAACATTGAATCATGTTTATGAAGGCGTTCTCACCTTTTCCTTTGGCTAAGTTTCTGTTGTATCCAACAGGACTGAAGTATTCAAAGACAAAAACAGCTATGGCAGACACGATGAGCAGCATCACAAACATCATCACCCAGACAGAGGCGCTGAATGGTTCTGCAGAGAAACAGGCCAGAGGGATGGAGACACGGTCAGTTTGCTCTTCCTCACAACCAGGGCCAGCAGGAAGCCCCGAGGTCCATTTGCAGGCTCACCGAGAAACTTTCTCTAATGTGAATCTGATCGTTCAAAAGGAGCTAGTCATTGTTTATTCATATGTTTGAACCATTCTTTAGTCTACAAAATATTTCAGGTACTTTATGAGACTGCACAGAATAGGATAAAAATAGAGAACAGCATATGACATTTTACAAATCAGGTCAAGGATAATAAAAACAAAATAGAATGATAAACCCAGGGGAAGAAGCTAGAATGCAAATAAAGAGGCCACGGGGCCTGTATAATCATAGAATCACCCAGGGAACCAAAGCTGGGAAGAAACAAAGCTAGACTCAAATAGTCAACCACTGGGCTCCTGCCAATCAGCATGGGTTTTGTTGCTGTGTTCATTTTTATTTTTACATGCTGCAGGGTTGGTGTGCAGGGAATTCCAGAAGTAAAGGGAGATAGAACCTGTTAGAAGAGGATTATAATGCCTGGGGCTGGTGGGAATACTGGAGGCCATGTCTGCCACCACTGCTAACACTCTCCATCTCACCTTCTGCTCCAGACAGATGAGATCTCTACATTTCAGAATCTCGTTGATGTTGGTGATGGGCTTAAATGCAATTGGAAAGTCATTTGAGGACATTCCCATGATAATCCAGTGAAAAAGACTCGCTTAAAGAGAAGAAGTAGTGGATGGATAGATGACTATTTCCCCCCAAAATAGTTTCCATCAGTTCATTTTCCTATGGAGGTCACAGGAGGGCAGGCCAAGTCACAAGGTTCTAAGTCTTAGGACACACTAAAATGGTTAGAGATATTATATAACATAAATGAACATTTCTATTCAATCTAGTTCAGGATATGAATGGAGTCATTTTATCTGTGTGTGACATACATTTGCTAGAAAATCAACAGGGACTAAAATTTAAAAAATGAATATATAGGGCGGGGCAAAAGTAGGTTTACAGTTGTTCATATGGACAATAATACAATAATTAATAAATAATAATACAAGAATAAACTCTGTGTTTCACATACTCACAACTGTAAACCTTTTTTAGGGCCCACCCTGTATCTCCACCTGAATGCATTATTGAAAAGAAACTGCCCATGGACACCAATGAACTTATAATCTTTTTCATCATAAGCAAATATCTTCTGAGGGTAAAATGTAAGAAGTCCAATAATACCTCTTGGACAGTAGACATTTTATTATTTTTAAATTATTTTTTCTGCTAGAGCTAGTCATAATCATAAAGAACTAGGCTGATAGCAGACCACCTTCTTATGAAAGTCTGTGATTACCTAATACAGCTAGAGGTCATCACAAATTCCCATTTAATGAGCTTAATATATAACAAGAAAGTAATATGTCTGAAGTTTTAACTGCATTGGATAATTTTAAAACTGGAAGGAATGCTTTGCAATGCAGGTTTAAATTTTTTTATTTATTTATTAATTTTTAGAGAGAGAGAGAGGGAGAGAGAAGGAGAGAGAGAGAGAGAGAGAGAGAGAGAGAGAGAGAGACATCAATCTATTGTTCTCCCTATCCATGCATTCACTGGTTGACCCCCGCATGTGTCCTGATTGGGGACTGAACCCGAAACCCTCTGCATCAGGATGACGCTCCAAACAACCGAGCTACCTGGCCAAGGCTATGTTTAACTTTATGGGGAATTGCCAAATTTTCCTATAGCAGCTGTAATATTTACAATGCAGTTTTGATAGTGCAAATATGTTAAAAAGCAACAGGTAGCAACACAAATCACTTGACTTACATAACACAAGAGGAGCTTGAAGAAATCAATGAGACAACTGAAATTTATCTTAGTTAAATTTAGCTTGAGTAATAAACAATATTATGCCCTTGAAATCACAGCAATTTGGTAATGAGGTGTATCCAAAAAGGGGGAGAAATAAATGAATAATTAAGAGATTAAAAATTACTTAATATATCACCCTGGCCAGTTTGGCTCAGCAGTTAGAGCGTTGGTCTGCAGACCAAAGAGTCTCGGGTTCAATTACCAGTTAAGGGCACGTACCTCGGTTGTGGGTTCCATCCCCAGCCCTAGTCAGGGTCATGTGGGAGGCAACCAATTGATGTGTCTCTCTCTCCTCCCTCCCTCCCTTCCACTCTATCTAAAAATAATCAATGGAAAAATATCCTCAAGTGAGGATTAAAAAAAATTACTTAATATTCAAGAATAGAGATGTTAAATTAATCATCCAAGTTGGATATACTAATGGCATAGTGAGTCTTACCAGAGAAGGATCATTGTGATGAGCAAATGAACATGTGCATTGCAAACATTTGGTAGTATGTGCTGTACACTGTACACATAAGAAATAGAATGAAATAGCTGTTTGATTCTATAGTTAAAGGCATACTTGGTGGTGGGGGTGCTGTTCAGGGTCCTGAAAAAAGGCATCCCGGTTTTTAAAACATGCACACTATTGCTCGGATAACTTCCTTTTCTCTGCAGTTTGTGACATTATAAAAATATCAGGGAAAATTCTTACTGAGTTCTTCTATTTACATGTCAGAATCTGCAAACCTGCAGTGGGCTTCATTTGGTAGTTGATTCAGCTCAGTCACTAACTGGTCAGAGGATTAGGTGGAAGCTGATCAAGTAACTGATGCCAGATGACTTCTAACTTGGAAGGGACAACATTTGTCCCTTGACTTATGAGCATGGCACAGAAATAAAAGGATCCTTCTGCAGTATTCTGATTTTAGTAAGTTTAAGCTAGGGTCCTGTTAATGCCCTGAAGGACTGTCAGACACCACACACACACCCACCACCACCACCACAACAACAACAACAAAACACATTAGAACAATGTTGAAGCCCTTATCTATAATGTCTAAGGAATGACCCAGAAATATGTTTAGATAACTCTGGATTACATCCTCTACTGGCTTAAAACGGATTCAACATTTGTCCATGAGGGCTCTTCAATCTGTGAGACTCCAGGTCAGCATTTCTTTGGATCAAAGCATCCAACCTGCTTAGAAAGTCTTTAGAATTAAATGAATGGAAATATTGCAAGAGACATCATCACTGTCCTTGAAGAGTTGCTGGTTACATTTTTACACAAAAGCTCGGAGGCATTACCTGCAAGGGTTTCTGATGTGAGTTAATGGGGTTTGCGGAGGAGAGAGAATAGGAAATAATGAAGAGCCATGCAATCAGATTTTGAATGTTTTGGCTCTTCCAGACGACTGAGCCAGTCAATGGAAAAATGTAGCTTAGCACGGTTCATTATGACTTTGAAAACCTGCAGATAATGACCATAAATAAAGGGGTGCACAGTCGATCGAATAGGGATGTAATTTAGTGACTAGGAAAAATATTAAGCCTACTGTGTAAAAACAGCTTCGAAAATAGTTTCCTCTAGCTACAATTTGTTTTATTTTATTTTTAAAATACAGTTGGAAGAGTAGGGGAAAAAGGAAGTTTGGCTAAATTTAGCAAAAATACTTGACTTTTTATGGAAATGTTCTACTAATGCAGGTAAGATACAAATCTAGGGAATCTGGGTTGAGGCCAGATTCAATATCAGCGACCCATTTTTATGAAACAAGCCAAATGATATTTTTTCTCTCCGACTGAACTGGGAAGGAAGTTGTCTCTAGCTCAGTGAGGAGATATGTGGACAATTTGTAAAAAGAAAGAGATCTTTTTCCATGAGTTCACTTCCTTTATGAACTTTCAGGTCCAAAGATCCCTGTTAAATGGTCTGATATAAAATGGGGGGGGGGAGATAACTAAGAGTGACTAATGAGTGAGAGTCTACCCAATAATTATTAAGATTCTGCACATGTTACATTTATGCATCTGTGGGTTGCATATTTCATGCTATAATGAGGCTCCCTTCTTAAGACATAGGCATTATTATCCATATCAGACAGAAGCACAAAAGGAACATAATGAGGTGTGTATTTGTTAAGGTCTACATTATGCCAACAAAGGTTATGACATTTGAAGCAACAGGTGCAAAATCGTAATCCAGAGAGTGGGAAAGATTTCAACAGCTTAAGTGGATTATCAAAAACGAAAATAGTAAATCCATGTTTCTGTAAGGCAGTATCCAAAATCCTGTTCGGAAACATTTTATTCAAGAAAATGAAGTATTAAAAGTTTCACTGGATGCTGAATGCTGACATGACAAGTAAATGAAGACAGTGGAGGAATAAGGCAATGGCCTTGGAGTTGGTGTCCATAAATTGGCTCTAGTCTGCAGTTTTAATAGGCAAAAGTATTTTGTTGTTTATTTTTTTTTTGTCTTTTAAAAAATGTAATAAATTTAGTTGACCTTAATCTGTTTTCCCCCTCATAGAGTTTTCTTGTAGGCATCAATGTTCATCTTAACCTTCCCAAATTTGGGACAAGACCACTAATAGGGGAATGTCAAGGGCAAATTAATCTGAATTCCATGGTCTTCAAGATAGCCACTATCAAAGAATATTTATGCTAACCAAACACTCAACTGAACATTTTTTCTTTAAAGAAAAAATAATAATGCTTGGCTATGTTCCATGCAGTTTCAACTTCTCTAGCCAGGTTACCCAATGCATATATACTTATAGTGCTTTTTAAAAAAAAAAAAAAGCCCTGGCCGGTTTGGCTCAGTGGTAGAACATCAGCCAGCAGACCAATGAGTACTTCAGTTGTGGTTCATCCCTGGCCCTGGTCAGGGTCATGCGGAAGGCAATCAGTCGATGTGTCTCTCTCACATTGATGTTTCTTTCTCTTTCTCCCCCTCTCTCTCTCTCTCTCTCCCTCTCTATCTGAAGATAAATAGAAAAATATCCTCAGGTAAGGATTTAAAAAACAACAATGATAATAAAAAAATAAATAAATAAAACACCCAAAACAGAGGACAGAAAACACAAATCTACTTTGCCTTAAAACAATTTTATATAAAATTTATGGAATAGTTAAAAGGAGCATAAAAAGAATTGCCTCCTTCATAAGGCATTCAGATTAAAGGATCGTCACATTTAAAATATGACTGTTAATTTTAAATCAGTGTTTATTCTTCAGACTACTTCTATTTTGTTTATTAAAGTACTGGTATAAATCACTGCAGTCACTGTTATTTCACTCTTACATCCAGTAAATAAGTGACTGGCATTCTAGTGAGGGATGGAGGATGGGGATACGAATGCTCAATAACAGTTTATGGGCTTGTTTAAATGAACTGTGCACAGACAGGTTTATTTTTTAAATGCCTTCAAGACGTTAAGAAATATGTCTACTAGTCTATACTCTACACAGTCAAGACCAGCATCTAAATGTGTGATTGTAAGTTAAAGATAAAGGAAAGATGTTAATTTTCATTTGTGAATTTGGATCATTCAAATGTAACATGCTTTGGAATATGTCGATGGGGTTAAAGTGGAACTGACCCAGCTCCTACATGGCTCTGTCCTTCAGGCAAACAAGACAAAAGAGCCAAAATTCATTGTGGGGAAGTAGTAGAGACTCTGGAGGTCAGATACCTAGAAAAGCAGAAGGCGACACGGTGCCGTTGCTTCTTGAAACCATGACGCTGATTCCCGTCTCCACAAAGGGTACGGAGAAGTCCACCACTTCAGAGCGTTCCTCATTGATGGTAAGGGAGCCGACCGCCATGACTGCCCGCTGGTTGACCACCTGGAAGCAAGGAGAAAAAGCACAGCCCCTTTATTTATCCGCCCCAGCCCCCTGAGGACCCCAGGCCCTAAGTCTGCATGAGAGCCCGTGGGATGAAAAGGTAACTTACTTCACCAATCATTCCATTCCACACATTGTTGACTTTTTTGCCATGCTTCCCATTCGTCACCAGGTAAAGGTCATAGGTAAACTTCACAGTTCTGGACAGCTTCTTTAGGATATCAATACAGAAGCCCTTGCAGCATTTTTTAACATTCATCCCCTCGTTGGTTGAATTACTGTAGAGAAAAATCCCAAGACCATAGACTATTAGCACTGGAAAATTTGTTCACAACCATTTGCTACGCTCTTCTGCTATTGTTCACATGGGAAATTGCGGCTCAGAATGAGGAAGCCGCTCTTCCAAGGACATGCAGTGAGTTTATGACAGCAAAAGTGGAAAGTGCTCTTAATTATGAGATAATCATGACAACGGCTAACATTTATTGAGTAATTACTATTGGCTATGCACTGTGCTAAATGCTTTGTACTAATTATTGGATTAATCTCCATGACATTTCTCTTAATTAGGTAGTATTTGTATCCCCATGATACAGTGAGAATTACTACCTCTTATTTTTAAAAGTTTATCACACATATAACCTCTTTCGACCAGAGTGTAGTCACCTGATCTAAACTGCATTATAAAAACTTACTGGAAAACGGAAGAGGATGTGAAATTCGCAGGTGAAGGGAGTTTTGCTGTATCCTATCACTGCAGATAGAGGTTTGCAACCAGAGGGACAAAGTAAGGGTGACTGGCTTAGGAAAAAGGCACTTTCCTTACTAAGAAAAAACACCTCAGCTAGGAATCAGGAGACTTGAGGTTTACCCCCTGTCCGAGTCCATAGATTCCATGCTCATGATTGAGTGATCTGTCAAACGAGGGCTCTTTCATTCATAACTTTCTCTCCCTATCTATGTGGTAAGAAGTGTAAAAGGTGACACCATTATATAGCAATGTCCTTGATCAGAAAAAAAAAAAGAAGCCCTGTGAAAACAGAGTGTTTTAAAAGCTGTCTTAGAAGCTATCATAATCTACCAAGGTTACATTCAATGTTTTGTGCCAGCCACCTTGCTTCATTTACCACACCAAGTCATATTCAAAGGACACCCACAAAAATCAGAAATGCCTTTAAAAAAGATGGAAGCAGGGGCCTTGACAATTGATACTCAAAAGTACTTAGACAACTCATGCAGGAAGATTGAGACCTCTCTGGGCAACACACTTGATTCCACCTTGCACTTGGGGATTCCATTAGCTCAGCTCTCTGCCTTTGAGTCATGCATATCATGAGATATGTGAACATTCCATTATTGGCACATCTACACATTGAACTGAGCACTGAAATGATGTTTACGGAAATCCAACATCATAATAAGAAAACACCTATGTTTCCACATCAAATGAACAAGTAGTTTACATAGTATACATAGAGAATGATCATAGCTATATAAAAAAAGATGAGCTTAGCAAATATCTGAACGGAAAAACAATGAAGTATGAAGCATAGCTATTTTTGAATGGTGAGAAATGTTTGTTTTTCCTTTTCATATTTTTAATACCCCCCAAATCCGTAGAGTACATACTACATATATAATTGGATACACACAAACATCAAGCACAATTGATGTAGATTTATATCTATGCCCATGAATATAAATAGATTTGATAATATAACTTTGAGTAATAAAAGTGGGTTGCAAAATGAAATATTTATTTCAATGTTTTCCTTATCTCAGGATCACAGACGATCTATTCTGAATTGCTGTCTTCACCATTGCTTCCTTCCTATCCTGTCCCTAATCTCTGCTCAACAAACTTGCTTTTGACAGCCAGGACCACCATGGAGACTTTATTTCTAGCCCAGAGTCTGGCTAACCTCCTATGACCCTGCCACCCTCAGCTTAGGGGTCATGGGAGGCCACATCTGTATACAATTACATAGAATAATTGGTGGACTCAACTCCACAGTGTAACAGGAAGCAAGTACCTTTCCTATCCCCTCCAATTTCCCAGAGCAGAAGGGGTCAGGTTGGAATTACAACTGCTATAAGTACATTAAATTAATGGCATGTCCAACTATGATTTCCTTCATGGTATCTATGACTCTGAAAAATGTGTCACAATCAAATTCTCTTTCTTCCTGGCCTCTATAGGCTGTGCATCGATGCCGCTTCTCCACTTCTTCCCATTTGTGTCTCCCCCACTCTCTGCTGCTTGGCTTCTTTTATAACAGCCTCTTCCTTCTCCTAGTCAAGATTCCTGGAAGAGTTTGGACAAGAGTGACAAATGCCAAGGTCACAGGCATATAATGACCTATATGACTCTTTGGCTTCACTGGGCACCTCAATCAGTATATTAGTTAATTATCCCCCCATGTCCCGTGATACTAAGTTATTTCTAGATACCAAGTCATTAATGCATCTTCACCCAACAAGCACCCACTCAGTGCAAGACATAGAACTAGGTCCTGGGGACACAGGATGAAGAAGACAGGTAGCAAATGCAATAGTTGAATTTACCATGGGGGTTATGGAAACACAATCAGCTTGAAATGGGGAACATGTAGTTGGCTCCTATCGTAGACTGTGTGTGTGTGTGTGTGTGTGTGTGTGTGTGTGTGTGTGTGTGGAGAGGGTGTGACTTAACTACAAAGACATCTGAGAAACGGTGCCCATGCACTCTCACTTAGCTCTCTCCCATCGCCCAAAATAAAGGGTGACTCATAAAAACAAATATAGGGAAGAGGATCCAAGAAATTCAATTCTTTGGCCCTAAAGTTTCCCATTGTGGCCAGTGGATACAAGCATGGCCACGCCAGTCAGACAGAGCTGCTCTCAGAGCCTGGGTCTGCTGCTAACAACCACGAGCACTCAATCAAGTCTCTCTACTCAGCCCCAGTTTGCTCATTTGTAAGTTGAGAAGCCTGACACTTACCTTGCAGGATAGATGAGGAGATAAAATAAAGTATCTAAAGCAACTCTCACATAAGCACTTAAAATTATATGTCCTCTCTTCTCACCAACGATTTAACAGTTTGGGGGATTCATTGAGAGTATGGCCATTTCTCGCTACATAGAAGGCCAGATCATTTTTCTTTAACAAATTTCTCTTCAAGCCTTAGCATTCAACTAGTAGGCTGGAAGAAAAGTCTGATTTCTCAGCTCATTCCCTGCTACCTGCGTTTTTAGAAGACTTATGTGTGCCCTCAAGACCCCACCATTTACCAGAAGTGAGAGACAAAGGGTTTTCTGTGGGAGAACATCATCAAGAAAGTAAATACAATCATGTTATCTAATGGGAATCCTTTTTGGAAGCAATTGGCCTGCCTCAAGGACACTACCTTTAAGAAATTCAATTGATCCAATTTGTGTTAATGTTGGGATTAGTGGATCCTAGTAATTTTCTTTGCTCTCAGGTAAAACAAAGACTAACACCACCTAGGTGCACAGTGAACTTCTTTACGTACCCAAGTGGGAAAAGGAAAGCTGCAAGTTATCACCTCCCACAGGAACAAAAAATGTGAATTTGCACCTCTTCATCTGTTTATATTCTTCAAAGTCAATTCTTTCAAAGAGAGTAATTTATTTGGGGGCTCATTTTCTCCATACAAATGTGACTCAGGACTTGGTGATCTATTGTTTTCAGCTCCAAGGCTTCTGATTTTAAAATTTTAAACCCTATTATTAATTGTGAAGTACAAGAGGTCCTACTTACCAGTCATATTGAAATAGAAAAGGCAGTGTTATAAGGGAGGTGCCCCACTGAGCTTATACTCTTTGTTTCGTGCCAGCCACTCCACTTTCTTCATCGGACCAAGTTCTGCTCAGAGAACGCCCACCCAGTGTTTCTCCAGCTCATTACTTCCATCTGTTTCCCAAACTCGCCAATCTCTTTCCTGCCTCAGGGCCTTTGCACCTGCTGTTCCCTCTTCCTGGAAGGCACCTCCCCCAGTTCTTCCTGTGTTTGGCTTCTTCTCATCCTTTATTTGTCACCTTAATTCTTACCTATGTGAACTAAAGAAACGAGCTCACATACCTCAAGCTACCCTCTTACCACATCACCTTCTTTACATCCTTCACAAGGTTTACCATAACATGGAGCTGCCCTGGTCCCTTCTTGGTTGAGTTGTTGTTGTTGTTTTTTTGTTTGTTTGTTTTTTACCTGTGTAGGCTCCATGACTTCAAGACTTTTGTCTTTTGCCTTCCCTGTTCATTGATATATCCCCTGTGCCCAGCACTTTGCCTTACTCATAAACTGTGCTTAATGGGTATTTATTTATTGATCAATCCATTCAAAATTTCAACTCCAAAGAGGCAGACAAGTCCAAAAAGGCTGATCATTATTTGTTGAATAATCTACTCAGAATTTCAACTCTAAAGTGGCTGCGTATTGATAACAAATTTTTCTCCAAACCAAAATGTGCCTTCAAAATATATTTAGCCATCATATTTTTAAAAAATTATTTTTATCCCAAGAGCTGAGCTCTGGGGATTTGCATCTTGTATAATAACCTAGGTTAGAATTTGGAATGTGCAAGGAAAGTATCATTTTACTCATCTGCTCAAGCATCATCAATATCAGTATGTCATGTTCTGTGCTTGTCACTGGGGGTACCAAGATTTATAAGTCATATTCCCTATATTTAAGCAGCTAAAAATCCAAGGGGAAATACAGACAAAGTATAAGTCACCAAAAATGGTGACAAAGAGAGAGATAGAGTGGTAGGGACTGGATGTTTGTGTCCTCTCAAATTCATATATTGAAACCTAATCCCCAAATGTGATAGTATTGGGAGGGGGGGACCTTGAAGGTAATTTGGTTACGAAGGTGAGGCCCTCATGAATGGAATTAGTGTCCTTATAAGAAGAGACATGAAAGCTTGCTTCCTCTCTTTCAGCCACGTAGGAAAGGACGCTAGGCAGAGGGCCCTCATCAGACACTAAGTCTGCCAGCACCTTGATCTTGGATTTCCAGCCTCTAGAACTGTGAGAAATAAATGACTGTGTTTAAGCCACATAGTCTATGACAATTTGTTATAGCAGCCTGAACTGACCAAGACACAGAGACATATTCAGAATACTGTGGAAGTAGGGAGAACTAACCCAACTTGGGGAGGGAGTAGTCAAGGCTTAAAGACAAGCAAGAATTAGCCAGGCGAAAGGGGGAAATCAGAAAATACTCAGACAAAAAGGAGCTGTCCATCCAACAATAGCCTTTTCCTTTGGTGAATCCCCCCCAAGGGTGCATTTTTGTTTGTGTTTGCATTAGCAAAGACTATAATCGGGGCCTTGGATTTGGCTCTGAAGTCTTACGCTTCTCCAACAGGTTTAGACATTAGGGAGAAGCCTTCCCCAGAGGCTCTGATAAAAACAGTCCGTTCTTCCTTGAATTGTAATAAAAGAGGAAATGACACAGAAGCTTGCTTGCTGCTGCTGAGCTAGGAAACTGCCAGGAGCTCAGGTCTTGATCACATCAGAAAGTCGTTTGGAAGGTGTATGTAGACCCCCAAACGGAGAAAAGTTTTTAAAAGTTTGGATCTGGGAAATATAAAAGAGATGAGAGGAAGGGGAAGGTGCAGGGTTGGGGGACGGGGTAGCCAGAAAAAGACAAATAAATTAATTGTTTAAGGACAGATGGAAAGAGACGGTTGATTCGGCATCATGGCTAAGAACAAGGACCAGCGTTTGAGTCCTGCTTCTTCATTTACTAGCTGAATGGCTTTCGATGTGTTTCTTAATTTTTCTGTAACTCCGTTTTCGTCATGTCTAAAATGTCAAAATCACTTACCTTGTACTGCTGTTGTTGAAATTAAATAATGCAAACTACCTGGAGTAGTTCCCGTTTAAGTCTTTTAAAAAAATCTATTAAAAGTCTTTAAAAAAATCTTTTAAAAAAATCTGTAATCTTTTATATTACACTGTATTATTTTACAGAATTTGGTATTATTATCAATGATATGTGCAATTTTAAAGGAACAGGCACATTCCACTCCACAGCGTCCACAACTCACTTGATTTTGATGAATTTCCGACATGGTACAGTGTTCCTCACACACGACTCGGTCAGCGGGTCTATGTCCTCCACGATGACAAAGGGGGCCTCCTCGAGGGTGACAATGCTCAGATGGTTGTCGTCCGGCTCACAGTCCGAGAAGGACTTGTACCTTGGCCACACGGCGTGCCTCAGGCTCAGGGTCTGGTTCTCCCACTTGCCCACCTGCAGCATAAAGACAGACACAGGCTGTGCTTTCTTGCACGGCGGACTTCCAGAAAGGCAACTGTTTCCCCATAAGAGAAACAGGAGAAGGAGCCACCCATCTTCAGGATTTTTCTGCTACCTACATCAATCTACATATCTGCTTACATGCTAAGAAAAATGAGGACAAAGGGTGAGCAGAATGTTGGGCATGAACTCTCCCCAGACTCATGAAATCACGGGGGTTTTGCCTAAGCAATAATGCCTTTAGAGCTCCCCAGGTGATTCCCAAGTCCTGCCAGAGTTCAGGATCACTGATGTCATGGAAACAGCATGGATTTTTAGAACCAGAGAGATCTGGGCTTGAATCCCCAACTCTGCCGCTTATTAGCTGTACAACCGTAGGCAAGCTTTTAATCACTATGAGCGTCTGTTTCTCATCTGTAAATAGGCACAGTTCCACCTACTTTATAAGGATGTTGTGGAAATTATTATTTTTTAAAATTTTATTTATTGAGTTTAGAGAGAGAAGAGGGGGAAAGAGAGAGAGAGAGTGAGAGAGAGAGGAACATAGATTTGTTGTTCTAATTATTTATGCATTCACTGGTTCATTCTTGTATGTGTCCCGATTGGGGAATGAACCTGAAATCTTGGCATATGAGGACGATGGTCTAACCATCTTAGCTACCTGACCAGGGCAGGATGTTGTGGGAATTAAACATCACAATTTATGAAAAGCATGCAGCACAGCGCCCGGCACAGGTGAAGGCACAGAGGAAGGCCACATGCTTTTCCTTTTAAGCATAGAAAAGAGACAATGAAAAGGAGAAAGATTTTTTACAAAGTGCTATAAAGCCCTGGCTGGTTTGGCTCAGCGGTTAGAGCAGCAGCCCACAGACCAGAGAGTCCTGGGTTCGGTTCCCGCTAAGGGCGCGTACCTCCGTTGCAGTTTGTCCCCGGCCCCAACTGGGGTCGTGTGGGTGGTAACCAGTCGATGTGTCTCTCTCACGTCGATGTTTCTCTCTCTCTCTTCCTCCTTCTCTCCCTCCTTCTCTATCTGAAGATAAATGTAAAAATGTCCTCGCATGAGGATAAAATAAAATAAAAAAGTGCACAGGGAGAGGAGGATGAAGCGGAGGGCAGATTAGGGGGAGAGGCAACACAAGGGAGACAGAGCAGGTGAGGAAACAGAAGCATCACTTCAAGCTCAGATATGGTTCTACTGAAGTTGCAAATGAAGGCGAACTTTTCTCAATCCAGCACAGACTGGAGACTTCTGCTTAGTATACATCAAGACCTGTCAAAACAGAATCGATGTGTTCCCTCTGAGCAGCAGTTGGCATCCTCGTGAAATCAAATTAAAGTCTGTATGTTTTGAGCCTTAATCTTGTTTGACAGCTCGTTGGCCCTGTTCACACGCACAGGGGAGAAAGTTGCCCCCAGCATCGCACTTTCTCTCCCCCCTCCTTCTCCCACGTGCAATGGCTCGACGCCACAGGTCAGCTCTTCATTTGTAATACCAGTCTCAAGGAAAACACCTCGTCTGAAACACTAAGTGCCAAATCCAGGCTCGCCTGTGTTGACACGACCCACTCACCTCTTCCCCCGGAAGGTCGGTGTCACCAGAAATGAATCTCAGGCCCTTAAAGAGAATTCGGACTCTCTGGACACCGGGAGAGGTGAAGGGTGTGAGGAGAGAAGGCAGTCAGTGCTCTCTAAGATGACCTCATCATATGAACTGGAAAATTTTTGCTTCTTGTAGAGAAATAGCCTGTGTGGCCAATTTAAAAAAAAAAAAAAATTGCCCAGCTTCACTGATACCTTCCTTTTTAAGACAGGAAGAGGAGGACAGTAATTTGGTCAAACAAACAGGTTCATCTACCCATTCTGTGATATGTAACGCAAGCTGGAGGTAATGTTGACCCCATCAGATTCTTCATTCGTTCAACATGGATTTATTGAACACCAGCTATGAGCTGGCACCAGCCTGGCAACGCTGATGGATACAAACAGAATGACTCCTTCCTTCTTGGAACTGTCAGCTGGCTGTGGGTCTAAGATCAAACCAATAATAATAAATATGCATAGATAAAGAAATATCCAAGTTTTTCCTTTTGGGACATGTTATACCAATTCCCCTCTTGTTTCCCCCCCCCCCCAGAGGCTAGGTAGTTCAGTGGGTAAAAGGATGGCTTTTGGAGTCAAACAGAGCCAAGTGTTAATCCTGGCTTCACTAATTAGCTGAGTAGCCTTAACCTCTCTGAGATTCACTTTCTCTATCTATAAAATGAGGATAACAATAGGATACACCTTTCAGGACTACAGTGAGATTTGAATGGGCCAAAAATATACAAGAAGCATTGAGCTTAGAACTTAGCATGTAGCATACATGGTAGCTGTTATCATTTTATTTTTGTTGTAGTAGGCACTTAAGATGTAGCTCTAGTATCATATAATCTTTAAAGTCTTCCCTGTCTTCCCTAGTAATATAGAACTTTGCACCTGTCTCCACCATACCATTTGATGCTATAATTGTAACAATGTCATCTTTGAGCACTTCTGAGTCAGGAAATATGCCAATATCACCACTTAGTTTAATCCCTCAAAATCCTACATGGTAAGGATTATTATTCCAACTTCACAAGTCAGAAAACTAAAGCACAGAGAGGTTCTGTGACCTGCCCAAACACACACAGCTAGTGAGTGGTGGAACCAGAGCTATAGCATGGGGCTGTCTGAATCCAAAGGTGTTTTCTTACTAGTGCTTCTATTAATTGATCTGCACTAATCATGTTATAGCTCCAAGACCCTTCCTTCCTTCAGAGACAATCCCTAAAGTCCCAAGAACATATAAATAGAGGCAAAGATTGTGTAGCTAGCAGATCTTTGGTGATGTCATTGACTATATCACATACCCTACACAGTGGGAGGCAGGCAAAAGTTCTAGCCCAAGACCGACTCATGGAGAAAGAGGTTGCAAAGGTTTATGAGTTCCCAGAGTGCAATAATTCCCTAAATCTCCTCTCTCTCCTTTCCCAACATGTCTAAGTAAGCACCCATGTGTTGGCCAAGGAGGGTGGAAGTGAGTGGTGGGTAGAAAAACTTGATCAGGAGCTGAAGTTGCTGTGTAAACAATGCCCTAGATCCTGAGAGCTCTTATCTACTTCTCTGGGTCTGACAGACTCCTCTGATAGGCTCCCATTCCCAACACCAAATATCCCAACTCCAGGATTTTATATACCAGATGAGGGGAACAGACATCCTTCATTTTCCCCTCATATATCCTTATTTCAGGGGACTATAAAAGAGTCCAGTGTTTATAGACAAGTTTAACAGAGATTCATTCACTCCATATTTATTGAGTGGCTACTAGGTACCAAGAACTCTGTTAGACACTAAGGATAGTATAGAGAAAACAACAAATTACTTTCATGGAATTTTTATGCTAATAGGGAAGACATACACGGGTCAAATAATCACACAAAAGTAACATCATGCAAACCAGGAGGAAGGAAAAAAGTGGGTCTACAAAAGAAAAGAAGGGAAAAGAAATCACAGAAGGCTTCCCAGAGGCAGTGACATGTAAACTCAAAATGCAAATCTAAGATGAGTGGGTGGGGATTAAGAGGGAGTGGAGGAAGGGAGAGTACTCCAAGAAGGCAGAGGCTAGGTGATGCAAAGCCTTGTAGGTCCTGTTAAGGAGTTGAAATTTACCCTAAGAGTTAAAATAGTCTGTTAGCCACAATGGGAAATGATATATGGAAGTCATCATGAACATATTTCTGTATCTTACCTGCCCAAAAGTGAAGGTTCTCTGCTCCCTCAATTCATTTTTTTTTTATTATGAAAACATTTTAACTCATACAAAAGTAGAGTAGTAGAATAGATCTTCATATTCCCATTATTTAGCTTCATTAATTACTAACTCATGGCCAGTCTTGTTTCACTTATACCCTGCCCACTTCTCCTGTGCTATATTGAAGAAAACCCTAGCCATCATGTCATTTATTTCACAAATCCTTACTTTGATTTAAATATCTAATCTCCATTTGCTTAATAATAGTATACCTCGACAATCTATGTGTTTATGTGTCTGTTTCACTCATTAGACTATGATTCCTCAGTCTAGCAGATATTTTTAAAAATTATTTTAGTATTTTTTCTTTACTGATTTTAGAGAGAGAGTAAGGGAGAGGAAGAGAGAGAGAAACATTGATAAGAGAGAGAACATCGATTGGCCGTCACCTGTGTGCCCCCTCCTGGGGACTGGTCCCACAACCTGGGCATATACTCTGACCAGGAATCGAACCAGCGACCTCTTGGTGCATGGGTCAATGCTCAACCACTGAGCCACACTGGCTGGGCTAGCAGAGATTTTATATATATAGTGATTGATGTCTATGTCCCCAGCTTCTAACCCATGGTCTGGCACAAGGAGAAACTTCCTGGATAGTTATTGATGGAAACGAATGAACACATAGTTTGAATTTTTAAAAATGTCCATGAGTCAAAAAATGCTAGTAGATTGATCAGTGTGTCCTTATGTGCCTCAGCTATGGAATCTTGCACCTGAAGGAATGATCTTAGTTGAGCCAATGGGAATTTTCCCTGGGACTTTTGCTGGGACTACTGGGATAGACACGGGCACAGAAGAACCAATCAGAGATTAAATGTGGAGCTAAGAATTAGAGAGAGGAGAGAAATCAAGTCATGCTGGCATTACGTAAGCTCTTATAACAATAAAAGTTGACATTCACTAGGTTCTTATATATTAGGCACCATCCTTAGCACTATTTTCTTATAAACACTTTATACACAAGAAAAATGTGAGGGCAGATGATTTTTATCTCTATCATGAATTTTTTTTGTACTTAAAAACAGTCCCAAACTCACCCAAATAGACTGTGTGAAAGAAGAAAAAAATCTTTACTGTCAAAATAAACTGCATTTTGGTGATAAACCTTTGAGTGTTTTCAGCCAGTATACTGAAGTTTTGAGGACAAAGAGAAATAACTGACCTCTGATGAAGAAAAGTTATTTTGTTGAAAGAAATATGAAAAGGGGAAATTAACTTTGTAATAATTTTGTTATCAATTTTTATTAATAGAATGTAAATATAGTGCTTTTAGAAAGAGAATTGCTCTTCAGATCCTATGCAGTGTTTTGTGAAAGGGCAGTGATTACTTCTTGAGATGTTCAGCCAATACTTTCTCAGAGCAGAGGTAATTCATCTCCAGAAACCGTCTCTTAAGTTAACACTTACCCCTTCGTGTCTGGATACATTTAGAAATATGTCACAGAGGTTGCAAGAGGCTGGAAAAATTAGGTTAATAGATGTGCGTGGCTCTCCTTTCAAAGAGATGTGAGTGTTTGATCTTATTTGATCTATTCATGAAATGCTTACAAGAGACTATTAAAATAATCTCATTACTAGTCTCCTGGTCTCCCAAGGCACCCCCTAAAAACATATATTAAACACCAAAATCACCGATCTACCTCTACTCAAAGACTTCCATGATGCATTCTGGCTACAGAATCAAATCCAGGCTCCCTTTTATACTGAAGGACCCTACAATATAGGTCCAACTAACCCCACTCCACCTCACATCTCTCTATCACTTTCTCGGTCTCTTTCTCTCTCTTGTACATCCTATACATACTCTCACACTAAAACATGTGCACCTTCAAAACACCCCCCACACCTACACATACTCACTATGTACATGTATACCTATACATGTGCATGCATGTATATGTGTGTATATGTCACACACCTAGACATCATACTTAAACGTATTCACACACACCTACATACATACACTCATACCTGCCCAAACTCACAACAAACATGTATACACTCATACTTCCCACACACACAACTACACATACCTAGCACACACATAAACTCACACTTGTACACACACACACACACACTACTAAGCTACAATGATGCATCTAGTTTTCATTTCTCACTCACACACCCTGAACAACACCCACTTCCCCGCTTTGCCTGCACTGTTTCTTCTTCCCGAAATTCTTCACCTTATCCTCTCCACAGATTGAAACCCTACCCATTCTTTCCAGGTCCAGCTCAAATGTCACTTCTCCCATGGAGCCTAATCCTCCACCTGGATTTCATTTTGCATTTTCTGTGCCTCCAGAAGATTTCTTTTTCCCTTGAATTCTCCCACTTGCTCATTCATGCACTCAACACGCATGTACCCAGTGCTTTACCCCGTGCCAGGCACTGCAGGAGGCTCTGGGGCTACAACTGTGGACAATCCAGGCCTGGTCCTCGCCCCCAGATTCCAGGCTGGATGGAGAGACGTCAAAGCTCAGTGGGAATAAAGTGAGACGACCGCCGTGCTGGAGTAAGCACAGGATGCTACCGAAGCGGCTTCCTGCTCCAGAAGGAACCAAAGATGCTTCCCATAGGAAGTGGCTTCCAACTAAGAGCCAGACCCGTAGAGTTGGGGTTTGGCTAGTTAAAGGTTCTATCTTTATTCTCAGGAAAACTGAAGGGTGGAGAGGAGTGGGGGTGGGGGATGACTGAAGACTTTTAATCAGGGGAGGGATAAATCAATCTGATGTATTAGAATACTTCTTCCCAATGCAGTGAGTGCAGAGAAAGGGCTTGTGGGTAAAAAAAAAACACAACAACAACAACCAAAAAAAACAAACAAAAAAACACTGTGAATGCAGAGAGATGGGTTAGGAGGCAGTTGCATTAATCTGGACAGCCTGACATAGGGCCACATTGGTGAGGCCGGCGTGACTCACGAGATCTCAAAGTGGTAGAATCTATAGAGCTTGGAGACCAATTGTATAATTGTATGGAAGTGGGGGAAGATGGCCCAGGTTTCGTTGAATTTTGGTTCTGTTTGGTATCCAGCCTGGCCAGGCTTCCACAGCTACGTGACCCATATCAGATGTACTACAGCGTTTACCCACAAGTCAGTTCAATAAATATTTGCTGCATTGAACTCGACTCAGACTGCAGCACACTGTCACTTTTTACTTAAAATCCAAAGTTAAAAGAGGAAAATGACCTGTTTACTCAGCTCCTCTCCTTGGAGACAAGACAACAGGGATTCCAAAATTAAAAATCATAAAGGAAATGTATTAAAACTGATGATGGAAGCAGAGTTCACACTGCCTATGTTCCAGCTTGACTGGCCCTAGTTAGCTTAGTGGGTGATTTCATAACCAAGGTGGAAACTGGCCTTAAAACAAATGCTTTGTGTGTGCAAAACATCGGAAAACATCTCACTTTGGATAATAAGCAGTGATTTACTCCCAAGTTGGAGAAAATGAGTAATTAACTCTTCAGGAAGATAAATTTAAGGAGAAAAACAAGGCAAACAGGAGGCCAATTTCTCTCCCTCTGAAATATAAAGTCTTCCAAAGGACATGAGATAAATGGCCATGAAGGAAATTTAAAATGATGTAATGTTCATATTTAGCATAACTAGCATCATCGATTAACATCACGTCCATACCTCTGCATGCAAATCTAATACATAAGCAAGCTGATAGCAGGTTTACATGCGAGTACTTTTGTGTCTTGGGTTGCTGCTTGAGACCAGACAGATTTCAATTTGATTGATCTGGAAACTACAACACAGATGTATGAGCTGCTTCTTGATATTAAGTTGAAATATGCTCTATCTGGAGTACTTTGCAGTTGAGTCTAGTTATTATTATTATTTTTTAACCAAGATGTAAGCCAAATTTCATTCAGAACAGCCAGAGTCTTCTGAAACCAAATTTCACATTGCAACCTAGCCTCCCCCTTCATTGTATATTCAGTTTCTTCTACAAAGAAACTGCTGGCCCAGCCAGTGTGGCTCAGTGGGTGAGCGTCGACCCATGCACCAAGATGTCGCCAGTTTGATTCCCGGTCAAGGTACATGCCCAGGTTGTGGGCCAAATCCCCAGTAGGGGCATGCAGGAGGCGGCCAATCGATGTTCTCTCTCATCGATGTTTCCATCTATCTCTCCCTCTCTCTTTGTCTCTCTCTAAAGTCAATAAAGGAAAAAAAAAAGAAGAAGAAATTGCTGCCCTGGCCAGTGTGGCTCAGTTGGTTGAGTGTTGTCCCATATCGAAAGGTTTGATTCCTGGTTTGATTCACTGGTTTGATTCCTGGTCCAGCACATACCCAGGCTGTGGGTTTGATCCCCAGTGGTCAGGGTGTGTGATAGATGTTTCTCTCTCTCTCCCCCCCAACTCCCTTCCTCTCACTCTCCCTCTCCCTTCCTCTCTCTCTAAAATCAATAAAAAACATATTTTTTTAAAAAAACTGCTGAAAAGCTGGTATGGGTCAAACCTACTTTGTCTTCAGTGCCCTGGGGCCACAGATGGCCAGATGGCCACTGGCAAAGTGACACTAAAAATTGCTTTCCAGATACTGAGGTAAAATGATACTGAAGTCAAATGCGTGCTACCTTTGAATGCACGGTCTTAAATGGGACTATGAAACTTCAGCATGAATAGGAACCTCTCCTTGGGGGCTGATTAAGAAGGCAGACTCCGAGATCTCAGGAGTGTTTGCATCAGTAGATCTCAGAGGAGGCCCGAGAACCTGACGTTTCCACCAGGATCTAGGTCATTCTGTTCTAGGTGGTCTAAGGACCACACTTTGAGAAGCACCTAAAGGATTGTACCTATGGGTCCCAGCAGGATTAAACACAGCATAAGAAAAGATGGAACGCTTTCTTCCTGGGTTACTTATGTAACCAGTGGCAACTGCCAGCATATCTAAATGAGTTTAATCAGCTATTAGAGCCTTAATTAAATTCCTCTCAGTTGAAATTTCAGAATTGCCTAATTGTTACACAGCTCACATTGGAGCAGTTGATTTTTTCCTCCTATAATAACCGCTCTCAGGATAATCTAATATCTTTACAGATAACAGTGTCAGCTATCTTAGAGCCCAGCACCGAGATGGTGATTCATGGAGACATGTTTTGATCATTGCTATTTCCACAAACAACTAGCGTATTTGCTTCCTTTCTCCTCGTGATGTTTGGCCAACAGCAGGAGAGCTCAATGCTTGTCCAACCTCAGATTTAAAAGTGCAAGTCTCTGGGTCCAGGAACCACCATCTCCTTCAGAAGTTCATTTATAATCTTCGGTCCTCCAGAGTTCCTCTGTCCCCAAAGTTCTATTTCTTTCATTTTATTTTCATTCTTTGTGTGCTCTCAAAAGTGATGTGTCTTGGTCATTAGCTAAACAGTTAATAATGTTTTCTTTCTCTCCTTCGGTTCCACACGAGAATGATATAACACGAGAGACTTGAAAATTCAGCAGAACATAAAGAGGAGCTCTTTCATAATTACTAATTAATTTTTTGAACATGTTCTTGGGAGTCCTTCATTGTGCAACTTCCATATCAATCAATCTTCCTGTAATAATGAGTACTAAATAATTAATAAGTATAATAACTGGCATTTCTTGAGGGACTGTGATCGCCCCCACCATGCATTTTCTCTTTTCACCCTCACAACCCTGTAAGGAAAAGGCCATTATAACCTTTCCTTTCCTGATTAGAAACTGGGGAGCTTAAGTGGCTTGCCCAAGATCAAACAGCGAGTGAGAACTTCTGGAATCTGAGCTCAGGCTATCTGACTTCAGAGCCTGGGGACTTTACCAGTCCTTGATATTCCCAAAGGTTGCCATCAGACTTGCTTTGGGAAATATTAAGGGGAACAGGAGCCGTAGGCTTTGTTGAGGGAATGTTCCATGATGGCCTGGGGCGCCGGAGCACCGAGCTCTGTGTCTCACTAAGCAGAGCCTTCCGTTTGGAGAGGGATCACGTCTCTCTTTTCTGTGAAGCACAGCCAGAGGCGTTCATCTTGCACTTTTCTTTCCCTCAGTTTACCGTGAATCCCGCCATGAAAATGCCTCTAGCAGTGGAGCCGCAGTGAGCCCTTGCAGGCTTGAGGTTGAATGCCACCGCTTTTAACACTGACATCCAAAACACGACTAGAATAATAGAGCAGGGGGAGAAATCCACCGCTCAAATGTGAACCAAGTGACAATTAGTTAATTTGGGGATTTCAACCAAGCGGAATGTAATTAAGTCTCTAACAGCTGATTAGCCTTTTTCTTCGCCTCTGCAGTCATCTCCATTCCTTAAGTAAGGGGCTTTAGAAGAGAGGATTCCATCTTCCCTTTGTATCATGTTGGACTCGAGATGCTGTCAGCCAAGACACTGCAAGTCTGTTTATAGTGCTGCATCTGTTATGATCAAAACTCAAACATAAACTTGGTTGAACTCCTTAAAGGGTGGCTGCCTTTGAGAAGAAAACCAGAATGCATATAGGTCTGCAAAAACCGTTCAGGAGGGGGTGTGGGAGAAAATGGGACAATCACAGAAACTGAAATGGGGTGTGTGGGGGGGAGGATAAGGACATAATATTGGATCAGAACTTGACCTAAGGTCAGTCCTCTTTAACAATAACAATGATAAACCATTATTATTTTTTAACACCTTCACAAGGCAATTTAGAAATACCGTAAAGGTTTCTCTTTGACCTTCTAACGTACGTTTTTGGGTAAATTTCAAAGACCGGTGTCATTTCTACTTGTGAGATAAGTGAAATGCCATTTGCAATCTGGCAGAGTAAATAGCTCTTTCTGGGAGTATTTACCTGAATGGTATTTCCCAGCTCTTGTTCCCTTGGTAGAGTTGCCGGTAAGAATTAGGATGCAGTCAAGAGAGGCATAGTCTGATGCTGGCTGATAGCTGAGAGCACCTTGCATTTATTGGGATTATCAAGACATTCCTACCAGTCTGAAAATTATGACAAGGCTGGGTATGAATATAAATATTACTTCTCCTCTCACTGTTGGGCAACTTTTCAAAATAAAAACCTTGAAAAGTAGCAAAATTTTGGACTGATTGTCTGACAGTTTATGAAAGGAGATAAGTGCTAGGTAATTAAGTTGCAGACTAAGGAAGCAGGAGAGTTCAATGCATCAAACCTGACTTGGGGGATGGAATAGGCCAGAAGCCCATAGATTTCCTCACTCAGTGTTATGTAAAACTGCCAACTTCATTTGGATCTGGGCCCTGAGCATTCAAAGTTAACCTCATTGACAGTGTCTGCAGAGTTTTAAAATAAGGTTGTAAGACCCAGGGGTATCGATCAGCTGCAAAGCGTTTTATCCTTTCACCCGTGAAAAGTTACTGGGTTGTGGAAGTTGAAGTGTTTGGAACTTGGTGTCAGGTCTCTGATGGGCATTTGTTTTTCCATATCTGGGGCAAAACAATACATTTAAATATTTGAGATGGACATTTTCCTCCTTCCAAATGAAAGAGTGAGCCAGGCGCTGGTGCCTGAAGCCCTGCTGATTATTAGGAAGATGCTAACCAAAGCCCTTGTGCATGGGTGAAATCCATCACTGTGATGAAATGCACACGGATCAGAATCTCAATCCTCTGTAGATAAGATGGTATTTTCACAATCGTTTTTCTTTGCTCAGCTCTGGCCCCAAACTACTTTGCTCCAGGCTTGTCTAAGCCCTAAAGCATTCCAGCGAGAGGATCCTTTGAAATACTAAAGCCAGCAGAAGATTTAATGGTGAGGAAACAGTAATAAGCTTAACCACAGCTTTGCCCACTGTTAAGAATATGATTAGAAAGGCAGTGGGGGAGACAAGGATCCCCTTGGGATGGGCCAGATAAGACTTGCTATTTCAAAAAGAAATCCTAAGTAACCCTCTACTGTCTGGTCCAATTTCATCCAAACATATTATCCTTATCTTGGACACTAATTAACAATTTCAGTGCCCCGTAGAGTTGCTGGGAGAAAATGACAATCTTGGTGACCAACCAGGCAAGCTATTTGACATTTTCTCTGTTGGATTATACTAGCAAACTCAGTAGGGTAAAAGAATCCTAGAATTGGAGTCAGAAGACCCAAGTTCAAGTTCAACTGTGATGCTTATGAGCTATGTCACCTTAGTTAAATAAAAAAAGTTCAGATTCACACAAACTGTAGCCTAAGCTATAATCCCCAAATTCCTAATTATTCTGACTGTTAAAACCAATAAGTGAAGCTATATTCCAGGTGTTTGGTTACTTAGGGTTGGATGATATTGATTTCTAGGTTAATTCATTCAACAAAGGTTTACTGAGTGCCCAGTATGTGCCATAAACTGTTCAAGCACTGGTGATACAACAGTAAATAGGCTCTAAGCTGGGGGTCAGCAAACTTCAGTCCAAGGGCCAACTGTTTTTGTACAGCCCACAGGCTAAGATGGATGTTACATGGTTGAAAAGGATGAAATAATATTTCGTGACACAAGAAAATTATATGAGATTTGAATTTCAGTGTCCATACAGTTTGATTGGAACACAGACATGCTCATTTTCTTATGTTATTTATGATTGTTTTCACACTAAAACAACAAATTGAATACTTGCCATACACCCAGTACAGCTGACATACAAAACTAATATTTGCTAGCTGCCCTTTACATAAAATGTTTGCAAACCCTGATCTAAGTCCCTGTCTATAAGGGACCCACCCGGCAGTAGAGAAAATAAAATAAAATGCCCTCAGAATTAATCATAAAATAAAACAGAAAATCACAAGTGCCAAAGAAGGAAAGGTAAAATAAATGCAGAGGACATCAGAAATGAGAGAGCAAATGTGATGAGGGAGAAAAGAAATTATGAAAGGAGTGGCAAATGAGGGGAGTTGTGGAGTAGGCAAAGGAGTTGAAAAATCAGAATAGAGAGAGGGTGTAACAATGGGGAATTGTAACCCACCCCACCATTCTTTTGACATTGTTTCTGTAAATACTGACTCTGATTAATATGTAGCTTGTAGATAAACAGCATGTTTGTATAAGAATCCTAGGAACTAATTTCAGAAAATACAGACTCTGACCTTTAATCAGCCCAGTTCCTGGAGATTTGCTGACCTTCAACCGTAGAACCAGGATGACGCACACCAGACCATCACTTGACCAGTTCTGAGATCATTATCAGAATGGACTGTACTGGTCTGCACATAGGGACCTTTTCAATCCTCTCTCCTTGATTTCTTTGTTTTGCTTTTCCTCTCTCTCCTTATAAAAACCTCTGCCTGCACTGAGGTGAGGAGATGGGCTTTGCAACAAGAGTCCTCCGTCTTCTCAGGTGATCAGCACTTAAATAAACCTCTTTCCTTTTCACCAGCATCTATTTCATGAGTTTGGGTTTCATGATGGCAGGCAGCCAAACCTTGGTTTCAGTTACAAGGGGACTTCTGGGTTTAACGAATAGTATTGACAAAAGCACAGAAGTTGAGATTAAGAGACATGTTTTTGTACTAGAAAGTTGCCCAAATTGGATGAAACACACAAAATACAAGGGGAATGAGAAAGAAAGAGGAATAAAGGAAACTCTGAGATAAGATCACAGAAGCTCTTAGTTGTTGGGGTAAAATCCCTATGTGCACATTGAAACTTGGTGGCACTTGGGTTCAAATTGGCAATTGGCCTTGGGATCTCTTAATGATTTACTTAATACCTGAGGATAATACTGGTGATTTTATCACTGCCCACATCTTTTGGAATTGTTCCATTTTCACATAATTATATAATTTTTTTTATCAATACGTTCATATTCATTTAAACTATTCTGATAAAATTAGAGGTCAGTTTTTTCACCTTCTCTTCATTGAGCACCTCCAATTCACTTTAGCCACCCATTCCCATACAGGAGAAATTCACTTATAATTGCTTGATTTCAATGATTCGAAATTTAGATAATCCATAGCACTCTCACTCAGCTATCCTCATGTCTCTTCTCCAATATCATTTTGGCCATTGGCCTTAGGTGGCTCTACTTTTCCCCAAATGATCTACTCACTCATGCCTCCAACTTCCTCCCAGTTCCAACCTAGACTTCTTCATCTATCAAATCAATAGTTTTTTGTTTTGTTTTGCCACACCCACAATTATCCTGCTCCCACTTTGTCCTCCTGTCATACCCACCTGGCACCACTATGCTCCCCAACTGTGAGTCACTCCAACCACTTCTTCACCTGTAAACCACAGAGTACGGCAAAAATATCACATAATCACTTTAAATATAAGGACTCCCTCTCTGGCTTAAAATCTTTCTCTCTTTTCCTGATTGGCTATCTCCCATGCCTTAGAAACTATTTCAAGACTTCACACCTGCCCACAAGACTGCAATTTCGACAGCTCCATCCTCACTCCCAGCTGATGAATCTGTCTCTTATTTCACAGAGTCTATAGACAACCCACACACCCTACAAACTTACCTGCCTCTGCACACGTCTTCTTTCTCCCTTCCGTTGATAATGAAAGAGGCAATTATCCTCTAACCAAACACTAATTCCATTACAGTATTTGAGTTCTGGACACAGTCCTCTTCTGCACCAACCTCTCCTCTAAAACTGGCCTCACTAATATTAGCAGCCTCTTTCTTATCACTAAATCCAACAGGTGCATTGCATTTGACATTGAAGCTACTCCCACCTTCCTTGAGTCTCCCTGTCCTAGACTGTCATGATCCTGCCCTTTCCAGGCTATTTCCCACCTCTTTGACATCTCCAGCTCTGCCAAAATGCAAGCTCTACACGTGTTTTACATGTTTTCCCCCCTCTCTTCTGCTCTCAGACATCCATGCTCAGGCCTCTCCTATTTCCCACTCTTCACTTATCATCTCTATGTTGATGGCCCTCACACTTGACTGTCTTTCATCAGCATCTCTCTAATGCCTCCAAGGAACCTCATACTCAATGAGCTTAGAGTAGGACTTATCATCTCACTTTCAACCATAAAAAAAAAAGCACAATTTTGCTTCCATGTGCCAAATATGAGTTATTGAAACCCCAACCCTGGAAATATTCATCTCTCTCCATTTAGCTCCATATATATTAAATAAATCGCCAAGGCTTGGTAGTTATAATACTTTAATATTTTCCCTTGTTCACTTCTTTTCTAACTGTGACCACCACCCTAGTCTGGGCCTCTGACTGGTATCCCTGCACCAGTTAATGTTCCTCTCAGCTAACCCTCCAAGCAGCAGCCTGAGCCATTGCTCTAAATAGCTCTGCATATGTGATCATTCCACTCTCCCCCTTAAGGCCTTTTGATGGTTTCTCACTACGCTTGGAATCAAGTGAAACTGCCTGACCATAGTCTAAGTAACCTAGCCCGTTCCTTTACCTCTCTGGCTCTCTGCATCATGCTAATCTCATCTGTGACAACCACCCTCCCACTCCACCTCTGTCCCATCCACATCGATTCATTAATCCCATAGAACCAGTCACAGGCTCCTGAATACATTGAGATCCTCTCAGTGCCAGGTTTCAACCCATGCTACTCACCTTGCACAGAAAACCCTTTCCTGCTCTCTGCCTTGCACCTTTTTACTTGCTTGACCTTCAGAACTCTACATAAAGGACAGCTTTTCTGCGAAGCAGACCCTGACCCTGTAAAACTGGCCAGGTAACTTCCTCTTTGCTCATCTCATCAAGTATTACAAGTATTCATGTGCTCACCTGTCTGCCCTAGCTGACTCACTGAGGGAAGGGGACTGCATTCTGTTGGCCTTAGAATCCCTTACATCCAGCTTAGGGCCTCTCACATAGCAGATGCATAATAATTTATTAAGTAAACCACTGAAAGAAATGAATGTACCAACATGACCACCATAACCATCATCTTCCTGTAATCAACTATCAACTTTATTTGGTCTCTTCTGGTAATTAAAATGTACTAAAAATAATGTGGATTTTGGAGTCAGCTGAAACCAAGTCTGAATATCAGCTCTTCTGCTTACTAGCTGTGTGACCTTGGCTAATTTTACTTCCTAGGCCTTACTTTCCTCCTCTGTGAAGTCAGCATAATAGGAGTAATCATATCAGATGATTATTGTGAGAATTCATAAAATAAAATAAGCGCTTATCCTGTTTGCCACATGGTCACTTCTCAATAAATAATAGTTGTTTTATTATATACAAGGCTCTTGTGGGGATTACATTGATTCATTTATGTGAAGCCCTGACCCCCAAGTCTGGCCCATAGTAGGTATTCAGTCAAGCTTAGTTCCCTCCCATCTACAATGTGCATGTCTCATCAGGTTGAAGTTAACCCCTGGATGTAGGACACTGGCTATAACCCCAGAACAGGGGAGAACAAGGCATTGCTTTTATGAATACTCCAGGCCCAGGGCATGTATATAAAAATGACACTTAGGAAATGCATTTGCTTTTTTCCCCCTAAGGGGAGACTGATATGTTCTTCACTTACTGCTCTCTACTTTAGACTGAACTGATATTGCCTATTAATATAATTCTGTGCACAAAGAAGGCTCTTCCAAGAGCAGTCTGGCTTTACTTTAGCTCTATCAATAAATCCAAAGACCTGACAATTATTTTTAATTCCATTTGCTGGTTTAAGGTTCTGCACAATTAATGCGTATCATTAATTTCATAACCCTAGCTCTCCTGGATTTTTATTCCAAGAAGTGTGACCTTATGAATATACTTTTTAGAGCTCAACCAGCTAAAAACCTGTAATGGGGTGGGGCAGGGGAGAGGATAAATAGAAAAAGGAAACTTCAAATAATAGACACACTAAGAAGAGGCATATATGTCATTATATGAATAATAATATAAAATTCCCAGAGTTTAGATAGCCCTTTAGGGGCTATAAGATTCTATTTATTGTTTCATTTCATTTGACCTTCATGGAAGAGAGTCACAAAACGGTGAATAGGATATTATTACAATTTTTCAGAATAATAAACTAATGTTCATTCAAGTAAGTTGGACCAGGAAGTATAGCAAATATGGAAAAGAACTAGAGGCAGTTTTCTGACTGCTGGCCGAGGACCTGCTTCATCTTATTTGTCTCAGCATTCATCTCCTTGTGAGGGACTCAAAGAGAAGACAAAGGGACGGTGATTCTGGAGTATGTTCATCTTGAACTTTGAGCCCAACTCCTCTGAGAAAAGAGAATGCCAGCAGTAGGCTTCTAGAAATCCTCAAAATGCAAAACAAAACACACACAAAAAGCCACTGTAATAACTATCATTTAAAAGTCCATATTGCACTTTGCATAATAGTTCCCATTTATTAAATTTGATCTATTCTGTACCAGGCCCTATGCTAGATGCTTTACATACATTATTTATAATCCCCACATGTTATGAAGTGGCCGGGTGACTGTGTTCTAATTAATTCACTTCTCTGGTCCTCAATTTTCTCATCTGTAAAACAAAAATAATTATAATGTCTACTGATTAGGGTTGTGGTGAACTAAAAATGTGATTGTGTATATAGCATGTTTGGCTCAGGGCCTACGACAGAGTCAATGCTCAGAAATAGTTAAGCTTTTTGTTTTCATTATTTGGAATTGCAATTATGTAGGAAACACAAATCCCAAGCTTTTCCCACTTGACTCCTCTGCCTCCCACAACACTGGGTGATATAACCTGCACCCTAGAACTTGACTGAGGAAGATAAAAGAACTTAGTGGTCAAAGCATAGGTTTCAGAATCAGAAAAATGGGACTTCCAAATCTAGCTAAGATTCTTGGAAATTAACTTGTGTGTATTATTTAGTTTTCTCATTTATAAAATGGGGATAATAATAGTAGCCACATAGAGTTTTGTATGAGTTGAGAGAGATCATGTATCTAAAGCTCTTTGTGACCCACAGGAAGCATTTAATAAATGGTAGCAGTAATATCTGCACAGAAACCCATTTTTACTGATGGAAACACTGATTATCTGAGAAATACAAAAAATGACAACTTTTCAGAGTAGCCTTGAATCCCAGAACCAAGTGTTGTCATGGCCAACTCAATCCTATAAAATGGATGAAATCCCTTTACTTCCCTAAATGTCTCAGCTACTAAAACCCCTGTGAGAGCATCAGTCCATTTTCTGCTGACCATGGTGCTGACCTCTTTTCGTCAGTCTGAACCACACGCCCTTTGTAAAAAATTCAATCTGCTTTTTATTGTGTAAAACCTATAGTGAAGTGTTTGAACACTCTTTTATTTATTTATTGTTGACACTATTACAGATGTCCCCCATTTCCCCCCTTTACCCACCTCCATCCAGCCACCGTCCACCCCTCCTTCTGGCCATCACCCCACTGTTGTCTGTGTCCATGGGTTATGCATATATGTTCTTTGGCTAATCTCTTCACCTTCTTTCATCCAGTCCTCCCACCCACCTCCACTCTGATCTCTGTCAGTCTGTTCTATGTACCCCCGCGCTCCCCTTTATTTGCGGGTCTCGCCGCCACAAAATGGCGCTGAGGGAGGAAGTGAGGCCCCGCCGCCCCGCCCCGCCCATTTTTTTTTTTTTTTCATTTAAAAGAAAAAAAATATTTATTTAGAAAGTTTAGAATTAAAAATACAAACATAAACATAGGTGCTTTACATATACTGACAAACTCCAGTTAATATATAATATATGGCTCTGACGGTATGTGTTACTATCACTTAACAACTCCATATACAATGCAACAAATATTTTGTTCATCAGTTTATTTTTTCTTTCTCTGTCTGGCTTATTTAGTTTAGCATAATAATATCCAGGTCTATCCATGCTGTCACAAAAGGTAAGAGTTCCTTGGTTTTTTTGTTTTGTTTGTTTGTTTTAAAAGCTGTGTAGTATTCCATTGTGTAAATATGCCACAGCTTTTGAATCTACTCATCTACTGATAGGCACTTGGGCTATTTCTAGATCTTGGCTATTATAAAGAATGCTGCTATGAACATAAGGGTGCATATATTCTTTCTGATTGGTGTTTATGGATTCTTAAGATATATTTCCAGAAGTGGGTTCACAATACCAGATATCAAACTATCCTACAAGGCCATTGTAATCAAAACAGCCTGGTACTGGCACAAAAACAGGCATATAGATCAATGGAACAGAACAGAAAGTCCAGAAATCAACCCAAGTCTCTATGGTCAATTAATATTTGACAAAGGAGGCAAGAGCATACAATGAAGTAAAGATAGCCTCTTCAATAAATGATGTTGTGAAAAATGGACAGGTACAGGCAAAAAAAAAAAATGAAGCTAGACCACCAACTTACACCACACAAAAAAATAAATTCAAAATAGATAAAAGATTTAAAAGTAAGTCACAAAAACATAAGAATCCTAGAAGAAAACATAGACAGTAAAATCTAGACATCTCTCAGAGCAATATTTTTGCCAATATATATCCTAGGGCAAGGGAAACAAAGGAAAAAATAAACAAATGGGACTACATCAAACTAAAAAGATTCTGCACAGCAAAAAAAAATCATCAACAAAATGAAAAGAAAACCCACTATATGGGAGAACATATTTGTCAATGATACATCTGATAAGGGGTTAATTTCCAAAATATATAGAGAAATTATACAACTCAACACCAGGAAGACAAACAATCCAATTAAAAAATGGGCAAAGGACTTGAATAGACACTTTCTCCAAAGAGGGCATACAGATGGTCAACAGACAAATGAAAAAATTCTCAGTGCCACTAATCATCAGAGAGATGCAAATTAAAACCACAGTGAGATATCACCTCACAGCTGCCAGAATGGTTACCTTCAATAAATCAACAAACAAAAAGTGCTGGTGAGGATGTAGAGAAAAGGAAACCCTAATGTGCTGTTGGTGGGAATGCAGATTGGTGCAGCCACTATGGAAAACAGTATGGAGTTTCCTTAAAAAATTAAAAATGGAATGGCCACTCCCTTATCTTTTGGCATTGACTTGGGATTTGAGGCTCTGGATTAGATTCATCCTTGTCTCCAATCTCTGCCCTAGTTGATTGATTGTATAACTTGATGGGTGTCCCAAATTTTTGAATCTTTATTCATTTTCAAAGTGATCACAATTCCTGAATGCAAAACCTAAGGTATCAATTTGGTAACAGAACTCAAATCTTGCTGTGTTGATTTGCAGTACCAACTCAAATGCTATCTGTGGAGAGAGTGTGTAAGGTCCTTGCTGAGGAACCTTGAACAAGTCACCTCTCCTGTCTGAACCTCGGTGTCCTCACCTATTAAAAGGAGGTTAACATTCCTGCTTTCCCTACAGAAAGGAGGGTTATCAGGATCCAATATCCAAATCTGATTCTTGCCCTCCTTTCCTATCTTATTTCTGACTGTTACTTCAAACACATTTTAATCAGGCAAGAAAAAGAATGCCATTAACTATAATCTCCTGGCAGACACAGAGGTCAGCACCATGGGGGACAATATGAAAAATCAGGATTCTTCCAACTCAGGTGGTCTCTTTCAAACTTTAAAGTTAAACACAACATAAGAAAGAGGCCATCCACTTCTTCAAGTCATTCTACAAATCCCTTCAAGGGAACAAAAGTTGATTCTCTTGTCTTTTCTCAGCTTTGGATTTCCCCCTCATATGCATTTCCAATGTACTCTTTATTTGCTCTCTGAGAGAAATCAGATAGTTCAGTCCCTACCTCCTCCCTTCTCAAACAGGTCCACTCAGTCTTTCTAATTTGCAAAATTATAATTCAAATGGAAGGAAAATAGACTCCAAGAACTATAGATCTGATTGCGATGGGTTTAAAAACACATTTTCAAAAGACAATGGCTACAGATAACGAACCATATGGTGCGGTAATAAAGAATGAACAGGCAGCTTACTGCAGGAGTTGAGGGCGATTTACATCTTCAGGTTCAAAGAGGAATGCTGACTGGTTTTGCACAAAGATGCAAGAGACTGATTAGGTGGCAGATTTGCATGCAGCTCAGTGGGATGCTTTGAGCTAAGCTCAGGAAAAGGAGCCTCATACCTGTAATAGCCCTTCTTGCAAACACTGGGAGCATGTCCCCATACATGGATAAGGGGCTCCCAATGTAGGTTTTCATAATTAATGCAATGACAGCCTTCGCTACTGAACCTCCACCTCTACCAAATGGTGCCATAGAAATAAAATGGACTTTAGCATCTGACAGAATTGAATTGAAATTTTGACATTGTCACTTGCTCTGTAACCTTGGGAAAGTCACCAGTCCTCTCAGAGCATCAGTTTCTTTGTATATAAACTGGGGGGATGGGTGATAGCACTTACGTTGAATGTCTGGTAAAAGGGGATGAAAGTGCCCTGGTTGGTTTGGTTCAACAGTTGAGGCATTGGCCTGAGGACCAAAGGGTTGAGGGTTCGATTCCCAGTCAAGGGCATAGACCTGGGTTGTGAATTTGATCCCCAGCCCTGGTTGGGGTCATGTGGGAGGCAGCCACTCAATGTGTCTCTCTCACATTGATGTTTCTCTCTCTCTCTCCCTCCCTCCTTTCCATTCTATCTGAAAATCAATAAAAAAATATCCTCAAGTGAGGATTAACAAAAAAACAGGGATAGGGGGAAGAAAGTAATACATATACAGCCCCTAGGCTATAACTAGGTCACAGTAATTATTATTTTTATCATTAATTATGTTATAAAATGTGGGGAATTATTTCAAGGTATCAGGGGGCCAATTCCCTTGTCTTCACAGTCTAGAAAGCACAGTAAGTCTTCCACAGCTTAGAGATCAATGCTGGGAATATTTAATCCCTCTCTATCTCTGCCTCTCCCTCTGGCCCAACCCAGGCTCCAAAGCCAAGAACAACATAGTGGGGTGCACAGCTTCGGCTGCCAATCGCACAGTTGAGAAAACCAAACTGTAGCTCCAGAAGGCAGCCGGGCACGGCCACTTGTAGCCAGAAGCAGATTGCTGGGGTAAAGCGCGTCACTGTCCTGTCTCTTTTCTTGCAGACAAATGTCATTCCTGTCTGTACCATCAGCCTGCAAATGGGGAAATAACAGAAACTGACAGAGACCATGCTAAGAAAGTAGGGAGCAGGTCCAGATGACAAACTGAGGTCTGATCATAGGTGGGGTGGGAAGCAATCCAGCTGCTGCTAACCAGATGAATTGTGAAATGCTTAAAAATAATGAGGACCCTCAAATGTTTGTGATTCAGTCAATACAATGGGTCAGATGACCCTCACCCTTCGGATAAATATTTCTTCATCCTTGAGGATTCAGGACATATGTTAGCTCTTTAGGAAGCTTTTTCTTGTCCCTTTCATAACACCCAGGTTGGGTAGGTGTCCTGGTGCCCTAGGCTTAACTACACTATCAGCACTCTTCTGACTGTGTTGTAATTGAAAGTTCATTTCTCTCTCTCCCTTTAGACTGTGAGCTTCCTGAGTGCAGGGATATTGTGCTATTCATCTCTGCTTCACCCATACCTACCACAGGCCTGGGACAGAGTAGATAATTGGTAAATACTTGCCAAACAGATTAGTAGTGGGCGAGTGGGTGGGTTCGAGAGTAGATGACCAGATGGTAGATAAAAGCTGGTTGCTCAGATGGGTTGATGAATGGATAAAAGGATGAGTGGATGGATGGATGGATAGATGGATGGATGACCAGCCAGATGGTTTATTAGATGACTGATCATTGGGTGATTGGCTTGGTGGATGAGTGGATAAATGGATGGACCAATAGTTTAATCACATCAGACATTCGTAATTAGTAGTTCTTTATCGTAAAGGGTAAGATTTGAGTCTACTTAAAGGGCTAGTTATTGTCACTTTTCCCCCCTCTATTGAATTTCAAAGGCAAATATTATCCACAGGAAACTGTCTTTTATGAAAATTTCCCTCATTCCTCCTAGAAACTGTGCAAGTGGCACAATGAGCATTAGACTGGGAGACTCACAAGACCTAAATTTGAATCTTTTCTCAGCTATTGACAAGAAATGTCTCTGAATACCTCCAAGTTTTCCCTACTCAAAAATTAGAAAATACCACCTACTTTACAGGTTTACCATATAATAATAATAATAAATATGAAAGCCAATATTGTAAGGTTTGGCATTTGGTGCTCAACAAATTTGAGCTTACTATTATATTCAGAGGCTCACTAAAGTCAATCCCCTTTCTCGACTCATTTTCAAACTTATTTTAGAAGTATTATATCTTTTCCCCAAATGAAAGCTCACTTGGAACACCAATATAGCAATCAAATAAAGCAGTACTGTCTCCGGTTAAAGTTGGATCCTGTCTTGATAACCCCTGTCTGCTCTGAAACCCCTGTGGCACTCTGAAAAAATCTAGCATTCTAGGGAACATAGTTTTAAAAAAATCTTTCTCCTACATGACACATGGAAGTCTCTCAGTCTATGTTCTGCAGTGCTACATGACACATGGAAGTCTTTCAGTCTATGTTCTGCAGGCCGCTGTTCTCAATCTCCCTGCCTCCCTCCCACTCTCCTTCGCTTCCTCCTTCTGTCAGAGGAGCTCAGGGATCTGCACTCATCTACAACACAGAAGAGTTGATGGCCCTGTCAGCAAAATAAAAATGGTTTTCCACTGTCTGTTCAGGAGTTTCTAGAAATACTTCCAAGAGGCTCTTTGAATAATTTAGTCATCTGAGATCATTTAAATAATCTATTCACTCATTTTCATAATTGATGGCAATGGCAAACTCTCAGGGTGCAGCTTTTGTCTTACATTCATGCCATCTGTCAGCTTAATCATGCCCTTCTAACCCTCAGCTAGTTTCCTCATCAACTGGGTTTGGGAGTTTGGTAGAGATGGATACTCTAGACAACATACTTGTTGACTCTGGCTCTATTGTAGTGCTGCTTGGGCTCAGGTCTGCCTTCACACTATCACCTTGGGCAAGCCATTTATCCCATGTAGCTTCCAGTTTCTCTCCTATAACCTGGAGCTCCAATTATAATTGGGCTGGCACTTATTGATAATCTACTGTGTGCTAGTCAGTGCTCTAAGCACTTGATATATTATTTTGTTTAATTTTCCCAACAACCCTATGAGGTAGGTACTAGTATTATCTCCCTTTTAGATATGAGAAAATACAGAGACGATTATGCTATTTAAGTGAGATAATGTATTGAAAACATTCTTCATGGAGGCTGGCATGTAATAGGAGCTGAGCTAATGACTCCTGCTGCCATCATGATGATCGCATCAATCATGTGACCACCACCACCATCAATCATCTTTATCATTAACATTCCCATCAATGTATGTTTCCATATAGAGATGTCTTTTCTAGGAATTGCTTTTTTGTGTTTTGTTTTTTTTTTTTTTTTAATTTTGGAGGTCTAGAAACATTTCTGCAAAATGTTGCCTTGCAGGAAAGCACTGGGTCAATGGCTGTTCTTTTTGGAGTTAGGCTGATGTTACAACTGAAAACAAAACAAACAAGCAAACAAAAAACAGTGCAAGACAGAAACACACATACAGGCACACACAAGGAAATGACATCATTTATTTCAGTTTGATGTGTTAATTTGCTAGAGACTTACTATATTTTTCCCACTGTGACCTAATATATTGTACCGTGTGGGTATTTAAAATAGTCACTATGCACGACACTAGATGATAATTTCAAAGTTTTTGTAATGGCTTAACTTTCCCTCTCTATGGCTCACATAATCTGAGAAACTTAATGATCATTATATAAAGAAACAAATTAAATTTCACACAGACTCTGCTAAGGTAGTGATATTACGAAACCCATTTTACAAAAAGGCACTTGATTTTGAATGTGGATTTGGGGGTGGGGAGAAAAGAGAGGAAAGAAGAGGGGGAGAGGGACGGAAAATAATTGAACAATGTCATTTACAAGAATGGCAAATTTCTTCTGGAAATACTCAATCCAGAAATGCCTAAGCACAGACCCATGCCTAAATTAAAAAAATAAAATATGACTGATTCCTCTCTCTCATAAAGCTCTCAGCTAACTATCCAGTCAATGCCACATGCTTTCAATTCTGGTTTGAAATGTCTCTCAGATCCCACCGTCACTGTTCTTGCTCACACCTACATTCCCTTTAACCCGAGCTACTTAGGTAGCCCCTTAGAAATTTTCCCAAAGATTTATGCCAATCACCATTTTATTTCTACAGAAACAGTCTAGTTTATGAGGTTCATATATCCTGGCTTTGCAACTTACTAGCTGTGACCTTGAGCAAGTTATTGAATTTCCCTGGGCCTCATTGCCAACATTTGTAAAACAGAGCACTAGAAATATCTGTATTACAGTGTTCATGTGAGGATTAGATTGAGTTTATGTATTGAATGCTTAGCACCCTGCATGGTATATCATCATCAAAGAAACATTAGCTATTACTATTATTATTTTTATGTTGTTCTCTCATCTCAACCTTTTCTACAATGCCCAAAAGATTACTGAAAAAGTCTCGTAGTCTGTAATTCCAATTCTAGCATGGTCCTTCATGCCCATAATTTCCCTTAGAACAATCTTCATTTTCTATTGTCATGTAACACATTACCTCAAATTGAGCTACTTGAAACAACACTCCTTTATAATCTCATGGTTCAGCAGGGTTCAGTTGGTTCTCTGTTCAGGGTCTCAGGCCAAAATCAAGATGTCAGCCAGGCTGGGTTCATAGCTGCGTAATCGGGAAAGAATCAACTTCCAACTCATTCAGGTTATTGGAGGAGTAGGGTTCCTTGAGGCTGTAGAACTGAAGTCTTTGTTTCCTTGCTGGCTATTTGCCAGGGACTAAACTCAGTTGCTAGTGGCTACTCACATTCTTTGTCACGTGGCCCTCTCTGCTTAAATACAGCAATCATTCAAATCCTTCTCATCCTCAAATCTCTCTGACTTCCTTTTCTGCTAGTATTTGTAAAAAACTCTACTTTCAAAAGGATCATGTGATTAGGTTAGGCCCACCCTGATAAATCTTCCTTTTGATTAATATGAAGTCAACTGAAAATCTGCTTTTGCTATCTAACATAATTACTGAAGGCATATCTCATCATACTCGTGGTCCCACTCATACTCCAAGGGGAGAGGATTATAGAAGGGTGAGAGTCATCTGAAACACACAAGTTATGTTTCGAACACACTGAACTCTTGCTCTGATGGGCCTTGGGCACTCTTGCCTCTGGACTTTGGCCTTCAATGTTCCTCCTGCATGGAATGGCCTTCCCACACATGTCAGAAGTTCAGGTCATGCTTATTCTCTGAGACCTTGTTCAAATAAGTCCTCTGTATAGATGCTCTTGATCCTTCTCCCTACATTTAACATATTTCTTCTCTAAATACCAGAGAGTTTTATCAGAACATCTTTTGTGGCACTTACACACTATGTTGTAGTTATGAGCATTTCCTAGTGACCTATTAGACTCTAATTATCTTAAATGTTGGTCCATGTCTTATTGCCACCCTCTACAATGACTTGCACATAGTAGGTACTCAGGAAATTTTGTTTAATGGAATAAATGTGTGAATAAATATGGGTTATATACCCAAAATTCAACATACTTTGTTTATGGGGGACAATTTAACTGAAAAAAAAAGTCATTTAACAACTCAGTACTTATTGAGGACTCATCGGGTGACAGGACCTAAACTATATCCATGAAAAGCATTTTATTTGGCATTGTTACTGTCTCATTCATCAGAGATTACTCCAGGTGCAATGAGACTCCAGTTTCCTTATTTGCTTTTCTCCCATATCATTTCTCTCCAGCATTGCTAGTAAGCAATGTATTGCAAAGGAATACAGAGGCATAAAGGCTAAAAAGCAAAAACTCAATAACTAGGATGACCTAGATGAAACCATTTTGTCAGGGTTACAAGGAATAAATCTATGCCCTAAAGCAGTAGCTCTATATCTTTAATGGACATGAGAATCACTAGCAGAGCTTATGAAAAAGGAGAGTCAGAAATAATTATTCTCTAGGTTTGAGGTAGGGCTAAGACCTTTACATCTTTCCCATGGTGACTCAGATCTAGGAAGCCCAATTGACCACACTTATAGAATGACTGCACTAAACGATGTTCCTCATTTGGGAAAGTTCATAAAAAATGTTTCCATTCCTTCTCATATTTGTTCTACAAACATTTACTGAATCTCAGCTATTGAGCACCAGAGATAAAATGGTAAAGGAAAAAGTGAAAATCTGAAATCAAATAAATAGTATTCTTTCAGTCACAGCCAGAATTCATGGCCTCATCAATAAGCTGCCTTGTTTTTCTAAGCAACGTGAGCACATAGTAGAAGTCATAATATGTTTCTGTCCACTTGTAGAGTATGTAAACAATGCATTTCCTTTTTAGCAATACACACAAGTGGTCTACCAGTTGTCATTTACTGATCTCAATTATAATTTTCCTCCATTTTTCTTTTACATAATCATTGGAATGTGTGTATGGAAGCCAAGTACAATGTTTGCATAAGTACTTTGATCCTTTAGCAGGATGAACATTTTTGCACATTATTGATATCATACACACACACACACACACACACACACACACACACACACACACATGAAATCTTCTGCATATCTCATGTGTTCTGGAGACTCACTGGGCCCATCTGGGTTAAATGTGGTAAAAGAGTCAAGGAGGGGTAGTTTAAATACAATGATGTAGAAGGGAGGGAGTTAGAGTTTTTGTAATTAGAAATCACATCATGTAATAATTTCACTCCATGCACACACCAAAGCCTCACTAGGTCTGATAACATGTTGATATGTCACAGTCAGAACTATACACTCCAGAGACCAACCAAAGATACGCTTTATCATATCTGTTCTAGAAATTGTTTAACTGGCATCTACCTCATAATACACGAGACACAAGGGACAGGGTACAATTTCCTTCTTTAATGAGACAAATTGGAAGACAGAACTGCTCTGTCCACCATAAAAGACAGGGCCTGTGAGATGTGATAGATACTTAAACCCCAAGTTCCTATTAGTTGGGTTTAGGTAGAATCTGCTGTACCCAGTGAGAAAAAGGCGTGGATTTCATTCTAAGGTAGGACGAAATCCCTTAATTTCTCCTCTAAATTATCCTTTTCCTACTACCAGGATGATGTAGCAATTAGGAATGCAGTCTTTGGGCTCAGACAGACCTCTTTTCACCTCTGCTTCCATCACATACTAGCTGAGGGATCTGACGCTGGTCATTAGCCTCTCTGAACCTGAATTTCCATTTATGAGGCAGTGATAAGAATACTAACTTTAGGTGAATTGTTGGAATGACGGAATGAGATTACGACTGTAAAATTGTCAGCATAGCTCCTGGTACAGAGTAGCTCTTAATAAATGGTGACTGAAGTCGTTATTACCAGCAGATTGCATAGAGGCCCTTCTTTGCACCAGAAACAAAGCCTTGTGGTAGAGCCAAAGAAACATTTGAAAGTAGCAGACCTATTCCTGATGGGTCTCCAGTCTAAGTGAAGATGAATATGCAAGCAAACAATTACAGTGCACGCTGTTTACACTCTTGGGAGTTAGTACACAGGTCTATAGAACTGAAGTAGAAAGGACTAGACCCACTTTGGATTATGCAGATGTAGAATCAATGGAAAGGGTGTCCTTGGCAAACAGGGGAAAATGTTCAAAGGGACAGGAACATCAGGACATGCTATGCATGAGCAGATGACAACTGAATATGAGGGCCTGGGGGATATTGAGAGGATAAAAATAAAGCTTTCTGTACTGGGACACAGGAAAATAACCATATTCATGAGAGGAAGACGATGACTTTGACTTTGGACAAGATGAAGTTGGAGGTCAGTGGACGATCCACTTGGGCGTGTTCTGCAGGCAAGTCTGGAGATCAGGAGATCTGGGCTGGAGGGAGGGATCACAGCATGTAAGGCAGCTGGAACCAAAGGCACCAGTGAGAATGCAGAGTGGTGAGAGTGAGGAGGAAGCAAACATGTCAGAGGAGGGGACACTGTGCTCAGGAAGACTCAATTATGGGTCTACCTTATGTCTTCTGGGGCATCTTGACCATCTTCAATTAGCACTTCTCGAGAAAATAAGAGGGTTGTTTTTCTTTAACATTTATGGTTTTTGTTCTATTTATGCTTGGAGTCAAAACTTCTAAACTGCTTTTAAAAATCTTTCTTTAAATCTCTTTCTGTTTCTGTGTCTCTCTAACTATATATTCCTTTTAAAGCTAGCCAGTACACACGTGTATATACCGGTATATACAATATAGACACACATATTTTTTTCATTGTAAAGCAAGTGTAACCCTAAAATTGAAAATAGGATCATTCCCAAAGCATTTTTTTTTCAGGTAGTTAGTAAGAAATTGATTTGGCTTGAAGAAATCCACTCTATCACTCAAGAACCAGTGCCAGTGTCCCTACCCTTATGAAGATTTCCCCAGCTGATCAAGTCAAGTTCATCCCTCTTTTCCCAGACATGGCTCTACTATGAGCTACTTGAAGAGAGGGATGGGTTTCCTACTCATCCTTGCAGCAGCCCTGGTGCCTGATGGAATGGTGGTCACAGAGTTGGCACACGGGATATTGGTTATCCTGGCCTGGGTTGACAATTGGCTTGCATCCAGGGTACTGTTTTCAAGCATCTCTGGGAAGCGTTGGACCCACCGAGTTCCAAAGCAGAGAAAACCACTGAAGGAAAGGAGGAGCAACAGGCACAGAAGCCCTGGTTTGCAAGAGAAAACCTGCTCAAAACAGAGTTCTGTGTCTGCCGAACACCGATAGACATTGTGCATAGCACTGGAATAATCCATACCAGCCACACAAAGAGGCTCAGCAAAAGGCAAATTCCCCTCTAAAGGCTTGTCATCTTTTGCAAGACACCCTCATTACATGCTGCTGCTCCCAGTGACGCCACTGAGTGACCTCGGAGATGAAAAGAAATCGCCTCCCAGTCCCAGAATAACAGATCTCCCATTCTGCATGCCTTCCCCTCTGCTGACCTGCTGTACCAGTGCTTGCTGCTCAGGGGGCAGATTTAAGGAAAACATGACTGGTATTTACCTGCTCTACTGGCTTCCTCTTTCTTCGAGACAGAAACACCAGGCGTTATTTCTGAAACCCTGGATCTCCTGAGTGCCAAGAGAATAGACCAACTACAGGAAGCATTTGTACATTCTAAGCTCAACTCAGATGCAATTCCACGAGCTGCCTTTTTGAGAAATTGCTGTATTTCAACAGGAGTTTGAAGGAGGAAGCACAAAATATTAAAAGGGCATTTTCTGTATCTGGTAATGGAGGATGTCAATGGCAGCCTTCTTTTATGTGATGCTATCACTTACCCTGCAGTGGCCTCCGTATAAACAGGCTCCCTGGCAAATAATCTAGGTCTAAAGGCGGCACGAAAAGTTTACGGGCGTGAGTCAAGCCTGACCCAGGACTGGTTATATCCAACCAGGGAGACAATTTTACAGCTTTAAAAGTGGTCCTCAGACTGTGTAACTTCAAAAGGTTGAAAAATAACCTCAAACTCAACAACATAGGCAGAAGGGCTCAAATTCTCTACCTCCTATTAAGGATAAGAAAAAAATAACCTTCAGTTTGGCTTTGTAAGATGAAAGAAAACCAGAACCTGAAGGACGGGTAAAAGAAGGTAAGGATTCAGGAAAGCATCACAGGCAAAAAACAAAGAAACAAACAAAATGCTCCCAGTCCCAGATGCATAAAGGACCCCACTTAGTATGGTGGTATGGTGGGCCACACAGTAGACTGAGGAAAGAGAGGAGGTAACAACTAGGGCTGGTTAACTAGAATCCAATGCTTCCCCCATGCTGTGTACTTACAAAAGTACACAGAATTCCACACACACTAGAATTCAACTTCCACGAGTATAGAAATTATTATTATTTTGTCTCTCTTGCTCACTGATAGATTTCAAACCTCAAGAATAGCACCAGCCACATAGTAGGCACTGAATAAATATTTGTTGAATGACTGAATAAACAAAGTTGTCACTCAGTACTTGGGCGTACCACCTAAAGGAAAAATAAGAATAGCTGTTCACTAAATAATGGCTAATATTGTTGTAATTAGTGTTCATTTCTGGAAGGTAAACATGACACTCAGTAAGCATTGGTAGTTAATTGGGTATTGCAATTTGAAGGGTTTAAAAATATTTTTAAAATTAGGATACAATTACATACAATAACAGAAACATACCTTGTGTGTTTGATGCACGTTGACAAATGTTCAAGATAGGGAACATTGCCATAAATCTAGAAAGACTCCTGTGCCCCTTTCCTGTTAATGACCCTCCTCCACAAAAGCAGCCATTGTTTTGATATCTAATCCCACTGACTAGTTTTGCCTGTTCTTGAACTGCGCAGAAGTGGAATCATACAGTATACTCCCGTGTCTGGCTTCGTTTGTTCAACATAATGTTTCTGCAATCCATCCACACTGCTGTGAGAATTACTAGTTCATTCTTTAGTAAGAAGCAGCATTCCATTTTATGAATATACCATAATCTATTTATCCATTTCCTTGCTGATAGACATCTGAGTTCTTTTTGATGTTTTGCTATTATGAGTAACATTGCAATGACTATTCTTATACAAAAATTACTTTTGGGTGTATGTTCACATTTCTTTGCAGCAAATCCCTAGGAGTGAAATGGCTGGCTCATAAGATTTGTGTACATTTAACTTTATAGGAAACTGCCGAACACTTTCCACAGTGGTTGAAAGTTTACATTCCTACCAGCAATACATAAAATATTCAGTAGCTACATATCCACACCAATGTTGATCATTCTTTTTCATTTCAGCCATTCGGTGTGTGTAAAGTGGTATCTCACTGATGTCAAGGATGTTAAGCATGTTTTCATACTTTAGTCAAATTCCCACTTTAAAAAAAAAGTTTTTATTGATCTTTTTAGAGAGAGAGGAAGGGAGAGAGAGATAAAAACATCTATGTGAGAGAGAAACATCGATCGATCGGCTGCCTCCTGCACACCCCCTACTGGGGATCGGGCCCACAACCTGGGCATGCGTCCTGACCAGGAATCAAACCTGGACCTCTCTCAGTACATGGGACAATGCTCAATCCACTGAGCCACACTGGCCGGGCAATTTCCCACTTTTAATTGTCTTTTTTTTTCATTGTTGACTTATAGTTGTTCTTTATATATTCTGGATATGAGTCCTTTGTTATATATATATGTATATTTTTAAAATAATTTTTCCCAGTCTGTGGCTTGCCTTTTTCATTTTTTTGCAGTGTCTATACAAAAGTTTTCAATTTTGATGAAGTCCAGTTTATCACTTTTACTGTATGCTTAATGCCTTTTGCATTCTGATTTCTCAGATCACAAAAATATCCTCCCATATTTTCTTCTACAAACTTTATAGTTTTAGCTTTTATATTTAAATCTGAAATTCAGTTTATTTTTTGCGTATAGTGTGAAGTCAAGGTTTATTTTTTTCTTTATGGATATCCTATTGACCTATTAATACCACTTATTAAAAAGACTTTCCTTGCCCCTATTGTCATAATTATTCATCAAAATAATTTAAATGTATATTTGTGGGTCTATTTTCATTATTTCATCATTATACAACATATTAATTATAGGGTTTTCATAGATAACCTTTATCATATTGAGAAATCTACCTTCTTTATCATGGATGGATATTGAATTCTGTCAAATGTTTTTTCTGCATCTATTTAGATGACCATATAAGTTTCTATTTTACCAATCTTGCATTCTTAGGGGAAAAAAACACTTATTCATGATGTATTATCCCTTTTTAATATATTGCTAGACTGTGATTACTAATATGTTGAAAAGCTCTGTGTAGATTGGTGTTATTCCTTTGTAAAATCTCTGGTAGAATTCACAGGACAGGGTTTTTCTGGCTGTTTAAACAAAACGGTTTTTAGTTATGAATTAAATTTCTTAACAGACTTAGAGCTATTCAGATTTCTATTTTTTGTGTGTGTCAGTTTTGGAAAATTGTGGTTTTTCAAGTAATTCACTCATTTTATCTACATTGTCAAATTTGTTGGTATACATTTTTCATAATTTTTAAAAATAATTTTAATGTCTGTAGGATCTGTAATGTCTGTGGTGATATCCCCTCTTGCATTTTTAGTATTGGTATTAGTATTTGTGTTTTCTTTTCTTTTTCTTTTTTTTGTATGATCATTCTTGCTAGGAGTTATGAATTTTCTTAATCTTTTCAAAGAACTCACTTCTGGCTTTGTTAGATTTCGTCTATGTATTGTGCTCTACTTTGTCAATTTTTACTCTTATGCATTATTTCTTTCCTTCTACTTCATTTGGGTTTACTTTACTCTTCTTTTTCTAGCTTCTTAATGAAAAAGCTTAAGTCATTGACTTTTCATTTTCCTTCTTTTAATGATAAGCATTTAAAGCAATGAATTTCCCTCTTGGCACATCATCAACTTTATTCTTCCAATTTTGATATGTTGTGTTTTTACTGTCATTCCATTCAAAATATCTTATAATGTCTTTCTGAATTCTTCTTTGACCCACGGGTCATTCAGAAGTGTGTTACCTAATTTCCAAACATCTGTTGGTTTTCTAGGTATATTTTTGTTATTACTTTTTATAAAATGCTGTTGTAGTCCATGTGAGAGTTCAGTTTTGGGGTGGGGGAAAGAGTGCGGCTGGGGCAGATATTGTCATTGTATGCATGGCATCACCTGTAAATCCCTGTGAAGTCTCCCCTTTCTGACTCAGGACGTAGCTGTATGGCACGAGAGATGAATTTTCCTGCACAGTTATTTTTTATAGTCAATATAAATGTACTAGAAAATGTGCTTTACAAACACTATAACCTCCCTCTCCAACCTATGCTGTATAGATGCAATAGACTTAAATTTTGGAAGTTAGCTGATTTAAAGTAAAAGACTAAGTAAATGAAAATACAGGGGTTCATCCATATGGTTAAATGTGTAAACATGGTACACATTTATGAGCTTTAGGCAAACTGATGTGATCACTGCTGTATATGTGATATCTGCTACTGCAATGATATGAGCAAAGCTCACCGACTTGAAATGATCCTAAGTCCTTCAAGGACCCTTCCTCCCAAGATTTGAGACCGCAGCATAGAGAGCAGCACGCAATTAGCAGTGTACCTGGGGAACGCGTTCCAACTGCACCAACAACAGTTCTCTACCTCGTTCCCAGAAAGGTCTGCCCCTGGCATGGGATAGGATCTGGAGCAGCTCGATGGGAAACGATTTGGGAAAAGAAGTAATTCGAGCCTTTTGCTGCCCAGGTTTCCATCCCTCCCTGGCATTCAGCACACAGGACACTCACCTTTTCCCACTCTCGGTCCTTGTTCAGCACGATCACCACCAGCCTGGGGTGCACCTGATAGCCTTCCTCAGTGAAGGACAAGTCTTTGCCGTCCCATGTCACATTGACCATGAATCTAGAAAGAGGAAGAGAGAAAGACAAAGTTTTTAAGGAAGAATCAAAGAGGTGTCAAATAAATGAGTAGATGCCACCATCAGGGTAACACTGAAAAAGTGCACACGCCCAGCAGGTGTGGCTCAGTGAATTGAGCATCATCCCATGGACTGAGAGGTCCCAGTTCAATTCCAAGTCAGGGCACATGCCCAGGTTTCAAGCTCAATACCCAGTATGGGTAGAGCAGGAGGCAGCCAATGGATGTATCTCTCTCACATCAATGTTTCTCTTTCTCTCTCTCTCCCTTCCTTTCTCCTCCCCCCACAAAAAATCAATAAAAACATATATATTTTTTTTAAAAGTGCACACTTACAATGCCATCACCCACCTCAAGCAACCTCTGGCTGTGGAAGTGTTAGTGCGCATGCCGGCACTGCTAACTGACCAGGCGCTTTTTTTCCATGAGCCTGTACTCATTCTCAGAATCCCCAATCCTGTGCAGGCTTCAGCAACTAACTGTAATGAGCACGTGGGATGGAGCCTTTCTGTCCTGCCAGACCAGAGACCCTTTTTCAAATGATCTTCTCACAGGAGGATCTGAAAGCATGTTCTATTATGTTTTAACAAGCTTCCCTAAAGGAAACTCCTAAACTCCTAAACCACTTGATACACAACTTCAAAGAAGTGATCACCCATTCATTATTCACTCAACTAATATTTATTAAACATTTGCTACACACCAGGACTCAGCTAGTTGGTTGGGGATATATAAGGAAACAGACATGATCCCTCTCCTCATGAAGCTTATAGTCTAAGGGAAAGTATAGGCATTAATTGATTAATTATAGATCTATGACAAGTGCTACAATAGCAAGGTGGGTGTGCTGGGTGAAAGTAAAACAAGGGTCATCAGGCAAGACTTCCGTAAGGAAGTGTGGCTTGCCCTGAAGGATGAGATGGGTAAGAAAGGGTGTAAGCACGTTCCAGGCAAAGGGGACAGCATGGGCAATAGCCCTGCGGAAGTACATACGAGGGGCTGACTGCAAACCTGTGAGGATGAAGCAGAGAGAGACAGAGGAGTGTAGGATGTGGTATGACTGAGATGGTGAATAGGAGAAGACAACGCAAAGCTTTTCAGGAGTTCCATCTTGTGTTATTTTCCCCCCAGCATCAATGATTTTGATTATATTTATATTTCTTTGATACACTAAAGTCAAGAGCAATGATTAATTACTCATTAATCAAAATGTAATAAAGTTCAGCCAGTATGGCTCAATGGATTTAGTGTCATCACATGGACTGAGAGGTCCTGGTTCAATTCCCGGTCAGGACACATGTCTGGGTTTCGGGTTCGATCTTCAGTGGGGGGCATGCAGGAGGCAGCCAATTGATGTTTCTCTCTCACTTAGATGTTTCTATCTCTCTCTCCCTTCTTCTCTCCCTAAAAAAAAATCAATAAAAACATATATTTTAAAAAGTAATAAAAAACCATTTTTGGAAAGATTTCTATTAACAATAGCAAAAGAAAAACATGCTGTGAGGTAACTGAAAATGAAGTTTTAAAATATTATCTTTTAAAGGAGCATGATATTAATAAAGAGATAGTCAAAGAGAGAAAATAAGAGGATGCTGAGCTCAGACACATACTCAGGTGGTTGAGGAGACCTGGATTATGAAAGAGGTGGTATTACAAATCACTGAGAAAGGATGGCTTTTTATTAAATGCTAAGCTTTTCAGGCCATGTTAAGGAGCATTGGGATGAACTATGATAGCACTGGAATAAATGACAGCACTGGAATAAACTACGACGGCACTGGAATGAACTACGACGGCACTGGGATGAACTACAACGGCACTGGGATGAACTACGACGGCACTGGGATGAACTACGACGGCACTGGGATGAACTACGACGGCACTGGGATGAACTACGACGGCACTGGGAGGAACTACGACGGCACTGGGATGAACTACGCTGGCACTGGGATGAACTACGCTGGCACTGGGATGAACTACGACGGCACTGGGATGAACTACGACGGCACTGGGATGAACTACGACGGCACTGGAATGAACTACGATGGCACTGGGATGAATTACGACGGCACTGGGATGAACAACGACAGCACTGGGATGAACTACGACGGCACTGGGATGAGCAACGATAGCACTGGGATGAACAATGACCGCACTGGGATGAGCAATGACGGCACTAGGATGAACTACGAAAGCACTAGGCTGAACTATGACAGCACTAGGATGAACTATGATGGCACTGGGATAAACCATGACAGCACTGGAATGAACTACGACAGCACTGGAATGCCACTTGTGTACTGATGGACAGTAAGTGTGAGAACATAGAAGAAGGGCCCCTAACTCAACCTAAGGGATTTACAGAGGGATTCCTGGGGAATCCTGAAGAGTGAAGGGATTGACGAGAGGCAGGAGAAAATGATTCTGAGCAGGGGAATACTCTTAAGTAAAGAAGAATCAGCAAAGGGGGTGTCACACGCTAGAGGATGTAGGAAATAGCTAAGTAAGGCTGGCGGCCAGTGGGATTTGTCTGGAGAGAATTCCTAAAGCCAGATCATAAGGGACCTTGAATGATACCCTAAAGCAGTGGTTCTCTACCTGTGAGTCGTGACCCCTTTGGGGGTCGAACGACCCTTTCCCAGGGGTCGCCTAAGACCACCGGAAAACACATATTTCCGATGGTGATTCATAACAGTAGTAAAATTACAGTTATGAAGTAGCAACAAAAATAATTTTATGGTTGGGGGTCACCACAACATGAGGAACTGTATTAAAGGGTCATGGCATTAGGAAGGTTGAGAACCACTGCAAAGGGTTTGGATTTTACATAGAGGGCTATGGGGATCCATGAAAGGGTTTAAGGAGAGGTATTATGCATTCAGACTTGTTGCCAATAGAAGCAGAAGTAAAAGTGCTTCTCTGCATTTGAAGACAATGTCAACATTTTTGCTTATGGTTAAAAAACATTCATTATCTAGACAGTTGGAACTGGGTTTTTATTGCTGTTGTTTTTGTTTTATCCTTTGATGCTTCCTGGCTGGTATTTGATGAACTAAATGGATGTGGTCCAGGCAGGCACATTTAAGGAGTGTTCCACTTCACAGTCCCTTATTGAAACCCTTGAGAAAACAATTTGCATGGATCGGGAGTTTAGACGAGGACTGAATTTTGGTCAAGTTCCTCATTATCAGCTGGCTTTCAAAGTAACTAATTGGGGTCTAAAGCTGTTTATATATTTCAAGTTGACTCTTGGTTTTGTTCCCATTGTTACTTTTAGCTCTATCACATTATCTGGCACACTGTCAGGCAGAGTGAATGTTTGGTGGTAGTGGATTGACAGTTCATCACCAGAAGTGCCATCCATCCAGCCAGCCAGCCATCCGTGATCATCCATTCCTCAGCACATCCATCCACCCATCTAATAGACATGTTTGAATACCTACTATATGTCACACCTCATGCCAAGAACCATGCTAGGAAAGTAATACAAAAATAAGCAACCATATATCTGCAACAAATAACTGCAATAAAGAACAGTAAGTGTAGCTCTGGCCATTGTGGCTCTATCCACCAAAAGGTGGGTTCAATTCCCGGTCAGGGCACACACCTAGGTTGTAGGATCGATCCCTGGTCAGGGCGCATGCGGGAGGCAACCGATTGATGTTTCTCTCTTACATCTCTCTCTCTCTCTCTCTCTCTCTCTCTCTCTCTCTCTCTCTCTCTCTCTCCCCTTCTCTCTCCCTCTCTCTTCCCCCTTCCTCTTTCTGAAATCAATTTAAAAAAAAGAACAGTGGGTGTAAAATTAGAGATATGTACTAAGTAGGCTGGTGAAGAGCATAAGGAATAGAGGGGCAGGCAGGGCTGAAATCAGGAAACAGTGGGAGATGTCTGGGTTGTATCGGGGACGAAGAGTAAGGGTTGGCCAGGTGAATGGCCAGGGGAAAGAAAGGAGATGCTCTTCATGGAGGGAATGGCAAAGTCAAAGGCATGGAACCATGAAACATGGTGGAACTCCGTTCATGGAATTTCAACATGAAGATTCAGACAAGGAACGCATAGTTAGGCCAGCCAACTCATGAGTTTCTTTTTTATTTTAATTGAAATCAATGAGCTCTCAAGCCAGGTTTTGATTATTCAACACTTTGGGATAAATAGAGTTCAGGTTAGATCCACCCAATGCCCTAAATGTGGGTGAAACGGAAAAACGTTGTTGATAGTCAAGAGGTTTGGAAATATTCAATATGTTATCTGTTTGGAAAAGGCAGGCCAGAGAACAAAGGTTTTGGGTTTGACTTAGACATGTGGCCCTGGGGAGAGTCATTCACAGGGTTATGTTGTATGAACCAAAGGCCACGGTTGCCATTTTAATCAAGGAGCTGGCAGGTACTGTTGAGTACCAGGTCCCCTTCTGCTTTGCCAATGAATTTACTTAAATCCCTTCCTTCTTGAATTCCCAGCTCTATTCCCCCCTCATTCCTTTTTCTCCCATTTTGTCGTGCAATTAGATGGACTTAGCAGGGTGATTATTTAGATGCAATCACTCTTCTTCAGATTTTGTGGAAACAATGATACGGAAATCATGCTCCAGGTTTCCCTGTGCTCCTGGAAGATTCAATGTGCTGAACCAATGAGTTCACATAATCAGTTTTAATATCGTCTTCTTCTTTTTCTTTCATTTTTACTTTTTTATTAAGAATCTTCAGTCACTTGGGAGAAAAAATACCAAACTCTAACACACATTTTTGCTGAATGGTAATTTCATTATGAAGTTGGCAGGGAGCAAGTACCTATTCCCTTCAACTCCTCCATCCAATTTCTAGGAAGGACAATCCATATTTCCTTGGGCTTTCTTCCAATTTAAACTTGTTCCAGAGCTAAATTCTTTACCCAGGGAAATATCCTTATACACCCCCATTGCTTAGTCCCCATTAACACCTATCGGGCACGTGTATTAAACAGTAACATTTTACCACTGTTTTGTTTACCTCCCAAAAATTGATTATAAACATTTAGTGACCAGGTAAAATGTGAGAAATTCCGGCTGCTACTAAGCTCCAAACTACATTTTCAATATTTCCATCAGGAGCAATAAGTACATGATAGCACACTGGCAAAATGTGAAAGGGGGTGACCCTACTGGTTTGCAGAGGGTCCACTTCTGTGTCAGCCTCACCCACAGATGGTCAAATGTCAAGAGGTTGTTTTTTATTTTTAGTGAAATACACAGCACAAAACCAAAAATACGTAGACATACAAGGTGGGGCAAAAGTAGGTTTACAGTGGTCTGTATGGAACATCATGCAGTAATTAATAATAAATAATGAGAATCAACTCTGTGTTCGCATACTCTCAACTGTAAACCTCCTTTTGCCCCACCCTGTATACGACTTACATACGAGTTTCCTGTGGTATCTAGTCTTAGGGGTATGAAGCTAAAGTCTAAACATTACTTGCTTGCAATTTGTGCCCTAGGATGTTGTTTGTGGGGATCAGAAATAACACTGAGAAACAGGTAGGCCATTTTTCCTATATAATTATGACTGCCAAAACATTGGGCCAGAAATGTCATGTTCTCTCTAGACCTGCACTGTCTAATTTGGTAGCTACCGGCTGCGGGCGGCTATTGAGCACCTGAAACGTGGTTAGTCTGAATGGAGATGTGCCACGAGGGCGTGACACACACCGGATTTGGAAGACTCTGTATTAAAAACATGTAAAAGAGCCCTGGCTGGTTTGGCTCAGCGGTTAGAGCGTCAGCCTGCGGTCCAGAGAGACCCGGGTTCGGTTCCCACTAAGGGCGCGTACCTCGGTTGCAGTTTGTCCCTGGCCCTGGTTGGTCGTGCGGGTGGCAGCCACTCGATGTGTCCCTTTCACATTGATGTTTCTCTCTCTCTCTCTTCCTCTCTCTCCCTCCCACTCTATCTGAACAAAAAATGTCCTCGGGTGAGGATAGAAAAACAAAACAAAACAAAAAAAACATGTAAAAGAGCTCATGGATAATTTTATATTAATTTCATGTCAAAACAGTTGAGACATATTGGGTGCAATAAAATATTTTATTAAAATTAATTTTCACTTGTTCAATGTGCTGCTAGAAGATTGAAGATGACTTGCAGCTCACATTATATTTCTGTTGGGCAGCTGTTCTCGACCATCTTTGGTGGGTGTGTGTTTTAAACCAACGGGCACTACTTATCATGAAGGCAGTGACCGCTTCTGCCCTGTTCAGCCCTGTAGAGTGTCTGGCACAGCTGGTGCTGAATACAGATATGCAGGACGGGTATACGAACAAACTGCTATTTCTACGTTGGGGACGACAGAATGGGGAACAAAGCCGGGCTCCATCACTCCGCAGATGTATCATTTTGGACAGTGTATTTAAAATTCTCCCAGCTTCCATTTCCTTCTTTGTAAAAATGGATCAGGTTAAACCATATGAACTAACTAAGACAATTTCATGAGGTTTAACCTAGCAGATCGCTAACTCCCAGGTTTGGGGGCGGGATTAGTGATAGAGGACATTGTGGCCCAGCACGATGCCTAATGAATAGCAGTTAACTTTTATGTACATTTTCAATGCATTTTTTTTTTTTTTTACTGTTTTTCCACTCTGTCATATTTTCGAACGCTCCACCCCAAATGCACGCTGGCCTTTTCAAAGCCATGCTTACCACGGGCATTCAGTGCACTCATTTCCAGGGTCCCTCTGTCCTTTTGTCAAAAGCCAACCACATCTGGGCGGCATCAGTTCCTTTAACTTTACTTAAAATGTCTCATTCCTCCAGATTCCTATTTTCTCTCTTTTGCCTTACAGTGGTAAGTCTCCTTTAACTTCCCAAATCTGATTATTTGAAATGTTCTCTAGACATATTTATTATTCGCCATTTCCCTTCAGACTTTAATTCTCTTACTGTTTCATAAATGCCACCATAACCCACTTAGTGTTTCTCAATTTTAGGTTAATTTTCCATCTGCTTTGCCATTTGCCACGTTCCCCTGGGCCTTTTCCCAAATCAGACTATCCCTTAAATACCTCTCTGAACTGCTTTGGGTGTCACCATTTTTCGTTTGTCATTTAATTTACAATGTCTTTTGTTTTGTTTTTTTCAAAACAGAGTCACTGTTTTCTTAACCCCTTTTAAGTTCTCAAGACACTCATTTTATTTAATGGTTTTGCTTTCCCCAGTTTGCTCTTGTGGGTTTGCAATCCTTTCGCCGCCTTTGCTGTCTCTCTCAGCACCTTCTCACCTTCATCCCCTTGTGAGCACCGACCCTCTCCTTTCTTCAGAGCAAAGTCATGGAGTTGTCACCAGTTTTCAGTTCCCAACTCCTGCACCGCCCCTTCCCCCAAACACGCTTGCACATCTCTTTTCAGCAAGTTTCTGAATGAATGCACTGCCCTCTTTGCCCAGGACTCAATTTCTTATCCTCCTTGGTGGTTTCCCATTTCCTCTGAACAGTTACCAAAGGCATGACCACAGAGCTGTGACCTACATGTCAGGATGGAAATGTAATAACGCCAACACACAGACCCGCAGATTCTAGCCCAGCATCATCCAAAACAGACTCAGGAACTACAGCATAAAGAAAAAGAGAAAACTGGGTTAAACAAAGAGGGGAGTATTTACTCTTTCAACTCCAATTTTACTGTGGCAAATTAAAACACAATGTCACCCAGCCCCGGTTCTATTCCCAATCAGGACACATGCCCAGGTTGTAGGCTCGATCCCCCAGTAGGGGGCGTGCTGGAGGCAGCCGATTGATATTTCTCTCTCACACTGATGTTTCTCTCTCTCTAAAAAAAATCAATTAAAACATATTTAAAAACAAAACAAAACACAATGATGTTAATTGTACTAGCTGACCAATACTGATTTTTTTTTTTTAAATTAGAACAGAAGATGGTAGGCTCCATAAAGGCAGGCATCTTTGTTTTGATCACTGTGATTCTGAAACACTTAGAAGAATGTGTCTTACTGTGAGCACTCAGAAGTATTTGCTGACTAAATGAATGAGCAGACAGAGGCCTCCAGGAAATTGCTCATTCCATGCTTATTTCCTGTGCAACAACTTCAGACGGGCAAGTCTGCAAAACAACTTTGGTTTTGGAATCTGACAGCCTGGGTTAGAATGCACTTCTGTGGCTTTCGTTCCAGGTAAGTCTCCTGAACACTCAGAGCATCTGTTTCCCCTTCTATAAAAGTGAGGTTATAATAACCATGTCACTGTGTAATTATAGGGATTAAATTAGAAGACATTTAATGAGATTAAAGTATATAACGTGGCCAGCATAGTGTTTGACAGATAATAAATGATGGTAGGAATTGCCATGGTTATACATAATTATCTTTTCTCCTCCTAAAATTTAAGATTAAAGGCTTTCTTTTCGATGTTGGAGGATCATTTTGGCTGCTAATTCCAGTCCTCAAGGGAGACAATGAGCCCCCTAGGCCCCCACCCCAAGAAAATAGGAGGAGTTAATCTGATTGCTCAGAGTCCTCAGTACCCCCAGACTAGGCTATGGTGCAGGAGTGGTGACTTGATGCTAGCCTGCCCTTCACATCTCCTGGGCTTTTCGTCTCTATTTGGTGAGCACACCTGAGCCAAAGGTGACTTTTTGGAGACATGTTCCTCATGCTGTCTTTTGTAAATAACAACTTTTGAGTCTAAAACTTATAGTAAGTTAGGGCAAAGCTTATTCTGTAAATATGACCATTCTCCCCCTAAGCCCTCCCCACCAGAGAGCACACCTGAACCATGTGGCCAAAGGTTTACCTTGGGAGCAGGACACACAGAGTAGGATGTAAGAGGCATGTCCTAATTCTACCTCATCGGGAGCTATTGGAAGTCCGAGTGTCCATTAATAAAGCGGTTCTCAGAATCTCACTCTGCTCTTGTTCCTTATATGTGTGCTTCTTTCAGAAACCTGGTTGGGGAGCTGGAAATTCTTGAAGTTATGGATAGTGTTTTGTGACACTGTCAAAATAGCTCCAAATATATCACCATTAACCTCTAATGACTCTGCCTCATTGAACCATTTGGAACTGGCTGGCGCAGAGATCAATGGAACCGTCTTTGTAATGAGCGTCTATTCCAAGGGGGCCCAAAATATCAGGTAACTTGAAAAGCAGTTCTGTGAGCTCTCTTGATCACCTGCGTCTATGCTTCCAAATTATTTGGGATCACCATCAGGTAGTTGTGCGTGGATGTTGCCTCCCCACCCCCCAAAAATGTACAGAATGAGATGATATGGGTCAATTCAAGGTATGATTTTATCCAAGAATTTCTGGATGTCCCTGTACTGGAATATAGCCCCCATGAGAACAGGGGAATTGTCTATTTTGTTCTCAGTTGTATCAACATTCCAGAACCTGGAACAGTGCCTGGCAAAGAGGAGATGCTCAATACATGTTTACTGAGGGAATAAAAAGTCTCTATTCTCTGTCATGTTCTCTTGTCCTCTGCCAATGAGCCCTACTGTACCCATCCGCCCAGTGGGTGTCCACCTGTGCTCCATGGATCACTGGGGATCTGAGGTGGTAACTCCAAGACAGAAGAGAGGTTGGGGTGAAGCCACCGGGCTTCTAGGATTTCCACCTCTGCTTGAGTCTTTAATATATTGGATTTCCTTTATGTTATTATTTGGGGGAAAATCTACTGCTTATATCAGCCAATTAAACAAGCCAGAAAACAATGAAGAAGCTTGCTCTCCATGTTGAAACACAGGAAGAATCTGATCTTCAGATCAGGAGACCTGGGATCTTGTCCCACCTCCTTGTGTGTATGAGTAATAACAACTTCTTAAAGAAAGAGACTAAAATGTATTTGGCACCTAATACTTGCTAAGTGTTGTACCAGGTATTTTCCATATGTTCATGAACTTTCACTCGAAGAACTAAGTGTGGACTTTCCCATTTTACAAAGAAAGAACAAAGGCTCGGAGGATTTTACGATGGTGTTAAAAGCTGCACAGGGCGTTAGACACTTGTGGTTGTCCATCAGTGTCCTCTCTCCTCTTCTGCCTTAGGAATAAGAAACCTCCATGTTTAACTGGCACATAGCCTTCTGTAATACACTTTATGTTTCTGAGCCTTCCTCGTAGCTAGGCATGACCATGTGACTATGTTCCGGCCAACAGAAGAGAGAAGATATGACATGTGTAACTTATAGGAAGTATCTTACAGGGAGGGAATGAGCCTTTCTCTGCTCCTTCCTTCTTCCTGCTGGCTGCAATGCAGCAGACATGATAGCTGGAGCACTGGCAGCCATCTCGATCACCATGAGGTAGAAGCCCCTGGATGAGGGTGGCAGAGCCAGAAGGCAGAAGCAGCCTGGGTCCCTGACACTATGGAACACTGCACAAGCCCTGGACCAGCTTTGAACTTATTTTACAGGAAAGAGAATTCAATGTCTATCTTGTTTAAGTCACTTTTTTGCTTTGGGTCTTGTGTCACTTAAAAACAAAATCAATCCTAGCTGGATTAAGTGGTCGAGTGACTATCTGAACCAAAATGGATTGCAAAGACCTTGAATTAAGCTGTACCAGCTACCATTAGCCTCTCTGCCACTTGGTTTATCTTTTCTGAAAACTATGTGCACGGCACCCCATGGCCTCTGTTTCCTTCCAGCTCTGCAATATTTGATCCTATCTCCTGATTTCCCTCCCAGTGCATAATCCTATATTTGGTCCTACCCCGTCTCTTAGTATATGCTGTTCCTCTTGCCCAGAATGCCTTCCCTCCTCATTATGTTCCATCTAATCCCTCTTCTGCCTTAGGAATAAGAAACCTCCAATACTTTTTTTGGCAAGTCTAATTTCAAGTTCCATTTCTGCCACGTGGCCTTTCCTGATAATCTTGCCTTTTCTTAGTTCATTTTCATCCATACCTCATGTTATAGCCCTTAGCAAGACGTCATCCCCTACTGTTCTTCTAAGGATTTCACATTCACACATTTGGTCTCACCAGAAGCAAAGATCAGATCTTGGCTTTAGTCATTCGTGTTTGTGTAACACCATGCTGTCGGGCACAGCTTGCTCAACATCCATTGACTCAATTTGAAAAGCAGTGCATTAACCTTCACCTCAGGGCTACCTTTTACCCACTTAACACCAAACACAGGACTGAGTGGCGATGATAAGCCAGGCCATGTGTCTTTGTTCACACTGCTTCGTGTGGCTACAATTCCTTTAGACATCATGTCTATTGGCCACCCTTCATAATCATCTCAAAGCCTGTCCACAACGTCCTACCTGATTCCTCCAAATCGGGCATGTCCTCTCCCAGTTCTCAACCCCTACATTGCTTGTGGTATGCTCCTCTCTTAGAATGTACCTTCATTATTTATATGTAGTCCCATCCACTTGGAGAGGACTTTTAAAAGACAACATTTTTGAAAATCCTTGTGATAGCTAATTTTATGTGACTGTGTTAAGAGATGCCTGGATAGCTGATATTATTTCTGGGTGTGTCAGTGAGGGTGTCTCCGGAAGAGATTAGTGTTTGAATTGGTAGAGTAAGTAAAGAAGATAACCCACTCTGGCCGGGGGGCTCACTTGGTTGGAGCGTCATCCCGTACACCAAAAGGTCAGGGCACATACTAAGGCTGTGTTCGATCCCTGGTTAGGGTATGTACGGGAGGCAACTGATCAATGTTTCTGTCTCACATCGATGTTTTGCCCCCTCTCTCTAAAATCAATTTAAAAAAAACATATCCTTGGGTGAGGGTTAAAAAAATTAAAAGATAACCCTAATCAATGTGGGTGAGCATCATCCTATCCACTGAGGGTCCGAATAGAACAAAAGGCAGAGGAAAGATGAATTTGTTCTCTCTGCTTGAGCTCAGATGTCCATTTGCTCCTGCCCTTGACATCACTGCCCCTGGTTCTCTGGCCTTTGGACTTGGGCTGGGACGTACACCACTGACCCCCCTGGTTCTCAAGCCTTCAGGTTTGGACTAGAACGGCATCACCAGCTTCTCTGGGTCTCCAGCTTGCAGATGGCAAATTGTGGGACTTCTCAGCCTCCATAATGGCATGAGCTAATTCCTCATAATAAATCTCTTTCTTTATATCTTTATATATCTTATTAGCTCTGTTTCTGTGGAGGATCCTGACAAATGCAACCAGATACTACCATTGGCCAGAGCTGTGAAAATAAGACACAAACCTTTGGTGAATATGATGTGAAGGGAGACTCCTAGGCTTGTGTTATTCATCTCCTATTCAATTTTATCACCTCTGCTAGACTATAAACTCCTTGAGGACTAAGCCAGTACTTCAAATTCTGGAAACAGAGTAGAGAGGAGAGCAGATTTAGGAACAGACGGGTTGAATCTGAGTTTTAAATCCACCATTATTGGCACTATACCCGTAAGCAAATCACTCAAGTTCTCTGAGATTCAGCTCACTCCTGTGTCCATGGGGGTAACACCTCGGTTTCAGTCTGCTCTGGCTGCTATAACAAACTACCATAGATCTGGTGGCTTAAACAAGGCGCATTTGTCTCTCACAGTTCTGGAGGCTACAAGTCCAAGGTCAAGCTGTGGCAGATTTGAGGTCTGGTGAGAGCCCACTTCCTGGTTTATCTACGGCCCTCTTGTTATGTCCTCACATGGTGGAAAGGACAGAATCTAGTGTCTTTTCCTCTTTTTATTAGGGCACTAATTCCATCATAAGGGCCCCACCCCCATGTCTTCATCTAACCCTAATTATCTCCCAACCCCCCCCAATTACATCCAACTGGGAATTAGAGTTTCAAAGTATGAATTTGGGGGGGACACAAACATTCAGTGCATGGCAACCACACAGTTTCATGGCGGCAGTGCTAAGAGTTAGATGAGGGTCTATAACAAATAGATTTCTTGATTGAGATCCATAAGTAGTGTGAACATTACGCTGGTTTCCCTGGAATTGGGGTTTCCTGGGTATGGGACACTGTGCTAAAACCGAGTGTTCATAAACACTCAGGATCTGAAATTACAGGCCATAAATTAAGAGTTTGGTTCACTAAGCAACACCTCAAAAGCACATATACAAAAAGGCTTCAAATCTATTTCTTAGCAAACACATCAATTCAAACAAATGTTGAGTACCTCCTATATGTCAGCAATACGCAGGAGATAAGATAGTAAGTAAAAAACCAAAAACCAAAAGACTTGTGATTCTTTCCCCAAAGTCATTTAGAGTTTAAGGGGAAATAATTATTATCAGGAAATAATGACACAAATATAAACAATTACAACAAGTGGAAATATATTTGCAACTAAAGCCCGCAAAGCTATAGGATCATTAGCAGGGGGACGCAACGCATCAGAATACTGGTTAGTCTTCTATTACTCCATTTTTATCTGCCTTTCTGAAGGGTAAACTCCAAGTTGGGTTCTCAGGAGGAATAAAAATCTTTTATGCTTTCCCAGACAGGGAAGGTAACATCCATGAGTAAAACGAGCCAGGAGCAAGATACAGTGGTAAAAACACCAGCTAGAAACATTCAATATCATTTCAAAACAATACTTTAAGTGAAATAAAACAAATTCACTGGTTACTTGTTTTTAATCTGTTCTCTATTCAAACCTAAGAATATCCGTGTTTCTTCCTCTAGCAAGAAGGCAGGCTCTCTTCCATGATTGTATCCCAAGTAGGGTCGCTTATTGACATACAAAAAGCCCTCTTCTTTGGAAAAGGCCTCCCTCCCCCCACATGCAGCTGAGCATCTATGCTCCCACCACCACCACCCCTTCCCTGCCATAGAAAACAGACCTGGTGGGAGGGGCGTGCACTTGTCCCAAGCTGGACCCATCAGATTCTCTCTCCATGGAATTTGAAACTTGATAGGTAAGACAGAGACCAGGAAATTTTCGATCTGGACCAAACTTTCCCCCACTAATAAATGTTGCCTCCACCTTCTGACCTTTCCAAGCCTTGGCTGCTCAACTCTTACTTTGATTTTTAAAGATACCCTGATAAAGTCCCAAAATATTTTCTTTTGGAAAATATTTTTTCCTTATTGATTTTATTTTATTATTTTACTTTATTTTATCCTTACCTGAGGACACTTTTGCATTTATCTTCAGGTAGAGTGGGAGGGAGAGAGGAAGGCAGACAGAGAGAGAAGCATCGATGTGAGAGAGACACATCGAGTGGTTGCCACCCACACGACCCCAACCGGGGCTGGGGACAAACTGCAACCGAGGTACGTGCCCTTAGCAGGAACTGAACCCAGGACTCTCTGGTCCACGGGCTGATGCTCTAACCACTGAGCAAAACCAGCCAGGGCTTCCTTATTGATTTTAGAGAGAGAGGAAGGGAGGGAGAAAGAGAAAGAGAGAAACATCGATGAGAGAGAACATCGATTGGCTGCCTCCTGCATGCCCCCCACTGGGGATTGGGCCCACAACCTGGTCATGTGCCCTGACTGGGGATCGAACCAGCAACCTCTTGGTGCATGGGTCGATGCCCAACCACTGAGATACATCAGCTGGGCCCAAAATATTTTCTATTGTTCCTTCTTCACTGCCTCCTTTGGTTTAAATTAAGCTGGTCAGAGTTAATTTCTGTTACTTGCTGCCAAAATACCTTCAGTAATACTCACTGTATTCCCACCTGGACTGTTATAACATCTTACTCGGTCTCCAGATTCCTTGTATATCATCCCCTATGTTAATAAGCCCACCTGCCAGATAAATGATCCTAACCTTAGTGGTGATTATGTACAACTCTGCTCAAAAGCCGTAAATGGCTCCCTATTGCCCGGAGATAAAATCCATGTTCCTTAGCCAACTCTAGCTTCCAACCTTGTTTCCTACAATTGTTCTTTATGTATCCTGCTTTGGAGCAAACCCAAGCATCTCATGGTCTCCTGCTAAAGCCTGATGATATCTCTTCCTGGCTTTTGTTCCTACATTTTCTTCTACTGGGAAAGCAGTACTAGCTGTTATTTCTGGCTGCTTCCATTTCATGGTAATAGATCTTTCTCTTCTTGGCCAATAGGAGTACCTCTGGCTGCAGTGATTCCTTCAGGGATGGCCACATGACTCAAGCTCATCCAATCAGATTCCTTCTCTGGAAATGTTCTCTTACAGCTAGAGGAGATAACTGTCTCTCTTGACCTAAAGAGATACAGTGACAAAAGTATGTGAATTCAGAACTATTTTAGAAGACACTCTTCCTCATCTCATGATGTGGGGACAATGAGCCATAATAGAAAGGAACAGAGGAGAGGGAGGGAGGGAGGGAGGGAGGGAGGGAGGGAGAGAGAGAGAGAGAGAGAGAGAGAGAGAAGATACCATTTGAGCGTGGATCTACACATGCTAGATAACAAACAAGTACACCCCCAGTTTTCCCAGTTGAATGGACTAATAAATCATTTTCTTTTTGTTGAAGTTAATGAGAATTGGTTTTCTATCACTTAACATCACAAATGCCTCAATTAGTATAAAGATTTTTCCCCCTAAATGATCACATGCTCAGACTTTCCAAAACTAAGCCCAGAAGTTCACCTCCTCCCAAAGGGCTCACTGAGCTTCCAGCCTCCACTCCCTCCTCGGAACCCCCATCACCTCCTCTGCATCCCCCATTCCACCTTGTTATTATAGAGCTTTTCTCTCTCTCTCACACACACACACACTGTTTCCTTTGCTGGAGGGTAAACTCCTGAGGAACAGGGACTGTGTCTGAGTTGTTGCCACATGTCCTGCACCCCGAGCACAGCATCCAGCATATGGCAGGTGATCAGTGACCATTTGCGGAATAAACAGGAGGAGGGTTTCATCTGGTCAGAGCTGGAGTCCTCAGCAGCGTGGACAATGTCGCAGTGTGCTGGACGACACCTCAGAACCATCAGGACAGAGTGAAATATGTCCTGGTCTAAACAGCAGTCTAAACGCTGCCCAGTCTCGTAATGACACTTGACAGCCCTGTGTAAATTCAGCAGTAATAATGTTTCACATCCTGCCACGAATTTCTGGGGTGGAAATGTGTGCCCCAGAAGACTCAGCTCTGCAGCCGTCACTGTCCCGATGGTCATACCTTTGCCCACAGTTCCTAGGCCACTTTCTTGGTGGGGAAGACAACGATGTATTTACCTCCTAACAGGCGAAGAAGAGCCACCAGATCAAGGAGGGTTGGGGTTCTTTTCCTCGTCTAAATGATGGAGAGAATATAGGTTTTGATTTTCTAGCTCCTTGACCCGTTTGTTTTCCAAATAGATGTATAGAATTAATTTTACAACCATGGGGAAATGATTGTAAGAAAAGTAGGAAGAAAAGGAGAAAAGAAAAGAGTAGAAAGGAGAAAAGAAGGAAGAAACGTTCAAGCGAAGGAAAAGCCTGGGAAGGGAGAGAAGGAGGAAGAACCAAGAGACTGGAGAGAGAAGCGCAGTGGCAGAGGAGCCGCGGTGTCTTCCCACGCTTACATAACAGAGCAAAATGGAGCTTGACGCAGGGCAGGGCCCTTCGGGAGAGCGGGAGAGGGCCATGTGGGAGGAGATCCTCGTCAGTGGGATGAGAGCGAGAGAGTGACAAGATGGAGTGAGTCCAGAGCTGGTCAGCAGCTCGCAGGAAGGGGGGCGGCGAGAGGAGGCCCCTGCTGTGGTCTGGCACCACGCCCTCCATGGTGACATTGGAAAAGTAGGTCAGTTTCAGAGCTGGCTGGGGGATGAATGGTCAGCCAGGGACAAGGATGGGCAGTGAGGATGCTGAGTGAGAGGCTGACCTGATGCGGGGCCCGGGAAAGGCGGCACTTCCCCAGTGCGGCAGGAAGAATGAATGCCAGTTCTAGACAGTGCTGCCCAGTACACCTGTCCCCCAGGCTGGAAATGTAACATATCTGTGATATCTGACAGGGCAGCCGATCTCTGTGATGTCCCATCTGGTAGCTGCCCGTCACCTGTGGCTACTGAGCACTTGAAATGTGGATAGTGCGACTGAGGAACTGAATTTGCAATTTCAGTTGATTTTACTTAATTTAAATTTCAATAGCCACATATGGCTAGTGGCTGCCCTGCTGGATAACTGAAGTCTAGGAGCTGTGAGCATCACATTTAAAAAAGGAATTGATTGTCAAGAGGAGCCAAAAGACTGCTTCCCAAAATGTCATCAGTGCACTTCAGGGGGTACGCGGACAGGTGCATTAGGATGGTGCAGAGGTTAACTTCACTTTTAGAATTAAATTTGTTTATTTTCATGTATATTTGAAAAATGGAACTAGCACTATCAAACTCGTTATTTCATAGATATCACTGCTTAGGAAGAAACTGTGTTGGAATTTTATATCTCTAAAAAAAAAAAAATAGTCAACCAGGAAATGAAATGCACAATGTGAAAAATGTCACCGAGGGATTACAGATAGGACAAAAAGCAATGAACATATTTCATATAAATGGAATCATACAATGTGAGGCTTTTTGTGTCTGGCTTCTTTCACTTGGCATAGGGTTTTCAGGGTTAATTCGTGGTGGGCATGGATTTCATTCCCTTATGGCTGAATAATATCTCATTGTATGGATGGACCATATAAGTTTATCCATGTACCTGGTGATGGACATTTTTGTTATTTATAACTTTTAGTTATTGAATGTAGTGCTGCTAGGTACATTCCGTGCAAGTTTTTGTTTGAATACCCATTTTTCATCCTTTGGGGTACATAACTAGGAATGGCATTATTTGGGGTGATGGGAAAGTCCTGCAACTAGATAATGGTGATGGTTGGACAACATTGTGAACTTACTTACTGCCACCAACTTGTATACTTTTAAATGGTTAAAATGGTAAAACTTATGTTATATGTATTTCACACAATAAAACTTTGTTTTTAAAAAAGTAATGAAGAAATAAGTAGATGGCTGAATAGGTAGAGATTGAGCTAATTCAAATGATACAATAAGTAGTTTTATCAGGGATCCCAGAGTATCCTTTCCCCCAAGAATCATTTCTACAACATCTCTGGCAGAAAGGTGAGCCTGACACCAACAGCACAAGAAAGAAAAGCAAAAATTGACAAGTGGGACCACATTCAACTTGCAGAGTAAACAACAACAACAATAATATATATATATAAATAAATATATATTATATATTATATATATAATATATATTTATATATATATATATATATATATAAAATAAAGAAGCAACCTCTGGAATGGGAGAAAAATCTTTGGAAACTACATATCAGATAAGGGGCTAATATCCAAAATATATAAGAAACTCACAGTTCAATAGCAAAAATGGGCAAAGGACTTGAATAGACTTTTTGCCAAAGGAGATATACAAATGGCCAGCAGGTATATGAACAGGTGCTCAATGCCACTAATCACCAGGGAAAAGCAAATCAAAACCACCATGAGACATCACCTCACACCTGTCAGAATGGCTATTATAAAAATGACAGGAGATAAGTGTTGGCAAGGATGTGGAGAAAAGGAAACCCAGGTGCACTGTTGGTGGGAATGTAAAGTGGTGCAGGCATCCACTGCTGGGTATGCTTCCAAAGGAAATGAAAGAGGATCTGGAAGAGACAGCTGCACTCCCCTGATCATTGTAGCATTATCCACAATGATCAAGACATGGAAACAACCTAAGTGTCCATCTACAGATGAATGGATAAAGAAAATGTTAGATACACACACACACACACACACACACACACACACACACACAGAGGAATATTTTTCAGCCACCTAAAAGAAGGAGATCCTTCTATTTGAAACAACATGGATGGACCTTGAGGGTATAATACTTAGTGAAATAAGTCAGACAAAGAATGACAAATACAGCATGATCTCACTTATATGTGGAATCTAATAACAAAAATAAACAAACAACAACAACAAAACAAAGAACAAAAATCAACCAAGCTCATAGATACAGAGAACAGAGTCATTGTTCCCTGAAGCAAGGGGTGGAGGGGTGAGGAAAATGGGCGAAGGTGATCAAAAGATACAAGTTTCTAGTTATAAACTAAATAAGTTATGGGATGTAATGTACAGCATAGTGACTCCAGTTTATAATACTGTGTTGTAGATTTGAAAGTTGCTAAGAGAGTAAATCCTAAAAATTCTCATCACAAGAAAACATATTTGTAACTACGTCTAGATATTAACTAGACTTATTGTGCTGATCATTTCCCAATACATACAAATATCAAACCATTATGTTGTACACCTGAAACCAATCTAATGCTATATGTTCATTATACCTCAAAAAAAAATTCTCATATAGGGCTACTAGGGGTATTAAAAGAGCAATGCCCACAAAGCACTTTGTGAAGAGCCTGAAACAGAGTTATTGGAAAATAAACATGAGTTATCATGTTATTAATGGGCACAATAAAAGGTGGAGTGGTCTGGGCCAAGGAAGAAATGCCATAGAATTCCATATCTAAAGGGCAGTAACAGCTGTGCTGTTCAGCTAATGCCGATAGTAAGATTCTAAGGCAGAGAAATCAATGGACCTGAATGGTCTCCACATAGAGGGTTTTAAGGTTATTTATCTAAACTGACAGAACTACTTCCAACCACACTTGACCCCCACCACACATGCAGAACCCCTTCCTGACAGACAGCTGCCCATCTGACGGGAGGTGTCCAGTGTCTGCATGTTATCCCCCCACTTCCTAGGAGGGCCCCTCTCACTGAGAGCTCTAAGTGCTTAGCAAAGACTTCCTTTGTCTAAGAGCCAGAATTCTTTCCCTGAACCATCAACCCACTGGCTCTAGTTCTCCACTGTGAGCAAAGGAGACTAAGTCTACTATTTCCACATGGGAACCTTTGAAACACCGAGAATGACCCTTGTGTCACCCTAGTCCTCCCGCAGACACATTTCAGACACGGGTGCTCCCTTCCATTCAAAAACACACTTGGAGATTCTTCTCTCTTCTCTCCAATCAGAATCTGGAATTTTCAGAACAATTTTGGAATAAAATCCGATTCCAAGGAACTTTGTGCAAAGATTTACAGGCATTCTTTACAATGAGTTACGCGGTCTTGTATTTCCGGTCAAAGAAGAAATGGAAACACATTCCTTATATTTCCCCTCTGTACAGGAATGATTAATAATATTATCAGAGTGGGAGGCCAACACGCATTAGGCACAGTGCTGGGTGTGTAACGTAAGTTATCCCGTTTCATACCTCAAGGGCTCTGCGACTAAGCCGCTAACACAACCCATTTCTAGAGTGTTCACATGTTTTAGAAATCGGGTCTTGTATCCCGGAAAGAAGCTCTGTTCTATGCTCCATTTGCACTTCACTCATACAAACAGGAGCTATTTGATGTACACGGTCCCTTTTCTTAGCTTTTGCCTTTAACTAGGGGGTCACATTTGCATTCTCCAACTCAACCCTCAAAGGCTCTCAGGCTGCTTAAAGTGTGGACAGCAGATCCTACTGTGTGGGCTTGAAGTTCGGGAACACATTTTTTCCCCATCTCTTCTTTGGGAGGGGTATTGTATTTCGTCTGCAGGAGTTCTTTCTACTTGTTGCTGGTTTTCAAAAGAAAAAAGAAAGGGGAAAAAAAATTACAAAACTCCTTTATGTGAAGGCACTGGAATCAAGCGTGAGAATACAATTTAGAACAGAGGCTCCTGGGAACCTAGGGTTTCAAGAGAGGTAGAAGATCGTTCTTGGTCAAAAGACGAGCCACTTCCAATGTTAATATAAAATCAGACACTAATTTCTTCTGGTTGAAGGACAGCCGGGAATCAGAAATGCCAAGTCATCATTTTAAAAAATGGCAAGTCTTAGTATTTCTCTGCTTGACAGAAACACCTAGAAAGACAATGGAACTTGACAGAATTGCCAGTTTCCAACACGCTGGCAGCCAAACCCAGCAGATGTACCACCAACAAAGCAGACCAAAACCAGCCCAGCAGGGGCACCGCTTGGCAAATGGACGGCCTGCCACCATACTGGTTTCTATTTCAGACAACAGAATTGCCCAACACTGTCTAATAGAGTTAACTCAACCAGCTGTGTGGCTGACAGGTCTGCACCTGCTTACAGTATCAGGTCTGGCTTCTGAGCAACATGGTCTATTCGGGTTCTTCTCATTGTGCTAAAGTGCAGTAGAAAATTTCTCGATGCACCAAGTCCAGAATTAGCTTCCAATGCCTATGATCTGCTGGGGGAGAGGTTAAGCTCATCATAGATGTACAAATGGCCCAGAGGGAAAGGAGCTGGACTCTAAGGGGCTTTCAGACCCACAGCTGAAAGAGAAGTCAATGACATGAACTTGCCCTTAATGCCATGTTAGCTCCACCACCTGGATAAGACAGTAGCAGTCAGACCAGCCCCGGAGATGAAGAGCCTCAATTGGAAACTGAAGCATCACTCTGCAAAGGCAGCTAAGGGGCACGAACAGCCAACAGCGACATTTCCCACATAAAGGGCAGTGCATATGTTTCCATTTGTTTGCATCCTATTGACTCCGCAGAGTCATAATACGGCAAGCTGAAGACGCTAAAGCTGACAGCAAAATATGAACTCAGGAAAACAACTGGAATCAACTGGTTAAGAAACTCATCAAAGTTGAGAGGTCTGGAACTGATTCTACCATCCTTAATAACAGCAACGCCCTTCCTTAGGAAGAATGGCAACTGGCCAAACGTTCTGATTAAAGTAGAAAATACATAGGAACAATTTTCTATGATGGCAGCTTTACAGTCTGATTATTTATCAAGTCAATTGCTCCAATTTTTCTTGTATTGCCTATGTGGAAAGAGACAGCATTGTAGCATCCTATTCCTAAAACTTCTAGTAGGAGGAGAGATTTGCAACGAGCAATAAGCTCAATGCAATGTGATTCCTATTAGTATCAGAAGTATGTCATCAATAGAGGCAATTTAAGGGGCGATGACAATACTGGGTTTGGAGTTAAACTGTTAGGGTTTGTGAACAACCCCTGTAACTTGCTAGTCATGTAAACTGGGCTAAGTGGTTGCTTCATCTCCTTAAACCTCAACTTCCTCATCTGTTAAATGGAGATAAGAACAGCACCTACTTTGTGGAGTTGGTGTGAGGATTAAACTAGTTAATTAATAAAAAGAACTTAGCACAGTGTGCCAAGCACACCTGATAAATGCTAACTGTTGTAGAAGTGGTAATACCATTAGTTGTTATCAACATCTTTACTCCCTGAGGTTGTTGAGAGAGGGGGGACAATATCACACATCTAATCCTTTGCCACAATATCTTTGAGACTTGGAAGCATTAGAATTAGGTCAATGTGTTCCTGTGATCTCGATGATATCACATCACCTCTGTGAGCTGCATTATCTTTATCTGTTAAATGGGAATAATCTCATGCGACTCAGAACTGTTACAAGGACTAAAAGATATTTTGTATTTGAACCTTAAAAACTCTACATAATATTATTGTAGTAATGATTAATTATAGTTATGTAGAAGGAGAACCAGGCAAAATGATGGTCCTGTTAGCCACAGACCCTCCCACACAGCCCAAAGCCTCTTCATGATGTAAGTCCTTGGGAAAAGTAAAAAGAGAAGGTTACATTCAAGTGCCACGCAACTTCTCAAGGGGACCAAGAGGTTGAGAATAGGAGATTTTCATGCACCCTGAACGTGCAGACATTTATACTCCCCTTATTTTCAGATGCCTCCTCTTGGGAAGAAAGGTGCTAAGATGAAACCATTCAGGACTGAACATCACAACTTTAAGAGCCAACACAATACCAAGACAAAGGCAATGTGTTTTTCCATTGTGTGGATTAACAGAGACACCTGGTGTTCCGGTAGGGAGCTGGCCCGTGATGCAGCTTTGACCAGGGGTTGGCTCAACTCAACAAGAATCATCCACCCCCAGCTTTTCTTCCACCATCCTCACATTTCCATCTCTTCAAGATAATCCTCCCTCCACCACCAGATCTTGAATGGAAGCTCTTCAAACATCTCCTCCAGCTTTAAGGGGATAATAATGGATTTGATTGCATAATATCTGAAAGGAATTATTCTCTTGAGGATTACGTAATTGATGTAAAGAAGTGACTAGCATCCTTTGACAGCCACTACTCCATGGCTTTTCTTGCCCTTCAAACACTCAACCATCCCTTCTGCCGAGGTAGTGTTGTCTAACAGTCAGAGAGACCCAAATCTGAGTCTACAATGATGATACCATTTTTTTTTTCATTTCCTTACAAACACCAAAGTCTTTCCTATTTCCAGAACTTTGCATACTCTGTTCCCTTTGCCTGGAGTGGCTTTCTCTGGTTCTGCATCCTTCAGCTTTAAGATGAAATGGCCCCTCCACAGAGACGGACTCTCTCTTCACCCTATATAGAGAAGTGTTCTGCCCATTCTTAGTTTTCCATCTCAGTACCTATATATGTCCTTCTCAGCAGCCATAATAAAGTGTAATTGTTTTATTTATTTGACTCCCTTCTCAGTTTTGTCTAAATCCCCTATTAGACTATAACCATACTCATGTTTTCATTGCTATACTGTACCGCCTGCAGGGCTTGACAGTGTACACTAGGTAAATTCTTCAAATGAATGGACAAATGCAGTTGTGACTCTTGCCCACTAGTGAAGCTCTTTCCAGAGCCTCACTGTTCTCATTTATAAAATGAGGGTATCATCTACCTTATAGGTAGTTAGAGCACTGGCCATAGCAGGCTCTGTTCCTCTATTGCATCAATTTTAAGATGCTCATTTTTTTTTCGCATTTTAACCTTTTTGAAATAAATAACACTTTATAATTGCTAGAGCCTTAGACTATATAAAATAAGTAACATCTCACTCTTAGGCAGGGCCTAAGTTCTTCTTACATTAAAGCATTTCCTCTGGAAAGACATATGGCTCCACGTGTCTGTCTATTGTTTAAGGCGCAAGTTCACATCACCACTAATGCGTTCTACCCCACAGCGTCACTCGCTCTCGCTTCCTCTCTAAGGGCTGCCTCCTTCCCACTGTCTTTGGTAATAAGACTACATTTCTAAATTTCTAAAAATCTATTTTTCCCTCAGAAAGATCAGGGAGTTCGAATAATTAAACACAGTTAAGCTATGCAGAGCGACCCTTCCATCGAGGTGACATTGTTTGTCCCACTTTCCTTGGTCATTCTGAGAATTATATTATTATAGAAGCACTAACATTCATCGGTCACTTTGCATGTGCCAGGCATTGAGCTAATTGCTTTCCATGCCTATTTAATTCTCATAAACTGCCCACTGTGAGTGGGGACCAGCATTATCTCCATTTTACAAATGTCAGAAATGAGGTCCAGATGTATTTAGTTACCTGTTCCCACAGCTAATAAGTGGCAGAAAAAGCTAGAAACTGATTCCAAAACTTGTGGATTTACAGGCTGGAATTCTCCAAAGGCTGCAAACATATTCATAGCACAAATTATGTCATCAAGGAGTTTTCTGTCTGGAATTAAAGGGCCATAGTTGTCTTGTGTAATACAATCTTTAGAAAACTTTTGCTTATAATATCACTTGTTGATCAAATATGGCTTTATTAAAGGCAATCACGTTAATGTAAAGGGTATTATACATCAACTAATTAGCATAATATTACAGATTACCTGCCAAAAATGCATATCCATCAAAGTTCTTTTGGTTGCAATTAGCAGAAATCAACTTGAACAAACTTACACCACTAAGGGACTCAGGAGGTTAACATCAGAAAAGATCAACAATAGGGTGGACTTCAGATGAAGTTTGATCATGGCTCTCCATACCATAATTCTCTTAGTTCTATCTCACATGTGAGTCATCTTCATCCTCAGTCTGATTTCTTCTATGGTAGAAATATGGCAGCAGAAATTTCACGCCTCCCATCTGCACACTTGCCATATATCAAATAGTCCTGAACTTATATTAGATCAACTTCAACAGAAAATGAAATGGCACAAGGGACAGAAAACGCAGAGACTCCAGATACAACCTGTGCAAGCTCAGGGGTCTACCTTACTCCCCCGCTAAAACTCTCTAATAACACTTGAAATAAAACCTGAAACCTTCACCATGGATCCAAGATCCTACAGAATGTGGTCTCCTCCTAACACATGTCCCATTTTTCCATTCTGACCATCTTGCTCTTCCTCAAACTGTCCAAGCAATTTCCCAACTCCAGTTCTTTGCACTTGCTGGTCCCCTATCCAGAACATTCTCTCACCAGAACTTCACATCACTTTCTTATTCACTTCATTCAGACATCTGCCAAAACTTCACCTTCTCAACCACTTCATCTAAAATAACCCCCTTTCCTTCTCTATCCCCTCATTCTGTCCCATTTTTTCCCCACCCCCTGTCAATACCACCTTGACATTATGTTTTTTTCATTGACTTTTGGTCTCCCAACAGAATAGGAGCTTTAGGTTGGGAGCTTATGTCTGTTTTGCTCATCACTGTGTGTGTCTCATACCTGTCTGTAGTAGGTAGCAACATACCTACTACAGGTATGAGATGCATATTAAATGTTGAATACATGAAAAGGTAAATGAATGAAAACAAATGCATGTGTGAATGGATGGACAAATGGATGAATGAGTTCCAGGCAATCAGTAGATGAACATGGGTAACAGGTGCCAGGGGATGTTTTTATTGTGTTTTGTTTTGTTGTCACCTAGTCGACTGAAGATAAACACTTTCTCTCCATCCTGTGTTCAAGGCTTAGAGTCTATTTAAGAAATACTCTGTTTTGAAAGCAGAAGATTTATTCAACTCAAGATCAGTAAATAGTTCAGGGGCATGATGGCTTCCTCTCCCATCTCCTATACTGAGTGGTAGATGTTTGCCAAAGCTTTGGCCTCCCTGCATCTATGTGAATACAATACTTTAAAAATCAAGGCAGACAACTCCATTATGACCTGGCTTGCACCCAGTATCAAAATTAAGATTAACTTCCCTCTCCCTTTCTACCTTTTATTTCCTTTCTTCTGCCTAGTCAGAATTACTGAGACACCCCTGCTGACATTTTTGCTTAATTTTTTGCAGCCAATTAATATTCATTAGCCCTCCTCAGGGATGCACAGAGTCTGAAGGGACTCATTCTAAAACAATTTAAAGGGGGCTGATGACTATGCAATTGAGATTTTGACTATTCTCGTGACAATTCTCCCAGGAAAGACCAGCTTCTCCCTCTCTTCTCTGCTTGCTTTATTCTTGGCAGTGCCAAACATCCATCTCCATGATACTGACAATAATAGTAATTGATATTGATAGTGAGAATAGTAACATTTTCAGAAAGGTTTTGTGGTTTCTAAAATGAATTACCATCTATCACATTTTTGTGATAAATTAACTCAAAAGACAAGCAAATGACTCTTACCCACAATGAGAGGACCTCTGTATGTGCTTTATGACACGGGGAGACTTCCTAGGACCTCATGAAAACATACCCGGAGCCTCATCTTCCCTGGAGAAGCCAGAAAATCAGAGGATCGGTGCTAAAGTCAGAGAGGCACTCTTGATCCTGACTCTACTAGGTGACTCTGGGAAAGTCACTTTTATCTCTGAGATCCTTTTCTCATGAGAAAATGGGAATAATAACACCACCTATTTCATGGAGTTGTTGTGAGGCTATAATGGGATAATGCACAAAAAAATGCTTAACAAAGCATCTAGATCAGAGCAAGCGCTGTGATAGCTAGTATCATTATTCACTCAACACATTCATTAACGTCTATGCTGTGCTAGGTATTGGTGTACACAGATAAAATGAAGTTCATCATCATCATCCATCATCATCATCACGTTATTATTATTCATCACAAAGGACCTAGAAGGAAAGGACTGATGTAGTGGAAGCAACACACCAAGGTCTGGGAGGGAAAAAAAAAAGGGAGGGCTCTTAGCGTGCGCTTGCCATCAACCAGTCTGTCGTTAGTGAAAAATGAACCCTGTGTCTTTTTGGCCTCGATTTCTTGATCAGTAACAAAGGACAGAGAAGTGATTTGTGATTTTGATGTTATAAAATGGAAAATAATTTGTTGCAACTAATCATATCTTTTATAAATCTGAGCCAAATGTTATGAATTATTTATTTTAAAAATATAAATTACAGCAGAGTCACTGTCATCACTCACTTGCATTCTAATGTTTCCTTGAATGGGAAAAAATGGGCTGGAATTAGGGATCACGATAATATTGCACAAGAATCCAGAAACTTCCTTATGTACAAAAAAGAAAACTATTTTAAAAGTATTAGTCTAGGCCCGGCCAGTGTGGCTCAGTGGTTGAGTGTCAACCCATGCACCAAGAGGTCGCTGGTTCGATTCCCAGTCAGGGCACATGCCCAGGTTGTGGGCCCAATCCCCAGTAGGGGGCATGCAGGAGGTGGCCAGTAGATGTTCTCTCTCATCAATGTTTCTATCTCTCTCTCTCCCTTCCTTTCTCTCTAAAATCAATAAAGAAAAAAAGTATTAGTCTAAGTGACCTCCATCATCCCTTCCTGCTCAGATATCATGCAGTTCAATTCCAGATTATTGCACCCAACATTACCAATCTACAGATGAAGCTGAGACCCAGGAAAGGTCTTTCCAAAGATGACAGCCATACATGAGAGCAAAGTTTAGATTAGAACCCAATGTCCTAAATCTTAGTTTGGGTTCTCTGATGATTAATTTGTTATGTCAACTTGACTGGGTCATGAGGTGCCCGGATATTTGGTCAAACATTATTCTGGGTGTGTCTGTGAGGGTGTTTTTAGGTGAAATTAACATTTGAATCAGTAGATTGAGTAAAGCAGATTGCTCATCCCAATGAGGTGGGCCTCGTCCAATCAGCTGAAGGCCTGAATAGAACAACAACAACAAAAATAACCCTCCCATGAGTAAGGGGGAATTCCTGCTACCTGACTTGGGATGACTCACACTGAAACATAGGCCCTTGGGTCTCAAGTCCAGCTCTTGGGTTAGAATGTACACCATTGGTTTTCCTGGGTCTCTAGTTGGCTGACTGTACCTCTTGGGACTTCTCAGCCTCTATTAATTACATGAGCCAATTCCTGAATAACTATTCTCCTCACCCCATTCTCTCCCTCTCTCCCTCTCAGTTCTGTTTCTCTGGAGAATCCTGACTAATACAAGTTCTATTTCCACCATCACATAAAAACTTTCGTGATGGCAAGGAACATGGCTTGCCTGAGAATTACACCCACACCCATCTGGACCCAGTTTTCTATTCTTTTCGTCACTAAACTCATTCTTTATGCCCTCACATTCATGCACCTCTGTGTGGACATCCATTCCTGACTGTCCTGAACAAAAACCATCTGAGCAAAAAGCCATATGTCCCCATGACTTTGATACTTGAGGATATAGCTTGAGTCTGAATGACAAACGGTTTCCCATAATTGAGGCAAGAACTCTCCATACTCAACTGAATCCTCCATGAATAATGAGGTTTTCCAGTCTGGCTGGTGGGAACAGACACTATTCCTGGATCCATGTGAGTGCCAGGCACTGTTCCTTTCATCTTTGGGTGTGTTCTTTTCCCTGGCCCTGACTGGTTTCTTCACCCACTTGTATGGATCAGTACTCAGCTCGATAATCAAGAGGGACCTTCGGCAGATCTCCAGGGTTCTCCACTTGTGCAGATCACTTTTCTCAGGTACCGTCTTGTAAACTCTAGCTGCCCTTGTGTCCGGGACTCATCTTTGTCTGCTTAGTTCAGAGAGTCTTCCAGGATTTACCTGGGTTCCCCATCCTTAAGTTCCAGCCCAGAAACTCTCTCCAGGCAGTGAGCCGGGACATTCATGGGACTCATGTAGTTTATTTCCTATCTTCTTTCACCTGATGTCCAGTGTCTTGAAAATCATCATGTCATATATGTCATATTTTTTCCTATTTTTTAGTTGTTTTATTTAGTAAATTAGAATATATCCGATCCATGTTACTCTTTCTTGGTCAAAAGTAGAAGCCAATATGATAAAATTTAATGAAGATAAATATGACCATTAAACCACTCACACCCCTAGCAGTTAGAATTTATAAACCCCAAAGTTATTTTTAGAGCAAATATTAAAAATCCCAGTACTGTAAAAAAAAAAATTAAAAAAATAAAAATCAGATTAGAACCGTATATATTACGAGGTTTAAATGGTAAGCTAACATTGTCAGCAGTGAGCCTTAACAAGCAACATGGGTTCCTTCAGACTCCATCACTTGCCATTCATCTGACAGATTTCAGGATATTGCAAGAAATCTGGACACTCACCCCACCTCCGACCAGAACAAATATTTTCTTCCAGCTTTAGAAGAACATCTGTAAATAAATCCAATCTGACAAGTGAAAACTCTCCTTGGGAAATTCAGTAAGCTCATGCCTACTGAAGAGGGGACAAGCTTCTAGGCACAAACAACTCCAATTTGCACCTGTAAATTGACAGGAGAAGTAGATTTATGACCTTGGGCCACGTAAAAGGACCACTTAGTCCCAGAGGACTTATCTCCCAGACACCTCCAGCTGAAACTTTGAAAGACTGTTTTATTTTGTTTTGAGAAAATGTGAGTTTAAGATTAGAGGTGCCTCTCCAATCCCACGGAGACTCTAGTCACAGAGCACCATAGACCAGAACTTCTTTCTGTGATTTTACTGGTGTTTGACCAGTAAAGCTGCAAGTGTGTGGAAAGAGAGAGACCTGGTTGTCCACAGGTCTTGATGTACTGACTCGGGTGTAAAGAACCCCAGAGGTGCCCTGGCCAGTTTGGCTCAGCGGTTAGAGCATCGGCCCGCGGACCAGAGAGTCCCGGGTTTGGTTCCCGCTAAGGGCACGTACCTCAGCTGCAGTTTGTCCCCGGCCCCGGTTAGGGTCATGTGGGTGGCAGTCCCTCGATGTGTCTCTCTCACATCGATGTTTCTCTCTCTCTCTCCCCCCCCCTCCCGCTTTATCTGAAGATAAATGCAAAAATGTCCTCGGGTGAGGATTAAAAAAAAAAAAAGAACCCCAGAGGTAAGATATCAAAACTTCCTGTCATCACTCATTCTAATATCGATCATTCGAGTTCTTGTTTTGGTAATGATTATAAGTAATGATGATTAGGCCCCGGCCGGTTTGGCTCAGCGGTTAGAGCGTCGGCCTGCGGTCCAGAGAGTCCCGGGTTCGGTTCCTGCTGAGGGCTCGTACCTCGGTTGCAGTTTGTCCCCGGCCCTGGTTGGGTCGTGAGGGAGGCAGCCACTCGATGTATCCCTTTCACATCGATGTTTCTCTCTCTCTCTCTCTCTTCCTCTCTCTCCCTCCCACTCTATCTGAACAAAAAATGGAAAAATGTCCTCCGGTGAGGATAAAAAAAAAAAAAAGTAATGATGATTATGATAAAACTAATAAAATAAATACAAGACATATTATGATACGATAAAATGCTTAAAGAGGTCATGGAGGGGATATGAATGAGTAAGTGGTCCAGGAGGGGACTAAGGTAAATTGGGCAGGCCCTTCTTGATCTAATGGTCACTCCCCACATCCAGCTGAACATCTCCAGGTGGCAGGAAGCTTCCAGGACAAGATGGTGACATAAGATGCTCCTGAGTTCACTTCCTCCCATGGACCCAGCGACAGCTATACTGAGAGTGTTTGACACCCACGAGCTACCCATGGACAATCCCCTGTGAAAGAAATCCAGAAACTAGCTGAGCAACTCCTACACATCAGGTGAATGAGAAAACACCCACACCAAAATGAACAGAAAAGGCTGAGACACACTCTGCATAAATGGCACTCCCAGCACAGCAACATACGATCGGGAAGGAACTCACAACACCCAGGTTCTCCCTGAGGAGTGAAAGGTTTGCACCCAAATGCAGTGCCTCACCTTTTAAGACTTCCAGGCAGGAATTTGAGATTATCATCAGTTCTTCATATTTTTCAAGATTAGCTAAAAAATATAGTTTTTCATGAAATGTTGCAACTTTGAAAACAACAAAACCATTCTGTGAGTCAGTAACAACTACAGGTCAATTTGCAACCTCTCAAAGTAGTGTAATGGGGTTTAGATCCAAACAAACCTGGATTTAAATTCTGGCTTCATTTTATATAAGCTGTATGGCTTTTGTCAAGTTAACTAACTTCTCTGGTCCTCAGTTTCCTCATCTATAATATAAGTTATTATGATTTATAATTGACCTGCTGGTTGTCTACCCAGCATTCATTTCCCTCTTCCTCATTCTTAACAGAAGTCATAAATGTTGAGACTTCATGCCTCCCACAAGACTATATGGGTCTTAGGGGGAGCTTACCCCATCCCCAGTTCTAAGAGTAGGTCTGGTTCTGTTTAACCTAATCCCTTCTGCCTTCTTAGTAATTGGGTCAAGAGTCCAGAATTAAGCCACTTAGTACATGGCATTTTCAAAATGGATGTCATTGGTGTAAAGATGGGCATGGACCTAATTTGGCCACAAGCAAAGAAAATATCCCAAGTATTGCTGATAGCACACTTAAGGTTACAAAGGAAGCAGTTTGAGAATAAAATTGACACTTTCCAAAGAGCAGAGTCAAGAGATCATAGGAAAAACAAAACAAAAAAATAAACACAGAACCTTGATCATACTGCACCTGAATTCCACCCTACGTCTGGAACTCCAATCAAATAGTTCAATCACAGAAATGAATTAGTTGATTATTACCTGCAGCAGAAACATTCAAACTCACACCTAAGGATTAAAGATAATGTATTTAAAGTGACTGGCACCAAGGAGGCACTTAATATATGGTACATTGTATCATTAGCGTGCTTTAACACTTCTATTATATCACATTTAAAAATATATATGCTTCCATAATGTAACTTATGAAACTTGAAGTATCCCCCCACATAATGATGTATTAATTAAATTTAAAATGTATAATTTTTTTATTAACGGTCATGAAAATTAAAAGGAAATAAGCACAGGTCCCAGGAGAGCTGTTCTCCATCATGCAGGAAACTGAATGTTGTATGTTCTTCCTTGTGTTTGGAGAAGACATAACCAAATGAAACAAATCCTCAGGAAACTGGCTATGGGGATTTGGGCAAGAGTACAACAAACATCAGCAGATCAACTAATTAATTCACCAAACTTTGGGGCTTGTGTAAAAATGTGGCTGGCCTCCCATGTCCAAGCAGAACCCAGCTAGCATCACCAGGATGAACAGTGACTCCTCCATGCCTGGGATCTGTCCAGCCTTGGAGGCGCCAGGACCCTGCCTGTACAAGGGCTCGGTCACACCTGCAGGCAGGCAGTGCTCACGTGGAGGCAGGAGATGGGGAAGCAGAAAAGCAAGAGGACAAAGGCAGAGGACAGGTGAAGAGGACCATTCTGGCTGTCTAGCTCCCACCTAGAAGGGATGACAGGGAGGGCTTCTGTCCTACATTCGAGGAGGTACATGGACAGACAATCTTACAGGAGAGCAAAGAAAAGACAGCTTGCAAACAAACCAGCCCTGAGCACTTGCCCCTCACGCTGGGCCACATGCTCCTCTCTTGTGATGGAAAGAATTTTTGACTTTGTTGTTTTGTGTGACATCAGATGTTTCCCAGACATGTCAAGAATGAAACAAAAAGTAGCAGTGTTCCCCTTCCTGAAGTATCACCTCCTCATCTCTCCAGATCCAAAGCGTGGCTTACTATCTGTGCCATGGCTCCAGCCCAGTACGGCATTGGTTCCCTTTGACTCAAAGGACTCCTGCTCTGATGACTTGCCTGGCAGTTCATCCTGTGATAGATTTTATTTTCCTACTAGGTTGCATTAAACCCAGGTAGGTTAGCAATGGCCCTAGATAGTAGATCTTTGGAAGGTCCATAGTACCTATCACAATGTCTAGGATATAACAGATACTGTACAGACATCCACCTGGCTCCCCAACACAATCAAGGTTGGGATAGGAAGTTTCCACGGGGGGAAAGGTAACTGAAATTCACAGCACAACTCTTTTCTCCCCAGGATTCTTCTCCCCACTTGGGTATTATTTACCAATTAATGTGAAATTCCTCATGGTTTGAACCTCGTCCTTCCTCTGATTCTTCATTCTTCCCTATGTGATCTCACCCAATCCTGGGGCTTTAACTGTCATTAAGAAGCTCAAAACTCGAGCACTGTATTTTCAGTCTGACCTCAGACTCTTCTCTCCAATCGCCTACTTGTGATTTCCGCATGGATGTCTCAAAAGCGTGTTCAGTTGAACATGTTTGCAACTTGATGTTGTTCCTGACTCACTCTCCCCCAATCTGTTTCTTCATCAGTTTTGTAAAAGGCACCACCATCTATTCAGCTGTACAAGTGAAAACTTATTGGTTATCATATCTTTTATCGCCTTATAGTCGTCTATCAAGTCTCATTAATTTTACCTCTAAAACATGCAGTAAGCCTGTCTACTTCTCCCGAGTCACCATCTTCTCTCTCCTAGATTATGTCATTGTCTCCTAACAGGTCCTGGTGCTTATACGTGAGCACCCTCTGCCCCTAATATACCATCTGTCAGCAGGCACCAGCGTAATAAAGAGGGTGCTTTCTTTGCTTTATCCTTTCCCAGGAGGGAGTTGCAGCAAATTATTAATATATGTCACCAAATTAACAAGTTTTAAAATGAAAACTTTCCTCATATTCAACCCTGGAGGAAATAGGTCAATGCATCTGTCAGTTAGGCATCCTGGTCTCCAAATCCAAAGACTTGCATCTGGACTGAGGCAAATGTGGACAATCCTTACGCTTTATGTATGACCCTAAAATGATCCAAAGCACCTTTTCCTCAAGGTAAAGGCACGGCCAATTTCTGCTCCTTTCAGGTTGCCAGCATCAGGTTTCCACCATTTGTCAAGCAATTCACTGGATGCCAATTGGAAATGATTGACTTGCATTGCAGGGCTGGCATAAGGTGCTTTTGACTTCCAGCCAAAAAAGAGAGGGCTGTGTTCCAGGAGAGATGCCACAAACTGAGATGATGCTGAAGAGAGGCTGTTGACTTAGCTCTCAGGCTGAACACCCAGGGGACACAGCCCACTTCTCCTGGGTCCAACAGGACACAGAAGGGGACCAGCTCAAGCTATGCATCTGGTGCAGGGAAGGAGGAGAATTAATATCTGAAGGGTGCCAACTACATCCTAAATGCTAGGCTAAGTATATTGCATGCATTTAAGTGTTACCATCATCTTCTATAGTTAGAATTCTCTCTGTTTTCAGTCAAGGAAATGAAGGCTCAAAGTAGTGAAGTAACTTGCTCAGGACAACCCAGATAATGAGAAGGTTTGAACACAGCACTGTCTAAACCCAAATCCCACAAAGTCACAGAGCTTCGTGGCATGTGGTTTTCAGTGTGGCACAGGTCCCTGGGGTCTCTCACTACATATCTCTTTGAGGCTCAGCCTTTCCCCCTATTCCTGAGTCCAGAGTCCCAATCAGATTTACAGCACAGACTCACAGCATGGCTCAGTGTCCTGGGTGCCTGGTGTCATTGCCAGAAATGTTTGTCCAGCATATGGTGATCCCACAGACAAATATTTGCAAAAAGTTATCACATTCACCCAGTTTTAACCCCGGTCAAGCTCGGAGAATCAGCTGAGCAGGCTCTTTTATTGGCGTTATAAAGGAACCAACAGTGATCATTCTGATCGTCAAATAAAAATATGCCAACCAGGCTAGCGCAGTCTCTCAGTGGGTCATTAAACCAGGAACTTTTCCTATGGTTATTTTAGAAACAAAGGCTGAAAGAAAATCAATGTAATTTGGGTATGAATTAAACTCACTCTCACTTACATACCTTCCATCCCTTTCCTTCCAGTTGGGCTAATCATTTACAATGTTGTTGCTTCTTAAAGCAGCAGCCTGGTTTCCTAAATCAAGAGGTTAATGTAAAACACATCAGCGGCCAAGTCAGACGTCATCAATTAAAGCCAAATAACCTCCCTTCAATACTGATGCATAATGCTCCCAGGAGAAGATGGTCCTTCCTCACTCGTCTGGGCTCTAGATCTACTCGAGAACTTCTATTCGACTTGCAGTGCAGTAGCTTCTCCGTGTCCTACTCCCTCCACTCACGTGGGCAGGACAGGACACTTAGTTGCAATTCAGTTGTTAAAACATAAGACCGAAATACACTCCATTTCTCACTCCTGCCTGTGTAGAGCTTTCAGTAGAACAGTGAGATTTTAACAACAGCGATGATGGCGATTATCATCCTAGAACAATAAGAAGGCAGTAATGACAGTTGTGAAATGCCTACCGCCTGCTAGGCACAATGGGAAATATTGTGCATGTATACTTTCATTTAATTCTGCTACAATAAAAAGGTTGACTATAACACATCCATGCATGCATTTTAGGGGGAAAAAAACAACAAAAACCTGGGTACACAGTGATTTGTCACTTATACTTGGTCAGTGTGTGGCTAATTCAAAACCAATTCTGTCATATGATCCAGCTTCTGAATTTCTCTTTGCCACATTGCCCTTCTTCCCCCTGGCCATCTTCCTCCCAAGGTAATCCCTTGGCAAGAGGATTTAGATCTAAAAAACATCTACTTATCTCTCCTGTGATCTTCTCCTCAATAAGTGTCAAATGTGTTCCCTCCAGTGCAGAACACACATGAATATACACACACACATTTTATCGAGTCCAGCAACCATTTATAGGCTGCTTTCCATATGCCAGGCTGTGGGCTAAGAGGTAAATACTTTTCTTAGCTCCCTGTTTCACCTGCGGGAGCAGACCGGGAGGAATTAAGTAACTTGCCCAAAGTCTTAGACCTAGGAGAGTTCCAATCAGGGATTCAAAGCAGGCAGTGTGGCTCCAGGGCCCACCCTCTCAGCCATCAGGCCACACCGCCTCCCAGGGGCCCCATCCACCAGTGGACTGGACAGATTCTTGGGACAGAACTGGACAGAACAGCCTAGGTTCCACACCAGCAAGACAGGTAATGGTTTACCTTCCCAGTTCTGGGAGTTGCCAGTGCTATGCTCTGTGCTTGGCGAAGGAACAGATGTTTAATAACTTTGCAGTAGCGAGGAGGAGGTTACATAACATGGCTGAGCTATTTTTGAACTTTCGAAAATGCTGACTGCTCTTTTCAAAGTGCCTTCTGTAAAACCAGGAATGTTAAACACGAAGACTATTTCTCCCTTTCCCCTACTTGATCTGTTCTGAAGTCCCAGAAATGGAAACAGTCCACAGCAAGATCATGAACACGTCATCCGAGCAAGCCCTCCTTTGTACCGCTCCAGCAACATTGCAGCAAGTCATTGCTACAGCACTCTGACTACACAAGCTCCGTGCACACGATTACAAATAATATCCGTGAGGACCACCAAGGGACATAGCCAGCGAGCCCTAAGATGTCCTCAGCCAGTCAGAGCGGGACCCCAGATCCTCTCGGTAACCAGCATGAAACCATCAGGTGTGGCTCCATCCGAAGCCACCTGAATCCTCCCTTCTACACAGTGGAGTCATGAGAGCTATCTGTTTACTAGATGCTTTGCAAAGGAAGACTTTAATCCAGTTGAAAATGTAACTTTTAAAGCTTGGAGTGAAAATCCCTAACCCCAGAGTCCCGGGCTCCACTGAATAAGTTGGTAAGTCCAGCTCAGGCTGGAGGCGGATCTGTGCTCTGCCTTCGGCCATCCAGACTGAAGATCCCTTCCTATCAGCAACCTAAATGTCCATCGAAGGAGGATGATGAAACAAAACATGAAACACTTATACAACAGAATACAAAACAGTAACTGAGAGGGATATGCTAGAATGTTTTATTTCTTTAAAAATTTTTGACACACGTGTGACAATGTAACCTTGGTTCTCTGTGGTTAAGTACTGAGGTGGGTGTTTTATTGGACCTTGCACTTTTCTGTACTATTCTTCATTTTCAGTATTGAAAGAGTTGCTATCTGAGTTTGACTTTAAACAAATTTCCCCTATCCTCATCCGTTTATATATTCTTTGAGGAGCAAGTTTACACAGGGGATAGCACAGGGTCCGTTGGAGGGTAGGAGTGATTTTTGGAGGATGGAAAGATATAGTGCCCTTAATCCTTTTCTTTTTCTTTGTTTATTGATTTTAGAGAGAGAGGAAGGGAGAGGGAGAGAGAAATAGAAACATCGATGAGAGAGAACATTGATAGGCTGCCTCCTGCATGCCCCCCACTGGAGATCGGGCCCACAACCTGGGCATGTGCCCTGACTGGGAATCGAACCATTGACCTGTTGGTGCATGGGTCGACGCTCAACCACTGAGCGTCTGGACTTAATCCTTTTCTTAAAAACTGCCTTCTTTGGGCTCTCTCAAGCCCCAGTCCTCGTCTCGCCTTGGAAAGGCCCCACTCTCTCCAGGGCGTGTTTAAGAAGCGGTGATAATGGGGAAATGTGGTGAGGGGCCTTTGCTTGTGCCACATTCCAGCCTCTCCCACGAGGTGAGCACCACCGCGCTCCATAAATGGGAAACGTTTCATTCAGCACCAGGCAGTGGATGACGGCTTCCCACACCTGACACGTTACTTCGACAGGGCTGAAATACCACCTACAAAAACTGCTGCACTCAAAAACATAACTCCCGGGAAGAGCGGAGCAGCATTTCACAGCAGTAGGTTTTGTGTTTTTTTTAGGAATGAAATTCAGGGTGGTCACTGGAAGGCGATCTGAATGTCTTGCCAATTATCCTTCTCATAATTCCTTTTCCTGTATATATTATATTTCAATTGCCCTAAAATTGAGTCATGTTTCCATCAAAATTATACATTTCTGAATATTCCAGCTGCAGGGCACTTCTTGTAATAAAAAGTAGGAATTCATTAGCCCAGCCCTTGTCTTTGGGCTGGCAGCCCTCCCGCCTCTGTGAGAGGTTCCCGTTTCCTACTGATTTACCTCAGTTCCTTCCTGATATTTGAACAATTATTTAAAATGCTGAAAGTGGCAATGTAGAAACAAGACTGTTAAAGAGAGGAGGAGGAGAGGGAAAGGGAAAATTTCAGAGGACCATGATTTCTTAATTCAAGAGTTTTTCAGGATTATGTCAAATTTATGCACGTATTACACACACGTGTGCATGCACACACACACGCACACACACACACACACACACATACACCTCAAGCCCCAGCCCAGAGATAATCCCTGAACTGTTGCAGATTCCAAATCCTAAAACTTTCCAGAGACATTTTAGAGTGATATGTTACTCTGCTAATAATAAACCAAATGAGTCTGCTGACTGTAATTTCTGATGACCAGAAACAACTGCACCCATCACTCCGACAGTCATGAAATAATTAGCAGGTACTAGGCACTATGCTAAGTGGCACTTTTCACGTGTGACCTCATTTCATCCTCACAAAACACCTAGAACACTGGTTCTCGATGCATGGTCCCCAGACCACAGCATCAGCATCACCCGGGAACTTGTCAGAATTACAGATTCTTGGAGCCCACCCAGAGCTTCTAAATGAGAGCCGCTGAGCATGGGGCCCAGAATCTGGTTTAACAAGCCCTCCCAGTGAGTCTCACGCATACTGGAGTTCAGAACCGCTGCTAGAAAATAGGTGCTGTTACCATTGCTTTGCAACAAACAGCTGAAGCCCAGAAAAGTAAAACGATTGTCCAAGTCATATAGAAAGTGGTTGAGACAAGATTTGAACCCTGCCGAGTCTAACTCCAGAGCCCAGTCCCTTAATCACGGTGCGACACGGAAGGACATTATCTGAGGGATGCACATGGGTTGAATCAGCGAACATCAGGCAAAAACATGCAAAATGGGTGTACGCGTGTGATCGTTCTCAGTCTCAATAGCTGAGTCAGAATGATGGGCCACAAAGAACAATGACACTTCTCAGAAACACAAAATTTAACTTAAACATCCACCAAGATGGGAGCTGTTATATAAATTATGATACATTCATGTGATGGGATATAATGCGGCTTTAAAAGCGTTTGCCAAGATTCCCAGTGACCTAAAGAAATAGTTAGGACATAAGAAGGGAAGAAATTCAGATACATATTCAAACAGAGATTCGGAGCACCAGCGTGGGCAGTTTTCCCAAATGGTACCGTTTTGTAAGGATGTGGGAAGTCAAGTGATTTCACAAATGGCTGGTGTGAATATAAATTGGTATAGGTACTTTGTAGGACAGTCTAGTGATAGATATTTACATTTTAAAAGACACATGCTCTAGGACCACCAAATTCTACTTCTCAGAATCCACCTTAGAGAAATACTTGCACGCGTACATAGAGAGACATGTAGGATGATCAGCGCCGCAGTGTAGTTTCAATGGAGAAAACCTAAAACAACCTAAATTTCTATCATTTTGAAGGCTGGATAAATAAATCACAGTATGTTCCTGTTGAAGAATGTACTGTGCAAGTTACAAAGAATGTAGATATTCATATATATATACACACACACACACATATCTATATATTCATATATGTGTATTATTCATGTGTGTGTATACATATATCTACATATATTCATATATATGCACATATATCTACATATATACACATGCATACTTGAAATATATCTATAGATAGGGAATTGATGGATGGATGGATAGATAGACAGACAGATAGATCGATCTCAAGTATAAGTTTCCATGATATATTGTTGAGTAAAGAACTAAGTTTCAGGAAACAAAGTACAAAGTTACCAAAAAACAAAAAGAGAGGATGAGGGAAGTGCAGAATCAAATAAAAAAGCCCCATAGCACATACATAACATCCTTGATTTTCAGTGTACATTTTCAGCAATGAATATGTATTCTCTTAGTATTTAAACAAACAACAGCAACAACACAACTCTGATCCCAAGCAAAGAAAGACAAGCAAAGCGCCCCCTCTTACTGGTGCAGAGTGTGCAGTGGGGTCTCTGGCTTCTCCGTCTGCCCATAGCAGCTGGCCTTGGCCTCAGGAATGTAGGAGAACCTCTCCAACATGGAAGACGCGGCGGTGGTCAGGATGCCCAGGCCATCCCTTACTCTCGACTCCAGGCTGTAGTCCCAGTCATCATAGGAGACTGAAATGAGTCCTGATGGAAACTCTTTGGGGATGAGCTCTGTGTTCCCAGAGACCAAGCTGGGGACAATCCAGAAGAAATCATACCCAGTGAGGCCAAGGGAGCGGGCTTCGCTCAGGATGAGGACAGCCTCATCTTTGGAACAGTAGAGCAAGATGACAGAAGAGTGGATCTTCTTCAGCTGGACTTGCGTCTTTGCGTCCTCAAAGGAAGTGTCCAGGGTGATCACATTCTGCATGTCCCAGCCCACAAAGCTGTTGTCCACTGTGGTCTTAATGAAGCTGATGAAGTCCCTGTAGCCAGGGTAGATAGTAGTCACCAGGGAGAAGACATGCCAGTCGTAATCCTGCATGATCTTCAGCATGACCATGGCTTGTTGCTGGATGGACGCTCCAAACTGGAAGAAGGTAGACGTCGGATCCTGCCAACAGGTAAAAAGAGAAGGAAAACAGGATGAGGCAGAAGGCAGTTTATACAGCACCATCTGTCTTTACAGGCTCAAAGAAGCACCTTCCTAGAAGTGAAGGAAAATAAATCACATGTCTATTTGTTCTCAAACATTCCTGAGCACATACTATACGCCCCACCCTGGAATAGATACTGGAAATACAAAGATGAGAGAAGCCCTGAACTTGGAGCCCACACTCTAGTACAGTGAAGAACATCTGTTATTTTTGCCAACCCATCATCTATTCTTATTTTCCTCTAGTTCATGTCATCCACCCCACCCTTTTGAGTCCATATGTTTCCAACAGAATGAACTCCCTCTGGCCTCCAGGCCCATAATTGGAAAATGAAGCCGAGACAGAACAACATGGACCACCTGGAGTCTGCTGTGCCTAAAGCCATTTACTCTGGACCTGCTGGTTTCTAAGCCAACAAGTACACTTGAGCCAATTTGAGTAGAATTCCTATCATTTGAATTCTAGACTCCTGTGTAATATAGAGTATAATAAATACTGGATGAACATCTATCTGCTCAATCAACACCTATTTGGTGAGCACCTAACTATGCAGCAATATCATTTAAGAGCTTGGAGAAATAATGATCTGTAAGACAGACACAGACATTGTCTCTGCCTCCATAGGTCTGCTGGGAATTTGAGGAAGAGCAACTTCCTTAAACTGAGGTGTGAGAGAGACATAAGAGGGTGTTGAAGGAGAATCTATGTGTGTGTGAGGGGGGAATGGGGGACATTAGAGTCAGAGGAGCCTGAGAATACATCGTGACTATTCCAGGAACTGGAGATAAATGCATTATGGTTTGTGAAATAGAGGGGATGAGATGATGTTGAAGAGCTTGGCAGGAATCCCATCACATATGGCCTCAGGGGTTACGTTCAGAGGCTTTAGCTTAATCTGAGCATAGAGGGGGCTGCTGGATGCTCTTACATTGGAAAGTGGCATGGTAACATGTGTTGAGTTGAAGAGCCTCTAATAATTCTAACATCTCCTCAAATCTATGATCTAATCACGAGAATACATTTCTATTTAGAAAAGGCAGGTGATTCATACAGTTGTACAATATACAAATTACCCTGATAGCCCCTAACTCGTCAAATCTCCATGATGATCCTATGAGGTTGGTATATTGTTAGTAGGAGGAAAAGAGGCTCACGGTTAGTGCATATCCAAACTCAGGCTCTGATCCCACGTCCAGCTCCCTTTCCAACACAAACCACAGCATTCTTGGGATCACTGAGGATCTGTATATAGCAGATGCTTAAACCATGGTGCAAAAGTGCCAATGAAACAGAAGGTATGGCTCTGTGTTATAACAAAACAGGATGTGACAAATGCTGAGATGTATTTCTTTCTGGGAACTGAAAGAATTCTCAAAGGGTCCTTATCATATCACAACCATGTACTCATTTTGCGTTCTGTATTTACCATGTGCACTTACCACAATCTCAGTAGTACAAATATGGGGACTCCATTGTGTGTGTGTATGTGTGTGTGTGTGTGTGTGTGTGTGTGTATGCATGTGTATTAAGAGTGAGTGATTCCATTCATGTCTTTCAGAACAATACTTCGTAGCTGTGTATCTCAACTCTTTGAACAGGTCTGCATAGTTTTTCCTGTGGGCTCTCACTGAACACAAAGTTTTATCTGAATGGGCCAAAAGCTATAGTTCTTCTAAATACTCCCCTTTTCCAAAATGTATGGGTTAGGGGGATAATTTGAGTGCAGTGTGGCTTGAAGGAAGAGAGAAAAAACAGGAACAAATGCCTTCTGGGCCCCTTCCAACATTACAGTTCTATGAATTTCACCTAATTAAATCAATTAAAATGGGAAATAGGTTTAAAGACATTGGATAATTATCTTTTTCCCTACAGTAGCTTTTGGAGAAATCTAATATTCTTGGATTGATTAATCATTTTAAATCATCCTCAACAAGACTGTGAACTACCCAAGGGCAGAGATTTTGCTGTCCTCATCTCTCTGTCCCCAGAACCTGGCAGAAGTCTTGGCACATGACACATCAGTTAATGGAGGGTGAGGAAATGCATGAGGGGATGAATGTGTGAATGTAGCCTACGAAGAATGTCCTTGGTTCAAACAGAAAGTGAAAGGGAAGAATTCAGTATCTGAGGTTGTATTTTGCATGGCTCTTGAATGTCATGTCCAAAATAAAAAACCTTTCAACATTATCACCCTACTGTCCTGAGGAACCACTCCTCCATCAAACACCCCACGTTTAGTGTGTTCTTTATTGATAAGGAGGACAATATAGGAGCCCTATAAGCCTCAGCAGGTGTCCATAGAACCTCATTAAATACCAAAAAAAAAAAAAAAAAAAAGGCAATGACATAAAGAACCCACTCACAGAAGAAAGCACGAAGTGAAGTCACAGGGCAATCATATTCATCAACCACATGCACCGTCATGTGCCTCTTGGAGTGGGACTGACAAGTTCCAAACTTAATTACAGAAGAAATGTAATAATTCCCAAGGAGCAAAGATGCCTCTGAGGAAGCCAGTCGCCAGTTACATTATGACAACAAAAGACAATGGGACCAGCATCTTCTCACACTGAACATACGAGGAATGAAGAGAGTTTTCAGGAGGACATATGCTAAGGGCATAGTTGGAACCTAATAAAAAAGATCTCTGAGTCTGGCCAGTGTGGCTCAGTGGTTGAGCATCGACACATGCACCAAGAGGTCATCAGTTCGATTCCCGGTTAAGACACATGCCCAGGTTGTGGGCCTGATCCCCGGTGGGGGGCATGCAGGAGGTGACCAATCGATGTTCTCTCATCATCGATGTTTCTATCTCTCTCTCCCTCTCACTTCCTCTCTCTCTAAACTCAATAAAGGGAAAAATTTTAATAAACAGGTCTCTGAGACAACCCACATACACACACTTCTTTGGGATAACTGGTATTGGTGAAGGTGAAGGTCAAACATGGCAGATGTAGGAGTTGAGGCATGAGGGATGCTCCAACGCCCTTGCTCCATTACTGTGAACTAGACATGACCAGTGTGCCCATGAGCAGCACTGTGCTCAAGGAGGAGCTGTAAGCACACGCAGTGCTTCTGGCTCTCCACATAGAGGAGGGCATGGCTGCGTTGGGAACTTTATGAGGGAGAAAGATCATCATAGGGACAGCAGTTCACTGACCAAGAGCTTGGCACAGGCCATCTGGAGAAGAGTATGTGTGAGCTCCTTGCCTTGTGCCATCTCCAGCCCCCTTTCTTGCGATACTTTCATCTAAGCCGAATCTCTCCTGTTACCCTCTGGGATCCTCATTAATATCTTCTACTTGGATGAATAGCAGTGTGACTTCTGGGGTCAGACTACCCAGGTACCAATACTAATTGAGTGGCCTCAGGAAAACTCACTTAACCTTTCTAAGCCTCAGTTTGCACATCTGTACAATGGGTATGGCAATGGTAATAATTATACCAGCTAATGTGCCAGAAGTGCTTATTCTATGACAGTCATGTGGCTCAACACCCCCAACCATCTTCCTAAACTGGTACTAGCATTATCCCCATTTTAACAGAATCAGAGGCAGAGTGACTTTTCCAGGGTTATACAGGTAGTGAATCAGGTTTACCTGCCTTCAAGATTCCAAGCTTTTCACCCCGGCATTATACTATAGGCAATGATAGCATTTCCTCATCAAGTTGTAAGAATTAAATACTCTCTCTGTATAGAAGCATCCAGAACTGTATCCACCACATATCAAGTGCTCAACAAATGTAAGTCACTGTTATTTCCCCATGGGTCAGGAATCTTAGTGTCTTACAAACGGGGCTTATGCGACCCTCTCTGCTAAAGGGGTCATTCACACTCTGGACTTGAGCATCTCAACAACTCACCCTATTCATGGCTGCCTGATGCTTTAACCATGCCACTGCTCTACTCTGGAGTCACCTAGGGGCCCCCTAGACCTGTCACATTATTTAGACTCTCTAGCCTACCCCTGTATGCACACCAGTCAAACCTTGTAGTTGAAATAGCATGGGTTCTGAGGTCTATCAATCCTGAGTTCAAGTCCTGGCACTGCATTAGCCAGCCATGTGACTGTGGGTAACCACTTCCACTCTCTGCATCTGAGCTTCTTTGCCTAGAAAATGAGAATTGTCAGCACCACCTCAAGGAGTTGCTGTGAGGATAGAATAAATAGTAGGAGTAACAGGCTCATCTGTCCACGCGGACTCCAACAGCTTGGGGGCTCCTCTCCACAGGCTCTGCCCTCTGGACCACATGGACACACCAGAACCCTAGAGGGGTCCTTATCCTCCTTCAGAAACTGGGGTCTCCACTCCCCCTGCAAACCAGACCCCCCACCCTGAGCCCAAGGAGCCTGCCTGAAGAGAAGGCACTGTCTTTTGTCACAGTGATGAATAATGCTCTGAAGAGAAACCATCCCTCGTGTCCTTCATGCACCTCATGCAGTTACCTTACATCACTTTCACTTCCACTGACATCTGAAACAGACGTCAAAAACCACTGTGAACCAAAGGCGCCCTAATCCCCTCGGAGGGACAGAAGTGAGAGTTACTCCCCAATTATAACCGCACAGCGAGGCGCTGAAGAGGCTCACGTTCAGCACCGGGTTTTTCTAAGGTGGTTTTATGGACTGGCAGGAGGTGATGGGGGGATTTGGCCACATTCCCAGGGCCTGGCAGCTGACATGCCAAATGGCCCTTTCTTGCAGGGCCCTGAATATTCTTCCTGCTTCCTGCCTGGGTAGCAGAGGCTGCCCCCCCCCCCACTAACCTCCTCCTGCCTTACTGAGCCCGTCCTTCCCAGGTTCTGGAGCCCCGCCTCTGACCACCTCTGGCACAGCTTAGCGTGAAGCCGGGGGAGAGGAACAGATTTCAGACACCCACTTTGGTTCTGAAGCAAAAGCAGTTTTCCCCATGCTCACCGCTCTGCAGAACACAGAACAAACTGTTTTCAACACAGAGCGAGGGAGGCAGGGAAGTGTGGGATTCTGGGTGTCTGCTCTCAGCTCCATGTTCCAGTTCCACATGAGGTCTCGCGCTGACGTTCTTGAATGTCCCAGAGCTGGACTGAGTCCTCGGGGTAAGACCTGACTCCATGGGTATCAAAGCCTGATGTTTAATCGAGTCTAATGCCAACTTTCACTTCGCTTACTCATTCCGCAGAGGCTATAAGGGGCACCCGCACCTATTATCTCTTTGATTCGAAGTCCCCAAGAGATGAGGTACTGCAAGTGGTTCTAACACTCATGGATGGCATTTCATATAAAGACACAGGAGGAGAGTTTAAGTGGTTTTCCCAAAATCCACGTGGCCCCAAGCTGACAATAGCTCAGTTATTGCAAAGTGTCATCCAGTGTTTCCTTACACACAACAGAGGCTCTCTCTCATTCCTGGCTGCACAAGAGAGTCACTTGGAAAGTTATTTAAAAGCACCAACACTTGTGCCCCATGCCAGTCCAGTTGAAACCGAATTTCTATGAACTCCAACACTGATTTATTTGTTTTTCTCTGTCTCATCTCAATGGCAGGATGTTATTAAAGTCAGTGTCTTCATAGCCTAGCACAATGTCTGACACACAGTAGGGGCCCAGTAAATATTTGGTGAGGAAATAGATGAGCAGGAAGCTCATCCCCAGGAAGCAGAAGAGAACTGGTCAACCCTGTCCCCATTTCCATAGCTTATTCTCCTTCTGCCTGCCAGTGTGGGTACCAAAAAAAGGGTTAATAATGCAGGTGGCCCAGCAGAGATCAAGACAAGCTTCTTGGGAATTTTCTTTCTTCTGTCAAAGGATTGCCTTGATGAGCCTTGATGTACTTTCTGCCACTCTTACTGTGTGGCACTGAGCTTTTGAACAGATGTCATTTCAGTTTCCATGGACGAGATAAAAAGTAAAGGTATCAAACTTGATAAGCTTGAGGATTCATATGAATGGCATTCTCACACACACATAAGCTGAATCTGACCTATGGGAGAATTTCTGTCTCATCATCACCCATCCTCCTCCTCCTCCTCATCCACTATCATTACCATCATTATCTATCATCATCAACACCATCATTATCATTATCACCCACCATCATCATCATCATCCACCACCACCATCATCATAATCATACCCCACCATCATTATTATCATTATCCATCATCATCATCATCATCATCATCATCATCATCATTGATCACCACATCCATCCACCCTCCTTCTCCTACTCATCATCACCATCACCATGGTTATCATCACAGCTAACATTTTTCGGGCATATCCAATATGCAGTACAATGTAGAATGTAGTAAGGGGTCATCTTATTATTATCCCTCAGAGAATGTAACTTGCCCAAACTCACATAGTTGGTACATGGCAGAGCCAGGATGCAAGACCAGGCAATCTGAATCTAGAATCTGGATGCTTGGCAACTGGGAAAGTGATCTCAGGTGTGGAGAATAGAAAACAGAAGTGTGTGTGTGTGTGTGTGTGTGTGTGTGTGTGTGTGTGTTCAGTAACCACCACTCAATCTTTCTTTAGGCACCCAACCAGAAAAGAAAATCCCCCAGAAATAGAAATCAGTGTCAAAGATCTCACACTAATTGGCAATCAGTTTATGTAGGAGACTAGCTGAAAGGGGAAATCATCCTCGGGTGATATTTTCCAAAAGCACATCAGCTCCATCATCCACAAACACAATATTTCATCCTAAGCAACCTCCACTCATTGGACCATTTTATGACTTAGGTTCTAGCCTTCATTTTTCTCCTATCAAGAAAGAAGAAGGGGTCTCTTCCCACATTTACTACTGTATTTAACCACTATTCATGCTCAGAGGCATCTATAACATCATCCTCACTCCACAGGTTTATTTCTTTTTTTTTCTCCCTATTTTACCTACTCATGTTCAGACAGTCGGCAGTTCTCTCTCATACTATGGAGTCCCTACCCCAGTCTCACCCTTGTCTCACCCATCTTTCACACCGCTAACAGATATATTTTTAATGTTCAAATGGGAGCATTGTGTCCCCCTGCTTAATTTTTTCAGCAGCTCCTACAAGGATAAAGTAGAAACACACACCAACCCCATGACAGTTCATGTTTGGGGCTCAGCATCTATCTCAGTACCTGAGAGAGGTCAGGTACTCCATAAACGTGTAACACATTGAATTGCTGAGTGTTCTAATGAAGCCAAGTAATGAGTGCTTGGAAGGAAAACCAAAGGAAGTGTTCATATTTTCCCCTGTCCATCATTTCCCCAAAACATATCAGCTCCATCACCCACAAACACAAAATTCCACTCCAAGCAATCTCCACTTATTGGGCCATTTTATGATTTATGTTCTAATCTCTAGTTTGCTTCTCTCAGGAGCAAATCCACCAGCGTTCTTCTAAAATAGCTTAACACCACTTTGCTCTGCACTCTCTTCAAATGAGAAGTTTAGTCTTAAGTTTCTGGTGGCTGTTGGGTTCCCAGCTAGGGCAGCTATCCAAGGTGGTGGAGTGCTTTAATGTAGAAACCAAAGAGGAGCACCAATCTCAACTCAGAGTCTGTGTACTAGTCTCACAGAATGGGGTAGAGGGGATAGGTATTAAGTAATAAAATTTCTAAGAAGAGCTCTATAATTTGGGGAGCAAGGAATGAAGCCATGTAGAGCTACCAAGCCTTCAATCACATCTGACCCTCGGCTTCCAACACAGCACCGACTGGCCACATGTGACTATTTAAATATAAATTTAAATATTTGGTTTCTCAATCACACTAGCCACATTTCAAAAGCTCAATAGTCTTTAAACGTTGAAGCTGATGCTCCCCTACCCCTGCCAGCCTCATCCGTAAAGATGCCAATTCAGTTGGTCTGGGACAGGGTCCAGGATTTTTTTTATTCCCTCAGTGAGTGTAATGTGTAGCCAGGGTTGAAAACACTAATCTGAGCCTTCAGTATCCAACCCTGTAGCTGTGCATCAGCTCACTTAGGGAATTTTTTATGCTCACAGATTTCTAGGCTCCACGCCATCTGCACTGAATCAGAATCTCCATTAAGGAGCCCTAGAATATGTATTTTCCCCAGAATATGCTGATGGACAGCAAGACGTGGTTCAGCTAAGTCCAACTTCCCCATTTTCTAGGTGAGGAAACTGAGGACCCTGAACCTTGGATGACTTACTCCAAATCAGTGGTACCACATGAATAGACACAGGGCCTCTCATCTCCTAAGTTGGTACTTTCTTTGCTCTGTCATGATGCCATCAGGTATGAAATGATTTCTACAAGGAACAGGGGGTTTGTAGGAGGGACACGGGCTTTGCTGACAGCTCGCCTGGGATCTGCTTGATACCGCAAGTGAGTTATTTAACTTACACCTCTGTTTCCCCATCTGAAAAATTGGAATAATAGTAACAGTCACCACCTTAAAGGGTTGCTGTGCATATTTTCAGAGATAATGCACATAAAAGCACTTGGCATATAGGAGGTGTTCGGTCAGGTTGTATCGATGTTAATAACGGAGATGATGGTAGTAGCCTTGACCGTCAAGCCCCACGTCGCACATCCATCATGGACTTCTTAGTGTCCCACTTCCTACTTATTCCTCCCCTTCTCAATTGCCGGCATCTTTATCTTTACCTCCCATCCCTCAGCCCTGACCTATGTGTTGCCTAGTTACTGAGAGGCATGCATCTCGCCTGCCCCTAAGACCAGAACTCTGGAGGGCAGGGCACCATGTTGATCTGAGTCCTTCCCCAAACTTTGCATGACACCGGGCCACTGCCTTGGGAATGAAACTAGGAATAGCATTCTGAGTCTGCAAGGCTGCCAGTGGGCAGAAAGGGAGATCAGCATTTTATGTATTTGAATGAACCTGCCAGATGTGCTGCTCTAGAAAGAAACATTCATCTACTGATTGCCTTCCATTCAGTCAATGAATTTAACAAACTCCAGTTACGTGCCAGGCGTTGTTCAGGGGAAGTGAATCTAGGGAAGCAGGCTACCAAAGCAAAGGTCCCTGCTTTTATGAAGTTTCCATTCTTATGGCAAGGAGATAGCCAAGGAAGGAGATTAATACATAGACTAGTTTCCAGGAAAGCAGATGAGCAATAGTTCAGGAGTGGCGTGGACAGCAGAGGAGCTTCTCTTCAGATCACCTGGTCAGCTACACTGGCGCTAATTAAAAGAATGCCAAGGAAAAGTCAGCCAAGAAAAGCTGAGGGGTGGGGTGCGGGTAAGGAGAGCCATCCAAGCAGAAGGAACAGCATGTACAAAGGTAGGAAAGGGTTAGCAAGTTCAGGGAACAGAAGGAAGGTCAGAACAGCTGATATTTAAAGAAGAGTGGTGAGATATGAGTTTGGACAGTAATCAGAGGCCATATCACACAGCAAGTGTCCTGTAGATCATGGAAAGGGGTCTGGATTTAATTGCTAGGTCAATGTCATTCCAAACAACTCCCCTGTTAAACGCACCATTAGTGTCTCCCAGCAGGGGAGCTGGGGGGCGGGGACCTGGAACTTGGGGCATGTTAGGGTTTCATGCAAGCCAGCCCTATTCTTCCCTTTGGAATTCTGATCTGTGCCCTGAGGGCAGCCTACGTTGAAGATACTGAAAAGCATATAACTGTTGGCTATATCATTAAGTCGACTGGTACCCTAACCTCAAATGGTAAGGCTGGAGCTCCCATGTCTACCTGGGCATTCCAGATCTTGTCTCAGTTCATCATCCAGAGCCAAGCTCTCCCTCTAGAGAGAAATACAATGCTGGAGGAGAGAATGCACAAATGGACGGAGAGATGTATTTCTTGACTCAAGTTGCAACTAGTTTAGAATAGCCCAACATTCCTGTATTCATCAGAACCACACAATGATTGATGTTCTTGGCCCCAGCCTGGCTCTCTGGATTGTTAGCAGAGCTGGCCAAGAAGGAACACCTGCTGAGATGCAGGCTCTTATTTCTATGCAAGGACATAGCAAAGGCGGAAGCCGGCTTCACCCAAGTGCTCCGTCAAGCTGCAGGTGAGCATTCTAACTCAAGGCTTCCAAACAGGGTCATTAGCAATTACAGATTGCCTGAGGCTACACAGGAGCATCATTTGTTGTTGCTGTGGTTATGTTTTATTTTATTTTATTTTATTTTTTACCAGTCCCAACTGTGACTAAGCCACTGGCTTTGCTCTGTGTACCTGAAACCATTTTTTTTCAGATCTCTTTTCTTAGAGTAGCATGAACCTCCCTGAGCCACATCATAGGCATCTGTTATTCTGACCACTGATCATCCTTTCTTCCTTTTCTGATAATAGTGAATTTTCACTGGGAGCCACCCTTCCCTCTCTCTCAGTCAAGCCAGTTGGCTCATCCAATCCCCACAATGTCAGCAATTAGTTCAAGGGTAGGAACATGTCCTAACCTGGTCCATTCAGACTGACTCCCAGGATGTGTGCAGGAAAAAACAGTTTCTCTTATTGTTAGATTTGAATCTGGAAGGACGTTCAGCCAGAATTCCTGGCCGCCACCCTGCCACCACCACATACCATCCTGAGAAGGAAACCATCAAAGCTAAAGGCAAAGCTGAAAGATGGAGTGTTACCAAGTTCGAACATCCTTATTGAGCACCTTGTTCAAGCCACACCTGAAGCCAAGTACCCATGCTGTCATTGCACGTCCTGAATAAGTATCCCTTTTTGTTTAAGCCAATTCAAATTAGCTTTTCTGTCACTGGCAACCAAAGATTTCTGGTGCCACTTTGGCTAGGGGAAATAAAACAGAGAATAACATGATTCATTCCTCACTCATCTTCCAAACTTAGATCAGAAGAATTCAAACTACAGAGTGGTTCATTTCCCTTCGCCATTCTTGCCTTTTCTTATCCATGCTTTCCCCTCCCGGGGCCAGATGCCTGTCTCCACATATCTCCCTCTTCCCGTGTGAGCTCTTTATCCTTTTTTTTTTATTGTTGATTTTCCTTCAATATGCTGCTGCGATTGGTTTCCTCTCAGAGTCTGACAGCCACAGTCGCCATGACCCAGACAAAAGACATGATAAGTTGCCACTAGTAATAATCATTTGTCATTAAGCTGTTGCAGCGAGGAGAGAAGGCAACCCGGTCCTGTTCATTAAGTCTCCGTCTCTGGCTGTCACACACAGAGGGGCTGCTGCTGAAGGAAGGGGGCAGCTGTACTTTTGGAAAGAGAGTCTCGGGCGTTCCTGTAACACTTGCTAGGGGCAGGCCCTGCTGGTAAACATTACGGTAGAAGTGTCCTCTTCAGAATGCCCCACTGTTCTCAAAGAAATGTCTACAGACAGCTCTGAGAGCTGAGCCTGCGGAGGAAATTGCTTCTCCCTTTGGGAGTCTGTGTGTTCATGTTATTAAAGGTCCAGATGTTGGTGCCAAATAGCCAGAGGGTTCCAGCCTCAGCTCTTACTCTTGCTAACGTCGGGACCTTGGGCAACAACCTCAATAGCTTCGACACACCATTTTCGTATTTTTAAAATGGAGGGAACATTAGTCTCTACTTGAAGGAGGTGGTTGTGATGGCGATAATGCATGGATTGCTCTCAGCACATCCCGAGAGCCTGATTAGTGGGAGCCGGGATTACTGGGGCTGCTGTTACCACGAAAGAATGAAGCACAATGACATCAGTGAAACCCAGAACACGACAGCCCACCAGCAGAGCATCAGTGCAAACACAACATTTCCCCTGTGGCTCTTTCCACACGTTTCCTAAATGTTCTAATAGTAACACAACACCACGGCTCCAAAGAGCTCATACTGGGTGCCAGGCATGAGCCGCGAGCCAGTTCGCAACTCGGGCCAGTGTTGAAACTGAAAGTCCTGCATCCCCGGAACTCCTTTAGTTCTGAGCAAACGGGAACCAGTCCTCAGCCAAGCAAAGAGCTTCGAGTGCATTTAACCCTTACACTGACCTTCCAGGGAAGCATTTCTGTCCCCATGTTACAGCTGAGGAAGTTGAGGCTTACAGGGACGTATTTCCTTACTTTAATGAACATAGGAAGCCCTGGGGGACCTTGTCCACTGCAGATGGCACCCAGTGGGTGCAGGCTGGAGCACTGCGCATAGGCTCCCAGGTGGCACCTATGCGCTGGTCCAGGGACCAAGCTTTGAGGAGCAACACTGGAGAAGCTCAGTGGCATGCCCAAGGTCACGTGCAACCTTTGGCAGAGCAGAGGTTCGGACCTAGGGGTCTGACCCCGCAGCAGCCTTCAGCCATGACACCAGGGGGCCTCTCTCTTCCAGGGAGGAGTAGGGAGAGACAGACAGTGTCTGTTGTCTGAAACCCTCACCTCTGTGTGTTTCCATCGGGCCTCCCGGCCTGTGACAGCCCCGTGTCACAGCCTGTCAGTACTGTCGTCTTATCCAACAGAGTGCTTTTGGGAGAGACTGTGAGTCAGACACACTGCACTGCGTGGAAGGGAAGGAAGAGGGGCCGCCCTGGGGGTGAGCCGCCCCACTGCCAGGAGAAAGATGGAGTCTCCCAGGAACCTGGCGAGTTTGGGGAGGTAGCTGTCATTCAGAAGGTGCCCACACCCATCTGCTGGGTGAGGAATGATTCCACGGGGAGCGAGCCCACCCTCTCCTTCATGCGGGCCCTGTGCCGTCAAACCTGAGGAAGTGGCCGAGTCTCTCTGAGGCTCTGTTTTCATCTTTGAAATGGACCTAGTGGGACTCTGGTTACCTGAAGAGGCGCCGGGCATCAGGGACATGGGGGTGCACAGAGCTCCGTGAACTGCAAAGTGGGGTGCCATCGTGCCAGGTCTTTGGGTACAAGCGAACACTACCACCTCCTCTCTCCCCTCCTCCCCATCCACCCTCATGGTGCTCCCAGAACACGCTGTCCAGGCCTCTGTTGTGGATCTCATCACCAGGTATTTTAAGTGCCAATTTAAATATCTGTCTCCATGTGACTGGGTTACTGGTAGTTCATCTCTGCAGCAACAGCCCCCAGTCCAGCTCCTGGTACATGATGGAGCCCAGAACACGTTGGCTGGAGGTATGAGAAAGCAAAGGAATGAAAGAATTAATGGACCAATGAATGAATGAAGTGGGTTGGAGGTATGACAGAGTGAAGGAATGAATGAATGACTGACTACTCCGTGAGAGCGGCTGAGTCGGGGGCACATCCATGTGGAAAGTGGGGTCTAAGTGAGTGCTGTGTGGATGAGGGCGTGAGGCGAATGAAGGGAGCTGGGGGGCTAATCAGAGTGTCTGAAGCACAGAAACCCTTTGCACCCCAAACTTGCATGATCTAAAGGCCAGAAACAGAATTTTAGGGGAATTAGGCTGGTATTCCTGGCTGTCTGAACCCTTGTTACTTTCTCTCCAGAACTCAGGAACCAAACAGATTCAGACAAAAATGGCATCCCTCTCTACCCAAACCCAGGAATGGAACAGAGTCCATCAAGAACCTGTGTCCACGCTGCTGTCGGCGCTGACTCGGGACTCTCCTGGGCACGGACACTCTGTTGCCCTTCCCCAAACGACCTCACACCAAGCCCCATTTCCTGCCTTCCCCTCCCAATTACATGTCCTCAGCACAGACGCCAGACACAAAAGACCACATGCTGTCTGTCCCCATTTACGTGGCACGTCTGGGGCAGGCAAATCCATACCAACAGAAAGCAGATCAGTGGTTGCCAGGAGCCAGGGATGCCAGAGGAATGGGGGTGACTGCTCATGGACATGGGTTTCCGCTGGGGTTCTGGAACTAGTCAGTGGTTGCGAAACACTGTGAATGTACTGAACGCCACGGAACTGTACACGTTAATATGGTTACAATGGTAAACCTTAAGTGTGTTTTATCACACTAAAAAGGACAAAGAATAAGTAAATAAAGCAAGCAGAGCCTACAGATGAGGCTGGCTGCTTCATCTAGGTTCCTTCAGTCTTGTAGCTCCTTGGTGGGAAGGGGGCCCTTATGGAGCCCTCGGACCTCGTGGTCACTTAGAAGGAAGGACTCCTGGGAGCCTGTAGGAGCACGCTGCCACCCACATCTTCCAGTCCCCCTGGGTATCTGAAGTCCCCAAGCAGCCTCACGGTCATCAGTCACCCCCTGACCCCGCAGAACCTAATGCTGGAGCGGCTGTGACAACAGTCTGCTCTAGACAGGGCTCCCGAGCAGGCGTGGCCCTTCCTGTTCTCCCACACGCTGAAATGGGATGGCGCGATTGCTCTGCCAGGGCAGACCCAGCAGAATCACGGAAGGGGAGGCGCACAGATTCTGGGGATGAGACATCTCTGCGTTCAAACCTCCGTTCTGCCCCGTGCTCGCCTTGTGGTCTCGAGAAGCTGACTCAACAGTGTGAAGCCTCCGTTTCCTCTGCTGTGAGACAGGAAAAGCAATCGCCACCCACCTCATGGATCAGAGGAGCTCATGTATACCACGCCTGGCCCATTATTACATGCCAGTCACTGTTTCCACATTATCTCATTTCATCGTTAGTACAACCCCATGGAGTAGGCAGTATTAATGTCCAAGTGAATTCATTTGAATAGTGTTGGATTCCAAAGCCCTAGCTTGCCACCAATGGGCAACGCGCACCCTCCTCTTCATCCGTCTTAACCTGTGTGCTCCCTTTCGTTGACCCAACGCTGGCTCCTATGGCACACATTCTAATGTGGCCCAAAGCTCTCTGCTTCCTCAGCACTGTGCTGGCCATCGCCAGCTCCTCCCTCTAGAAGTAATGCCTCCAAAGAAGAAGTATGAGCCTTAAACGGATGTCAAGAGATTTAGCAAGCTAATCTGCCCCCTTTTCCTTGGGCATAATATTCTGCTTGCAAATCACTTCCCCATGAAGCTAACAGATTATAATGTGTGTAGACTGAGGCATCTTAAGAGCTTCAGATGTATTCATCCCCCATACTCTCAGAGACCAGTAGACCAAATACAGATACTGCTGGCCCTTTGAACAGGGCCACACTAAACGCTCACCTGTGCATCTGTGTGTGTGTGTGGTCCCGCACATCAAAAAGCTAACATTTGTTTGTTCTCTGCAGCAAATGTTAAGCCGAGATCCACTTGGAGCTCAAAAAAAAAGAGGAGGAATTAATTGTGATCGGAGTTGACCATCACAAGTGAACTCTTAGCACCAATTAGGAGGTAAACAAGGGATGGGAAAGGAGTGATTTTCACAGAAAAATCGATGGTTTGAATGTTTTCCTGAGAAGTGACATAAAAGGGAAACTGAATGCCAGCCCCTGAGAGGTTCTGATTTACTATTTAATGGAGAAAAACACAGTTGACAATGGTCCTGCTCAGCCCTGGCGCCTCCCAGTTGCAGCTACACTCAGTGCTGGCTCCAGGCAGGGCCCAAGTAGCTGACGGGTCTTCACGCTCAGGCAGTTTGTCTTCCCCAGCGTAGCTGATCACAGAAGGAACTTCTTCAGGGCCTCAGAGGCAAGGGAAGTCCAGCCCCAACGACACCCCTCACCCTCAGATAGTTCATATTTGTTTCAACTGCTATGGAAGCCATGCGAAATTGGTCGATGACTCTCTTTCTTCCCATTTTACACAAGAGAAACCTGAGACAGAAGGGTGGGGGAGGGTGGGGAGGATACGGGCCCAAGGGTTGGTCAATGCTTTCTGGCTCATTTTGTAGAGTACCACTGAATCTGGTTCCAAAGCACTTAACACCTTTATGTTCCAAACAATTCATTTGATGTACTTATTATGTTTATTGTTTCCTCTCTGACTGCCCCTGATAGAATATAAGGAATATTTTTGTTTGTTCATTCATTGATGTATACCAAGTGTCTGTAACAGAGCCTGCTGTATAATAGAGTTTAATTCATATTTGTGAAATCTAATTGAAGACATTCAAATTGTTGGAAAGGAGAAAGTCAGGCAAGGAGAAAGTAGGGAAGGAGGGAGAAAGGAAGACAGAGGAAGGAAGGAAGGAAGGAAGGAAGAAAGGAAGGAAGGAAGGAAGGAAGGAAGGAAGGAAGGAAGGAAGGAAGGAAGGAAGGAAGGAAGGAAGACTGGGAAGGAGGATGGAGAGACAGAAAAGGAGCAAAACAAGAAATAAGGAGCTAAGGTTTTCTACAGTTGATGAAAAGAATTCATTGAAGAATTTTAAGCAAAGATGTGACTTGATCAGATTTCTTTCTTCTGAAAGGACCACTCTGGCTAGAGCATGAACAGCGGAAGGAGGGGAAGACTAGAGGCAGGAAGAGCAGGTCAAGAGGCCACAGAAGCTATCCCAGAAGAGGAGGAAAGACCTGAACTTGGATAATGGCAATGGAGACAAAGAAGAGGGGAAATATTCCAGAGATGCTTAGGAAATCGATTCTATTGGCTCTGGCAACCAACTGAAGGGACTGGAGGGGATTTGGGGGTGTGGAGGGGGGAAGACTGGAGGACGATGGCTAGGTGAATGTGATGTCACTTACAGAGGTGGAGAATGGGTGAGGAACCTTGCTTTCTTCCTACGCTTGTATCCCTGCACCTAGTACAGTACCTGACATATAGAGGTCGCTCTGTAAATGTTCGTTAAATGAATGAGTGACCAAGGGGGACAAGCAGGTACAGGTAGGAAAAGGGAATAAGGCTTTGGATGAGCTACTTATGAGACATCCAGGTAGAGGGGCCCAGCAGGCAGCAGGAGATGCAGGTCTGAAGATAAGGAAAGAGGATAGGGCTGAAGTGTGAGAAGTAGGACTTGTCCACCTGCAGGGGTTGCTGACACCTGTGGATGACATCTCCTAACACATGCAGAATGAGAAGGGCCTTGAGAACTTTAGGAAAACATGAGAAAGTGTGGTCTAGCAGAAGGAAAGATACATGAAAAGGAGACAGAGAAGGCACGCAGGAGAGGTACAGGTGAAAGCAGGGGTGCATGAAGGTTTAGAAGCAGAAGGAAGTAGAGAGCTTGAAGATGGAGGGTAGGGTGGGGGTGTCTGAAGTGTCTAGGAGGACAAGGAATGAAAGGGATGGCTGCACGGGGCAGTGAGAGGGTCACTGGGCTCTCGCAGGACTCGGGGGTCACAGAAGCCAGACCCCAGTGATCCAGAGGAGCAAAGGAGACAGAAGGGGAGCAGACAGTGGAAGAAGATCCAACACTTCCCAACCAAACTGAGCTTCCTCTCAAACACAACGGTATTTTGAGGCAGAGAGAAGAATCCCTGTGCTGCTGGGATCACACTGGGGCCAGCTCGCTCCCCGTGCCTTCTCCTTTCCCATTCACATCTCCCCTCCTGTGCTGGACAGAGAAACATGCACAGAACACAGGAGGTCCGCAAACCAGCCCTACATGTGAAGGGACGACCAAGGGAACGTTTTCCTTTTTGTTTAATTCCAAGACGCAGGCTTGCAATATGCCTTAGTGTTGAAGAATGGGGTTTCTTAGTTCTTCACTCTGGACATCCCTTTACCTTTGCAGAGAAAATAGAAAACCTAATTGTGTTCTGCTCCCCAGAATATGAATGAAGTAAAGGTTGAGCACAGTGTGCTGACTGGGAGCCTCGCAGACACCCTCCCGAGTGGAGACGGCTGCTGTTCGCTGCTCACACCCCCATCTTCCTGTGGCCGGCTCAGGGTCGCCAACACTGTCTCATTTGAACGAGACCAGGAGACCCAAACACCTACGGGCACTGAACACTCAGCTCATTAACAGCCCGTTCAGAGGCCTCTTTTTCTAAATCTCACATGAGACGGTGATTGGACAATTCTGTCAGAAAAACCGAACTCTTCAATCATTTAATCCCTTGCCAACAAAACTTTCAGGCCACAAATTGGAAAAACAGAAGCGCTACAGGTACAAAAAAAAAAAAAAAGCTGGGAATTTAATGAGCTTTTTGCCTCTAAATGACTCTATCTGCCTAACACTCAGATCCTCTCCCCACTCAGATGAAATGCATCAGTGACGCGAGCCAGGCTGTGGGGCGAGCCCCAGGGTTCATTATTGGTCAAAGTCCTCCTTTTTCCAGGCCATATCACGTTCATCATGTCTACGAGTGGTAAGTTTATATAGCAAGTGGAGGGAGATTTGCTCCATAGTGTGTGTTTTTTTTTTTCTTTATTGATTTTTAGAGAGAGAGGAAGGGAGAGGGAGAGAGAGATAGAAACATGGATGAGAGAGAACATTGACTGGCCGCCACCTGCATGCCCTCCACTGGGGATCGGGCCCACAACCTGAGCATGTGCCCTGACCGGGAATCGAACCTGCAACCTCTTGGTGCATGGGTCGATGCTCAACCACTGAGCCAGACCAGCCGGGCTCCATGGTGATTTTTATGCGGATAGTGACTGTAACCATGTGGTCACCCTTACCAGGGATCATGACGTACTCATTCTGCAGGCTGTCTGGTTGGGATTGGGGATGAGTTCGCTGTCATCCCTGTAGGCACCTCATAAATCCTCACAACCAACGCCTGAGTCAGGAGAGGGTTGCATCCTCTTGACACCTGAATTTCTCTCCACTCTGGTGCTGACCACTCAGCATCAAATGGCTCTTGGGGCAAATACCACAAATCATAGTGTGGTCTGTAGATGCCAGCAGGGTCAGGGCCCTGTTACCTCTGCAGGCTCATCTCAGACCACACGCTGCCTTGCTTCCTCCCCATCTGCTGCAGTGACCTCTCAGCCCCCCGTGCCCACCACAGTGCCTTTGCTTGTGCTGTGCCATCTCCCTCCTTCTCAGTCTCTTACTCATCCTTTATGTCATTGCTGGATCATCATGGTTTAAGGGCTGTGCTCCCGGACCTCCCTGATTAGGTAAATTTCCTCTTCTATGTTCTTCCTTATATTTTCATAGCACTCAATGTGCTTGTTAGTTAACACTGAGTAAATCCCCCCTTATCCACAGGAAATCTGTTCCAAGACCCCAGTAGATGCCTGAAACCACAGACAGTACCATATTCTATATATGCTATGTTTTTTCCTCTACATACACATCTATGATAAAGTTTAACTTATAAATGAGGCACAGTAATGCATTAACAACAATAATACAATGAAACAACTATAACAATATACTGTAATAAAGCCATGTACCTGTGGTCTGTCTCTCTCAACATCTTGCTGTACTGTACTCACCCTCCTTCCTCTTGTGACGGATGTGAGATGACACAGTGCCTATGTGATGAGATCAAGCACGATACACAGAATGACATGCAATTTAAAACTTAAGGATTGTTTATTTCTGAAATTTTCCATTTCATAGTTTCAGACCGTGGTTGACCACGGGTAACTGAAATCACAGGAGGTAAAGCCGCAGGTCGGGGGACTGCTGTATAGACTCCTTTGTGTGTCCCCCACTGGAACATAGGGTCCATAAAGGCAAGAACTATGTGTGACGTCTGATTTTGTTTGTCCTCTTGTGTTTCACTATTCACTATGTCCCTAGCACACCGAGGGGCCTGATTCAGTTTCTGGTGTTATTTTGGTTTACTGGCTCGTTTGGAGTGAGGTTAGGAGCCTTGCTCAAGTGTGTCAGGGTGCATTAGGGCCTCGACACACGCCGTTTCCAGGAGGACCTTTAACGCAGTCCCTCTCCACCTCCAACTGGAGCAAGCCAGGGAGCACAGTCGGTTACCTGACCTTGGTCAGAAATGCCCAGCAGCGTGTGCAGCACGCTGACAAATCTCGGCCAGGCACTGGATGAGGGTCCCTGCCGTTATTTCTATGTCATTCCTTAAAGCTGCTTGTGTCATCCCTGAAAGGTTTTCTTGTTCAAGCTGGTGAGCAAGATGCAAAATGATTTTGCCAGAATCATCACTCCTGGCTACTATCAGGTGAGCACCGAGGTCTGTGCCAGGCAAGTTCAGAGTTACAGGTAGACTCTGTTCAAATGTAGCTCACACCAAGGGGAGGAGTTTGAACAGAATCCACCATCCTGTCGGCTTTGTGGTCTGTCTTTCATTTTTGTTTCTGTTGTAGTTTGCCCATTTTAATTTCTAAATTTATTGTTTTAATCCTCACCTGAGGATATTTTTCCATTGATTTTTAGATAGAGTGAGAGGGAGGGAGGGAGACAGAGACATTGATTGGTTGCCTCCTGCATGACCAGGACTGGGGCCGGGAATCAAACCTGCAACTGAGGTATGAGTTTTGACCAGGAATTGAACCCATGACTCTTTGGTCCATGGGCCGATGCTCTAATCACTAAGCCAAACCAGCCAGGGCTACTTTCTAAATTTTTTAAACTTCTACTTTTACCAACAAGCAACATCATACCCATAGTTAAAGCAAAGATGAGTAAAATCTCAGATTCTCAAGGGTTCTGTACAAGTCTGGTTTATGAGGTGTGTGTCTTGGGAAAGACATTTCATTTCACTGATTCACAGAACCTTGGTTTCTTCACGGAATGACGAGCAGAGCCAGCTTTACCAACTTCCCAGAAGGATACAAAGGACCAGATGTCAAGTATCACTTAACTGTGTTTTCCTTTAGTTAATTCATTCCTTCATCCTATTATTTATTCATCTCTGTGCTGAAGGCCGGGGATTCAGTGGTGAACAAAAACAGCTCTGGAACCCGCACCCACAGAGCTTATGGTCTAGATGGAGGAGATAAGCACTCATCAAACAGCCACGCGAATGTAAAATTGCTATTGACATTTGTGTTTTAAAGGAAAAGTAGATGGTGCTTTCAGAATGCACAATGAAGGAAACTGAACAACCTAGATGGTCAGAAATGCTCTAGAGGAAGGGATCCTGGAACAGGAGTGACCTGGGCAAGCAGGAGAAGAGGGAGCTTCGTGTGTAAAGGGAAGAGTGAGGGTCTGAAAGGAAGCCACTGGGGCAAGAGTGGGAGAGACCTGTTTTCTGCTTATAAAACATATTTGTATTCCTTTATACGTAGAGAACAAGCTATTACCTTTCTCTCACCTCTTAGTTGCCCAGGGATCTTTTCACAGTTTCTAGTTAATCTCTTTCAATAATTCCCTGGCTGCTAATCAGACAAAAGGTGTTAATTACCTCATTAGCACTATTTTGCTTCTCTGTGACCACGAGAAGGCTCTTAACTTCCTCCAACATGGGTATACCATTGGCCTGTCACTCTGACCTTGTGTGCTTCCTGCCCAGGCGTCTTCTCAGCTAGGAGGAAGGAGACCCAGCACCACACCCTCATTTTGCTCATGGAGAAGACGAGTTAAGGAACTGACCCACAAGGGTGAGCTCACAGAGGGTGGAGCCAGGATGCAACTGCAAGCCCAGGGCTGCTTCTGCTGCATGACTGTCACCACCTGCCCCACGGGCCATCCAAGAAGGAAGGTGGTCTTTTACTTCTAAAAGCACCCCTCAGCATTTGGGTCCAGATACTGTGGTTTCCTTTAAGGAGCCTTCTTTCACATGCCTCCCTTTGTGGAAACCCGATTTTCCACGAAAGACATTATCAGGAGCAAAATTTCAATCCATACTTGTGATCTGCTGATACTGAGCAGCCAGAGTGGCAGAAATGGAATAAATATAAACCCCGGGAGGTAGCTTCCTAGAGGAAAGAAGATTACTAGGATTATGCAATCACATCATGCCCGGAGAGGGGCCAGAATTCCAAACCAAGGAAAGTAGGCAAGGAATGGGGCAACCTCAACTCTTCGTTAATTGGGTGATTTCTCAACCAAAATGATGACCACTGGCAGCGGTGAAGGGCTCTTTGAACCCCTGGGCTTCTGTGAACCCCACCTGAGGACTGTTCTGTAGACATGGGCAGGAGAACATCACCTAAACCTCTTCCTGAAGGTTCCCGCAACCACATTCTTAGGGTTCCAGAATGTCACATGGGTCACCCTCGTGAGCAACACTCGCCAATGAAGATCCTCCTCAAAGGACAGGTTGGCTCGTTTGTCATATTTACGATGTGCGCTTCTCTAGGTTATACTGGGAAGGAGGGACAGAGACTAAGCGCATTAGGATGCCAGCTCTGCTATCTCCAAGGTGGGGGACTTTGAGCAAACTGCTTAACATCTCTGCCCTGGTTTCCTCCACTGTAAATGGAGATAACACCTATTCCTTCCTCATCAAAGACTATGCGGATTGACGGTGGCCATGATGTAAAAGCACTTAGCACACAGAGAACTCCTCATATAGGTAGTTACTGTAATTGCCATCATATTTCATCGAGTCCGCCCTGAACTGCTACCATACCCAGCCTCCTGGAATGCTGACTTGCCACAGAGTCATGGCTCCCCACATTGGGCAATGTTGGGCCTCTAAACCCTCCTCTGTTGGCAAACCAGACTGTTAGTTGCCAAAGTTATTTCTGACTAACCCTCATGCCTATGAATGATGCCACACACACATTCATATACACACACACAACACACACACACACACAAGTTCACCCCCCATTCTATTTTTACTCATGGTCTCCTGGGGCCCTAGTCCCATAGATTTTATCTGTATAGTAGACCCAAGGTGTGGCACAGGAATCTGTATTTTTAAAGCAGATTCTACATCACCAGGTCCTCAAATTGGCTGTAGGAGGACGGACCCCATGGAATGGAAGAATCTTGCCAAAACAACTATTAAGAATTAGAGTAAGCTCTGGCTGGTTTGGCTCAGCAGTTAGAGTGTCGGCCCATGGACCGAAGAGTTGTGGGTTTGATTCCCAGTCAAGGGCACATACCTGAGTTTCAGGTTTAATCCCCAGCCCCTGTCAGGGTCATGTGGGAGGCAACCAATTGATGCGTCTCTTTCACATTGATGTTTTTCTCTCTCCCTCCCTCCCTTCCACTCTATCTTAAAAAAAAAAAAAAAAAAATCAATGGAAAAATATCCTCCAGTGAGGATTAACAACAACAAAAAAGAATGAGAGTGAGCTGGGAAAAGAATGTTTGCACATACACTGTGTATTAGGTGTCCATTGCTATCTTAACTTTCATACCAGATTGCAAGCAATTTGAGGACAGAAATTAGAACCTGAATAGCTTCATACTTCCACCTTTCCCCAAGCCACATATAGTAGGTGCTCAATAAATATCTCAAGTGCCTCAATAGATTATAAGTCCACACAGGTATAGCCTTGCTCACTGTTGTATCACCTGTGTGGGCAAACAGGAGGTGTTCAACAAATATCTGTTGAATGAATTAATGACGACTGTAGAGCAGGTGTTATGTAAAATGCACAAAAAGAGAATCGATGCTAATGTCTGTTGACACAGACAAATGTTTTACTTATGCCTCATAACACACATTTTTACAATCGTCTTTCCACGAAGCCACTGAACACTGCTGGGAGCCTCTGTTCTGGTGTGGTCTGCCTCTATGCTGCCCCATGAGCATTTGTTTCCATTCAAATGTGTGGTATTGGGTGTCATAAGGATGAGTAACCATCCAGATCAGAGAAATGGGCTGAATTTGCATTCATTCGCTGCAATCCAATGAAATCTGCCTCAAATGATTCACAGCCCTTTTGAAAACATCTTCTCCAATGTCCTAAGAGACAAAAAGGCTAGCTTCATTTGCCCAGCCCTGACCCACCCACCAGCTCTCATCTCTGAACCTGACACTGTTTCTCCTTCTTCTTCAACTCCTCATACATCCTCAAAATCCTCCAAGAAGAGCTCATAATGGGCTTGCGGGTTCCACCTGATTCTGAGAATCAAGTGTGGCTCTCAGGTTTGGGAATGCCTCCCATCTATTTGCAGAGCAAGCCTCCTTAGTATTTAAATATGCAGCTGGAGCTCCAGTATGCGTTGTGTGAACTCCTCACCTGGGATGATGAATTCCAGTCCCGCTCCAATTTGTTATACAGGATTCCTGCTGTGCTAAAGCAAGGAGCCCAGGGACTCCGCAGGGAATTGTTGATGGTGTCCTTGTGGTTTTCTTCTTTTATTAATTATAAAAGTAGCGCATTTCAACAAACCTAGGAATCCATTAAAGGCATGCAATTCCAACAATTTCAACACTCCAAGGGGTAGGAGATGATGTGACTTTGGGGTTGGGACCCAACTCAGCTGGCTCAGGTAGAGGACAGTAGAGCCTAATAGTACAGAATATGAGCTTTGCACAGTGCACTGCACACAGGAGGGGCTCAATAAATAATGTCGCACAGCAAGTAATCCATTCCCATCAGTTGAATGAATATTGAGTGAAATGCATCACAGCCACTGAGTTTATAACAACCCAGGAAAAAGTTAAATAGAAAGTAAGATATAATTTTGCAGGTGTACTGTGGTCATTGCTATATTAAACAAACAAATAATATGCTATATACAATAATACAAGAAGGTTGTACCCCACAAAATAAAATAGTGATTGTCCAGGGTTGGTGGCAGATGGATGTCTTTATGTTTTCTTCCTTTACTTTTCTATATTTCTCAAATTTTCTATAATTAACCTATGTTTCCTTTATAAAGAAAAAATCAATTAACTTTACTTTAAAAAATAGCCCAGCCCCAGCTGGGTTGCTCAGTTGGTTGGAGCGTCATCTTGTACACCAAAAGGTTGAGGGTTCAGTTCCTGGTCAGGGCACATACCAAGGTTGCGGGTTCAATCCCGGTCAGAGCGTGTACGGGAGGCAGCGGATCGATGTTTCTCTCTCAAATCGATGTTTCCCTCTCTTTCTCTCTCTCTCTTCCTCTCTCTCTAAAATCAATAAAAACACATCCTTAGGTGAGGATTAAAAAAAAAAATAGACAGCCCAGATGGGTGTGGGGAACATATATGTTGGAATCCACCAGTCCATCACTTATTAATTGTATGACTTGGGCCCAACATGTAACTTGCTTGGTTTCAATTTCTTGTTTATATACTAGAGATAATAACATGTGCCATTCAAATGAGTTGTTGTTATTGTTTTCATTTACATGAGATACCCAATGCAAAATGCTCAGCCCTGTAGTGCCTGGTGCGTAATGAATACCCATTATTAGGTTGAGAAACACTTATTCATGTGCTCATTTACTTAATGGCCCTTATAAAGCTTCTTCAATGTACCAGGAACCACTGTGTCACTGGAGCTGAAGCCCATGAGGAAGACAAGCTTGAATCACTAGGTATCATTCAAATGTCAATAAGTAGCCATAATCCAATGGGAGGCTCATCTTGCAGACTGAGAACTCATCTAATGATAGGGGGTCATTGGTAGAATGCAGAAGCAAAGGGCTTTCAATATTCGACATCATGGATGAACCTCAAGAACATTATGCTTAAAGAATCTAGCCACAAAAGAATGCACACTGTGTAATCCCATTTATAATATAACATGACAGAAATTTTATATAAAGTTCAAAAACGAGCAACACTACTCTATGGTGATTGAATTCAGAACAGTGGTTATCTTGGGAGCAAAAGAGCACTTTCTGGGACACTGGAAATCTTTTCAAAATTTGTATGCTTAAATTGGACCCATCCGGATAATCCAGGATCATCTATCCATCTCAAGGTCACAACTAAAAAGTCCCTTGTGCCATGTAAAGTAACATAGTCCCAGATTCCAGAGATGAGGACATGGACATCTTTGGGAGGTCATCATCCTGTGCACCATACACAATATTACTTAGCACAGTGTCTTGCTTATATGTTCCAAAGAATGGTTAGTTGCTATGAAATTACTATTCTTATTATTACACCAGATTCAAAGAAGAAGGAAATGATAGAGCCTCTGGGGCCAGTAAGCATGCAAATCTGAAACAAATAAGCTATTAATCCCGAGATGCTTAGGTCTTAACAATCTGCTCCAAAAGATGAACAAATCTAGAGTTAGTTTCCATTTGAACAAGAGTTTCTAATAATGTTAGACTTTCTCACTAAATACTATCCATTGCAAAGTCAGACGCTGGCAGAATAAACACTGCCTGGTGTTTCAGCATTTCCATACCAACAGCTAGAATAGATTCCTCTCTAACCCCCTGTGCCATATCAACCAGCTGGTCTGGTCTGACTCATAAATGGCTATCACCTGGTGGTGGGTGACGAGAGCTCCGTAAACCATTTGCAAAGAACTCCTAGCAACTGGTGGGGTAGAACCAAAAATGCTCTCAAAAGTTGCCTTTATTAACTTTATTAAAAGTTGTGCAGCTAGGAAGCCAGGAAATTGAACACAAAGTATATTGGGCTGGGCTATGGAATGGAGGCTCTTTGGATGGATAGTAAACTTTCTCTCCCCTACCCCCCATCTTTTACCAGACATTGCAATAGATTCTGACACTGCTTAACAATCTCCCCCCCCCCCCACTCGAGGAGACTGCTGGCCCCATGAGAGCAAGGATCATGCCCGGAAGTCAGCAGTCAATCTCCCGTGACTACTTCAGTGTCTGGCACAGTCGAGGCCCAATAAAAAGTGTTGAATCAAAGAATGAACGGATGGATAGACGATCATGAATGGGAAGATGAGCAAGCCAGTATCACAACCAAAGGTGGTATTTAGATTCCAAAACAGGGTTGGCAATTTATGCCCCATGGGCCAAATCCACCATGCAGCCTCATTCCTTAAAGTATTGTCTGTGGCTGTTTCTCTGCTCCAACAGGAGAGCATGTGGCCTCCGTCTGCCAAACATAAAATATTCACTATCTGGCCCTATGCTTTACAGTGTATTATGGTAGCTCATCAGAATAATCTCAGGATCTTTTACATGCAGCTTCCTAGGCTCGGTATCTATTTTTTTTTTTTTTTTTTAGAGAGAGAGGAAAGAAGAGAGAGGGAGGAATAGAAACATCGACGAGTGAGAATATCGACTGGCCACCTCCTGCATGGCCCCCACTGGGGACTGGGCCACAACCTGGGCATACGCCCCAACCAGGAATCGAACCGACGACCTCTTGGTGCATGGGTTGACACTCAACCACTGAGCCACACCGGCCAGGCCTAAATTTTAACTAGTTTCCCAAAGTCTGAGAATCCCTGCACTGCAAGGGTGGTGATCTGATTTCACTAGAGCAGGGTTCTAAACATTTGGATTGAACCAGGATCACCAGAAGGCTTGTTAAAGCACAGATTGACAGGATCTGCCCCCAGAGTTTCTGATTCAGCAGGACTTGTATGAAAATGTGCACTTTTTGGTCATATTCCCAAAGGATGCTGATGCTGCTGGTCCAGGGACCACAACTGAGAGAGAACCACTTCATGGGGTTACCCAATGCCAATTACTGTTTTGAAGTCACGTGTGTTCTGCATGTTAGCAGTGGATTCTGGGTTGAGTAGGTCCCACATTTTGAAGTTCGGGGTGAATTCTCCCTGCAACTCTGTGGCAATAAAGAATATGAACTAGGAATGCACTAGGAGGCCGAGGCAGCAAATTGACAGAGAGAAGGACACTGAAAATCAGTTTCATACAGTGTTTCATCACCTACAAAGTTGATCCTCATCTATTATCTCATTTAAACCCCAAAACAACACTGTGGGAAGGCACTGCTGTTCCCACATGATCTTCATCCCCATTTTTTCAGGAGAAAGAATGAGGCTCGAAGGGGTTAAAGATGGGGGTAAGTTCCTCCCTCCTCCCCTGCACTCCACCAGCCTGTCTAATGGAAATCTCTCTAAGCCCCGCCTCGCTTCCTTCTTTCTTCTTTCTGGTTATCTACCACTTCTCCTCTATTGGCCCTTTTACACTTGGCCTCAGCCATGCCCAATCTCTTAAAAATGAACTTTTTATAGCCCCACCTCCTCTCCCAGATGACAATGTGACCACTCATCTTCCCGTTCCTGCCAAAGAGCAGGGGTCCATGCCCTCCAGGGTGATCACTGTCTTTTTGCCCAGAGAGCAGTCTGTCCTCCAGCTCCACATCCTCACCTTCCATTCACTTTTCAACTCACTCTCTGCTGTTCTTAGTCCTCACCCTTCCACAGAAACAGTTCTATGCCAGTGCTGTCCAATCAAAATACAATGCAAGCCACATACATCATTTTACATTTTATTGTACACACAAGTGGGATCAATGTTAATAGGGTATCTCATTCAACCCAATATATCCAAAATGTTATCATTTCAATGTGTAATCACTATAAAAATGATCAATGAGATATTTTGCATTCTTTCTCTTTCATAGTAATGTGAAATCCAATGTGAATTTTACATGTAGAGCACAGCTCAGTGTGGCATCACTTCCACTGCTCAGTAGTCACATGTGGTCAGTGGCCATCATATTGGATAGCACAGGTCTCTGTGCTCAAGATGATCTTCGGGTGGACACGTCCCACAAGCCTTTTCGGACCTGGGGTTACTGGATCTTTTGTCTACTGACTGTTACCTCTCTTTTCTCCTTGTCCACTCTCCTCCACTGTTTTCTGAGAAACTTTTTTCTACTTGTCCTTCTCCTACATCCCTGATCTTTCCTTCTCATTGGCAGCTCTTCCTTCACTCACCTCTTAAGGTGTTAGTGTTCCGGCAGGTTCTGTGTTCTGTCCATTGGTCCTCTCTCAGTGGATTGGTTATTTGGAAATTGTATCCATTCGTTATGGTTTTAATTACTGTATCTGCTGATGGATCTCAATTCCATATCATTAGGCCTGCCCATTGCACTTGGCATCTATATCCAAATATTTGGGCATTCATGGTACCCTATTAGCCAACTGAACTCAACGGAGTCTAAAACTGACCTTTAATCTACCATCAGAACCTACTCAGTGAATGACACTCCAATCCATGGGACACCCAGACCAGAAACCCTAGACCAGTGGTTCTTGGCAGGAGGTGACTGTGCATGCCCCCAAGAGTCATTTGGCAATGTCTAGAGACATATCTAATTCTCAAAGCTTCAAGGGAGGGGGGTTAATGGGTAAAGACCAGGAACGCTGCTGAACATCCTACAATACACAAGAAAACTCCCCACAAGAAAGAATATCTAGTGAAATTGGATCCTTCTCTTTCATCATACACAACAATCAACTCAAAATAGATTAAAGGCTTAATCGTAAGACCTGAAACTGTAAAACTCCTAGAAGAAAACATAGGGGAAATACTTTAAGACATTGGTCTTGGCAGCGGTTTCTCGGATATGACACTGAAGCACAGGCAACAAAAAACAAAAACAGACAAGTAGGACGAAACCAACCTAATGGCTTGTGCACGACAAAGGAAAAAACAACAAAAGAGAATGAAAAGGCAACCTCCACAATGAGAGAAAATATTTGCAATTGTGTATCTGATAAAGGGTTAATTTCCAAAATATATTTAAAAGTCCTACAACTCAATGACAACAACAAAAATAACCCAATTTTTAAAAATGGGCCAAGGATCTGACTAAACATTTCTCCAAAGAAGACATTTCTCCAATGTCCAACAGGTATATAAAAAGGTGCTGAACAACACTAATTACCAGGGAAATGCAAATCAAAACCACAAGGAGATATCACCTCACACCTGTAAGGATGGCTATTCTCACGAAAACAAAAGCCAATAAGTGATCATGAGGGTGCAGAAACAAGTGATGATGGGTTGTGTACTGCAGGTGGGAATGTAAATTGGTGCACCCACTATGAAAAACAACATGGAGGTTTTACAAAAAAATTAAAAATAGAACTAGCATATGATACAGCAATCCCACTTCCGGGGAATTGAACAAAGTTCTTGAAATCGGGATCTCAAGAGATATTCTCACTCCCAAATTCATTTGTAGCATTATTCACAGTAGCCAAGGTAAGGAATCAACCCAAATTTCCATCAAAAGATGAGTGGGTAAAGAAAACGTGGCATCATATTCATATGATAAAATATTATTCAGCCTTAAACAAGTATAAATGTTGCCATTGTGTCAACATGGATGAACCTGTAGGATGTTATGCTAAGTGAAATAAGCTAGACACAAAAGGACAATTACTGTACGGTACCGCTTAAATAAGAAATCTAAAATAGTCAAACTCATAGAAGCGGAGAGGAGACTGGTGATTGCCAGGGGCTGGGGGAAGGAAATGAAATGGGGAGTTGCTGTTCAATGGGTATATTCACCTATGGAAAGATGAGTAAGTTCTAGAGATCTGTTGTAAAACACTGTTACTATATTTAACAATATTGTATTGTACATTTAAAAACTTGTCAAGAGGGTAGATCTCATGTTCAGTGTTCTTACCATAATAATAATAAAATAATTATCTATCTGCCCACTGGTGTGGCTCAGTGGTTGAGCATCAACCCATGCACCGAGAGGTCGCCAGTTCAACTCCCAGTCAGGACACATGCCCAGGTTGTGGGCCAGATCCCCAGTGAGGGGCATGCAGGAGGCGGCCAATCAATGTTCTCTTTCATCGATGTTTCTATCTCTCTCTCTCTCCCTCTCCCTTTCTCTCTCTCTAAAATCAATAAAGAAGAAAAACTTAAAAAAGAATTTAAAAATTATCTAACTCAAAATGTCAAGAGGTCCACTGCTGAGAAATACTACTTCAAAGAGTAGCCCATGGACTCACTGTATTAGCATCACTTGGAACCTAATAGACATACATATTCGTGGGTCCCACTCCAGACCTCCTGAACTGCAGTCTATGAAGTAGGGCCCAGAACCAGTGTTTTCACAAGCTCTCTAGGTGGTGCTTATGCACTCTTAAGTTGGTGAATCATTGCTCTAGGTAGAGACAACCTTAATGTCAAAGACATGCGTTGAGTTCCTGTTTTGTGTCAAGCATCAGAAAAAAAGGAAGACAGAGAAAAGGAAGCTCAAATTCAAAGTTTGAGTGAGCACATGACTTCAGCTTTCAGGATCAAATTTCCTGGGCACTCAGATGAATCACTTAACTCTCTTTTCCCCCGTTATTCCATTATTCCAGAAGAAATGAACTTATAAAGTTCACGGTCCAAAGCAACAAGTATATGATGCACAATCTGCTTCTTAGTCCTGAAGCTTGGAGCTCATTTCTCCAAGTTTGAAACCAAGAAATAGAGTAGTGCTCGGTGCATTGCCCATCAGAGAGAAATTAGAGTAGAAAAGAATGCAGGAAAATCCTCAAACCTTTTTACCCTATCACACTAGTTTATATTTTAAAACATGAAAGTGCTCTTGAGACATGGAGATAAAGATATAAGCTGGATATAATAAGGAAAGAGGCCTTGAAGGTTGTTTAGTTTCAGTCGGCTGCTGGAGAGCCCTAGAAAGAATTAACTTCTCTGGAATCCACTTCTGATTCTGCCTTAACTGACTGTGTAAATTTCAAAGAAAAATCATTCCAGTTCAATACATTTTTATTAAGCATCTCTGATGAGCCAGGCATGGAGCTAGGCACTGGGGACGAAATAAACAAAGCAGGCAAAGTCCCCGACCTTGGGAAGACAGGCTAGTGAACTCTCAACCGGGAGAAGCATCGAATGTATCAGGTATGGGCCGTTCCCCCGAGAAACTCAGCCCAGTTGGTCAGGGAGACAAACAGGTCTTACATCAATAATTAAAGGACAATGTGGTAAATACTAAAGTATGTACAGGAGGCTGTGGAATAACATTGAGATGACAAGTTCACGCACTCTGGGAGATAAAGGTTTTTGTAAGAAGGCAAAGAGTTGAGCAGACAGGCGTTTGAGAGAGGCAAGACTGGAGGGAAGGGGACAGGTTAGAAGCTATCTGAGTATCAAGTGGGGTCAATGAAAGGTGACCACACATTTCTTGCCATTCTCCCTGTTGACAGGTGGGTTCTTTCTCCTCCTCTTGAATCTGGTTGGCTCTGTGACTATGTAACTAATATAAAGTATCTGATAAAGAATTTACGGGATGGACTTAATATGAGAATGAAGATTTTTTTAAAGAAGAAAAAGCAGAGAACTTAAAGATAGATCAATAGAAAGTACTCAACCTGAAAAAAAAAAAAAGGAAAGATTTTTTAAACTTAACAAGGTCTAACACACCTGATTGACATGTGAAAGAGTGAGAAGGGGTTAGAAAAAAATACTGAAGAATAATGGTTAGAAACTCCCACACTTGGTGAAAGACCTAAATTTACAAATTCAAAAAGCCCGGAGAACCCCAAACAGAAGAAATGCGAGGAAAACCACACAAGGCACATCACAGTCGAACGGATGAAAATCAAAAGGAAAAAACATCTTGAAACTAGCGAGAGAAAAATGGCAGGAGATAATGATCCAAAATTTTCAGTCTTAAGATTAGAAACTCCAGAGCCCAGAAGACAGTGAAAACCATCTCTAAAGTGTTGAAAGAAAATTCCTAAACTCTCTATTTGTTGAAAATGCCCCTCAAGAATGTACGTGAATTAAAGACTTTTCAAATAAAAGGAGACAAAGAAAATTCATGGCCTGGCTGGCCAGCGCCGGTTGGGGTCGTGTGGGTGGCAACAACTCGATGTGTCTCTCTCACATCAATGTTTCTCTCTCTCTCTTCCTCCCTCTCTCCCTCCCGCTCTATCTGAGGATAAATGCAAAAAATGTCCTCGGGTGAGGATAAAAAAAAAACACAAAAGGAAAAAAAAAAAAAGAATGATGAGTATTAAAAATGGTAACTATCCCTGGCTGGTGTGGCTCAGTGGTTGAGCGTCGACCCATGCACCAAGAGGTCGCCAGTTCAATTCCCGGTCAGGGCACATGCCCAGGTTGTGGGCCAAATCCCCAGTGAGGGGCATGCAGGAGGCGGCCAATCGATGTTCTCTCTCATCAATGTTTCTTTTTTTTTTTTTTCAATATTGCGTTTATTCAAAAGTACATGAATGTTGTACAGTACATAATATAATGTAAACACTATAAAACTTGACTTGAATAATAAAACATTCTACTAAGAAAGAAACATTGTTCATGATATTTGTGCCCACAAGTCACAGACCCTCGTTTACATCGCAGAAGCATGGTGGCAGGGTTTCCGAGTCAGCACGCAAGTCACATTCGTCACAGTTCTGGACCCTGGGACAGCACCCAGAGGTTGCGTATGTGGACGCGGTGATCGTGTCCCGGGTGACCATGGATGGATTTTTTAAGACCAAACAAACAGGTGACATTGGAGCTTTCAATAGGTCAGTCAATTTGCATAAAAGAGTGGAGGCACAGGACATGAGCATCAGTATGGCGATCAATAAGGCAACACCGACAGCAGTCATAACACTGACGTTGAACATCTTACACACACCATGGTGATCACTTCATCAGGTTCACAAGTGTCTCACCGCCATGTTGTACTCAAATGAATATAAGATTGTGTGTGTCAATTACAATCGAAAAATAAATTTAGAAGAAAAAATATGGAAGACTTTTCTAGAAAGGAGGGAGGGACAAGGAAGTCATCAGCAAGAGAAAAATGAAGGCTCGTTCTCTCATCGATGTTTCTATCTCTCTCTTCCTCTCCCTTCCTCTCTCTCTGAAATCAATAAAGAAAAAAAAATTAAACATCTGAGAAAGTATAAAAGACTATTTTTCCTCTTAGTTTTAAAAAATACACATACACATGACTGTTTAAAGCAAACATTCTTGCATTGTCTCCTGTGGTTTTAGTGTCGTAGATGTGACTGGACATCCACTATCACATAAAGGGGGACAAGGTGGTAACTGGGCTGACACAGTGGAAAGTTTCTACATTGTACGTGGAGTGGTGCAATATTAACCCTCTGTGGCCTGTGAAAAGCTAAGGATGTCTCATGTAAGCCCCCAGGCAATCAATTTAAAAATGCAAGACATATAGCTAAAACCCATAAAAAACATTTAAAGTGGAATTCTGTAGTATCCTACATTTTTTGAAGGGCAAATACTGTGAATAGAATGCCCCCAAAAGATGCCCATGACCTGGACCCTAGCTCCTGTGAATATGTTGTTATAGGGAGAAAAGACTGCTGATGTGTTTAAGGACCTTCAAATAGAGAGATTATCCCTTGAGCCCAATGGAATCACCTATGTCCTTAAAAGCAGGGAACTTTCTCCACCTGGAGTCAGAGAGCTGTGGCAGAGAGGTCCGGGAGATTCAGAGATTTGGAGGGGGAGAGAAACATGACCCACCACTGCTGGAGGGGCCACGTGGAAAGCCTGAGAAGGAACGGGGGCAGCCTCTTACAGGCAAAGAGCAGCCCCCAGCCCATGGACAGTAGGGAAATGCAGACCTCAGTCCTGCAACCCCTTACATTTGTGCTCATTTGTTACAGCAGCAATAGAAAACTAATACAGCAGGACAGTAGAAGAGAGGACTGGGAAGTGGGAATTATAGAACACACAGAAAATGGTATACCTAATCCAAGCGCATCAATAGTTACATTAAATGGCAGCGAACTAAAAGGTAGAGATGATCAGAATGGATCAAAAACAGCAAGACCAGCTGTTTGCTATCTATAAGAGATGCACTTTAAATATAAAGACACAAATAGGTTGGAAGTGAATGAAAAAATTATATAGCACACAAACAGGAAGCATTAGAAAGCTGAATCATCTGTATTAGCATCAGATCCGACGGACTTCAAAACAGAGAGTAATGCCCTGGCTGGTTTGGCTCAGCGGTTAGAGCGTCGGCCTGTGGACCAGAGAGCCCCGGGTTCGGTTCCCGCTAAGGGCACGTACCTCGGTTGCGGTTTGTCCCCGGCCCTGGTTGGGGTTGTGTGGGTGGCAACCAGTCGAAGTGTCTCTTTCACGTCGATGTTTCTCTCTCTCTTCCTCCCTCTCTCCCGTTCTATCTGAGGATAAATGCAAAAATGTCCTCGGGTGAGGATTAAAAATAAATGAAAAGAAAAACACACACACAGAGTAATAACAAAGACATTTCGTAATGGTAAGAGGGTCAGTTCATCAGGAAGGTATAACAATCATAAATGTGTGTGCACTTAATAACAGAATCCCAAAACACCAGTGTGTTAACGGGAGCAACGGACAACTCCGCAGTCACGATTTCTCTTCAACCCCAGTCACTAATACTTCCATTAGTCATTCTTTGTCTATACATCAACTCACTTTTCAAGATGAAAATATGCTATTTTAAGGGAAATTTTATAGCTTGCATAAATGGGGAACTCTGTGGCACGTATACATTAAATCCTAGTGGTCTTGCATTATACCATGCCCACTCTGAGCCCATATTCTTCAATCTCCTCTGCCTTAATCATCCAGGGACCAAGGTGCCAGGCAACTAGGGACCATCCTTATAGTGAAGAGCCCTCCGAAATTATCCAAATTAGCCATCCTAAACTGTTTACCCTGTCCTGCCATGCCTTTCCCTTGGATACCCCAAGAAAAGATCTGGCCCCAACTTTCCACTCCTTAAAGCTTCTGCTCGCTGACTAAAAACCTAGCGCTCCTCCCTTGGCCCTGCGTGGTGCATCTCTCATTTCTAGGGGAACCGTGAGTAACACGAAACTTATCTTTCAACGGCACTGACCTCTCTGTATGGTTGCTCAGTCACCGTTATAAATTTAGACCCTGGCACAGAACAGTATGCTGGGAGCAATCAGCATGCAAGTGTGTGCAGTCTTTCTAACATGACTGATGTCATCTATGGGGTTACAGAAAGCTGGGACTGAGTGCGCCGGTTCCAGTAATGGAATCTCAGGCAGGCAACCCCAGCCACACAGGAATCTCACCAATAATGCACTTCCACTGAAGCCGTTCAGCGGGCGACTTGTAAATTCGTCCCTCGGAGGGAAGCCACTATCCATCAGATGGCCGGCCTGGCGCCACACCGGATGAGAAATGAGATCTTAGAATCCAACTTATCAGGCAAAGTCCACATTAGTGGAACACAAAATAGTTTCTCCTGCTTATGCTCTGTACTCGGCTATAAATGAACTTTGTCCGAGGCCCCAAACAAGAGGGCCAAAACCAGTTTTGCTCTGTTTCCAACAACAAATAGGGCATTAACGCTCCACATTCCCTAATTGATCATCCCTAATCAACCCCTTTTTAGTGCTCCCCCCAGCCCAGCATGAGGCTGGCATGCAAGACACCAGTTTCAAAAATTAAACAGACCTGGGTTTGAGTCCTGGGTCTGTCATTTTCTAATTGATCGATTTGAAGTTAAATCTCTAAATCTCAATTTTCTAATCTGTAACACTGAGGAAATACTATTTATCTCACCCCACATAGAAAAATTATAATAAAAATTAAGAACATTCATTGCACACCATCTTCCAGACACCCTGTGAAGCCCTCTCTCTGTACTGGAGCATGTATGTAGAGTCTCGGGAAGAGTTCCGCGCACATCCAGGCTCTCCGTGGGGGTGCCACCCTCTCCAGGGCTGACAGTTGAAGGCGGAAGTCAGACACATGTTTAGGCAACTCTGCCACTGAATTTTAACTAGTACATCTTTAAATGTGCCCCGTCCCACCAACACCACACACACGCACACACACACATACACAGCTCAGCTTAGATGGCTGACTTTCCCCAGGAGAGTATAGTGGTGAATACAGACCTCTCTTTGCTTTAATCCCAACTCCAAGCAAACTGAAAATTCTTTCTAATTCACAAAAGAAGAATGTTCTTAATTAGGTTGACCCTGGAGCTTGGGCCACAGAGGTGATGAAGCAAAAGCCCTTTGGCAAGAACAAGGCAGCCGCAGTTTGCGAAGAAGGCAGTGAACTTGGAGTTGGGGCTTGGATCCTGGCTCTGCTGCTTATTAACTGGGTGAGTGCGGAGTCATCCTTCACATCTCGAGCCTCTTCTTATGTGCAGCATGAGACAATTAGAGGCTACGTTTCTCGGCACTGAGGTGCTAGAGCATAAGCAAAGCACCAACCACTCACTTTTCAAAGCATCCATGGAGAGGTTGCGTGCTCCAGAGAGTGGAGCTGCAGAGAAAGGTTCAACTTCCTCCTCCCCTGCTCCCTCGCCCTCCTCCCACATCTTCTTCTCTTCCCCTCCCCTCCCCCTCCTCCTCTTTCTGCTCCTCCTCCTCCGTAAAGAAAGGGTCTATCCTCAGTGATAACATCAAATTTCTCCCACTCTGTGACCTGGGTCAAGTTCACCAGGAAGACAACTCTGCCGGTAGGAACATTTCTGCGGGGGATCAACAGTTGGCATCTCTCAGAAGATGGGTGTCCCACCGGAATCAGAGTGATGTCTTAATCTCTGTTCTGGTGACATGACGTGGCTCCAGTTCTTCATCTCAAATGGCAGGTTACTCAGCGAGACAGAGGGAGAACAGCAGATGGATGTGACAGTAAATTCTGCTATGTACCCACAGACACTTCTAAGACATTACAAAGTTGTGCCCACATTTCCTACTCCCACAGCGGAACCCGTGAAGAGATCCTGAAGTCAGTTTGAAAAGCACACGGGGTCCTGCCCTCTCTTTTCACCACGAGTCCCTCGCTCTGGTCACGCCAGGCACAGCTGAAATCGACCTCTCTGGTTGTGAGAAAAGTGAGGCGGGAAAAGACTAAGACTGTAACAGGTTTATTTCATCTGCTTAGAAGGAACACCAGTTCTGGAGCCCGATGAAAAGGCTTCGAGCTTTTGTCCTGTGACTTACTAGCAATGACAGGACAGGGCTGCCTCAGTGCCCCCATCTCTAAAATGGGAGGAGCACTGAGAACAGGTCCACGTGGTTATTCTGAAGACCAAATTAGACCCACCCTTGGGCCTCTGTCACCACAGTGCACCTCGACAGTTTCCAGGCCGTGATCGGCTTTTTCTGGCCTCAACATCTTTGCCCTGGCTGTTCCCTCTGTCTGGAATGCTTTTCCCCAGCTCCTCCAATATGAGTGGCTCCTTTTCATCCTTCAGGTTTCAACTTCAGTGTCACCTGCTCTGAGGGGGTCTTCCCTTTCCAGAGCAGAGCCTTTGCCCATCTGTCTTTACCACAGCTCTCAGCTATTTTTTTTCCCCCAGAGCACTTTTCAAAATCTATGGTTCGCTTTTTCACTTGTGTATCGATGTCTCCCTACACTGGGATGTAGGCTGGAATCTGATCTCTGCATACTGTGTCCTCATCGTCTAGTGCAGTGTCAGCTACCTAGGCATTTAATAAATATTCCACGAATGAATGAATGAATGAATGAATGAATGAATGAATGAATGAATGAATTAGAAAACAGTTGGGAACTATAAAGTCCTGTGTACATCTAGGAGACATTCTATATGTATGTATTTGTATATTTATACACACACACCATATAGAAAGTGAAATCATACTCATTCTGATGATACTGGAAATTTCCCCTGCATAACGTTTCACCCAGTGGTCCTACGCCCCACAGCTAACTTAAAGGAGGAAAAGAAGTTGGCATCGGCTCCAGGCTGAAAAGATACCAGTGACTGTGACTGTCAGGCACAAAAACTGAAAATGCCATCCAGGCTATTTGTCATCAGTTTCCTGACTTGACGGATTCCCCTCTATAGTCCCAAGACAGCTTTGCCATGCTGCTCACAGAGCCTCCAACCCATTTTTTAATGTTTTATTACTTCTTTTTTTCCTGATTTATTTTTGAGATATAATTGGCATATAGCATTGTGTAAGTGTAAGGTGTGCAACATGTTGGTTTGGTACATTTGTATATTGCAATATGGTTACCAATGATTACCACGGTAGCATTGGCTAAACACCTGACCCAGTAATGTTTAAAAGAAATTGGGCTGGTAGATTTTTACCAATCTACAAGGTTTCATTATAACCCGATTAGATCATTTACAGGAACATTTACATAAACTTAGGTCTCTATAGTCTTTATAAAGTTGTCACTATGAGAAATGTCATACACAGAAAAGGAAAAGAATATGCTAATGAACTCCTATGGACAGCATCACCCATTTGCAACCATTTTCGATTCATGACCAATCTTGTTTTGTCCATATTCTTAACAATGTCCTCCTTTCCCTGGATTATTCTGAAGCGAAACTCCAGACATCATATCAATTCTTGTGTAAGTACTGCAGTATGTATCTCCAAAAGTCAAGGATACTTAACTTTTTAAAAAGAGATTTTTAAAGTATCATAATACCATCATCACACTCAGAATTTTTTTTTTAATCCTTGATGTTATCAAGTGTAGGTCTGTGTTCACAGTTCCCTGATTGTCCCATATACTTTTTTCTTCAACATTTTATTTCTTTGAAGAGAATACCAGCAAGGTCCACATAGTATAATTGGTCAATATAACTCTGAAGTCTCTTTTAACATACAGGTTCCCCTTCCACCTTTCTATTTTATTGCATTGCATCATTGGTTAAAAACCTGGGTCTTTTGTTTCAGTTTCCCACAGTCTGGATTGTGCATCATGAGAAAATTGAATTCCCATGATGTAATTTCTCAGACTTTTACCTCTTCCATATTTGTTGAGAACTAGTAGCTTAATCTAAAGGCTTGATGCAGATTTCAGTTCTTTTCCATAGATTATGGTATATATTTCCTTTAGGAAAAAATTTCTTGTTGTCTCTTTTTGTAACATTAATGGCATTGATGATCATTGCCTAGATTCTTCAATTCATTAGAGTTTGCAATGCAGTGATATTCTGATTCTATTATTCCTTCTTCATGTATTACCTGGAACAATGCCAGAAAGAGAAACTTTCCCTCATTTGGTTAGGCTGTGGATAGTTTATATAAGAAAGGCAAGACAAATGCTGATTCTTTCCCCTTAATGTAGGTTTTTTAAATGATGAGATGGTTTTTTACATCCTCCAAAAGTTCCCAATGACTTCATTTAAAATACTTCATTATTGTCCCATGGATGTGTTATTATAAACTCACGGATTTTGTGTGTTTCAATCCCGTGCAATTAGCATCCTTAATGATGCCTGAAGTATGCCATCTCTGGCCAGCGGGGACTTCCGATTGGCTTCTGAGTTCTTTGGACCTGTAGTCCTTGGTGACTGCTTTGCTCTCTGCCATGAAAATGTGCTCTAGGAAGGATCAGCCCCTTGCCTAGAAACAGTGACTTTCCCAATGGTTTCTCTCTGTGGAAAACAGTATTCAAAACCCAAAATCTGAGTGCTAGGGGTGTTTGTTGTTACTACATTGGTTACTGTTTTAGAGTATATGTATTTTAAGTCATTTTTAACAATCAGCAAATACTGGAGAAGCTCTGAAAACCTAATAGAAATTACCCTTTAATAGGCGATGGTTACATGTATAGTTCTCAAGTGTTTTCTAGTAGATTCATTCAGAGTTCTACTTTGCCTTTTCTCTCTCTCTCTCTTTTTTTTTTATTTTACCATAATGACTTTGTATCATATGCAACTGTGGTCCTTTCATGTTGTTCTCTTTTAAGTAAATTTAGTTTTCCTTTACTTTCAGGAGGATGAGGTGGGCCCAGAGAGCTTCTCTCCTTCATGGCTTTACAGATCCGTGTTCTGATCTTACTATAAAGTGATTAAAAATATGGCCACTGGGGTTTTGAGAGCTTCCTCTACTGCTCCTCTCTCTCCCTTCCATCTGGACGACGTCTGTCATTTCCCCTGTCGTCTCTGTCCTTCCTTCCCCCTTTGGTTTCTGCTCCGAGCGTTTCCTCCTCAGTGCAGGGCTTTGTCCTGGAAGAGCACTTGGGATCGTCAGTTTTGAGGGTCGCACCCGAAGCAGACTCCAGCACTGTTGGCCCTTCCTGCAGGCCCCTTGTCCTCCTTCTCAGTTAAGCCTGCAAGACACCCCCCGTTGCTGCTCTCATCCTCAGCATGGTCCGCCTAGCTTTCCAGGAGGACCTGGTGATCACTTTGGACTTCTCAGAAGTAACTGTCTTTTCCTCTACTTTCTCACACAGTTTCTAATGCCACATGGGAATTGTCGTTCCTGGTGGTTTTATCCACACACTCATTTGGAGGGTTGATGGGAACATCCTGTCTCATCATTTCTTGGTAGATGCTACCCAGGAGGTTTGCTTGTCTGTTTGTTTCATCACCTTTGTTGATCTGTCTTTAAAGAGGTGGAGTTCAAAGATGTTCAAAAGCTCAGCTGCTCCTACACCCAGATTTCCCTGATAAGCTTATTCTTTCTTTTTTTTTTTCTCTTTTTTATGTATTTTGCAGCAAAAGTTATCCCCTTTACTTTTTAAAAAATATATGTTTTTATTGATTTTTAAATAGAGAGGAAGGGAAAGGGAGAGATAGAAACAATGATGAGAGAGAAATTTTGATCAGCTGCCTCCTGCATGTCCCCTACTGGAGATTGACCCCAAAACTCGGGCATGTGCCCTGACTGGGAATCGAACCAGTGATCCCTTGGAGCACAGAACGACGCTCAACCCACTGAGCCACACCGGCCGGGCTATCACCTTCACTTTTAAATAAAAAATAAAAAACTGAGATAGTATGCACAACATATGCACAAGGAATTACAAACCACTACAGAGGAGATTTTATAATCCTTTGAAGCATTTCAGAAGAGAAAACCAGTTCAATTCTCAAGCCTAGTATATTGGAGGGGAAAGTTCTATCAAAACCTTCTAACAGGAACTTTCCAATCTCTAATTTATAGAGGCCCATTTTGACGTGCCTTTTTACTCGATGCAGACATGGCCAACTTCAAAGATCTATGAAATCTGAGCTGCTAAACTTATTCTTGATGTGACACTCTTTCAGCTGCAAATACACACATGCCAGTATGCACTCCTTCTCTCACACGTACACTCACGTATGTACACATGCATATGCACACACACACTCTGAAGAGTAACTTGACTCTTTGTGAAGCTCTGCTAGAAACTAAACTATGAACAAAAGTTGCCTGATTTGTTCAACTCTGACTCTGCTCCTTGGTTAAGTTGGGCCCAAACCCAAGGAGGTCAGTTCCCTTGTCATCAGTAAGAATAAAACAAATGGTGTTATTACAATATCATCCAGCAATGGGACCAAATGATTTATATGTTCATTTCTATATGGTTCTCCATATGGTATGAAAAGAAATTCCAATTTATCCTTCTGGTTCCTAACTGCCTTCATTATTAGGAAGTGATGTTTATTGGTCAATGTTTTAACAGGAAAATACATGGGAATGAGGTTGTTCCCTGGCCAAGACCATATGCAATCGCAGTCATCTTGATTCTGGCAAGTGGGCAGTTGTTGAACATCTGGCTGGGGTAACAGCTTCAGAGGAAAACAGAGCATCCATCCTCCTCTGGAAACAGGAACCATCAACACCACGGTCCCTTCTGCCTGGGTACCAAGACATGCGGATAAGAAAGGAAATCTACCAATAAAAAGGAATTCTACATCAAAGAAAAAGTGTTTAGGGAGAGGTTGTAATAACACGGGAAAGGCTTCCGCTTTGGCATGAGGGGAATGAAAGCAGGACACAAAATGAATCTACAGGACAACCTTTAAAGATACAAAGAAGAATAAAAATCCCAAAATGGTACAATAATGATGGGACTACAAGTGATTTTTTTTCTATTACATTTATAGTATTTTCTATTTTTAACAACGTGTGCTTATTATAACCAAAACGCTTTTTACAGGAATAAAATATGCTAATATTGTCAATGTTTTGTTCACCCTTCAAGATTCTCATGTCCCTCTTCCACAAACCTTATAAGCTCACAAAGGGATTTTCCATCCTTCAAACTTTTACAGTGCTTACAGCAGTAATTCAATAATTTGGTAAGCATCAGAATAATTTTTTTAATCCTCACCCGAGGATCCATTTATTGATTTTTAGAGAGAGGAAAGGAGAAAGAGAAACATCGATATGAGAAAGAAACATCTATTGGTTGCCTCCCATACATGCCCCAACCAGGGATCGAACCTGCCCCCTAGGTATGTGCTCTGACCGGAAATCAAACCCACAACCTTTTGGTATACGGGATGATGTTCTAACCAACTGAACAACCAGCCAGGGCTCAAATGAGTTCCTGAAAGGCGTGTACCTGAGATCCACTGTAGCCCCACTGAATCACAATCTCAGCATACAGTGCCCAGGAATCTCTATTTTGAACTGGCATACCTGGTGTTATCAGGGCAGGTATTCCCTGGACCCTACATTGAAACACTGTATTAGGGACTTGACTTTTCACTGGCTACATAAGTTGATACTTTCTGTTAATGGCTGTTCGTTACTGCAGAGCATGTCTGGTGCCTGCAACCAGATGACTAATTATAGAAAAACAGCCACAACTTGTCCCAGAGCCCTCCAAAACGATTCTGAGCAATACAGATGATCCAAAGACATGCTACCTTTTCTAAAACATTCATTATGGAGTCACATAGCAAAACCTATTCACTTCCACCTGTAATTCAGAAACTAACTGAGAAAAAAAGCAGCTAGAATAATGTGGTTTTCATGGTATGCCACCAGGCACATGTGTGGAATTCTACTTATCCACAAAGAATATCTACTTAATGATTGCTAGTTTATGCTCTGTCCAAATGCAGTAAAATAAATGAGAACATACGAAAATAAGCACATATGCCCATACATATTTAAAAAGTGGCATACTAAAAATATCTAGTGACCTCTGCCTTGTGCTAAGCTGAGAAAATAAAACCAATGACACCAAATAGAAGCAAATTATTAGACACTCAAGTTGTATACATTTGGCATATATAACAGCAAACAGGAGTTGTCACTCGCATGAGATCAGTTTACTGTGATTAGCCCAATTCAGCGTGAATTTATTATAACCAAAGGGCTTTTTTAAAAATATGTTTTTATTGATTTTTTGAGAGAGGAAGGGAAAGAGGGATAGCGACATCGATGTGAGAGAGAAACATTGATCGGCTGCCTCCTGCACACCTCCTATTGGGGACTGAACCTACAACTCGGATATGTGCCCTGACCAGGAGTCGAACCGGGACCTCTCAGTCCATGGGAGGACGTCAATCCACTGAGCCACACTGGCGGGATAAACAAAGGGCTTTTTAAAGTATTAAATAGTTCCAGATCTAGATTGGGTAGACAGCCATTCTAGAAAGGGAAAAGTGCCATGCATGCAACCAATTTAATAAATATCAAGAGGTTGCTCTACAAAAGTCAGTCTTTCCAGATTGGGAGCAGGGATTGTTTCTACTTAAGAAATGAATCCAAAAAGTGTAAGACCAATACTTCAACATACACAGCACTATGTTAAATGGTTTCCCTGGATCATGCCCAATCCTTACAGTGACCATTTTGTAGACAAGAAGTCTGAGGCTTGTAAAAAATAAACCCAAGATTCTAACGCTAGTATCTCTTCCTTCAAAATCCACTTGGCTCCCACTACACCAGCCTATTCAGAGGCAATGGAAGAATATCAGGTCCAAAGAGCAACATAGACCTAAGTCACACCTGGTGTCCGGGGCAGGAATCAAGATGTTCTGGATTGTGTCTCTCCTGGACACTGAAAGAAAGAGCCCTATTGTTATAAATGTGTGCTTGTGGGTATAAAATATCTCACAGACATGCATTCCTAGTAAAATTTTAGTACATAAAACAGTGGACAAATCATTATGGAACACCACTCAATTTTTTAAAAATTGAACACATCCATGTAATCACTTCCCAAATCAAGATACAGAGTATCACCAGCTCCCTCCAAATCTATTCCCCCCAATAGTTATCTGGTTCTCTCTCTCTCTCTCTCTCTCTCTCTCTCTCTCTCTCTCTCTCACACACACACACACACACACACACACACACACACACATACACACACACACACATACACACACACTTTTAACAAACAAGCACAAAGAATATCTAAAGAGCACCTTCTGTACATCAGGCACTAGGTGCCTTAATCTTCAGTTTATTTCATTTTCACAACAACCCTCTGAAGAAGCCATTATTATCTCCATTATGAGGAAGAGGAAATTAAAGCTCAATGGCGCCATATAACTTCCCCAGGTTGATGCAGCTAGAAATAAGTCAAGGCATGATTTGATCACAAGTCAGACAAACTCTCAGCCCATGTTCTCTCCACAACACCACAGAGCCCCCAGTTCTCCCACTCTTGAGGGACTATAACCCCAGATACACAAGAAGCCAACATTGTCAACCAGAAAGATGAGAAGGAAGACGGGTATGATCAATATACCTATCTAGCTAAGAGTTTTAACCCTATAACTAACCCTTATTTTCCACTTAATATTGAAACTTGAACATGCTGTGCCATTTTCCTGCCTTAAAAAGGAGATAAAATCTTGATGTGTGTAGAATCTTGAAGACCTTGGCAGGGGAGTGGCACTTTCACTGTGAACGTGAATAAACTCTGTTCAAGGATCAAAAAATAGATGGTTGAGGTACAAATAAATTCTGACCCCAGATTCTGCCTAGAAATAGAGTTCTGACTACTTCTTAAAATTGGCATTTCTCCCACCTGTTCTATCTCATAAAGGTCAAGTGTAGGAAATTTTTTGGCTAACAGAGCTTGTAGGGTAGGTTTTGAATAGTATAATTTTCTTTTTTTTTTAACAAATGACCTGTTATTTGTAAGATGCCAATGTTCTCATTAAAAAGAAAATGGAAAAGGCAAATGCCTGGCATTTCTTAATGAGGCTCTACACTGAGCACATTTCAGGAGTTACCAGATTTAATGCTCCCAACAATCTAATATCAGGTACTATTAAGTCCATTTACAGATTGGGAAAACAGAGAAGAAATGGTGCCCCCAAGGTAGAGAAACAATTGAATCTTGGGAATCTGGATATCCAAAGGACAGCCATGACTGTCACCAGAAGACAGAGGAATGAATTTTAAGAAGACAAATACAACGTCCACCACAATAGCCTTAGGGAATACATTTCATTTTATCTGGCCCTAAAGTCCAGTTCTGAATTATTAAGTGGTCCAATTGGTAAAATAAATGATGTAATTTTAAGTTGCAATCATGGTTCTTTTTTTTTGTTGTTGTTAATCCTCACCTGAGGATACTTTTTCCATTGATTTCTAGATAGAGTGGAAGGGAGGGGAGAGAGGGAGAGAGAAACATCGATGTGTCTCTGGATCAAACCTGCAACCAAGGTATGTGCTCTTGACCAGGAATCAAACCTAAGACCCTTCAGTCTGCAGGCTGACACTCTACCACGGAGCCAAACTGGCCAAGGAGCAATCTTGGTTCTTAATATGAAAGCTTCCTAGGTGATAAGATAGCTTATAGAGAAAGTTGGAAGAAGTGGAAAGAGGGATTTATATGTCTAGAAGCTCTCAGAGCTGAAGTTCCCACATGAAGACGGAACAGGGAAGAGATATTTGATTTGCTCAGCAGAAAAAGGGCCAGCCTCACTCTCAGCCAGTTAACTGCAAACTATTTGTGCCCTATTTCTTGGTGCCATTGAAGATAAGAAACAGGTCAATATATATCTCAGTTCCCGAAGTTAAGGAGAAGGTATCTGGCAAAAATAACTGTTCTGCTTTAGCTCCTCCAACCAGAGGCAAAGAAAAGAAACAACTCACAATTATTGTGAATAAAGTGTGCATATTTGCTGATGGGGCAGATTATGTATTGTTCTTGTTTTCACACAGAGGTTCTCTTTGCATCAACTAGAGCTAATAAATCAGGACAAAGAGGAATCAAAACAGCTATGCAAAGTGCAGTTCATAGAGAAATGTTGACACTGGACAAACCTGAGACAAAGGGGCAACACACAACCAATAAACGGTATATAACAGGAAGTACAATGACAGCCATACCCGGGCTCCAATTCCTCTCCTTTCTATCTTGCTTCCAACGTTACGTTTTCCTGCAATAAATAATGATGATATAAACTCCCATATCTTTAAAAAATTATTTGGTTTTTCCTAAGAGTTGAGACTCTTCCATTTTGAATCTCTCCCATGCATGGGACGTTTCTTCATCCTTGTATTGTGGGTGGGGAAACGAAGACACAGAGTAATTTTGGGTGACGTCACACCCCCAACGGCACCAAAAAAAACTCTGTCAAAGGGAGAACTAAGGCCAGAACCTAAACCTGCCCCATCTCCAACCCTCCACCTGGCAAAGACCCAGGCTCCAAGTCAGCAGAGGCAAGAGGCCTCAAGGTCCATCATGAGTCTGTACAGATGGCTTGTGGAGGGAAGAGGATACAGCCCTGGTCCTGGCACTGTCCCTGATTGTAGAAGCATCACTGCAATGTCCTGGTGTTCCATTGCACAGTCACTTCTCCTCTGCTGTTTTCTATGCTACAGGAATTGCAGATGGATACTTGCTCTTGAACATTCTGGAGGAAAGGAAGAAGACATTCACCACGTGGAATATTGTCCTCTATGCTATAATCTCACATCTTTGGCACAAATGCTCAGCCATAAAGGTAATGAATGCTGTGAAACACCCCTTTTCCCACAAAAAAAAAATAAGATAAAATAAAATGAAACCTCGAAATCTTCAACTGCAAGATTCGTTTTTCCAATTTCCAAGGCAAACTGCTGAAGAGAAGAGCCTTGTACTTGTCAGAACACAAAACCTATTTATCAGCTCCTGGATATTTTCTTTCACTTATTTGAAGAGGTGACTTGGGTTACTCGCTTCATATTGCCTGTGCCCATGCCTTGTATCTCCAAGACAATAAAGCAAAATGCCATTGTTCAGGGGACAGCAGAGCCCCCACATCTCTGGGTGAAAGGTGGAATGAGAGGGCTCAGCAACAGGGTCCAATCAATTAGGAGGAAAACGTTCTCTTAACTAAGCTCTGCCCCAAGGATCGGATCAACTTCCCAAGATGCTAACCTTTGTGTATCAATGGAGCAAGGAGACTGGAGAATTGATTCACTATTCTAAACGCAGGGGCAAAATGAGGGGAACTATTGATTTCTATCAAAATAGACAAAGAGCAAATAGAAGACCACAGACAGAGAAGGATTTGAATACAAATGGAAACCACCAGGTATAACACTGAGAATTACTGGACTACGTTTCAAGCCAGGGGCACCTATATCACTAGAGCATGAAAAAATGTTGAGCAAAATTCTAGGCTCAACCAACATCTCCACGTCATTGGATTTCCATTATCCTGCAAGTGGTTTTCTTTTGCCTACAGTTGCTATAGTAATGAAGGTGTTCTTGGCCAGCCTCTTGATGATAATAAATAAGCAAATAATTTAATTTCAGCTAGTTATAAGGGTCAAGAGGCAAATAAATGCAAGCTGAGGGGACAGGGCATGTAGGAGACAATCTTGGAGACTGATCTGGCAGTGCCTGTGTCCTAAAGTTCCAGGGATGGACTTCGGGGGGCTGAGAAATCCCTTGGACATGTGGGAAATAAAGTCTGTTATGTGTATGTGCGTGTTCATGTGAAGCGAGTCCTTGGCTTTCTTCAAATTCTTTACGGTGTCTTTTCACCCCTACAAAAGCTTAGGAATAACTGCAAGAGAAAATCGTTTGAGAAGGCCACTCTGCGGATCCAAGGACAAAAAGAAACCAGGCACATGAAGACTTGGGGCGGGTTGCGGAAAGGAGAAGGGAGAGTAAGGCTAAACAGATCTAGGTGATCAAGAGATGGTCAAGAGAATTTGGGGGGAAAATAAGAGAAGAGAGATTTTTAAGCAGGTTCATGAAGAGGATAGAAGAGGAAATCAGATTTTCAAAAGGCTTCCTAGGTGTTCACTCCCTTGGGATGTTCAATAAGACAAGAGTTTTTGTTGTTGCTTTGGCCAAGAGATCATGCGTGAGCCCACTCTTTCAGGCTACATGGGCACAGATTCAAGGGGAAGGACTGGATACATGTGAGCAAGTGGAAAAGGGGTTCAAACCAGGCTAACCCATGCTCACAATGAAATCTCAAACAAGCAAAATGTACCCAAGGTCCTGGTCATCGTATAACACCGCCCACCTCCTGCCCCCCCCGCCCCACACACACACACACAGACACATACACAATGTGCACTGTGCTTCTAATGTTAATGAGTCTTGCACATTACATTCCTCCATGTCCTCACTCACTTTTCTCTGAGTGATTCCCCCAATCCTATATCCTCCGAATGTTTTTTCAATGTAAAGAGTAAGCCATCCCTATGAGCCTAATTTCCACTTAAGGAGGGATAATGAAGTCATGCTGATAGGATGCATGCAGCACCTTCAGTGGGTCTAAGATATCATGGGGAGGGGCTCAGAGGGAGGCAGAGACATCAAGAAACAAGGAGAGTTGGAAGTACACTGAACAAGAGTGATCAAAGACGTAAAACAACAGATGAGGGAGGAAATGGAAGGGAGGGTCAAAGAGAGAATAAAGAATAAGAGGGAGGAGAGAACAAAGGAAGAGAGTAGAAGGAAATAAAAGGAGAAAGGAGGGTTGGGAAAGAAAAGTAAAGTAATAAAAGGATGGAAGACAAGGATGCCAGAAAGGGAAGAAGCAAGGCAACCAAATCAGTGACAGAGTTATGCAAGGTGGAAGGTCACCTCCAACAATTACATCCAACCCTGAGTGTCACTGGTTGCTTCTTTCTGCCTCCATGATTCAACTGCAGAAGGCACAGACCTCAGTCTCTCCCACAATATTGCATTGTGTGAAACCACTTCTGCCCCCACTGCCATGATGCCTGCTTCTTGTGCTCTCCCAAACAGCGATTCTCTCAGACTGGGGTGTGCATGGAAATTTAGTTCAACTAAATGCAAACTGAACCCCAGAAGACCTGCTCATACCCATTACCATAGTCATTAAGAGGGAATATTAATTGCCTGAGGCCAGAGTGCAGAAATCCAGCCAGATATCTCCTCCCAAGTGATCTGTCCCTGAGTGGATTGTAGTGGGCACACCTGTAAATAATATTCCAAATGCATTTGTCTACACAGAATTTCCTTGTCAGGATTTATAATCACATATACACAGTTGTTGTAACTGCTATAAAATATCTGTATCCCCAATACACTGTAAGCTACATCCATGGGAACAAGCCATGCCTATTTTATAACCCCCTAGTATTTGGTGCATACTAACCACTCATTAAATAATTGTGAAGAATGGGTAGATGAATTGGGGTGGGGATCCTAAACCAGAACTCACAATTCTTAACAAAGAAAACAGAATGAAAGAAACACTGCTCATTTTTCTGACTCCTCTACTAGGTTTTTTAAAAAACAACATAAAATTATTTCTCACACCTATGAAGTTTCAAACAAAAGATGCCAATCTTAACACATTTCCTTAAGCTATGCTATTCCATTCTTTTAAGCAAGCCACGATTGTTTTTTATCACCACCATCCCCCACATTTATCATCCTGACAACACAGAAAGAACAACTTGATTAAGCTTGGGAAACTTTCTCTAAAATCAAAACACTGATTGCCCAGTAAGACTCAAAACAGTAGCTTCATCCTGAACTGGCTTCTAGATTTCTAACACTGGAACAAACCAATAATCACCAGCGTTCAAGATGCTATAATTAAAGTCAGTTTATCACAGTGGGGAGAGGGTTGGGTCTAAAAGCTCTCATTCTTCAGTACTCCTCCACTCATGCTATGCAGCACCAAAGGGTAGAGTAATGGTGTGATGAATAGTTTCACCCAAATTCTACCCCAGGACGTCTCTGCCTCTCTGTGGACTTCCCTCTGTGCCTTTTTCTTGGCATTGTTGGTCTCTTTCTCTTTGTACTTTACTCCTTTTCTTGTTTTCTTTCAACTGTATTTATTTATATGTACACATTCAAAATATGAATATATTCTCCTTTGGCAAATCCAAACATTGAGAGACAATGCTCAAGTCCCCTTGACCACCACCCCTAATCCCACCCCTCACAGTAACCACTGTTGTGTTATGTATTCATTGTATTTCCATCCAAACTTCTGCCTATGCATTTACGTGCCTATATTTATATATAGAATTGTATGACCCCATTGAATAACTATTTACATAAATAAGAGGATATGCTTTTTGTTCTATAACATGCTGTTTTCACCCAAAACAATGTCTTAAAGACCTCTCTACATCAGTATAAGGCTATTTCATTCTAACACGTTCTTTTCCCCCATGGTACAGATGTGCCATAGGTTAGCTAGCTATGATCCTGAAATTAATACTGAGTCCATTTCTCATTGTTGTTATTGCCTTTGCTACATGCTATAACATGGATAAAGCTAAAAAACATTGTGCTAGCCCTGGCTGGTGTGTCTCAGTTGGCTGAGCATTGTCTCATGCACCAAAAGGTTGTTGGTTCAATTCCCAGTCAGGGCACATGCCCAGGTTGCTGGCTTGATCCCTAGTAGGGGGTGTGCACGAGGCAGCCAATTGATATTTTGCTCTCACCTCAATGTCTCTCTCTCTCTCTCACCCTCTCCCTCCCTCTCTCGCTAAAACTCAATAAAATGAAACAAAACATTGTGCTAAGTGAAAAAAGCCCTACACAATATTGTATGATTCCATTTATGTAAAATGTCCAGAATAGATAAATCCATACAGATAAAACACAGATCGGTGGTTCCTAGTTTTGGAGAGAGGAATGTGGAATGATTACTTATAGGCAGAGGGTTTCCATTTGGGGTGATGAAAAAGTTCTGGAACTAGATAGTAGTAATGATTGCACAAAACCATGGCTATACTTAATACTACTAAATTGTACACTTTAAAATGGTCAAAACAGTACACTTTACATTATGGGTATTTTGTAAAAATAAAACAAATGTAGACCTGCTGGATCACAGACTTATATGCTCTTATAATTATATTAAAGCTTGGCAAATTGCTCTATAAAATCTCACTCCTTTTCTCTCTGTTTTATTATTGTATATATCTTTTATATGTATTTTTCCCAATTTATTTCACATCTGCCTCTCCCTCACCTTCTCCGTCCCTTCTTCTTTCCCCTTCTTCCCTTCTCCCTCCCGTTCTCTTCTTCTCTCCCTTGCTCCCTTCCTGCCCCCTCAATACTCTTTCTATTTCCTTTTCAGGAGAGTGGGAAGCTTCTTCTGACCTTCCTTTCCAAGTCTATCAAAAGTTCTAACAATAGTCGTAAATATTTCCTCCACCCCTGCAAAAAAAATCAGGTAATATATCAGTTCCAACTATACATATGGCCTTCCCCTTCCAGCCACTCATGGCCAGCTTCCTGGATAGCTAGTTGAGGAACATAGACATGCTGGGGGAGGGGGAGTGGAGCATAGGATGTGTGAAACCATTACCCTTGTAGCCAGGTCAGAGCCATGGAAGCACTGCATGAGTAGAACAACCAAACTTAAGTTAGAGGTTCCAATGTATCATAATTTCTGTCACACAAATGAAGTATTTCCCTCAGAAAAGCACAGGACTTGACATTTAAGGCAGTTTCCCAGGCACCTCCTGGCCCAGAAAGGACATTTGTATGTATAAGACTTCCCAGCTATACTAGATAGGTAGTAGAGCGCAGTAGTTAAAGGCCCAGGGTCTGGTATCAGTCTACCTGGGTTCAAATCCTGATTCAACTGCTTAACTAATAAAGTGGCCCTAGACAAATTAACTGCCCCCTCTGAGCAATATTTTGTAGTCTTTACAATGAAGGATTAATAAGAATCGAGCAAGCCCAGGTGGTGTGGCTCAGTGGCTTAGCATCTACCCATGGACCAAGAGGTCACTGGTTCAATTCCTGGTCAGGTCACGTGCCCAGGTTGTGGGATCAATCCCCATTAGGGGGCATGCAGGAGGCAGCCAATTGATGTTTCTATCTCTCTCTACCATCCTCTCTCTCTCTAAAAAGTCAATAAAAATATATTTAAAAAAAAAGAATTGAGCAAGAATGTCTACAAAACATTCACCACAGGGACTGTCACATGGTGTATTAGATTCTGTTGGCTGCTGTAACAAATTACCACAACCTTCATGGCTTAAAACAACACGCATTTATTTTCCTACTGTTCTGGAAGGCATACGTTCTAAATGGGCTCCTCTGGGCCAAAATCTAGTGTCCACTGGATGCCCTAGGGGAGAATCCATTTCCTTGATTTTTACCAGCTTCTAGGATTTACTACATTCTTTGGGTCGTGTCCCCTCCCAGCAAACTCATTACTCTGACCTCTGCTTCTTCTGCTCTGTTGTCACATCTCTGCTCTGGCTCTGAATAAGGACCCTTGTGATTACATTGGGTCCACCAAAATAATCCAGGCTACTCTCCCCAGCTCAAGATCCTTAACATAATCGCATCTTCAAAATCCCTTTTGCCGTGTAAGGTAACATATAAGCAGATTCTGAGAGTTAGGACGTGGACATCTTTGGGAAGCCATTTGTGCACACCACATATGGTGAGACCCTATAGCTGCAGCTGCTTCTGTGTTACTGTGACACAGAAAGAAAACTTCTTGTCCCCCTAAAAAGAAAGTAAGGACAGTCATCGCCCAGCTCTCAAGAGAAAAGGTAAAATCCAATAATCTTCTCTTTGGAAATTCCTCCAAAATGACTTAATACAATATCTCTTTCCTTTTCCACCAATGGGCCACTTGTTTAAAGTACTAAGCACTGAATTATATTTGAAAGCACTATTGAGTGGCCCTAAAATCCTCAAAGATACTTTGGCATGAAATATAGAAGGGAACAGAGAAAGAGAAAAGTGTTCTGGGTACCGTGGGCTATCTGAACTATACTGATTTATTGTGTTGAGGAGTAGAAAGGCAAAGATCCTTCTCCGTTATCCCTCATGCTACTTTTGTTTTAAACAGCACCTCCTGAGCACCTTTTTTCTCGTTCTCTCTCCTTTTTCTTTTCTTTTCCTTCCCTGCTGTCCTTTGTCCCCCACTTCTCTCTTATTCTCCAGAAACTGATGCAATGCCAGGGTCTTCAGCGTATCATCCCATTGATTTGATGCTGGCCTTAGTTGCAATACAAAGGCAGACTTCACAAAATGACTCCAGATTCCAGCTGGCCCCAGGAAATTTGTCCTATCACTGGCTTCGGGATTATTTTGAGTTGGTGAACCAATGAGGCCATCAAGATTGTCCAACTTTCTGTCCTGCAGTCCATGTGCTAAAACCATTCTGTGGACACAAGATGGGATCATGCCAAGCATTGCAGGAGCCACACGCATGCTCCTCTATGTCCTCAGTAATAAGAAGAGGGTCTCATCAGAAGGCTCTCAGAAGCACCCCAGCCAAATCTTCCCCAATCTCATCGTTCTTCACTGCAACTCAAGCTAATCAGAGAACCGATGACTGTAGCCAGTAAATAAGACTTGTATTAATTGGGTTAGGCCTGAGTCCCATGATCTGTCTTCCCCAAAGGACATGAACTGCATGAGGTAGGGGTGGATATCCAAAGGAAAGTCATGGCAGTTGACAAAAAGCAGAGGATTGCATTTTGGGGAGACAAACACATTCTCTACCACAATGACCTTTGAGAATACATTTAACTTCAGTGAGCCTCAGTTTGTTCATCTATAAACTAAAATAATACCTACTTTTAATTTAGATTAGATGCGCTAACTCTTGTTCATCATTCATCCTGCATATGGTTTACCCTGGCAGCAGTTTTCCAATAAAAGGCAGCTACTACTATCATCATAGTTATCAAAACCATTATCATCACAAAAACTAACATATCTTCCTTTGGGTCTTACCAGGTGGGCCTTGAGAAATCTCTCAGATGGCTTGCACATCAGACAGCAGCTTTCAAATGACATAAAACAACCCGATATAGAATGTTACAGGATGAGGCGGCATCGGGGTCCTTGGTGCTTTATAACCAGTACAGTGCAAAGGTTAACTTTACAACCCTTAGTGGGCCTGAGCCCTTGAGAATGTGGTAGAAATCAAGTTTGGGAGGGGTGGAATAATCCAAATAGATGCCCACTGGTACATCACCAACCAAGGGGTGGGAGGATTTAAGAGACGTTACCTCAATCTGTGGAAGAACTTTCTTCCAGGGAAAGCTGGTTACAGCAGAAATAGCTATAGGGAAGGCAAATGAGCCTGTTGTCTCTGGAGGCTGAATGACCAAAAGACAGAAAAGGGACATCCATGGATCAGACGAGTGAGGGAGGGGCCAGTGTAGATGTCCACATCATGCCCCCCTCCTGTTAGCCTGGAACTCCATGAGAGAAGTTGCAAACTGAAATGCCTACAGAAATCAGGCAGGTAACAAAACTGAGCCAAGCAGGGTGGGTAAATATCAGCCCTAGGTGAACCAAAGATTGCCACCTCATTCCCAGGGGCAGCAACTACTCAACTCCAGCTGTCTGTGGCCTATGAGAATATAAGCTTACTCCAGATCTTTCAGTATTTCAAGATAATCCAGAAATCGGAATTTTACATGAAATATTCCTATTTTAAAAGTTGGCAAAACACTCGCATTTAAGATCTTGTGTGAGTCAGAGACAACCCATCGTGAATCAGAATTGTCGAATGGGCCCTCCATTTTGTGACCTCTATGAGAAAAGTAATTTCCCTAGAAGGCACCGTGTGGCCTTTTATTCATGTCCAAATCCATCAACACTTTATAAAATAAAATAAACTGTTAAGCATCAACTATTAGAAATATCTGGCATATCGCCACCGAATGAGTATGTGGCTGTGGTGACTAAAAACTGTGGACATTAGAACCCAAACAAGTTCTTGATGCATGTTTTAAGGGGAAGGAGAATATGAAGCAGTCGGTGTAAATTAGAACTACATTTCTAAGAGGCCTACATTGGTCTTTCTCTATGGGGAATGGGGAGTTCCTGATCCTCCGTTCATTTTTGAGGTGTCCAGTCTGGAAGCAGAGAGGAAACAGAAATCCTGGATTCCAATTCCAGTGGTGGAGGCATGGGCTGGTCAACAGGGTGAAAAAAAGAGAAAAGTCCATGTGGAAGGTGTTGAAGGTAGTAATTATCACAGAGTGATTTCAGACAGGAAATGTATTACAGCGAAAAAGGAAAGGACATCAGGATTAGCTAGGAGGCACTGAAGAATGAAACCAGTAAATTCAAGAAAAACAGTGCAGACCTGCTGAAACATTAATAGAAAGAGAAACGATGAACAGGAATGACCATGGACTGGTTTGCACTATTTTGGCCACAGAACACAGGATAACCAAGAACACAGTGGGAGTACCCCAAGTAGATGTCAGTACTTGCACAAGGCTGAAATCATACGTGCTCCCACTTCTGGTCGCCTTGGCAATGAGACTCCTACTTTATACTAATGACATTAGAATGAGTGAAACCTCATGCAAATAAAGTAATTAGAGGCAGAGCCACAGGTAGTCTGGATAGTTCCACGTCAGAGGAAAGTCTGGGGATAGTTGGGTGAGCTTATGCAGCAAAGAATAAGGTTGTAAAAGCAAAGAAATTGGGTTATGAATAAAAGGGATAAATGCTTGAGAAAACTGAGTCCTACTGGTTTTCCCACTGGTTTTGGTCAAATCATTATGGATGACAGATCATGTGGTTGTGTGTCATCTGCTCTATGTGTCTGTGTCCATCCTAGGAAGGAATCACGAAACAGGGAAAGATGGTGGTTTACCCTCCAGGTTCCCTGTGTGTGCTGCCTCACTGTTGCCCATAAAAGGGAATGAAAAGGGGGCTGGAAGCGTTTGCTGGACAGGCTTGCGGGTACACAGAGGCCAGTAATGGGATGTATTAGTTTCCTATGGTTGCTATAACAAATTACCACGAACTTGATGGCTTAAAACAATATACATTTATTCTCTTACAGTTCTGGATGTCACAAGTCCTAATCAGCGGCACTGGGTTGACATCAGAGTGTCAGCAGGCAGGTCAAATGCCTTCATCTTCTCCTGCTGTAGAATCTCTTCTGTCTTCCCCTCATGAGGATATTTGTGATTCTCTCATGAGTCTGCCTGAATAATCCAGGACACTCTCCCCATCTCAAGATCCTTAACTTTATCAATCCACAAAGTCCCTTTTGCCATATAAGGTGACATATTCACAGAGTCAGGAATGATGGATTATGACATGCACATTTTAGGAGGTTATTATCCAGCCCACCACATGGGGCAGTAGAGAGTAGACGTGGAGATGAAAGGTGATTTTAAGAATTGTAACTTAAAGTGCATTATAAATTAGATGCCCATTAATATTGTTGGCAAGATACAAGTGAAGATAGAGATTTCTTTCTAATAACTGTTAACTGTGTTTCTCTGAATTCGACATAGTTTTGAGACTGAATCACAAGGGGTACAGGTATATATGTAGGTTACAAGCAGCAATTAAAAGAATCATTTAAAAAATTACATCCAGCAACATGCATCACTTAAAGTAATCATTTCAAGTTATCGCTTCTTTGACAGCACTTATTTTCAATGAGTATTGATGTGCAAAGTAGCAGAGAAGATTTCGATATCAAAAGCTACTTATATTTTGAGTAAATATAATCTTAAATGTTGATTCCTCACCTTCCCTCTCTCTCTCTCTCTCTCTCTCTCTCTCTCTCTCTCTCTCTCTCTCTCTCCCTCTCTCCCTCCCTCTCTTTCTCTTTCTGCAACATCTGCTATCTGTATTGAAAAGCTTGGGCAATTACACAAATTAACAAACATGGGTACATCATTTTTTATTACTCACATTACCTGTGATTTCTCATTCTGAAGGGAAATAAATGAGAAATTTTAGAATAGAGGTCACAAAAGCAAATGCCCCAAGCATATGACCTAAGTGACTGAAGTGGTCCGGATGGGATAGGTGGCAAACTGAGGGTACATGCCCCACCTAGAGAAAAATCCACTGCTTACCTCTGTCTCATTACTGCCATTCCAAAAGGCAATATCACCAGAGCTTTTAAATTTTCAAGAGACGTCAAAAAAACAGAGTTCCATGTAATATTTCCTGATTTTTTAAATGTTGGAGAGTAATTCAAAACACCATTCAGGCTAAATAAAACTTATAAAACCTGTAGTTTAACACTTGGTAAACTTCATTATAAATTCTTTTAAGTAGTTTTGACTTTTTTTCCTAAAATATGTTTTTAGAGAGTGAGAAAGGGAGAGAGAGAGAGAAACATCGATGTGAGAGAGAAACATCCATCAGCTGCCTCCTGCACTCCCACTACTGGGGATCGAGCCTGCAACTGGGCATGTGCCTGACCAGGAATCGAACCGGGACCTCTCAGTCCATGGGACGATGCTCAATCCACTGAGCCACACCAGCTCGGCAAGTAGTTTTGACTTTTTAACTGGAGAACAAGAAGGGGAAGGTTTCACCCAGTGGCATGACACGGCCATATTTGTGTTACTTTGTGTATTTCTGACACAACCATGTGCGTGAACATGCACACACACACAAATACTCCACCACCACCACATAAACCTTGACTGTTTGAAAAAATTATCTTTGAAACCATAAATCCTTAAAGGATAGCTTTTATCCTTATCGTACAGCTTTTGCCAGCACTGACCAATCATTGTTTTCCCTTCAGTGAAGATCTACATAGGGTAAAAGGTTGTTGTAATAATAACCTACTTTATGTGGGTTAAAACAAGCCCCCCAAATGCAGTATGACCTGCCTCAGTGGTCAAGCTAGGCAAAATGGTCCCTGGAACCTGGGACACCCTCCTAACCGCAGCCAGAGAGGTCACTGTCCACATCCTCCCGCCTACAGTCAGGATTTGCATAAAACCACGTCAGACAAATAAGCATTCAACCAAATTTTAAAACACAATTTTTTATAGGTGATTTCGAAGTCCATATCAGCAATAAAACATGTGCACAACAGAAGCAATTTTTCAGATAGCAAGAAGAGCTGTGTACAAGATTAAACAGGACAAAGATAAAAGCGTGATGGACGGGAGCAGTCGGGAGAGATGTGCCAGCCCTGAGAAGGTGACATCCCAGCTCTGGCTAGAAGACAGTGACCACGTAAAAGCTGGGGGGCTAACTGTCTGTGGCAGAGGGAGGTAGAAACACTAAGGTCCTGAGGCAGGGATGAGCTCGTAGATGGTGGACAGAAGGCTAGGATAGCCGGAGCGAGATGTGAGAGGAAGAGAGTGGGGTGAGTAAATTGGGGTTCCTGGCAGGCATGAAGTAAGAACATGGGAGGGCTCTAAAGGGAAAGTCTTAAGCAGGAAGTGACTTAGTCTTACTTACATTAAATTTTTTTTTTCTTTTATTGATTCTAGAGAGAGAAGAAGGGAGAGGGAGAGAGAAATAGAAACATGGCCGCCTCCTGCATGCCCCCCACTAGGGATCGGGCCCACAACCTGGGCATGTGCCCTGACCGGGAATTGAACCTGCGACCTCTTGGTGCATGGGTCGACGCTCAACCACTGAGTCACACCGGCTGCATTTCAGCTCTCTGAGCCTCTTTCACTCTCTCTAAGATGTGGCTAATATCCTTGTTTTGCAGGACTCTTCAGAAAGTTAAACTGGATCCGAAAGCACCTGGCGTACCGTAAGCACACTGTGAAAATGAGCTGAAGTTGAGGAGGGGAAGCGATGACTCTACGGAGAGAAGTAGGGGTGCAGCGAGTGGAGGGCTGCTGCTCTCCTGAGCCCTGACAGCGCCCGTTCCCTTCGTTTCACGTGTCATGCCTCGGCGGCAGCTGTGCCCCCGCCAGCATCCTGTGGTGCTTAGTTTTCAACAGGAAAACGAATTTGGTTGTATCATGCTGAGAAATCCATCTTCTAATACAAATGTAACAGGTTAACACACAAAGAACACACTGCTGGTGACCACAGGGGTGAGCAAGACAGACTTCTAGACGTCTGAGCGATGTGCAACCCCCCTACCACCACCACCGTTCCTACGGTTCCGTCCAGCCTAGGGAAGTGGATGGGTTCCTTCTAACAGTACCAACCAAAAGACCAAATACCCAACCCATGAAAAAGGTATACATTGAAACAACCAGGCAAGATCTACTCAAAGCAGCAACACATCCTCAGGCCCAGCAGTTCTCCTTGTAGGACACTTCCTGTGGGTCCTGAAACCTGTGGACAGGAAGGTCTGTGCACTGATGTTCAGGGCATTTTTGTCTGTAATGGCAAGAGATTGGGAACAACCTGGATGGCCATCAGAAGGGCTGATTAGGGTCTATCCTCATGGATACACGTTCTCTGCTGCTGATTAGAACGACATACATGTTCTGACAAAGGACAATTTGAAACAAATTGTCAAGTTGAATGAGGTGCAGAACAGTGTACAGAGTTGGCTACTATTCATGCAAAGAAAGTGAGTGGTGTATTTACTGATTGATTGAGAGCCTTTTTTAGTGCCAGACACTGGGGAAACAGCAGTAAACAAAACCAGCCCTGGCTCCACGGCATTTGCAAACTGATGGAGAGAGACAGACAATGCACATGAAATAGGCTCTATGCCAGGTGGTGATTAGATATCGCTTCCATATTTATCCTTGAATTTGGCTGAACCATATGAAATTGCCAATATACAACCACTTTGACCTATAGGAAAGGTAATTTCATAAGGTCTTACCAAGTACAGACACAGACAAAATGATGTAAGAGAAATAGACAGCGGTTCCTCCGGGAAGGGACATTAAGGAGGGGAAATGCTAACTCCGCACATGGTGGGCTGATTCATCTTCTTTCTATCCCATGCATGTACTTACTGCCTACTCAGAACAAATATTATTAAATAGAAAACAGAGCATAACAGAGCTGGCACCCACAGAAAGGTAAAAAGTAGATAAGGAGGGAGTGAGGATTAAGAGCTAGGAGGAGGTGGAAGTTTTCTAAATGCAGTAGTCAGGTGATGGAGACGTCCCGCAGAAAGGTATGCTCAGCTTGAAATCATAAGTGGCCTTTTATTTGTGATTCAACTCAATGGCCAAGGACAGCACAGTTCCTAGACACGGATTGGGAGAGGACAATGGTAACCGGGGAGAGGCCTGGGCAGGATGAGATGCTGTGGAATCTGTGCCTCAGCTCATCAGCGCACCTGCCCCAGGTGAACCTCACGGGTCTATACAAGCACGGATCGCAAAAGGCCACTTCCCATCGTCACCCTCAGTGTTCTGAGTGCCTCCCTCCAATGGACAAAACCTGCCAACTTGATCTTTCCTGCAGGAAATGAAAACCAATGTATCGTTCCAGCACAGAACAGAGAAGCGGCCAGGCAGCTAGGTCACATGGCCAGCGGCAAACTCAGGAGGGACAGGTCATGAGGGACAGAGATGAGCAAAAGGTAGAAGCAGGTGGGATGACAGCCAAAAGCACACAGAGATTGAACCTGAGGTTCCTAAGGATGCGGCCTGGCATAGAGCAGCCGCTTGTCTTGGGCCAGCCCCAAGCCTAGTCCCTCTGCTCCATGAGTGGGCAGCCAGGCCCTGAGCAGACTAACGTGGCTTTGAACTCAGTTCAAATTCCTGCCCTCTACTTCCTAGTTTTGTGCCCTGGGGCACAGTGATGAACATCTCTGAGCCTCCATCCTCCAGTCTGTCAAAGGCAGATAAAAACAAGGCCTACCTGGTTAGTATCTTTATTTTATTATTAATTATCTCGCCGTTCCTTTCGGCATGCTTGGCTGGCTTTTTTAATTACTCTGTATGCTTATGCAAGAATAATCCTCACCTAGGCGAATTCCCACTTCCTTATTTTTCTGAATCCTCCAGAACTTTCAAGAATGTAGCTTGTTCCAGAGACAAGAGAGAATTTACTCTGGAGAGGATTAAAACAATAGTGCCTACCTCTGTAAAGTATTGTAAAATTAAATGGGATAGTGCATAGGGAGTACCTACCACAGTTCCCAGCACTTTGTCAGTTCTCAATCAGTGAAAACATCTTTATTATCTATCCGTAAACACCATGGATCTGCGGCATCAACAAGTGATGACTAACAGCACACCTTGAACCCCAGGCACCTGCCCGGGTAGTAAAGGGTCTGACCTTGCCTCTGTGGGCATGCCATGTGTTTACAATGCACTGGTCTCTCAGCCAGGACTGCCGCTCTGTGCGACTGCAGGGGGCAGCCTTTATACTGTGTTCCATGAGCACAGCGAGCACAGCCCCCACCCGCCTGGCGCCTGGAGTTCTGCAACAATGCAGCCTCGTGTGCTACAGTGTCAGGTTTGCTGGGTTATCACTGTCGCATTCGCTTCCATGATATCTCACCCCAGCTGCCGGCCATCCCCAGTGCACGCAGCCATCTTCCTTAGCAACTGTCACCCTATAAGCAACTAGGGAGATACTTACCTGAACCCACTTTTTCTGATTTATGAATCAATTGGAAATTATCAGGAAATATTTGTGCCTCTCCTCTGAAGATGGTTCTTATCCTTAATTGCAGGTAAATGTAAAACTCCCTTTTTTAATGCTAAGATGATCTGCCTAGGCGCTTAGATGAGGTTTAGAGCTGAGAGGGAATTTAAGGATGCCGTAGGCTGCCCCTCTTTGTTTGAAGAGGAGAAATGGAAGCTCAGAAAGGAACATGGACTCAACCAAGTTCATTCAGCTCATTGGCAGCTCTCTTTACTGTTCCACGTCCTCAGTTCACTCTTAAGTACTTAGTAAGATGCTAAGGGACCTATGGAATTCACCTGGGCCTTAACTCAAAATCATTTCCAGTGAAAAGGTACCGCTGACATCAGTATCCAACCCTTCTTCTGCTAGCAACAACATCCAATTGCCTTTGGGAATCACCTCTCCCCAGTCTCATCAGTCAGGACATTAATCAAGGCACCTGCTCTCCCCAGGTTAAGGTGGGACTCAGAGCAACCGATCAGACTTATTCCTCCCAGAATCCACATCTCCGGGGAAAGACAAGGTGGGACTGATTCACCTTGACTGCTGTGTGCTGAAGCTGCTGCCCTGCCCATCAGAGCAGGCTTCGAAGGTCCCCAGAGAGGCCCTCCTTCCTACCCTTGCAGAAGCATGCTTTTTCAGAGCATCCCTGAAACCCACCAGTGAATTACTTTTCAATCTAATCTAGCCAAGCCATTTAACCCACAGCTCCCCAAAACAAATGTCTGCAGTAGAGAGACAGGTACAGGAAATACATAAACCCATTCAGTAGAATCTAAAGAGATGGTCATGTGGGATGGACAGAATAGTGGCCCCCCAAGGAGTCCGCATCGTAATTCCTGTTAGTTCTCATGGCACTTTTTGCTAAGGTAACAAAGAGCAGACTCAAGGACAGAAGAACAGAGACCTGAGGCAAACCACTAGAGACCCGCTTCCAGGTCCAGGTGACTTCCTTCAAGTCAGTGACACAGCAACTAGCTTGCTCAAGCAAAAATAAAAAGACTTCCTGGTTCTGAAAGCACTTGAAATTTCTGAGTATACTTACATTTGAAAAATCGCTTTGCCCTTACCCCTTACGTACACAGTGTGCACTAGATTAATCTGCATTCATGTAACAGTGCTGTGTAAGCTTGCTCCTAAGTGCTTTCATCTATTCAACCATCTAATCACTGCATTCCTTCGACAAACGTTTACTAGGCATGTACTGTTTAGCAGGTGCGGCCAGTGCAGGGGACATGGAGCGGGGACATCTCAGCCCTGGTCTGACGGAGCTCAGTCAGTTTGGGAAATGGCCGCCCAAGCAGACCCTCACCCAACAACATGTTGGGCATTCCCTGGACGCAGGAAACCCAGGGGGACCTGGGGGCACAGAGGAGGGGCACCTAACAGCCTGGAATGGGGTGGAGGACAGTCAGGAAACACACCTTGAAAATCTGAGAGATGTTTAGTTTCCCAACTAGACTGTGGGCTTCTCATGGTGACTGCGTCCTCTGTCACCCCAGGCAGCCCTCAGCCACAGCGCAGACAGGATGGGGTGGGACATCTTCGTGCACACTGGATTTTCACACATTCATTAAAAATATATATTAAAACAGCCCTGACCAGCCTGGCTCAGCGGTTAGAGTGTTGGCCCTGGGAGCATAGGATCATGGGTTCAATTCCAGGTCAAGGGCACGTACCTGGGTTGCAGGTGCTATCCCTAGCCCCGGTCAGGGTCATTTAGGAAGCAACCGATTGATGTGACTCTCTCACATCGATATTTCTCTCTCCCTCCCTCCCTTCCACTCTACCTAAAAATCAATGGAAAAATATCTTCGGGTGAGGATTAACAACAACAATATATACAAAGCCACTTTAAAATGGAGCCAGAGTTGCCATCCCAGAGAAACTGCCTTGCATGTCTTATGCTTCAAACCTTGGAATGTTAAAACAGAGCAAAATAACCTTTGGACTGGGCCTAAAGCAACATTATATCTCAAAGCACAGTTCGCAAGGATAACCAGAAAGCAGGTATTATGACCACTGGACTGATGACTACCAGGTTGAAAATTAAAAACACTGTTTTTCATTAACATCACTATGTTAGTTTATCTGCACCAATAGAAATGCCTCCCTTCTACTGACGTAATTGTTCCCCTTTCCCCCTCATAAATGCCCATCTCCTTTATCTCCTAATGAAAACACTAGTTGGGTTTCTGCCTGAATCAGTGCATCTGGAATAGCTGGGGTTTTTTTGTTTTGCTTTGTTTTTCAAATAAATGCTTGTTGCCTCTCACTGCGGTCTTTTCTTTTCAGATTAACACATGGAGAAGAAAAGGAGGACTATTGCCCCATGATGCTCTGCAGGTATTATTTCTAAGGGGCTGCAGCTACTTCTAATCACAACCCACGTTAGTGCACGATGTGATGCTCTGGCCCACTCCCATGTCTTACGAGGGCAAGAAGCCGTGTCCTTCTTGATCACAGCTGAAGCTCAGTGTCTGGCACAGGGACTAGAGGATGAATGGAGTTTAGTTGGGCTGAGGTTTTGCAGTACTGTTTCTTCTCCTGTGAGTGATTGCATTGCTCCTTCACATTAGGGCAACACGGGCACAAGCATCTCTGGCTTGAGCAGAATCGACCCCGACCCCACCACCGTTACTCACAGAGGCCAGCAGGATGGAGTGGGCATGTGAGACAGGCCTCCCGCACCTCCTCCGCCAAGTCTTCAAACATCATCCGTCATGTGGAAAAAGGCTCCAGGCCACTGCTGCTTAATGGGCTATGATGGATGAGCACAAATGCAGAGAAAGGCTGTGTTTACCAATTAAGAGATAAGATGCCACTAGGTCTCTTTCTGTCCTCTCCATGAAGCATGTTTCTATTGGGGCGAATGAGACTGAGCCCAGAGCCATCAAGAGCTGGTGAGCAAGCCCAAAGCAGCCTATGGACCTTTGATTTGGGGGGGCACAAAATAACCTCAGATGATGTTTCCTCATCTGAGGAAACATCACCTTTACGAGGCCTCACGAAGAAGATGCACAAGTAATGGATAATAATCACATGTCACTGTGTGAGCTATGATGGTGTCATCATGGGGCACCTGAGGGGGTCTGGCTACCTGGGGAAGTAACGACCGAAGGCGGGACTGGTTATTATTTCTGCACAAGGTATTGTAACCCGAGAGCATATTCCAGAGCAAAACAGCCTTAGCATCTTGTTTCTGCCTGTTTTGAGCTGCATTAGTAACAAGTTACTACTCTGGGTTCTCAGTTGCTCTGAGAAATGTGAGTGAACGGTAATAGCTCCTGGTTCATGGGGTCATTGTGAGCACTGTGCACCTAAAGGACATGAGAAGAAGGCTGGGACACAGTAAGTGCTCAGTAAACACTGGTCATTATTACCAGGGCTTGGACCACAGGGAGGTGAATGAGACTCTTATTTGAATGTAAAATTTAAGAGGGTGTCAAAAGACTCAGTGATAACCTGGCCAGTGTGGCTCAGTGGTTGAGCGTCGACCCATGCACCTAGAGGTCACCAGTTCGATTCCTGGTCAGGGCACATGCCCAGGTTGTGGGCCCAATCCCCAGTGGGGGGCATTCAGGAGGCGGCCAATCGATGTTCCTCTCTCTCTCTCTCCTTCTCCCTTCTTCTCTCTCTAAAAATCAATAAAAACATATTTTAAAAAAATGTTTTTCATTTTATTGGTTTTTAGAGAGACAAGAAGGGAGAGGGAGAGAGAGATAGAAACATTGATGAGAGAGAACATCGACTGGCTGCCTCCTGCATGCCCCCCAATGGAAATTGAGCCCACAACCTGGGTATGTGCCCTGACCAGGAATCGAACTGGTGACCTCTTGGTGCATGGGTCGACACTCAACCACTGAGCCACACCGGCCCGGCAATAAAAACATATTTTATAAATAAATAAATAAATAAATAAATAAATAAATAAATAAATAAATAAAACTATGGGTTTTATAAGAATTCTGATCAGGGTGAGAGAAGGGAAGGCTGGTATTTTCCAGAAAGAGTCCAAGGAGAAGAAGGTGGGACGTGCAGGTAGCTCCAGAAGGCACACACAGGGCAGCAATCCCATTGTGCTTGACCTTGCCGGTCCTGGCGGCCCCTGCAGAGAAGCTCACCAAAATGCGGAAAGGAACAACAGGCGCCATGCACGGCAGGGGCCTGGGCTCCACTCAGCTCTGTAGCCAGGTGGGAGGGTCCTGGAGGCTGTCTCAGGCTGTCCACCTACGGGACAATTTTGAAGAGGGTGTGGGGAACCTTTGGTCCACCTATTGCTGAGGCTTCAGAAGAGGAACTCCAGCCTGGGAGGTGACTGTCCTGGTGCCAATGGCATTCAGCTCGGCCTGCCTGTCTCTGCCATTCATCCATACGCACTGCGAACCCCAGCTCTGCTTGTCCGTGAAGATGAGCAGAAAGAAGCCTGCCTCTCAACTCCAGGCTGCTCTGACTGTCCAGATCCCAGACTCAGAATCACAGACACCTTGGAAACCCTGGTTGTCATAAATGAGACTATACCCAGAGTTACCGTTCCAAACCCTTGGTCTGTGCACTGGCTGCGGTCTGCATTGCTCAGACCTTACTTCTTCCTCCCAAGTCCCTCCAAGCCCCAAGAAAAAAATCCCCCCCTCCATAACCACCCCCCCTAAGAAAGCACATTTTTAATAAGACCCAGTGAGGTGAGGATGATCCATTCTCCAGTCAAGCCCAAGGAAGGAGAGATCTGTAAGAAAGACCTGGACGCTGTTTTAGCCTGTGAGCAAATTGCTGGATCTCCTTATGCCTCAGTTACCCCATCAATGAAAAGGGGCGATCACGCCACTGTGACACCTTATTGGTAAAATGGGGACACTAACAGTACCTTCCCGTGTGATGGGTATGAGACTAAAATGCAAAAGTGCAGGTAAAGCAAGCATTCAGCACAACGCCTGGCATATGACAGTGTTCAATAGCTGAGAGCTGTTTACTATCACTTTATAACCACTGCCATCATCATCATTATTATTAGGTTGCAAAATAAGGACTAGAGTTAGATTCTGTGTGTAAAGCACCCATCACGGCCTGGCACACAGCAGGAGCACAGTAAGTGGTCAGTATTGTCATAAGGATGGCAACGAGGAAACAGTAAAATCTACAAGGCATTCCGAAGAGGAATACTAAAATACAGCTTTTAAAAATGTTTTTTCTTTATTGAATCCAGAGAGAGGAAGGGAGAGGGAGAGAGAGATAGAAACATTGATGAGAGAGAACATCAATTGGCCGCCTCCTGCATGCCCCCCACTGGGGATTTGGCCCACAACCTGGGCATGTGCCCCGACCAGGAATCCAACCGGCGACCTTTTGGTGCATGGGTCGACGCTCAACCACTGAGCCACACTGGCCGGGCTAAAATAGTATTTCTAAACAGAACTCTATAAGCACACTTTAAAGATAAAATGCATTTCTAATTGGCAGCATTGTTTGTACATAAACAATTTATCTACTCAAGGTAAGAACACAGTTTTTTCTCAAGTGGATTAAACCACTGCCACCCCATACCCCAGTTCCTCTTTTTGCTACTCATATGCTGGGTGAATGCTTTCTTCTAAGAGTGTAGCCTGGTCCATTTCACCCCTGCCGGGACAGGGTTCCAAACTAAGAGCCTCAGGTGTAGTGGCTCCTGACTTTACATCATACCGACTTCTGGACTGATTAGAAATTACCCCAAAGAAATGAAAAGTCTCTATAGCTCAGGGCTCATGATCTGAAATCACAAAACTGTACTCTTCCCCCACAGATGGTTTGGTTCAGAACATTTAGTCTCTGACCTTAAAGAAAACTTTTTAATAAACTACTTTGGGCCAGAAACTTTGGTAAATGTTCAGTCTAGGAGACAGGCCAGTCAGAGTTGTACAACAGCTCTCTGTACTTTTCTATGTGTTTGGAGTTAGTTCATAAATAAAGAGTAAAAAAAGCAGGCTCATGCCACCCAGGTTGCTGAATTCAGTGATGCTGGAATCACAAAACCTTGCAGTTGGAAGCGGTCTCAGCAGGCTAGCTGGACAAGCCCGGCTTCTCTGCAGGTCCCTGAGGGTGCACGCTAACTTCCTTCCAACTCAGATACAGTTTGGCCTCCGGGGACTGCTCAGGCCTCTCCTTCCTGCCTGGGTCCCGATTTCCTCGCTCCTTTTCCATCTCCACCATCCAGCCAAGGGTCTTAGGAATACATGATGACTCCCACTGAAGCATGCTTGGAAGTAAGCGGAGGGGCTTCCGGGATCCTGCAGGAAGGAGGGGGGCTTTCTCTGGGGTACCAGAAGAGCAGAAAGAGCCCTTAGCTGGGACTCAAGAAGCTAGTACTACATCTAACTCCACTATGAAGCCAGTCTCTCTGGCCCTCCACTTCCCTGTCTGTAAGAATTGGGAGGAAAAGGAGATGATCCCAGTCCGCCTCCTTTAAAGTGAAAGAATGGACATAAACACTCAAAAGACCATCTCAACCCTGGATGCCTGTTAGTATCACGCGGGGTTCTTTTTTAAAATTCAGATGTCTGGGCCTCACTCCAGAACGATGAAATCAGAAAGCCCTCTGTGGATGCTAATGTGTGTGCAGGGCTGGGAGCCCCGGGCAAGAAAAAGTCGTGTTGACTAGGAGGGCTGCTCAGAGTGTGTGGTCCATGGGCCTGCTTGTTGTGGGTTCCTGACAAGATCAGCACAGAAATTGAGAGTAAGGGTTTAGAAACGTCTGTAGCAATTTTGGTACTGCTCCAATGTCCAATAGAGGATCACTTTTCCAGTAACTATTTTTATTGTATTTTACAAAGGTATCTGACAACAAAGAATTAATAACTTTTTTTAAAATATGTTTTTATTGATTTTAGAGAGAGAGGAAGGGGGAGAGAGAAAAACATCAATGTGAGAGAGAAACATCCGTAAGCTTGCTCTCACAGGCACCCCAAGCAACCAAGGACTGAACTTGCAACTTGGGCATGCGCCCCAACTGGGAATCGAACTGGTGACCTTTTGGTGCATGAGACAACGCTCAACCAACTGAGCCACACCGGCCAGGGCAGATTAATAATTTAAAAAACAACAACAGGTCTCACCACTGCTTTTGTTTTAGAAGCACTGGTGTAGAGGTAAGGGAGCAGCCTTGAAGTCAGATGAACTCTACCCAGACCTGGGCTCTGTCCTCCATTAGCTGCTCACAATTGCGCACACTCACTAAAGCTCTTTGGACGCAGTTTCCTCATCTGAAAAATGGGAATCCTCATACCTGCCCTGGGTTAGTTTTCCAACAAGTCCAGAAGTCAGTTATGAAGAAAACACCTTTCACAATGTAAGTGATTCATAAATAGAAAACTGAAGTTCTACATATGATGATTTCAGTACAGAGGGGGAGCTTGACTCATAGGGCACACCGAAGTGCTCAATAATGTAAGGTTAGAGTTTTCCATGTTGAGTTTCTGAATAACCAAGGAGAACATGGACTCTGCAGCCAAGATGTCGCACGTGCTTACTAGGTCTGTGATATAAAGTGAATGGATTAAGTGTTCCAGTGCTCAGCAGTGACATGAGGGTAAATAATCCATGAGGGGTGTAAGGATGAAATAAAATTAAGTACACATCATGCACCATGCATAGCACTTGGCCCTGTTTAAGTGCTCAGTAAACAGTGTTATTTTACTATGATAATCATGTCATTATTGTCCTTTCACTTCCCACCCAGGGTCGCAGGGATCCTGTCCGTGTCAGCCCCAGCACAAGGGACCAGAGCTACAGTCTGGACCCAGCACTGAGGTGCTGTAGCTCTCAGCCAGGCCTCCGGCACCTCTGCAGCCTGTGCATGAGGCCACTACATTCCATGGGCTTCTCCCTCTCACCTCCGAGTATGTGCTAAACAGCTTACCAAGCAGCTTCAGACTCATTAACATCGAATCAGTACTAATTGGCTGCGATTCCGCAGGCTGGGTTCCGGAAGAAGTCCTTCCAGGGATCAGGTGGCTGCTAGAATCCCTACAAAAGCATCCTCCTGACCTCTGGGGACCAGCCACTGGGTGGGTGGGAGAGGGAAGAACAGAGTTGGGTGCTGTAAGAAACCCAAGCCTTTCCAGCTCTAAGACAGCCACAGGACCTAAGCACTGAATGACAGACTGAATGAACAGAGTGGTCAAGCTGGATCCATTCGACACATTTGTTGAGCACCTACTCTGCTAGTTGACTCTGCAGAGAGAAATAATATGAATGGCAACAAGTCCACACATTTCCATAGGCCTTGCAGAAAGGTCTTTGACATGTGGTGTCTCAGCTAATCTCCCAATAGCCCTGGGAACTGGGCACTGGGGCCATTTTACATACAACACAAATTAGATCCCAAAATAGTGAAAACAAAGTGCCCTTGCGCTGGGCACTTTGCACATTACACCCTTTAATCCATTCACATGAAGCTGCCATGGTGCCCATTGTTCAGAAGAGCAGATTGGGGCTTGGACAGGTTAAATGACTCACCCAAGGTCATACAGCTGGTCATCAGAGCCAGAATTCGAACCCAAAGACTTGCTGTCAACCGCCGAAGCATCCTGCCTTTTCCCAGGAGAGACAAGGGCTCAAATTAAGCCCATCAAACTCCCATCAGATATCCACCAGGTCATTTGGATTGGGGCCTCATTATATGCTATTGTGTATGTCTTTTTACTGGTTTTTATTGATGCCACACAGTTCTGAGCAAAGATGCATTCAGTTTCAGCTAACCTATTTCCTCACCATCTCTTCTCTACCTCCTATTGCCTGTTGAAAGTCAAATAACCATGGTAGACCTGCCTTTCAGAGACTCTCGTTTTGAAATCCCACTCAAGCCACGGAGCTAGACTGGGATCAAGATCGGAAGCCTAAACAATACCAGGAAGGCCCATGCTCAAGCATAACCCCCAACTCACTGTTCATTGACGAGGAGACCCAATAGCTTTACCTCTGCTTAGCGATTATTTTATGTCCATTAAGAGTCATTGAATGGCAAAAGAGAGCACTTACAGACCCAGAATAGCTATTTTGTTGGTTGGCTGTGCATTTTTTGGAAATAAAATAAGCTTTTAATTCAAACACAACTTCCAACAAAATTATCCAAGAGTGAATGAGAAGGAGGTAACAGTTGAAGTGGAGAGAGGCTGGGGAGGCCAAGGGATACAGATGGGGGAACCAGAAAGGAGGAAGAGAAAAAGAGGGGATAATGAGAGCAGAGGAAAAGAGACAGAAATGGCAGAAGATGGAGAAGAAAAGAAGGGAGGAGAGAGTGGAAGAGAAAACTGAGAGATGTGGCAGAGAGATCCGAGGGGCTGATGAGAAAAGGAAATTACTAGAGATGGAGCTGAGTCATAAAACTTTGAAGTTTATAGAAAACTCATGGCCCCAGGGTTTAACAAAAGGTGTTCAAACTTGCCAGACTGGAGAAGCAGCAGGACTTCTAGAATGTGTTTGAGTAAGGAGGCCACAATGCCTTCTAATCTGATTCTAGGAAAATATCCATTTGCCCCAGGGATGGAAATAAAGACACAAGAAGTAGCATATTGGGCAGTGTCCACTCAGGAGTATTGGCAAGAGCCATTCCCCAGGTGTATCACCTGGTGGGGAGAGGCAGGCTAGGTGATGCAAAGGCTCACAGGTGGAGGTACAGCCTTGCTTCAGAAAGATCTTGCTGCAAACCCTGGAGACTTCTGGACCAGGGCTTTGGACTGGGTTGCAATGACGTAATGTATCTGAGGCAGTGGAAGTTTCCTCCAAATGAAGAAGAAAGGCAAGAGGCTTGAGCAAGTCAGGCAAAGCAAGCTTGGCAGCCAGAGCCCTGGAGTTAACCTCAAGACAGCCCCTCTGACTCGCACAATGCTGTCTGGCTCTACATAATCTCTGTCCTCAGCCCAGCCTTCTTCCTGGTTATAGAAGCTCTGTACACTCACCATAGGAAAAACAAAACAAACAACAACAACAAAACAAGCAAAAGCAGAAGGATGCAGAGAAAACTTCCAGAATCTCTCACCCAGTGGCAACCCTTAGCACAGGACTGCTTAGGGGTTGAGATTAGGGTTCAAAGCCAGACTCAGGTTCTCACTAATTGAACTGAATGACTCAGGGTAAGTCGCTTCACCTTCCTGAACCTCAGTTGCACCACCAGTATGACAGAAGTAACAAAATGTGAAAAAATAAAACAAAATGCTTGATGCGCTGTCTGTCACATACAGGAAAGCTAATGATATTATTTACTACTGTCATGTGAGTAGATTTCCTTTCTGTCTTTTTCCCCCTGCATATAAATGTGGTCTATGCAGTGCACCCAACATAGTCAGAAGGATATTTCCAGGCCACTCAAAAAACAACGATGATACTTCCTAAATGCAATCATCAGATCACTTCTCCCTTTGATCCAAGAAGGGTATTAGGACTCATCTCTAACTCTTCCTTTCTATCACCCAAAGAACCTGAAGGTGCCCTGCTCAGCTGCACAGTCAAGCTGGGAGGGACTACAGAGGACACAGAAAGGACAGCGCCAGCAGATGTGAGCCGTGCCAACTCTTAACAAAGGCTGGAAAAACCACCCACTTCAGTCAACCAGCAACATGTCAAACAAGAACCTGGTCTATTTTTTTCTCTCTCTTCTGCCCCCCACCAAAAATATTAGGGAACTGTAAAAGCGGGCTTTCAGATTCTTCATATCAAATGGAGAAACCTCCAGACCTTTGCACATGCTGTTCCCTTTCTTGCAATGCTCTTCCTCAAGTACCTGGAGGAATCACATCCTCTCCTACTTGATCTGTCTGCTCCCAAATGGCTCCTGCTCAGGGAAGCCCTCTCTATTCAAAATTGGAACCCCATTGCATCATCACCCTAACCCTCCCTCTCGCCCTTCCCTGCTCCATTTTTAACTGGTGCTTGCTGCCAGCTGCCATATTACGTACTTTGCTTGTGTATGCCTGTGTCTGCTTCCCCTCACACTGGATTGCAACCAAAGATAAGACAGAATATCTTGCGATTTTGTTGACTGCTGTCCCCGCAGCACTCAGAGCCTATAGAAGGCTCTCAACCACAATTTGTTGCGTGATGGGATGAGTTGTTTACACTCCCCCAATCCCTGGCATCTGCGAGAAGGTGTAAGAGGTCTTATGACGAAGTTGTCCATATTATAGATGGGGAAACTGAGATCCAGACAGGCGAAGAGACCTGTCCCAGATTTCAGCCAGGTTCGGCAGTTCGTCTGGCAAGAACCCCCACGTATCAGTGTTAGAATGTAATTTCCTCTCCAGGCTCCGAGGACTGTTCATCTAGCCTGTCTCAGAAACAACCTCCATAACCCAACAGCAGGGTGGGAGCCTGACTGCCACCCCTTGGTCTGCACTGACTAGTAATGTGAGGTTGGCACGTCTCTCGAGGATTCCATCCGGCCACCTGCAAAATGGAACAATAAACAATAAACCCTGCTCTTACACCAACCAGTGTTGCTCTGAGAAGCAGTAGAACATTTTGGAAAGTTTCTTGGCTTCCAGAGGGGGAAGGGAACCTAGTGAGGCATGAGGAGCCCTTGCTGGGTGCTACTGGGGGTGCTGAGGTCACCATGCCTTCCGTGAGGGCTGGCCCGATGCCTCTGCAATTTCCCATTCAGATGCTCTCCCACCACTTGTCACAAGCAAGGGGGATGCTGGCTCAGTAAAGGACAAAACAAGAGACACTGCTGCACCCATGAACTAAGCACGCCCTCTGCCTGTGTGTTCCTCCTGTCTTGTCCCTCCTCCAGCTGTTCCAGACAGACACCTGTGTGCTTGGACAGGGCACACTTTCCACCCTCCGTCTGTCCCTCTCCAGGAAGCAGTCCCTTGCATATCCACACAGTTTCCCTCTAAGAGCACTATTACAAAGTGCTCCAAAGGAAGTTGCTGAGGTGCCTCTGGCTTTCTGTGGAGTCACTGTAAATGCCACCATCCTCACTGGTGACAAACATTTGTTTTCTGTATGTCCCATGCCAGACCTGTGCCGAGCACTCCATGTAGCATACAGTGTCACCTACTCCTCACACAACTCTATGAAGCAGGTAGTATTGTAATGCCCATTTCAAAGGAAACCGCCAAGCCAATGTGGCTCAGTGGATTGAGTGTCGTCCCATGGACTGAGAGGTCCCGGTTCGATTCCTGGTCAGGGCACATGCCCAGGTTATGGGTCCAATCCCCAGTAGGGGGCATGCAGGAGGCAGCCGATTGATTTTTCTCTCTCACATCAATGCTTCTACCTCTCTCTCCCTTCCTCTCTCTCTAAAATAATCAACAAAAACATATTACCAAAAAAAAAAGGATGAAAAAACTGAGACAGAGTGTTTAATTAAATTCCTCCAAAGATTCAGTCATAAGTGGCAGAGTGATGATTCAAAGCTAAGCACTTACCTTACTGGGAAAAGAGCATGATGGTGACAGCTATCTGTCCAAAAACGAATGTGTGCTTCCTTAACATAAATAGTGAGGTGCTGCTGCTAGGAGGCAGCTGCCCAGCCAGGGACTACATTTCCCAGCACCCCTTGCATCTAGGTAGGGCCATGTGACTAATGCTTACCAATAGGAAATGAACCAGAGTTTTTAAGAGGTGAGAAACCTTCTCCTCTCTCCTTCCCTCCAAAGCCTGGTTGCAGAACACTCTAAGGTATTGCAGGAGACAGAGCCACAAGATGGAAGAGCTTGGGTCCTTAAATCTCCACGTGGCAGGACGCTGCTTGTTGACCTGCATTGGACCATTGGATGAGTGAGAAATAAGCTTTGCTCTTAAGTCAGAGGTCCAAAAGCTTTTTCCTGTAAGGGGTCAGGCAGCAAATATTTTCAGCTTTTTTTCCCCCTGCCTTTTATTGTCCTGGAGGACTCCTGTAGATTCTTTTTTTTTAAATGTATCTTTATTGTTGAAACTATTGGTCATACAGTCTCTGTCACAATGACCCAACTCTGCCATTGTAACATGAAAGCTTCTGTAGATAATCTATAAACAAACACAATGGGATGTCGGTCCCACCCATTTTTATTTCTTTTCTTCAATTATTTTATTTTATTGTTGACAGTATTACAGATGTCCTCCAATTTCCCCCCCTTTACTCCCTGCTCCCAGCCCCTGCCCCACCCAGGCCTTCACCATACTATTGCGTTTCCATTTGTTACGCTTATATGTATAAATTCTTAGGTTAATCTCTTCCCACGCGCCCCCCCCCCCAATCCCCTCTCTGCGATTTGTCAGTTCCATGCATCCATGCCTCTGGACCTATTTTGTTCATCAGTTATTATGTTCATTAGATTCCACTTATAAGTGAGATCATGTGACATTTGTCTTTCTCTGGCTGGCTTACTTCACTGAGCATAATACTCTCCAGGTCCATCCATGCTGTCGCAAAAGGTAAGACATCTTTTTTTTTTTTTTTTACAGCTGCGTAGTATTCATTGTGTAAATACACCACAGCTTTTTTATCCACTCATCTACTGATAGGCATTTGGGCTGTTTCCAGATCTTAGCTATTGTAAATAACACTATTTTGAACACAGGGGTGCATATATTCTTTCTGATTGGTGTTTCGTTTGCCAATGACACATCTGATAAGGGGTTAATTTCCAAAATATATAAAGCTCAACAAAAGGAAGACAAATAACCCAATCAAAAAATGGGCACAGGACCTGAATAGGCACTTCTCCAAAGAAGACACACAGATGGCCAAGAGACATACGAAAAAAAAAAAAAAGCTCAATGTCACTGATCATCAAAGATGCAAATTAAAACAACAATGAGGCATCACCTCACACCTGCCAGAATGGCCGCCATCAATAAATCAACAAACAAGTGCTGGCAAGGGTGTGGAGAAAAGGGAACCCTAGTGACTGCTGGTGGGAATGCAGACTGGCACAGACACTGTGGAAAACAGTATGGAATTTACTCAAAAAACTTAAAAATGAAACTGCCGTTTCACGCAGCAATCCCACTTCTAGGAATGTACCCCACTCCATCTTTCCTCCCCAGAGTGAGAGGGCCAGGAATCCAGGTGCAGGCGTCACTCACTGCCCGTGGACAATCAGAAGGGGGGTCCCCAAAGAGAACACTCTATTTCCCTGTCTAATAGCACTTCCTCCCAAAGGCTTTAGTCGTGTAGATTCAAATGGAAAGCGGCATTTTAAAAAGAGGACAGAAATGCTGAATAAAATATTAAACAGAAAAACCCAATGCAGCCCTTAGAAGTTAATGCCCCGACATGACATTTGTTTTGAGGATGAAGCACACGTCTCACCTCATCTATGATTAAAAGTTCACTGCCTTATTCATGCAATGCTTTTTCCTTGTTTGCATAATGCAGCCAGTTAAGGTAGAAACTCCACGGAGGCCAAGGGGTCCTAGGCGGTTACTGCTGGTGATGAAAATGGAGCGCAGGCAGGGGCAGGAAGAAATCATTTCAGAGACTTTCCAAGTCATCTTCACATTCGTGGGTACATTTTTTTTTTTTTTTATCAAATGTTATACAGTGACATTTCTCTTCTCACTCACTATGACTGTCGGTTCTGGCAGAATACATAGCAGACACATACATTCCAGGGTTCCTTCCATCCTCTGCTCCAGAGGTGATGCAGTTACATTAGCAGCACGTTTACACGTGAGATGCTGCCGCCCTGGGAGGCTCTGAGGTGGTACTCAGGCCTCCGCAGTTGCCACGGGGAGGAAGGTGTGAAACCCAGGAGGGTATTAGTTTTGATCTCCTGCTTGCACTTTTCTCCTGACCTGGGGAATTAAGCCAGCACCTGGGAATCCGGGGTAAATCCCGCACAAGGACCAGGCATTCTCAGACGGAAAGGTTTATCGCCCCTACTTACTCCTTGCATTCTGTCTTAAGCCCAAGACTTTCTCTTTGGTGCTTTTGTATTGATGAATTACAAAGGGCCTCTCCCATCTTTCTCTTTTTCCTAATCTTCTCCTTCCTCTGTCTTTGCTGAATCTCCACTCTCAGGCCAAGAGGCATTACACAGAAGCCTAAGCACAGGGTGATCATCTGTTAACTCAGCAAATAGTTACTGACATCTACAGTCTCAGATTCTATTTAAGGCTCCAGGGACACAGCAGTGAGCAAATCACAGTCACTGCTGTCAAGGTTGCTACATTCCGGTGGGAAGGCAATACATAAGTTTAGAATCTGTTACCAAAAAAAAAGTTTTGTAGAGTAAAACCTCTCTGGTTTTATGTCTCATGTGTCGTTCAGGGGTGGGCCCTGTCATACTGGCTGCTGACACAAAAATATGCTACCGCTCATGAGACCAGGGGAAAATCTGAACTTAAGAAAGTGGTTTGGGACCCTGGCATTGGAGAGAAAAAGGCCTAACTGGAATCATTTCCTAGCTCCCCAGCTTCCAATGGCCTCTTGTCACTTCCTGAATAACATCTAAATCTTTGTGGCCTTCAAGACCCTACATGATCTGCCCCTGCTAATTCTCTGAGCACATCTTCTATTCCTTCTCTCCAGCCCATTGGCTGCTCTGCTGTTCCTCAAATACACAGAGCCTGTGCCCACCTCAGGGCATTTGCACCTGCTGTGCCCTGATTTCTCTTCCCCCAGATATTCATGTAGCTGCTGCTCTCCTTTCAAATTATCAGCACTTCAAGAGATCCTTCTTATCTAAACAGCAGCCAAGCCTTTCTGTTCTTTGCCCTGCTGCTATGACTCAAATGTCCCACCCCTGAAAAAAATTCATACATTAAAATCCTAACCCCAAATGGGATGGTGTTAGGAGGTGGGGCCTTTGGGAGGTAATTAGGTCTTGAGAGTGGAGCCCTTAGGAATGGGATTAGTGCCCTTATAAAAAGATATTAGATCTCTCTCTCTCTCTCTCTCTCTCTCTCTCTCTCTCTCTCTCCTTCTCTTCCTCCCTCCCTCCTTCCCTTTCTCTCTCTCTCTTTGCTCTCCACCACAGCAAGAAGCCAGCCATCTACAAGCCAGAAAACAGGTCCTCATCAGGAACCAAATCTGCTGACACTTTGACCTTGGACTTCCCAGCCTCCAGAACTGTCAGAAATGAATGCTTGTTGTTTAAACCACCCAGTCTAGGGTAATCAGTGATAGCAACCCAAATGGACTAAGACATCTACCTTCAGCTTTTCTCCCCAGCCCACATGGCTCCCTGACACAGCATCTACTCTCTTGCTTGTCTCTGTGTCTGTCTTCCTCCAGTGGGACACCAGCTCTCTCGGGCTGAACCGTGGAAGGCTGAACGCTGGTCAGTGGCTGTGACTCACCGCACCCACTCCAGTCTGTTTTCCATGTGGCCATCATAGGGTGTTTCGGGAAGGTAAATCTGATGCTCACCACCCGGTCCATCATGGCTGAGAAATCTTCAGCGGCTTCCATCTGCTCTTCAGATAAAGACGCAACTCCCAACCATAGCCTATCATTCCCCGCACGGCCTTGCACCTGCCCACCCTCAACCTTACCCTCCAAGCGCCAGAGTCCCTGGCGTGTTTTCAGACATTTGACACGGGCTCTCCAGCCACGGGGTTTGCCCAGGCTATTCCCACTTTCTGGAACACTCTTCTCTTTTCACCCAGGCACCCCCTTCTAGTCTTCATATCCCAGTGTCAGTCCATGTCCTCAGGCAACCTCGTCTGACCTCCCGAGTGGGTCAACCACCCCGCCCCCTACACCATCTGCTCTCATAGCGCCTGGTGCTTTCACAGTACGGGTGCTCCTCGACGCACAAGGGGGTGACATCCCGATAAACCCATCGGAGCTGAAAATACCCTAAGTCGAAGGTGCATTTAATACATCTAACCTACCAAACGTCAGAGCTGAGCCTAGCCTTCCGTAAACGTGCTCAGAACGCTCACATGAGCCTTCACTCGGGCAAAGTCCCCTGCCACAGTGATCACAGTGCAGAGAACTGGCTGTCCACCCTCGCGCTTGCTGCCGCCGCCCAGCATCATGACAGGGTATCTTAATGCATGTCACTAGCCTGGGAAAAGATCGAAATTCAAAACTTGAAGTATGGTTACTACGAACGCACATCGCCTTCACACCATCACAAAGTCAAAAAATTATAAGTCAAAGCCTCATGAGTCAGGTACCGTCTGCACTTATTACAGGGTATGGTGTATTTATTTGGGTGATACTTTTTTCCATATCTACTTCCCCTTTCTAGCCTTTCAGCTCCAGAAGAGCAGAGAGAGCATGCTTTTGCTCCCCCCCACTTTACTCTCAGAGGCCAGCACATAGTAGGCTTTCAAGAAATATGTGAATGAATAACCCAAGGAACATGACTTTCAAACAAACTTGCTGAGCCTCGGGCAATAATAGCTAAGCCTTAGGGACAGGAGGCCTCAAAGAGATAAAACTTCCAAGGATGCTTTGTGAAGAGAAATGAGCACACTTGTACAAATTAAGTGGTTATTTAAAGACTTGGGCCTGCCCACCTCTAGGTCTCTCCTTTGACCCATTGAATTTGAAACAGACACTTTCATCCAAACACACCTCGGCTAAATTTCTTCTGTAGCCTTTTGTACTATCAGCAGTCAAATCTTATACAATCTTCTCTCCAAATCAGCAAGTCGGGTATTTATTGTGTGCTTGAAGTGTTTTATATAAATTAACACACCCAGCGCTTGTGACCTATCCTTATCTCCATTGTACAGATGAGGAAACTGAGGCATGGAGGAGAAAGAGGACTTTCCCATAGACACAAAACTAGAAAGTGGTGCATTGAGGGTTTGAACCTAGGCATTCCAACTCCAGTCCATGCTCTGAACCGTCATGCAGCAGTGACAAATGAGGAAACTGAGGCCCAAAGAGGTTCAGTCACAGGTTCTGCCTGACTCCCAGCTGAAACTCCTACCACGAGGCCTTAGCTCACATGAAGCAATATCCAACGTCCTTGCCCAGTGGGAGCCCCCTGAAGCCATCACCACGCCATGGCCCCTCCAGCACACCTGGCTTCCTGGGCACTCCGGATGTTCCAGCTGGCCTGTACTTCTGAGGGTAGTTCACCCGGCACTCCTGAGCATATGTTTATACCTATACTGGATGTGTTTCTGGAACTTTCTCAGGTGCATACACCTGGTGCCCCTGTCATGACAACCTTGGGCTGTAAGCCAATTCCATCAGCATTTGCCAAGATTCTATCACATGGAATTGTGCAGAGGGCAGAAGTTACGGAGTGAGGATTCAGTCAGGTAGGCCTGGGTTCAGACCCTTCCTTCCTTCATTCATTCACTCTGTTAGCCAGTATTGTGGAACCCTGGCTCCATGATGGGGCTGCTATACAGTCAGGCTATCAAGGGGAACCCAACAGACAGGTGCTCCCCTCAGGAACTCAGAGCCTGGTGGGAGAGACTGACCCGAACACACTAAACACATAAATAAGAAAATTGGCAATGATGGAAATAAACAGGGTGGTGCGGTGGGATGAAACTGAGTGGAGGATTGGAGAGATCTTTAAAATAGGGCCGTCATCTGCCCTGACAACTTTCATGCCTTTGGCGTGTGCCTTGGTTCCTCCGAGCTACAGTTTCCAAAGCTGAGAGGGGTGACGGTGATACCTACTAAATATGTAAAATGCTCAGAAATGAAAGCAATGCTTTTGTTGGGCCAGGTGCGAGGCATCCGAGTGTGAACAAGACACTGTGTGCTGGCCAGGAGGGAGACAGGCTACTTGAAGGCATGTGTCCCCAGCATTAAGGGGATGCCATCATCGGTCCTCTCCGGAGCCCTGCCCCCCGTTCCGGTGCCCACTAAAGCAGGCGAGTCCTCCAGCCCTGTCCAGCCCAGCAGCCACCCGTGACAAAAGCAGGTGAGAGGCATTTCCTCCTCCCTCCTTGCCGTATCATAGAGCCAAGAGGAGACAGGCAGATGGGCCCACTTTCTGCCTCTTTTTAATTTTTTTTCTCCTATTGCCCCAGGCCTAACAACTAGCAAGGAACACCTGCTGGAAGACCTCGTGGGAAGGGCCAGAACCTTGGCATAGATGGATGTCTTCAGGAAGGCAGGCTGCCAGCGAGAGCTGAGATTAGTGGTGTAAAGGGCAGACAGTTCTGCCTCCTATCTGACCGCATCATACTGCTCCCAGAGACAACGGCCCATTCATTCTGTGCCTTCAGGCTGGGTCAGTGATCAGGAGAGATTAGCAACTTGAGCCAAAACCGGCTCAAATATGATGGAGCCAGGCTCTGGAGAAAAGAATCATGACTTGCTGGCAAATGGTCAAGGTCAAGAGATAGAGGAGTTGCTAGTCTTTCAATAGTTCCAGGTGGGAGAAAGCTGGTATATCTATTCAAGAGATTGCATTCTTGATGATTCCCAAAATCTGTGGTATCCCCAACATCCCCACCATACACACACACATGCTATATATATATATATATATATATATATATATATATATATACACACACACACACATATAGATATACATACAGACATGCACATATATATAAAGAGATACAAATACATATGTATATGTAGACACATGCACATATCTAATTTATATAGACATACACACATGAAAACATGCAAATATAGAGGAGATATATGTATATATACACATATGTATAGTCAGAGAGAGACATTCACAATATACAAGTATAGAGAGACACACACGTATGTATATTTAGACACACGCAGCCATGTATTACTGTTATATCATATCACATTAACTCTAAAATAATCTTCAGGGTTCTCCATGAACAATAAACTTACCCTAGCCCTAGGCCTCTACAATTTGGCCTCACCCTCCTTACATCCAACCATTCCTTTCTCTAACATTTATACTTCTCTTTGCATATTCCACACTGGTTTTCTTTCTCCAACTTCCATCATTCAAAAACCATCTTTGTGATTTCTGCCTTATCTGTGAACCACCCATTTGATTAATAACTTAATTATTTTTAAAATTAAGTTCATTGTCACTTCACTACATCTAATTTGAAAGATACTTTTATTCACAGCATCATAAATGAAACATCAGTATCATCCTCCATGACATAAAGACAAATAAATGCAACGAATATAAAATAATGCTGGTGAATTCTAGCGGGGGCAAGAGTCTGCGGAAGACCTTCAGCCAGAGACCTACTGACATTTTGTTAAGAAAGGGGGGAAGCTGGTGCTGGACAGGTGTTATCTCCGACTAAGACTTTCTCCTTGACGTAATCTAGAAAACTGGAAACAAAATTCAAAAGGCGGTCAGGGACTCCGCTGATGGGACCTGACATTGGTGTGACCCCTCCACTCACCTCAGGAACCAGCAGTCTGCAGCCCACACTTTGAGAAACAGTGGTTGAGTGTCCAGTGATGTGTTGGCTGGGGCAACCCGTCTGGCTGTCACACACACAATGTACACACTGATGCTCCGTCCTATAGTACTCGTCCGAAACTCCTCCAGGGAGCCCCGTGAAGTATTAACTCATTCTGGCTTTCCAGTCTTTTACAACAGAACACATTGAGCTTCATCCCCACCTCCCGCTGTGTCTGTACTTACTTTCTCTCACACTCTTCATATCCCACCCCCGGAGTACGGGACCTCCCCGTGCCCTCTAAATCAGTCTCCTGCTTCCACACCTCCCGGCTTCTGCCCCATCCGACGTCCTTCCCCAGGCGATGGTGATGCTGCTGGTTGGGGACCACGCTTTGTGAACCCTGCCTACTGCTTCCAGGTAAAAATGGTGACTGAATGACTGTCACCCCCTCTCTGGTGTTACTGAGATCAGAGGGTCTATGTGAAATATACCAGGATCCCCCCCCGCCCCAAATCACTCTGTTTACCCTGATGCATTAGGTCCTAGGGCTGATGTAGCAAAGGACCACAGACTGGGTGGCTTAAACAACAGAAATTCATTCTCTCACAGTTCTGGAGACTAGATGTCCACAGTCACGCGTTGACAGGGCTGGTTCCCGCTGAAGGCTCTGAGATCTCTCCCACGCCCCTCTCCAGCTCCCGGTAGCCTCAGGCGTTTCTAGGTTTGTAGATGGCACTTTCCCATTTATGCCAGAATAAAAACATTAGCACTTACTATTTTTAAAAAATCAGATGTGCCTTCACATCAGCTTCCCCCTGTGTGTGTCTGACTCTGTGTCCACATTTCCTCTTTCTATAAGGACACCATTCATTTTGAACTCGGGCCCATCTAACTGCACCACTTGAACTCGGTTACCTCGGTAAAGACTCTATCCCCAAATAAGGTCACATTCTAAGGTCATGGGGGTTAGAACCTCTGCATATATTTTTGGGGGGCACAATTTAACCCATAACACCCTGTCAATAACACCTCTAGCCCCCAGAGGATCCATGCTGCGGAGACAAGCCGTTCATTTGCCTTGATGACACGTCATCTCCCAGATGTCCCTCGTCCCTGGTCCCAGCCTCAGAATTTGGGCTACTGAGGAATTCTGCGTGGTTAGCAGAAGCGGATTGCTCCAGCGGTTATGCAACGTGCCGACCTGGTTGGTGATTTAAATGAAAGGGCGCTGGTAGCCATGTAGAACTTTGGATGCTCGTCCCACCAATGCTTTTCTCTCCGTAGCTTTTTTCTTGAGAGATAAAAACCGGCCCTGTTATATAACTGCTTTCCACAGCACCGGTCAACTAGACCGACTCTAAGCCCTTGTGTGGAAACAGTGATCGCCTCTCCACGTGTCCACATGAAAAGCCCCTGACTGAAAGCTCCCCGCCCAGGGTCCGGCCCTGCCCCCTCCACCGCACACCCATTCCATATCCACAGTGACGTTTCTATAAAGCATACCTGACCACATCACTCCCCTGCTTCAAAGGCTTTACTGTCCCTCCTGCCACCCTGAGATAATGTCTAAACCCCACAGGACATTCAAAGGTCTTCATTAATCTGTGTATGACAACGTCTCTATTCCCGTTTCTAAGCCCTCCCCCACACCTGGCTGTCCTTCCAGACAGGCCCAGGTCCTTGCAGCTCCTCGCAGTCCCCGTCCCACTCCGTGGAGTGCCTTTTCCTCTGCTCAGCCTAGACCAGGACTTCTCACGCCGGCACTGCTGGCACTTGGGCCCTGGTAATTCTGCCTCCTGAGGAACTGTCCTGTGCACTGTGGGATGGTTAGCAGGCTCCCTGGCCTCTCTCCACTGGGTGCCAGGAGCAACTGCTTCCCACCTCCGGTTTTGCCAAACAAAAATGTCCCCAGACATTGCCAAATGTCCCCTGGCCCAGATAACTCCAACTGGTCCGTTAGAAGTCAGGGTGGTGTCACCTCCAGGAAGCTCTCCGGCCCTCCTCCAGCCCCACAGGCAGTGTTTTACCATATCCCTCACGCTGTAAATTCACTGTGTGTCTCCTTTGGGTCTCCCCCAAATCAGACTGGACCACAAGTGCTTCTACTTTGTAGCCCTGGTGCTCGCACAGTGTCTGCCCAGCAGGGATGCATTCTCCTGCTGTGTTCACAGACCCAGTAAATGAAAGAGTGAGTGAGTGGGTAAGAAAGGGAGAGAAGGGGGTCGGTCCTGCCCCCTGGTGCCAGATGTAAGAAGGTGTCACTGCCTCCGGCGTTTTCTTAGCTGTTCACTCAAAGGCGAACGAGAAGATACGGATGCAGAGGGAGAGGACAGGAATTGCACTCCAACCTGCTCCAACCCCGGGTCTCGGATAAATGTTGCTTTGTTAAAACCACAGTCACTGTGTTTTCTTTTCCTTTTAAACTTTAAACGGTAGAGCTTGGGGTTTTCATTTTTAAGGCAAGAAGCTAAAGTTTGCCGAAGCTCATCTCCCAGATGCAGGAAAGGAGCGAGGCTTACTTATCAAGGCTGCCACCGGCAGAGCAAGGAGACAGCAGAGAGCCGAGAGGCCCAGGGAGCAGGCCAGAGGGCCCAGCAGGGCCTCTGCCAGAGACCTGGGGTCAGCGCCCCGAGGGGCCGGCTCCTGGGCCCTCAGCGAGGAGAAGAGACTACCTTTCGGAAAAGCTCTGAGAACAGAGAGACAGGCAGCAGTCTGTCCCCTCTCTTTGCTACAAATGAGCTAGGCTGAAGGAACGAGAGATCACAACCCCACACACTCAGCACACATACCAACTCATAAATACACACATCCTCACAAACACAAATACATGCATTCATACCCCCCACACACACTACACATACGTAAAACACACATCACAGGCAAACTGTACACACTCTGTCTCAAACACACACACACACAAACACATCACAGGCAAACTATGACACTTTTGCACACACTGACCCACATACATGTATATACACAACACACCCTCACATTTGTGCTTCTACTTCTCCTTACATCTCCCTCTGCTCCTCAAAAAGCCATTCTGGAGATTTAGACACAGCTGTGGAGGGAGCTGCCCCTGTGGGAGGAGATGCATCTGTGGGGGAGATAGAGCTGTGGGGCAGATGCAGCTGTGGGGGAGATCCAGCTGTGGGGGAGATCCAGCTGTGGGGGAGATCCAGCTGTGGGGGAGATGCAGCTGTGGGGGAGATCCAGCTGTGGGGGAGATGCAGCTGTGGGGGAGATAGAGCTGTGGGGGAGATCCAGCTGTGGGGCAGATGCAGCTGTGGGGGAGATGCAGCTGTGGGGGAGATAGAGCTGTGGGGGAGATCCAGCTGTGGGGCAGATGCAGCTGTGGGGCAGATGCAGCTGTGGGGGCAGATGCAGCTGTGGGGGAGATGCAGCTGTGGGGGAGATCCAGCTGTGGGGGAGATCCAGCTCTGGGGGCAGATGCAGCTGTGGGGGAGATCCAGCTGTGGGGGAGATCCAGCTGTGGGGGAGATCCAGCTCTGGGGGCAGATGCAGCTGTGCGGGCAGATGCAGCTGTGGGGGAGATGCAGCTGTGGGGGAGATGCAGCTGTGGGGGAGATAGAGCTGTGGGGGCAGATGCAGCTGTGGGGGAGATGCAGCTGTGGGGGAGATGCAGCTGTGGGGGAGATCCAGCTGTGGGGGAGATCCAGCTGTGGGGGAGATGCAGCTGTGGGGGAGATGCAGCTGTGGGGGAGATGCAGCTGTGGGGGAGATCCAGCTGTGGGGGAGATCCAGCTGTGGGGGAGATGCAGCTGTGGGGGAGATAGAGCTGTGGGGGAGATGCAGCTGTGGGAAAGCTAGAGCTATGGGAACAGAGGCAGCTGTGGGGGAGATGTAGCTGTGGAGGGAGATGCAGCTTTTGGGGGGATGCAGCTGTGGAGGGAGTTAAATCTGCGGGAGGAGGCTGGGGGGTCCCACGCTGCTCCTTGTGAGGCATTTATGTTTGGCAGGAACGATCACAACTTATAACTTTCCTTTCTGTCTCTGGTTTTGGGAGAGGAGTTTTCTCGGTACTTCCTATAAGCCCTTCCAATCCTCTACCTGAAACCAAAGTATCCTGGCAAAGCAACCGTGGTTGACTCCCTCCCCTCTCCTCCAATACCCACTTTCCATCCACAGGCGCTTGTCCAAGTGGGTGCAGTTCCAGATGTTAACTGACAACAATTAATGGGGTTTTTAACTTCCATAAACCTTATCATCTTTATAATTTAAAAAGTGAGTTTAGGAGCGTGTCTAGGGGGGAAAAAGGAGAAACATCTGTAACAAAAATAAATTAATAAAAATCGAAGAAAAAAAAAAGTGAGTTTAATTTTTAAGACCTCACTTCTTCCATGAGACATTCCCAGTTTTACAAGCTATTGTTCCAACAACACAGCCTACGAAAGCTATAACGCAGAGTAGGAATTCCAGGAGGAGAGATGTACAAAGTAAATCTTAATACATTTTGAATCATATTTTCAGTGCACTGGGTGGGGCGTGGGCTTGATAATTAGGGAGCATCTTCAGTAAAGTTTCGATAAAGTGACAACTCCTTTTGTGAAAAGATTACTCACTCTGCTGTACCTACTCCCTACAGCTCAGCTATTATATAAAAGCCTGGCTTTGAACAAGCTCGCCAAGCTTCTTAGGACAGGACACTGCCTCCCAAGTTCTTTGAAACGCAAGTGTCCCTTAGGCAAGCACTCCAGGTGGGGCCTCTTACTAGCTACAGCTCTTCTGAGGGGTCAGTAAGGTCTCTGAACTTGTTTCTTTCTCTGTAAAATGAAGATAATATTGCCTGACACCCAGGAGCGTAATAAGGGTTCGTACACGTACACACATACACACACATAGTGTGTGGTACACAGTAGGTGCTAGCTGACACTTTTGCTAGGATCATGCTGTTCCCCAATTCCCATCTCTGACTGTCCCTTTAACCCTTCCCATGGAGCCCAGTTCAAATCCCACCTCCTCGTGAAGTCTCTCTAGGAATATGCTCATGGGAGGTACACCATGTCCTTCTGTAATCCACACCCACCCTCTGGCACTTGAGCTAATGTCCCTCTCTTGTGGCACCCTTAGCTTTCTGTACTGGAATATAATTTCCAGCCCATTTGACACTCCCTCTTTACCAGGTCCACGTCTAACTCATCCCTGTGTCCCTTTCAGTACCCAGAACAATGAGATGCACATAGTAGGGGCTCCATGTGGGTTATGTTAGTAAAGGTAACAGCATGGCAGACCTTGTGGTCGGCTCCCCAACACGCATGCACTCCACCCCTGATCACCAGATAATCGTTCTAAGACAATCATGGAATTTCTGATGCACCACTGACATGGTAGTTTTAAAACATGTCCACACAAAAATGTAAACTCTTCCTCACCCTTCAGAACGAAAGGCCTGACCCCCTGCTGTGCTCTCAGTGATTGGCTTCTAATGAATGGAATTTGGCGGAAGTCACAGTCTGTGACTTCTGAGATGAGGTCAACAAACATGCTGTGGCTTCCTGCTCTCCCTCTCGGATCACTCACGGTGGAGGGAGCAGTTGCCATAATATGAGGACACTCAAGTAACCCATGGAGAGGTTCTCCAAGTGAATAAATGAGGCATCCTGCCAGCAGCTGTGTGGACAAGCCCTCTTGGCAGCAGGGCCTCCAGCTCTGGTCCGACCTTCACATGACTGCAACCCTGGCCCAGTACTAACCACAGCTTTGCTCCTGAATTCCTGGCCCCACAGAATCTGTGAGATTAAAATGCCCTTGTTTCACTGCTAAGTTTGGGGATTATTTGTTAGACACCAATAGCTAATATACATTCCCTCTGTAAACCGGTCCAGGAATTTGACCCAATCCTGGACAGTGATGCATTGAGAGGAAGCTGCAAGGGAGGGGGAGTTCTGGAGAAGGCTTACTTACTTACTTCTCAGGGAGCCAGAGGAAGGTCAAGTCTCTCTTCTGTGATAAGATGTTTGTGTCTGGATATGATGCCCCAAACTTCAGAAGTCTTTTTGGTACCAGCCTGGGAGTGAAGCCAGCACCAAGGATAGTGGGGTAGAGGGAAGGAAAGAAGCTGGGTTCTTGATGATGACCCTGAACCACTGAACCCAACGATATCAAAGCCTGATCTACTTCAGAGTTTCTGATCATGTGAGATAATAAACTTAAACATTGGATAAGCTATTTTGAATCAAAATTCTCTTGCTTGCAGCTGAACATACCCCAGCTCATTCAAAGAGTGGCATTTAATGGGCTACCTATACTTTCCAATAGGCACTATCCTTGACACTTCCTACGGATTATCTCTAAACTCTCCAGGATCCTACAATTTAGGTATTAACACCCCTATTTTAAAGACGAGGAAATTGAAGCTCAAAGAGGTTAAATAACTTGTCCCAGGTCACATAACTACTGAGAGGCATGGCTGGGATTCAGTCCATGCCTGCTGAACTCTAAGTTCACATTCTTTCCAACACACCACACTGATGAGCAAAATTACATGCTAAGATAGCTCCTCAAGATCAATGCTAACTCCTTACCTTTGTGTAGAGCCCAGCATTGCCCTCTGCCACGGAGCCTCCCAAAGCTGGACAGGTCTTGATATGATTTTCCACTGTTCAGTATATAAGGTATTATTTCTCAATATCCTACAAAGGCACCACCAACCTTCAATTATCTCAGCTGGGAATGCTTTTGCAACCACTCTGGCCTACACTTAAGGCTCCCTGATCTGAACCCCTACTGCACTGATAACTAAAACTACAGTTTAGAGCTAAAGGGTTTTCAAGTTGTTTCAATCATCCTAACCTTCCTCCATCAGCCCAGCTCTCTGTTTTTTAAGATCCAGTCCCTGTGCCAAATGCTTCTCTTGTTCAGCCCGAGTCTAGGTAGTAAATTATTAGTCACAGTTGTGGTTACTTAATACATATACACTTTCACACTGTCTGGTCAATGGAAAGGGGTTATAATATTATTTTTTAAATCATGTCTATGTGGCTTTTTGCTGCATTGAGAAGTTTGACTTGCCTGCCTCCTTTATGCCTCTTTAATCCATATCTTTGCTCAATCCTTGTGAAGTCTTTCCTAATGCCATTTCTAGGCCCCAAACTAAGTCATTCTTCTAAGCTTTCAGTGTGTTCTGCATATCTCTTTAATAAATGAGCATCCTATTGTTTATGATCATCTGCTCTTGAAAAGCTCTCAGGGGGACTTCCGGTCAAGATAGCAGACAGGTACACACCTTCTTGCCTCCTCCCACAACCACATCAAACTTACAACTAAACGACAGAACAACCATCATTCAGGACCACCTGAAATCAAGCTGAGTGGAAGTCCTACAACTACAAAATTGAAGAAGAAGCCACATCAAGACTGGTAGGAGGGGTGGAGGTGCTGACAGGCTGGTCCCACACCTACATGTGGCAGATAAAAATCAGGAGGGACACCTCGGCTGTGAAGGTCCTCCAGAAGGAGTGAGGGGTCCCCATCCCACACCAGGCTCTCTAGCTCAGGGTTCCAGTGCCAGGAAGAGAAGTCCCCATAACTTCTGGCTGTAAAAACCAGTGGGAACTGAGGCTGAGGGAGGCTGAGGCTTCTAGAGTCCCAGGCAGCTCCTCTTAAAGGGCAAGCGCACAGACTTACTCAGACTTGCTCCCTCTGGGCTCAAGCACAGGGAAGGCAGCTTGAAAGGCACAGACACATACAGGGAAGAACTGAGTTGTTTGGAATCTGAGCAAGAGCTGGAGGGATAGCTTTCTGCCAGACAGACATGCTGGCAGAGCCCGTTGTTCCTTTGGTGAGCCCTTCCCCCATGGGGCTGACAGGTGTCGTATCTGGGACTCCAGCAACCTGGCTCACATTATTTGCCCCGGCCTGGTGATTCCCCGAGGCCCTGCCCCACCCAACTTTCAGGCCCACAAAAGGTGTTTCCAGTGGCTTTAACATAGCAATGGCCTGTCTTGGCTCATGCTTCAGATTTTCCTAAAATCTCTTGAACAAACAGCATCTGACCCCAGCGAGCCCCATACCTCTCACTAAGTAGCCCCAGGCCTGGCACTAGCAACAACCAGATTGGTTCATAGCTTGGCCTTGCCTGGACACCCACGAGCCCAGCATGAGAAGCAGCCATTTGCAGATTGCTTTGTAGCTTATGCCCAGTGGGTAGAACACAGCAGTGGCTGACCTTGGCCTGCACCTCCTGGGAGGCCCCAGAGCCAGCATACCCTGTAGACAGCTTCAGATTACATTGAAGTATCACCACTCAACCACCTCCACAAGTGACACACTCAAGGGGTGAACTCAGTGAGTACCAGAGCCAAAAACACCCAATCAGAACAGCAAAAAGAAAAAAGAATGCAAAAAAAAAAAAAAATGAGGATAGTGTAAGGAGCCTCTGGGACAACTTCAAGTGTACCAACATTCGCATCATGGGGGTGCCGGAAGGAGAAGAGAGAGAGCAAGAAATTGAAAACCTATTTGAAAAAATAATGACAGAAAACATCCCTAACTTGGTGAAGGAAATAGACACACAAGTCCAGGAAGCACAAAGAGTCCCAAAAAAGATGAACCCTAAGAGGTCCACAACAAGACACATCATCATTATCAAAATGCAAAAGGTTAAAGACAAAGAGAGAATCTTAAAAGCAGCAAGAGAAAAGCAGTTAGTTACCTGCAGTGGAGCTCCCACAAGACTGTCAGCTGATTTCTCAAAACAAACTTTGCAGGCCACAGGGAGTGGCAAGATATATTCAGAGTGATGAAAAGTAAGGGCCTACAACCAAGATTACTGTACCCAGCAAAGCTATCATTTAGAATCAATGGACATAAAGAGCTTCTCAAACAATAAAAAGCTAAAGGAGTTCATCACCGCCAAACCAGTATTATATGAAATGTTGAAGGGTTTTCTTGAAGAAGAAGAAGAAGAAGAACAAAATATGAACAATAAAATGGCAATAATTACATATCTATCAACAATCGTTGATAGTTAGGGTTTAAGAAGTACAAATTGGTTCTCTCTCATCGATGTTTCTATCTCTCTCTAAAATCAATAAAGAAAAAAAAAATTTGATGGTGAGTAAAATGGCGGCGGAGTGAATGGAAGCTACACAGACCATCTCCCAGGACCAAACTGGAATTACAACTAAAATAAAGACAAATCGTCGGGAAAAAGCAACAGAAAAGCAGCTCACGAGGACGATACAACCAGGGACACTGACTCGATCTTGGTAGGATTGCGGAGGCGTGAGAGGGGGGCTGGGAGCCCACGGACAGCAGCGGCCTTAGCCGTGAGCAGTGCACTGCCCTCGGGGTTAAAGCCGGAGCTGGCTCCACCGCGCAGAGCCAGGGCAGAGCGCTAAAGCCCGAGCCGGCTCCACCGCGCAGAGCCAGGTCAGAGCATTAAAATAGCCGCAGCCACCCACCTGGGCTCCGGCAGAGGGAGGGCGGACTGGACTGGAACTGTGTGGGGACACCTGGGATTTGGAGGGCGCTCAGAGCTTTTGCTGAGTTGCGGCCACGCAGGACTGTGGCCTGGTCATCTTACTCCATCCCAGGGCTCTGGGGAGAGGTGGCAGCCCCTCCGTCGGAGATCCAGCCACACCCTAGTGGGCCATTGAAATGCAAACTGAGGCTCATTAACTACTAGCATCTGCCCTACCCCCTGGAAATCCTCTCATGCTGAACACCTGAGGGAGGTTTTCATTCAACTGAAAACCCAAAGCTCTTCAAGCAACCACAACTAATAGCCTCTAGGCAAAAAGCTAGAGGATAACCTTTGCTGGGCTTGCAAATATACCCTGGAAAGTAAGACTCCAGGGTGGTGTTTAACGTGGGTCCTCCCAGGCTCATCCAAACCCAGTAGAGGGAGCCACAAACAACAGAACACCAACATCCACAGGAAAATTTGGTAGGCTCCAAAAACCACTGAGATAGCCAAAATGGGGAAACAAAGAAACAGAGCCCAAATGAAAGAACAAGAGACATCTACCAAAGATGAGATAAATGAAACGGAGTTAAGCAAGTTAACAGAGCTAGAATTCAGAGCCATGATCTTGAGGAAGCTCAACAGCATGAGTAAGGACATCAACACCTTGAGTAAAGACATCCACACCATGAGCAAAGACATGGAAACACTGAAAACCAACCAAGTGGAAATGAAGAAGCAGCAAGAAGAAATGAAGAAGCAGCAAGAAGAAATGAAGAATGACATAGCAGAAATGAAGAACACATTGGAAGGACAAAACAGCAGAGTAGAGGAAGCTGAGGACCGAATCAGTGAATTAGAAGACAGGGTAGAAAAAATCAACCAATCAGAAAACCAAAAGGAAAAAACAATGAAAAAACAGGAAGACAGCTTAAGAGAACTGTGGGACAACTGGAAACGTAATAATATTCGCATCATTGGAGTCCCTGAAGAAGAAAAAAATGAGCAAGGGTTAGAGAATATATTTGAAGAAATAATGACAGAAAACTTCCCTAATTTGGTGAAGAAAGAAGGTATTCAAGTTCAAGAAGCACAGAGAGTCCCAAGTAAGAAGAACCCAAACAGGCCCACACCAAGACACATAGTAATTAAAATGCCAAAAATTAAAGACAAAGAGAGAATCCTCAAGGCAGCAAGAGAAAAGCAACAGGTTACCTACAAAGGAACCCCCATCAGGCTATCAGCTGACTTCTCAACAGAAACACTACAGGCCAGAAGGGAATGGCATGAAGTAATCAAGGTCATGAAAAACAAGGATCTGAATCCAAGACTACTCTACCCAGCAAGGCCGTCATTCAAAATAGAAGATCAAATAAAGAGCTTCTCAGACAAAAAAAGGCTAAGGAATACATTAGCACCAAACCAGCGCTGCAAGAAATGTTAAAAGGACTGCTGTAATTAGTAGAAGAAATAGGAAGGAAAGTAGAACCACACTGAACAAAAATGGCAATAAATAAGTACATATCAATAATAACCTTAAATGTAAATGGATTGAATGCTCCGATAAAAAGACACAGAGTAGCGGATTGGATAAGAAAGCATAACCCATATATATGCTGTTTGCAAGAGACCCACCTCACAACAAAAGACTCACATAGGCTGAAAGTGAAGGGATGGAAAAAAATCTTCCAAGCAAATGGAAAGGAAAAAAAAGCTGGGGTAGCAATACTCATATCTGATAAAATAGATTTCAAAACGAAAGCCATTACTAGAGACAAAGAAGGTCACTACATAATATTGAAAGGATCTATCCAACAGGAAGATATAACCTTGGTAAACATATATGCACCGAATATAGGAGCACCAAAATATATTAAAAATCTTCTGGAGGACTTCAAAGGAGAAATTGACAGCAATACAATCATAGCAGGGGACTTCAACACCCCGCTGACATCACTGGATAGATCCTCTAGACAAAAAATTAACAAGGACACAGAGACTCTAAATGAAGCACTAGACCAAATGGATTTAATAGATATTTACAGAGAATTACACCCCAAAACTATAGAATTCACATTCTTTTCAAGTGCACATGGGACATTCTCAAAGATAGACCACATGTTAGGACACAAACGAAGTCTCTACAAGTTCAAGAAGATTGAAATCATATCAAGCATCTTCTCAGATCACAATGGCATGAAACTAGAAATCAATTGCAACAAGAACATGCAAAGACATTTGAATACATGGAGGCTAAATAGCATGTTATTAAACAATGAATGCGTTACTGAAGAGATCAAGGAAGAAATTAAAAACTTCCTGGAAACCAATGAAAATGAACACACAACAACACAAAATCTATGGGATGCAGCAAAAGCTGTTCTGAGAGGGAAGTTCATAGCACTACAGGCCTACCTCAAGAAACAACAAAAATTTCTAATAGACTATCTAACCTCACAACTTAAAGAACTAGAAAGCAAACAAAAAGAAAACCCCAGAGCAAGTAGAAGGAAGGAAATAGTAAAGATCAGAGCAGAAATAAACGACATAGAGACCAGAGAAACAATTCAAAGGATCAATGAAACAAAGAGCTGGTTTTTTGAAAAGATAAACAAGATCGATGGACCCTTAGCTAGACTCACCAAGAAACAAAGAGAGAGAACCCAAATACACAAAATCAGAAATGAAAGAGGAGAAGTAACAACTGACACAACAGAAATACAAAGGATCATTAGCAAATACTATGAACATTTATATGGCAACAAATTCGACAATCTAAGTGAAATGGACAAATTTCTAGAAACACATAGTCTCCCAAAACTGGACCGGGAAGAGATAGAAAACTTGAACAGACCAATAACAGCTAAGGAAATTGAAGATGTAATCAAGACTCTCCCAGCAAACAAAAGTCCAGGACCGGATGGCTTCATGGGGGAGTTTTACCGAACATTCAAAGAAGAACTAACACCCATTCTCCTCAAACTATTTCAAAAAATTCAAGAAGGAAGACTTCCAAACTCGTTTTATGAGGCCAGCATAATCCTAATTCCAAAACCAGAAAAAGACACTACAAAGAAAGAAAACTACAGGCCAATATCCCTGATGAACGTAGATGCCAAAATCCTAAACAAAATACTAGCAAATCGGATCCAGCAATACATCAAAAAAATTATTCACCATGACCAAGTGGGATTCATCCCAGGGATGCAAGGCTGGTTCAACATTCGCAAACCAATAAATGTGATACACCACATAAACAAAATGAAAGATAAAAACCACATGATCATATCAATAGACGCTGAAAAAGCATTCGACAAAATCCAGCACCCATTTCTGATCAAATCGCTCAGCAATTTGGGAGTAGAGAAATCGTATCTTGATATAATAAAGGCCATATATGAAAGACCTACAGCCAACATCATACTCAATGGGCAAAAACTAAAAACATTTCTCTTAAGAACAGGAACAAGACAGGGATGCCCACTTTCACCACTCTTATTTAACATAGTACTGGAAGTCTTAGCCACAGCAATCAGACGTGAAGAAAAAATAAAAGGAATCCAAATTGGAAAAGAGGAAGTGAAACTGTCATTATTTGCAGACGATATGATATTATATATAGAAAACCCTAAAGACTCCATCAAAAATCTACTAGACTTAATAAATGAATTTGGCAAAGTAGCAGGATACAAAATTAACGTCAAGAAATCAACGGCATTCCTATACACCAATGATGAACTCACAGAAAGAGAAACTAAAAAAACAATTCCATTTACCATCGCGGCAAAAAAATTAAGATACCTAGGAATAAACTTAACCAAAGAAGTAAAGGACCTATTTGCAGAAAACTACAGGACATTGAAAAAAGAAATAGAGGAAGATATAAAAAAGTGGAAGCACATACCTTGTTCATGGATTGGAAGAATTAACATCATTAAAATGTCCATATTACCCAAAGCAATCTATAGATTCAATGCAATCCCCATCAAAATACCAGTGACATATTTCACAGAACTAGAACAAATATTTCAAAAGTTCATATGGAACCAAAAAAGACCCCGAATAGCCACAGCAATTTCGAAAAAGAAGGACAAAGTAGGTGGGATCACAATACCGGATATCAGCTTATACTACAAAGCCACTGTAATCAAAACAGCCTGGTACTGGCACAAGAACAGGCATATAGACCAGTGGAACAGAACAGAGAATCCGGAAATTGACCCAAGACATTATGCTCAATTAATATTTGACAAAGGTGGCAAGAGCATACAATGGAGTAAAGATAGCCTCTTTAATAAATGGTGTTGGGAAAATTGGACAGCTACATGCAAAAAAATGAAACTAGACCATCAACTTACACCACACACAAGAATAAACTCAAAATGGATAAAAGACTTAAATGTGACTCGTGAATCCATAAAAATCCTAGAAGAAAATGTAGGCAACAAAATTTCGGATATCATATTCAGTAGAATCTTCACTGATACATCACCTAAGGCAAAAGAAACAAAGGGAAAAATGAACACATGGGACTACATCAAACTCAAAAGCTTCTGCACAGCAAAAGAAACAACCATCAAAACAGATAGGGAACCCACTCTATGGGAGAGCATAATTGCCAATGACACATCAGATAAGGGGTTAATTTCCAAAATATACAGAGTGCTCATACAACTCAACAAAAGGAAGACAAAGAACCCAATTAAAAAATGGGCAGAGGAACTAAATAGACACCTCTCCAAACAGGACATACAAATGGCTAACAGACATATGAAGAAATGCTCAACATCACTAATCATCAGAGAGATGCAAATTAAAACAACAATGAGGTATCACCTCACACCTGTCAGAATGGCCGCCATCAACAAATCATCAAACAACAAGTGTTGGCGAGGGTGTGGAGAAAAGGGGACTCTAGTACACTGCTGGTGGGAATGCAGACTGGTGCAGCCACTGTGGAAAACACTGTGGTGTTACCTCAAAAAATTAAAAATTGAATTGCCATTTGACCCAGTGATCCCACTTCTAGGAATATACCCTAAGAAGCCTGAAACACCAATCAGAAAAAATACATGTACCCCCATGTTCATAGCAGTGCTATTCACAACAGCTAAGATCTGGAAACAGCCCAAGTGTCCATCAGTGGATGAATGGATAAAAAAGCTGTGGTACATATACACAATGGAGTACTATGCAGCTATAAGAAAGAAAGATCTCTTATCCTTTGAGACGACGTGGAGGGACCTCGAGAGTATTATCCTAAGCGAAACAAGCCAAGCAGAGAAAGACAAATATTACATGATCTCACTTATTTGTGGAATATAATGAACATAACAGTCTGAGGAACAGGGTAGACCCAGAGATGTGGAAGTAGGGTATAAACTGACACCCCTCAGAAGAGGGGGTTGGGGGGGGGAGGTAAGAGATAAACCACAGAACTTATGCACATGTATGCATAAGTGATGGACATGGACAACAAAGCTGGGGACACGGTGGGGGGATGGGGAGGAGGGTGTCAATGGGGAAAAAAGGAGAAACATCTGTAACAAAAATAAATTAATAAAAAAAAAGAAAGAAAAAAAAATTTTTTTTTTAAAAGAAGTATAAATTGGCCCAGCCAGTGTAGCTCAGTGGTTGAACATCAACCCATGCACCAAGAGGTCTCTGGTTCGATTCCCGGTCAGGACACATACCCAGGTTGTGGGCCCAATCCCCAGTGGGGGGTATGCAGGAGGCGGCCAATCGATGTTCTCGCTCATCAATGTTTCTATCTCTTTCTCCCTCTCCCTTCCTCTCTCTCTAAAAAAATCAATAAAGAAAAAAAATTTTTTTTAATAATAAGAAGTACAAATTGGTTGTTGGACTGAGGAACCTCAGAGGGAAGGGGGGGTGGAAAGAGATAACCCAAATATCTTACATGCACAATCAATGGACACAGACAATAGTGTGGGGAAGGCAGGAGGGGGGCGGGAGTGATGAGGAGGGGGTCAATGAGGGGGTAAAAGAGGACATTTGTAATACTTTCAACAATAAAGATAAATTTTTAAAAAAGAAAGAAAGAGGTCGACCAGTGTGGCTCAGTGGTTGAGTGTCGACCCACATACCAGGAGGTCACCAGTTCGATTCCCGGTCAGGGCACATGCCCAAGTTGTGGGCCAAATCCCCAGTGGGAGGCATACAGGAGGCAGCCAATCGATGTTCTTGCTCATCGATGTTTCTATCTCTCTCTCCCTCTCCCTTCCTTTCTCTCCAGAAAAATCAATAAAAAAAAAACTTTAAAAGGAAAGGAAGAAAGAAAAGCTCTCAGGGAATCGGGTATGTGAAAAACCGTACTTTCAATTCCCCAAGTACCAATGGCTGGTATTCAGTAGATGCTCAATAAATGTTAATGAAATGGATGAACATATTTATCATTCAAACAAAATTCAATGTCTGCTCTGTTTCTGTAATAGCTATCACAGGCCTCACCCCAATATACTGCAATTAGATGTTTGAGACTGTCTCCTCCACTGGACTGTGAGTTTCCAAGGGCAAGGAATGGCTTCGTCTCACCATTTTGTCTCTAACATCAAGCACAGGGCACAAGACAAACATTCAAATATTTGCATATAAATGTGTGGTGACTGTTATCTGTTTAGTTAAGCATTAAATAGGTTACTGTTCCCCAATCAACAGCCAATGAATTATTGAACAATACAAAGAAACTGGTCTTGAATTAAACATTTACTATACATAATCAACTGGCAGAAAAGAGTTCAAAGAGAACTCTTATTAAAACAAAACTTGGGGGACAATTAGTTGATGTCATAAGCTTTTTTGAGTTGGTGGCAGCTTCTTGCCTTTTAGCCAAGGCCTTCCTTGGTGCTTTGCATCGCAAGTGTGCAGATCTGTCTCAAGGATTTCTGATAAAGTTTGCCTATGGAAATATGTCCTGGGAGTTAAAACCCACAAAGTGACATATTTGTAAATACAGATACCTCTCCCAGGAAATTATTAATTCCTTCTACCAAAAAGAAGCAAATTTAAAACGTTCTTCCTTCCCCTTGTTTGCCAGGGGTCTCTGGCTTGTTCATATCCTTTGACATAGCAGGCTCTAACTCAGGCCTCTTTGAAATTGGTCTGCAGTGCTCAAGCTGCAGAAGAGGGAGGTTCAAAGTGGGACACAGCTTCACCATCAATTAATCCTGACTGATCTCCTGCCAGAGGTGATGTCCTATCCTCAGGGTTTGGCAGCAAGCCTGATGGAGATAAGAAATGCCAGAATGGGTCAGACCAATGGCCCGTTCAGGCCACAGCACTGTCTGACAGAGGCAGTCAGAGACGTTTTGTAAAAAAAAGAGCTGTATGTGTCTCTTATGATGTCACCAAAAATGTGCAAAAGTCCTTCTGTAGCAGACTATCTTGTGCCCCATCCAACATCTATGTCCCCTTCTTCCATGCTGATGGACTTCCCATTTTGTTCAGGTGTCTACCCTCCCCCATGATGCTCAGGATTAAACCCTTTCTGCCCTGCACCTGGGTTTCCCAACCTCTGCACCAGACAATTCATTGCTGTGGGGACTGTCCTGTGCATTGTAGGATATTTTGCAGCACTCCCTTCATGGCTTCTACATTTCAAAGACTGGTAGTAACCTCCCCACACCCAGTTGTGATAATGAAAAATATCTCCAGACCTTGCCCTTTGGGAAAAGGGAGAAAAAATTGCCCCCAAGTTGAGATCTACTGCTCTAAGCCAATATGGTAGCCCATTGCCTCAGCCAGTGATTGGTTTAGGGGTGAGTATGTGATCCAGTTATGACCAATGAGGCATGAGGGGAAGTTATCTTTAGGGCTTCTGAGAATTTTTTTTCATTCATGTCTTATGAAATAAAATATCCCTCTTCTTCTTCTGGTTGCTGATATGTCTCTTATAACCACCCTGAATGTGCAGCCAATGACAAAGTTATTTAAAAAAAAAAAAAAAAACATGCTGTAGGAAAGCTCTAGGTTAAATATTTGATTTAACCAACCCTAAGGGTCACCATACCTCAAGACTTTTTGTTACATGAGATAACAAATGTCCTTATTGATGAAACAAATTTGATCTGGGGCTTTGTTACTGGCAGACAAAAGCATCCTAATAGATATACCTTCCTATATTCTCCATAACAAGCCCATTTTTCCTCTCCACTCATGAGTAGATTAAACACCACCTTTAAATGAATTCAGAAGCCGTGTTGGATAGTTTAAAGAACCCTGGATTCTGAGTCAGACAGAGCTAAGGTCAAGCAGCAGCTCCACACACACACCTCTGTCACCTTCAGAAGTCACTTAATTTCTCTCATCTTTAACAATGGTCATACCATCAATTCTGCACTCCTTCTGGATGTTATGATGGTTAAATGAGATAGTGCATATAAAAAATGCTTAATGAACTCTAAATTACTCATGACTATTGTTTTATTTTCAGTTCCTGCCACCCTTTGAAGAGCGGCACATCTACACACGCTCCACCCAACAGTTAGACATCCTGCTAACATTTATTAAACCTGATATTAAACTAAGCACTGTGTTGATTAGTTCCCCAACCTTGGCACTGTTGACAAGTCTGTGTTGTGGGAGGTTGTCCTGTGCATTGTAGGAGATTTAGCAGCATCCCTGGCCTGTACCCAATAGATGCCGATAGCACTTCCTCCCACAGTCATCACAACCAAAAATGTCACCAGACATTGCCAAATGGGGAACATTTGTCCCCAAAGGACAAAATTGCCCCTCATTGAAAACCATTGATGTAGATGATGAAGATATATAGATAAAACTATTTGTTCCTAGCCCTCAAGTAATTTACATCCTTGCATAAGCCATCATTTATTTTTATGCTATAAAATGACCACAATCATTATTTGGTAGCAGATAGATCGTAGATACAGATTCAAATGCTGACTCCACTCTCTACTAGTTTGGGGACATTACTGTCTCAATCTCAGTTTCCTCATCCAGAAAACGGGGGTAATAAAGCCTACCTCTCTGGATCATTCCTAGAATTAAATAAGATAACCAGTACAGAACACTTAACAAAATGCCTCACGTGCAATTAGCGCTTAATACAGAGCACTCCATCAAAATTCCCTCAGATCTTATCATTTCAGCAAGACCAGCTTGACTCCACCAGCCAGCACCTGCATCTTCATCAGAGAGCACCTCAGCAGATGTTGGGCCCCACGCTGTCCAGACACTTCGGACCCACCTGTATACTCCACCCTGGGACAGCCTTTCACTGATGACTAATGGGGATGGGAGTAGAAATATCCCAGATCCCTCATTCCTTGGCAGGGATAATTCTCAGGCAAATGTTTTACACTGATTCCTAGAGCTTTCTTACAGCATTAACTTTCAGTTGCCCACCATGGCATCTGGCTGAGTAACATACTCCTTGCTGGAGGCCTCCTCCCCCTTGTACTCCTCCCCTCTCTCCTGCCTGTGCCCCAGCGTGCCCCAGATGATCCAGTTCATTGTCTTTAGTCGGGGTCTATTTCTAGGGGAAACCCAACTGAGATACTTTCCCTTTGGTTTAGTGATTAAGATTCTAGACTCTAGAGCTATACTGATTAGAATCCCATTTTCAACATTTATTAGTTTTGTAGCTTGGGCAAGTTATTTAACCTTTCCATGACTCAGTTTTCTTTATGTACAGTGGAGATAATCATACCTACTTCACAAAGTCTTATTATGAGAACTAAATGAGTCAATATTTGTTGAATACTTACAATCGTGCTGGAGACCTTGTAAGTGCCACACAAGAAATTATTCTTTAAACTCCTTCATAATGAATCCCAGTCTCCTTGGCTGCCTGGGTCCAGGTCCCAGCACTTGGGATTGCTGCCCACCGTCTCAAGCCAGCATATCAGGAATTGTTTCAGAATCTAATTTCTGAATACAGTCAACAGCAAGAAGGAAACTGCCCACTTGCCCCAAGCGCAATTCCAGCCTTTGCTGATGAAGACATATGTGAGGACATGTTGCTTGCCAACTGCCTGGATTCCTGAACTTGAATTAACACTCAGGAAATGTATCTAGATCGGTCTGCATCTGCATAATAATCCTTCTGTCCTAGAAACAGACCAGAGATATCACTGTCCCCGAATGCTGACATACCCAGCACTGTGCCCTGCAGAAACAGGCATTCCCCAGGCAGTGAAATGGGTAAGCAACAGTCCATCCTGCAAGACAACTACACCCACCATCCTTGGCCGTCCCTGGGCTGGTGCTCTCAGTGGCTCAAAATGTCTCAATGCACAAAGGATTTCTCTCTCCATTTCAACCTCACAGGGCTTCTATTTCCCAAAGCCTTTCCACATTGCAGTTGGGATACCAGTGCAAGCTCCAGGGCCAAGTTCTATAAGCCTGCTTCCTATGGACATGGGGAAAGAGGAGGGAGAGACTTCTCTGGCCCCAGCCTCTGCCTGTTCAATATTCTTGCATCAGAAACGTAATTTCCCTCATCTGAGCTATTTGACTCCCAGTTATTGCTATTCCAAAAGAGAGCCAAGAAGAAGGAAAATCTATAATAGTATTTTAATTTTCTGGTATGTCACACTCCATACTGAAATAGCCCTTCCAAAGCTAAGACTGCTAAGACTGCCTCTTGGCAAAGCCCAATGAATTTTAGTGAACGTTACCATCCAGAAAGACCAGGATTTTGTTTTATGAGTAGTAGGGTGACTTTGAGGGGATGGATTGCCTACTTATTTATGTAAATTTATTTTTAACTTACATTTATAGGTGTTTACTTTGTGCCAGACACTGTGCTTGCATTTTACATTAATTATCTCAAATGTCACTTTCTCATTGAGCCCCAGCATGGTCACCTTATTTATTTATTTATTTCATAGTATTAAATCATTTTTATTGATTTTTTAGAGAGAGAAGAAGGGAGAGAGTGAGATGAGATAGAAACATCAATGTGAGAGAGAACCATCGATTGGCTGCTTCCTCCATGCCCCCGACTGGGGATTGAGCCCACAACCCGGGCATGTGCCCTGACTAGGAATCAAACCAGGACCTCTCAGTCCATGGGACGGTGCCCAATCCACTGAGCCATACCAGCTGGGCTGATCACCTTGTTTAAATGGGCAACGCTTTGCCCAGCCCTCTCCATTCACTTGCCCTCCTTGATTTTGCATCACACTTAGCACCCTCCAATATATTATATAATCCACTCATTCATTTTGTCTCTTTCCCCTAATTAAAATGAAAGCTCTATGAGGGCAGGAATTTTGTACATTTTTTGTGAGCAGTGTCCATCTCATAGGAAGCATTCAATTAATATTTGACGAGTGATGAATGAATGAATTAATTAATTAAATTCTTCTGATAACCCAATAGAAAAGCCACAGTTATCATCATACCCCTACCATCATACCTGATAGGCAGAATAATGTCCCCCATACACAAGATGCCCATGTCCTAATACCAGAAACTATGAATATGTTACCTTACATAGCCAAAAAGACTCTGCAGATGTGAATAAGAATCTTGATATGGAAGATTATCCTGAATTATGTGATTGGGCCCAAAGTAATCACAAGTATCCTTATAAGAGGGAGGCAGGAGGGTTAGAGGGAGAGAGATTTGGACATGCTACGCTGATAAATTTGAAGGCAGAAGGGGCCATGAACCAAGGAATGAATGCAGGAGCCTCTAGAGGCTGAAAATGGCAAGGAGATGTATTCTTCCCCATGAGTTTCCAGAGGAACGCAGCCCTGCTTTTAAACATCTAGATTTTAACCCAGTGAAATCCATCTTGGACCTTGGTCTTCCAGACATATAACTTATATAATAACTATGTGTCACTTTAACACACTACATTTTTGGTAACTTGTCATAGCAACTAGAGTACACTAATACCCATTACTCAGATAAAGAAGCCAAGACTTGGGATTGTGTCCCAGGTCCCACAGGTAGGTAAGTGGAGGAGCGTAGATGTACACACAGTCAGCCTAACTGCAGAGCTCTTCCTCTTAATTTCTGTATAAAGTCAGAGGAGTTGGAGCTCAGTGTAATGGTCAGATTAAAAGAAACAGACTGCATGGAACACTCAGCTCCTTGAATGGTGGTGCTTTTATACCACAATCATCCACTCTGCAATCACTTCAGCACCTAACACTATGCACTTTGGAGCATGGAATTTCCACCTCTTAGTTCAAATGACTGCAGTCAGCAGTGAAAATGCACAAATGGGAACAAGACACCGCTCCAGATGGATCTCAGAGGAGAGTGGAGCAGACAGAATCATAATGAGTAGCAATAAAACACTGGGAAGGTCGAAGACTTCCGGTCAAGAAGGCGCGAAGGTAAACGCAGTATCGCCTCCTCCCACAACCACATCAAAACTACAACTAAATTACAGAACAACCATCATTCAGAACCACCTGAAACCGAGCTTAATGGAAGTCTGTCCTACAACTATGCAATTAAAGAACAAGCCACATCAAGACTGGTAGGAGGGGCGGAGGTGTGGATAGGCTGGTCCCACACCCACATGTGGCAGATAAAAATCAGGAGGGATACCTCGGCTGTGAAGGTCCTCCGTGAGGAGTGAGGGAGCCCCAGCTCAGGGTTCCAGTGCCAGGAAGAGAAGTCCCCATAACTTCTGGCTGTAAAAACCAGCGGGAACTGAGACTGAGGGAGGCCGAGGCTGCTGGAGCCCCAGGTAGTTCCTCTTAAAGGGCCCATACTCAGACTCGCTCCCTCTGGGCTCCAGCATGGGGGAGGCAGCTCGAAAGGCACCAGAGACATACTGGGACTAGTGATTCTCTGAGAATCTGCCCCACCCAACTTTTGGGCCCACCCAAGCTTTTTCCAGTGTCTTTACCATAGAATTGGCCTATCGTGGCTTCTGCTTCAGATTTTCCTAAATTCTCTCAAACAGAGGTATCTGGCCTCAGCAAGCCCCATACCTCTTGCTAAGTGGCCCCAGGCCTGGCACTAGAAGCAGCCATCTGCAGATCACTTTGTACCTTATGCTTGGTGGCCCCAGGAAGAACACAGGTAGTGGCAGACCTTACCCTAAGCCAGCACACCCAGTGGGCAGCCTCAGACCACGTTGAAGTACCACCACCCGAACACCTCCACAGTGACACACTCAAGGAGTGGACTCAGTGGGTACCAGAGCCCTGCTGAAGTAAGTCTTGCTCTGTGTGATGGGTCCCTGAACAGCTGATTCTCCAAGGGAGTCAGAGGTTGGTGGTCAGTGAGCACAGCCAGTCCTTGCAGCTGATCAGCCTGAGTAAAACCCTCCCATTGACATGCCAACAGCAATCAATACTCAATTATAACAGAAGGGTGTATAGTCCACATAAGGGGCACACCTTGAGGGCTCAGCTGGGATGACCAAGGCAAATGTGCCACTGGACCCTACAGGACACGTACTACAATAGGCCACCCTAGGAAGCCTAGGAGACATAACAACTCTACCCAATACATAGAAACAAACACAAGGAGGCAGCCAAAATCAGGAGACAAAGAAAGATGTCCCAAGCCCGGCTGGTGTGGCTCAGTGGTTGAGCATCAACCTATGCACCAAGAGGTCGCCAGTTTGATTCCCAGTCAGGGCACATGCCCAGGTTGTGGGCCAAATCACCAGTGGGGCACATGCAGGAGGCAGCCAATCAATGTTCTCTCTCATGGATGTTTCTATCTCTAGCTCTCTCTCTCTCTAAAATTAATAAAGAAAAAAAATTTTTTAAAGAGAAAGATGTCCCAAATGAAAGAATAGAACAAAACTCCAGGAAAAGAACTAAATGAAACAGAGATAAGCAGTCTAACAGATGCAGAGTTCTAAACACTGGTTATAAGGATGCTTAAGGAACTTAGTGAGAATTTCAATGAACTTCATGAGAACTTCAAGGAACTTTGTGAGGATCTCAAGAACATAAAAAAGGACCAGACAGAAATGAAGGATGCACTAACTGAAATACAAAATAATTACAGGGAATCAATAGTAGCAAGAAGCCAAGAAGCAGACCATCGATTTGGAATATAAGGAAGCAAAACACACCCAATCAGAACAGCAAAAAGAAAAAAGAATCCCCCCCCAAAATGAGGATAATGCAAGGAGCCTCTGGGACAACTTCAAACATACCAACATTCGCATAACGGGGATGCCAGAAAGAGAAGAGAGAGAGCTTCTATTTGAAAACCTATTTGAAAAAATAATGACAGAAAACTTCCCTAACTTGGTGAAGGAAACAGATATACAAGTCCAGGAAGCACAGAGAGTCCCAAACAAAATGAACCCTAAGAGGTTCACACCAAGACACATCACCATCAAAATGCAAAGGGTAAAAACAAAGAGAGAATCTTAAAAACAGCAAGAGAAAAGCAGTTAGTTACCTACAACAGAGCTCCTGTAAGACTGTGAGCCAATTTCCCAAAGAAACTTTGCAGGCCAGAAAGGAGTGGCAAGAAATATTTAAAGCGATGAAAAGAAAGGACCTACAATCAAGATTACTCTACCCAGCAAAGCTATCATTTAGAATGGATGACCATATAAAAAGTTTCCAGGACAAGAAAAAGCTAAAGGAGTTCATCACCACCAAACCAGTATTATATGAAATGTTGAAGGGTCTTCTTAAAGAAGAAAAAGAACAAAAATATGAACAATAAAATGGCAATAAATACATATCTATCAATAATTGAAACTACAAACAAAATGAGCAAGCAGAACAGGAACAGACTCATAGATACAGAGAACTTTTTGTTGGTTGCCAGATGGGAGAGGGGTTGGAGAAATGGGTGAAAAAGGTGAAGGGATTAAGAAGTACAAATTGCCTGGCCAGTGTGGCTCAGTGGTTGAGTGTCGACCCATGCACCAAGAGGTTGCCAGTTAAATTCCCAGCCAGGGCACATGCCTGGGTTGTGGGCCAAATCCCCAGTGGGGGACATGCAGAAGGCAGCCAATCCATGTTCTCTCTCATTGATGTTTCTATCTCTATCTCCCTCTCCCTTCCTCTCTCTCTAAAATCAATAAAGAAAAAAATAAAGAAACTATTGAGATTCTATTAAAAATAAAATTAAAAAAGAAGTACAAATTGGTTGTTAGACTGAGGAACCTCAGAGGGAAGCAGGGAGTGGGGTGGAAAGAGATAAAGCAAAGAACTTATATGCATAATCAGTGGACACAGACAATAGTGTGGGGAAGGCAGGAGCGGGGTGGGAGTGTGGAGGAGGGGGGCAATGGGGGAAATAGGGAGGGCATCTGTAATACATTCAACAATAAAGATAAGTTTAAAAAGAAAAAAAAGACAAGGAAAAGAAAAAAATACTGGGAAGGTCAATTCCATGGGTGCAGGGACATCATCTTTGCATGTATCCCCAGAGTCTATATCAGTGCCTGACACATCGTAGGTGCTCCATAAATATTTGTTGAATGAACAAATAAGTGAATAGTAACTCAAAGTATTTTTATGATTTAATCATTTTTAAATAAAGGGATTCCTTTCCAGCAAGTACTATTTCTTTTATGATTGAGAGTTTCAATATTTATGTAATCATCAACTCACAATATTGTGTTGATTTGTTCTTGATAGTAAACCTGGAATGGTCATAAAACACCAGCAAGATAGAGGCCACCATGGAATTCATAGAATTTGCTTCTCTGTCTCCTCCCCTTCTGTTTACAGAGAGCCCACTCCCTTCCTAGACCTCAACATAGCAAGATAAGTTTGGACATGCATAAGGTCAATGTTGCTTAAGCCGTTGGGACTCACTTTGTCCCCCATCTTGATTGAGTTATAACTGACAAATAAAATTGTATATATCTAAAATATACAATGTGATGATTTGATATATGTATACATTGTGAAATGATTACCACAATCAAGTTAATGAATACATCTATCATTTCATATAGTTACCTTTTTTTCCTTGGTGAGAATGCCTAAGGTCTACTCTTTGAGCAAATTTCAAGTATACAATACAGTATTGTTAACTATAATCACCATGCTGTCCATTTGATCCTCAGAAATTATTTAGCTTATAACTGAAAATTTGTACCCTTTAACCAACATCTCCTCATTTCACAGCCCCTGGCAACCACAATTCTACTCTCAGTTCTATGCATTCACAGTTCAAGGCTATGAGTTCAAATTCTGTTTTCTTTAGATTCCACATATAAGTGATACCATATACAACATTTTTTCTTTCTTGTATGGCTTATTTCACTCAGCATAATGCCCTCCAGGTTTACCTATCAAAGTATTTTTTGAAGTGCTCTAGGCATATAAAACCAGAAGAGATTAATTCTGCCTTTGGTGTGTGTATGCCTGGAGGGTCAGGAAAGGGAGATATCAAAGAATGGACCATTTGAATTGAACTTGGCAAGATTCCTAAGATTCATCAAGGAGAAAGGGCATTCCAGACAGAGGAACAGCGTGATTCAGACCTAGGAGGTAGAAAAACACTGGAGAAAGCAGAACATTTCAGGGCGAGTGCAGTACTGGACAGGTAGCTCAGAAGATGGGGAAGGAGACCACCAGGTCTGACCTGACCTGTGGGACTGACCTGCTCCTGTCAGCCATGGGGCTAGCTCAGATGTTCAAGCCAAAGGGTGACATAGTTAGATAGGTATCTTATAAGCACTACTTTTGCAGCAAGAGTAGTGGACATCATAATGATGTGTTTTCATTTCTCAGATCACTGTAGAATGTTAAAAACAAAAAACAAAAAAACTCTTTTGTTTGTGCCGAGAGATCCCAAGCTATCTGTTTAACTGAAGACTTCAGTAGGAAAATTGCAGAATCATAATGGACTGAAAAAGTAAGTCCCTTAGATCCTAGGATTGCGGCCAGAAGACAATGTCACACATTCCGAAAGCAATGTCATCAGAAAATTCCAGAGGTTATTAAATCTTACTGTGAATGACCAGAAGATAATCCTAATGATAGATGTATTCTCCTGATAATTTAGGATATTCCCCATTTGGAATAGAAGAGAGGAGGAAACTAATTTTCAAAGAGCCTATCACATTTAATTTCTCCATTCAGACCTGTGAGGCGGGCGCAGCAATCACCACTTTACAGTTAAAAAGACTAAGGCTCCACTATGGAAAACAACATGGAGGTTCCTCAAATATTAAAAACAACACTACCATATGCTCCAGCAATTTCACTTCTGGGTATTTATCTAGAGGAAATGAAAACAGGGTATCAGAGAGATATATGCACCCTCATGTTCATTGCAACATTACTCACAAAAGCCAAGACATGGAAACAATCCTATGTGTCTGTCAACAGAGAAATGGATAAAGAAGATATATATTATATATATTATATGTGTTATGTGTTACATGTTATGTTAAATGTTATATATCATATGTTTATATTATATATATAATGGAATTTTATTCAGTCATGATAAAGAAAAAAATCCTGCCATTTGCAACAACATGAATAAACCTTGAGGGTATTATGCTAAGTGAAATAAGTAAGATAGAGAAAGACAGATACTGTATGATCTCGCTTATATGTGGGATCTAAAAAAGCTGTGCTTGTAGAAACAGAGAATAGAGTGGTAGCTAACAGGGGCTGGCGTTGGGGGAATTGGGGGCATGTGGTTTAAGGGTCCAAACGTGCAACTAGCAGAGAATGAAGTCCTGGAGACCGAATGCACAGTGTAGTGATTATAGTTAACAATAGTGTATTACAGACTTCAAAGTTGCTAAGAGACTAGATCTTGATTGTTCCCACCACAAAAACATACATGGTAATTATGTGACATGATAGAGGAGTTAGCTAACACTACGGTGGAAGTCATACTGCAACATGTAAATGTACCAACACACTGCAGACCTTAAATTTACACAGTTACATGTCAATTACATGCCAACAAAAATAAATTTTAAAAAAATAGACTGAGGAGGTTGAGCCAAGTGTACCAGTTCAGAGCTGGGATTTGAACCTGAGAACTACATAGCCTGTGCTCCTCTCCATTGCTATAGCTCTCTACTACATTCAAAATAGGGGAAAAAATTAGCCCTCAGGAATGTCAATCAAGATATGTGAGACAGTTATAGAGAGCTTTTAAAACTCCAATAAATATCTTAAAATATGTCCCAAATCAATTTAAAAAGCTACACTATATTCATGAATAAAAAGATTCCCTATCAAATGTTGATTTGCTCTAAATTAATCTATAAATTCAACAGAACTTTAACCAACCAATGGAATCAATGGAAATTTTATAGAATGTGACAAGCTAAGTACAAAATTTATATCTAAGGATAAATGCCCATAAAGAGAACAGAAAATTATGATAAGACAAGGCAGGAGGACTTATCTTCTCAGAAATCAAATCTTATTATAAGGCCACATTAATGCAAACAGAAACCAGTATGAAAAAGGTATGAGGATAAACAAGTAGTTCAATAGAACAAAACAGAGAATCTAGAGAGGATTATATCACTAGGAGTTATTGCAAATTTGCAAGAAAATGATGAGATAGTCAACAAACAGCACTGAAGTAATTGCCTCTCCACATGAAAAGTAAATAAAATTAGATCCCTATTTCACAACCTATACAAAAGATATTCCAGATAGTATAAATATCTAAATGTGAAAGGAAAAACATTGTATTTTAAAGGATCTATCTTTCTGTCATTGTGGTAGGAAATTAGTTATTTTAAAAGATGCAAAAAGCAGCCCTGGCCAGTGTGGCTCAGCGGTTAAAGCATCGGCCCTTGGACCAAGGGGTCCGGGTTTGATTCCCAGTTAAGGGCACCTACCTGGGTTGCAGGTTCGATCCCTGGCTCTAGTTGGGGTCATGCGGGAGACAACCAGTCGATTTGTCTCTCTCACATCAATGTTTCTCACTCTGTCTCTCTCTCCCTCCCTCCCTTCCACTCTATCTAAAAATCAATGGAAATGAGGATTAACAAAAACAAACCAAAAAAAGGTGCAAAGAGCAAAATTCACGAAGAAAAATGTTGACACATTCTCATGTGCTACAATTTTAATTCTTTTATTATGAGACCCTGCACTTAAATTAAAGGACAAACTGGAACCTACACTAAAGAATTCTGCAATATTTTTAATAGATTCAAAAATAAGTATCCATGATATAGAAAAAATACACACAAATCAAGAAGAAAAAATAATCATCCTGATAGAAAAGAAAACCCAAATGGCCAGAAAATATGTTCAATTTCCCAACTAATAAGATAATTGAAAACAATAGTAACATTCCCTTTCACACTATCATATAAGCAAAAATGGACAAGACTAATAATACCAAGATTTGAAAAGAGTATGAGAAAGTTGTTTTCCATTCTTTGCTGTGGGAGAATAAATTGGCTCAGTCATTTTGCAGAACAAAATGGCAATCTCTATTGATGTTGAGTGATATCTAGCCTACAGTCTATGACTCAGAAATTCTACTTGCAAGTATATATTCTTTTTTTTTTTAATCCTCACCCCAGGATACGTTTATTGATTTTTTTTTAGAGAGAGAAAAGAAGGGGGAGAAAGAGAGAGACATCAGTGATCAGTGTGAGAGAGAAACATCAATTGGTTGCCTCCCATGAGCACCTTGGCCAGGGACAGAATCTAAAACCTAGATACGTGTCGGATTGGGAATGGAACCCGCAACCTTTTGGTGTGCAGGATAGTGCTCCAACCAACTGAACCACCTGGCCAGGGCCAGGTATATATTCCTGAGAAGATCTCCCACATGTGCAAGAATTTTTACTGGTTCATTGTTTGCAGTAACGAAAAGGTGACCGCCATTCAGTTTACAAATAGATCTGTAAAATTGTTATACATTTATACAATAGATATTATAACAGTTAAATCAACTAGAGCTAAACATAGGTGACTCACAATAACATGCTATTGAATGAAAAAACAAGTTGCAGAAGGATACATACAATATAGTATTGTTTATAAAAAGCTTAAAAATACCCTTTAGGTTTTCATGAACATATAGAGAAACGTGTTTGTTGGCTTCGGGTTAGTGGTGTCTCCTCTCATGTGGGAGAGGGAGAAATGGAATGAAGGTGGCAGGATTCAACAGTGTCTTTATTTAAATATAGTTTTAAAATCTGAAATAAATGTAACAAAAATGTTAACAGGTTAAATCTGAATAGTTGGTACACAGGTGTTTGCTATTTTATTCTCTGTACTTCTCTGTATGTCTGAACTATTCTAGCATATATATTTTTTCTTTTTAAAGAGAAAAAGAAAAGTTTTCAAGTGTAATGATATGACTTCTTCTCTGAGTCTTCTGAGTTCATCAGAGATATCTGAACCAACGCTAAGGATGTTTGGAGCAGAGAAAGAATCGGAGAAGATCTTTGGCATCTGGTGAAGTTAACCCATCTGGCACCAACCTGCAAACCTCCTCTGAAGAGAGCACTGACCAACTCCATCACTTAAATAGACAACACCAGAATAGATGCTTTTAAATTCAACCAAGCCCTTCCTTGGGCAAATAAAATAAAACCTTCAACAGAAACCTAGACCTAAACTTTAGCATCACCAACACTATAGCATTAACCCCTGTCCAACCTGAAATAATGAAAGCAATTATGCATGCCTAAGGCATATTTACCTGACATCATGTTTATGATTTTAAATATACTGGGATATGAAATACTGGTGTCCAAAAATTTTTCATTCCCAACAGCGGGAATTATACCCAACATGCAATTTCTTTCTCAGAGTTGTTTCAGGCACCAGGAGCACACTCCAGGCTAGATGTAAATCCAGACAGGACATGGCACCAACTGAATTCACACATACATCCCTTTCCCCTGGATGTTCACACCTAGGATGGCTGTCAGTAGCCATTCCAGTGAACAGCATTTCTGAAAGCAGAACAAACAGACAAAAAATATTTAATAAGCACTTTCTAAATGCAAAGTGCCATACTAGGTAATAAAGAGAAGATAAACATATATGCCATGAATTCTACTATGAAGAAGTTCATAGTCTGATTGAGTCACCCATACATCTACCCACCCAGCCAACCAGCCATCCCTCCATCCATTTACCCTTCCACCCATCCAATTTCCCACCTTCTATCCATTCAACACTACATCTTTCTACTCATCCATACAACAACCCCTTCACCCTTTCACCCTTCCAACCACCTTGATTCCTCCCTTCCAACTCTCCACTCACCCACTCAACCATCTTCCACTGCTCTACTCATCCATCCCTTCAACTCTCTAACAACCGGTATAGAGATAAACAGTGTCTCCAAAAAATTCATGTCCACCCGGAACCTCAGAATATGACTTTATTTGGAAATAAGGTCTTTGCAGATGTATTAATATATAAAATAAGATCATACTTATCTAGATTAGAGTGGATCCTAATCCAATGACTGGTGCCTTTATAAGAGGAGAAAAGAGAGACATACAAAAGAATGCCATATAACAATGTCAGAACTTGGAATGATTCATCTATAAGCCAAGGAAGGCCAAGAACTGCTGGCAACAACCAGAAGCCAGACGAGGAAAGGAAGGACCCTCCCCTAGAGTCCTCAGAAAGAGCACAGTCCTACCAACAACTTGATTCTGGACTTCTAACCTCCAGAACTCTGGTTCTATACATTTCTATTGTTAAGCCACCAAATTTGCAATATGTTACTTAGGTAGCCCTAGAAAATTATACATCACTTCCCTTAACCTTCCCAATCCCCATCAGTAACCCTTCTAACTAGTCAACCCTACAGCCATCCACCATACATTCCACCCATTCCATCCATTCCATCTATCCATCCTTATATCCATCCATCCCATCCCATCCCATCCATCCACCATCCATCCCATACATACATACATACATACATACATACATACATCCCATCTATCCACCATTCATTCTATACATCTATGTATCCATAGTTTATTTAGGGTCTACATGCCAGGCATTGTTCTGTGTGCTAAGTATACAATGGTAACAACAACAGTAACAAGATGCCGGAGATTTTGCCCCCCATGCATGCTAATATCCCCACTAATATCACCAGACCCCAAGTATAAATATAAATATAATGGTAAATACAATGGGCTTGCTAAGCAAATTGAGCTTCAAGGCAAATGTTCTAGCTATCCTTGCCACCCACGACCACATTGGTGGCACTTTGGCCCTTCTGATATAACATAAAAGTTCTGAAGCCTCCACAAGGTGATTAGCAAAACACCCATGCTCTCTTCCCCGGTGGATATATGGACATTAAACAAATAAGTATACAAATAAATATGTATTTATAAGTGTGCTAAAGTCTATGAAGGACAAATCTCAGTTCTATGAAGATAACACTGTAGGGGCCACTGTAGTAATTATAATAGGGAAGGCCTCTGTGATTGGAAAAACAGTGCATACTCATAATAAGTGAAAAATCACCTCACAAAGGGGTTTAATGTAGGATCGGGGGTTTATTGGGTTTGCCAAATAAGTAAGTGCTACACTGTCTCAGAGGAGGAGAAGCCCATGGTGGGCTGCAAAGTCTTCTTGGAGAAAGATCTGCCTGGGCCCTGAAAGATAAATGGGATTTAAGTAATTGAGGTAGGGATGATCCTATCTGTAGGATGGTCCTCAATAAACAAAAGTGTAGAAGTCATTCATTCATTCCGAAGGATTTTACTGTTTTGTGCCAGGAGCACTTTGGCAGGCTGGTGAAGCCTTCGATTCTTTCTCAGAACAAAGCTGTTAAATGACATGTTAAAAATGACATATTAAATGACTCTAAATATATTAAATTACAAAGGAAATGAATTATATCAAAATATAGTCATAACAATAATTTTTAAAATTAAGTGTTATATGTATCTAAGTCTATATTATGTTAAATAGCAAGATCTTTGCTATGTCAACTACCGCTTTGATGAAAGTAAACAATAATTGTAAGATATCGGCAACAATGGTAACATGATATGAAAATATAAATGATTTCTCTTGGTGAAAAAATCAGAGTAGTGCTAATATTACTGTGGTTTATTGTTATCATTAAAAAAAACTAAAGGAAATGAAAATCTCATTTACAGGTGAATGAAAATAGGTGACTTTTCCCACATCCAAGTTTACAGATTACTGAATTATTTCCACAGACCCCTCAGGAGCCAAATGACCCCATGTTAAGAACTCCTGATTCCTGTGTTTAGGTATTTATGCATTTAAATCCATTCATTTATTCACTCATTTGTTCCCCAAATCCGAAATGCTTATGATACGCTTGACATTGCAGTAAGTGCTAGGAACACACAGCAATAGGAGAGGTTGGAGATGAAGACAAAGATGGAGCAGCTGCCAGACTACTGGACCTGATAGACCATGGGTACTGGTCTGGGTTGGACTTTAAGTGCAATGCGCAGCCACTCAGGTAGCTTAGGCAGGGGGATAACAGGATATGAATGCATTGTTTTGAAAGATTTCTTTGGATGCTGACCAGAGAATCTGTTGTAGAGGAAAAGATAACTGGCAAAAGAAAACCAGCGTAGAGGCCACTGTGTTTATCCAAGTGAGGAGCAATGGTGGCTTAGACCAGGGCTGGGTTAGGGTGAGGCAAGTGAGGATCTAGGGTGCAAAATCTAAGGAAGCACTCACCGTCAGACGTTTGTAAATGCAGGGTTCAGTTAGCCCCGGCTCGCACTGGCGGTGGAGATAGAAGGATGTGGGCAGTTGAAAGATTTATTTCGAAGGTAATGACCAAGACAGTAAAAAAAAAAAAAATTTATTCTGAGAATGTCTAAAGTTCAGAAGTGAGTAATAATTTTAGAAAGGAGCTTATGCAACAGATTACAGAGGGTCTTTAATAAGGAAGAAAGGACTTTTGACTTTCTCCTGTAGCAAATGAAGAGTCATGTGATTAAATAAACAAAATGATACACACCATCCTGACAAAATAACTGTGGGGCTCCAGCAGCCATTCTGGACCCTGAAGCAACTTCTGTGATACACACCACATGCTTAGGGACACAATAGAAATGCAGAAGGACCCAGGATCTATGGTGACACCATGCAAGCCCTAGACGACCTACCTCCAGACTGCTCTAACCCAGGCAGAAATAAACTTCTGTTTTAACAACTGATTCCAGGCCTGTCTACTGGAAAATACAATTCCTAAGCAGCTGGAGTTGCAGGAACTGGCCCATAAGGCTTACCTAAATCCCGAAGAATAGATTCATCTACACACTCATTTCCACTCATTCACTCTGATTTAAATACAGTCAACTGTGTGTCTCACTTTGGTTGACAGGGTACCATCCAAATGAGCTTTTCTCCCTTATTGCCTCTAAAAAAGACTCTCAAACCCACAGTGAAATAACCCTGAGACAGAGAGATCTGGCGTGACATTATATATGTCATTATAAACTCTGCCTCTTTTCTGACTCTGAGAAGATTAGTAGCAGCAAAGGCACCAAAAAGTCACGGTGATGAATAGAACCTGTTGGAAAGTGGCTGAGGAAAGTAGGAATTAATGAATGTCAGCTCCGACAAATGTCAGCTGTCAATCAAAAGTGAAGAAAGGAAGGTGTTCCCTCCAAAAGCGGTGAAGGGAACACCTTCACAGACAGAACGCAAGGGCAACTCCAACTTGGCAGCAGCAAAATGGACTGTATTCAGCTTGTGCCTGTCATTTTGTAAGGCCATTCCATCAGCTTCTCTGCTGAAGTCAGGGACGTTGTGCAGGAAAGGACATTTATTTATTTATTTATTTATTTATTTATTTATTTATTTATTTATTTATTTATTCTTTATTGAGTTCAGAGAGTAAGGGAGAGGTAGAGAGAGAGAAAAATCGATGAGAGAGAACATCAATTGGCCACTTCCAGCATGTGCCCTGACGGGGAATCGAACCGGCGACCTCTGGGTCGACGCTCAACCACTGAGCCACACCAGCTGGGCAGGAAGGGACTTTAAAATCACTTGCTCAATGCCCCCATTATAGAAGAGGCCATTGAGGGCAATATCACATGAAAAATGGTGGCAGGGATGGAACAGGAATCGGGTCCTGCACTTCCTGACTTCTCTCTAGATGTGCATACTTCCTAACAGGTTGTGAGAATCAGCTTTTATCTAAGGCAGAGGTCGGCAAACTTTTCTGTAAAAGGTCAGATAGTAAATACTTCAGGCTTGCAGGCCACAGGGCCTTTGTTGCAACTACTCAACCCTGCTGTTGCTGTAACAGAGAAGCTGTCCTAAACAACAGTCAACAAATGGGTATGGCTGTTTCAATGAAATTTATATACAGAAATAGGTGGCCAGCTGGATTTGGTCCATGCACTCTAGGTTGCCATTCTCTGACCTAAATCACTGGATCAGTGTGGTCCCTGGACCAACAGCATCAACAGCATCTAGAAATGCAAGTTCTCAGTTACCTCCACCCCCAAACCTAATGAATCAGAAATACCAGGGATGGCAGCTGGAAATCTATTTTCATAAGCCCTCCAGATGATTCTGACACCCACTGATGTTTGAAAACCACTGGACTAGGATCATAGCAAATCTCAGTGCATGAGCGCCACCTGTCCTTTAGTCATTTCTAATACATATTCTGGTGTTTGGCTTCTAGTATGTGCCTGTCACAGCAAATACTAGCTTCCCACCCTCCAAAAAATATATTCCCCTCTTCTTTTTAGTATTACAATTATGGCTACCAAGAATAAAGCCAACATGTCTACATTTTTCAGGCTCCCTTGCAGCTAGGTTTGCCTTGTAACTAAATTCTGGCCAGGGAAATATAAGGTGAGTATTGTATGCCAGCTCCTAGGGAACTTCATTAAAAGACAACTTATATACATTTACTGCCTTTTTCTCCTCTTTTTTCTGTCCAGCTTTCTGAAATGCAGGCATAATGGCTGGTGTTTCAGCAGCCACATTGCACCATGAGGTGACCTGAGGAGTGGAAGCCATCTAAGAAGAACAACAGGATAGAAGAAACTGTGTTGTTGTACAGCCACCTTACAGGCATTGAGCTGTCCAGTGCCAGGCTTCTCTTATGTGAGAGTGAAATAAAATTTTGTCTCACTAAGTCATTGTTAATTTTGGTTTTCTGTCATAAGCCATCAAACCTAATCCAAGTGGTACATTGTCCAGTGAATATGTGTTAAATGAATAAATCAATCAAGAGCAAATCAGAGCTGGATCACAAATTACAGGTAGATTTGACTAGTCAAAATAGTTCTTCAAAACACAGTGTCTATCGGGGCCAAAATACTAAAGAGCCACATTAGGTGGTGAAAACACTGGAAACTTCTAGGCATATGGGAGACTTCATTTCTTGTATTGCCCAAAGACATGCTGACAATGGAGCAAAAGCCCTCTTCTCAGGCTCCCCGAGGAGGCAGCCACTATATCCATGACCCCACAGTCACCTCATTCTGGAAACCTTTCCTAATTAGAGCACTCCTAGCTTTCTGGGGTTTTGTGTCTCACAGCAATACAGGAAGGATTGTTCACACTGATCTGTCACTTTGCAATGATTCTCGAGCTACTTTTCAAGCAGAGTGCTTTTCCTACCCATGATAGGTTTTCAATCCCCATCCGTGGAGTTGAACTGACTTCATTGATGAGTGTTTTGTTACTCTTGATAGAACAGAAATTCCTTGAGAAGTTGGGGATGACTTTTCTATTTGTCGAACAACCTCCCACTAGTCACAGCAATGTGCATGAGCTCTGAACCTGCAGACATTCCGTGAATACTGCTTCGTGCACCCCAGGCACCTCCTCTCCTCTGCCCATTTTGATGTACCAGAACACCATCTACACTGGCCTCTCCTCATTTTCACTTTCTGAAGACTGAGTCCTGGCCTGATTCCCAAAGCCCTGCAACAGAAATACTCAAACATTCTCAGTGAGGACCTCCTTTACCAACCAGAAAAAGATGAACAGTTTTGCTCCATGATGTCCCAGCAGCTACCCCAAACCAATACTTATTTTCACTGCGCATGCCTCTACATTAGTGTTTCTCGAGATCTTATAACCCATGCCCCCTGGATAAACAGTTTTCAATTGCTTTATTAAGATACACTTGATATAAAATAAAATACACATATTGGATGTATATAATGTATATAATTGGATGAGTTTGGAAACAGGCATGTACCCGTGAAACCATCGCCACAGTATGAAGTTAACAGACATGTCCATCACCTCCAAAAGCTTCCTTGTCTCCCTTTGTGGTCTTTTGTGTGTATTGGTTTGTTCTGTTTATAGTAACTACACTTAAAATGAGATCTACTGTCTTAAAATTTTAAGTGTATAATACAGAATTGTTGACGATCGGTATTATACTATAGAGCAGAGTTCTAGAAGCAATTTGTCTTGTATAACTGAAACTTTATACCAACTGAACAACTCCCAATTATCTCCTCCTCTTGGCCCTGGTAACTGCAGTTCTATTCTCTGCTTCTATGAGTTTGACTATTTTAGGTACCTTATATAAGTGAAATCAAGCAATATTTGTTCTTCTGTGACTGGCTTATTTCACTTAGCATAATGTCCTCCAGATTCATCCATGTTGTCACAATGACAGGATTTCCTTCTTTCTTAAGGCTGAATAATATTCCATTGTATGTATATACCACAGGTCCCTGTGCCGCTATGTGGCTGTGCTGGCAGCTGCACCTGTCCCAGGTCCGGGCCTGGCCCAGCAGAGTTGCAGTGCTGATTCTGGTCTGAAAGATAAGCACATCACCCAAGTCCTGGGGAGAGGGGTTCTCTTAATCCATTCATCTTGATATACATTTTTAAACTCGCATGTTCCTCTAATGTGATTTGAAACTTCAAGATGAATTAATATTGTGACTTCAAATATATCAAGTGACATCATTGTTCAGTAGCCCCCTATCACCACCCCAGGAATATTACACCCATATGACTCGATTTAAAATCTTTGTTTCACATGCTATTCTCCAACTCTTGCTTGCTCGAGAGTTGACTTCTCCATGCACTTTAGCAAAACACAAATTATTGTTTGACCCCATGGACTAAACTAGGAGGAAATCTCCAATGCCTTAGAGCGAGGTTGATATCCAGCCAGTTGCTGATGGCTGGCATCCATTCATTTGGTCGGTGCATCCATTCAAACTGACCAGTCAGAGCCTAAGCCTGACCAATTGTTAAACTTGTTGAGTGTAACCTACCTGCAGGGACCAGAAGGTAACATAATTAAAGAATTCATAATAGTGTAAACGAAGAGTTGAGACCATGCAAAAAATTACACAGAAATTTAGTGAAGTCTGGTGATAACATATCAAAAGTCTCTCTCCACAGCATCTCACACAAAAGTAGAAATTTAATAAATCTCTGATGCAATCGTAAATCCATACATGCCAATAAGTGTTGTGCTTTACTTTAAAGTAACCCACCTACCTGGCGTTAGTTGGGAGAATTATTAACCATCATTAAATAAATATGTGCCTGCTGCTACCTACCCAGGAGTCCACTGTGTGGAGGTACCCACGTGAGAAACAACTTATTAGCAAAATAATGTGTCTGCAATTCACAGCATCTGCCCTTATGACTTCTTATTGAGGGATCCTTGTTAAAACCACTGAGTTCTCTCTCCACCTATGACAATCTAACACGTGTGCCACAGAGGTCTCTCTTTCTGCTTCAAGCTGATCACAGCCCATCTCTCCTAGGTGCCTCCAGGACCCACACAACCCAGAGTGCATTTAATGTATAGTTAGATTGCTGTCATTTGCTCCCTGTGTGACCTTTGGCAAGTTACTTAACTTCAGTGTCCTCATCTGTAAAATGGGGCTATTAATAGCTCCTCCCTCACCCCAGTTTTAAAAGGATCCAATGAGAACTTGGACATGAAGCACCTAGCATGAAGCTTGGCATGTGGCATGTCTTCAATAGTGTTGATAATTAGGGAAGATCCCATTGGCTACCAAGTAGAATGCTAAGCTGGAAAGGACTGGGTACATCATTCACTCCAACCCCTTCCCAAACCAGGACTAGACTAACAGCATGCTGAAAGTTACCTGTCCATTCCTTAAAGGTTGTTCCTTAGAGAAAGCTTTTGGAAATGGCTTTAGACATCATGACTTCAGCAACCAGGAAATCATTTCTCCTGTCCTCCTGACACTTTCTGTGGCCACTCACAGCCCCGCCCCCATCTTAGAAACTGAGTAAAAACATCCTCCAGGCGTTAGAAAGCAGACGATGCTCTGTCCTGACACAGGATTTCATGTCTCCCAGTGTCAAAGAGGGAGCCTGACAGCCTTTGAAGTTTGGGGTCTCCCTTTCTGTGCCTTTTGGGGATCTTTACTTCTGCTGCACTGCACTCTGGGGAGGACTGGCTGAGCATTATCTCACGAAGCAGTCCCCCGGGGCCTCCCCAGACTCTGATCCTGTCTGTCTCAGAATGTCCTTCTTCCAGACAGATCACCAACTTATTTATCTCTGTGTCATAAAAAGGAGAGAGGGCAGGAGCAGCAGAGAGTTGGTGAGTTGATGTTTGTGAAGTAAAAATGATATGTTGAAGGTGGATGTGTGCCGGAAAAGAAGGGGTGCGTGGACAGTATCAGAGAGCATCCTAGTCGGCAGAGACACAACTATGGGCCATTTCAGCTTCCTCATGGAATAAGACCTCACTCGCAATTGCTCACTCTGTTAACAATGAGCCCCAAAGAAACTAGTGTTCCCACTAGGCTCTATCACTCTGAGACCCTGGGATAAGCAACTGAATCATGGTAAGCCTCCCTCCCAGTGTCTGTTACATGTCATGGCAGAAGGTAAACCTGAAGTGGGATTAAAAGGATTTAATGAGAGAATGCACGCACAGAGACCAGCGCAGTGCCTGCCACACAGTAGGCATTTAGTAGATGTTGGCTTCAATACAGATTTATAAGACCAGCCTATCAAAGCAGCATTATTCACAATGGCCAAAAAGTGGAACAAGTCAAATGTCCACTGACAGATGAATGGAAAAAGAAAATGTGGTGCGTCCATACAGTGGAATATTATTCAGCCTTGAAAAGGAAGGAAATTCTGATGCACACTACAACATGGATGGACCTTAAAGATGTTATGCTAAATGAAATAAGGCGGTCACAAAAGGACAACTACCATATGATTCCACTTCTATGAGGTTCCTAAAATAGCCAAATTCATAGAGACAGAAAGTAGAATGGTGGATGCCAGGGGCTGGGGGAGGGGAATGGGGAGTTTGTGTTTAATGGGTGTGGAGCTTCAATTCTGCAAGATGAAAAGGTTCTGAGGAAGGATGGTGGTGATGGTTGCACAACAATATGAATGTATTTCATGCCACTGAACTGTACAGTTAAAACATATTTAAATGGTGTAAAATGGGAACAAAGCCCAGGGAGTCTGAAACAACCCCCAGATGTTGGCAGGGAATTGAGGGTGGGGGGCAGCACTGCAGAGCTCTTCCTCCTCATCTCCCACTCTTGGCTCCAAGGCAATGGGAAGGTGGCCCTCAGCAAAATACCCACTTGGCAAACCGAAAAGCTGCAGATGACTAAAGTCAGGATTGGGGGATGCAGACTGCAATCATGGCTGAGGAGGGGGTGTTCTAAAACTGATGACCACTGCTGAACACTCACTGAGATGGCTCAGGCTCCCACAAGCAAATCGGTTACAGCCCCAAATTCCAGCCGAGAGAGCCTCGGCAGCTGTGTGAAGAGTGTAGAGAGAAGCTCTCATCCTCAGAGCAGGAAGAGAGGGTGGACACTGAAACCAGCTTTGTTTAGCAACCAAGGAACTGTCCCTATGTTAGCAGGAGGGATCCCCGTGAGACTTCAAATACTTTACCCCTAATTGTTTTAACAATCCTGACAGTTAAGGACAGTTATCCCCCACCTCTCTGGGCTTCAGCTTCATCTGATAATAGTATTGACCTCATAGGGCAGCTATGAGGCCTCCATGACATCATCTGCAAGCAAGCATAGCACTGAGGAAGCTCTAAAGAATCTAGCTATTGTAGCCGTAAGCAGACAGCTCACTCTGCCCCCTTCTAAGCTGCCTGCTGAAACATGAGTAATTCTCCACTCAAGACATTTGCTGTAGCTAGAAGGGAGGGTGAGGATTGCTAGGAAACTCTCAGCTCCCCTGTTTTTCTAGGAAGCTTTCCCTGATTGCCCCCCAAGACTGGGACAAGGAGCCTTCCTCTGACTACCCTAGCTCCATGCTTCTATCTCAGCACTTGACATAGTATGTTGTAATGTAATAATTGTTGACTGTGTGTCTTTCAAGAAAACACCTAGAGAGGGAGGACAAATTAGTACCCAGCAAACACCAGCAAACTTCCTAGCTCATAATATTTAGGATGGATTGGTGAACAAATGGATGGACAGACAGACAAGTGGATGAACTGATGGGTGGATGGGTGGGTGAATGAGTGGATGGGTAGATGGATGGGTGGATGGAGCGGTGGGTGGATGAATGGATAGAAAGATGGGAGGTGGATGGATGGGTAGGTAGATGGGTGGATAGATGAATGTGTGGAGGGGTGGGTGGGTGGGTGGGTGGATGACTGGATGGATGGATGGATGGATGGATGGATGGATGGATGGATGGATGGATGGATGGATGGAAGGATGGATGGATGGATGGATAGATGGATGAATTGATGGATAGATGAGTGTGTGGATGGGTGGATGGGTGGGTGGATGGATAGATGGATGAATGAACCAAAAAGGGAGCCCTAGAACTAATTGTATCCCCTGGCTAGGAGCTCACTCACATCCTCTGTGTAGCATATACACTCCTCTATTCCTTTCTCTCTTCATCACTTGTGCTTTAAAAGACTCCAGCATTTGGGGCTTTTCTTCTGTCCAAAAAAAAAAAAGAAAGGAAATAAATGTATACTTTAAATCCACATAAAACACCCAAGAAAAATTCACACTCTATCTCTGAGTGAAGGAAGGCTAGGAGGCCAGGCTGCTCCAGTGGTGGCCCCTCAAGTCTGTTTTGACAAGTTATCTCCTCAGAAGCACAGTGGTTTATCTCACATGCTAAACAGTCAGACGTGCTATGTAGGCAAAGGGAAAAAATATAGCACATTTTCTCTTCAACATGTTCGCATCCATGCCAGTGATACAAGCATCTGAACATGGGGCTGATGTTAAATAAACCAGAAAAGCAAATGTTTACTGCAACCCTCAGCATCACCATCCATTTGTTGCCATCCCAGAGGGATGTACAAGGAGGACTGTGGGAAATGGTGGGATGAGGAAGGGTCTCCAAGAAAAACAGCAGCTCTCCAAGAGAAATGGGGTGGGTGGGGATTAGAGCAGATGGGCAGAGGCTCAAATTATCCACAAGCTAAGACACTGGTTCTCACCTGGAGGCTAGTTTGGTCCCAAAGGGACATTTGGCAATGTCTAGAGACACTTTCACTGTCATAAGTTAAAGAGAGTGCTACTAGCATAGAGAGGGTAGAGGCCAGGGATACTGCTAAGTGTCCTACATTGCATAGGACAGCCACCCCTCCATCACACGACAACAAATTATTTGGACCCAAATGTTATAATGCCAAGGTCAAGAAACCCTAGGCTAAGGTGCAAACCAGCTCTGCTACTCAGCAGCTGTGTAACTTGGGCAGGTTAATCACACTCTCTGGGCTGCAGGATGAATCTGATAGCAATCTGTGGGACAGAGCAAATGTGATGGTAGGTGTGTGATGCACACAGTAGGTGCTTCAAGGAATGTTAGCCTCTTTTATGTACTCTTCCCTGTTCCTCACTTTCCCAAAGCTTATTTATTCACTAATTCACTCACTCCTTTTACCTATATGTATTGAGGATCTACCATGAGCCTGGACCTGGGCACTGGGTATTCAACAGCAGATAAGAAAGGCAGGGTCCCTGCCCTCATGGAGCTTACATCCAAGCAGGAGAGGCAGGCAATTGATAAACGTATGAAGCAAACTTCCAAGTAGTACCACGGAGGTAGAGTAGAGGTGCCGGAGACTAATCACCTGCAGGGTGGCCAGGGAAGGCCTCTCTGAAGAAGAACAGTGAAACAGAGATCTGAAGGATAGCAGGAGCCACTGGTGAGGGGAATGGTTTTTATGGGGGTGGGGGGTACTGGTTCCAGGCGGAGGGAATAGAATATGCAAAGACTCGAAGCATACACAGGTATATTCAGAAGTGACAGAGAGCCATTGTGGGGGAACACAGCTGGCAAAGGGAGAAGGGTGAGAAAGGTAGGGCCTCGTAGGTGATGAGAGGACACCTGGATGCTAGTCAAAATGTCACGAGAAACCCCTGAAGGCTATTGAGGAGAGAAGTGATCTGGCTGCAGTGAAAATCTTGGAGAGGGGTGAAGGTGGAAGCAGGGAGACCAGTAAAAAGGCTACTCCAGAGGTCCAGGCGAGAGATGGGGGTGTTATGGAGATGGGGAAAATTTTGAAATATCTGTTGAAAGAGAATAATTATACATTGCACTAGTCTGGGGATGGGGAAAGAGAGAAAGGGAAAGTCTCACTGTCGATTAGAGGTCAGGCTGTGTGGTCAAGGTTAAAAGACAGGAAACTGCTGCCCAGGGACTAGATCAGTGCATGATTCAAGGGCGCTGAGAACAGCCAACAGGCACACTGGCTCAAGAGGTCCAGCGTTCACTTACAGCAAGAGGAGAGAGAGAGCCCAAGACCCAGGCCCTTGCAATGTGTCCGCATCCCGTGGCCAGGGACCCACTCCACAGCTGACACTGCAGTGAACAGATATAGCACTGGGGGTGGGCCGGTGCCATCCAATATACACTCTTGAGCAGAACAAAGAAGTATACGTCAAGCCCAGAACAGGAAAAGATACGCCCAAGCAAGGATATCTGTCCAGCACAGGCTGTGAGGGCTCTTTATGTCTTTGCAAGGAAATGTTCCAGCCAAGGCCACTCTTACACAGCCATACAGGGGTGGAGCAAGCTGCAAAGGGCCGCCCTTGTCAACAAGGAAACGTGAAGGGCAGCTCTCAGGTCTTTGGCTTAAGCAGTTGGGTGAATGGTGGGTGCAATTACTGAGGTAATAAAGACTTGGGAAGAGACAGTTGGAGGCAGAAAGCAAGAAAAAGACAATCAAAAAACAGTACCTATGGGCTTCCTCCAGCCTGTCTCTCTTCTCACCCTAAGCTCATGGCAATGTTCTCAACTCCATCAGCTCTAGAATTCATTCATACCTAGGACTTCGACAGCAACATTTTCCTCTTCTCTACTTGAGAGGTCATCAGAAAGTCTGACTCTTCACCCTCACCTGGGGGAGTCCCCAAGCCCTCCCCTGCATATGGGCCCCAGAGATACCAGCAGTGCTTTGTCTATGTCTATGCCACCATGAGACATCTCCACTCAGGCCCCCGTGTACTTGTTTACCAAGCATTCCTCTTACCCCACTGCTCACAGTGTGGTCTACAGACCAGCAGCAGCAATGTCTCCTGGGAGCTGCTTACAGATGCAGAGTCAGGTGCCACCTCAGACCTGCTGAACCCAGATCTGCATTTGAACCAGGTCCAGGGCGATTTGTGTGCACATTAGTTGGAGAAGCGCTGGTCTACAGCTCAGGAGACAGCCATCTATAACATTCCTGTAAAAATGCTGCCGGCATGGCCTGGGATGATTTGTTCTTAAACTTCAAGAGCCACCCCGGGCCCAAGATGTTGGTGACACTGAGATATGTATCAATTTCCCTCTGGTGTTCTCTGATCACTAATCATCAGATTTTCCGGATAGTAAATTTTTTAGTAGGCCCTTCTTTTCCCTGTACTCTTGCCTGGACCTCCGTGCCTCCTCTTGGAGATTTTGTGAACTGGCTGTAAATTGTTGGGCGGCTGGTTCAGCCAGCTCAGCAGGCTGCCTCATACGCAGGCCATCTGGACCTGTTTGCTTAGAGAGGAGGCGAGTTCCACGTGTCCTCTTCCCTTTGTGCTTTTCAGGGGCACTTTGCCCTCCAAGGAGTCAGCTCCCTTCTGTCTGTGTGGGTTTCCTTTCCTCTCTTCCTCTCCTCACTGCTCTGTGTTTGGGAGAGCGGCTAGCATCAACATTGCAACTACTTGAGAGTCCCGAGCTCCGTGTCCTCCCAGAGGACTATCAGCTGTCCATCACCTTCCTGGTGCCAAGCAATGGGTGGCATCAATCAGAAGGGGACATCTAGTGTGTTGAAACCGGAAAACAAGTTTAAGTAATACATACATAAAAGAAATGCACCTGGCACGTGGCTGCATGTTGAATATCGTCGAGTGAAAACTTGAGGTGTGTAGTTAGAGATGTTGTAAAGGTAGAATCACAGTAAGCTCTACACTTGGAAATATTCTAAATGTATGTTCTTAGAAACACAATGTAGTAAATTTACTGGCTTGAAGAGAACACATCACTGTCAGTCATCTGGACACAGACTCAGGTTAGGTAAGAGGGAAACTGTAGCGCCTACACCCACAACTGCAACGAGAGGGTCCAGCAGGATATATGAGTGTCACCAGGTGACGTGTGGGTCTCACTAAGAAGACGGATGTGTATCTCTTCTGGTCACCTCAATATGAAAAGCCCCTCCTCACACTAATGACATTATACTGAGCAGAACTTCAAGTGCATTAAATAACCACATAGTGTTCTCACAAGCTGTGCTTTCAGAGAGGGCTTGACGTGGAGTTTGGGAAGGTGCTGAGTAGGGGACAAATGAAGAAGTCTCACCAGGCAGGGCTGGAGTAAAAAAGTGAGAGAGACACTCTGAACTTGTGCCCTAGAGAGCATTTTGGACAAGGCACCTGGCCATTGTTTCTAGTGCTGGCAAGGTCCCAAGCACCTGTCCTGCCTGTCAACCTACTGCTTAGAAGGCAGCCCTAGAGAAGAAAGCGTGGGAAGTTGACGCCAACCTTTGGGTCAAATATTTTACATAGATCACCTTGTTTAATTCTTAAGATGATTTTATTTATTTCTGAAAGCTTAATCCCATTTATTTATTTGTCTATTTATTTATTATGTTTAATTTTATTTTATTCTGGTCCGAACACTTAAAGTTTAAGTATATGAGACATTATTGTTGAGTATAGGGATGATGTTGTACAGCAGATCTCTAGAGTTTATTCATCTTGTTCAACTGAAACTTTATACCCAATTTATTAGAAACTCCACCTTCTCCCTCCCCGTCCAGCCCCCGGCAACCTCCATTGCATTCTCTGATTCTATAAATCTGACCTCTTTAGATACCTCATATAAGTAGAATCATGCAGTATTTCTTTCTGTGACTGGCTCATTTCACTTAGCATCATGTCCTCCAGGTTCCAGAGTGGCTTATCACTGTACTCTGTGGTTTTCTCATTTTCATTTTTCAAGACTATGTCACAAGATACAGTTTCTGCAGAAACCAACATGACATGTCTTTGGGGTCTTCTGTTGGTGGGAACCTGATTCTGGTACCTCGGTGGGCAGCAAACAAGGACAGATGTTTGGAGTTTCTGGTTCTGAGGTTTTTAAATGATCCTCAGCTCACTGTTTATTACCTTTTCTCCAAAGGAACTTAAAATAATTTCCCTCACAGAAACAGGATGACTTCATCACTCCTTCTATTCACTGTTTTTAGTAATTCGTTGGCTTTCAGGAATTGAGATTTTTACATTGTCTCATTTTAATTTTTTAATCCCTTTAATCACCTCTTAAACCTTTCTGTCTGCTTAAAGCAAACTGATTATTGTGATCAACTTGGTCTAGGAGAAGTAAGCCTTATTTTTTTTAGCCTAACACTGTCCCATGTACAAGCACATGCTCTTTGACGCATCTGAAGATCGAAAACGCCCTTTTCTCAAAAGAAAACGATGGGGACATACAACCACTGCCCTTGGAACCTCAAAGTCTCAAAAGAAAACGATGGGGACATACAACCACTGCCCTTGGAACCTCAAAGTCTCAAAAGAAAACGATGGGGACATACAACCACTGCCCTTGGAACCTCAAAGTCTCAAAAGAAAACGATGGGGACATACAACCACTGCCCTTGGAACCTCAAAGTCTCAAAAGAAAACGATGGGGACATACAACCACTCCTGATGCACCCAAAAGGGTGACAGGCACCGTCTGCATTGTCACATCAGCCCTTCTTAGTTTGGAATGATCAGAACAAAAAGGCCATTTTTTGCTGAGTCTCTTTCTTTGCTAAGAGTCTTTTCCCAGTTTTGTTGACTATCATATACTATACTTTGATTTTGGGGGGGTGAGGGAAGGACATTAGAGGTAACTTTGTACTTTGGTAGATGATAAAGGAGTAGGGGAGGGTGGGTTGCTGAATTAACAGCCTGCCTATAAAAGTTGTGACTTTTCATAAGGTATGATTCAGATTGGGCCCAGAGAAAACAAAAGGTGTTTTATTATTTTTATATTTATTTATTTATTTATTTATTTATTTATTTATTTATTTATTTATTTATTTATTTATTTTTGTATGTGCCCCTAGCGGGAACCGAACTCAGGACTCTTTGGTCTGCAGGCTGACGCTCCAACCGCTGAGCCAAACCGGCCAGGGTGAAAGGTGTTTTTTTTAATTAAAAAAAAATGTCCTCCAAGTTCATCTGTGATGTCTCATATTTCAAAATTTCCTTCTTTTTTAAGGTTTACTATTATTCTATTATATGTATATACCACATTTTCTTTATCCATTCATCTGCTTAAGATAATTTTTCAGTACTTTTACGTATCCTCATCGCACAGATGAGGATCAGGAAGGGTCAGGAAGGACCAGTAGCTGGCCCACCTAAGTGACAGAGCTAAAATTCAAACCGGGCAGTCTGACTCCAAAGCCCACACTCTTGAGCACTTTGTAGAACAATCTTTCCCGGAAAGACCCTCATGTCACAGGTTAATGATCAGAAGGTGATAACCCCTTTATCTGGGGGTTTGGGACATCAGTGGCTGTCTCAATAAGCATGCGTCAACCTAGCGCCATCGTGAGTAAGAGAAGATGCCTCAAGCAATGCCCTGTGTGGTCATCCAACCTCTGTTGTAGGGAACTTGGAGAGGTGCACACCCTTTGCTATTCTGTGCCCTCGGTTTGCAGCATGAGAATAGAGAACAACCTGCAGCTCAGTAAAAGAGAAGAGAACTCCTGAATCCAGTTGACCTGAGTGGGTCGGAAGGCTTAGCAAAGGGAAATAACACACATAATTTTATAGCTGCCAGTTCCAAGCAGGTTACAAGACCGCTTGTTCTCAGTTTTAGCTGCACCTTGGAGCCGCCTGGAAAGCTTGAACAAATATCGATGCCTGGGTTCCTCACTCAGAGATTCTGATTTTTGACTGGTCCTCAGTGTGGCCTGGGCGTCGAGAGGTTTGAAGGTTCCCAAGGTAATTATAACACGGAGCCACATTTGAGAAACACGTGGCTCCCCTCCTTGGGATCCCAGGACACATTTGGGTGAGTAGGCTTCTAGAATAGGGCAGTGCCTCTCGTGATGCAGTCTGTGGGTGCCTGACACCCGGATCACCTGGGGATCTGGTTACACATGCACACCCTTGAGTCCTATGCCCAGAAATTCCCATTTGGTATTTCTCGGGAATGGCCCAGGGATTCGCACGTTTAACAGCAAGTTTCCTGGGTGGCTCTGGCACACAACGAAGGTTGAGCCCCTCTAGAATTGGGGTGAAGTCAGAGCTGGAAGCTGGTTGTCATCAAGGCTGCTGTGAGAAAACAGAAGGGAAAATGAGCAGAGCAGGCACTGGCAACTCGGGGACAAGCCTTGGTCATTCTAGAGCAGCCCTGACACCCAGGGGGAGATGGGAGGTGCTTGCAGGCAAGGCCCGTGGGAGACAGAACACACGTTTATTGACTGGTGCCTCTAAAGACTCCAAAGGGCCAATTCATCACATGCTGACATTACTCAGGGTTGGTCCGGGAAAGGAAGTCTGAAGTGGGGGAGGGGGTGGTGACCACTAAAGTGCTAGCCTGACGGTCCTCGTCCCTCCTTCCCGCTCATCCTGGGTCTGGAGTCCGAAAAGCTCAGAAGGCGGGTCTTTCTGCCACGTGCCCAGAACCAGCATAGCACTAACACACGCCTGAGCCACCGTGGTGTCTGAGGATCAATCATGAGACTAGGGGGAAAGGGATATAAGCAATAATACCAGGCGTGCTTCACCAAAAATTAAAATTTCTCTGCTTCAGATGACACTATCAAGAAGTGAAATGATAATCCACAGACTGGAAGAACATATTTTAAAATCCTATATCTGGTCAGGGTCCACTATCCAGGACATTTAAAAAAAAAAACAAACTCTTAAAACTCAACAATAAATAACTTTATAAATAACCCCATTTAAAAATAGGCAAAGGACTTCAACAGACAGTTCTCAAAAGATGACAGACAAATAGCCAATAAGACATGAAGAGTCGCTCACATCGTTAGTGATTAAGGAGTACAAATCAAAATCACAGTGAGATATGACTGTACACTCACTAGGACCAGTAAAATCAAAACAGTGGAAAAGAACAGATGCTGATGACGCTGTGGAGAAATAGGAACCCTTGTACATTGCTGGTGGGAAGGGAAAATGGGGCAGCTGCTGCGGAAAACAGTCCAGCAGTTCCTCAGGTATCTACACAGAGTTACTATGTGACCTGGCAATCCTACTCCCGGGGTTGTACCCAAGAGAACATACCCACACAAAAACGTGTACATGAGTGCTCACAGCAGCATTATTCACATTGGCCAACAGGTGGAAACAACCCAAAAGTCCCTCCACTCATGAGTGGATAAACAGAATGGGTTGTAGCCATACGATGGAGTATTACTAGGCCAGAAAAAGGAACAAAGTACTGATACATGCTACAGGGTGAATGAACCTTGAAACCATGAAGCTAAGTGAGAGAAGCCAGACACAGCCAAGAGAAACACATATTGTATAGTTCTATTTATATGGAACTTCCAGAACAGGCAAATCCATAGGGGCGGAAAGTAGATTAGTGAGTTACAGGGGCCGGGAGAAGGGAGGAATGGGGAGTGGTGGCTAATGAATAAAAACTGTCACAATCTGGAATTAGACAGCAATGATAGTTGCACAATATAGTGAACACACTAAAACCACTGGATTGTAAACTTGAAAAGGGTATGTTTTATGTTCTGGGAATCATATCTCAATGAAAAATGCTTAAGAAAAAAAATTGAAACATTTAAAAAATGCTAGGTATCATTTGTCAATCAAGTCCTCTTGGCTGGGCTAAGCGCCATCCACAGATTAACTGTCTTGTTTTGCTGTTAAAAGAACCCTATGAAGTAGGTTCTGTTACTGTTGAGAGACCTCACAGAGGAGCAGTGGAGAACACGGCTCTGGAGCCAGACCAAATGGGATAAAATCTCATAAGATCAGCACCTCAGAGAACTATCTGCACCCCATGTTCGCTTCAGCATTATTCACAATAGCCAAGATGCGGAAACAAGCTACGTGTCCATGATAGATGAACGGATAAAATCCGTTCTAAAATCAATAAGTGAAAAAACTTTTTTTTTTTTAAAAGAAGAACACCTTGCCATTTGCAACAACATGGATGAAACTGGAGGGCATTATGCTAAGTGAAATAAGTCAGACACAGACAGACAAATATTGCATTCTCTTGTTCCATGTGGAATCAATAATAATAATAATAATAATAATAATAATAATAATAATAATAAAAGATGAACTCATAGTAATTGAGAGTAGAGGAGAATGATGAATACCAGAAGCTAGGGTGTGGGGGAAAAGGAAGGAAGGAAGGAAGGAAGGAAGGAAGGAAGGAAGGAAGGAAGGAAGGAAGGAAAGGGGAGGTGGGTAGGTAGTAGGTAAGTAAGTAAGTAGGGGCTGCAGGGAGAGAAATAAAGAGTTAGTGTTTCATGGGTGCAGAGTTTCAGTTTTGCAAGATGAAAGGAGTTCTCCGGATGGATGGTGGTGATGGTTGCATAGCAACATAAATGTACTTCACACCACTAAACTGTACCCTTAAAAGTGAGTAAGATGGTAAATTTTATGGTATGTGCATTTTACTACAATAAAAATTGGACACAATAAACCCCTCAGCCCTGACCGCGCTGGCTGTGGGACTTTGCATGGGTCATTTCATCTCTCTGTGCCTCAGTTTCCTGTTCTGCATATGGGGAAAAATAATCATCTCTAGTCCATGATGCCTATTAAGCATCTAATAAGTGTGGGTTATTGTTATTATTTTCACAATCAGATTAGGAAATCAGCACCCAGAGAGATGATACGACCTGTCTAAGGTCCTGTAACTAGTAAGGATAGATCTAGGCACTGAACCCAGACGGAGGGACTTTGGAAACTCTTCTTCATCTCTGTGTTTCTACAAAGACAGTAAGAGAATTCAAACCACTCCCTTTTATGACATGAGGAAGTTCATTCTGAGCCCCACCTGCAAAAGTAAAAAAAAAGATGCTATTGTGAGGCCTAAGAAGGCACAGAAAAATTATAACGTTGCTCACACTCGGACATAGAGCCGACCAGACCGTCTCCCAGCCAGGGATGTCAGCAAGCAAGGTGGGTGGAGGCTCCTACCCCCACAGGCCTGCCTGAGTCACTGGTAGGAAGTCTCTCCTGCTGCTTGTGTTTATCCATCCTCTCTGCTGCGTTCGGCACTGCTAAGCTTTGCAAATTAACTCACAACGGATCCAGTGGGCTGCGCAACTGGGCCTTGACCCAAAAACCATCCACAGGAGAATGTTCACACGCAACATCTGCTGCGCTGGTCCCCCAGAAGCCCGAACCCAGAGCCAAGTTCATATCCACGGTGACGAAGGCAGGACCCGGGAGCTGAAGCATGGGTCCAGGGCTCGGCCTGCCGGCTGCTCCCAGGAGGCCCGCCAGCTGCAAGGCAGGTGGACAGCAGGTGTCATTGGCTGTCCCTGAGAGCTGGACCTAGATCCTGTTCCTTATGTAAGGGGTAAATTTGGTTCAAATTTGGTTTCAAACTCTGTTCGTGTCACAGATCATCTGAACCCTCTTTGGGATGTGGCTCTGAGAAACACTGAGAGGAAAAGGCACAGGCTCCGCCCTCATGGTACTCAGAGTCTGCAGGAGAAAGAGCCATGGGGACCACACAAATACAAAGTGTGTCTGGGAAAGTCGAGGGCTCCCCCAAAGCTGTAGCTTCAGCCACAGCTCTCCCCTGAAATCCAGACCCAAACGTTCTGCTGTCTCCTAGCATCCCCACCTGGATGGATGCGTGGGTCGGCACAGTAATGACTCCCAAACAGGCCCACATCCTAATCCCCGGACCTGTGAGTCTGTGACTTCACACGGCAAAGGGGGATTTGCAGACTGATCAATTTAAAGATCTTAAAATGGGGAGATGATCGTGGATTATCTGGGTGGGCCCGATATGATCACAAGGGTCCTTTGAAGAAGAGAGCGTTTCCTGGCTTTGGTTGGAAGGCGAAGTGACTCCAGGAAAAGGCAGGAAAAAATGCAGTGTCACTGGCCCTGGGGGCGGAGGAGGGGCCACAAGCCAAGGGAGGCAGGCAGCCTCTACCGTCTGGAAAAGGCAATAGACAAAGTCTCCCCTCGAACATCCAGAAGGAACACAGCCCTACTGACACCTTGACTTTAGTCCCATGAGACCTGTCAGACTTCTGGTCTCTAGAACTGGAACATAAGAAATGGATGTGTGTTTTTTTGTTTGTTTGTTTGTTTTTTATTTGCATCTATCTTCAGACAGAGTGGAAGGGAGAGAAGGAGGAAGAGAGAGAGAGAGAGAAACATTAGTGTGAGAGAGACACATCAAGTGGTTGCCACCCACACAACCCCAACGGGGGGTGGGGGACAAACCGCAACCGAGGTACGTGTCCATAGTAGGAACCAAACCCGGGACTCTCTGATCCATGGGCCGACGCTCTAACCGCTGAGCCAAACCGGCCAGGGCAAGAAATAGATGTGCAGTCGTCCCTCGTTTATCGCGGTTAATCCGTTCCAGACTCTAGCGGTTGCACCTGGCATTGAAGGATTCCTGGGGTGCTTGAATACATAGGTCTACAGTCCATACATACAGTAATTTTAATTTTAATTGTAATACAGGAGTGTATAATTGACTCAGACAACCGAGCGCACGCTGTATCATTTTCACTGTCTCTATCAACTTTTTAATGAATATATTAGAAAAAACCGAGGTAGAATGAAGCCGCGAAAGTCAAAGCGCGAAATGACGAGGGACGACTGTGTTTTAAGCCACTAAGTTTGCGGTGATTTGTTAGGGCAGTGATAGAAAACTAGCTAATAAAACATCAAACAGGCACCTCAGTCAACAGCATCCCCCACTTTCCCGCTGCTAAGGCCAAACATTTGGAGGCACTTGAGACTTCTCTCTTCTTCTGACTCCTCACATCCCATCATCAGCAAATCCACCCTACACTCTCACCACCGCCACCAGCCGACTGGTCCACGCCACTGTCACCTCTCCCCTGGATGATTGTCCCTGTTTCCACCTATGCCCTCTTACAATCCAGTGTCAACACAGCAGCCAGGATGGGGCTGTTAGTCTACCTCCCTTATGTGTCCCAAATCCTGTAACCATCCCAAAAGGCACTTTACAGTTTGGAGGCCTCTGGTTACCTTTCTGCTCTCATCTTTCCTTCCCAAGCCATCCTGGCCTCTTTAATGTTCCTCAGACACACCAGAAATGCCCCCACCTCAGGGCCTTTGCACATGCTGTTCCCTTTTCTAAGAATGCTCTTCTGAATGGTCCACTCCCTTGCCTCTTTCAGGCCTTTATTCAGATATGATCTTCTCAGCCAGGCCTTTCTTGACATCACATTTAAAACTGCAGCCTCATCTCTGACATTCCTTGTCCCTAAGGTGAACATCTTAAGGTATCTCTAAGGTGAACATATTATCACCCAAACTGAGATGTTTCTGAGACTATCAACAACGACCCCGAACCAACAGACTTAAACTGGGACAGATACCAAACCTCCCTCCTTCATTTATTTTTCTCCGTAGTAGTTACTACTTTTTAGCTACATATTTCACTCATCGATGTTGTATATCCTCTGCCTCTGCCCCGTTCCTAAGTGAGAACTGCAGCGTCATAAGGGCGGGGACTTTTGTCTGCTTTGTTCACTTTCACTCAATAAATGTTCGTTGAAGGAATGAATGAATGGGCCTCAGAAGAGGGGATGTTATCCCAAAGGGTAGGTCATGTCAGAGAAGGCTTTTGGAGAAGGTAATATCTTGAAGGGCAAGCAAAAATATAGCCACGTGCAGGAGGAGGAGGAGGAGGGAGGGCAGGTTAGTCCGAGAAGAGGAAGCAGCTAGGCAAATGTGTGGTATTAATAACAAAACAACCAACAACAATACTGGCAGCCAACATCTACTGGGTGCTTTGCTCTGGTCTTGGCCTCCTGCTAAGCGTTTGTCATGTGCTGCCATATTTAACGTGCTTAACGAGCATGAGTGGTCAGCTATTACTACCCCCAAGAAACAGAGCGCCCTGAGATTAACTTGTCCAAGGTCACGCAGCGAGTAAGCAGTGGTGGTGACAATTAAACCAGGCCGCAGGACTGCATAGACTGGACATGCCACGCAGATGGAGAACACGTAATTCAGGAGAAGAGAAAGTCTAAGAAAACGCATGGAGTCTAAGGTAACACCCCCAAACTGTCAAGAGTTTGACCAAGCCAAAGTTCAGCACGAGGTTTGGGGGAGAGGGCCAGTTAACTGGATAGGTTAACTTTGCAGCTTCTGGGACCTCCACGGGGATCCAGCATTCATCAGCCCTGGACAACTAAGCCACATATAACAACACTTGTAAGAGTCTCCGAACCATTCCCGTGGGGACTGGAATCAGGCTCTGGGTTTTGGAGGCATCCAGCACACAGATTCCTCACTGCAAAGCCGGATGCTGTCAACCTCGGCGACCCGACTTGCTGAGACCATCCCTCTACCCCCACAGAGCCACTCGCCCCATTGTTAAGTGAGTTCAGTGACACCTTTTCACGCTTGAAGATGGCAGGTCAAGAGTTTCACTGTGGGTAAGCTGACCAATTAACACAACTAGCTTGTTTCTCTCTTTAGCTCTGCAGACCGCCCAGGCAGGTGTGAGTATCCTCTGACATCACCAAGCAGGAGGCAGGAGGCAGTACGTGCCGTGGTTAGGGGCTCAGGCCCAGATCCCGCAGCTCTGCCCTTGATCCGGGATAAGGTAGTTGTCTCTCTAAACCTCTGTTTCCTCGTCTGTGAAATGGGGATGCAGTAAGGGCTGAATAAAATGCAGTGGCGGTTTCATAGGTGTACTCACATGTCAGCATGTGTCCGGTTGTGCAGTTTACTGCATGCCAATTATGTCTCAGTAATGCTGTTAAAATTGCAATATTTTAATAACATAATACTAAGGGCAACAATAATGATAAAGTGCTTAGTCCAATGCCTGCAACATCTTTATTAGATGTAAGATGCTGTTGATTTGCTGTCGTTAGTGGAATGGGGACTTCACCAGTCAAGTGCCTGGGACTGTGCCAAGGAAGAGACAGCCTCATTGAACCCCCATGACCACACCATCAGTCAGCATGATCCCCACTTCACAGAGGAACACAGTGAGACGCACAGGCTACGCCAGTAAAATGTCCTAGAACAAAATCCGTTTTCTAGCACACACTAGTGAAACATGAAGCAAGGCATAGGAAAACAAAGCAAATCTAAGGGGAGGAAGCCAATGGGACCAGGGGATTCTCTAAGCACCTGGTGGCTACCCAGTTCCCGGGGCAGGGGAACCGGCCACAGGCTACCATCCCCAAGGAGGATACAGCCTGCATCAATGCCCTGCTCAGTCACTCCTGCCCTGCAGCCCCCTGGCCAGATCTCCCTTCCTCTGCCAGCAGCAGCTGCGTGAAGCCAAGGGCACAGCCCCTGCGGAACACAGAGCAGGAAGCTGTGGGGAGTGAGAATAGGGGAGCTGGGGGCAGCGAAGCCTCCGTTACCCACGCAGAACCTGTGGACTGTGTGGCTCCTGCTGACAGACCCCCCAGGAAGAGACACGTGTTGACTGACTCTCAGGTGGCTGGTTCTGCATTGTAACCTCACGTTCTCCGTTGTGCCTTCTAAGTCCCCGGTGTCTTTCCTCTCCACCAGCCATGGTAATGAGTGATTACAGCTGCCACACAGCCGCACACCCATGGCTGCATTCATTCCAACAGCCAGGCGCCAGCGATGCCCGAGACTGGCTCTCACCTGTGTCCCACCTCTGACCACCCAGCGAATATTTTTTGAGAACTTACCGTGCGTCAGGCTGTAGGAAAGGAGGCAACTGCACAAGGTCCATCCCATCAGGCGCTTAAATTCTAGTGGGGATTGGCGCAGAGGGGGTATGGATACAAGCAAACAAACACGATAATGACGCGTTATGATAAGAGCTATGAAGGAAATAAAGAGGTGGGCTAGAGAATAGAGGGAAGAACTCACGAGGTGGTCAGGGAAGGCCTCTGAAAGAGCTGGCCCTGAAACCAAGACCTGAAGGAGGGAACAGAGCCAACACAATAATGTTTCAGGCAGAGGGACAGGTAAAGCCCCTGGGGAAGGAAAGAGCTTGGTACATTCTGGGAACAAGTGGCAGAAGATGCGATGAATGGCATCAACATCAGGATTTTTAAGTGGCTCGCACCCGAGAACCCTGGTTCAATTCCTGACACAGCTACCTACCAGCTCGTATGAGCTTGAAAGTTACCCTGGAGCTGGCCCTGTGTTTGCCATTGTTCTCCGACAGCCAGTGAGGTTGGCAATGGAACCTAGCTCCAGGAACTGTTGTGAGTTGATCTAGTTACTTCAGGTGACGTGCTTAAAGCACAGCATATAGTAGGTGCTCAATAAACATCAGCTCTTGTCCGGCGGGTGTGGCTCAGTGGTTGAGCATCGACCCATGCACTAAGAGGTCGCTGGTTCGATTCCCGGTCAGGGCACATGCCCAGGTTGTGGGCCCAATCCCCAGTGGGGGGCATGCAGGAGGTGGCCAATCAATGTTCTCTCTCATTGATGTTTCTCTCTCTCTCTCTCACTTCCTCTCTCTCTAAAATCAATAAAAGGAAAAAAATAATTAAAAACAAAACAAAACAAAAAAACCATCAGCTCTTATTTTTATCACTCCCCTGCCTGGTAGCCAGGATTCAGTACCAAAGAGTGTGTTCAGGGCTTAGCACTCAGGTCTGATTCACCTCTGCCAGATCCCCATTGAGTTTCTTGTTGTGGCTCTCACTTAAAAGACACTCAGAAAATGTTTGTTGAATGAGCAGATAAATGAATGAGTGGGCTTCCTGATAATCTCTAAGCCACTGAAATGCAGCATTAGGCCTCCTTGTGATTAGGCTTCCTGAGTAAGCAATTTGATCCAACCTGGAATTTTCTGTTCCTGGAATATTGCAGAGCAGATAGGTGGAAGGGAATGGTTATTAGCCACTGTCTCTGCAAACAGCAAGCCATCTGCACCCCGTTACCTAAGCACAGACCTCTGTGGGTGCCCAACTTCAGAGGCCTGAAAGTTGGAAGGGATTCCGAGCTTGGATCCCTCAGGCTAGGCTATTCTTGGAAGCTGAGCACCGCCTGCCACAGGGAGATGAGTCATGCAGAGGCTGAAAGCTTGATGGATTTCTCTGAGGCAGCAGCTATTTATCAGGGTAGATCTGTATACCACATAACACAAAGGGAGAGGTGGGCTGGGATCTGATGCTACTTTAACCGTATCACCCCTACCTGCATCCTTGCACTGCATCCAGATGAGAACGGCTGGGACCCTCTCCCCATGCAAACGCCCACCTCAAGGAGGCCAAATGCTGTTCTTTGACATGCTGCCTCCCCTTATATATGAACAGCCCTCCGAGGAGCTTGCAAAGTTATTCCTAGCCACATCTCCACCCTCCACTCTCAGGTAGCCCGTCTGTCAATTCCTGGCTTGTGTGTTCTGTCCCCACGAACATCTTCACCTCCTGGTGAGACTCTGAGATCCCGGAAGGTCTTGTATTGCAGAGTTCACCGTTGCTCATAAAACTCTGAGCTGTGCCTGAGGGCAGAATAACAGTGGTCTTATTTCATTTCGTCTTTGCAAAGTCTCAACTGGGGAAAGAGAGACACGCCACAAACAGCTTAAATGCCAGTAACGTAAACAGCCACCGCGGAGCAATTTCCTCAGGTTTCACGTGCTGTGTCCTGAGATCCGTGTGAGGCGCCCGCTCCCACTGCCGAGCCTCTGCACACTTCTTCCCGGGGATGGCGAGCCGGGAGGGAGCGGGGGCTGCCTCTTGGGATCTGGGTGCCTGGTTCGTTCCGTTTGCCTGGTTTCCTTTGTTCTTCCCCAACGGCCTGGCAGCGTTTCTCAGAAGTCAGCCGCAGCTCACAGTTCTGAAGTGTGGCTCCTCACACATGCTCGAAAAAAGTTGCTCCAAGTGAAGGCAGCTTAATTAAAAACCACATTCAATCAAACTGTCACTTTGTTTATGAAAAGGTGTCGAGTGGCTGGAAATGGTAGGAACAAGCACCGAAGATTAATGCTCGAAATTTGTTCTGATTAAAGGTAGGATCGAGGCATTAAGAAAGCAAACCCCGGGAACCGGTGGCCTCTCAGCCCGACGTCCTGCCATTTTCAAATACAACTGGGGACCATTCTATTTAAGTAGCAATAGAACTTCTCCATGCCTAGCGGCTTCCTCTGCCTTCCCGAAGACAGAATCTCTCTGGAACTGGTTGTTTTGGAAGGGAAGCATACCTGAGACGTGCTCCTAGGTATCGATCCCCACACCTCCCTGCTTCTTCACGGGCTCGAGCTCCAAAAGTGAGGTTCACTGGCTCAGAGTCACGAGATCTGTGGTCGCACAGTGATGTTAACATGAGTAAGGACCTTAGAGAAACTCCTGACCCTACGCCTTCCCTTTGCAGAGAGGGAAGCTGAGACCTATGAACAGAAAATAGCAAACACAAAGGCACCAAGTAGAAAAAGACCTGGAGTGAGGAGGCCTGAGCTTAGCTTCACTTCCAGAACTTGGCAACTTCCAGAACCCTTATTTTTCCACAGGGCTACAAAGTCGCTGGTCTATTTTATCCAGCAGAAATCGGTCCTAGCAAAGCCACCTGGAAACAGGTGACTCTCACCGCTTCTGCATCCAGTGGTCCTACTTCACCCACACTTGAGCCCTCCAAGACGTTGGATGGTCACACTCCACCTCCTCTGGCAATGCAATTATGAGAGGGCTTTGAAAAACAGCTGTTCTCCAAGCCATATGCTTAACCCAAAAATCAGGAAGAATAGATTTGGGCTGTTCTCTCAGATTTGGGCTACCAGCTGGGACAGGCAGAATTCTGAGATGACCACCAGTGATACATGCCCTCAAATGATCTCCCCCCTTGAGCATGGGTAGAACCTGTGACTATGATGGGATATCACTTCTGTGACTACGTTATGTCGTATGATAAAGGCGAAGAGAATTACAGATGTTATTAAGGGCCCTAATCAGTTGACTTTTAAGCAAAAGAGAGATTATTCTGGGTTGGCTTAACCTCACCAGGTGGGTGCTGTAAAGGGGACTTAGACTTTCCCTGTGCTCAGGGCCTGGAAGAAGCAGGAGTCTCTCTCTCTCTCTCTCTCTCTCTCTCTCTCTCTCTCTCTCTCTCTCTCGCCATTGCTGGTTTTGAACAGGAAGCCTTTATCAGCTCTGCAGCAGCAAGGAAATGAATTCTGCCAACCACCACGTGAGTTTGGAAGAGCACCTGAGCCTCAGATGAGACTCCAGCCCCGGACAGCAGCTGGAGTGCAGCCTTGTAAGACCCTGAGCAGAGAACCCAGCTGAGCCATGCCTGGATTTTTGTTTTTAATCCTCACCTAAGGATATGTTTTTATTGATTTGAGAGAGAGAGAGAAAGGGAGAGAGAGGGAAACATCAACCAGTTTCCTCCTCCCGTATGCACCCCAACTCGGGATCGAACCCACAACCAAGGTACGTGCCCTGACTGGGAATCAAACTCGCAACCTTTGGTGTATAGGACAACACTCCAACCAACTGAACCACCTGGCCAGGGCCATGCCTGGACTCTTGATCCACAAAATCTATGAAATAATAAATAGGCATCAGCCACTAAGTTTGGAGTATTTGTTACACAGCAAGAAATAGCTAACACACCAGCCCAGAACCAACAGTTCCTAAAGAGGTCAAGGTAGGAATGATGTTATTTGTTCTAAAAGGAGGAACTAGTGCTAGGCATTCTCCCACGTGGGCCTTCTTTAATAATAATAAAACACAAAAGACTTCAAAACCCAGCTGGCCCATTTCCTTTACCTGTCATTCTCTCTCTCTATTTTTTTTTTATTAAAGGCCAACATGAGCACCCTGGGCCGACTTAATTGCAGCTTGATTAGGCAAGCGTCCTAAGGAAGAGTTAAGGAAAAGAAGACTCTGTTAGCACAGGAGGAACAAGTTGCTCTTTGAGAGGGGGGAAAAAACATGTTTTCAAAAGAAACATTTGAGTCTCAAACCTAAAAAATCAACTTCAGCCAAGAAGAAACTCCCACCATTTGGCATTTGCAGGAGCTAGAGGAGACGATGCATAAGGGAGCTGGTTCTGGGTGTGCAAATCTCTGACAGGTGTGCAAGACATAACACTCCCCATACCAAGTCTTCCCATCCCAGACCCCAACTGGGTGCTGACGCACTTGCGAACGTGTGCCTGGCTGCTGGGAGGTGGGATTAAACGTTGTGAGACAGCATTAAGTGCTAAACTGTTGATTGCCGGGGTTAAGTGGAAACCTTTGTGTAAAGCCAGTTTGATCAGAAAATGCTCTGTTTCAGAAACTACTTGCATGGTTACCCAGTGCCGTCCAGATAAAAATCTGAATTGCTGAGTAAGGTCTACACAGCCCCTCCTGATCCCCATCCACCCACCTCTCCACCCTCTCCGTTCACTGCTCCCCAGTCTGCATTCTGTCCTGCAGACACACCAAACTCTCCACGAAGCTGCTTCTGCTTACAATGAATGCCCTTCTCCACATCAGTCCTCTCCTGGGATCTGTCGCTGGGAGAAAAGCCTTCCTGGAACCTTCCCTGAACCCATCACCAAGATCATTAAGACCTCATTTAGGATCCCTATTTTTAGGAAACAAGGAAAAAGGAGATATGACAAATATGCCTCCCGGGAAGAAGATTTCAATGTCCTGGCAGAATCTCATCTCAGGAGTGGATGTTCTGTGCATGCCTCACAAGACGACATCTTCACCTCAGTGGATGTCACCTCCTCTGGGGTGTTTACGTAATCTCCGCTCATTAGGAATTAATCTCTCCCTCTTCTGACTTTTCAGGAGTCTGCCTCGAATCTCTCAGGCACTTTAATCACCAGCTGATGCATTATACATTTACTTGTTTATTTTCTGCCTCCATCCTCTGAAATGTAAGCACCTCGGGGGCAAGGGTTTGGATTTGGCTCATTGCTCTGTAACTGGGACCTAGGTCAGAACTTGGCATATAAGCGACATTCAGTAAATATCTGTTGATCAAATGACAGGAGGAGGAGGAGCCAATGCTTCGACAGTAATTCCTATGCAGCAGGAACTTCTGAGTGAGCATGTACGTTAACTCATTTAATCTATGCAACAACTCTGTGAGCTGGGTACTGCTAAGAGTACCTGGAAGAGGCTGAGGCATGGAGCATTCAGACAGTGAGTTAGACAGCGGGGATGCACACGCAGGTGATCTGACTCCAAAGTGTATGCTCTTAACCACAACACTAGAGTGAGTGAATGAATGAGTGAATGAATGAATGAATGAATGAATGAATGAATGAATAACTCAATGTCTATCACATTCTGTAATGATGGAGATTATCCAAGGGCAGGAGCTTATCTGCTCTCCAGGTGTCTTCTGGAACGTTGTAACCTCTACATGAAATAAAGTTCTATGCCCTGCACACAGTGGCCACTCAGGAAGTATTTCTTAAATTAGATCACCATAGTTTGTGCTTCCAGATATTCTAAGTACCTTTTCACGCAAATCCCCAACTTCCCTTCCACGGAGATTCAGAACATCTATACAACTAATTGCAATGTTGCTGGTCCTTATCTGGAGCTTTTAACAATAAGCAAATCAAAGCCACCAAGCCTCACACTGCCATCAGTTTCTGGGCCAGGAGAGTGTTCGATACACATTGATAATGAGTTTGGAGGAACAATGATTCTGAAAGAAGACATCACTTCCTGACCTTCTGAATGCTCTCATTCCCCGGAGGAGGAAATGGGCAGTCCACGGCCCAGGAGGGCAGGCAAAGCTGCAAACACAAAGGCATCTGCAGCAAAACCAGCAGCTTCCTGGCCACACTTAACTGCAAGTGAGCAAACCCCACCATCTTGGCTGGCTCAGAAGCAGAGGCAAAATCCGGTGGGTCCCCAGGAAAAGCTACACCATACAAAGGGGAGGAGCAACTCAGAAGAGGAGGGAAGCTGAGAAAAAAATCTGGCTATGTGTCTACCTGGGACAATCTGTTTGCTCAACCGCAGAGAGGGCTGTGGACCAGGACCAGGTAGGCAATGCGTGGGCATATGTCACTCCTGGGTTAATCCACGGACTGCGGGGGGGAAGCAGGCAGCACTGCAAGGCTGCCGAGCTCTAAAAATACCCAGCACATTCCCACCATGGCACGAACGGTAAGCTCTTAGCAAACAGGAACCCTGCCAAACAAATGCCTAGCTGGACACTCCAGAATGAGTCCCAAGGCTGGAGACTATGAAAACGTGGAATCCAGCTAAGGAAGTGGTTTTCTCTTGAGCATTATCAGAGATTGATGAAGCTTGAAGAGACTGGTGTGTTTGGAGTGTCCTGAGCTGGAGGGAGGGAGGGGAGGAGGAAGGAGCCTGCTGCTGCTGTCCAGTGGAAGTCAGTAGGAAGCCACAGGCTCTGGAGTCAGACTGAGCCCACGTCAATCCTGGAACCACCACTTAATAATTAAGCAGCACTGGGGGCGTGCATCTCCCTGAGACTCAGTTTCCTCGTTTGTAAAAAGGGAACAATAATGATAATCACCACTATCGACCTCATCCATTTTTATAAGTATTTTTAATAGATTACATTGTTGTTTAAATATTCTCTGTGCATCTCTGCCGGATCCCTCCCCACTGGACAGCTGGAGGCCCCTGGATGCCAGGCTCCGAGCCAGTGGGGTGTGAGTGGAAGTGATGTGTGCCGCTTCCAAGAAGAACCTTCAAGACTCATCTCATGGTCTATACTTCTACTCTCTGTGCTAAGCGAGTAGCAATGACCCAGACCGGGGCTGCTCCTTCAACCTCAGCCAAGCTTCTAAGACGTGAGGCAGAGCCACAACCAACCTAACATACACCGTGAGCAGGAAATAAACCCATGCTTTGCAAGCCATGGAGATTTTGGAGGTGTTTGTTACTGCAGTATAAATAAGCATAAACTGACTGATACAAGGATTAAATGAGTTAATCTATATAATGCACTCAACACATACTGGCATTCTCGAAGCCCTCAATAAAGTTGACTTACTATTACTAATATCAACATCGTCAATCCGTGGTCTCACCCTTTCAGAGACATAACATACCTCACTAAGAAACAAGTGAAAGCTTTGGACACCCCCCCCTCTGGAAATTACATACAGACACAATTATGCATACAACTGCAGGTGTCTCAGACACCCCAGGCTCAGAGTCCGGGCAGAAGTGCCCAGGTTGAGAAGCTCATCTCATCGTCTTAAAAGAGATTCCCTAAGCGTCAGTGTGGACATTGCCACCACAGACTCTCTGAGGTCATGTCAAGTACTTGTGTACACAGACCAGGACAAAGTGTTCTCAAATCATATATATAGCAACGAACTTGTAGCAAGAATAAATGAAGAACTCTTAGAACTATTATAAGAAAACAAACAACTTCACTAAAAGACTCAATAGATGTCTCACCAAAGATGACCTTCAAATGGCCAATAAGCCTGACAGGTGCTCACATTATTAGTCATGAGGGAAATGAATTTTAAAACCACAACGAGATGCCACTTACTCCCTGGAAAGATTTAATAAAGACGAGTATTGGCAAAGACATAGAAAACCCCGAAACGCTCAGACATCGCTGATGGGAATGTGAAATGCAGCAGCCACGGTAGAAAACAATTTGGCAGTTTCAACAAAAGTATCTACCCAAGAGAAAGGACAACATACGTCCACACAAACACTTGTACATGAATGTTCATCGGAGTATCAGTTATAACAGAAAAAGTGGAAGCAACCCAAATGCCCATCAGCCGGTGAATGTATAAACAAAATGCTCTCTCTCCTTACAATGGAATATTATCTGGCAATAGAAAGGTACGAGCCACGACACCTGCTACAACATGGGTTCGTGTCAAATGCATTGCGCTGGGTGAAAGAAGCCAACTGCACAGAGTATGGTTCCGTCTGTGTGAAACGTCCAGAAAAGGCCAATCAATATACAGAGAAAGCAGATCAGCAGCTGCCAGGGGCTGCGCGTGGAGCAATGATCAACTACAAACAGGCTTGAGGGAATTTTGTAGGGGTGATAAAATGTTCTAAAACTGTCTTATGGTGATAGCTGCAAAAGTCTGTAAACTCACGGAAAACGTTCATTGAATTTACAATGAGTAAATGTTATGATTTGTAAATGATACCTCGATAACACTGTAAAAGTAAAAGAATTAAGCCCCCACTAAACCACCCAATATGTGGCTTGCTGTGCCATCAACCTCATCCTTTCAACAAGGGACAGAAGAGGTTAGTCTGAGGAGGGGCAGGCTCTAGCCTCTTTCTCTCTAAATAATCCTCCGCAAACGATATTTAGGAAACATAGAAAAGGACACAAACAGCTCGATCCTGGCAGCACAATAGTCACACGCATGTATTGCTAATCTCTTCAATTCTAGAAAGGAAGTCTTGTTACAGTCCAGAGAAAATGAGCTTTTTGTTGTTGTTAATCTCACACCTGAGGATATTTTTTCCATTGATTTTTAGAGAGAGTGGAAGGGAGGAGAGAGAGAGAGACATCGATGTGAAAGGGACACATCAACTGGTTGCCTCCGGCACTCGCCCTGACAGGGGCTGAGGGTCAAATCCACAACCCAGGTCCCTGCCCGTGACTGGGAATTGAACCCAAACCCTTTGGTCCAAGGGCCAACTCTCTAACTACCGAGCAACACTGGCCAGGATGAGTCTTTTTTTATTCTTTAATCTTTTTTTTTTTTTTTTACTTTGCAATTACAGTTGACATTCAATATTATATTAGTTTCAGGTGTACAACATAGTGATTAGACATTTATCTAACCTACAAAGTGATCCCCCCGATAAGTCCAGTACCCACCTGACACCATACATAGTTATTACAATGTTATCGACTACATTCCCTAGGCTGTACTTTACATCCTCATGACTGTTTTTATAACTGGCAATTTACTGAGTTCATTGGGGTGACATTCGTTAAGCAAAAACAAATATATATATCACACATAGACACAGACAACAGTATGGTGATAGCCAGAGGGGAAAGGGGGTGATGGAAGAGGGCAAAGGGGGGCTAAATGGGGACAGAAAAAGACTACTTTGGGCGATGGGTGCACGAAGCAGTATGCAGGTGATGTTTTGTTGAGGAAATGCGTCTTTACGCCGAATGATAAATGAGCATTTCAGCAGCGCCTCCTTTGTCTCCAGGGCGATGAGGAGGCAGTGGATGGAGATGGTTGTGTCTTCAAGAGCTTTCTCAGTTCCCTCTTTTCAAAAATATCAAAACACAAGGAACCCTCCTTTGTCTGATCAAATAACTCCTCAGCCCTGAAGAGACTACTAGAAATGGGCAGTTTTTTCTCTCAATGACCTGGCCTTTAATAATAACTCTTAGTAACACTTACCATGTGCCAGGTACTGTTTCAAGCACTTGATATTTATTAACTAATCCAATGCTCATCACAGCCCTCTGAGGTCTGTTCTATTTTATTCCCCTTTTCAGGTGAGGAAACTAGAACACAGAGAGGTTAAGTGACTTGCCCATGATCACACAGCAAGTTAGTATAATGGAGTTAGGATCCCAATCAGGCAGGTAACTCTAGAATCACTTCCTTTAGGCCCTCTACCTCTTGTTCTCAGTCAATCTCAGGACCGAGAAAAAGACAAGTAATGTGTAATGCCACCTCTCACCCTGCTGAGACCCAGAGAGGAAGAAACAAAAGCGGAGCTAGGAGTTACCGTTTCTTCCCACTGCGGGCACGGAATGTGAGTCATGACGGCAGATGGAAATGGGGGGCAGTTGTTCCGGCAGCCTGTGGTCTCAACGGTAACTGTATCCTTTTTCCTTGCCCGGTCTTAAAAAGAACCGACTGTCAGAAAATCTCAACGGTCAGAGGCACGTGGTAGGTGTCTGTCCTGTTTCTCCTTAAGTTTCCCATCCGCTGGACCACCGAATGCAGCCCTGACTGGTGGGAGAGGCCCGAGCATCCACAGCTTCTGAAATCGCACAGCAGAAGCTCAGTGTCTCTCTCCCGTCGGCCACAGGGCGCTGGCACCTGACTCACGTGCCTGTATTAAATCAGACGCATCAACTGGCTTTATATTTAAGACCTAGTCTCTGGCTATTTTAGGGGATATCCTAGAGACCAAAAAAGTGTGTGGGGGGAGGGTGGGATCGTCCGGCCGGTGTGCCTCAGTGGTTGAGCATCAACCCATACACCAAGAGGTTGCCGGTTCGATTCCCGGTCAGGACACATGCCCAGGTTATGGGCCCAATCCCCAGTGGGGGGCATGCAGGAGGCAGCCAATCAATGTTCTCACTCATCAATGTTTCTATCTCTCTCTCCCTCTCACTTCCTCTCTCTCTAAAATCAATAAAATAAAATAAAATAAATTTTTTAATGGGGGGGATCATTTTTTGGTAGATTGAATTCTCAGCCTAATTCTTTACTCCTTATTGTATCCCTGTCACGTGATTCTGGTGGTCCCTTTTACTAGCAGAGGAAGGAAGGTGTATTTCCCACCCTCTTTGCATTGGGTTTGGTAGCACGACTTGGTTTGGAGGCAGAGTGACAGGTGCCAGTTCCGAGACTAGGCCTTAAGAGACCTCGTATGTTTCCGCCTGTTCTCTGAAGCTCCAATTATTATCACAAGAGGAATTTCCCCAGACAGGTATTGCCTTCTCAGCACAAACACACCAGCACAGCCCTGAGTCCAAAACTCATGGAAGACCTCAGCCCAGCCATACCCATAGCATCAAGGAGGTTGCCCAGCCAAGTTCAGCCCACTCTACCCAAGCCACAGGTGGGCAAGTGATAACAGGTCATTATTGCTGCCAGCCACTGAATTTCAGGGTGATCTGCTATGCAGCGATAGTTAACCAACATACTCTGTTACAATGTGGCTTTCACTTTGGGGGGCCAAGACTCCAGGGAGGGGCTGGTCCTGGGGACCTCTGACCAAGACATCACCATAGAGCTCATGTAGCTTGGTTTGTCCGCTTTGATAAATGAGAAACGTGGCCCAAAGGGGAGAGTTGATGTGTCACCAGTGAGCAATGCTGAGGAAAAGCCATGTGTACACACAGCAAGGAGGTAGCCATCCGCGAGTCAGGAAGAACGCTCTCACCAGAACCCAACCACGCTGGCACCCTGGTCCCAGACTTCCAGCCTCCACAACCGTAAAAAAATAAAAATAAACTTTGGTCGTTTAAACCACCCAGTCTATGGTATTTTGTCATGGCAGCTCAAACTCACTAAGACAGCAACAGTCAAAAAACACAAGAGCCAGTTTGAAGAGGTGCTGCTTGGCCAAATCTGGAACAATTTAAGCATAAAAATAAGTAATGACAGTAGTGGATTATAGCCCACGGAAAAAATGAAGTCATGAGTGCATACTGATATCAATAAATAAAGGAGAAAGAAACACTCCTCTTTATGGCAGAATACCAACGAAGATCAGGGATGATGGAGCGAAAACACATCAATGGATGCTAAAACCAGTGGGCAAAATCAGGATGAGGAACATAGTCTCAGCGCATCTCCCTACAAATTACTTATTAGTTCCAAAGAGGAATATTGTAACTTTACAACAGAGACTGCAGACAGTACCTTAACCAAGTCATCAAAGTGAAGGTCCCTGATATCAGGACCAAGAGATACCATGGGCCTCCTCATGTGACACGAGAAGAATATGTTATCACTGAAGTGATAGTGCTACCAAAATTGTGTAAAGGAAATAGGGCAAAATGTAAACAACTGGTGAATCTGGGTAAAGGGTATATAGGAGTTCTTTCTACTATTCTTTCAACTTTTCTTTCAACTTGATTTATATCAAAACATACAGTTGTTGTTTTTTAAATATGGGTCCAGGGTCCATCCCAGAATAATAAAATCAGATTCACTGGGTGTAGGGCCCAGGCATCCATATATTTGTCTTTATTTTTGTTGTTTAAGCTCCCTAGGTGACTCAAATGTGCTTCTTGGATAGAGAACTCCTACAGGTCTTAGAGGATTATTATTACATTCTGACATTCTCTGGACTAGCGCACCACAGGGTGAATGGCCTGGCTTACAGTCCAGGCCCCAACCAGCAGCAGCAGCACCTGGAAATTGGTTAGAAATGGAAATCCTTGGGTCCCACCCAGACCTAGTGAATCACACACTCTGGAGGTAAGAGCAACCTGCATTTTAACAAGCCTTCAAGTAGGCCATTATGCCCACTAAACTTTGAGAACCATAATCTCTACTGCTCCTCAATTATTTTTAAGGTGGCTAATAGTGTTCCTCTTTAATTTATTTTAAAGAGCACATAACATAAAATTTACTATCTTAACCATTTTTAAATGTACAATTCAGTAGTGTTGAGTGTATTGATATTGTTGTGCAATGGGTCTCCATTTTCATCTTGCAAAACTGAAGCTTTGTACCCATTAAACACTAACTCCCCATTTTCCTCCCTGAAGTCCCTATGAACCACCATTCTACTTTCTGCCTCTATGAAGTTGACAACTTTAGAAAACTCATAGAAGTGGAATCATACAGCATTGGCCTTTTTGTGACTGGGTTATTTCACTTGGCATAATGTCCTATGTATCCATGTTGTAGCATGTGACAGGGTTTCCTCCCTTTTTTAAGGCTGGATAATATTCCATTGTCTATATATACTACATTGTGTTTATCATTTGTCCATGATGGATACTTGGGTTGCGTCCGCCTCTTGGCTATTGTAAATAATGCTGCCATGATCATGGGTGTGCAATCTCAATTTTAAAATGCATATGAATAGTGTTAAAATACAGGAGTTCTTGGGTGGGGGCCTCCCAACTTCTGCATCTCTAACAAGCTCCCGGGTTATGCTGACGCTGCTGGTCTGCAGACCACACTTGGAGTAGCAATGATCTAGACCCAATGACAGGAGATAAAGGAACTCAGAAAAGTTTTAAGTCAAGATAGACTTCAAGCCTCAGATCACCTTTCCCAAATGTCCCCCAAAGAGCAAAGTCCAGGGACAACAGTGAAATCATGGATTTTACCTCCACTAGTCCAACCCATGCCAGGTACCCCGCCTCTTTTACTTCCCTTCCAGTCACTACCCACGCACCACCCTGCTACAACCACCATTAACTCCTTGAAACTGACCAGTCTTCTACATCACTCTCATGCCAGGTGCCCTGAGCCTGCCCAGGAAATGAAGACTCAGTCTACAGAATTAACCTATTCAGGGGTGTCTACTGGAAAAGGCTAGAACCCTTTCCCAAACATGAGGCTGTCCTACCGATGATAACTTTTAGATGGTACAAGGATACAGAATTAAGAAACATTAAATCACAAGGTGAGAAAGCAGCTCCTTTTCAAGTCTGTTTCAATCCTTCTGAAAACAGCAAGGAAAAATGTCCCAAATACCTTACAACACTTGCTAATCTCCATTTTTAGCAGAGATCAGGCCTGGGGCTCAGAGCCTTAGGCAGGCAGCAGTATCTAGCTAGAAATGAAAAGCCTGTTGGGTCTTCGAGTTGAATTTATTTTTGTACGTACTTTCTATTTGTGGCTGGTGATACTGGTTTTCCACTTATGACTCTGATGCCAAGTTTCTTTTTAAAAAGTAATTGTACTCAAATTGAGGAGCGAGTGATTTAAAGCACGCATTAAACAAATAATCGTAAAGATATCTGAAGTCGGAAATCTGAGAGGAGGAGGACCCAGGTCTCTTCCCTGCAAAATCTTTCCACTACACATTATGAACTTGGCGTCTTGGGGACACATCCTTCCATGAAATGAGCTCTGAGGCATCAGGGAAGGAACAGAGCCAGACTGGAACACCCGTTCCAATACAGAGACTAGCAGAACCTAGGTTTGCCCTTTCCTCTGATTCCTGAAACTCGGAGGCTGGAAAGAGACCCTGACTAAGTCTGCCACTGTGGGGAAATCCTGGATTCTACAAGAGCCAGAGCTGGGCAGCAGTGGGGACCAGAGATGGCTGATAAATCTGGTCAGATCCTCAAACAGCGGGAGCCCTCCTGCACTTTCTTTCTTAAATGCCCCCATCTACAGGAATTTGGATCAAAGCAAAGCAGTTCCTGAAATTCTCCTATCTTGTGCATCTGACCAAAGATCGCCAATTTGACCTTAAAAACTTAGAAAGGGCATCATTATGGATAATTGCAAAGCCATTATGAAAATCCACTACCTATTTTGAGATGACTCCACACAGGTCAGTATAAAAGATACTCTGAAGCCTTTGGTGTTTTCACTCCTACAGGAACTTCTTTTAATGCTTCAAGCAACATTACAATTTTAAAAAAAGAAACATTCTCAGTAATTAAATGCAAATCACCAGAGCTCCCAATGCAGAGCCCTGTCTCTGGAGTGGAGCGCCTAGATTCAGCACCAGCGGAAACAAATAACTCAGAAAAGGAAATAGGATGCAGTCCTGCCTCCTTCCCTCCTACCCCCTCAGCAAACCAATGCTTTCCGGGATCAAAGAAAATGTGGAAGTCGGTGCTCACAGGGCTGATATTATCTGGAGCTGTTTTCTTCCCAAAGTAGGACAGGTCAGAAGAGATCTGTTCATACTCTGTTACCCAGTCCTTCTGTCTCTACGGTTCTGATTTCCTGTCTTGTTTACTGGGGCCAAGAGACAGAACTTGTTTCAAAGGCTGGATGCCAATGCTACTTCCTCCAGAATGTCACGAGTACTCTCCGTCACTGCAAGTTAGAAGGAACTCCTCTTCCCCATGGCAGTGAAGTCTGAACATTCTCAGTTCAAACACCAGTACTGGAACATTGGCGCTTTCAACATAGTTCTTGAGCACCTGCTATGGGCAAGGCACTATGCTGGGTGCTGGAAATACAAAAGTGATGACAAATGGATAATTCTCGAGCCTTATGGAGCCTAGAGTGCAGCGAGACAGGAGGTAGTCAAATAATTACAAAAGTAAATGTAACATTACAAAGGGTAGTGAGAGCTATTTAAGCACACAAAAAGAATGTACTAGTCAAGGAGTGAGAATGGAAGGAACGTCAGGTGCAAAGGGCCTGTGGCAGAAAGAAGCAGGGGAACATGAAGGGAAGTGCAAGAAGGCCAATATGACTTGTGCAGAAAGTGAGGGGCAGGTGAGAAATGCAGCTGGGGAAGTGGCTGAGGTCAGCCAGGCAGCACCTTGAAGACTGTAGAGACATATTTATTGCAATCACCATAGCAAAGGAAGCCATCAAAGGGGTTTAAGCAGGGAGTGACATGATAAGGTTTGTATTTGAAAGGATCCCACTGGCTTAAGAGTGATGGTGGACATGGAGAGAAGGCTTTCTACTGGTTGTGCGATGTTGGTCAAGTCACTTCTCCCTGCACCTCCATTTCTTCATCTGTAAAATGGGATAATAGTGCTCACACCTCCTGAAGAAATGGGGGACTTGGAAAACACCTGGCCACCCCCATGAGGATTCCAGAGGTGATAGCTGTTATTATAATGATGATCTTCTCTGCACCTCTCCTAAGACCCTCGTCCATTTATGCTTTTTTAAATGGTTGCTTATTCACACTTCTCATTTCATCTGCGAGGCTTTATGTTCTTTGAAGGCACGGTCTCTGCTGGATTCACTGTGTTTCAAATTAGGTTGCCCACCAGGGTGACTAGAATACAGAAAGTGTAAATAAATATTTATGGAGGAAACTGGCTTGAATGGCCCAGATGGTGGCACTCAGCCAGGCTCTCTAATCATTTGAGTTATCCATCATAGACCTGCTGGTCTCCAGGTGGGGCTTAAAGAAAGAATGGGTCGTTCAGCCACTAGGAGCGCAATTCCGATGATGGCTTCCAACTACAGCACCTTCAGGACCTGTCCTAGCTGCAGAGCTGAGGCCATGCTCTTCCCTGCAGTCCTCAGCCATGACTGAGTGTGGTGGGGTAGTGGGGTCTGGCCACTTCTGCCCAGTGTGGGATTCCTCTAATGGGCCATCTCCGCTCCAGAGATTTCTGTTGTGTTGGCGGAGACTTGTCCGATCTGCATCTCGGTCTGAAGCTCTCTGTTGCCCAATCCTGCTTCCTCTTTCCCTGATTTTAGTTTTCACAGGCATCTACACCCCTTCCTCCCCCTCCTGATAAACCTCGTGCACTCCTGACTCCTGCTCAACGTCTGCTTCCTGAAGTATCTGACGGGCACGCCTTGGGGAGAAGAGAAACTAAAAGCTACAACATGAAGAAGCATAGAAAAGAACTAGGTAAGTTAAGTAACTCAGAGCTGTCTGCTGTCTCAAAGGACTAAAAACTCCAAGAGTTATAAAAGAGAATGCTCTAATTAATTAAATTGGCTTACCTTACCAGGAAGCTTTCTGAGTAATAGCAGATGTTTGGGTTCCAAGAAAGATTGCTCCTTGGTTTTGGCCACCATCCCGGGAGTCATTTAGGGCTGTGATTTAGCCAGTCCTTCTCCCCTTCTGGCCAACACCTTTCAATCCAGAATTTGAGATACTAATTATAAACCTGGGATAAGAGTCTAATCTTCCAACACAGAAAACCAGGGATGTCAGTCAACTTTATCTCTCCCTGCCTTGAAAATCAGTGTGGGTCTCAGACTAAGAGAAATTAGATGAAAATAGGAAAAAAAAATACACATAATATACCCATACCTAAAGAACTTTCAAATCTGTTGGAGAGACAGCACCACTCTAAGAGGGAACTGTTGTTGTCATAATTTGGGGGAATCCATTCAAACTTTAGTATAGTCTCAATTTCCACGACATCAAGCCACCTTCATGAAGCAAAGGTGACAGGCAACACTGACAACACTGTGATAGTCTTAATGATGACAACAACAGACTTCCGGTCAGGATCACAGTGTAGGTAAACGTGGTACTCACCTCCTCCCACAACCACATCAAAATCACAACTAAACTACAGAACAACCATCATTCAGAACCACCTGAAATTGAGCTGAATGGAAGTCCTACAACTACAAAATTAAAGAAGCAGCCACACCGAGACTAGTAGGAGGGGCGGAGGGGCAGACGGGCGGACGGGCTGGTCCCACACCCACGTATGGTGGATAAAAATCAGGAGGGATACTTTGGCTGTGAAGGTCCTCCTCGAGGAGCGAGGGGTCCCTGTCCCACACCAGGCCCGCCAGCTCAGGGTTCCAGTGTCAGGAAGAGAAGTCCCCATCACTTCTGGCTGTAAAAAACAGCAGAAACAGAGGCTGAGGCTTCTGGAGTCCCAGGCAGTTCCTTTTAAAGGTTCCACGCACGGACTTACTCAGACCTGCTCCCTCCAGGCTCCAGCATAGGGGAGGCAGCTTGAAAGGCACCAGAGACATATGGGAAAGAACTGAGTTGTTTGGCATCGAGGTGAGAGCTGGAGGGGCAGCTTTTTCCCAAACACATGAGCTGGCAGAGGCAGTTGGTCCTTTGGTGAGCCCTTCCCCCACAGGGCAGGCAGACAGGTGCCATATCTGGGACTCCAGCAACCTGGCTCACACTGTTTGCCCCGTCCTGGTGATTCCCAGAGGCCCTGCCCCACTCAACTTTCAGGCCCAACCAAGGTGCTTCCAGTAGCTTTACCATAGGAATGGCCTGTCCTGGATCATGCTTCTGATTTTCCTAAATTCTCTCAAACAAACAGCATCTGCCTCAGTGAGCCCCATACCTCTCACTAAGTGTCCCCAGGCCCGGCACTAAAAAGAGCCAGCCTTGGTTCACAGCTTGGCTTTGTATGGACACCTCTAAGCCCAGCACAAAAAGCAGCCATCTGAAGATCACTTTGTAGCTTATGTCTGGTGGCCCCGGGTAGAACACAGGCAGTGGCTGACCTTGAAGAGCCAGCACACCCAATGGACAGCTTCAGACCACCACTTAACCACCTCCACAGTGACACACTCAAGGAGTGGACTCAATGGGTACCAGAGCCCTGCTGAAGCAAGTCTTGCTCTGTGTGGTGGGTCCCTGTACAGCTGATCCTCCAAGGTAGTCAGAGTTTGGTGGTCAGTGGGCACAGCCAGTCCTTGCAGCTGATCAGCCTGAGTAAATCCCTCCCACTGATGTGCCAACAGCAATCAAGACTTAATTACAACAAAAGGGTGTACAGTTCACACTAGGGGTACACCTCAAGGGCCCACCAGGGGTGATTAGTGAGGGTGTGCCACTGGACCCAACAGGACACCTACTACAATAGGCCACCCTAGGAAGCCTAGGAGACAAAGCAACTCTACCTAATACATAGAAACAAACACAGGGAGGCAGCTAAAATGAGAATATAAAGAAACATGTCCCAAATGAAAGAACAGACCAAAACTCTAGGAAAAGAACTAAACAAAACAGAGATAAGCAATCTAATAGATGCAGAATTCAAAACACTGGTTATAAGGATATTCAAAGAACTTAGTGAGAACATCAACACATAAAATGGGACAGTCAGAAATGAAGGATATGCTAACTGAAATAAAGAATAATATACAGGGAATCAATAGTAGAGTAGGTTAAGCCAAGAGATAAACCATCAATTTGGAATATAAGGAAGCAAAACACGCCCAATCAGAACAGCAAAACGAAAAAAGAATCCAAAAAAATGAGAATAATGTAAAGAGCATCTGGGACAACTTCAAGCGTGCCAACATTCACATCATAGGGGTACCAGAAGGAGAAGAGAGAGAGCAAGAAATTGAAAACCTATTTGAAAAAATAATGACAGAAAACTTCCCTAACTTGGTGAAGGAAACAGACATACAAGTCCAAGAAGCACAGAGAGTCCCAAACAAGATGAACCCTAAGAGGCCCACACCAAAACACATCATCATCAAAATGCAAAAGGTTAAAGACAAAGAGAGAATCTTAAAAGCAGCAAAAGAAAAGCAGTTAGTTGCCTACAAGGAGCTCCCATAAGACTGTCAGCCAATTTCTGAAAAGAAACTTTGTATGCTAGAAGGGAGTGGCAAGAAATATTTAAAGTGATGAAAAGCAAGGACCTACAACCAAGATTACTCTATCCTGCAAAGCTATCTTTTATAATCGATGGACATACAAAGAGCTTCCCAGACAAGAAAAAACTAAAGGAATTCATCACCACCAAACCAGTATTAGATGAAATGCTGAAGGGTCTTCTTAAAGAAGAAGAACAAACTCTGGCCAGTTTGGCTCAGCAGTTAGCGCATCGGCCCGCAGTCCAGAGAGACCCAGGTTCGGTTCCCGCTAAGGTCATGTACCTCGGTTGCAGTTTGTCCCTGGCCCCGGTTGGGGTCGTGTGGGTGGCAACCACTTGATGTGTCTCTCTCACGTCGATGTTTCTCTCTCTCTCTTTTCCCACCTCTCTCCCTCCTGCTCTATCTGAAGATAAATGCAAAAATGTCCTTGGGTGAGGATAAAAAAAATAAAATTAAAAAATAATGTAAAAAAAAGAAGAACAAAAATATGAACAATAATTTGGCAATAAATACATATCTATCAACAATTGAATCTACAAACAAAATGAGCAAGCAGAACAGAAACAGACTCATAGATACAGAGAACTTTTTTTTGGTTGCCAGATGGGAGGGGGTTGGGTGGATGGTGAAAAAGGAGAAGGGATTAAGAAGTACAAATTGGTTGTTAGATTGAGGAACCTCAAAGGGAATGGGGGAGGGGTGGGAAGAGATAAACCAGGGAATTTATATCCATATATGCACAGCCAACGGACACAGACAATAGGGTGGGAAGGCCAGAAAGGGGTGGGAGCAGGGAGGAGGGGGTCACTGGGGGAAAAAGGAAGGACATCTGTAATACTTTCAACAATAAAGATACTTTTTTAAAAAAAAAAAGAGAACAATAGCAAATAGTGTTGCTAACACAACCAGTATGTTTCTGGGACTGAGCAAGGTATTTTCACATAATTAACTCATCTAATCATCACAAGAACTCACTGACGTTGGTGATATTATTAACATTTGTTCAATGAAGACACAAAGGCTCAAGGAGGTTAAGTAACTTGTCTGAGGTCACAGAACTAGTTAGTGGCAGATCTAGTATTCAAACAGGTCTCTCCAGAACCAGAGACTACATTTATCATCCTTCCTCCATAATCCTAGAGCACACTTTCCTTGGATCACTCATTCTGGAGCTATTCATCCACCCACAGACATACAGTGGCTACTTCAGTTGCTACATCACTGAACAAGCATTTATGGTCTACTCTGAGCCACAACCTGTGCTACACACAGAAAGAAAGGAATGGATGATCCTTGACATCAAGAAGCTCACAGACGGGTGGGTGTACTATGTAGCAATTTCTCTCAAGTTCTCTCATGGGAGACCTACCCTGAACTCTGAGGAAGTAAACACCATCAGCAGCAACAGCTACATTTTTTTCAAGGATAAAGAAACTGAAGATAGGAGAATGTAGACTTATCTGAAGACGTACATCTAGTCAGGACAAAGCTGAAACACAAACCAGGTAAGCCAACCTATCACAGCCTCTGAATCACCACTGCTGAAAAACACAGCACACTCGGGGTTGAGGTTAAAGCTCTCCTTGCATAAGTCAGGGTGCAATTTGCAGACATTTTGCAGAAAAGACACGAGTCTCTGAAGGGCAGTGATCAATCATCTCAGCCATCTTAAGTGAGACCAGAATAGATACAAAAAGAATCATAACTGTACACAATTCTAACAGTCAAGGGTATTAACTAACTTCCAGAATATTTCTTCTTGAAATTTTATGGTCATGGCTCTAAAATTTTTTACGGGGCAGGGGGGGAGGGGGAGGCACAAGGAAATATTAATTTAGGCAGCTACAGCAATACTTATCTATATGATGGGACTATTGCCAGAAGTCCTAACAACCTCACAGAATCTGAAGGACAAAGAGTTCATACACATCCAAGTCAAGCCAATGCAAGAATTCCCACTGGAGCCTCTGCAACATATGCTTATTCTGCCTGATGACCCTCCAATGACAACTCTCAACTTAATGAGTCCACCCGTTGCTCTTCCTTACACTTTTTGGAATCAGATTCTATCTCCTCTGGACTCGACTCTTCCTTTAGATTCTAGAGCAACATGGAATATATTTGTTCCACGTTCAACATGGAAGCTCTTCGGATAATTGTATAGTATAGCAAGCTACTAAATTCTCTCCCTTTCTCACTTTTCTCTACTCCCAGAAACACACACACTTACCCTTCCATTAGTAGTTTTTAGGGGACCATTTCCAGCAGCCTGCCTCTCCCCTAGTCATCTCCTAAGAGTTCATTCCTGCTAAAAAATTTAATTTATCAATGTTTTTCTTAAACCATGGAACCTAGATAGCCAAAGATAGAAATATTTGTGAAGGGGCTTTGAAAACTTTATTAGGCAGAAGCCAGGGTATTCCTCTCTCCCTCTGGAACGAAGCAAAAATATCAACTACAGTTCTCTTAATACGAACCAGTTTGAAGAAACAATTAAATCCATTCATTTCATTCACTTCACAGATCTGTGCTGGTTCTAAAAGTGGCCTGAGAGAAGAGCTGGGCATATAATGGTACATAAGTTCAATCCTTACTCTTCACTGACCATCCTCAAGGCTCAGTCTGTGGCCCTCTTTGCTTCCCACCTTTCTTCTCTCCCAGGGTGATCTTATCTCCAAGGCTGATGCTTCCCAAATGCTCACCTGCCCCACCCAGCTCTGGACATTTCCATCAAGATGGCCTGCAGCCTCCTCTAACCGAACTTGTTCAAGAAAAAAAACTAATCAATTTCCTTTCTTCAAACTAAACCCCCTTTCTGTGCATGGTACCACCATCCTTCCAGATGCCCACACTAAAACTCTGGGATTCCTGCCTCCTTCCTTTCCCTTATACCCCATGCCCAGTCATTCTACCTCTTATATACAATTCATATCCATCCATCCACTTCTCTCTTTTCTCTTTTGGCCCAACTCCCCATCATCTTTCACCAGGACAAGTTCAATAACATCCTACCCTTTTTTCCTGCTTCCACTATTGCCCCCTATATTCATTCTCCACCCAGCAGCCAAAAGTATCTTTTAAAAAACAAAACTTGCCTGGCTGGTGTGGCTCAGTGGTTGAGCATCGACCCATGCACCAAGAGGTCACTAGTTTGATTCCCGGTCAGGGCACATGCCCAGGTTGTGGGCCCAATCCCCAGTGGGGGACATGTAGGAGGCAGCCAATCGATGTTCTCTCTCATCGATGTTTCTAGCTCTCTCTCCCTCTCCCTTCCTCTTGCTCTAAAATCAATAAAGAAAAAAATTTTTTTTAAATAATAATAAAAATAAAAAACAAAAACCTGATCATGTCTGATCGCTGCCTAAAGAAAACCCTTCGTGGATCTCCCCAAAGTTGCCCACTCACCCCTACATGGCCTTTTCTGATGCCACCAGCATCATTGCATTCCTCTACCCCCACTCCCTGATCCTTAAAAAGGGCCACAGTCCCTCCGACCACAGGGCTTGCACTTGCTAGAACTCTCGGCTCCTCTGCCACGCTCTCCTCTAACCACATCTGTACCTTGTTGACTCCTTAGAGAAGCCTTCCTTGAGCACCAATCCCCACCCCAAGGCCCCCTCTCACAGCAGTTGTAATTCTTGTCATTGCAATTATGGAAATTATAACTAAATAATGTGTTGCATCATTCATTATTTGGTATTTCTCACCATGAGACTGTACGTTCCTTAAAGCCTGAGAATGCATCCGTCTTGCATTCCTATATATCCCTCAGGCTAGAACCTTGCACTGTATAAAAAAGGTATCCATAAAATGATAAATACAGGTGCAAAGTCAGAAAAAATAGATATGGCAGATATTCACAAGAAAAAAAAAATGTGTGGTCGGCTTCCATCAAAAATGGTTCTGCTACAGCACAAAAACCGGGTAAGAAAGTTAAGTTCAAACTTTTCCTTTTAACCAGCTTATGTGGTATATAGACACACCCTTGAGCAGTGATTCAGACACAGCATGACCTATTTCTATTTCAACCTTAGGCTCCCAGAGGCATCTCACCAAATATGATGCTTATTTTTCATAGCTCCTAAAGAAACTATCTTTCCCTTATCCTCTCCTAACCCCCAGAAAGAGAGTGGGAGAGGGGTAAGAAGAAAAATAGAAAAAAGGACAAATGGGAAGAAGGGAACCCAATGTAACGTTTAGAGCTTTGCTGCAGGATTCGTGTTTTGTTTTGTTCTTTCGCCGGGAGCCAGGCATGACAGTATTGCTCGTGTCTTCATCATTTCAGGTTCCCATTGTGGATGACAGTCAACATATTTGGTCTGTTTTGTTTACTGATCTATCTCACCACCGCAAACAGCAGTAGACATTCAATGAGTATTTGTTAAATGAATGATTTCGATGCGAGAGCTGCATGAGGATGAGGACGAAGACCTTTCAACGTGTATCCCCACACCTAACAGAGGGCCTGACTATCTTAGGAATCCAATAAATATTACTGGAATAAATTATTCAATGAAGCAATGAAATAATAAATATGTAAGCTATATTAGTTCTCCCCTGCCACTTGCTTTCCATTTAGTTAAATGCATTCTTTTATTTGGGGAGCTTGTATGAGCAGATTTTACCTAGTTGTGGGGAGGAATGAGACCATACAGGGTGGGGCAAAACTAGGTTTACAGTTGTCAATATGTGAAACAGAGTTTATTCTTATGTATTTATTTATTGTTATATTATTTTCTATGCAAATTATATATATGATTGCTGAGAGGAAAAGTTCAAGGAATGCCTATAAATAAATACCTAGCCTTAAAAACCAATGAAATGACCTCAGTTCCCATCAAGTCAACATTGTAGACCCCACAGTGTGTCCAGCAGGTGCCAGGAACACGAGGAGAAACAGGTCAGGTTCCCACGTCCTTCATGAGCTCAGGGTCTATGAGGAAGATTGATGGAAAAGCAAAAATAAAATGAAACGATAACTCAATGTGGTCAACGCTATAGCAAAGGTAATGCTAATGTTACAGGAACACAGAGAAAGCATAAAATAAAAGAGGCCCGGGGTCAACTTTTAATTAGTTGCCCAAGAAAAGTCTTTGGTCTTCTCGGCCAAGATGGAAGCGTGCTGCTCTGGGTCTGGTGCCTGTGGCCAGTGTCCCAGAGGAGCCGGACTGCACCCTGAATCTCTCCCATCCATGGGAGCCTGGAGAAGGAGTTCAGCAACAGCAGACAGACTCCGAAACCCTGACCAAAGGCCTGAGGAGCCCTCCTCAGCAATGCTGAAACAACAATTACAACTTGAAGCCAAACCCCCGAGCGAAAAGGCCTTGCCCTTTAACGAAGCTGCCAAAAGCCTCCAAAGTTAACAGTCTGCACCGTGTCTTTCTGCTGACACAGGAAAACGAGAGGGGAGATCGAAGGGTCACGTCAGAGCCAGAAGAGCTTTCGCTGTGAAGGCGTCGCCCAGGCCTGGGTGGTGGGGCCAGCTGACTCCACATTTTGAGATATTAAAAATATACAAACACAAGGAAACCATATTTAAATATCACAGTGTGGCCCTGACCGGTTTGGCTCAGAGGTTAGAGTGTCAGACCACAGACCAAGGAGTCACGGGTTCGATTCCAGTCAAGGGCACTTACCTCAGTTGCAGTTCGTCCCGGGCCCTGGTCGGGGTCGTGCGGGAGGCAACCAGTCAATGTGTCCCTCTCACATCAATGTTTCTCTCTCTCTCCTCCCCTTTCTCACTCTCACTCTATCTAAAGATAAAATAGAAAAATATCCTCGGGTGAAGATTATAAAAAATATATATATATATATGTCACAGTGTGGAAGGGGAGAGGTAGTTAAATGCATATAAAACAAGGCACATGATATTGCATTTGGTAGCCATTATAAACATAAATTATTTTATTTTATTTTATTGTTAACCTGAGGATATTTTTTTCCATTGATTTTTTTTTTCCTTTACAGAGAGTTGAAGGGAGGGACAGGGGGAAGAGAGAGGGAAATATCGATGTGAGAGAGACACATGGACTGGGTGCCTCCCGCATGTGCCCCGACCAGGGTCGGGGAGTGATCCTGTAACCCGGTACGTGCCCTTGACATGGAATCAAACCCCAAATCCCTCGGTCCGTGGCCTGACACTCTAACCACCGAGCCAAACCAGCCAGGGCTAAACATAAATCATTTTAATGACAGGAATTCCTTATGACATTCTAAATAAATAAGGCAAAATAAAATGTATATATGTATATAAATTATATATATGTATTTATACATATATACATTATATATGTGTGTATATATGTTAAAATTTTTGTATAATCACATCTTAGTTATGGAATTCTGTATTAAAAAACACACACTACTCCCAAGGACCCTAGAAAGCATGGATAAAATGAGGCATGCATATATCCTCAGATGATATATCCAAGATGATGAACATTCTAGGGAAAGAAATTAGTCAAAGAGATCTGGTTTGTTTTATTCTTAACTTGAAAAATCCTAATAAAAATGTTTATATTTATAAATAAGAAAAAGCTCCCAAATACCACCTCTTAACACAAGCATGCTGGCCACACCATCACACATGAGATTGTTTATAGCATCGTGCTCTGTGACCGATTCTAAGACCCTTGAGGGCAGGGAGTGTGACTAATTTGTCTCGGAATTCCTGGTGCCTGGAAGCAGCCTGACACCTCACCTAGAAGGTGCTGGATGATGTTTGCTAGATGAACAAATGCGAAGGCACAGGAGGAAATGTGATTTTTTTTTTTTAATCCTCACCCGAGGATATTTTTCCATTGATTTTTCAGATAGGATGGGAGGGAAGGAGGGAGAGAGAGACAGGGAGAAACATCAACGTGAGAGAGACACATCAGTTGGTTGCCTCCCGCATGACCCCAACCAGGGCCGGGGATTGAACCTGCAACCAAGGTACGTGCCCTTGACCAGGAATCGAACTCACAACTCTTGGTCCGTGGGCTGACACTCTAACCACTGAGCCAAACAGGCCAGGGCTGATTTTTTAACAAAGTAAAATGGCATTGCAAGAAATGTTAGGAAGTCAGCTCCTTCATCTCTGGAGAAAGGAGAATGAGGCAGGAGGAATTCGAACTACTCTCGGGAACAGCAATGCAGCAGGCAGAGTGGGAGGTGGGGGGATTGCGAAGGGGGAGAAGGAAGGCAGCAAAGACAGCTGTGTGATGAGAGGTAGACCCGCGTATTATTTCATCCTCCTAAGAACCCCCCAGGGTCATTTCCATTTTCAAGTAAAGAAACTAAGACCAGGGAATTGGACTGAAGACGTAATGTTCACAAATTGACATGTGGAGATTTGAACCCAGGTCAGTTGGCTTCAAATCCAGAAAACCCTACCCCTAAGGGACGTCGTGAAACTAGAGAAAGCATGGTGTTGGGGGGTACCATACTTTTGTATTGAGGGAACGATGAACCAAGCATGTGTACTTCAATCCTAACCACACACGGGGAAGTTCTTTCCACATTTGAGAGCCATGTGGGAGATCTCAGGACAAATCTATGGCACTGAAGGTTTCCACTCCCTGCTTCATCCCTGGATAACTGGCTATGTTAGTGCAGGAAGATGGAAAAGAAAAGCAAGATAGATCCTCATGCACCAAGGGAGACCAGGGGCATAAACAACAGCAGGTGCCCCGGAGGACATAGTACATACAACCTCTTTCCTCCAGCCTTGGTGTGGAAATTACCACAGCCAACTTGACATTCACCTCAGGCAGTTGCACGGGGAGTACTTGCAAGATCCTGCTGAGTCTGTTTTTACTTTGTATCACCGAGTCCTGTAGCCTTTGAATAAACACCTCTTCCTCTGCCAGGCAGCATTAGCAGACAGCAAAGTGCCATGTCTGGAATTTGCAAACCAGGGCTGAAGGAAGGTGGACACACTCCCATGAAAGAGAACTGTTATTCTTCTGGAGTTCACAAGATGCCTGAAGGTCTTGTTCCTCCCCAGGGATCCTGGTAGTCTAGAAGGTTCTTGAGAGGAGAATGAGCAGTTCTCCTAGGACAAGCATAACCCAGGGCTGAGATAACCACAGGCTAGACTGTGGAGGCTACTGTTTTCCTGCTGAGCTTCAGGGCACACATTTAAATACGAAGAGTCCATTTTACAATTTTTGAGTGCCTGCTGTCTGGGCACCCTGTTCTAGATGGTGGGGATACAGAGATGAACAAACAGGAAAAGTGTCCGCTGTGTTTACCTCCTCTGGTGAGAAGAAATGATACTCTGGAGGATAATAACAGGGTTTGAAAGAGCACTCCATATAAAACAGACAGACCCTGGACTAGGTCCTTTTCATGTATATCTCATATAGTCTCATCTCATTTATCAGAAATAAAATAGGGGGCATCATTACAGACCTTTCAGATATTAAAGGGATAGTAAGTAAAGGAATATTATAAACAGTTGAGAATATTTTGACAACCCAAATGAAATGGATACATTTCTTGAAAGACACTCCTTTGATGTTCTGAGACCAATTTCAAAGGGGGGGGGGGGAGTACCAACAAGCAATTCAACTTGAATTGAATTCAACTCAATGCTTCTCTACCTGGAGATAACATCAGATTCCACAGGTAAAGTGTTCAGTCTCATAAGACTGTTCCCTTCCCCACCTCTGCCTGCCTCAGGTTCGATTAATTTTGCTAGAGTGGCTCACAGAACTCACAGAATCATTTGACTTATTCAATTATCAGTCTATTACAATGGACACTAAAGGATATGTATCAACAGCATGATGGAGAGATGCATAGGGCAAGGTATGGGGAAAGGGCAGGGAGCTTCCACTCTCTCCAGGTGCACCGCTCTCATGGCATCTCCATATGTTCAACAACCCAGAAGCTCTCTGAACCCTGTCTTTGTGGATTTTTCAGAAGAACTTCATTACATAGTCATGGTTGATTAAGTCATTGGCCATTCCCTCTCCCCTACCTACAGGTTGGAGGTGGGTGTGGGATTGAAAGTACCAACCCTCTAATCACATGGTTGGCTCCGGTGGAAACAAGCCCCCATCTTTAGATGCTTTCCAACAAAAGACACCTTTATCACTCTCAACACTTAGGAAATTCCAAGGGTTTTAGGAGCTCTGTGTCAGAAATGGAGTCAAAGACCAAACATATATTTTTTATTATAAATCATGATATCAGGGATGCAAACTACCCAAACTCTACAAAGAAGAAATTAAAAAACCTGAACGGCCCTGTATCCATTAAAGAAATTAAATTCACATTTGAAAATCTTCTCACAAAGAAAACCACAATCTCAGCTGTCTTACCTGATGAATTCTATCAAATTCTTAAGGGGGGGTGGGGGGAAACAATGCTACACAAATTATTTCACACACCAGAGAAGAAGGGAACTCTTCCCAACTCATTTTATGAGGCTAACATTACCTGATTCCAAAGCCAGATAAAGCCATCACAAGAAAACTATAGACCAATGTCTCATAAACATAGATGCAAAATGTCTCACAAAATATTTAGCAAATCAAATATAAAAATATATTGAAAGGTAATACACACACATACATACACACTGCTATGGACTAAGTGTTGTGTCCACCTAAAATTCCTATGTTGAAATCCTAGCCCCCAGTGTGATGGTGTTAGGAGGTGGGCCTTTGGGAGGTGATTAGGTCATGAGGGTGGAGGCCCCATGAACAGGATTAGTGCCCTTATAAGCTTAGACCAGAGAGAGCTCCCTGGCTCCTCCATCTGAGGGCACAATGGCCATCAATAAGGAGGCTTGTCTAATAAGGAGACACTAAATCAGCCAGCACATGATCTTGGACTTCCCAGGCTCCAGAACGGTGATAAATAAATGTTTATTTTTTTTTATAAACCACCCAGTTTATGGTATTTCTGTTAGCAGCCTCAATGGACTAAAACACATACATATACACACCAATGGACACATATAGAGAAGGAAATGGAAGGAAAAATGCTATTTGTGTTTAATATATGTGACAGAATTATTAATAATTTAAATTGTATTCTTTATTTAGAAAACAATGGGTATATAACACTCTTGGGATCAGATAAAAATAAAATAAATACAATGAATATTATTTTAAAATATTTTTTAGACCATCTCATGATCTTGAGAAGGAGATTCTTGAGAAGAGCATCTTAAAAAGAAGGAGTATTGGTTCATTTTTATAAAACCACACAACAGGACTTAATGTCACTGTGGTCTGTGATGCTGAAGCTAAAATACACTCTCGGGAAAACCCCACAGGGGAACCTCCTTGGACATCTGAGAGAGAGAGTTGAAGGGGTCATTTCAGTCTGCTCCACAGAACATCTGTGTGCAAAGCCAGGAGAACTCCAGACTCAGAGATTCCAGCCTGGATGAAATTAACTGTATCAAGCAAAGCAGAGAGAGAATGCTGCAGACCAGTCGCCCACAGAAGAATCAAAACCTTTGAAAGCTGATTGTGTAAACACATGAGAGGGCGGAGGAAGATGTCTCTTCTGTGTCCCGAGCAGTCCCCGGGCACCAGCCACATTGATCACAGGATATGCACGGCTAGTTTGTCTTGGGGAGGTAAGAACCCTGCCCACTCCACCAAAATAAGAGTAATTTCTACAAAGGATTATGCACCCATTGATTTCTCCAACATGTATTCCCCAAATAAAACCCAGATCCATGCTCAAATATGTAATTATCTAACCAAGGAGTCACAAAATAAAGGATCCTACCAAAGCCAAGGAGAAGCAACAGTGGCAGAACGGGGAATTCACGCCTCGGCTGATGGGGCCAAGTCAGGCCCCAAGGTATCAGACCTGCACATTGTTTTCAAACCTTTTTTGTTGAAATATTTTTTTATATAAAAGTAAGGTTATTTCACCTAAAAATTCCAATTTCCAGCCCTGCCCAATTTGGCTCAGAAATTAGAGCATCGGCCCATGGACTAACGAGTCATGGGTTCAATTCTGGTCAAAGGCATGTACCTCGGTTGTGGTCCGGTCCCCAACCCTGGTTGGGGTCATGCAGGAGGCAGCCAGTCAATGTTTCTCTCTCTCTCTTTCTCTCTCTCTCTCTCTCTCTCTCTCTCTCCTCTTCCCACTCTATATGAAGATTAAAGGAAAAAATATCCTCAGGTGAGGATTAAAAAAAAAAAAAATTCCAATTTCCAGTTTTTCCTGAAAAAAAAAAAAGGAAGAACTGACAACACTGGACCCACATTCCCATGCAGCACTAATAAGTTGACTGGTCTCTTCTCACTCATTTACAATCCTTTCTGGTTCCTTTCATTTCTGAGTTTGCCATAGGTGTTTCCTTCCTGCTTAAATATGGTGTTTCCAGTCCTGTGGTAGAATTGTGTGTACAGTAACAGTAATCCAGCCCTGAGTGAGAGTCTAAGAGGATTCTCCTTTGAGTCAAGTACATGAACTTTGAGGTTGTTGTTTTGGATGATTTAAGATTTTTTTTCTCGACTTTCTTTGTAATTTCCTTAAAGGTTCAAGATGCTGGATAACTGGTCTCCAGATTAGTAAGACACTGCTAGGGCCCCTTATGAAGCTACTTGTTTCATCACCGACTTAGTGTTGGTGTCCATGTGTGTTTTCATTTGTAGATAGTGGGAAAGACACTTAAAAATGTCCCCAGAGAGACAGCAGCTCTCCTTGTTGTCTTAGTTACAAAGAGAAATTCATCCTAAGGAAGATAAGCACAGCATTCTTCCACCGTGCACATCGTCATCTGAGCCACCAGGCGAGGCTGCTGGGGTGTCCATACTACTTACAGCCTGGCAGTTGTGCCCAAGTCCACAGCGCCTGGATTTTTTTTTTATGTGCAGGTGAAATTTACTGCATACCAGGTATTCCTAAGACCTGACTTGGTTCTGCAATTAGATCCTCAAGCTGGAAACATTTTGTGTGAATACCAGGGTTTGGGAGGGGGTCACAGTTTCCCAGAAGTATCCATTATTTGCTCTTCCATGCAAATATTGAGGGTGGGAAATATGGAGCATAATTATTTAAAATTCTTTGTTTTTTTTAAAAAAATGGGGAAAGGGCAATGTCTCAGATTAGATTTTCTCTACAGGAGATCCTGTGACAAGAAATTGGGGCACATGGTTTAGTTGGGAGGCGATCACAGGAAGCATGGTAGGGAGTAGGGAAGTAAGACAGAAAGGCAATCCTAGGTGCGTTGATGGTAAGGGTTACTTCTGGGGGCAACTGGGACTTAGTTCCACAAAGGGCCTCTGACACTCAGTGTAGTACATGCCTCAATGTTGTCTCATTGAGCCTCAAGGAAGCTGGGATATTTATACACCACTTTCTGCCCTTCATGGTTAAGGGTGGCTCTGGGGACATGTATTCCCTTCCACTTCTGGTCTGCCATTTGCAAAAACCAAGCACAATCCTTTGGCCAGAGAAAGCCCTTAGGCAGAGAGATACCCGTGCTCAGGGAGAGAAGCCATCATTGTAGTGAGAACTGTCCACCTAAGCTTCAAGTGACCCTCAGGGTGGGCCACACGGATATGGGCAGGGTGCCAACAACATAGTATAAAAAGATGATTCTGGCTCATCTAACTTGGAAAAGAAAATGGTAACGTTCACTACCTCGTGCACAGCTGAATTCAGGGCCCCAGAGTTGTCATCAGGACTCAGTTTCTCTCCTTCTTGCTGCTCTCTGTCACCGAATTGGCTCTGACTGCTGGCTCCACGGGGAGCATGGTGGCAGCAGCAACTGCATCCCCCACATCTTTTCAGACTCCCTTCTGATAGGAAATACCAAGTCTTTCCCCCAAGACCTCTATCTTAGAGGCACGTACTGAAAAATATAGAGAGGAAATGATAGGATTTGGGGAATTTCCTACAAAATAATCCACTGTGAGTGGTGCTATAATGAAACAAGATTGCCCACAAGTTGGTAAATGCTGAAGCTGGATGGTGGGTATTTTTGTGTATGGTGGAAATTTTTCATAATAAAATATTAATTATAATAAAATAAAAAAACATATTTCCCTTAACTTTGGGTTAAAGCCTGATTTCATCTCATTGGCTCTTCCTGGGGAATATAATGATGTCAACGACCCAAGTCTGAACCGTAAATTCCACTTCTGAACTGGGGGGAAACCTCCACAAGACCTTCAGGGGCTGCAGCAGGGGCCTTAGTAGAGGTTAATCGGATACAATTAGCAGAAGGATGTTAATGAGTGTTCAGAACAAATATACAGAGGTCCACTATATACGAACATTGGAAATATAGTGGATATTGGGTATCCTTGCCCAACCAGCACCCCTTTCTCCATATTTTTGTAACAGCATTCCAGGTTTTCCCTGAAGAAGTGCCCTTCAACCACTCCGTCCCTGTGGATTGGTCACCCCTTGTTCTAGTGGGGCACACACGACCTGGTTTGGCCAGTGAGAGGCAGGCTATGGTGATTGGTGCAAGGATGAACACATGACACCAGACCAGCCAATGAAACTCAACCCTGAGACATTCTCTGGAGCCCATCCTCCTGAGGTAGCTAAGCTGAGGGGTGAATGTCTGTCACTGCCGGTGGCATCTTTGCCATCACTGAGGGGAGTCTGCCAAAGAATGAGGCTGACACAAAGGAAAGTGGAGCCAGAAAATGAAGAGAAAATGGTTTCTGATGGCATTGTTGAGCAACTGTACTCAGCCTTGCTGGGAGACATACCCTCAACTGTTTCCTTCCACGGTAAAATAAATGCATGGCTTAAGGCTCCCTGAGTTAAACTTCTGTCACTTATTTCCCTGGCTAATAATGGAAACTCTGATCACCCCCAGTGCAGGACTTGGAGTTCGCCCCACCCTGATGCCTGCAACATTGTGGAGCTGAGGGTACAGCTCTATGAGCAATCTTCAGGTTAACAAGCAAAACCCTCCTTGAGTACACGCTTCTGCGGGTGTGGACAATATTTCTTTTTTGTTTACTTCATAGATTTTTTTACTTTTTATTTTGAAGTCATTTTTCTTATTTCTATCTTCTCCACCCCCACCCCTTTAGAGGCCATCAGCTTGTTCTCTATATCTATGGGTCTGTTTCTGTTTTGTTTTGTTCATTCATTTATTTTTTTAAGATTTCACATATAAGTGAGATCACATGGTATTTGTTTTTCTCTGTCTGACTTATTTCACTTAGCGTATTATCTTCTAGGTCCATCCATGTTGTCATAATTGGCAAGATTTCATTCTTTTTATTGCTGAATAATATTGATATACGATATATCACATCTTCTTTATCCATGTGTCTATTCATAGACATCTAGGTTGCTTCCATATCTTGGCTATAAGTCATGCTGCCTTAATTAGTATTTTTGTTTCAACAATACTTCTCATCCATTCATCCCCTCTGCAAACATTTAATGAATGTCTTATATGTGCCAACCTTGTGCTAGGCACTGGGGATATAGAAATTAATTTGGCGCAATCCATATCTCCAATCCTGGTAGAAAAGAGAAAAAGAAATTCAAAGAGCGGACAGAGTTCTGGACATGGAGATCTGGGTTCTTATCCCAGCTCCACCTCAAACTGTGAGAGGAGGACTCTACGCAAAACTCTCCTCACCACTGAAGAAAGCATTCTACCTGAACAGGCTCCTAACGAATTTTCATGACCAGAGAGTGTCACAGAGTTTGAGCCAAGATGAGCAATTCAATATTGATTCATTCTACTTGATTGGAAACCATCAAGAGTCTAATTTTCCTACAATGGGAGGTGAGCATAAATGAAGTCACATCCAGGTCAAAATTCTTTAAAGAGGGCATACCTTCTCCTTACTCTTTCTTCTGCTTAATGAAAGAAATAAGATCTTGGTGGTGGAAAGAGCCACAATATGGCAGAAAACTGGGTCTCTGAATCAACACATGGAGGAAAGCTATCTACCAACCAGGAACACTGTTACATGAGCAAGAAACAAATTTCTACTGTGTTAAATCACTGAAATTCTGGGACTTGTTACATCTACCACTATCTTTCTATACTTTGAATTCGAATGTGCTTGACCCGTTACCTCTTTGCTGTTTTTCAAAGCCAAGAGAAAGAACGGGATTCTCCAACTGTATTTGATAAAGCTGGTCTCATGCCTAATATTTTCCAGAATTCTGTAACTTCATACAAGTCAGGGACTATACCTTATTGATTTCTGTAGCTTCCAGAGCATTTCATAAACAGCAGATTCAATGGGAAAGAAAAAGAACTCATTCAAGGAGGGAAATGAGACTATCTTTTTGTCTAACCCAGCAGTTCTCAACTGGAGTGATTTTACTCCCAGGGGATATCCGGCAACATCTGGAGACATTTCTAGTTGTCACCATGGGAATTGCTACTGGCATCTAGTGGGTAGAGGACAGGAATGCTGCTAAACATCCTACAATGAACAGGACAGTCCCCACAACAAAGAATTTCCTGCTGAGGTTGAGAAACCCTGGTCTAACCTGCGGTTCCCACTCCAACTTGATCAATTAATCATTCTATCCCTTTCTCAGTTCTCCTTCTCTCACTGAACGCTACTGGGTCCTGAAGCCAGTAGACCTCTTTCAGCTTCCTAATTCATGAAAACATCAATTTTCCGGACGTGTCTCAGAATTTTACCTCTTAATTAAAGTTCTCTTCTTTTAATTCATTAAGTGAAAGAGAGAGTGTATATGTGGTTGGGTGGGAGGGTGATGAACGAACCAGAAAAACTCCACATTTAGACACACAGGGAAACAGATCTTCTGTCTGAAATACACTTATGGTCTTTTTCTTTCTGTCTCCCTCTTCCTGTGCAGGTGTTCTGGGTTCACAAGAAAGAGCCCCAGCCTACTTAGCTCAAGCGAAAAATAAACTGTTTATTATAAAGACACACGCAGATGGCCACTGGAGATCATATTCTCATTCTCTCTGCCTGTGTCTGTCTCTCTCTCTTTCTTCGTGGTCTCTTATTTCTGCCTCCTTCTAGAGTCTTCACCTACTCTCTCCACCCACAGACGTCCCCTGATCATTCCCACCTGCAGCCTGTCATAGCATCCTTTCAGCTCCTGTATCAACAAGGCTAACTGGAAAATGCAGTCCGATTTCTAATTCCCGACCCCGCACTCAAGTTCCCCTTTTCAAGCCCAGCCACAAAAGGCACAGGGCACCAGACAGTCTGTGGATGAGCTACACTGTAATCAATCCCAAGCCCTGGTCAAACCAGCCCTGCCCAGGAAGAAGCCTCAGGAAGCAGGGGCTGTGAGCCGGGCACCCACAAAAACTGGCCTCCCTACGACACTGTCTCCCACACAGTCCTCCCCTCCGTCCCTAGTAACATCAACCGTAGACAGAGTTAAACCGAGCTACCAGGAGGTCACCTAATCATTTTGCCCCTTGTATTAGCTTCAGCCCTGCTGGCGGAAGGTCACCTATCTGGTCCAGGAACACCTTCTTAGAGCATCACAGCTCTTGATCCTCAGGCTCAGAAGCTGTGGAGGAGAAGGTGGGGCTTTTCAGAATAACATTCAGATTACCCCGCAGACAGCTCTGAAATCACTCACGACAGCAGTGTCCAGCAGAGCCTGGGTGCACACTTCTTGTGCTGGGTCCCTATGTGCATGCATACTAGGCAGCTCTCAAGAAACTCGGGAACACAGACACAAGCTTATCCTTTTCCGTAACAGCAACGCAAGGAAGGCACAGGCTGGGTCCGGTCGCGCCGGAGTTCCCAGGCCACTCTGCCTGGACTGCAGCCATGCTCTTCCTGTCATTGGACACGAACACGGTGCTTTCTCCGAACTGTGGCCCACAGCGAAGCGTATGGGCCAACGTGAAGAGAAACCTGTTCTCCCCGGGAAAGGAGGGTGAGCAAATGCTAAAACTTTTGACACTTCAATACAGTGCCCGCCTTGGCTAACTTTATTCAATGTGAAAGATTTCAAATCATGGAAACACTGTTGGGCACAAGAGGGGGGAAAGCAGAATGTGCATAAACTCTCATACAGCCCTGCAAACCAGAGGGAAACGCGGTCTCATTAAAATAAAGTGAAAGGCTGCTTCTAGGCTCCCGAATACCTTTTTCACAGAGGCTGCATGTCCGAGGAGCTCATTCACCAGGCAGCGTGGGTCGGGCTGGAGTTCATTCAATGCCCTTCCTTTCTGGGCACCTCCAACTGTGCAACTGGGAACCTATTGACTAACATGTTATTTTTCCAGCTGCACCTATACTCAAGAGCTTAAACAGCAAAATCTCCTAATAATATTTGGCTCTGAGTCAGAATGCATTATGCTCCTCCGGTAGCCAGAGCCAAAACCCTCATTAGAAACCTGGCGCTGTGCAAACGGTCCCCGTTTTGAGCACTGGCTGTCCCCTTGGCAGTTTGTTCAAGCTGGAGGGGTTTTAATCCAAGTGAAATCTCTTTCAGGACATTCTTGATAAGGCAGCGCCGAAAGCGGGGTGCTGGGGGGACCTCTGCAAAGGGAAGGAATACTGAGCAGGTTAGGCCATTCAGAAGGAGCTATCTTCTCCCAGATCCTGTAATTGCCTCAAGCATGTGATCTTCTTGAAGGTCATTAAAGATACGCTGCTGTCAAGTTCCTCCCAGAAAGTTTCTGCTTTGATTAGTTTCCTGACGCTTATTTCCTAAAAGTCTCTTTCTGTCCTTTTTAAAAAAAAAAAAAAAAATGAGGAGCATTAAAATTTTAGAAAAAGGAATTAGATGAATAACCTGCTAACTGTAACTCGGCAAGATGAAAGGAAAGAGCAAAGTAGTATGAAAATGGCACTGACCTCCTTGGGGTCCCCTTAGAGATACTGACACATGGTCAGCATATCCCCGCCCCCCAAAATGAAGTGATTCAGAGATATATGACATCAATCATCACCTACGTAACACCTCATCCTTTTGACTGGAACACGATCACATACATCATTGGTAAAGCCCATGTGGGTGCCTCATGGCCCTTGGGAGAGATTTAAAAAAAAAAAAACACAAAAAACCTCTCCTTGTCTGTTAGGATTCAGGTATCTAAGGGAGCATCTATAAGGACCCAATTAAATGAACGGGGCTGAATAACTGCCCAGCAATTAAATACATGGTTCGCAAAACCAACATTTTGAATCAAAGAAGGAAATCAAAGTATTTTTCCCAACACAAAACGATGGAGCCAGTTTCCCTGATCAAAAAAAGGTGCCTTTTGTCCTCACCACACTTGCAGATGTGTGAGTCACAGGCAGACCTAATGTGGTAGCTACCTTCCCGATCCACAGAGAGGCTGCTTGCCACAACTTCACCAGCAATATGGGCGCCTTTAGCATCCCAGCTCCCTGGTAACTCGGACATCATAGTAGGTCAGCAGCATGCACAGACTGCAGTGGCCTCTTTCTCTTTTTCTTTTCTTGAAGCCTTGATCAACTCTGCAAGCTCAACTTGCTTCTCCTTTTGTTGAAGGTCCTAAATGAATTAATTACCACTCTTCCATCCAGAAAAGGAGGCAGCGACTCATCAATGCCATCCTCTGTAAGATGCTGAAATCACAGGTTGTCTGCAAGAACCCACATGCCCTAAATCTCTGCATCTGGAAGGCTGCACTTATTTCACATTCATCCATCTCAAACTTCACCATGCTCACAAATCACCAAGGGGTGGACCTCATTAAAATGCTGATTCTGACCCAGTGGGCCTGGAGCAGGGCCCGAGATTCAGCATTTCTAACAAGTTTTCAGGGGGATGGAGCTGCTGGTCCATGGACCACACCTTGAGTAGTGATGGTCTAAGGAAGCTTTACTTGACTGGTGAGTAGGTACATGGTGGCTGAGCCCTCAAACTCAGATGTTCTGGGTTAATATCCACCCTCCTCTACTTATTTACCTTGTGCCTCAGTTTCCCCATCTACAGACTGGTGCTTTAAGTAACAGCAAAAACAGAGTTGCTATGAGGATTAAATGAGGCAATACCTGTAAAAGCACTCAGCACAACGCATGGCACAAAAGCATCCAAGATATGAGCTGTGGCTGCCCTGGTATCCTCTCAGGTATCAGTTCCTTGGGTCTGTCTCCTTCCAAGTCCAAGGAAACCCCAGGAAAGTCCCCAGAGGCAGAGGAAGTGAGATGGAAAGTTTCTGACCCTCACAACTCAACCCATCAGCATGGTCTTTTTAAAATACAAGGTCTCACCAGCTCGTTACATCATCATAGTGTAGAAGGGCAGTGGGCATGCGTGTCAAAAACTAGGCCACATTGCCTAGTGGAAAAAGAGCGCGGGTTTTGGATTCTGGCAACACAATGTGCACATCTATCTCGACCGCCTCTATTTCCTCCCCTGTGAAATGGGGATTAACCGCCCATATAGGGATGCTCTGAGGATCGGGGATAATGTCTGCCTGCCCCGTGAGCAGCAGGCATTCAGTAAATGGAGGGTGTTGTTATGCTTGCCATCAAAACTCCAGATTCACAATGACAAACAGGAGAGGAAGACAACCTAATCAGCGACTTAGCCTGGATAACTCTTTGCTCATCCTGGTCAAGCAGGGCTATTTGCCAAACTGAAAAGGATGATAAATGAGGGTAGGATTGCTTGGTGCTTGGGTGCACAGCTTTCCTGTGGTCTTAGATACAGGTTTACTGAATTACTGGATGCAAGAGGTTTTCCCATGTGGCCCGGGTGTGACTGAGCTGGAAGAGGGAGGGAAAGATGCAATCGAAATTGTTGTCCTAGAGAGTTATCTATAAATTCAGTCCTAATAGTTTTAAGTTGGCCCATGTGTCAGCTGCTCTACTAAACATCCAATGATGAACCAGAGGCCCCACGCTCAAGGAGTGCCCACCTCGTGGAAGAGACAGAACCACATAAATAAACAGATAAAACGTAGAGTTTTGGTACAGTTCATGAAGAAAGGACTCTTAGGAGGGCAATTAACATTATCATGGAAGGCCTCTGAGATGAAAAGAAATTTAAACTGAGTTTTCAAGGATAAGAAGGAGCCAATCAGGTGCAGAGGAGTGGAAGCGCATTATAGGCAGAGGGAACAGTGAGTGCAAAGGTCCTGGGGTTGGAAAAGGGAGAAGAATGGTAGGAAACTAAGTTAAAAAAAGCAGGTCGCAGTCAAATCATGCAGGGCCTTGTAGGTCACAGTGAGGATACTGGATTTCATTCTGAAGACCACGGATGCCAAAGAAAGGCTTTAACAAGGGGAATGCCAAATATCTGTCCTACAAAACAATAGATTAAACCCTGCAGGAATCAAGTCCCATAGGGGCCTGAGACCATGGGGTCAGTACTTGTCTTCTAAAAGCCTCTGCTTCCCACTAGAAATGAAAGGTTTTTGACCCTGGGACACAACCCTGGAATGGAATTTCTTAAGGTCTTTTGTGTTCACTGCCAAAACACAGGGAAGCAAAGAAAAAACATGGGCCCTGGAAAGAGTCACCCCAAAAGCTTGTTGAGAGAAATGGAAACCTTGGGGAGACTGCTGAGTAAACACACTACTGACCAGCTGGTCCCTCCACCATGAACTCTGCTCCCCTAAGGACTAAATCAATCCCCACATAAATTACCAGGCAGCCTCCCTCCATTACACAAATCCAGACATGACAAGGAGCAGCAGAGATTCTCCTCCAGTGAGCCTGAAAGCCCAGAGAAAAGCCAAGGAGCTAAAACACAATCCCCACACCTCGAGCAGCCAGAAGGAAGCAGGCTCCCCGAGTCCCCTGATCCCCGACTGTTTAGCTAAGCCCTAAGTCTGCCTACACAAGGCTGGGTGGCCAGGGGCAAAGGGACTGCCTTCCCTGCTACAGTGATGTCTCAGGCACCTTGGGAAAGAGAGGGAGAGTACCCTCTTCCTGGGCCAAGAAAAATCAAGCATCCTGCAGGGAGTGGGGCCGGGGGAATAAGCTGGGGTATGAGGATGCTTGAGGGCTAGTCTTTCCCTGTCCTCAGCTCCCTAGAGTACAGAGTTCTCTCTCACTCAGAACAGAAGGAGCTCTGACACTTTCACACCAGAGGGGAAGGGGGGTTGCAAAACGAGGACATGGAAGCAGCTAATGCAGAGGGGAGGATGTCAGATCTCCCTCCCCTCCCCTTGTTCCCACCAAAACGGAGCAGGTGGGCCTCAGAACACCCCTTCCAACTGCCTTCTCTGTTTTGCTTACTCGTGATTTTGCTTTCTTCATTATAAAAATAATACCTAGCTCCACTTAGCAACACTTTCGTGTTAGCTGATTAACTCTGTTATTTTAACTACTTCGTATTATTAGCAGGCTTTACCATTTTATCGGGGGGTTATTAACCTTTGTGTTTTTATTCTCTAACCACGTGTTAATTTTCGTGATTTGTTTTTCTTAGCGCATTTACCTTTGCCTCTTTCTTAATTTGTAAGTAATCTTTGTGTACAAATAATATTAACCCTTTGGCAAACATTGCAGACATTTTTTCTTCCTGTTTGCTGATTTCCATTAATTCTTTTATGGCATTTCTGGAACTCTCTGAAAAGACCACAAAGCAGCTATCTAATTCTACCAAAAATAGTTTCTGTCTTTGAAGTATGGTTTCTAGAATCTCCATGACTCAACTGCTCCCAAGCCCAAAATATCTCAGAAATCCTTCATTTTTATAAACCATGCCATTTGGCCTCCAGGACCAATCAAGTCTTTTCCTGCCTCTGTAGAGGCTGTTACTAGCTTTGGGAAACTTCCAAGTCACATGCTAAAGTCCTGAGGTCACCATAAACAAAGGACAGTTCCTTGATGGCTTAGAGATGCTGTCACTGAAAACCAGACCTCAAACTGGTGTGCCCCGCCCAGCCCCTTTCATCCACCTCATTCCTTTTTGCCTAAAAGACTTCCTGACAGCAACAGGTGCCAAGAATCCCTCACAGAAGCCCCATTTTCTTGGTTTCAAAACCCAAATGCATTGGTACAACATGAGGAATCTCTGATGGTATGTACTGACTGTACAGTCAATATGAATCACCTGTGACCTCCAAACACGGTGCTCACCATGGGCCTTCTCACCCCCAGACCTTTGCAGGTGATCTTCCCCTACCTAGACACGTCTCCCTACCTCATACACCATCCAACTTCTAATCATCTCTCCAGTCTCAGCTAAACCATCATCATCACCTGTGGAATGCCTTTTCCAGCAACCCCTCCACCAAGAACCCTTAGTATCATTTCTAGCACCATAATTGTATAATTATGTATAATTGACTGTTTACCAGTCTGTCTCGCTGACCTTTGAGGGTCTGAACTGTGTCTTGTACCACTGTATTCCTAGCAACTGGCAGAGAACCAATCTCATGGCTCACAATAAACAGGGTGTCCCCCAAAAATGGATACGGGATATCTGTAGATTCTATTACATTATAAAAATGAAAGGTATTTTAATAAACACTGGCTTTATAATTATTCAAAGTTGTATATACGTTTTGGAGGGACATCCTACATATTTGGAGAATCAATGGATCATTTCAAGTGTTAAAACAAGAAAAGGGCTAGCTAACCCCATTGTCGTCGGCAAAATCCATACCAGGAGTACCAGGCTTAGCTCTTATAAAGATGAAATCTTGCCCAAAAGGAGGTCTGATCTTCCCCTTGGAATGTCAAGGTGATAGGAGTGCCCTTGTTTGCCTGGGGCCTGGGCTCACACTGGAGAGTCTAGCAGTAGGGTGGGGGCTTTGAGTCACACAGTATTAGTTCAGCTGGAGACTGAGATCAGCCCTGTAGACAGTCAGTCATGGGCACCAAGGTTAAAGCGAGCTTCCCTGGCTAGCAATCCTCCCTGCTTATTGTCACACATCGTTGTTGGAAAAGTAGCACTGTCCATGACTCCATGGGAAGAGGACAACTGGATGCTCCACGTTCGGAACTTCCCTGGACTCTGCCCTATGTGCTGCCCTTGGCCAAGTTTATTCTGTGCCCCTTAGCTGTAACAAACCGTAACCGTGAGTACAACGGCTTCCAGTGAGTTCTGTAAGTGTCCAGTGAATTATTGATACTAAGGGTGGTCTTACAGATCCTCAAACTTATAATTAGTACCAGAAATGAGGGTGGCTTTGTGGACTGTGACTCCCTAACTTTGCAGTTCCACTCTTAAGGACATTCAGAAGGCAGTGGCTGTAATAATAACTCATCTGCAAAGTGTGAAACATAAAGGACAGGCCCAACTAATGGCATGTCAAGACTGGCCATGCTTCATTCATTCAAACCAGCCTGGAATGCAGAATGGGCCTCCCTGTCGTCCCACCCTCCAGGATGGAGATGGGCAGCACTCTTCAGGCAAGAGAGTGAATCATGAGTGCCTGCTGGCTGCTCCCCCTCTCTCCGACACATGATTGGGCAAAAATAGAAAAGAATCCCTCCTTTATAAATAGCTTTACATGCTAAATGTCTCTAAAAAGTACCCATGTGCCAAGCTAGTCTGCTAAGAAACAGATGCAGAGCAGATGCAAAGGCCCATGAGGTAGCTGAGAAGTTACTTTTTATTCAACAAAAAGCAGAAAAGGTTTCTTGAGAACATAATATGATCAAGGATGGCCCAAGACAGCTACAGAGCTATGGAAAGTCTGGCTCCCAACTTAATATAGCATTTCTTATCAGGGCAGTTTCAAAGCATTTGTGTGAATGTGTGTGTGTGTACACTCTTATTTCATCCCCATGACCACTCTTTTTCCATCCATTTAACAGATATTTATTAAGCACCTACCTATGTACACAACTCTCTTCTTAGGATACAGGATACAGCAGTGACCAAGACAAGTAAAAATATATATTCTAATGGAGGGCATCCTATAAAAATATAAACAAATAATGTTTAGATAGGCCTGTGCTACAAAAGAAAATGGAACTGATATTATAGTAATGCTGGGGATAGAAGCAACTTGAACTTGAGTGATCAAGAAAGGCCTGGGAGGGGCAGCAACATTAGAAATATGATTTGAATGATGAGATGCTTACCACTGGAAATCTGGGAAAAGAAAATCCCAGGCAGAGAGAGCAGCAAGTGCAAAGGCCCGAAGGTGAGCACTAAGATTGTTCCTAAAAGAGAAAGAAGGGACCAAGGGAAAGGAGCACAGGATTTGATCTGAGAGGTGATTGGGATATTATGGCAGGCCTTCTAGGTCATGGTAAGAAACTGATTTGGTAAAATGGAAAGCTGTAGGAAGGTTTTATTAAGGAGCAATGTGGTTAGATTTATGGGCTGTGTTGTTGTTCTCAACCACTTGTGGCTAGGTCATGCAATGATTGTAGGAAATCAAAGCTGGAAGCAGAAACCACGCTAGAAGACGTTGCCATCATAGACAGTGGTTTGCATAAGAAGTTGCACTGGCCCTGGCTGGTTTGGCTCAGCAGTTGGAACGTCGGCCTGAGGACCAGAGAGTCCTGGGTTCAGTTCCCGCTAGGGGCACGTACCAGAAAAAAAAAAAAAAAAAAAAGAAGTTGCACTGAAGCTAGGGAATGATTTTGTGGCTGTGTTTTAAAAGGTAGAGTTAGTTGCACTTGCTGATAATTTGGACATAGTGGTAAGAGGGAAAGAAATCAATGACTCCTAGGTTTGTAGTGTGAAGAGCTAAGGGCAAAGTGGATAATTGGCTGATAGGAGGTAGAGGGAGACACAGGTTTGGGGACATGTCAAAGAGGAGAAAATGAGGTTCAAAAAATCAAGAGACTAGTTCAAGGTCACTCAGCTGGGACATGATAGAGGCAAGGTTTGAATGCTAGTCCCTGGGACCCCAGGGCAGGATTCAAATAGCAAAGTAAGCCAAATATCCGAGCCAGGTTCAGAGAGGACTTGGAGGAAAAATCAAATCAGTAACCCAGGCAAATTCAGGACATGCCACACAGCTGATCTATTTTCAGCACCCACTCTTGTGAAGACTACTTGTAGAACCATAGAGTTAATAGAATTTTTAAGCTGAGCGGATCCTTGGGCTCAGAAGGGCACCTGCATCTTTGCAAATATGATTCATAGACTATCCCCTCAGTAGGCAGGTGGGTCAGGCTGCTGAGTAGACTTCGCTTTGAATGGAGCTCCGGACACAGACCCATCTTCCAAGCTATCCTATCCGCTCCCTCCCCACTGTCAAAGGAACAAGACATTATATAAACCTTCTGAAATGCCAAAAGGAGCAATTCTATATTTAACTTCCCTCCCAGCATCCAAACATCACGTGACAAAATGTTGAGGATCCAATTCAACAATATTGAGTAATAGGGAGATAACCCAAGGGACTCTCCCCTTCTCCCTCTCTTCCAACTTCCTGTCTCCAGCCACCCACTATCATATCTTCATTAAGGAAGTTCAGGAGCAGCATGACTCAGGCAGATCCCCGGGAAAGCAAACAGCTGGGGGAGTCCAGAGGATTATGCTAATAGAGATGCTATTAACACAGGCATAGCTACCGAGGAGCTGGAACTCAGAGCCAATCAGGGCCCTCCCTTCCTTCAGCATTCCCCAGAAGAAGTGTGGGGACTGAGGAGTAAGAGGGAAGGAGGCAGCTTATATAAAAACCAATGTTCTCAAGGTTCGGGAGGCAAATGAAGTGAAATTTCAGCTACTGCATCTCAGCAGCTGGGACCTCTGTTAGAAAGGCGCAGATGAAAAAAGTCAAGGCACGTCCACAAGACTGCAAGAGCTGGGGTGATGAGGAAGCAATAGGAGCTGACCAAGGAGTGAGGCTCCTGAACACACTTATTGACCAGCTTGCATGCTGTGGGAGGTGAGTATATATTAAGCAGCAAGGCTGGTAGAGAACAGGTTTAATGAGGCCAGGAATAGCGTAGACAGTGGGCTGTAGTGGTAAAGGGCCATGGAGATGCTAAGCAACCAGCCTCATCTTTGCAGGCCCCATGTCCGTGCCTCTCTCTGGGGTGTTCTGTTTCAAAAAGAAAGCAATGCAGAGGAAGTTCCCGGGGAAGTGAGACGCTGAGAGAGCCCTCCCTGACATGGCTCAGGTCTACCACTCCCGTCTCATCACACCACTCATTCAATTAAAAAAATAAATCCCCAGTGCCCTGGCCAGTTTGGTTGAGCGGTTAGAGCGTCAGCCCGCAGACCAGAGAGTCCTGGGTTCGGTTCCTGCTAAGGGCACGTACCTCGGTTGCAGTTTGTCCCCAGCCCGGTTGGGGTCATGTGGGTGGCAACCACTCGATGTGTCTCTCTCACGTCGATGTTTCTCTCTCTCTCTTCCTCCCTCTCTCCCTCCTGCTCTATCTGAAGATAAAAGCAAAAATGTCCTCGGGTGAGGATAAAAATAAATAAATAAATAAATAAATAAATAAATAAATAAATAAATAAATAAATCCCCAGACATAGCAATAAATAAGAGAGGGACAGCCCTGGATGGTTTGGTTCAGTGGTTAGAGCATCGGTCTGTGGACCAAACAGTTTCAGGTTCGATTCCAGTCAAGGGCACATATCTCTGTTGCTGTTTGGTCCCCAGCCCTGGTCAGGGTCAAGCAGGAGTCAACCAGTCAATGTGTCTCTCTCACATCTCTCTCTCTCTCTCTCTCTCTCTCTCTCTCTCTCTCTCTCTCTCTCTTTCTCCCCTCCCACTCTATCTGAAGATAAATAGAAAAATATCATTGGATGAGGATTTCAAAAATAATAAGAAAGGGACAGAGGGAACCTCTACCCTCAGGGAGTTTCCAGGCATCAAGCATATTGACAATACTGAAATAGGAAAGTACTTCATGCTATTAGCTCACAAAGGCATGCTATTAGCTCACAAAGGAAGGGCATCCATTTCAGCCAAGGTCAGGCCTGGAGACCCTGCTCTTCCTTTCCCTTGTAACATGTTTATACCCCTTACCCATCTTGGATCCTGTATTCTTTCCCCTTATATCTCTTTGCCTAAAGTAACTCATCATTGTTATTAGTATTTCGTTGTCTTGTTATTAATACTACACTTATCATTATTACTATCTTACTTATGAGCACTTATTATATGCCAGGCACTCTGCTAAGCATTTTAACCACATTTTCTCTTTTAAGCCCCACATCCCTATAAGAGAGATGCTACTATATTAGGTGAGAAAACTGAGGTCCACAGAGGTGAAACACTTGCCCAAAGTCACATAGCCATTAAGAGTGGCAAAGCGGGATTTGAGGCCAGGTAAAATGACCCCAGTGCACTCAGACATCAACTATACTACTTTTCACTAGGTCATCATGCCATCTGTAAAGCCTCACGTTGAACTGTGTCTCCTGGCTTTCCAACCTACCTGTCTGTACTCCTCATATCCTTCTGCATTTACCATTTAAGACCTACTCCATAGACGGTGGAATCAGCTGGACTCAGGGTTAAATCTCAGACCCGCCACTTACTAGCGCTATCATTTAGGCAAGTTATCTGAACTTTTAATGCCTCAGCTTTCACAATCCAAAAATGGGGATAATAATACCTGTATCCTGAAGGACTGCTGAAATAGTGAAACAAGATGTGTTTAAAGAGTGCAGCAGAAAGCCGGGCACACGCGTTGTATTAGTTTCACATTGCTGCTGTAACAAGTCACTTGGAACTTAGTGGCTTAATACAATGTATCATCTTAAGAGTTCTGGAGGTTTGAAGTCTAAAATGGGTCAGCAGGGCTTCCTAGAACTTTATTCTGAGGGCTGTACGGGAGAATCTCATCTTTTCCAGCTTTTAAAGGCTGCCTGCATTCCATGACTCATGGCCACATCCCTCTGAACTCCGCTGCTACCATCACATGTTTTCTGACCCCCACACTCCTCTTCCCTCCATGTACCCTTGTGATCACATTGCCTCCACCCCAGATAATCCAGGATAAGCTTCCCATCTCAAGATTGGAAGATTCTTAATTTAATCACATCTTCAAAGTTCCTTTGCCATAAAACATAACATATCCTCAAGTGCTAGGGCTTAGGAGGTGCACATCTTGGAGAAGGACATAATTCTGCCTACCACACTTCACTCTCTAGACCCCAAAGATTCACTCTGTCCCACGTGCAAAGTACACATTCACCCCATTCCCCAAAGTTTCAACCTGTTACCTAAATCTCATCAGCTCAAATGTCCCAAATTTCTCATCATCTCAATCTTAAATCAGGTATGTATGAGACTCTGGGTATAATCCATTCCTGGGGCAAAAATTCTCTCCATCTGTGAACCTGTAAAACTAGAAAACAAATTATCTGCTCCCGAAATATAATTGTAGGACAGTCATAAGATACCAGTTATAGGTACTCCTGATCCCAAAGAGGAACAATGGAAAGAAAAAACGAGTTACCATACCCAAACAATTTTGAAATCCAGCTAGGCAAACATTGTGTTTCAAGGCCTGGCAATAATTCTCTGTTCCATGGCTCTGCCTTCAAAGGATTCCCTCTCTTCTCATGAGGGGTAGCATGTGTTTCAGCCTAGTAGTTTCAGCAGTCTGTTTCTTGCCTATAGAATTTTGGAAGTGTGATGGCCTTCTTTCATTTCAACCTCTCTCGGTTCTCTTCATTCCAAGTTGGCAATGTTTCTGCTGGTATGAAATTTCGAAAACTTTGTGGGTCTCCTGTGTATTTCACAGGGATTCATTCCATTAGACAAGAAGCTCTTTGGTACATCTTTCTGAGATAATCCTATCTCTATCCCTGGCTTCTGCTTAGAGGGCTAAGGAGTCCATGAGTCACACACCTAGAGTCTTTAAAAATCCCTCTGTATTATCAAATACTGTACTAAGACTTTTTGATTCTTTCCAGGCACTAGCAATAGGTTACCTGGCCACACCCTTCGCTTTGTCTTTGGAGCAGTTTTCCTGACAGTGAGTCTCCAAATTTCAACATCTTTTACAATTTGGATAGGCTAAGAATTTCTCAAGTCATCTTTTTTGCTTAACAGTTCTTCCCTCAATCTATCTCTTGCCTCTCACATTTTACTGAAAGCAGCAAAAAGAAACCAGACTGCACCTTCAACACTTTGCTTGAAGTCTCCTCAGCTAACTATCCACGTTCATAGCTTACAAGCTCGGATTTCCACATAATTGTAAGACACATTCAGCTCAACTTTCTGCCACTGTGTAAGAAGGATCCCCTTTCTTACAGTTTCCAGTAACATATTCCTCATTTCCATGTTAACTCAACCTCTCTGGGAGTTAACATCCATATTTCTACAAACAGTCTGCTCATGGTGATTTAGGTATTCTGTAAGATCTGTTTTCTCTACAATGCTCCTCACTTCCTTCTGAGTCCTCCGTAGCAGAGTTGTTGGCATTTACGTTTCTACTAACTGTGTGTTCAAGGAAATCAAGGCTTTTTCAATGATTTTTCTGAAAATTCTTCCAGCCTGTGTCCACTGTCCAATTCCAAGGCCACTTCCACTCTTGTAGGTATTTGTTATAGAAGCAACCCCACTCTTGACACCAAATCTGTATGAGTCAGGGTTTAATCAGAGAAACTGACCAATAGGAAACATATATTAAGAGATTTATTATAGTCCGGCTGGTGTGGCTCAGTGGTTGAGCATCGACCCATGCACCAGGAGGTCACTGGTTCAATTCCAGGCCAGGACACTTGCCCAGGTTGTGGGCCCGATCCCCAGTGGGGGGCATGCAGGAGGCAGGCAATCGATGTTCTCTCTCATCAATGTTTCTATCTCTCTCTCCCTCTCACTTCCTCTCTCTCTCAAATCAATTAAGGAAAAAAAATTTTTAAAAAGAGAGATTTATTATAATAAATTTGCTTACATAATCATGGGGAATGGCTAGACATGTCTGAAATCCATAGTTCAGGCTGGAATTCCTGGGCATGCGTTGTGAAGCTTCTGTCTTCAGGTGGGGTTCCCTCTTCTTCGGGGAAACATCAGCTCCTCTTTTAGGCCTTCAAGTGACCGATTCAAGCCCACCCAAATTACCTAGGATAATCTCCCTTAAAGTCAACTGATTTTAGACGTTAATCATAATGCTACATATGATTAACTAGACGTTAATCATAATACTACGAAACACCTTTACTACCACACTTGGCTTAGTGTTTGATTGGATAACGGGTGAATGTAGCTGGCCAAATTGACACATAAAACTGTCCATCACACAGGTGCTGTACTCGTCATGTTATGCTCCTAATTCTCAAGACAGTCTCCTATGCATTGCTCTATGCCTTTCCCTAAGTCCCAGGTTTAGAGCAAACATGCACAAGTCAAATGAGCAAGTTTACAGGCAAATGGACTCATCTTGTCATCGCTACTGTTTTTCATTCTTCCCCTTCCCTTTCTGCTCCACCACCCAACCCCACTGATTCTGAAAGTTCCCTATTGTTCTTACCTCCCTGCAAGCACATCATCTTATACTTTGAAAGCCAATATTGTAAACATTGGAACAATATAATCACCCACAGCACAGACCCTATAATCCCACCTCTTCAGCACATGAAGGCGAAAACAATGAAAATCCAAAAGTAATTCTCTCTCCAGCCTATGACTAGGCATGCAAGCTCAAATATCAACAGGAACTTCAAAGGTAAGGTTCATTTGCAACTGGGTTCTAATAAAACCTGTTCTTCCTCCTAAAAAATCAAAATGGGTAACTCAGAATGACCAACTTAGGATGCAAGAGGCAGTTGACTAATCATACTGTTATAGATCTGTTATCCATGGTGTCAGACAAGGACTGAAGGTTAAAATTCTGATTAATAATTAATAAACTGTCTTCCTTTTAAAAAGGAACTATTGCAATACTTTCTAGGTGACCTCTCCCTTCATATTTTCTTCATCATTTTGGATGAAATTATCTGTCAGTGCAAATGTCTTTAAAAAATGAGTTCATTCTAACTTCAGAAAGATGATGATGAAAATGATGATGATGGATATGAAGATGATGATGGTGATGATGATGATAGCAGCAACCATTTATTGGGCCTTACCTTTTGCTAAGCACTTTATATTGAGTACTAATTTGATCATTATTATAACCTGTCATACTTTGAGTTCTCCCAGCAAGAAACCCTGAGACAAGATTTGAGTTTCCAGTAGCTTATCTGAGAAATGATCCCAGGAAACATAGGTAGGGAAAAAAGAGAAGTGAGACAGGGAAGGAAAGGAAACAATAAATGGTGCATTTTTAAACAAGTTACAACTGTGGGCAACTGAACCCTATTATCACTGGGGACATCTGGGATCTGGTATAAAACACCTATATCACAGTCATCACACCTAAAAGGCAAGGAATGAATCAGGGTTTAATGAGAGAAACCGACCATTAAGAAACATATCCAGAACTCCCTATCTATCATTGGCTGCTTCCAGCACTTTCATTCACCCTGAAAGTGGGCTAAACCTGCTTCCAGAGCCAGAAAAGACCTTGCAGATAGAGAGTCACATGTATTATTCATAGTCAGCAGCCTTGGTATATAAAGGTAAGGACTGGAGAGATGTAGGCAATCTCCAGCAGCACACACTACACAACCCTAATAAGTAGGTGATGTTATTCCCATTATAGAGAAAAATATTATGACTCAGAGAGGATAAAGTCACCTGTTCAAATGATAGAACTGGATTAAAATCAGGTTTCTTGGGGGGAAAAGGCATACAAATTGCCAACAAATATATTTTTTAAATGCTCAATGTCACTAATCATCAGGGAAATGCAAATTAAAGACACAGTGAGATACTACCTCCCACCTGTCAAGTTGGCGATTGTCTAAAAAAACCAAAAGACATGTGTTGGCAAGAATATGAAGAAATTAAAACACTAGCACACCGCTGGTGAGAATGCAAAATGGGTGTGGCCACTGTGGAACAGAATAAAGGTTCTTCAAAACACTGCCATATGATACTGCAATCCCATTTCTGGGTATTTATCCGAAAGAACTGAAATCAGGATCTCATAGGGATATTAGCAATTCTATGTTCACTGCAGAGCTATTCATAATAGCCAAGATGTGAAAATAACCTAAATGACTATCTACAGACGAATGGATAAAGAAACTGTGGCATACACATACAATGGAATACTGTTCAGCCTTTAAAAAAGGAAGGAAATTCCGCAAGATGCAACAACATGGATGAATCTTAAGGGCATTATATTAAGTGAAATACGCCAGTCACAGAAGAACAAATGCTGCATGATTCCACTTACATGAGGTATCTACAACAGTCAAATTCGTAGACTCAAAGAGTGTAAGGGTGCTTGCCAGAGGCTAGGGAGAGGGTTAAATGGAGAGTTTCTTTTCTTTTTATTTATCTTTGATAAATAAAAATTATATATACTTAAGGTACACAATATCATGTTTTGATACATGTATACATCGTGATACGATTACCAAAATCAAGTAAATTAACATATCCATCACCTCACATAGTTACCGTTTGCATGGAGGAAGAACATGAGATCTATTTTCTTAGCAAATTTTAAATATATATTGCATTATTATTAATTATAGTCATCAAGCTGTACATTAGATCTCCAGAACTTATTCATCTTATAACTGAAAGTCTATATACCCTTTATCATTATCTCCCCTTTTCCCCCACTTCATCCTCTGGTAACCATCCTTCTGCTCTCTGTTATTATCAGTGTGACTTTTCTAATTTCTTTAGATTCCGAATTAAAGTGAGGTCACGTGATATTTGTCTTTCTGTGTCTGGCTTATTTCACTTAGCCTGCTATCCTCCAAGTTTAACCATGTTGTCCCAAATGGCAGAATTTCCTTGTTTGTTAAGGTTGAATAATATTCCATTTCATATATATACTGACTTTGTCATCTGTTGGCTGACACATACATTATTTCCATTCCTTGGCTGTAATGCTGCAATGAGTATGGGAGTACAGATATTTCTTCGCGATTGTGATTTTATTTCCTCCGGATATATACCCAGAAGTGGAATTGCTGGGTCATATGGTAGTCCTATTTTTAATTTTTAGAGGAACCTTTCCACAGTGGCTGCACCAATTTATATTCCCACCAAAAGTACCCAAGGGTTCCAACTTTTCCACATCCTTGCCTACTATACTTATTAGTTCTTCTACTTTCTATAATGACCATCCTAACAGGTGTGAGGTGATATCTCATTGTGGTCTTGATTTGCAAGAAATGGAGAGTTTCTGCTCTGGCCAGTGTGGCTCAGTGATTAGAGTGTCTGCCTTTGCACTGAAGAGTCACAGGTTCAATTCCTGGTCAAGGGCACGTGCCTGGATTGCAGGTTCCATCCCCAGCCCCAGTTGGGGTGTGTGCAGGAGGCAACCAACCGATGTGTCTCTTTCACATTGATGTTTCTCTCTCTTTCCCTCCCTCCTTTCCTTACGCTTTCTCTAAAAACCAATGGGAAAAAATATACTCAGGTGAGGATTCACCAAAAAAAAAAAAAAAAAAGAAAAAAAAAGAAATGGGAAGTTTCTAATTAATAGGCATAAAGTTTCAGTTGAGCAAGATGAATAAGCTCTGGAGATCTGCTGTACAACACTGTGCCCACAGTCAGCAATACTGTATTGACACTTAAAATTTGTTAAGAGGGTAGATCTCATGTTAAGTGTTTTCTCCACAATAAAATTTTTAAAAATCAAGTCTGTCTGACTTGTCACATTCTTACCCACTTCACGTGCTGCTACCCAGGTAGGTGGCTCCAACAGTCACCCTCTTAGCTCACACACACCTGGACACCTAGCACTTTCACCTGCCTCAGTCCCGACACCACAAACAACTTCATCTGCCTTCCTAAGACCACAGAGCAAGTTCATACTCTTTATTCAGGCATTCAACTCCACTCCTAACTGTCCTTATGGCGACCTTTGTCCTTCCTGCCCCAGCCCTGAACTACACCTACTTGATCCAACTCAAAGGCCACCACTTTTTTTTTCAATAAAAAATTCACTGAGCACCTATTCTGTGTAAGACACTATGTGCCCCCTTGTTTCCTCCTCTGTAAGATGGGGGTAATCATAGGGTTGTTAAAAGGATTAAACAAGAAAGTGCTTAGCACAAAGTATATGCTGAATCAATATGAATCTGTATTATAAGTTCAACCAAGAGTCAGTGCTTCATCCTCAGAGCCCAGTGTCCACCTGTAAGAGCCATGTAGTACTTGTCACAAACTCCCAGGTACTGGACATGACTTTCTCTGTCCCTATCCCCCTCACTCCCGCTCTGAGGGGCCTTGAGACTATGACCTGTACAGCCTGAGGTGGCAGGAAGAGCCTTGGATTTAGAGTAAGTCCAAATCTGCTCTCTGCCAATTCCTGGTTATATGACCTTGACCATGTCATCAATCCACACCCAGACCTCAGTTTTGTCATCACCAAAGTGAGCAGTAGTAAGAGTTAAAGGCTCTTTAGATCATTTTTAATGAACAATGAGTTCCTTTCTAGTCTAACTAGTTTCTTTCTAACTAACTTGTGTGTGTGTGTGTGTGTGTGTGTGTGTGTGTGTGTGTGTTAATAATGCAGACACAAAAGTTAGAAAGAGGTGGATTTGAATCCAGATCCAACCACTTACCAGCTGTTTGAGTACTCTGTTCCATTTCAATGAGCCTGTTTTCTCATCTGCCAAACAGAGTGAGAATACCAACAGCACCATAGAGTTAGTATGAGGTTAAATGAGATATTTAAAGCACTTGGCACCGTGCCTGGCACATAATAAAATTCTAGTACATGCCAACTATTACCATTGTCATTATTATTACTGTGCCATCATTATCAGAATTCTTTGAATATGGAATGTACTTAAGAACAGTTTGATGAATGAATGAATGCTGAGAAAAGAACATCATTAGCTAAGTCCTGGCAGTGCCTGGATTTAATAATTCTTCATATGGAAGTTCTCCACTGGGGAAACAGAAAGCCTTGCAATTAAGACAACTGAAAAAGAACAGAACAGGCTTGGCCAAATTGCCTGAGCCCAGTCATGTATGAAATGCCTCAGAACATCTGATGGGGCCAGTACAGAGCAGCCTGAGTCAAAATCAAGACTGTGAGACTGGCCCAGGGGCCTGGAATCTGCTGAGGCCAGTTTTTCCTGGGATCTGGAGGTCAAGGTTCCCACCCTCATCTCTCAGTAATGGGACAGCAATGGGAGGTGTGGGCATCCAGGGATGGGATAGGTCTCTACTATGCCCGCAGGTGGGGAGAGTAGAGGGGCTCTGGCTCTTCTGAAGAGGCCTTGGGCAAGAAGGGCAGGTGAGGAACCTTATTAAAATGAAAACAGAAAAGAGGTCAAATCCAAAGCCAATCTGCTGCCTTTTTCAAATGCAGATTCTGGTTATCTGTCGGGGTAGGGTTGATGTTTATCATTTAAACCAGATACCTCAGGAAATGCAGACCCTGCTGATCTGCTGGCCACATGGAGTCTCCCAAAAGGGTAGTGATGTGCCCAGGCTCACAGGGTGAGCTAGTGACAGATTCCAAGACTAGAATCCAAGTTCTCCCTGCCTCCCAATTGGTATCACATGGGAGAACGAGATGTGTCATGTTCTCCAGTAGAGAAAACCCTCTTCCTTCTGACACTTTTGGAGAACCAACTTTCCCCATCTCCTCCCATGTAGCTCAAGTGGGGTCAACCCCATCTCCCGCTCTAAGGATATGCACATGACCAGCCTGGCCAATAAGTATACTCCATTCCTTGACCACAGTGATTGGCTCAGTTATGGGCACATGATCCAGAGGAGTCCAATCATAGTTAGCCCTGGGCCTTTTGATGGAGCTACCAGGCAGGAAACTGAACTCTAGTTCCTCTGAGTCATTAAACTGCCACATTGGAAGTGGGGTTGAGTAGATAGTCCCTGAGAATGAAGCCAGTACAAAGAAGAACCAAACAGAGAAATGGGAGAGACTGATTTCCAATGATATCTAGCCAAGCTAGAAGATGATTCCTGGTATTTTCAGTTACATCACCCACCGTGTCTAAATTTGTACAGCTGCCATGAGTTAATTATAACAACTGCAAAACTGGACGTTTTGTACTGAGATTTAGACTTTACAAATGTTCATTTGCATTATGACATGTCATCCTCAAAGCACCTCCATGAGGTAAACAGGCCACGGGCTGTTTCCACATTTTTACGAATGAGATACCAGGGCTCAGAGGGAAGCAATGCCTCGCAGAAGGCCACACAGCTCGCCAGTGGCAGGAGAGAAATAGTGAGTCTAATCTTATGACTCCAGTTCAGAGCACTTCCCACCCTCCTCTCCCTGCCTCAACCTAGGAGATATGTCGGTCTCACCCTTAACACTCAACAGGGATGTGTTTGAGGGGTTGGCTCCAGCTCAAAGTTCCATTTCAAGAAGAAGTGCACATCCCCAAATGCCCATTTCCTCTCCTTCCAGGGAGCAAAGGGACACAAGCACACAGGAGATCCTGGAAGATTTACTGAATCACAGGACAATGAGATCAAAGAAAGTGCTACAAAGACAGAGAGCAGGGTCAAAGCTGGAACAAATAACCTTCACTGCTCAAGTTTGGAAAGGGGAGTGAAGTTAAAAAACAACAAGTAAATAAAAAGAACCCAGGATTCCATAAAGGCAAGAGCCCTGATTTACCCCCACCACCAAGCTCAAGTTCAACCAACTGTAGGTGGCCAAAGTCTCTCCAGACCTCTCCCTGCTTCCCACAACTCCCCACCTTAGAACCAGGCCCTCTGGCTACGATCTCTCTCAATCGTGTCCCCATGTAAGATGCTCGGGTCTCGTCCCTTTTCCAATTAGGTACTTAATACAACTTAGATCCTGGTGCCACCACATAATAATTTACACGGAACACTTAATTAGCTTCTTAGATAAAAATAACATGTAATTTGTTTGTAATTATATGTTTCCACAACTGCTGAAAGCAACTCATTATAGGAATTTGGTACACTTAGGATAGATTACCTTAATTCTATTTTCTGTTTATCCAATTATATCTGTCTGTCTTAGTTGTATTGTAAATTGCATTGGGCTGGCAACAATGATTAGAAAGCTGTTATTCCTTCAGGTTGTGTGGTTGACTTGCAGGTCCCTGGTGTCGGCTCCAGGCACTGACGGGCTCCTCAGCATGGTGAAAACAAGGACCCACTAAGACACTTTGCGCGAGCCAAGGAGAAAGTTGGCAGAACCTTCTGCCGAGGGCCTCCTTAGCATGCTGAGCTCCAAAGTGAGGGTACATGGATATGTTTCCCTTCAAAGTTTTGAAAAATTCAGTAGTTACTCTAACATATATGAGAAAAAATGTAAATAGCATATTCCAATTCATAATTTCAAGCAAATTGCTATCAGAACGAAGCTGGAATACATATTTATGTTTTAAAACATTGGGTCAATTTGTGGGTAATTGGTGATAGTGAGGAATTAATACTTTTTTAAAGGAAATCACAAAATTATGTTTATATTTAATAAATGGAGCCATTATCTTTTAAGATGGCTACTGAAATTTTATAATAAAATCATATAATCCCTGGAACTTGCTTTAAAATGACGGACAGTGGGTATGAAAGAGGAGGGAATATTAAGAAAATAAGATGGACCATGAGTTGAAGCTGGGTTAAGGGTATATGAGGGTTCATTACATTTTCCTCTCTACTCGTGTATGTTTGATAATTTCTATAAAAATAAATAAATTTTTAAATCGAGTCCATTTAAAGAACAGATTGGTTAGATAATAATGTAGAACAGAGGTTGGCATACTTTTCTCTAAAGGCCAAACAGTAGACATTTTGGGGCCCCTATGGTCTCTGTGGCAACTACTCAATTCTACTTTAATACCACGAAAGTAGTCACAGACAGTATGTACACAAATGGGTATAGTTCTGTCCTGAATGGGTGTAGTTTGGTTCCAATAAAACTTTATTTACAAAAAGAGGGAGCAGCCCACCATTTGCAGACCTTTGAGGTCAGTAATATGGCAAAAACCAAGAAGGTGGTATAGGAAAGACTTGTAAGAGGGAGAAAGTACTCAATTCTTGGGTCCTTGAGACTCCTTTCTTTAGAATAATAAGTTCTTATCAATTCAGAGAGGCAACTACTAGCCAGACCCTATGCTAGCCAGAGACACAGATTAAAGGAAAACAGGGAGAAGGTGGGAACAAGAAGCATATCCAGTCATCCGTTCATTCAACAATATTTTATAAAACCACTAATAGGAGGACAAGTCAGCCTGCTTCAGGGATGGTGTGAGGGGAGGTGCTTCATCTATTCCTTGTCATCTCCAGCTCCTGCTAAGACCAGTTCAAACACCTACACCGCCCTCTTTGTGCTCAACTAGTGTGAGAATAAGGGCCACCCCTCACTGGTATGTTGGTAGAGCTATTTCAGAGTGAAGTTCATATTGTTATTGTTCTGACTCTGCAAGTCCACTCATCTTTGGGTTTCCATCTGGAGTTGAAGACAGGAGCTGGGGAAGTGACTCCAAGCGATCTCTAGGCTGAATACTATCCTGAATACTAGAACCCACACTTGGGATCAAGAGTTTCCCCACCCCTGTTGTCTGCTTGCTTTTGGAGAAACTGCATGACAGTGACATTCCCAAACTGCTGAAGGAGGCATGAGACAAGAGATCTCAATAGTCCAGAAACTATGAGAAATGACAGCTGGGTGTGGCTGTCCCCATAATGACAGCTATGCAACCCTCCTAAGTGCAACTGCAAATCCTGGATCCCCAGCAAAGGTTGGGCATGCTGAACCCTTCCCTGGAGACTTCCCTTCCTTCCCCCTTGAGTCACCCAGGTATGATATGGCTTTGTCATCAAATAATCAAAACACCACTCACTCAACAAAAATTTGAGTTCTTAACATGCACCAGGCACAGTACTGGAAACCAGAGAGACTACGATGAGTATTTTAGTCCCTAGGAGCTCACATTATAACTCAGTGGTTCTCAACTAGGAACATCCCCAGAAGATTTGTGGAAATGTCTGAAGACAGTTTTGGTTATCACAACTGGTGGGGGGTGGGGTGTTCTGTCATCTAATGGGTAGAGGCCAAGGATTCTTCTCAACATTCTACAGTAACACAGGATGGTCCTACAGCAAAAAAAAAAAAAGTATCCAGCTCAAAATATAAAAGCACCAAGACTGAAAAACCCTGTTCTCATAGAAGGCATAGGTTTTAAACAAATGACTGTGTGAAAGACGAAATTATAGAAGTGTGTGCAGGGTGCAACTGTAGCAAAAGAAAGAGATCAACTCTGAAATACAAACATAGCTTCTACCTTAAAAACAGAAAAAAGGACTTCCGGTCAAGATGGCGGCGTAGGTAAATGCGGTATGGCGTCCTCCCACAACCACATCAAAGTTACAACTAAACTACAGAACAACCATCATTCAAAACCGCCTGAAATCAAGCTGAATGGAAGTCCTACAACTATGAAATTAAAGAAGCCGCATCGAGGCTGGTAGGAGGGGTGGAGGCGCGATGGGCTGGTCCCACACCCACGTGTGGCAGATAAAAATCAGGAGGGACACCTCGGCTGGGAAGGTCCTCCCTGAGGACTGAGGGCTCCCCGTCCCACACCAGGCGCCCAGCTCAGGGTCCCAGTGCCAGGAAGAGAATCCCCATCACTCTGGCTGGAAAAACTAGCGGGAACTGAGGCTGAGGCTGCTGGAGCCCCGGCAGCTCCTCTTAAAGGGCCCGCGCACGGACTTACTCAGACTCGCACCCTCCAGGCTCCAGCGTGCGGGAGGGAGCCTGAAAGACACCAGAGTCATATGGGGAAGAACTGAGCTGTTTGGCATTGGAGCGAGGGCTGGAGAGGCAGCTTTCTCCTGGACAGACGTGCTGTCAGAGGCCTTTGTTCCTTTGGTGAGCCCTTCCCTGGGCTGGCAGACGCCGCCATATCTGGGACTCCAGCAACCTGGCTCACACTGTTGGCTCCGCCCTGGTGATTCCCTGAGGCCCCGCCCCACCCAACTTCCAGGCCCACCCAAGCTGTTGCCAGTTGCTTTACCATAGGATTGGCCTGCCTTGGATCCTGCTTCAGCTTTTCCTAAATTCTTTCAAACAAGCAGCATCTGGTCTCAGCTAGCCCCAAACCTCTCACTAAGTAATACATAGAAATAAACACAGGGAGGCAGCCAAAATGAGGAGACAAAGAAACAGGTCCCAAATGAAAGCACAGAACAAAACTCCAGGAAAAGAACTAAGTGAAATGGAGTTAAGCAACCTAACAGATGCTGAGTTCAAAACACTGCTTATAAGGTTGCTCAATGAACTTAGTGAGAACCTCAGTGAACTCAGTGAGAACATCAGTGAACTTAGAGAGGGCATCAAGGGCATAAAAAAGGACCAGTCAGAAATGATGGAATCACAGTCAGAAATGAAGGAGGCACTAACTGAAATAAAGAATAGTTTACACAGATTCAATAGTAGAGTAGGCAAACCCAAGAAGCAAACCATCGATTTGGAATATAAGGAAGCAAAAAATACCCAATCAGAACAGCAAAACGAAAAAAGAATCCAAAAACATGAGGATAGTGTAAGGAGCCTCTGGGACAACTTCAAGCGTGCCAACATTCACATCTTGGGGGTGCCAGAAGGAGAAGAGAGAGAACAAGAAATCGAAAACCTATTTGAAACAATAATGGCAGAAAACTTCCCTAACTTGGAGAAGGAAACAGACATACAAGTCCAGGAAGCACAGAGAGTGCCAAACAAGATGAACCCCAAGAGGCCCACACCAAGACACATCATCATCAAAATGCAAAATGTTCAAGACAAAGAGAGACTCTTAAAAGCAGCAAGAGAAAAACAGTTAGTTACCTACAAGGGAGTTCCCATCAGACTATGAGCTGATTTCTCAAAAGAAACTTTGCAGGCCAGAAGGGAGTGGCAAGAAATATTCAGAGTGATGAAAAGCAAGAACCTACAACCAAGATTACTCTATCCTGCAAAGTTGTCATTTAGAATCAATGGACATATCAAGAGTTTCCCAGACAAGGAAAAGCTAAAGGAGTTCATCACCACCAAACCATTCTTATATGAAATGTTGAAGGGTCTTCTTGAAGAAAAAGATAAAAAAATATGAACAAACAAAATGGCAATAAATACATAGCTATCAACAATTGAATCTACAAATAAAATGAACAAGCAGAACAGAAACATTCTCATAGATACAGAGAACTTTTGTTGGTTACCAGATGGGTAGGGGCTGGGGGGAGGGGTGAAAAAGGTGAAGGGATTAAGAAGTACAAATTGCTTGTTAGACTGACAAACCTCAAAGGGAAGGGGGGCTGGGGGGTGGGAAGAAATAAACCAAAGAACTTATATGTATATATGCATAACCAATGGACACTGACAACAGTGTGGGGAAAAGCAGGGGGGGGCAGGAATGGGGAGGAGGGGGGCAATGGGGGAAAAATGAGGAACATCTATAATACATTCAACAATAAAGATAAGTTTAAAAAAAAACAGAAACAAGCCGGCTGGTGGCTCAGCTGGTTGGAGCATCAGCCCATACACCAAAAAGGTTGCGGGTTTGATTCCAGTCAGAACACATACCTAAGTTGTGGGTTTTCTATCCCCAGTTGGGGTGCCCATGGGAAGCAACAGATCAATGTTTCTCTCTCTCTCTCTCTCTCTCTCTCTCTCTCTCTCTCTCTCTCTCAAATCAATAAACATAACCTTGGGCGAGGATTAAAAAAAAAATTTTTTTAAACAGAAGCAAAAACCATTATTTGACTCCATGCACCCCTCTACACAATTCTCCATTTCTCTGTCCCCTTTTATAGCAAAAATGACCTCAGAGTTGTCTTTAGCAACGGCCCCCACTTCATTACCATTTTCTCCTCTATCAGCTTCAGTCCGGTCTGATCACCGCCACACTTGGAAAGGCTCTTGCTAAGGTCTCTGCAGTCTCCACGTTGTCAGATCCACTGGCCAATTCTTAGTCTTCATCCTACTGAACATCTGACACTGTGGATCCCTCCTTTCCTTGACTTGCCTTCCTGGGCACCACGTTACTCTGGTTTTCTGCTACCCTACTGGCTGCTGCCTCTCGGCTTCCTTGCTGATTCTTCCCCATCCTGCTGCCCTCTCAACATTAGGGGTGCCCAGGAGCCTAATCCAGTGCACCACCCAGTTGTTTTGGGGGTTTTTTCTTTATTGATTTTTTAGAGATAGAGGAACGGAGAGGGAGAGAGAGATGGAAACATCGATGAGAGAGAACACTGACTGGCCACCTTTTGCATGCTCCCCAAATGGAGATTTGGCCCACAACCTAGGCATGTGCCCTGACCGGGAATCGAACCAGCGAACTCTTGGTGCATGGGTCGATGCTCAACCACTGAACCACACCAGCTGGGCATTGCCCAGTTTTCATAAATAAAGTTTCATTAGAACCCAGCCATGCCCACTGATTTACGTATTGTCTAGACTACTTTCTCTCTACAATGGCAGAGTCGAGTCATTGCTACAGCGATCATAAGAACTACAACGCCGAAAAAATTTTTTATCTGGCCCTTATGGAAAAGTATGCTGACCTCTGTCCGAAATTCTTAATTAACCATTCTTTTTTGTTTAAATTGACTCCCTTTTTAAATGAATTTTTATCACAGAAATACTGCAATAAAAATACATAAGAGCAGAGAGCTCTTTGACATGAAGTCCCACATAAAAGCATCTACAGCCCAGGCTCCCTCTTGAGTTCCAGATTCGTATATCCAGCCAACCAGTTTGACATCTATCTCCACTTGGATGTGAAATGACATGCTAACACGGCCAAAACAGCACTGGAGAAACCCCCCTCTTCTGCACCTCGCCCACCCCCAGTGCTCTATCTCTTATAGCTTCGTCTGCTTTATTTCCTTGCCTGGCACGTGGCTACCGGAATTTATCTTCTATGGTTATTCATACTTTTATTACCTACCTTCCCTGCCAGAAAGCACATTCCCTGTTGGCAGGGACCTTATCTATCTTGTATCTTGCTGCATCTTGTTGCCTTGAACACGCCTGGCACGTGGTAGGTGTTCAAATGTCTGTTGGATATTATATATATTGAATGAACTCTGCCTGGAGAAGTCAAAGAAAGCCTCCAAGTAGCTGGGGCCTGAACGGTGAAGAAATGTACATAGGTTAATTTCTTTAACAGCATAGCAACCATGAATGCCTTTGGGGAATCCTCACTCTCCTCATCTACCATCTTGGTGAATCTATTAAATGCCCTCCTCTGGTCAAGATCTGAGACACAGGAAGTAAGCTGAGTCTGACAGGCTTTTTAATTTTAAGCAACATGTCTCCAGATCCTGCCAAGAACCCTAAGGAGTTTCTGATCCCTGAACTCCAGGAGTTGCCTCAGCCCTAGCCTCAGTTTTATGTGCTCCCTCTCTTTTCCTAACCAGAGAATGTGTCTGGTGCTTATCAATGAAGAACTGTTCTTGACTTTGCCGAGTGAGTGGGGAGGAGCATTCTAGACGTAGGTAACAACTTTTACAAGGCACTGAAGCGTGACCCAAGGGGAAATGATGGGGCATGAAAATAAAATGTTTCTTCAAGGTACAGACATATCTCCCCAAAATTCTGGAACTCCCTAGGTTCTCAATTCGTAAGTTGCAGAGGTATTTTCTTAGAGCATCTCTTACCCACAGGAAAACAAAGCATTTTCTTCAAGATGAATGCTTGGCCAACATCAGCAGCCTCCATTTTTGCATCACGATGGAAAACTGAAAGTTTCCTCCCACCTTGGTCATAACTATTACAAGGGCCATTGCCATCTTGTGCTTGTCCAGTAATTTCACTTTCACGTCCATTAGCGTAGAAGGTCCCCCAAAGCCTCTGAGTTTGAGGCATTAAAGGCTCCTCAGGTGGAAATACCAACCTGTTCAAAGCAAAACAACCCTCAAAGTCACCAAGACTGTCCAGCCTCTGTCTGACCCTCGATCCTTCTCATCAGACACTCAGCTTTTCTCAAGGTAGCTGCAGGTGCAACGTTCATTCAAACCAGCAGGAAGATAAATGCTGAGCCTGCACACTCAGTACTTTGTGCTGACCTAGCATCATGCCAACGGGGATGCAGAACTTGTCACTCATCCGGGGAGTCACGGCGTGCCTGAGCGAGCCTGTCTCAGGCACCCTCTCCACTGCAGTGGCTGTCAGGGAAGCCAGTACAAAGGGTGGTCTGAACAAGAGGGGACCATAGGACTGAGCACACTGTTACCAGAAAATCAAGACACCTGGCAGATCCAAGAACATGACTGGTGCCATTTCCATTTGCCCCAAATTAGCATCAAAGTCAAGAGGAGTTAGAGTTAAAATGCAAATACCCCAAGCTGCAACCACAACTATCTACATACGGTTCTCAATACACACCGTGTACTTGGCCGTCTATGTCTTTATTCATACTGTTGTCCTTGGCTAAATAAACCAAGGGAAATTGCTTATTTTCACCAAAGTTAGCATTTAATATGGACCTAAGTATGGTTAAGAACCATGGATCGCATGTGGCAATCTTTCCCCCAGCTCCACTGTTGAAATCCTACTTATCCATCAAGCCTGTTCTTTCTCCCCACCAGTACTCACTCTGATGTAGTTCATTTCACTGTGGCCTCAGCTAACTGATCTCTAGTTTTATCACCTTTCTTAGCTTGGTGTTCAGTCCACCACTGCCTTCACCAGATAAATTCTCTCTTCCTCTAGTCAAATTCGTTTCACCTTCTTAACAGTCAATGGTGCTGAAGTCAGAGCTCTGTCCAAACCACACCTTAAAAGATGCATAGCCTTCCCTTGCTTCGGCCAACCAGTCCACAGGTATTGGATGTATTGGTCATCCATCACTTGCCAGGCACTATTCAAGGTGCTGGGGATACTCAATGATGGCAACAGACATGCCTCTGCCCCCTTTGAGTGTCCCAAGGAATCTGGACAGTGATGAAGTCATTCCAAGTATAGTAAAGCCATCAGGTAAACACCTGGGTTAATACTCGTTTTCTTTTTTACATGCAGTTTGTAAATATTATATGATTAGAGTGATTTTACATGTTTCTGTCTTGTTTCTTGGCTAGAATATAAGATCCTTGAGGGAAAAGCCCTCAGTCAAAGGACAGGTCAAAATAATCATGTAGCCAGAGATAAGTTCAGTAAACTGATTTTAAGTCCTTTAATTGAGGGACCCCAATATCAAACAACCTTTGTTTGGGCTGGTTAGATGTGATCTAGTCCTACATATGTGCATTCAATGATATCTGTTACTTGGACACTGGAATAGAAAGATATCACAAATGCAGAAAGTCCTGGAATTCAAGATATTCATTCAACAAACACTGCCTGGCTGCTGACTCAATACCAAACCCTGTGCTGAATGCTGAAGGATCAGGGTCTTTGCACGGAGGATCAGGCAGGGCCTTTGCACACTGGCAGGTCAGGATCTCTGCATATTTTATTTCCTCCACTTGGAACGCCCCTCCTCCATTCCACATGGCTCCTTTCCTCTCTCATTAAGGTGTCTACTCACTTGTCCTCTCTGATATGAGAGGACATTAACACTGTCCATCAACCACTCCAGTTCCCTCTCTTTCCAGACACAGGCAAGAGAGCACTTTTCTCTCTCCTTGAGTTAGTTGTGGCTAATCAAATGTGAGCTGAAGCCTTGAGGAGCCAGTCTATGATTCATCACACCCTTTCCCCACCCTTCCATGTCAACCGGCCATGCTCCATGTGACACAGGCCCCGTCCACCTGAGTCCTCAAGTAAAGAGAAGTAGAGCTGAGCTCCTAGATGACCCTGGCAGGATATGTTGCATTAATGAGAAATAAGCGTTTATTGTTATAACCCATTAAGATACAGGAACCATTGTTTCTGCAGCATAACGCAATTCAACCTCGCTAATGTAGCTTTACTGAAAACCCTATGTGAAAGGGCATCACCTGCCACTCTCAATCTCACTCTGCTTTTATCTTAGCACTTAACACAATCTAACATTACGAATTTTTCATAAGTTCATATTTTGCCCCCATCCCACTGAATGTAAGCTCCATGAGGGAAGGGACTTTGTCCGGCCACAGGATCCAAGTGCCTTCAACAGTATGCCTGGACACAGTACGCACAATTCATTTTTGTGGAATGACTCAATGAAGGAATGAAGAGAAATAAATAAAATATGGTTCCTAGACGCAACAAGAATATCCTCAACAGAAGCTACAAAAGCACAAAAGCACAGGAAAGCTCTCCTATGGTGGGGGAGCAGGGGGCGACAGCACAAGTTTTTCCATAGGACATGACTTCTGAGATGAGTTTTGAGGGATATTAGAGAGGCAAGAGCAGCAGCACAGATAAGGACCAGAAAATATGAAAGAAGCCAGGTGTATTGCACCGAAGCAAACAGAACAGTGTTTTTTGTTATATTTTATCAAGCCAACAAGAACAAGAATTGTATAAAAAACAAAAAAGGAGTTTTGTGATCAAATTGATTTAGGAAATAGTTTAAATACAGTTTAAAAGATGTCTGTAGTGCAGGACTTCTCAGAGCCTTGAATGGGCTAATATGTATTGTAAATATCCAAGGTTTTCATAATGTTCAGCATCTTCCTAACTTATTTCAGCTTAAACTCCTCTGGCGGGAACACCTCCCAGGACTAGTATTCTTCAGAACTTTCTTAGGGAAATGCAGGACTAGAGCAAATTGCAAAAGGGGAGAGAATTGAGTAGAGGCTGGAGAGGTAGACAGGGGTCAGAAATCATGGCAAGAGAATCTGTGTGGCCAGCAGCTTACATTTTATCTGAAGGCAGTGTGGTGGAAGTGATGAGTGTGCAGTGAGGAAGGGTTTTATCACCATCCCCGTCACAGAAAAAGGATGGCCTTGCTGGTCCTTTTAACAGCACCAGCAATCAACATCTGATGGGCCAGGTCACCTACAGACTTGGACTCTGGAAGGAGGGTGCCTGAGGTTCGGCAAGTCCCTGAACCTCTCTGAGCCTCATCCCCCCCATCTGCTTGATGGCCCACATTAAATACATCCTTTCCATGGCCTCTATCAGTTATTATGTTCACTAATGTGACTTTGATACTATCAATGATTATGATGTTGGGTATAAAGGGCTAAGGTACCATCCTCCCCACTGAAAGAATTTGAAGGCTCAAAACTATTTCAAAAGAAAAGGAGAAAGTAAACCATTGTGCAGAAAATCCATTTAAGTGGAAGAAGGACAATAAGAGTAATGGTCTAGCCTGGCCGGTGTGGCTCAGTGGTTGAGTGTCAACCCCTGCACTAAGAGGTTGCTGGTTTGATTCCCGGTCAGGACACATGTCCAGGTTGTAGGCCAAATCCCCAGTAGAGACATGCAGGAGGCAGCCAATCAATGTCCTCTCTCATTGTGTTTCTATGTTTCTCTCCCTCTCCCTTCTTCTCTCTCTAACAGTAATAAAGAAAAAAAAGAAGAGTAATGGTCTAGCCCTGAGGCCATGAGAATGGTCAGCTTTCCTGCTCTACCTTTGCACCTGTCCACATACCTGTCTCCTTTCTCCCCGGAAAGCTTCTGCCCCCTACGGTGATTTTCAACACTCTTGCTACTCATGGGATCAGCCATTTCATAGCTCCTCCCAAATCTTTTGATGTAAAGAGCAAGAGGGAAGGAACCATGTCACAAGACTGAACTGCCTGCTCATCACGTATGGTCAGCTGTGCAGCAGAATATAAATTTAAAACACCTAAATAATTAATCTGTCACTTCCTATTAGAGGAAGCATATTTAAAGGGGAAACTAATAAGAGAAGAAAAATAAGGAAAGAAAATATGTTTGACAGAACCAGTGAAGCTATGGCCTTCTCCACTCCTGCTCTGCGATGCCAAGGTGGTCTCTCCCACAGGCAGGCACAGGTCTGCTCTCTCAGCACACACGCTAGGCACTGAGGGGTGAGAAGATGACACGTCTACAGCAAAGATCAAGAACAGAAATACGCCCCGTCCTGTGGGAGGCCATTCCATCTGTCAGGTACCCTGAAGATACTGAGGGCCTGGGAGGCAGGGAAGGCAACTGCTTCAGACCTAAGAAATGGAAAAGGCACCTTGGAGCCCTTGACATTCATTCAGAAGTTCAAACACCGAAGACAAAGCAGGACTAGCAATGACAGGTTTTGCACTTGTATCTCTTTTTAAGGTTTTCTGGGTTCTGTATGCCTTAGTTGATCTTCTTAAGAACTCTGAGAGTTAGATCAACCAAGATGGTCAACACAGGTGACGATGGAGGAGGAAGAGAAGACTCAGTGACAGAGTCAGAACTGTGGGGCATGTGGAAGAAACAGCGAGCTCTCTGGTTCACTTGCTGGGTCAACAGAGTAGACAGAAAGAGCTGGGTAGTGATAGGGAACAGATTGTGGTGATCCTTTGGGTACCTGGCTAAGAGTTTAGATTTCACCCTGGAAATAATGGAGATATCACCAAAGCTTTAAGAGTGGGGAGTAGGCCTGGCCAGTGTGGCTCAGTGGTTGAGCATCAATCCATGCACCAAGAGGTCGCCAGTTCGATTCCCAGTCAGGGCACGTGCCCAGATTATGGGCCCGATCCACAGTGGGAGGCATGCAGGAGTCGGCCAGTCGATGTTCTCTCTCATTGATGTTTCTATCTCTCTCTCTCTCCCTTCCTCTCTCCCTAATCAATAAAGAAAAAAAAGAAAGAAAAAGAGTGGGGAGTAGTTCTAACCAGTTTGGCTCAGCGGTTAGAGTGTCGGCCTGCAGACTGAAGGGTCAAGGGTTCAATTCCTGTCGAGGGTTCAATTCCTGGTCAAGGGCACATACCTGGGTTGCAGGTTTGATCCCAGGCCCCAGTTGAGGTCATGTGGGAGGCAGCCAATCAATGTGTTTCTCTCAAATCAATGTTTCTCTCCTTCCCTCCCTCCCTTCCACTCTCTCTAAAATTCAATGGGGGAGAAAAAAGAGCAGGGAGTAATATGCTCAAAGCTCCCCTTCGGTGGTGTGAGCTGTGGTTGATGGTGAGCATTTGGGCAAGGAAGTTAGAAGACTGGAGTCAGAGTCCAAGTGAAAGGTGGTAAGGACTGGGTGACAGAGAGGAAGGAGGCCACACGAGTTGGGTGGTGGAAGGATGAACACACAGTGCCAGATGTGAATGGGAGGCGGTTGTCTTACCTCCACGAGGCACTAACTGACATTACAGCGTGCAGGCCGCAGCCCTGATTCTCTTTTACTCCTGGTTCATTAATGAGAAAGTCTCACTTTGGTGCTAATAGATCTTCAACACCTTTCTAACACTTGGCAATGTGCTTTTTAAGGAGAGTGTAATACGCTAAGCCTTGGTAGAAAACAGCAGTAGTTGCATTTTAACAACCTTGTGTTTCCTCTTTTTTATTTTTCTTTGGAGGTTTTTATTTTTAAATTTGTGCGATTGTGTTTGTTCGTTAGTTTACTATTGCCGTCTACTTACAGCAAAGGAAAATGGATTCTATTTTTGGTAGTGATATAATATTTCCTTTTAAAACATATGTATTTCCTTTGAAGACGTAAAGAAAAGCATTGAGGGGGGAAAAGGTCAATCCCCAACAAGTTAAATGTAGTATTACCCTGTGAGCAATTCCACTCCCGGCTATATACCCAAAAGAAATGAAAGCAAGTGTTCAAGCAAAAATACTGTACACAAATATTCATAGCAGCACTATTCACAACAGCCAGATGGTGGGAACAACACAGAAGTCCATCGACGGGTGAATGGATAAACGACATGCGACCCATCCCCACAACAGAATAGTATTCAGCCATAAAGGGAGTGAGGTACTAACACCTGCTACAAGACGGATGAAATGTGAAAATATGATGCTGCGTGAAAGAGGCCAGACAAAAAGGCCGCATTCTATGTGACACCTTTCCACCTGGAAGAGTTAAATCCAGAGAAACAGAAAGCTTCGTGGTTGCCGGGGCTAAAGGAAGGAGGGAATGGGGGTGACTGCTGTGGTTATGGGGTCTCCATTTAGAGTGATGAAGGTGTTCTGGAACTAGACAGAGGCAATGGTCGCACGATATTGTGAATGCCCTAAATACCACTGAATTGCTCACTTTGAAATGGTTAAAATGGCAAATTTTATGTTATGCCTACCTTACCGCAATGTCAAAAAAAAAAAAATTGTGAAGGTGGCATGAGAAGGCCTGAAGAAACTCTTGTGGTGGAAAAAAGCACAGGCTGGAGAGTCAGGAGACCTGAGTTCAAGTCCCAGCTCTGTCACCTACTAGCTGTGTGACCAAGAGCAAGTGTCTGTGACTCTCTGGGCTTTGTTTTCCTTCTATTTCCTTCACTTTCCTGAAGATGGCTCTCCTCCGATTCCTGCCAGCAACAGAGGGCCTGCACATGTGAGAGCTCAACATCCATCCAGCCTTCCTTTCCCTCTGAGTGTGGGTGACTTGAAGAGCTGGGACAGCAGTGACAGAGAGAGGAAACCCAGTATGGGGACGAGTCAGAAGGGGACCGGTTCTGGGCAGGTTCAGTTTGACGTGCCCATGGTTCACTGGACAGCATGTTCCACTTTATGGCAAGGGAGTAAGTACACCAAGAAGCTAGGGGAGTGGGTCAGGAACCTAGGGCGACAGGACTGCAGGTGCCGATGGGGACGGCATCTGCACAGCCCCAGCTGAGACGGACCACATCTGGAGAAGTGCGGCTACCAGGGATGCTTTGAGGAGGCCCTGTCTAACCTGTATGGGGGCCTAGGCCACACCAAGCAGGCAGACGGCAGAGCACCATCAGCCAAGTAGAGCGACTCCTGACCTCGAAAAAGAAGTGGATTCGCCCATCACGGAGTGGACCTTAGACCAATCAAATTTTACACATGAGGAAAGGCAAGGCCCAGAGAGGAAAACAAAGGAAGAAGATATAGTATAAATGTATTATTTCATATATACTCATATATAATGTTTTATTATCTATATACACACACGTGTGTGTGTATATTATATATATTATTGTATAATATATAATATAATAATAATAATATATACATATTATTCCTTTTGACAGGGAAGAGTATTGAAGTTTAGATTAAACTTAAACCTCAGGTCTGCCTAACTCAAAGTTCCAAATTTTTCCAACACAACCTGCTCTTCTCATTGCATAGAACTCACCAAAGGAAGGAAAGATGTTAAAGCTGGAAAAGCAATTAGCTCAACCTTCTCACATGCAAATAAGAAAGCTGAGGTCCAGAGTCTGTCCAGCCTGCCCACCACGCTCACCCTAGTAACATGTTGAAGCAAATTAAACTCGTTAGCCCAATCCTGCCGTACCCCTCTGATGAGACGGTTGTAACGGCCCCTGTGGTTGGCTAAACCATGGCCCCCAAGGTGTCCAGGTTCTAATCCCCAGAATTTGTAAATGTTACTTTAAATGGCCACAGGGATTTTGCAGATGTGATTAAATTAAGGATCTTGAGATAGGGAGATAGATGGTCCTGGCTGTCTGGGTAGAGCCTAAATGTAATTCCTAGGGTCCTTACAGGAGGTTGACAAGTGAAGGAAGATGCTACACTGCTGGTCCCGAGGCTGGAGGCCAGGGTGTAAGCCAAGGAAAGCCGCTCTGGAAGCCGCTCAAGACCAGGAAACAGATTCTCTCCCAGAGCCTCCAGAGGGAGCGCGGCCTCGCAACACCTTGATTTTGGCACAGTGGACCTGAATTCAGATTTCTGCCCTCCGGAGCTGCAAGAGAGTGAAGGTGTGTTACTTTCAGACACGAAGTTTGTGGCAATTTGTTACGGCAGCTACGGGAAACGAATACGGTCCTGGACCTAGCCCTTTCTACTGATCTGCTATCTTACTTAAACGTCTACTGGGCACCTACCCTGCCCCAAAACCAGGTGCTAGAAAGAGGGAAAGATGAAGTCACAAATGTAAGTGGGATACAGTCTCCACAAACTACGTGAGCAGGAACACACACCACAGGGGAGTGGGCCAAGGGCAGATGAGCCGTGAATGGGAATGGACTTCAGCAAGCCTCCATCTGGCTTCGAAATTCTGCCCCAGCCAGGACGCCACACGTGGCTTTAGGAACACGAGAAGGCTGGGTGAAGGGGGATTTCATTAAAATATACGTTCTAGACAGGATTCCTGGCAATGGCTAGGATCAGAGATCCATCTAGATCTCTCATGTGGTCACTGTGTGGCTGACGATTCACATTGTTGTTACAGTTGCTTAGAGACAGAGGTATAGTCAGGGAGCAGAGCCTTTCCTGGTGCAGCTGAACTCAAGATTTGGCCACTTGGATTCTTCCAAGTCATTGCACTAACCCAAATCAATTCTAAACATAACCAGATTCATTTGAGAAATAAAACTTGATCTCAATGTATTTTGGAGAAATGCCCCCAATTAACAGAAAGCTCATTTATTGATTGGTTGTTCTTTTCTCTTTCCCAGGTAGCTTGAATTTCTTGACCCTTTCTCATCCAGGTCCAAGAGTGATGGGGAAACTGCTTGAGAAGAATTTGGCGGAGGCACATTCATTGTTCAGATGACTCCCTGTACGGCCATGTGTGAGCTACATGAATCATCCTTCTGACAGAATATGAAGCGCCTATGGGCACAAGTGCCTGTGCCCGCTGCAATCTGCTCCGTGCCCTTACTCAATCTGCCGCAGCGTCCCTGCGCCGCCAGACAGGCCAACGAAGGCTGTTCACATCCTCGCACACCAAGTCCCACTTGGTCTTGACACCAGCCCTCAAGTAGGGAACAGATTCCACTGGGTGCTGCCTAGATAAAGCGACAGGAACATTAGCTGACTCTTACCACCTTACCACTTACCACCTGTGTGAATTCAGACATATATCTTAAGTTCTCTGGGCCTCAGTTTCTTCATCTGTAAAGTGGGGATAATAATGAAACCTACTTCATTGTGCTGTTGGGAAATGAGACGTGTTACTACGTAGATTATATTAGTTTTCTAACAGTACTTGCTACTCAGTGTGCTCTACTTTATGTGCCAAGCAATGTGCTATATATACAATTTTCACAGACAATTAATGATCTTTACAGCACCCTTGCAAGATTGACATTACTACTAACCCATTTTATTTATTTTTAAATATTTTTTCTTTATTGATTTTAGAGAGAGAGTAGGGGAGAGGGAGAGAGAGATAGAAATATCGATGAGAGAGAACATTGATTGGCCACCTCCTGCATGCCCCCCACTGGGGATCAGGTCCACAACCTGGGCATGTGCCCTGACCAGGAATCGAACCAGCGACCTTTTGGTGCATGGGTCAATGCTCAACCACTGAGCCACACCGGCTGGGCCTATTAACCCATTTTATAGATAAGGAAGTTGAGGCTCAGAATGGTTACATGGTATGCCCAAGGACACAGAGCTAGTAAGTTTGAGTTGTCTGGACTCACAGCACACACTCTCTTAAGGTTCTCAAACAGAGGCATACATGGCCCAGAAATACTCGTGTACAGAGAATAAACATGGTAGAACTTCCCAGAGCATGACTTTTGCTGACTATTTGGTGAAGGGAAAAGTTGGCACATCTATCTCTTAAGTCACTTTGAAACTATTTTGGCCTTCAATCCAACCTAGTCACAGTGTGAGAAGGTAAGCAGAAGCAGCATGAACGTTGAAGGTAAAGCACAGAGAAGGCCACGTGGGCGCAGCCTGCCAGCAGCGCCTTGACCAGGCTTTCTCGGTGCGGTTTCCTTAGTCTCCTGTAACAAACGACCATAAACTGAGTGGTTGAAAGCAACACTGAGTTGCTGTCTTACAGATCCAGAGGTCCAAAGCCTGAAATGGGTCTCACTGGACTAAAATCAAGGTGTCACTGGGTTGCATTCCTTCTGGAGGCTCTGCTTCCGGGCCTCTCCAGCCGCTCGAGGTGGCCTGGATTCCCGGGCTCGTGGCCCCTTTCTCTATCTGCAAAGGAAATTACTCCAATCTCTGCTTCTGTAATCACATCTTCTCTGACTCTCACCCCCCATCTCCCTCTCATAACGATCCTTGTGATTGCATTGGTCCCATCGGATAGTCCAGAAGAATCTCCCCTTTTGAAGATCCTTAACTTAACCATATTTGCAAAGTCCCTTTTGCCGTATAAGGTGACATAGTCACAGGTCTCCAGGGATTAGGACATCTTTCAGGGGGTCACTATCCTGTCTACCACATCCACTCAGGCTATTTGAGCAAAACATGTTTAGGAGACACTGAACCTGAAAGTCCTGTGTGCTTTGGGAAGGATTCCAAGTCAAGGACCCAGAGCCCCCATGTGTGAGTCCCACAGCCGGAACGGAAACCCCAGCCGGAGAAGAGGACAGTCGGTGTTCCAGTGCATGGGGTGTGAGTTCTGAGCTGGAGCATCTTAGCTCCCTCCCAGCAGGAGTAGAAGAAGAGCACGAGGCAGGTTTGCAATGAAGTACCTCCCAACCTCGGCATTAGTCTGCTGGGGCTGCCATAACAAAGCACCACAGACCGGGGGTGGGGGACACACAACAGGCTTATTTTCTCACAGTTCTGGAGGTACAGGTCTGAGACCGAGACCAAGGTGCCGGCAGGTTTGGTTCCTTCTGAGGCCTCTCTCCTTGGCTTACAGCTGTCTTCTCCCTGTGTCTTCACAGGGTCATCCCTCGGTGGGCGTGTGTCCTAATCTCTTCTTATAAGGACAGCAGCCATATTGTACTAGGGCTCATTTTAATCTACATTATGATCTCATTTTATCTTAATTATCTCTTTAAAGACCCTATCTCCAAAAAGTCACATTCCGAGGTACTGGGGGGGAGGGACTTCAACATATGACTTTTAGGGGGACAAAATTCAGCCCACAACACTCCAACACATCCCAGGTCCCTCCTGCCCTCTGATGAAGCCAGAGTCATGCATGCCTCTTTTCCCTGGAAACCATTAGGATTTGAAAAGCTTTTGTACCAGGGGATGAGTAGATGGGGATGGAGAATGTCCCATTCAGAGGAAGGAGGAAGCCACAAGTTCTGCAAGCAAACCAAGGACCTGATCCCACTGAGGTGCATCCATGGCCCTCTTTGGAAATTGATCTTTAGCAAAGCTGGTTTAGGCTGTAGAGTATTTCCAGCAAGGTACAAGATTATTTCTAGGCTTCCACAAATGACCACATCACACCCCAACACCAGAGACTGAAACAGGCCCCCCTTTCATTCAACCCCAGTGAAAACAGGAGTTGCTTAGGAAGGTCTTGCCCCAGAAGACAAGGAGCAAAGAGGTGGGGAGTAGGTGATGGAAGCGAAGGCTGGCTCCAGCTCCCAAGCTTGCCTCTTTCCATGGGAGGAGGAAGGCATGTCTGCACAGGATGCCTGGACCAGTAACCGCAGGAGAGAAGGGAAAATCACTAGGCTCGGAGGTGGGAGTGGAAGGAAGCATATTTCTATTCCATATTTAGAAAAGGGGGCTTTGAGATATTCTCAGCCCCACCTCCCCATGTCAGGGTGTGGCTGACACACAGCAGAGGAAAGAGCTGTCCTCTGTGCTGTCCTGGACAGTTCATTGAGAAACTCACTGCATACGCTTTGGCATAAAAGAAATGAGATCTCACTAATATGTTAGTCTGATATCCAGCTGATATATACAAATACAACCTTTCTGATTATTAATATACTGAAACGTTTTAGTTTCCATTTTGAATAGCCACGGCCTCCAGGACCTTCAGGAATGTCTGCCACTCTGCCCCTCCCTCGGCAACAGCCCCGCCTTCCCGTAACCAGCCACTAGAGGACCAACATCTGACCCCACAGGGGCTCTGGGATCTTATGAAGGGGGTGTCTGCTCTGGTTGGTCAGTAATATCTTAGTTCAGGCCGCAGTAACAGAACACCATAGACTGGGTGCCTTCTACACAACAGACATTTATTTCTCATGGTTCTGGAGGCTGAGAAGTCCAAGATCAAGGCACTGGCAGATTCAGTGTCTGGTGAGGACCCACTTCTGGGTTCATAGATGGACATCTTCTCTCTGTGTCTTCACGTGGTAGAAAGGGGCGAGGGAGCTCTGTGGGGTCTCTTTATAAGGGCACTAATCCCATTGGTGAGGGCTACACCCTCATGACCTAATCACCTCCCAAAGGTCCTACCTCTTAACACCATCAAATTGGGGGTCACGAACTCAGTATATTCATTTGGGGGGATACAAACATTCAGTCCGTAACAGTGGGTATGCAGTAATAGAGATTGGAAGGACCCCCCCCACATCTGTTAACATCGACCCTAAGTCCCTCCTACTTGTGTTTGCAACTCATTTGTCTGGCCCACCCCCACCACGGGAAAGGAGAACAGTTATTCCTTGCCACCCATGCAATATCCGTCTCAGATCTCAGGGCAGTCATTGTGACCTCCTCATCCCACCTTTGATTTTCTAGAGAAAGGAACAAATGATGGTTTTACATCCCTACCATTCACCACAAAGCCCACCACACGAGTACATCTCAGGCCCACTGAGACATGGTTCTCTACCGCCTCCTGCCCAATCATTATAGTCAAGTCCCACGAAATGATTTTCTGCTGGGAAATTTTACATCTTAAAACAATTCTTGAAGTAACATGGATACAGACACAACGGTGGAGCGATGATGCCTGGTGACTAAGAATGAATAATCACAGAACTCCCTGCCAGGCTTCAAAATATTTATTTTTTAGAAATTCAAATGATTTCATTGTACTTTATATCGGAATCCACCATTTTTGGAGGTTTTCTATTGACACAGTGAGAAATCTCAAAGAGGTTAAGCTGTGCAACACCTCGAGAACAAAAAAGTGTGACTCAAAATATATCCCACAGCAGCTGCCATGAAATAGATGCAAATCAGAGCAATGAGATAACAGCAGAAAATTTCTGTTTCACTTGCTGGAGGGAGTTAGGTGGCAGAGGTACCGCTATTGAAAGTGTCCAGTGGTCCAATCTTTCTGGAAACCAATTAGAAGTAGGTATCAAGAACATTAAAATTCGCCCTGACCGGTGTGGCTCAGTGTTGGGCATCATCCAATGCACTGAAGGGTCTCAGGTTCGATTCCCGATCAGGGTACACGTCCAAATTTCAGGCTTGATCCCCAGTAGGGGGCATGCAGGAGGCAGATAAGTGATGTTGCACTCTCATCGATGTTTCTCTCTCTCCCTCCTCTCTCTCCCTCTCTCTCTTTCTCTCCCTTCCTCTCACTCTAAAAATCAATAAAAATATTTTTTAAAAAGAACCTTAAAATTCTTTATGTACAGTGGCCCAGTAAATTCAGCCATAGGGTTCAAGTCAAAACCAAGAATCTTCAATTCAGACATTTCATTATGAAGATGTTCATGGAGGTGTTGTTTTCAATAGCAACAAATGTGAAGCAATCTAAATTATCCATAATGATGTGTCTATAGCATAGAAAATGCAGCAGAAAAAATGCTTGCAAATAATTTGCAATGCTCCTGATAAAATGTTAAGTAAATTAAAAGCTATATATGAAATTATGTTATCAATAGTATATATGTGTTTGTATATAAGGTGTAGAAAAGAGTAGTAGGAAATATACCAAAATGTCACTAGCAGCTGTCTGTGGATGGTGAGATCAAAGGTGATTTTTATTTTCTTTTTTATTTTTTTTTTATTTTCTTTATACTTCTCTGAGTGTCTCTAATCCTCTAATGGGCATGTGTGAGAGGACTTCTTTATTAGCTGAAGTTTTTTCTTTTTTTTCATCCTCACCCGAGGACATTTTTGCACTTATCTTCAGATAGAGCGGGTAGGAGAGAGGGAGGAAGAGAGAGAGAGAAACATCGACATGAGAGAGACACATCTACTGGTTGCCACCCACACGACCTCAACTGGGGCCAGGAACAAACTGCAACCAAGGTACGTGCCTTTAGTGGGAACCGAACCCGGGACTCTCTGGTCCGCGGGTCAACGCTCTAACCGCTGAGGCAAACCAGCCAGGGCATAGCTGAAGTTATTTTTTTTAACAGTCCTTAAAATCCTTACCTTTTTGTGATATATACTGATATATTTATACTATACATATTCATACTGAAATATCAATAGATGAAATATAATGATGTCCTGGATTTGCTATAAAATGATCCCGTGGTGGGGGGGTAAGGACAGTGGTGAAGTTACAGATGAAACAAGAATGGTCACGTGTTAATGACTGTTGAAGCTGGGTGATGGGTACACAAGGGCTCATCATATACTATTCCATCTACTTTTTTTTTTTAATCCTCACCCGAGGACATTTTTCCATTTGTTTTCAGACAGAGTGGGAGGGAGAGACAGAGAAAGAAAGAGAAACATCAATGTGAAAGAGACACATCGATTGATACCTCCCACACGACCCGACCGAGGCCAAAGACTGAACCGCAACCAAGGTACGTGCCCTTGACCGGAATCGAACCCACGACTCTTTGGTCCACAGGCCGATGCTCTAACCACTGAGCCAAACTGGCCAGGGCCTGTTCTCTCTACTTTTTTATGTGCTTGAAATTTTCCACGATAAAAGTATTTCTTTGAATGCCACCAAGTAGCTTAAAAAAAAGAAAAAGTACCAATTAACCAAGACAAAACCAATAGCAATTCACTAAAGTGTAATTTGACCATGGAGCTCGGTCTTCACCCAAAGCCTGCCACTTCCCCGATCCCCCTGGGGGAAGCCATGCCCATCAGCTGGCACCAGAGCCACCGCAAGCCTCTCATTCTGTGCCACTCCACACCCTCTTCCTGTGGTTTTGGCCTCTTCACCCATGTCAACCAATGCTACATTCCCTCAGCCCTACAGATATCTTAGCTCGAAAACAATTCACCTGGCAAATACGTGTGTGTTTTTTCAGCCCTAGTACTACAGATAAGCAAGACAATATGGATTTCAAATGCCACTCAGTCTTTCTGGCTCGCGTTTTCTCATTTGGAAGAGACGAGAGCGCGCAGGAGACATTCAGCCATTTGTGACAACAAAACAGAAATCAGCAAAAGGCTCAGTGTTGTAATTGTGAAACCTGCTGTCCAGAGGAAAATTCAAGAGCTATCAAAACAACGCCAAGTCTGGCAGCCTTGAGGAGCCTGTTCCGAGGGAAAGGCACAGGTTGTAAACTGGCGTCTGGTCCTCCCTGAGCCAGCGTCCACCCCTCTGGGCTGGATGGGGCCTCAGGGGCAGGCTCGTGGAAGGCCGGCTTCTTCTGGGTCAGGAGTTCTTGAACTCGACTCTAGAGCACAGCCCTGTAGGCCTCTCCTCTGACAAACTCTCCACCCTCAGACCTCTGAATGAGGTGCCCTCCTCTATATTCCCACAGCCCTCCAATCCCCCCAGGTGTAGATGCATCACTCTGGGGCCAGGCTCCAGCTGGATTCTGAGTTACATCAAAGCAAATCATTTGATCACAGATATAACTACAGAACATTTTGGCCCAGGATACAGGCTCAATAAATGTTTGAAGAATGAACACATTAATAAACCAATAAATTAATGAATTCTAAGCAGGTCTATGAATGGGGTTCAGATGGTCTGTGATACTGAATGTATGCTTATGAAGGTGCATTCCTCTGGGAGGGTCCATTACTTTTATTAGTGTATAAAGTGATTATGACTACCCCCCAAATCACCCCAAATTGTCTTAAATTCCTTGGGTGAGTATGTGGGTCTAGTTTTGAGGTGCCAGTGATTTTCAGAAGGGATCTTATTATTCTAGAATGAGTTTTTATTTTGTTTTGGGAAAACAGGCACAGTTGGGGAGAACAGAAAATCATCCACCTCTTTCAGGTCAGTGAGATTTAAAAGAGGAAAAGATACCAACTTCAACATAAATCACAAATGGAAACAAACTATCCTTCCAATTTCATTGTTTTCTTGGAATGAGTAACATGCTCACCTCCGTGGAAAAGAACAGGTGTCTGAGGATCTGCTGCGCATTAATTGAGCAAATATTCTTTCTCTGAATGCTGTAGGCTATTATTTGGTGGTTGTTTTTTTTTTTTACTCTGCACATGATTACCTCTTCCTCATAAATAAATAATTAGAAAGAACATATCCATTTCCCTCATATAGAGCACTATAAAATCTGAATGGAAACGCAAAGGATTTGGAAAGCAATTTCAGGTTTTGTTTTTCCCTGAAAGGTGTGAGGGGGGAATTAGGGGAAGTAGATAAACAACAGAATAGTCCCCAGAGCAGTTTCTGCCATAAACAAATGTTCAAAACACAGGGGATTACAAGAGACAAAAAAGGAATAATTTGACAACTGAAAAATCAGAGCGGGTTCAGGCTATCTCTTTAGAATACAAAAGTATTACTACAGTAAAATGTGCAAAAAATGTGAATATACTTTAATAAGTAAGCATGATGAACTGGATGCAACCGCAAATACTTCCCATTTGGAGATCGTTGGCAATTATTCTAAACATCGTCTTCTGGAGATGTCTTCTCAGCCAAAAACACTTCCACTAGTAAATATGATGCCGGCTGACCTACTTATGTTTATATTTATATATGTGTGTGAGAGTTGATATATACATAGGTCTTGTGCTTTTCAAATATCATCTACCCTTCAGGATGATGTAGAGTCCTTTGGGGATTTGAGGCGATGATGCAGGGCTCATAAATTCCTCCCCCATGCCAGGCAAATTTAAACTGAATTACTCATACACTTGCAGTTTAAAGTGAGATTGTTGGTTTTCAGCCAAATCTAAGAGCCTAAAGTACCAGGACTTGGAGACTTAAAAAAAAAAATTTTTTTTTTCCAAGGATTCGAGATGTGCAGAGTCTCTGCATTAAAAAGGACCTCACAGGTGGCCCAATCCCATCTTGCTAATGGGATCCCAACTTCTCCAGCCTGTTCCTGACAGACGGGCAATCACTCACAGCTCAGTCACATCTGACAGACATTTATTATTCGGTGAAACATCACAATTTTCTATTAGAGACCGAATTGCCAAAGCTTATTTCCCGTATCGAGCTGAAACTTGACTCCTTATAATTTCATCCTCTGGCCTCACTTCTGTCCCCAGGACAAAAAATTATTAAGGTTAAACCTTCTACCCCTTACCAGCCTATGGAGTGGTTGAACATAGCTCTCATATTCTCTCTGAGCTTTCTCTTCCCTGGGCTAAACTTGCCTAAATATTTCTTCTGAGACTCTCATCATATGTTATTTAGATCCTACACAATCCTGGAGGCCCTTCCCTTGGACACAACGCAGTTTTTTTTGTTGTTGTTGTTTTTTAAAACCTCACCCGAGGATATTTTTCCATTTATCTTCAGATAGAGTAGGGGAGGGGGGAGAGAGAGAGAAACATCAACACAAAAGAGACACATCGATTGGCTGCCTCCCGAAGGACCCCGACCAGGGCCAGGGACGAACCCCAACCAAGGTACATGCCTTTGACGGGAATCGAACCTGTGACTCTTTGGTCCGCAGGCTGACGCTCTAATTGCTGAGCCAAACCAGCCAGGGCCACACTGCAGTTTTTCTACATCCATCTTTAAATATTACCTCACTGCCCCCACAAGAACTAGGTCGAGTACACAGATAATGGTGGTAGCGTTGCTGAAGACATCTTCCACTGTACCACTTGGCCATCGCTCCTACGCCCCTGCTAACAGAAGCAAATTTTGCTTCAGTGGCAATTATCCGTTCCTGCAGAAGTATCCTGATGGTTATTCTCTACCAGTGAGGTTCAAGGGGTGGCATGTGACCCATTTCTGGCCAATGAATGTAAAGGAAGTCTACTCTAATGAAAGGATAGAGGATGAGAAGAAAGCTTCTTTTCTATTCCTTTTTCTTTCTGTTTTGAATGCTGGCCTGTGAAGATGTGATGGCCGGAAACAAGCAGCCATCTTGTGGCCAAGATGAACCAGCAGCTGAGGAAGGCCAAACAGAAGAATGAAAAGGATCTGAGTCCTTGATGGTTACTGAGTCACTACATCAGACCTGGGGCTCCTTGTTAAACAGCAAAACTGAATCGCCTCATGGTTTAAGCCACTGTTGGTCCAATATTCTGTTATTTGCAGCTGGAAGCACTCATCTCAATGTAAAAGGTACAAGGGAGCTATCACCGCTCTGGATTTGGACATTATCTTTCTAGAAATGCGGACTTCACTTTTTTAAGAGCTATATCACTACTTAGAATCAGAGGAGCATCTGCTCAATGCAAAACAATAAGCACATGACAAATAAAACCCCTGTGTCTGGGGATCACAATCTCAAATGCCTGAGGAGACTTGCAGTTAACATAACTCTGTGAATCTGGCTGGATGTGAATAACAGCACGTGAAGAGGCTTCCCGTGAACTTGACAATGCATGCCTCATCTAAAGGCATTAAAACTCAGGCATTTTATTTTATTTATAATTTTTATTTATTGATTTTAGAGAGAGAGGAAGGGAGAGGGAGAGAGAGATAGAAACATTGATGAGAGAGAATCTCAACTGGCTGCCTCCTGCATGCCCCCTACCAGGCATTTGGCCCACAACCTGGGCATGTGCCCTGACGGGGAATTGAACTGGCGACCTCTTGGTGCATGGATCAATGCTCAACCACTGAGCCACAATGGCTGGGCTAAAATTCAAGCATTTTAAATACTCTGGTGGTAAATAAAATACTAAAGCATCTGTGAGCCAGATTCAGCAAGCAGTTCACCAGTTCACGACCCTTGCAAAAATCATTCTCAGGTGAGTTGGGAAACCACATCTCCCCCTTCCTGCAAGAGTGTAAATTCTTCTTAAACCCTCAGTGCAGTCTGTAGTATGGGTTCAACACTTCAATCTGGAAAGGAAGTTTTGAATTTTAATTCCATCATCTGACATCTTAATCATTTTAGTGATGACAACCAAACTATTAATATCAAAATCTGTTGACTCTTTTGACTCTAAGCCACTTCCCTAAACCAACTGTTTTCAGAATGATTAGCCTAAAAGGGCAATAAAATAAGAGCAGAAGAATAATCCCCCAAAAACTGGGGTTCTGGTTGTGTAACGAAACAAACCACTGCAAAGATCAGGACCTTTATTTTCTCATCTGTACTTTGAGATTCTTTAATCAAATGTCCTGGGGCTGCCAGCTTCCCCAGGCCATCACTGAGTTACTTAATCCTTGGCAGAGATAAAATGAAAAACTATTTATGTCCACACCTTAAAGCCCTAAGCCCAGTGCAAACATACGATCCAATTGGAGTCATTTACTGCAAAGGTCACTGAGGCACTGTCCTCTTACAGACACTTCCACATTAGCCATAATTAATCTACAGTTGGCCAGGATAAAACTCATGGCAAGTCCAAAGAACTCAACGGAAGATTCTGGTTGTCCCAGTTAAGAAAATATGAGTCATTTTATGTGGGACTCTCCACTCCTCAGGGTTCTGTGGAATTCAGCCCCAGTTTCTTGAAGGAGATTTCCTCCTCACCCTTCATCATTTTTTTTCTGGTTATTAAAAAGTGCACGTGCATCGGAGAAAAATAGAAACTACAAAATATAGACACAATACCTAGCATTTCTGTGACAAGTAGGTATTATTATAAGTCAAGCACTGAGCTACATACTTTATATTCATCATCTCATTTAAATCTCACAACTCTGTGAAGTATTGTTCCCATTTTGAAGATGAAGACACCAAGGCTCAGAGCCATTAAGGAACTTCCTCATGATCATCACCCAGCCGGAGGTGATGGAGTCTGAATTTAAACCCAGACGCTCTAACTTGAGATCCAACTTATTAACCATGCTATAATGACATTTAAAAAAAAAATTCAAACAGCTATGAGTTTACCACCTAAAGACAACCACTGCTCTCATTTAGGTATGTTTCTCACCGGCTTTTTCTTGAAGGCCATACATTTTTCAGAGCCGAAAGGGGACTTAGAGATAATGTCACCCAAACCCTCGTTTCACAGGACAGCCCAAGGTTCAGAAAGGTGAAGGGCCTTTCTGGAGGTCACACTACCATCTGGAAATGGAATTTAGATCCTCAGACTCTTTGTCTAAGGTTTTGTGGGATCTTCTCACTCTAGTTGGTTGGTAGTGGCTTCCTGGGGGCCTGTGTTGAGAAGGATTGAAGGCCTGCGGGCCACAAGGACAAAATGCTACAGAAGATTCATGATGGCGACAGTGGACACAGCAGCGTGGCCGTGTGCACACCATGAGTTCGCCACCTAGCAGGAGCAGCCCTGGGCGGGCAGGGGAGTGCCCAGGCAAGGCCTCCTGACACACAACGGCACTGTCCTTCACCTCCATCAAGGGTCTCAAACCCAGTGCCTCCAGAACCAAGTCCGTAACACCAGTGAGTGGAGTGGGCAAGCTGAGGGCGGAAGAAAGGAGGGAAAGAGCACCGGCCTGTCCGAGGGGGAGGGGTGCTGTTTATCTTCAGCCAGCTGCTGCCAGGAGAAAACGGGCCTGGTGTGATCAGGCCTTCTGATTTTTTTCAAAGAAGCATGAACTTCGGATTTTAAAAAAATGGCATGTCTTTAAATGTTGGCAACTAACTTTAAAATGTTGGCAAGCGATTCAAATTTGAATAATAAAGAGAAGCGCGGGACAAACGAAACACACCAGTTAACCACACAACCTCGCCTTGGCATGATGGCCTTATCAGAAGCCACCAACTCTTATTACAAACCCCAAATTCCATTTGTCTCTTTCCCCTTCCCCCTCCCCTCTCCTCCCTCATCTCCATCTCCATCACTATACTTAGGGAAGCATTTCCACCTGAGGGTACCAAGGAGAAGATGAGCACTCCCCCTAGAAATTCACCAGACCATAGCTATCAAGGGTCCACGTGATTACCAATGGCCGCCAGGGGCCATCTGGAAAGTTCGTCACGCCTCTCGGTGATGCCTGTTGCTCTCCGATGACTTATGTGAGGAGGAGTGGATGACTGCATCTGCCATGCCTCATCGAGTAGGCTAAGTATAGGCCTCCCCACTCAGGAACTACCTGAAGCCTCTGGAGTAGGAGCCCAGTGAGCTCCACCAACATTCTCATGTGCATGTCTGCCCTTTCCAGGAGCTTTCCGTGTTTGAGGGAAAGGCCTGTCTCTCACATCCAAACTCCAGTGCTGCCAGGCTCCAGGGACACCAACTTCCTCCTCCTGCTGATGAGCGGTTACTCAGCAGTGTACACGGCCTTTTGTACGGAACCCCCCGATTTCTGCTAATCCCCTAGATGGCTGGTAATTATCTTCCCACTGCAGAGAAGAGGAGACTTGGCACACACCTGTGAAATCAGGCAGCGTTCAGGGAACAAACGCTGCATGGAAAGCCCTGAACTGTGCACAGTGTGGTGACTGCACCGGGAAACTGCAGCAAGCTGGCCACAGGACCAATGACTCCATTTGTTCAATCAACAAACATACACCAAGTAGCAAATGCAAAGAGCGAGATCAGCACAAAGTGCCAGAAACAACACCCATGCGGACTAGAAATTAACCTTACCAGAGGTAGAAAAAAGAACAGTTACAATAATTGTGGTACAAACAGAATACTCTGAAGCCACTTGAAATCATGTTTGAGAAGTCTATTTAATGATAAGGGAAAATTCCAAGAGTGCATAGTCAAATTTGAAAAAAAATAAAAGTAGGTTGTGAAATATAACTGAGTCAAAATCAGAGTGAGCACACTCAGTAACCTCCCTCTTTTGCTCCTAAAACATACAACTTATAGATAAATCTTTAGATATTTTAAATTTTACACAGTACTGCTTGGAAGTAAGAAAAGGGAATCACATATCAAAAATAGAGAGGACGCCCTAAAAATAAATGAATCAAAAGATGAAATTCTACAATTTCTTTTTTTTTATCCTCACCTGAGGACACTTTTGCATTTATCTTCAAATAGAGTTGGAGGGAGAGAGGGAGGAAGAGAGAGAGAGAAACATTGACATGAGAGAGACACATCGACTGGTTGCCACCCACATGAGCCCAACCAGGGCCAGGGACAAACTGCAACCGAGGTACGTGCCCTTAGCGGGCACCGAACTCGGGTCTCTCTGGTCCGCGGGCCGATGCTCTAACTGCTGAGCCAAACCAGCCAGAGCAGGACTCGACAATTTCAAGTAGAAATCAAAGCCACATGGTCCATGGAGGGATGGGTCCATTATGAGCCGCGGGAGCAGAAGTGCCAACATCCACCAGGGGATAAGGGGCAGAACTGGACCCAGAACCATGCTGCTAGCTGTGAATGGGGTTGAAACATCTGCACCATCCACCATGCGTCACAGCCAGAAAGGATGCCCCTGTCTGTGTCAAGGATCCAAAATGAACCCATATAGATGAGACTGGGACCCAAGCCTGCCCCTAGGGTATGTGATAAGAGATCTCTGATACAAGCTGCTGATATGGGGTCTGGTTTAAAACCGCACACCCTTACAGATATAAGGCAGGAGAATACATAAAACTGCCTTAAAAATAAGTTACAAACAAAAATTAGAGAATCCATGAGGACATCCAATGATCATACTCACAAAATGGAAGAATTCATACCTGAAGAAACAAAGATGCTAGAGCAATCAGAGAAGGACTTTTTGATAAGTATTTTTTAAATCCTCAAAGGGACAGAGGAGGGATTTAGATCCACAAAGTAAGAAGAGTTTTTTAATAAAACAAAAAAAAGTAGGAAGGCATGAAAAAGGACTATTTATCTAGGAAATAAATCATCATGGAAATTAAAAACTTAACAGATAGGCAAAACAATAGACCAGACACAAATAAAAAGAGCTGGTTAACTGGAGTATAGAATTGAGGAAATCTTCCCAAACACACAGAAACAGAGAACTTGGGGGAGGGGGTTTAAGATACACAGAGGATTGATGGAGAACCTACATATGAAGAGAATAGAGATAATGCTGGAGAGGAACCATCTGACAGATAATGGCTGGGATTTTTTCCAGAATTAAAGAAAAAACTCGATCTTCTGACTAAGAAAGCCCATAGAGTTCAAAGTAGTAAAGATAACCATATGGACAGAATAACCCTGAATTTATAACTATAAATAGAGCTTGAAAGAAAATAAACTCAAGTGTCAACAGTAGTTACTCCTGATGATAGGATTTAGAGGGAGATTTCCATTTTCTTTTTAAACTTGAATGTACTTTCTAGGTGCTCTACAATAAGAAAGACGTTTTTATAAACTGTCTGTGGAGGAGTATTTGTTATTTCAAATACACATATACACAATAAACACACTTTTAAAAGAAAATCTGTCCTCAAGGAACTTACACTCTAGTAGAGGAGATGGTATGTATAGAAATAACATCTAAAGCAAAACCCATGCATTAACCCACATGGACAGGTGTAGTTAACGTCTATGCCTTGCATTTCCCCCTATGGAGCAGTTAGAAATAGGGGGCACAAGGAAGGGGGAGGTGTGGACACTGAGCAGAAATGTAAAGTTCTAGTGTACATGTTCGATTTACTAGGGGCCATTACTGCAACAGCATGTATTCCTTTTGGACGGAATCAAAAGGGCCAAACCAAAATGTGGTTAGAATTTATCTACATCAGGCAGTATTCCCACCTCTAACTTAATTATATCTCAAGACCACCCACTGATAGAAGCAAAAATTAACATCTTCACTGCAAATTCAATTAACACCACAAAAATCTGTCACTTGACACATTTCAATTATTATGAAACTTTGTTCTTTTTTCAAGGGCCAAGGAGACTGAGGGAAAGGTAAAAATGGTAGGGAGGGGTATTCAATTTAACGGATAAACAAATTAAGTACTGTTATTATCCACAGGGGCACTATCATGTTACCAATTTAGAAGCGAAAACACAGTTATGTTCTGGGCTTTACCAAGTGAACATCATCGTTAGGGGGAAATAGGCCTTGTCAGTTTGGGGAGATTCAGACTTCGTGGCCAGCACACCCAACCGAGCAAGGTGGGGTTTCAGGCAATGTCCAATGACTGCTTCATCGGAGCCAAACAAACTGCATTCAGCATTCAGCTCCGAAAGAAACAGGTGGCAAAGGCACTAGCCAACTTGTGTTACTAATGGCAAGAAGGGGCTGTTCACATCTCAGACAATCTCTTTCTTTTTTTTTTTTTTTTTTAACACATCCAGGTTTTCCAAAATACCACTCTTTAACCCACCCCTTCTCAACATCACCTCCACATCCCACACATGGGACCCAACATATAATATACCCCAACCTTATCTCCACTCATGTATCTGATTCCTTGCCATCAAGACCAACTCGGAAAGCCCCGACAGTGAGGAATATCCAGTTTCATCTCCCGTGTGCCATTTCCTGATTCCCTTTTCTCCTTTACTCTTTTTTTTTTTTTTTTTCAGTCCTCACTTGAGGATATGTTTTTTATTGATTTTTAGACAGAGAGGAAGGGTGGGAAAGAGACGGAGAGAAACATCAATGTGAGAAAGAAACATCAGTCAGTTGCCTCCCCCACACGCCGCGACCGGGATTGAACCTGCAACCTAGGCATGTGCACTGACTGAGAATCGAACCCGCAACCTTTTAGTGTATAGGAAGACGCTCCAACCAACTGAGCTAGCCGGCCAGGGCATCTCTTTTCTTCTTTACTCTTAAGTGAGGTCACACTCTTGTCCAATCCCCAGAAGGCAGTTTTATTGCATAGGAGAGGAGGATGCTTCCTCCCATAGTCCTTGGACTTCTCAAAACTCCCTTTCTGATGCCCTGTTCAAGAGAGGAGCAGCTGCTGGTGTGGTAAGTCAGAGCCTGGCATTCACAGGGGGGGTCACTGCATATCAAGGGGGTGCTCAGCTATGAGCCCATTCGCTGTTCCTGCTGCCTGGCCTGCAGTCGGATGTATGAGTCAGGAGAAAGCCTGAGCCACACACCTGCCAGCTCAGACATCTCAGCCTGAGCCTCAAGCCACCTCCTCCAATTCAGCTTGTACCAGATTTCTCCACTGCTTGTGCTGGACCCTAGTCAATCCAGAAATTTCACTTTCAATATGGCTACTGTTTTCTGTGTATTACTCCTTCGGTCAAAACTTCAGAAGGGAGGAGGGATTGGTGGTGATATTTAGATCCCCAAATCACACTCTGAATCCCTGCTGGAAACTGCTGTTCTCCTCCTTCCTAATGTCTTCATTGGAAGGCCAATCACTCAGCTGGCTACTTGATGCACCGCTCACCAGGCTCTGATTTGCTGCACCTTTTCATGACTCAGTACCTTCCATAAAATACAATTCCCTGACCCTCCTGAAGATGGGATGACAAAGATAGAGAATAGGCTTCACTTTGGTAGGATGTAAAATCACAGCTAGGGACCAAAAAAAAAAAAAAAAAGAGAGAGAGAGAGAGAGAGAGATGTAGTTCCATCACCCACTGTGTGTTCTTGGCCAAGTCTAACTACTCTATGCCTCAGTGACTTTATCTGAAAGTTTCAAGATGCTCTTGCAGACTCTACGTCCCTCTCCAGCTCTGAAATGGCCCATACATACATTGGTGGCAGGACATATCTACTTCCTACTTTTTTCATCCCAGAAAGGAACCCCAAAGCTGAGAAGTGTCTGGGAAATGCTCAATCACACATGGGAATTTTGCTAGGCTGCAAACCATTTAAAATGAATGTTTAATAAGATACTGCATCAGTTATGTACTTGGGCTGAATGTACTGCAGCCCAGGAGACCTGAAAGAATTAATACAGTTCCCAAAGGAGCTGGTGGGAATTGCTGAGGCAGAGGCAGAATCTGATTTGATGAATACAGAAGTGCTTTGAGAGCATCAGAAAGAAAGCGCTATGACAAATCTCTGCTCGCTCTATTAGGATGTCTCCGGCTACCTAGGGAGCATGCTTCAAGAAGGTCTCAGGCCTGGGGACCATGGCACACAAGTAAACTCACCCTTTCCTTCCCTTCCTGACCCCTAATCTCTTGCTGGGGCTTAGACAGAGGTACAGTACACCCACAATTCAAATTCTTCCTTTTTGTCTCACTCCTCTCTTTGCTTCTTCCTTCTGTCCTGGTTGTTTCTGTCCTTCCACTTCTGCACAGTTCTCAAACCAGGCCCTCATAACATCTCACTCCTATCTTTAAGTCTCTCTCCTCTCTTTTCCCAACCAACACTCCCATCTGGTCCACAGAAAGACCTTCCTTCTCATTCTAAGCCAAGAAATTTGGACACACTTCCCTTCATTCTGACACTCTCAGACTTCAGTACGAAAACCCAGCCTTGTGGGCCAACCCCTCCATCAGAGGCCAAGGAAACCCTGCTCGCTCCACCCCAGAAGCATGTAGGAAAAGATCGGGCCCTCCATGCTCTGGGTCTGCAGTCAGTTCTCCTCTCCACTCATACCCGCTCCCCTAGAGGAACACTCTCTTGTGGCCTTTAGCCCAGGGCTTCTCAAACTTCCCACCCCTCTTGCTGCCTCTCTCTACTCTTTTGTCTTTTACCTAAAAACTTTGCATTTTGTTGCACAACACACCCACGCTGATCTTTTTTGAAACAGTTTTAGTCACCACAAGAGGAAAAAATGGGCATTTACCGCAAAACAACCTGGCAAAATTGATACAGGAATACAAGCCCATATTGTTTCAGGTGGCCCCAGGCTTGCATCTGTACACTACTTAGAAATCTCCAGTCATCCCACCACCCTATCATACTTCTGAGTTTTCCGAGTTCTTCCTGGCACACCCAAGGTGCCTCTGAGTACCCCACTTTCAGACCCAGGACAACAAGCGTTTCCATTCATTTCTGGTTTGGAGAGGTAGGACCTGGTTCTCACCAGGGTCAGTGACCACGACCCCTTTTCTCAGCAAGGTAGATACCAGGGACTCCCGAAGACCTTTGGTGGTTGTCCTGTCACTGGCATATTCCAGAGTCCTGGCAGCCCATCACCTCCCTTCCTTACCTTATCAGCCATGATCATAGATGCGCCCCCGTGGATGCCCAAGATGGGGATGAAAGTCTGTGAAGAGATAAAATCCAGCATCTGGGCCACGGCCTCCTGGTCGGTGTCGTCCCCAAACACGAGGCCGTGGATGCGCGCCCCGGACATGAGGTCGCACACATGTGTGATGAGGCTCTTGGGGTCGGTGCGGTTCATCAGTAGTGCTACCACGTTCACGTCCAGGGGCAGCCCAGCCGCCTGCTCCGGGCCCCACAGGGTTCGCAGTTCACGCTCCGTCATGTCGTGGCTGTGACCCAGCAGCACCGCGATGTTCAGCGCCGGGGTACCCTTCTCCGCCGCCGCACCCTGCGCCGGACCGCGGCAGACCAGAAGCGCCGGCAGCACCAGCAGGGTCCAATAGCCCAGTCTGCCCATAGTCGCCACTTATGGTCCCTGCAAGGTGGAGAGGGAGAGTCGGCCGCGGTGAGCGAGGGTTCCAGACGAAAGGGATTGCTGACCCTGCCCCTTGCTCTACCAGCCAGGTAGAGAGCCCACCCGCAGCACAGGCTGCCGGAGACACCTACTCCATTCTCTATCCCCGACGCCATCCACGTCCCTAGACCCATCTCCAACTCGATCCAACTTCAATCAGAGCTAATTCTCCATCCCCGGCGGTAAATCCATCTTCGCCTCTACCCTTCTTCTCATCCCCCTGTCTCCAGCCTCTTCTTCATGCCCGACTCTGCCCACATCTCCCACCGCATCCACCAAGTTAGCTGCAGACCACCGCCCCTGAGCGTAGGCGCACAGAGCAAACCTTCCACCCACTCCTCTCCCACGCCGGCTAGAGCGGACCAAGTTACCGACCCCGCCCCCTGCTCATAAGGAGCGAACTACAGACCAGCCTCGGCGTGCGGAGGCGGCACAGCGACAAGGCAATCCTGCTCCAGTACAGAGGCGAGTTGATTGACCCCGCCCCCTGCGAGCGCGTGGGATGCTGCACAGACCTGGCTCTCCGCCGCACCCGCTGCAGACCCCGCTCCTCTCCTGCAGGGCACACCCCAAGCGCATGGGAGTGAGAACGCTCGCTCGTGCGCTCCAGGCTGCGGGGCGCCTGAGGGAACTTAGGGCCCGCCCCCCTAGCACCAAGGGGACCTGAAGAAAGTGGCCCCAGGACCAGGCCCCTACAAGCGCGCGTTCACACACGCGCGCTCACACACACACATCCTCTTTCACGCGCGCCGTGTGCAATGCAGAATTCCGGAGAGGAGGCTCGTCCTGCCAAGGACTTGCGCATGGGAGCTGGCAAAAAACGTGCGTGGGGCTAAAGGTAGGCTCCCAAACAGCTCTCCGACCGACGTGAACTGTATAGCCCTTCCCCAGGCTTTCCACTTTAGGTTCTGTTACCAAGTCTTAGGTGCACGTGGGCAGTGGGGCTCTACACGCTCACAGGCAAGAGCGCGTTTCTGCGCACATCTGCAGGCCGCTGTAGTGGTGCCCACCGCCATCCGGAGTCCGCCCATGGGCTCAGGCGGTACACACATATGCACCGCGCCAGGTGCACAGCCGCGCGTGCCTGCAAATACCAGCACAGTCGTGCACGCGTGCACAGGCACGCGCCCCTCGGGCCGGGCGCTGTCAGAACCAGGGGAAGTTGGGGCGAACTCACACCGACCTCAGCGCTCTACCAGAGAGCACTGCGGTGCCGCAGCGCCCCCTGGTGCTCCTCCCTCGCCTAGCTACCGATGCTCCCTCTCCCGCTTTCTCTCTCCCTCTCTCCCTAGATCTTTCTCCCGCTCTCGCTCCAGTCGTCCTCCTTCTACCCATCCCGCCAAGCCCAGGTCTCCCGCTGGGACGTACCTGTAGCCGGAGAAGGTCGAGGATGCAGTGGGGCGCGCTGCGCGCACGAGCATCTCGGCCGCCTCAGCAGCCACCGGGTTTAGCGGGTTCCCGCATGCTGCGGCCCCCGCGCGCTCCCCTGGCTGTCCCGCGCTGTCCGCATCGCCCCCACGGGGGGCGGCTATCCCAGCCGGAGGCTCTGCAGCAGGGCTCTAAGGGGACGGAGAAGAAACGGAGAGGCAGGGTCAGCCCACGGGTCGAGGGAACGGGGCTGGTGGGGGGCGGGGGGCGGTCAGGCCGCAATCTGCAATGTTCACAGCCCCTCTGTGCACACAAGGGGTTCGACCGGAGAGGGAAAGCTGAAGCTCCGTGACCGAGACGCCCCCAGACCGGTCCGATATGGAGAGCTCAGCTCCAGAGAGCACAGGAGAACCGGAGCCCCAGTTTGTCCACCCACGAGAAGCTAACTGGGCACCTCCACCCTCACCCCCTACCACCTCCCCAGCGCCGGCTGCTGGGAGTTGTGCGGCCAGGAGCTGCTGAACGAGGGAGATAGGGAGAGAAAGAAAGGGGAATAGGGGGGTGATGGGGGTATAGCTGAGGGGTGAGGGGGGTATAGCTGAGTTTTCGATGAGCCGGCAGGAGGAGAGGGGGAGGTAAAAGGACTCGTGCTCCCGCGGTCCCAGATCCCCGAGGGAGGTGCGATCATTCCCATACAAGGACTCTAGCGGTCCTGCCGCCCCCTCCTATCCAGGCCTTCCGCCGTCCTCTTCCCAAAGGGGCCCCGCGTCCCGCGCCAACACTCACCGCAGCCTCTCTCCACATAGTTCTCAGCAGTGGCCGCTCCTGGTCATCTCCAGGGCTGATGGTTGCGGCCGCGACTCTCAGTGCTCACCCGGCCCCATGCTCAGGCTCAGCCTTCGGAGCCTCCCTCAAAGAGCCAGAGCTTTCTGCCCCACTCCCGACAGCAGCTGCCCTGTCCTCTGAGCACGCCCGAGAGACCTCTCCGCAGCCCAGGCTCAGGGCTGGTGTGAGGGCGAGTGTGTGTGAGAGTGAGTGTGGGAGCGCGCGCGCTTGTAGCCGGGGATCCCCGCGGTCCCCGGCCGAAAGAGGCGCGGGCGGGGGAGGCAGCTCCCTCCAGGCCCTTCGCTGCGAGGCCAGCTCCGCGCCGCGCGTTCAGCTCCCCACTTCACGGCGGGAGTCCCGAGAGCGTCTGACCACCCTGGTTCACAGCACTGGGAAAGCACTGGGAAAGAACGTGCTTCTGCTGCGTCGCCTCGGAAGAAGAGGAGGAGGAAGGCAGGGGCGCCTCCACGCCAACTTAGGGACTTGTTCCCAGTCAGTGAGACGCTGCAGCCCCCGCGAAAGCCAGAGAGGCTTGGAGCTTCGGCAGGCGAAGGCGTCTCCCGCCCTCAGCCGCTTTCCCCGGAGGCGGGCCGAGACAGACCCCGCAGTCCCTTGGCGGCGGCGCCGAGCGCTGCCACCCGCTCCCAGAGCGCACGGTGGCGACAGGGCCAGGATAGGTGGCTGGCCGACCGCGGGGGCGCCTGCGGCGGCGCGTGCCGCTATCCGTGGTGCTGAAATCACGCTCTCCACCCGCTCCGGGGCGTCTGGTGCAGCTGAAGAATCAATTATTCAGAGCTCCGCTACAGCTAGCTTCCTCCTCCCCCAGTGCCTTGCGCTGAGTACAGCAATCCCCCCTTCACACACAAACGTGAACAACACACACACACACACACACACACACACACACACACACACACACACACACACGGGATATATTCCAATGTTTCTCCCTATTTTCTTTGCCACCCCCCGTAAGGGAACGCACTCCTCTGGTCTCAGAGTCAGAATCCTAAAAGTAAAAACATCTTTACATTTTCCACTTGCTTCCTTCTTGTTTTCTAAGTTATACCAAATGGAAGTCGCCTTGAGGCCCCTAGTTCTAAGCTCCCAGCAGAAACGAGCCAGAGAGCATGGGACTGCCTCAGTGTGTGGGGCCTGGCTAGCTTGACTTCTGGCGACTGGGCATGAAAAGCATTGTCAAGCAAGGATCACTGCCCTTTTTACACTCTACTGAATCTCTTCCTCCAAAGCTCATCTCTGCTTTTCTCTCTTCATGCCCCGGAAGGAAAGAGGCCTTAAATTGTAAGAGGTTGTACAGTCACTGTTCTAACCCTGCATCCTCCACTTATCAGCCTGATATCACCTTTGAGCTGGTAATTTGTCTTCCCCTTTTTATTGCTATAAAAAAGATCTACTTCTCAGGGTTATTTTGAAAAGAAAATGGCATAGCCTTGGTAAAGAAGCCAACAAGTTCCAGCACATAGTAGGTGCTCAATAAATATGAGGTCTCTTCAAGGTTACCTAGTAGGGAAGGTACTCCTTCCAAGAATGCAGATGTGCCTATTGAAATGGAGACAAAAGGGGGCACAGTTCCTGAACACCTATGGGTTTATTATAAAGCTGGTTGTCATATGTTGAGTTCTCTAGAGTTTTATTATCTAAAAGACAGAGAAAGGATGAGAGAATTATAGAAGGTAAGTGAAAGTGAAGGGTTGTGTGATATAGGGAGAGAATAGGGAAGTGCTCCCTTTCTTGGGACTGTAATTGGGCTGAGCTGGGTTAGGCCCTTTCCTTGTATAGAGATGATCATTTCTTGGACCTCGGCACAGGTACAGGATCCTAATTTGAGGACTCACAAGAAAGTTAGATATTTTATTCAAATGAAGTATAAATTAAATACAATAAAGTATACTTCTCTTAAGAATTCAGTTCAAGGGTTTTTTGTTTGTTTGTTTGTTTGTTTGTTTTAATCCTCACCCGAGGATATTTTTCCATTGATTTTCTAGATAGAGTGTAAGGGAGGGAGAGAGAGAGAAACATCTCTGTGAAAGTGAAACACCAATCAGCTGCCTCCTTGTATGCACCCCGCCAGGGATCAAGCCTGCAACCTAGACATATGCCCTAACCAGGAATCCACTGGCAACCTTTTGGTGCATGGGACGATGCCCAACCAACTGAGCCACAATGGTCAGGGCACAATTCAAGTTTTGAAATTGTTTGCATCTGTGTAGATCATCACCCACAGCAATGTATAAATATTTTCATCACTCCCAGAAAGTACACATGTGTCCCTTCATGATTAATCCCACTTCCCCCTAATAGAAAGTACAATTTTGATTTCTAATACCCTATACTAGCTTTGCTCATTTTCAAACTTCATATAAATAGAATTCTACATTGTATATTTTTTTGGTGACTAGCTTTTTCCACTTAACTTAATGTCTGGGAGATTCATACATGTTGCTGCAAATAACAACTTTTACGTTTTTATTGCTGAGTAGCTTTCCATTGTATGAATAATTCACACTTCACATTTCCATATCTGTAAAGCTTTAAAATACTGATGCCTGCACCCACTTTAGATCTTCTCCATCAAAATCTTCAGTGGGGCCAAGTGTGTTTATTTGTTTTAATTTTATAGACCATTCTGATGATGCCCTGGTTAACAGTCACTACACATTCATTCTTGTATATCAGTGCTGACCCTGAAATAGTCTTCGATGAAAACTATTGGTATGAAGAGTTTAAAGTTATTTGTGACCAGATTTGTAAAAGGGTAGATCAAACAGATGTGGCCTTTTTTTGAATAGAAAAAGAAGGAACAATCTGCCTCTGAAGACAGACACAGGCAGCTGGAGTTGCTCTAGGCTGGCCCCAGTATGGAGAACCATTTAAGGTTGGCCACCTAGAACTCCACCACACATGTGGAGACTCAGACAGTGTGTATGTTATGACAACTTTACTCCATGCTTTGCTACAATACTAAACCCACCACACAGCTTAGGATGCTGAGCAGGACTTTGCTACTCAAGACCTTCAGATGGAAAACCTTCATAGCAGCTATGCTGACAAAGACTGTATTTAAAAAAAAAAAAAAAAGGCCCTTAGTCAACACTGTTCTGCAATTTTTGCCAGTTGGTTTTATTGCCAATCACATCATTAAAGTAACTGAAATAACCTAGTCTGCTCTTAAGGAACAAATTGTTTCCGTTGTTTTCAAATCAACTGATTTATCTTCAAATGCTCTACTAAAAAAAGGACCCCCATGGTTGCCCCCATGCTTTGAGCCACTTAAACACTGTGGTTAAAAGCCAACCAGCATATCATTTTCACAGGCGAGAACTAAAATGAGCCACTCATTGATTATGTTTCTCTTTATATATCTATTCCCAAAGGAAATCAATAAAGAATTATAGTATTTTGAAGCTGAAAGACCTTTAGAGACTATCCTGTATGGTATATTTTCTGTTTTCAAATAACTTTGGGGAACTCTGCCTATCCAAATCACTTTAAGGTGAATTCTTATTTTAAGGATCTGAGAAGTTCTGCAGTTTAAAAAAAAAAAAAAGTTTTTATTAATCCAGCAGTATTCCAAAAGAAATTCTTCATGGAAACCTATTTTATTCTACATAGTAGCTGTGATCACCATACAGAGCTATTGTTTCTTTTAATGCTTTTTGAGAATTTCTGACCTGGCCCTTTGTTTTGCATATGGGGGACAGAAGACTCAAGTGGGACTAACCAACTTTAGTACTATGAGACAAGAGGCTAAAGGCAAAATTTGAAGCAGGATCCAGAGTTTTTGCTTTAACTGTCTGGTGTGCAAAATAAAGTGTGCGTATTTGCATTCTACAAGGTTATTGGGATTCCAAAGTAGTATGATAGAATCCTGAGAGAAGGACAGAGGAAGAAAGTAATTTAGGATCACTGAGTAACCTGAATGCCAGACTAGCCACCACCTTTAGGAATTGTTTTCCAGTGCTAATCTACCTTCACCATCCCTCCGAATTTCAGCCTGTGGGTTCCAACTCTTGTGCAACCATGGTCCTAGCTTTCTTGACCTTGTCTTTTGTGTAGCGGCAGGTAAACAGAATTTACCTGTCCTGTGCCAAGGCAGATATCACTAACCAATCCTTGAATTATTTCTCTCAAAGATAGAACTTTATAAGCTTGTTCATTTGTAGATACTCTGGGTAGCCTGATACATTGATTAGAGTTGCCTCTAATTTGCCATGCCTGATTTAACAAGTTCTCATAGATTCTTGATTTTAGTGCAACCTGACTCTGATTGCCTATATTTCCTTCACTTTCTCTCAGATCCTACTTTCTATGTTACCTGATGATCTTAAGGACTTTTTCCTCCTTAGACCTCAGTTACCCCATTTGTAAAGGAAAGGTTTAGACCAGGCAAGATGAGCTCAAAGCTGCCCTCCACGTTTGGCGTGCTATGATTCTCTGACTTTCTTGAAGATCTTGACCCTCGGATCAACAAAGGCACTAGTTAATCCTTTCACAATAACTTATTCAAAAGGCTACAAATCCCTTCCTGCCCCCATGACCCATTCAGGTATCAATAGTTCTAATCAGCCCTGGCCACACAGATCAGTTGGTTAGAACATCATACAGATGCACCAAGGTTGTGGGTTTGATCTCTGCTTAGGGCACATACAATAATCAACCAATGGATGCATAAATGAGTGGAAGAATAAATGGATCTCTCTCTCTCTCTCTCTCTCTCTCTCTCTCTCTCTCTCTCTCTCTCTCTCTCTGTCTGTCTTCCCTTCCTTCCTCTCTCTCTCAAGTCAATAAAAAATAAAATAAATAGTTCTAATTAAAGGGCTAGGTTTTTTTTCTAAACAAATCCACTGCTAGTCTTGAAAACTAAAATGAAGGTAGCAAAAAAGATTTTGTTCCTCATTGGTCTTTACCTAATGCAACTCAGTTTCCTCCCTTATACTAGACAGGAACTTGGGAGGCACCAAGGCAGACCAAAGAGAAAAGAATAGTGAGCTGGGAGTCAGGAGTCTATATTCTACTACTTTGGGAAAAGTCACTGACTCTCCGGGCCTCAGCTTCTTTATTAATAAAATCACCCTGCCTCCTCCAGCACTGTGGTAAAGGTTGTATAAGGTCTTAGTGTGGATCCCTCCGAGAACAGTAAGGTTTCTGCACCCAAATCCAATATGTATGTTGGGGGGGGGGTCCCACACCAACAAGCAATTATTGGACACCAGCTGGGTATCCTAAAATTCAACTCAATTCTGACACTATTTACCTGGAGACAGCACCAGATTCCACAGGTTGGGGGCTCAATCCCACAAGACTGCCCTCCACTTCAGATGCCAATGGAAAGACCAGGTTGTTACCTGTGCTTCTATAAATCAGAAGATTGGTTGGCTATAAATCAGAGATTACCGTGTCCCCTTCCTTGGGTTTGATTAATTTGCTAGAGCGGTTCACAGAACTCAGGAAAGCAATTTACTCACTAAATTTCTGATTTATTACAATGAGTAATAAAGAATACCAATCAACAACCAGATTAAGAGATGCACAGGGCAAGGTATAAAGAAAGAGCACAGCATGCCACTCTCCACTTTCCCCAAACCTCCGCCTGTTCATCAATCCGAAGGTTATCTGAACCTCATCTTTTTGTTTTTTTATGGAGGTTTTATTACATAGCCATGATTGATGAAATCATTGGCCATTGTTGATTGAACTCAATCTCCAGCTCCTCTCTCCTCCCTGCAGGTCCAGGGGAGGGGCTGAAGTCTCCAGCCCTATAATCACTGGCCAGCAATCAAACCCCATCTCTGGTGCTTCCCCAAGGTCACCTCATTAACATAACAAAAGATACCTTTGTGATCTCTTCACTTAGGGAATCGCAAGGGTTTTAGGAGCTCTATGCTAGAAATGGGACAAAAAACAAATACATGTTTCTTCTCATAAACCGCAATATCACAAGCAGACCCTGGGATAAGGATCTGAGAACCTGGGTTTATGTGGGAAGTGATCCAGAAAACACAGAAGGAAGAAGGGAGGAAGCCAATAAAGCTTGAAGTAAGAAGGGTGGCCACTGGGAACAACTAAGTCCCAATCCCTCTGAAGACAGGCTGAGAGACTATGTAGAATACATCTCAGAATAATCCCACCTGATGGCAAGGAATAGGGGTGGGAGGATTTATCCATCCTCTCATCCTTCATTGGTTGGGGTCACGCTTGGGATCTCCCCACCTTTCCAGCCTACCTTGTGCACAGAGAAATGCAGGAAGCCATCAGGTGCCCATGGATTTTCTACAAGTGACTCTGTAGACAGGGTGAGCCAAGGAGATGTGAGTGGGCCACTACCACACTCCCTCACAAACCAGGAAGGCATGGATCAGGTGAAGAGAAGAGAAGGGACAGAGGGAGAGAGATGGCCTCTGCTGTGAAATCAGCCTGAGCCTTTCACTGCTTGGGCTTCAGAGAGATGGAAGCCAAATATCTATGTCACCTTCGAACAGCCAATCAACCCTGCCTGCTAGGAAACATGGCTCCGTCAGTGTTCTGGACTCTGATCAACCAAATCAGCAACACCCTCTGTAAGGGGAAGAGCAAGGAGGAGCTCCTGCAGTACAGCCGGCCGGGTCATGTTGGTGCACCTTCTCACACTCACTGATGCAGGGCAGCTTCTGTGCCCAGAGGAGGGCAGGCCTCTCCAGGAAATCTCTTCCCTTACAGGCTCAGACTTGACTGTGAAGATTCACTGACCTGACCTAAAGCTCTCTCACTCTCTGTGGTTAGGTCAGAACAGAATCTCAGGACAGGGCTTTGAAAGCCCTGAAGCCAGACCACTTAAGAGCCATTTCCCAAGGCCAGAAGTACTCAAAAGTCTCATCATTCACCCTGCAAATAAAGAGGGAGATTTAGTCAATTACAACTCTGATTCATAAGTCTGTGCTTAGGAAGAAGACTTCTCAGGGAAACATTTGGATGCCAAGGAAAGAGGTCATATTTCCTGGAGCCTAGGATCACTGAAGCATACCATCTCGAGGCTGCAGTGCCTATGGGCATCATCAAACCTCCAACACTGCTCTGTAAAGATGAGGACACTGAAGCCTGGAAGGAAGGTGCTGAAGGTTACACTGCTACGAACATCAGACACGGTCTCTTATTCACGTCTTCTTGTCACAAGAACAACCCTTTCCCCACCCATGAATGCAGACGCTGCTGGGCGTGAATTCCAGTACAGGTTGGCAAATGGAAAGTCACTGTTTCTTGCTATTCCTTGAGGGGGGACAGTCCTTGGGTACCTTTGGTGTTTGCATCATAACTGGGAAGCCTATGGGGATTTGGGTGTCCTGTTCCCTTTGGGTTGGGAGTTGAGATTGGGGATAAAGAAGGAAAGAAAAGATGACCCAGTTACTGAGTTCTTCCATCAGAGAAATAACTCGGGGCATCAACTATCCCACTTGGAGCACTCAGTGTTAGCAAAACAGGGATTGTCTAGCAGTGGAGGGCCGACCCTGCCCGAGTTCACCACTAGCAACAGGCAGGGCTAAGATTTTAACATGTGTATCTGGCTCCAGAACCCACACTTTGAACCAGTACATAATCTGTATCAGTCCCTAATTAGCTGGGCCTTTTTACATGGGTCCTCTTAACCTCTCTGAGGTCCATGTTCCTCCTCTCTTAGGGTACAAGAATGTCAGATCAGCAATTGCTAGTGTTCAGACGTGTCATAGCAGCAGAACCCCTCTGTAAGGCAACTCTCACACGTAATCCTAACATGGGAAGCAGCAAAAAGTGGCATTTCCATCTCAGGTTAAAAAGGGGGGAAGAGGTTGGGAGTCTGATGTTCATCCTTAGCTTCTCCTCCTCCCCCAAACTCCACCCCCATCTCTTCCATAGCTCCTGATGGAACTCTGGGACTATGATGAACACATTTTGAAAATATGGTCCACCCTGCATTGTGCAGAAGAAGAAACTGAAGACCTATGAAGAGCAGGGGACTGAAGAAAATTACTCAGCAGTAAGAGACTGAGCAAAAATTTGCCCAGCCGGTGTGGCTCAGTGGTTGAGTGTCGACCCCTGCACCAAGAGGTCGCCAGTTTGATTCCTGGTCAGGGCACATACCCAGGTTGTGGGCCCAATCCTTGGTGGGGGGCATGCAGGAGGCGGCCAATTGATGTTCTCTCTCATCAATGTTTCTATCTCTCTCTCTCCCTTCCTCTCTCTCTAAAATTAATAAAGAAAAAAAAATTTTTTTTAAAAACTGAGCAAAAATTAGAATCCAGAACCCGTGAGCCAGCCAAGCTTTAAAGATTAGAAACTGAACCCTGGTTCTGAAACTTACCAGCTGCATGGCCCTGGGTAGGTCCCTTAGCCTCTCTGTGTCTCAGATTCCTCACGATAAAATGGGGATAATAGCACTTAAATATGGTGGTGTGTAAGGAATAAATTAAATGAGATAATATACATAAAGCACTTAGCATGAGCACAGCCATAGTAAGGGTTTAACAAATATCAGTAATTCGTATGCTTATCACTGCTTGATAGGCCCCTGGGGGCCTAAAGAAGAAGGTGTCCTGGGATGTTCTGTCCCCTGACGCTCTGACGCCTTCCCTGGGCTGAGTACTCCTGCGCATGCTCAGGGCAGTGAGGCCCACAGGGCGGAGGAGGCACCATTGCCTGGTCCTAGCTTTCCAGCTCAGTGCGTCCCAGATGGTGCCCAGAGGGGAGCTGGCAGGGGACACATTGGCAAAGCCTCCCTTCCCTTGCACAGTTCACCGAGCCACGCAGGGCCCAGAAGCTTCACGCTGTAGCCTGCTCTGCCAAGGAGGCAGCCTGCCCAGCCCAAACTGATGGAAGACAGGCGTGGCGAGCCCAGGGAGCGGCCTGTGCTCCAGCCTCCAGAGGGTACAGGTGAGGCCCTTGTCCAGCTACCCCTCCAAGATCCTCCGGTTCCCCGAGCTTCTCCGTGAGAGGGAGAGGGAGGGGCTTAGTCAGAATCCAGCCCCACCCCACGTGACCTGAGTTCATGTCTATCTTAACCCTTTTTCTGAAAGTAATAGCTCTTAGAAAAGAACTATGTAGTAAAGGGAGATAAACCCTTCACTAAACACAGGAGAAGTCAGTTCCTTTTTTTTTTAAATTTTTTTTTTCCTTTATTGATTTTAGATGGAGAGGGAGACTGAGACAGAAACATCGATGAGAGAGAACATCCATTGGCCGCCTCCTGCATGCCCCCCACTGGAGATCAGGCCCACAACGTGGGCATGTGCCTTGACTGGGATCAAACTGGTGACCTCTTGGTGCATGGGTCGATGCTCAACCGCTGAGCCGCACCAGCTGGGCGAGAAGTCAGTTTCTTCATCTGGGGGAAAAAAAAAATAGAGGTAATAATAGTGATTTCATGGAGTCATTGTGGGGATTAAATGATATATCACACACAGTGTTTGGAATAGTGCATGCCACATGGCAAATGTTCAATAAATGTTAGCCTGTCAGCTTCTGTGTCATGTGCATACTTACTTCCACACTATGGCTCAGTGGTAAAAGCACAGACTCTGGAACCCCTCTACCCAGACCCGGATCTTGGATGTAACTCTTCCTCTCTGTGTGGTCTTGGGCATGCTGCTCAATGCCAAAGGCTGATTCCCTCATCTACAAAATGGGGATGATATTCGTACCTCCTTCCCTCACAGGATTGCTGAGAAGATTAAATGGGTGATACCCTTGAGTCCCTTAGCACAGCACCTGGTACATAGGGAAAGATCAATAAGTAGAGGCTGTTACTCTTATAAGTGATCATTAGTATTATTGCCCAAGGTCACACAGCCAGTAAGGACTGGAACAGGTGCTTCCTGACTCCCTCCTTGGTGCTCACTCCACCACTCGCTGCTACCTCTCACCCAATTAAAATTCCAGGCTCTGCCCTCTGAGGGTCACTGTCCTTAAAAAAGAATTGCATTTTTTACTGGGAAATCACAAAATAAATTGTTTCTAAGTTCAGCGGTCAGATCCAAATTGCATAAAGAACATTTTTCTTCCTTAGGCACATCCACCCAAGGATCCTGGCGGCAGGCAGAGGAGGAGGGCTCGAAGTTCAACAAGCAGAGACCCTGGGCGCCAACAGACCCGGCTGGAGCCACACTTCTGCACCTCCCCGCTAGCTGTGCACGTGTGTGCGAGTCGTCCTGTCTTCCTGAGCCTCCGTTTCCTCGTCTGCACCATCACAGAGGGGTGAGGATTAAATCAGGTGAAGCCTCTGGCACATACTGGATCTTTAATGAATGGCAGGTATGATTATGCTTCACAGCTTTCTTTGCTGAGTGAGGTATGTGTGGGGTTTCATTTTGTTGTTGTTGGGAGCTTTGGAGGTGGGGGTTGGTCTGTTTGGAGTTCTGTTTGTTTTGCTGTTAGTGAAAGGATGAAGGGTTTTGGTGATTTCTGCCTATGAGTGTGCTTCTGCTTTCACCAAGGGGTCCTCAGCCCCTGGCAGACAGATGGATCTCTTTCCATTTGAAGAGAGGGACCGGGTCAGGCAGAATATACCTCTGGGAAGCGCAAGGGCATGGACATGCTGGAGCCTGAGGCCCTGTCTTGGCCATGGAGGCACCCTCTCCTTTGCTTCCCATTGGAGTTGTTTCTTTAACCGTGTCACCCCTGCGTGCCCCAAGACTGTGAGCACAGAGACACCCATGCTCACACATGAACACACCTACCCACCGCTCCCTTCATCTCAGCCTTTTATTTATTAAACAAAAGATAATATATGTGTGTGCCAAAAACATATCAAGCTCTATTGAGACATAATTCTCCCTCCCTCACCTGTTTCTCTCTACTGTCCTTTTCTCCCCTCCCCCTCTTCCCTGCCACCAGCCACCTCCCTAGAGGCAACCACTACTGCCCATCAGGACATTCCGTTTATGAACACTTGAAAGTAAGTGAGCCTTCTTTTTTTTTTTTTTTTTTTTACATCCTTGACCAATATAGTATATCAGAGATGTTGCTAAGTGACTTCTGAGGCTAGATCACAAAAATGTAATGCAATCCCATCTCATTCTATTGGGACATTCCCTCTTGGAACCCAGCCACCATGCTGTGAGAAAGCTGGATCATCCAGGGGTGAGCCTTACATGAAGAGGAACCAAGGTCCAGAGCCCACAGCCCTGGCAGGATGTCCCAGTAACAAGCGCACCAACCTGCCAGCCACATGGGTGAGTCATCTCAAAAGTGAGTCCTCCTGTATGGAGAAAAGGGAACCCTCATGCACTGTTGGTGGGAATGCAAACTGATGCAGCCACTATGGTACCGTATCCTCAAAAAATTAAAAATAGCCCTGGCCGGTTTGGCTCAGCGGTTAGAGCGTTGGCCTGCGGTCCAGAGAGACCCGGGTTCGGTTCCCGCTAAGGGCGCGTACCTCGGTTGCAGTTTGTCCCCAGCCCCTGGTGGGTCGTGCGGGTGGCAGCCACTCGATGTGTCCCTTTCACGTCGATGTTTCTCTCTCTCTCTCTCTTCCTCTCTCTCCTTCCCACTCTATCTGGACAAAAAGTGTAAAAAAAATGTCCTCGGGTGAGGATAAAAAAAAAAATTAAAAATAGAACTACCATATGACCCAGCAATCCCACTTTAGAGTATTTATCCAAAGACATCCAAAACTATGCTCCCCTGTGTTCATTACAGCATTATTTACAATAGCCGAAATACTGAAGCAACCTAAGTGCCCATCGAAAGATGGATGAATGAATAAAGATGTGGTACATCTATAATAGAATACTACTCAGCCATGAAAAGAAAGAATTGTTGCCATTTAACATGGATGGACCTAGAGAGTGTTTGCTAAGTGAAATAAGTCAGCCAGAGAAAGACAAATACAATATGATTTTACTTATATATGGAATCTAAAAAACAAAGTAAACAAATGAACAAGACAGCAAAAACTCATAGATCCAGAGAACATTTTGATGGTTGCAAAATGGGAGGGAGTTGGGAGGATGGGTGGAAAAGGGGAAGGGATTAAGATGTATAAATTGCCAATTATTGGGGGGGGGGAAGTCACAGAGATGTAAAGTACAGCATAGGGAATACAGTCAATAATATTGTAATAACTATGTATGGTATCAGATGGGTTGATCACTTCATAAGTTATATAAATGTCTAATCACTATGTTGTACATCTGAATTAGCATAATATTGTATGTCAAATGTAATTTTAAACAATTTTTAAAGCATTAGAAAATAAAGAAAGAAGAAGAAAGAAATGCGTACCTCCTGTCCCCAGCTCTCCTGCCCCAGCAAAGCCAAGCCGTTACTGCTGAACTCTGCCCTACTTACAGATTCATCAGCAAACCAGTCGCTGCTGTTTTAAGCTGCTAAGATTTGGGGCAGAGTGTTACACAGCAATAGATAACTTATACATTGTATTTTTAACAAGCTTCTCAGATGGTTCTGTCAGAGGTGATCAGAAGTTGGCACTTTGGAATAGATTGCCCTTTGCCATCTCCGTGACCTTGGAAGGCACCCTAGTGAACCATCCCTGTCCATTATAGGGCAGACTTTCTGTTGATAAGCATCAAAGCCACCTTAGCAGAGAGACTTCAAGGACCCCTTTCTCTAACGTGGGGTTGATGAGGAAAACCTGGGCCTCTTCTGCACATACATATTTACATCAACATCTTATCCAGGAATGCCTAGAGCTCTCCCCACTTCTGAGTAAGCAAAGCCAATTTTCCATCCATATTTGCAGAAGTATTTGTTACCTAAGCAAGAAACAGCCTTGCAAATTCTTAGGTAAATATCGCAAGTCCAAGAGCAATACTCCCATCTCATACCAGTAGCGACGAGATGCAGGAAATGACAGCTCTCTCGGGTCTGCTCAGGCTCCCTCACGGAATAAGCAAGGCACTGGCTCAAAGGAGAGTGTGGCCACCACTCTCAGGAGAGCAGGAAGCCAAAGAGGGGGGAGGGCACCGTGATTAAACACAAGCACTGGAATTGGAATCCTGGCTCTGTGACTTACTGGCTGTTTGTCTTCAGGAAAGTTGCTTCACCTTTCTGAATTTCAGTATTCCACTATGCAAAACGAGAACAAGAATAGCTTCCTCATTGGGCCGCTATTAACATAATGCGTGAGATTCACTTGGCAGAGGGAGGAACTTAGTACATGTTGAGTGAATAGTAAGAGTTACTGGGTTTTTTGGTTTGTTTTTTAAATCCTCACCCGAGGATATTTTTCCATTTATCTTCAGATACAGTGGAAGGGGGAGAGAGAGAGAGAAACATCGACATTAGAGAAAGACATCGATTGGTTGCCCCCCACACGACCCTGACCAAGGCCAGGGACCGAACCGCAACTGAGGTACATGCCTTTGACCGGAATCGAACCCGCAACTCTTTGGTCCTCGGGCCGACGCTCTATCGCTGAGCCAAACCGGCCAGGGCGAGAGTTACTGTGTTTGAACATGTGTCATTACTATGTGCTGCCCAGATAGAAGAGGGGCAGATTGGAGAGGTGGAGGAGGCCTGGGATGGAAGTCAGGAGACCTGGGTTCTTCTGGGGGCTTTGATGCTCACGTGCTCGGATACCTGAGGCAAGGCGGTTGACAATGCTGGACTGCAGCTGTTAAATCGGGGGGAGAGACCAGGAGGTACGCCAAGCTCCTAAGTGCACTCTAGCCTTCTCTTCCTTTGGACTGCTGAGAGTGCCTTATTACCTCATACGTCAGACACCCTTTTAGCAAGAGATGGCAGAAACCATCTCAAACCACATAAGCCAAAAAATGAGAAACGGTTGGCTCAGAAAAGCCAAAAATGGGCTGAAGAGTCTAGCCTGAGGAACGCAGTCGGATCCCGAGAACAGCTGGAAGCTGGGTCTCACATGTCTGTCTGCCTCTCACTTGCTCGCTACAGTCACCCTCTCTCCCCACACTGCCTTCCTCTGTAGTCAGGGAGCCTTCATATCCACGCTCCCTGTTTCTAGTTTGGACCTAACCCCACAGGAAAGAATGACTGACCATCCTGCCTTCCCAAGTCCAAACATCCCAGCGCAGTGATTCACTGGCCTGGCCTGGGTCCGCTGCCAACACCTTGACTGGTCAACCATGGCTTTGGGGTAGGCTCCTGTGAGAACACGGCAGCTCTCCGGGGAACCATCTGCTACCTCCCCAGCCAGTGTGCACATCTGATTGTGAAACTCCTGCTGTACACCTAGAGGGGAGCTCCTGTATCTCCACGGTTCCTTTTCCAAGTGCTCCCACTCTGACCCTCGTATAATCCGTATAACAACTTGGCATGGAAATTGAACTGCCAGCAGTAAATGTGATGTCCTACAGGACACACTTGGGCTCAGGGAGGCTGGGTGCCCTGGCCAAAGACACACAGCCTGTCCATGGCAGAGGCAAATCTAGCTAAGGGATCGGGTGCCTGAACTACTCTTCCGGGGCTCTTTCCCAAAACGCACTCGGCACGTTGCACGATCTTTCCAGAATGTTCATGAATGAAGACCCAAGAATGGAATAGTTGGTGACTCCCATGTGGCCCTCACCCTGGAAGCTGTGGAGGCACCCTTCAGGGTTGCTTTCTGTGTCTGAAATCTCCTTGCCTATAAATAGCAGACCCGTGGACTCTTAAGCACAGAAAAGGAAAATCACAAGTTTCCTAGGGTCCTTTCAACCTACGAAGAACGGAAGAAGAGGAAGCAGAAGTAAACCCTGGAGACACCGGAACAGCTCCAAGCTCTGGCAGGAGAACAGATCTAATCATGGCAGACTCCACTCCATTGCCTCCCTCCAGACCTCTTACTGAACATGAGGAGGAAACTGCTTCCAGATGTCATTTAGCATGCCCAAGGGGAGCAGAGCTGGTTTCCCTACCTTTTCTTAGTTGGCAGCCTCCCCCTCAGTTCTTTTAATACGGCGTGGTGGTCAAGCTTGCTGGCTTCAGAGCTGGTCTCCTGCAATGGAGGCTTGGCAAGGTATTTTCCTTGTGTGCCTCACTTTCATCACTTATGTAATGGGATTGATTAAAAGGGTATTTATGTCACAGGTTTGTGGTGAGAATTAAATAAGGTATTACGAATAAAGTGCTTAGTACCGTGCCTGGGACATGAAAACTGGAGTTATTATTATTACTTGCACAGTTGGGAGAGTGGATAAATAACCACAAAGGGAAATATTTTATCACTGTTTTCATATTAAGAAAATAGTGCATATGCCCAGCTGGTGGCTCAGTTGGTTGAGCATTGTCTCATGAACCAGGAGGTCACTGGTTCGATTCCCAGTCAGGGCACATGCCTGGGTTGGGGGCCTGATCCCCAATAGGGGGCGGGTAGGAGGCAGCCAATTGATTTCTCTCTCATCAATGTTTCTTTCTTTCCCTCTCCCTTCCTCTCTCTGAAATCAATAAAAACACGTGTTTTTTTGTGTGTGTTTTTTTTGTTTTGCTTTTTTTAAAGAAGAAGAAAGCAATGCATGCCCTGGACGGAATGGCTCAGTTGGTAGGAGCATCATCCCACATACCACAAGGTTTGGGGTTCAATCCCGGGTGCATGTGGGAGGCAGTGGATGGATGTTTCTTTCTCACATCTATGTTTCTCTCTCTCTCTCTCTCTCTCTCTCTCTCTCTCTCTCTCCCCCCTTCCTCTCTCTAAAATCAATAAAAATTTTAAGAAAGAAAAGAGGGAAGAAAGGAAGGAAGGAAGGAAGGAAGGAAGGAAGGAAGGAAGGAAGGAAGCAAGGAAGGAAGGAAGGAAGGAAGAAAGAAAGAAAAGAAACCCTCAGCAGAATAACTGGTCTGGTCTGTGGGACACGTCAGTATGACAGATAAAAAGGCAGGGCTGTGTTGCGCCCAATTTAAAGAGACCTAAGAGACATGACAACCAAATGTAAGGTATGGTCCTTCATTGGGTCCTGGTTCAAACAAACCTGTTGAAAAAAAATTTGTGAAGGACAGTTGGGGACATTTGCATAAGGACTATGTATTAGATAACATTAAGGAATTATTCCTAATTTTGTCAGATGTAATAGTGTTGTGATTAGGTAGGAAAATATCTTTATTATTTTTTTAGAAATACATACTGAAATATTTAGGGATAAAATACCACAGTGTCTGTGACTAAAATATTTCACCTAAAAGGAAAAAAATAAATGAAGCAAATAGGCAAAATGTCAACAATCACTGAATCTAAGTGATGAGTTTATAGGTATTCGTAATACCAGTGTCTATTTTTGTGTACGTTGGGAAATTCTCCTAATAAACAAAACATGCTTATTGTAAAAAATTAAGGCTATAGAAAATATACTGAAGAAAATAAAATAATTCCACCACCTGGAAAAAAAAATCACCAATAGTGTTCGATGTATTTCTGTCCTGTTTTTGTCTATTTTAACATCACTGCAATCAAAAAGCACATGAAATTCTGCAGCCTGCTTGTTAAAAACTTGTCATAAGCATTTTTCCTTGTTATGAAAATGTCTTTGCAAACATCGTTTCTAGTGCTGCAGAATACTCCTTTGAGGGGATGAACCAGAAAACCTTTAAGTTCCTCCACCATTTAAAGTTGCAACTATCATTCAAATGATGGTGATGAAGAAGGTGAGGATGGATTATATTCACTGAGCGCTTACTAGGTGCCTAGAGCTTGGACAAGCGTCATCTCTTTTGAAACTTGCAACCTGTGAAGAAGCTACTACTAGTATCCACTCCATTTCATGGAAGAAGAAACTGACACTGGGAGACATAAGTGAAGGGTCACACAGCTGGGAAGCAGCAGAGCCCAGATTCATGCTCAGAAGTCCGAATGTAAACTCACACCTTCAACTCATTTATTCATTCACCAGACGTGGATAGGGCACCTGCTCAGGGTCAGGTATGAGCTGGGTTGTGGCCCACACTGTATGGACTGCAGCGGAACTGCTAACACTTTAAACTTGTCAGACTGGAGGTCGCAAGATCCAGTGATTCCTGCGGCCTGAGTCTACAAGGCCTGCCTTCCCTCTCCACCACGGATGAATAAGCCAAATCTCAGACTTCCAGCGACGACTCTTCCCGTCCAGGGAAGAAGGGATCCCTGGCAGCAGAGAGAGGGTGGCGGTGGGGGTGAGGGATAATTTATTATTGACAATTAATGACGCCAGAAACCTTTTAATATTCATATTATTTATTCTTAGCCCTGGCTGCTTGCTCCGGCACTAACAGTTTATTCTTAATGAGACTGGGAGCGTTTTTAAATCAACTTAATTGACATTTTTATGGTGTTCAGCAGGCCCTAAACACAGGAATTTCAGCTGGGGAGCTGAATGTGAGCCATGGGAAGGGATGGGGCCCCACTGAGCCTGGTGCAAAGGGAGGTCACTGAGGACAGGCAGAGGGGAAGGAGCCTCATGGGTCCCCAGCTGGACCCAGGAATTCTGTCCCACAGTTCCTTCCTGGTCCTCCACTCTATTCCCATCACAGCTACAATGCCCCTCGCCACCCAGCCCTGAAGGTTCCAACTAGTTCTGCAACCTTGGGCATGAGACTTTAACTGTTCAGTGCCTCAGTTTCCCCATCTGTAAACTGGAAATAATAATACTTCCTTCCTCACAGGGTTGTTATGAGGGTTAAATGAGTTAATTTATGTAGAGAACTTGGAACTGCGCCTGATACTTTGCTGATATTAGTATTGCCGTTGTTCATAAAATGAATTTTATAAGATTTACATGGTAGATTTTAATATAATTTGCCATAGATTATGGATTACCTCCCATTAAAAAAAAATTGTATATGCCCACCTTATTGAACTCAGTAATGGCCATGTGACTTGCTCTGGCCATCCATATGCAGGTGAAACTGGCATGTGTCACTCACTTCCCAGCAGATTTAACAGCCAACACATAATTTGCTATGTCTTATTTCCCCCACTCTGGCATGAGACTGGCAATGTTCCACATAGACTTTTTCTATCTACCGGGTCCCGGAGTAAAAATGACATGGAGCAGAGCCACCGCCAACCCATGTTGGACCCACAATGTGAGGAAGAAATAAACTTTTGAGGGCATAGGCCACTGAGCTTCGGGGGTCATTTGTTACTGCAGCAAAACCTAGCCTATAGTAACCGACACAGAACTTTGCCATAAGAGGCCCTCAGTCCAACGAGAAAGACGCAATAAACAGATAAAGGCTGTGACGGTACAGAGCAAAGGGCTGTGGACATCCCAGAAAGGAATGCCCGATCTCGCCAGGAAGGACTGGATGGGAAGGGTCCTTGAAACCTTTCTTCCAATTTGAGCTACAGTGAAGAATTACACAACAGGTTAACACCTAACATTTATTGATTGCTCTAGGTGGTGTCTACGTATTTCCTCATTTAATCTTCAAAACAGCCCTACCTTGCTTTGTCTTGACCCATCACAGACACAATGACCTTGTCAGATAGTGACGATGTGTGAACTTGTTTCTGCTCAACAGGAGAACGCCAAGTCCAGAAAAGGGCTGCTTTTCTCTTTCTCAGAAAGATTCAAAGTGAAGAAGAGAGCAAAGAAAACCTGAAGAAGAAGGCAAAAGCCAGCTGCCTAAGGGCTTGTAAATCGTGATCTATCCTCCTGGAGTCTGTTAAACAGACAAGGACTAGCTGGTTGGAGGACTCTTGCTCCGACCTGGTGGGGGTGGGAGGAGATCTTTCTTTCCTTCCTGTCTACCCACTGCTAGAGGTTGGCATCACTAGGGCTCAGTCGGGAGAATTACAACCATGTTGTTGACCTAAGTCAATGGCGACCCACCTTAGGAATTTTTTTTTAAATAATAGTTTATTGATTTTTAGAGAGAGAGGAAGGGAAGAGAGAGAAACATCGATGTGAGAGCACAACATCTATTGGCTGCCTCCTGCACGCCCCACACTGGAATCAAGCCCACAACCCAGAATGGAACCAGTGACCCTCTAGTGCACAGGAAGACACCCAACCAACTGAACCACATGGGCCAGGGTGACCCACCTTAGAAATTTAAATATCGACCACCCAGCTAGACTTTAGATCTCTCCCTCCCCCACCTCCACAGACTTGGTATTCATTGATTCCTTCCTTCATTCATTCATTACTTTATCTAATATTTATTATATGCCTACCAAGTGTCAGGCACTTTGCTTGGGCGTTATTGATAGAACAGAAAACAAGACCATTGATTCTATCAACCAAATTGTTTTCAACAGAATCACTTTTTCCCAAATGACATGCTTCATCTTCTGCCTGCACTGTGCTCTCTCTTCACCTCATGACTGTTTGTAAAAATCCTAATTATCCTTTGAGATTCATCTCTGAAGCCTCCTCCTCTATGAGGATTTCTAGATCCATCCTGACCCCCAATGGGACCATTCTCCCATAAAACTCTTTGGCCAGAATCATTTCATACTAAAGAGGTATTGCATAACGGGAGAAGGGTCAGATGATCTTGATACTGAAAAGGTAGACAGCCTATACCAATGAAAAGAGAGAAAGGGCCCGAAGTGGTAATTGAGGGCTGGGGACATTGCTCCCTAATCATTATGAAGAGATTTGACTATCCTGGGAAGCTCAGGAACTTGACTGGAAGAATCTGCCCACCAGGAAGCAGGGCCAAGTGAACTAGATTGAGAAGCCACCCACCTATGGACTCCATGAGTTGGAAGATAAGACTCAGAGTTGAAGGGAAGGGATTCATTGTACATTCTTCTGTGCTACTAACCATCTAGTCATAAAGATTGTTATTCTTAGCCCCACTCAGGCACAGAGTTCAGTTAATTATATTCAGGAATCGTGGTGGTTGCAGGATCGAGTTCCTGGTTTACACAGGGCTCTGGGCAAGCCACCAGCTAAGTTCAGGTCATGCTGTTAAAAGTTGAGACATTCCACTAAGGTCTGGGACTCCCCAATATACTTTTAACAAGCTCCTTTTCTGCTTAATTAGCCCAAGTTGGATTTTGTTAAGAACTCTGATAGGTACACCCACAGTCTACCTACTCGGGAGTGATCTTTGTTAACTCCATGGTGTTCAAATTTCTAAATCTTTTTCTGGTCATTTATGAATTAATACTTTTTCATAAAAAGTGGAATTACATTTTATGTAATGTTGTATAACCTACTACAATTTATGCAAGCAATGCACCAATTGTTTGAAGTGTTAAGCTTTTTCCTACTAATTCTCTATTTTTGAACAATTTGATTCTTCCAACTAATCCTTGATTGTTTCCAGAGCTCACACACAGTAGAACTATTTGACTGATAATGGATTACAAAGGAAAGAAAGCTCCTCTCCAACCCCCAGTACATTAAAGGCAGACAGAATATTAATGGCTAACCGCCAGGGTTTGCATGTTTGTTGTGTCAGGCACTGCTCTGAATTCTTAACATGCATAATCTCATTTAATCCCCACAAAAATCCCGGGGGATGGGGCAGGAGAGGGGGGTCATCTTCTCCATTTTCCAGATGGGGAAACTGAGGCCTAGGATAGGTCCAATGCTTGCCCAAGGCCACACAGCCTGTGAGTACCAGAGCCAGGACTCAAGCCTGTACATTCTGACAAGAAGCTCTTGGCGCACTTCAGCAGGGAGAATTCACATCTCTAGTGGATGCTCAGAAATATAGGCATAGGAACAGCTCTTCCACAGCCCTGACCCCTCCAACGTTGGTTTCAAATACCTAATAAGGTCTGACTATATACTCCTCTAAATTTCTTACCACCCCTTCCATTCCCTCCCCTTCTCCTCTCCTGGGCTAACTCAGTAACAGATAGCTGACACTAGGAATGCGTACCACCTCTTCCTCGGCTAAAACCCATTGCAGACATTGCTAACTAATCACACTCTTTTCCTGATGGGTCCGAACTGACCCTCAGAATCTTCCTTAGTACTCCGAGCACCCTCTATCAGAGTTGATGTGCAATAAAGCCCCTTTGCTATGTCTACTCTGGACTATGAGTTTTTCCAGAGCAGGAACTGTACATCATTCAACACTTTGATAAATTTTTTTTAAATAATATTAGCAATAACTAACATTTTGTATGCTTTTAAATGCTTGAGGCACTGCACTTAGTGGTTTATATGTATTCTACCCTTCAATCCTTACAAGGAAGATGCTTAAATGCCCCTTTCTCAGATGAGAAAAGTGAGGCACACAGAGCTTAGACGATGAATGAAGAATTGAACTGTTAGTAAGTGGTGGAGACAAGACTGCAACCTGTGGAGTCTGACTGACAGAACACACTCTTAACCACATGCACACGGTCCCTGACCCCCTTCCAATCTGTCCCCAGGCTCCATACAGTGTGCGGCATGTGGTAAGTACATAACCAGCATTTCCTGAATGAATGAATGAATGAATGAATGAATGAATGAATGAATGAATGAATGAATGAATGAATACATGAATGAATGAAGTGGCTCAAGGGCTGGCTCAAAGGTGGAAAGGCAAATTGGGGCCAACCTCTCTCTCTAGGAGGCAGGGCTGTGGTAGAGGGTTTCTGACTCAGACCCAGCTCCCAAACCGGGCAGGAAGAACTGCCTCCCTGCTTCTGAGCCTGAGATTCAAACCTTCCAAGATTATAATTATCCCACTTGCCCCGCCCACGGCTCTGCTTCTCCTTGGAGCCACGGATCATGGCCTGGGGGCTCCAGAGGAGAGGGGGTGGATGGGGGCTGGCAGAACGGAGGGCCCCAGGGGTTCTCTTAGTCAGAGAGTGGCAGGAAGAACAAGGGAGGAAGCTGCAGCTCTGGGTGGGGAATGGAAGCCTTGGAGAGAAGGAGTCACAGGTCACCAGGAAGCTTCCTCGTGGTGGTGAGCATGCGCAGCAGAGAGCAGGGATTCTGTGGGGGTGGCCGGGCTGTGTCCCTGAAAAGTGGTGGGGTCTTAGATGGTTCATTTCCTCTACCTAAGCCTCCACTGGCCCATCCAAAAGTGACAGAGGAGTTAGATCATCTCAGAGGTCCTCTGAGCAAAATGTTCCCTAACTGATGCGTTTCTGGTCAAGGAAACAAGTTTGCATTGCCCCCAACCTCACTCTCGGCTTGGATCCAGACTGGCGCTTTGATGCAGACTGCCCTCTGCCCCCATCATCATTTTCACCCCCCGGTGCTATGTCACAGTTACCTACACCATTAGTCCTTTCTCCGTTCCTCCCCCAACCAGGCTCATACAGGGAGGACATAAAGTCTCCACCATACATGATTTGGACAGATATTTTAATATCAATATAAATCATTTGTTATGCATTCTCATTTGTTTCTGGACTTGATGGCCACCCTATGAAAGGCACCCTATAACTGCTAGAGGGAAATCTCATGAGCTTTGCCATCAAACAGGCTGAGTTCAAAACCTAGTTCCCATGCTTACCACCTGTGTGGCTTTGGGTACATCTCTACTTCCCAGAGCCTCAGTTTCCTCATCTGTCCAATGGGGATTGGACAGCTACAGAGGTAACAGGCATATGTTACTCAATGTACAGAACTATTACTGTTACTTCAATGACCATTTTCCCAAGGGCTAAGAGTTGCTTCCACATCCCTCCGTGTTTCTGATTCAGGGCTTTTTTCAGAACCACGCAAGCTCACTCGGATATTCCCCACGCACACAGTACCATGTAACGGCAGAGGAGTTACATTACGTGGAGCAATGCCCAGCCTCTGGTGCTCTGGAGGGACAATTCTGCGGGGTCCCAGAGGCACCAAGGCCTAGTTGCCCACAGCTCAATAACACACCTTTTATTGGCTTCCTCCCTTCCAAGACACACCTTCCCTGTTTCCCCTCTTCTGCCTTCTGAGGTGTCCTCTCAAATAAAACACCTGCACCAATGTCCTTGTCTCAGGATCCGTTTTCAGAGGAGCTTGAACCAGGACATACACATACAGTGGCATCACCTCTACATCTGCTCCAGGATAGCCTCGCTGACCTCTCACCCCGGCCAACTTGATCTTGAGTTTCCTGCTCTGTCCAACATCTGTGTGGACATCTGCATAATTGATCCCACCCCCTTCTGCTGTCACATTGTATGTGTGAGCTCGCTCCCCACTCAGCTCCAAGACAACCTTCCTTGTCACCTGAGAGCCTACGGGGTCAGGCTACCCCTTATTTTATTGCAGTTGTTATGATTACTGTCAATAATCACATGGGCTCCAGTGGCCTCTGCATTGAAATTTTGCTTTTCTAGAAGGTAATACGTGCTGTGTAGGAAAAAACAGAGTTGAGAGTTAACTTGATTACCTGATTCTTAACTATTACCTGTAAGTTCAATAAAGGAATAGTTGCATGAATAATGATGTAGTCACTTAATAAACTACTCTGCAGCCATTTACAATTTCCAAGTATTTTATCAAATAATAATTTTTGCTGAGCACTTAGTATATACCACATACTGGGATAAAAGCTTTTACATGAATTATCTCATTTAATCCCACAATAACCATATCATATAGGTACTGGTATTACTGTCCTCATCATTATTATTATCCCCATTCTACAAATGAAGAAACTGAGTCTTTTATAGGAGATTGTCAGCTGATGCTCATAATGTAAGATGGAGGTAAAGAGTAGGGTATAAAATTGTTCATCCAAAACATGTCTCTCGTGTGTCAAGAGCTGTGCAAATGCTGCAGAGTCCATGGCACCAGGGAGAGGCCATCCCTATTTACATGCAGTTTGCAGTCTAGTCGGGGAGACAGATAATTAACAAACATTCAAATCTATACACAACTTCAAATCCATACAAGGGACAGGAAGCAGGTTGTCACGCCAGAGAAGAAAGGGTGTTGGAAACTGCTGGAGATCAGAGGCTAAGAATGAGTGACAGTCTCCAAGGGACTGACATTCAAGCTGAGACCTGAAGAATGACAAGACTGACACAAATAAAGAGCAAGGCAAAGGGTGTTCTACTTGGAGGGAACAGCATGTGCAAAGGCCCTGAGGAGGGGCTGCTCGGTAAGTTAAAAGAAGGCAACAGGAAGCAGTGTGGCTGGAAGACAGCAGGTGTGGGGGAGAGTGGTGAAAGATGAGTTTGGATTTTATTCCAGGTATGAGGTCATGAACTGGGTTCTCCAAAAGCAGAACCTGAAATGAGGGTTTGGTGCAGGTGCTTATTTGGGAGGTGATTTCAGGATTAAGAAAGAGGTTGTGGAAAGATTTTGGAGGGAAAGCCACATACACGTTCATTGGGGGTAACAGATGACCACTGGGGGTAACAGAGGCTCGATGCTGCCAGACCTCCGAGAAGTGAGCAGGGAGCCTTCCAGAAATTTTCTTCCGAAGGAGGGGTGCGTAGCACATTGATCCACTGACTGCCTTTCCCCGCTGGCCGATGGTGGCCCCGGGCTCTTTCCTCTGCCCGTCTACTCTTCTGCACAGGCTAAGTAGGGTTTAGCGGCATCCAGGAAGGTCCCAGGGCAGAAAGCAGAAGATGCCGGACACAACTCTTAAGGTGAGCAGCTGTGGGCAAGAGTGAGACCCAGCTCAGAGGAGGAGCACTGGGATAGGATGCAGACACAGGGACCTCTGGCACCAATGGGGAGTCTCAGATGTCTTTAAGCAGGAGGGGCCCATCTAGTATGCAAGTTTGCTGGCATCTGCCCAGCTGTGCACACAAAGGAAACAAGAAGAATCCGACATGTATTAAGCACCTACTCCATGCACCAGTGCTGGGAGCTTTATATACATTATCTTTCATTTCTCACAATAGGAATGATAATCCCCATCTTACAGATATGGAAACTGAGGCTCAGGGGATAAAATAATTTACAGGAGGCCTCACAGACAGGGAGCCCCTTACCTGCCCCCACTGCTCTTGTCTGAGGCTGCGGCCAGACAAGGGGGCCCTGCCACGGTGTTCTTATCTGGGGGGCTGCACTCCCCAAGGGTTGTCCCTAACTCAGGTGGCACCAAGAAGCCAGCCCTCCAGAGCCCCCAGGGCCCTGCATTTTGACTTTCTGCCCCTGCAGGTGTTTGCCTCCCCCACAGCATAACTGTGCCGCCACCGAGACTAATTATAAATGCCGGGTATTTATAGTGAGTTTCTCCACCCAGTGCTTCCAGCACCTCGAGGGAACTATTTACAGAATCCTCCCAGCACCTCGGAGAGAAAGACAGAGCCTGGGAGGCGAAACTGAGGGGAAACAGAAGGGTACGTCTCCCGGAGTAAGGACCCTCAGCCAAGGAGGCCTTGCAGGGTGTCCTTGGAGCAAACTCTAGGATTTGATAAGGCAGCTGTAGGGCCGGGGGGTGGGGGAGTCGGGGGAGAGGTGCGAGAGAAAACCAAAGACTGCACACTTGCCCACAGCCACAACTGGGCCATTTCCAAGCATCAGCCCACTTCATCTCTGAGCCTTGATTTTCTCATCTGTAAAATGGGGCTATGATAGTGCTGCCTCCTAGGCTTGTGAGATTTAATTGAGTTCGAACAGGTAAAGAACAGAACTTGGCAAGGAATAAACCTCAATAAACGTTAGCTATTTCTTATGATCATTATTTTCATCCTGCCGAGTAAACCAATAAAGCAGGCAAGCATTATGCATTGGGTTTGAACTTGAAAACATTAATAATAATAATAATAATAATAAAGCTTTCTAGTTGTTTCCTCTGTAATGACTGTGCCATGAGGCTATTTAGGAAGCAAATTAATATAGGCAAAGGCAGGTGGATTCTTATGCCTCCACTCAGACTGGAGGAAAAAGAAAAGGGAAGAGGAGATGAGCCAGGGACACACAGAGACTTATTTCTGGTTCTCTGCTTATGGTCAATGTGCAGTGACCCAGACAGCATGTGACAAGTGAATTGGTAGAAACTAGAAATCAGGACAAGATCTTTGCAGGCTGCCACACACCCCTGCCTCCCGCCTTGTAATGGAGGCCAAGCCAAGAGCTAACCGTGGGTCATCCAAGGTGCCAGCTGTCAGCGGGGCTCCAGTGCCCAAACCACAGAACCCTGGAGGTCCTCCCAAAATGTGCAAAATGGGGCAGTTATCTCCCACCTTCCCAAGACACAGGACTGAGTGGAAAGATGTGTGCAAAGTTCCTGGTAGATGGTGGTTTTCCAAAAATGGTCGCCATTATCAAAGCCCTGAGCTTTCATTATTATTTATTTCATATCCAGCTTTTACTATTTCTATACATTAAAACTACAACATGCTTGGCATTAAAAATAATTTAAACCCTCTGCAAAAATTAATAATAATAATAATTTAAACCCTAGAGAAGGATAGAGGCAGGGAAAACAATGACTCATCCTCACTCCACCCAAATTGTCGTTGATAAGGTTGCTACTGTCTTGGTTTTTTTGGTAGATGCAGAAATCCTCAATCCATAAAGTCAAGAGTGTGAATCCTCTTCTGGAACAGCCAGCGTTCCTCTGCAATACCCTGGGAAAGTCACTTTCCCTCTCTGGGAAATGTCTTCTTCTGAACAAGGAGGTGTCCAGACAAGACCAGCTGTTCCCAGACTTCGCCACACATTCAGATCACCTGGAAGATTTGAACAATCCCAACTCCCAGGCTGCACCCCAGGCCCGTGAATCAGGTGGGACCCAGACACCAGTGTGTTTTTAAAACTCTAGAGCAAGCAGACAACTCGGTGAGGGGGTGGTGGGAGGTGTTGGGGATGGATTGAGCAAAAAAGAAAAAAAAGAGAGAGAGAACTCATGGACATGGACTACAGTGTGGTGATTACAGGGGGAGGGGGTTGGTAGAGGTGGAAGAGGGCATAGAGGGGACAAATGGTGATGGAAAAATTAAATTAAATTAAAACAGAAATCTAGGTTTCTTTCACGGATCGGCCATGGGTGCAGGCTTAGCCCAGGCCTCCTCAAACCGCAGTGTGCGTACAGATTGCCCCAAGCCTGTGCTAAGATGTAGACTCTGATTCAGTAGGTCTGTGGTAGGGTCTGAGGTTCTGAATTTCGAACAAGCTGCCAGCGGACGCTCATGCTGATGGTCCAAGGAGCCTGTTTGGAGCGGTCAGGGACTAGACCACTGATCGGAAAATTTCGTTAGCCTTGGAATACTCCCTTCAAAGGAAATTTTGCATGAAAACATATTCACCAGAATCGGTCAGGTTGGAGTGAGAGATCAGAAATAAGGATCCCACACTCAGACTCACCCCCCAACTCCCTGTTAGGCGGAATCGTGTGCCCCCAAAGATGTCGGAACCTGTGAATATGGTCTGTCACATGGCAGTGGGGAGCTGAGGTTTCAGATGAAATGAAAGGTTATTAAATCAGTTAACCTTAAAAGAGGGAGAGTACGCTGGATTATGCAGGAGGGCCAAATTAATCAGAAGAGGTCCGTACACGGGGAAGAGGGAGGCAGACGGGGTCAGAGCGATGAGATGGGGGAAAACTCCGCCTGCGGCTGTCGCTTTGAGGACAGAGCCGGGGCCGTGAGCCAAGGAATGCAGGCAGCCTGCAGAAGGTGAAAAGGAGGCGGAAACGAGTCCTCCCCTGGAGCCTCCAAAACGAACACCTTGGTTTTAGCCAAGTGAGACCTGCTTCTGGCCTCCACCACTTAAAGATGAACGTGTGTTTCCTGTAAGCCGTTCCGTTTGTGTTCATTGGTGACAACAGCAATAGGAAACCGATTTTCCATTTCCTCCACCCCCTGAAGCATCTCCCAGAGAGTCCTAGATCGCTAAAAAACAGCGGGCCTAGACGAGCTTCGTCACCCCGGGTCTGCGATAGGGCCGCCGGAGTCCGCCCTGCACCACCCTGACTGCCCCCCTCTCTGGCAGGAAGAGAATCCTGGTAGCCTCCTCAACGATGTGGACGCTATTTTCAGCTCCTCAACTGAGCATTTCAGCAAAGAGCAGCTTGGAAGTGTCTCCCGCCCCTCCCCCCACCCCAGGGGGACCTCTGTTCCTTTCTTGGTGGTGTACCTGGCCAGATTTAGCCTAACACCTGCCTGCTCCCCACTGCCACAGTACCTGGAGCACTTCCAGTCCAACCAAGCAGCCCAGGGCAGGCCAGGGAGTGAGGAGGAGACCCCAAGGCTGCCCCTGTCTGGTCCCCCCTTTTCCAGAGGCAGGGGGTTGGACTATTCTATAGGAGAGCAGATGGGCGGGGGTCTTGGTGGCAGGGGTTGGGCTCAGAACAGTTGAGGTCACAACAGAAAGGCATTAGAACAGTAGTTTCAGCCCTGCTACACACTGGATTCATCCAGGAAGCTTTTAAACTCTTAGCGCTCAGGCTGCGGCACCCCAAACCAATTAAATCAGAATTTCTGCAGTGGAGCCAAGGTGGCAGGACTTTTTGGAAAAGATTTGTAAAAGCTCTCAGGTAATCTCACGGTGCAGTCAGGGTGAGACCCGCTAGATCAGTGGTTCTCAGAGTGTGGGTACCGGACCAGCAGTATCAGCATGGGCTGGGAGCTCGTTAGAATGATAGACTCCCAGGCTGCACCCCAGACCTGTCGAATCAGACTCTGCATTTTAACAAGGTCCCCAGGAGAGTCCTTGGCACATTAAGTTTGAGAAGCACGACAGTGTCGCATGAGAGTTAAGACTGTTGGCTCTGGGTCAGACGGCCTGAGTCTGCAGAGTGTCCCCACTGTGTTTTAGCCACGAGGCTTGGGGCAAATGACAACCCCTGAGCTAGTCCTCCTTTGGCTTGTTCTCACACCCCAGGAGTCTGATAGCCCAGGGAGCCTGCTGGGGAAATCCAGGAGAAACCATAGCCTGTCTCAGAGGAAGAGATTCAGGGGGACCCTGAAGCTGAAACAATTTGGAGAGCCTCCAGAAGAAAGCAAGTATAAAATTCTAATAAAAATCAGGTTGTTAGGAAATGGGTCCAATTTAAAGAATTCTTCCCCTCAGTCTCTTTAAATGAGCACGCTCATCAGATCCTACATTCTGACTTCCAGGTGTTTTTTGTTTTTTTTTTAATTGTCTTGTATGTATATAAAGGGATTTATAAGCTTGGCCTCATGAAAAATTAACAACCCGTCCAGAGTAGCTGAAAATAATAGAAGCTTCAGGATGCTCAAGGGAAGGGTTATAGGAAGTCAGCGTTAACCGAAGTTCCTCCACTGATGTCATCAGAGACCTGGAAGAACGTTGGAAAAGCCAGTGCTTCAGAGGGAGAACCAGGCAGTTCTCCGAAGAATTTTAAAAACAGGAACAAGGATTTCTCAGTTTGCAAGGCTCTCTGGAAGCGGGCCCTTTCCGATGAAGGCAGGCGGGCTATACTTAGAAAGAGACGCGCGGTGAAGAGCAGTTCTGTTACTATAAATTCATTTCCAAAAGCCAAACATATGTGTGTGCACACACAGAAACACCATATATATGGAAGAGATAAATCAGCTTTTGACATTTAGCCCTTCCTAAATTGGGAAATACGTAAAATTACTTTTTTATTTTTGCTAATGTGGGAATAAGAAGATAGCTCACTCTAATAAAATCAATCTGATAGAGAGTAATCGATATTCCTGAGTGTAATTCATTCATTCATTCACTCATTCACTCACTCATTCATTCATTCATTCATTCATTCATTCACTCGTTTAGTCTGCAAACAGTTGAGAGCTTCCTTGTGCCAGTGAGGAACAGGACGGATATAATTCCAGTCTTCATGAAGTGTGCGGTCTAGTGCCCACCTCTCAAGGTATGGGCTAGACCAGCAGTGTTGGCCTCTTCTGGAAATTTGTTAAAATGCATATTCTCAGGGCCCATCCTAGACCTTCTAAATCAGAATCTGCAGGTTAGCAAGCTCTCCCAGGGACCCATAGGCACGGTAAGTTTTGAGAAGCACTGATCTAGTACAACCTAACTTCTAAATCTGCTTAGCCAAGGAGGAAAGTGGCCTGGAATTTAGATTCCCGTGGGTGCCCATGAGTCCAGGGACCCTCTCAGAAAGGGAGAAACAGGTTCAAGTTGCAGGGTAGGAGGGTTGGAGGGGAAGTTTGTTTATCTTGATACAGAAACTGGAAAGTGGCAGATTCCAACACTCAAGGCCGCTAATGGATGGATGGGCTCCAAGACCAGCAAGGTAACAGATGGAAGGGGAAGGAAAAAAAGATTTCCCCCAAACTTGCTGAGTCCAAGAAAGATGTTGGAAGATTTGGACGCAGCCAGCATGATTAATCTTAACAACTTTACCTTGAGTTTCATTTTTGGCGGGGGAATGGCATCAGCTTAAAAGTTAATTACAAGCAAGGAACAAATCACGCAGCTGATGTGCACATTACAAACAAATTGAGTTCTTAAAATAGGCAACACAGCACTTGGAACAATGGTTTATGAGCCCAAGGGCGCATGAAAGTAATTGTAGAAGGTGAGCAGACTAATAGCTAATATGTGTGAATTAAATGAGGGCAAATTGTAGATATTAACCAAAAAAGAAAGAGAAACATGGTCAACCTTTCATTTTGTAAACAAACCAAGCGAAATGATCCAGGATGTAACCCCTGAGGAGTGAGGAGAGAGGCCCCTGATGGAAACAGGGTTCCCCAAAGCTGTAGAAACAGCCAGGAGGGCTGGAATGAGGACAAGAGGAGGGGCCGCCAGCAGGGAGAGCTCAGATGGAAGCTGGCAGGCAGCATCCCACCACAAAAGGGTAAATTCAGAGGTGTGTGGGAGAGGAAGTTTCAGCTGCAGAAAGTTTGAATTTAAGTCCAAAGTCCTCACCATGAAATGAGGACACCAAGCACAGAGAGGGGAGGTAACTTTCCCAAGATCACACAGCAAGTGTCAGAGCCTGGACCTGAACTCTAGTTCCCTCACTCCAAGTCATGCTTCTTTCTTATTCACAGGGATTGCAAATTCACAGGCCTACAGAATCAGACAGGCAGGCAGTAGAAATGCGAGAAGCTGGCCTGATGTAGGAAACTATAGGCCAGCACCGTCCAATAGAAATACAATGTGAAACACATTTGGAACTTAAAATTTTCAAGTAGACATCTCAATTCAGACTAACCACATTTCAAGTGCTCGACAGCCACATGTGGCTAGTGGCTACCTTACTGGGTTAGTGCAGCTATGGGGGGGGGGGGGTGATGGGGGAAATATTTAAAAACTGGAGAGCTGCCATGATCCCAAACAAGAGGGAATGTGAGACCATATGATCTGGTGTTCAAGAAAAGCCAAAAATCCAGATTTTCATGTGAAATTTTTCAATGTCAAAACAATGGATTCATGAAATTAAAATATATGATTGTGTATCTTAGTCCGCTCAGGCTGCTATAACAAAATACCAGAGGCTGGGTGGGTTACAATAACAGAAGTGTATTTCTCACAGTTGTGGAGACTGGAAGTCCATGAACAGGGTGCCAGCGTGGCCGGGCTCCGGTGCGGGCCCTCTTCTCGGGTTGCAGACTATGGACTTCTCATTGGGTTCTCACCTAGTGAAAGGGGTGAGGGATCTTTCTGAAGCCTCTTTCATAAGGCACTAATCCCATTCATGAGGACTCCACCTCATGACTTTAGAAGCTTCTCAAAGTCCCCAAGTCCACACCTCCTAACACCATCGCCTTTGAAGGTTAGGATTCCAACATATGAATTGGAGGTTTGGGGGCCACAGACTTTCAGACCACAGCATTGTGCTAGCCAGAACACATCTGAGAATTAGCATATAACCCCATCTTATACCATGCTACCTCAGAAGCAAAGAGTGACACCATTAAATAATCATCTTAAGCATCCTCAGGAACCTAGTTAATCATAATTGACCATCTTTAAGACAAGTTCAAGTCCCAGCTCTGTCACTCCTCCACTATATGAAACTTAGCGAGTTAACTTCTCTGTGCCTCAGTTTTCTCATCTCTAAAATGGGAATAATCTCTTTCATGGGCTTGTCTTAAGGGCCAAATGAGAAAATTAAATGGAAAAGCAACTCATAAATATCAAAACACAGCACAAGGGTTGCTACTGGAACATTCTCAGAGAACAGGGCATGGTTAACCATCATGATGGCACCTGAGACCTCACCTGCCGTTGTCACTAGGATTCCAAGCCCTGCCTGTCCATACCCTGTCGCTGAAGCTCAGAAGAGTCTTCTTCACTGAGAGTTTTCTACCTTTCTAGTCACCTCGTACCCACTGCAATCCACACCAGTCTGAAATCCTGGACAGCAATTCACGTATTCATTAAACAAACACCACTGAGCCCCATTTGCATCAGTTGCTCTGGAAACTGAGACTAGATCGTGTAGTGGACACTGTCAGGGCTCTGCCCACCCCTTTTACAGAGTTCTGTGCTCGTCTCCTGGCTCCTACATGCCCAGCTCACTCCTGCTACCTTCTTCACAGGTCAGCCTTTGAGCTACAGAAACACCATCAGTCTGTAGAGTGCCTGTAGATTGACATCCCCAATGGCTCATGGGGGCAGGAGTATACAAGCCCAACTGCCCCTTGACTGGAGGTGGGACAGATGCTAAGATGTCATCTACCCTCCAGAGCAACGGTTGAACTTGGTCTGAAATCTCACCCTTGTTTGGCTACATATTCTTCCCCTCCCTGCGTTCCCACTCCCTTGCTGTCAGTTTCTTCTGGAAGCACTTTTCCAATAAATCACGTGCACACGAATCATCATCCCAGGGTCTAACTCTGGGAGAACTTGACCCAGGACACAAACATTATTCATACACTGTCCCTACTCTCAAGGAGCTCTCTAGCTAACTGGAGAGGCTGACATGCCACAAACTGAAAAACGCTTGATTCACCAGGATTCCTTTTGAGCAAAGTGCTGTATTTGTTTGGAAGGATATCTTAATAAATTGATTCCCTACAGGCATGAGTGAGGCTGGTGCCTAGACTTCAGAAAAAGAGAATGAAATTGCTCTGCATGAGACCAAGAGAAAGAAAATGAAGTAGCATGTTGGGCATGGGGAAGAGGCCAGGAGCAGTGTGATGGGGTGTGATGCCTCTCATCTCCCACAGTCAGCGAACCAGCATGCAAACAAGGAGCTGGAGATGGACAAAACCACAAGAACCCATGGGAAGGACTTTGGACCGTCTCACGCCATGGGATCAGGGACATCTGAGGCAAGTTTGCAAGCTGCTCCCAATGCCCACCAGGAAGACTGCAGTAGCCTCCTAAGTGGTCTCCTGCTTCTATGCCTGCCCCCTCCACACTATCAATTCTCTACCAGCAGCCACAGTGAGCTCTTGAAATGCAGCCAGGTCTTAACATTTACGTTTATAAAGTTCCTGAGTCCAGGTCATGTCATACCTCTGTTTAAAAGCCTTCAATGGCTTCCTGTTGCATTTAGAACCAAATACAATGTTCTAATTCAGGCCTTCATGACTCTGTAAGATCCCTCTTTCTGTCCCTTGAACAGACCCATCCTGCTACCACCTCAGGGCTTTTGCACTGGCTGTTTGCTCTGCTTAGACCACTCTCTCAACCCCTAGAACTTCTCAGGATGGTGCTTCTCATCATTCAGTTCTCAGCTCAATGGTCACTGCCTCACTCAAGTCATTCCTTACCATTCCATGTATTTTAACACCTCCCCCACCCTCAATCTATACCACATAATTCTATGTCAGTTTCCTCAGAACACTTACCATCATCTGAACTTGCACTATAGGTTCATGTGTTCACTTGTTAATTATCTTCCTGTCCCCAGAACATAGCCTCTTGTAGGCAGGACCTTATCTTATTTACCAACGTGTCTACAGAGTCTGGCACATAATACATGCTCATTAAACACTGTTGAGTGACAAAATAAGGTTCTGAGGGACAGGGGAACCCCAACCTGCATTTGGATGGCATAAACAAGTGAGGCTGACATAAGAGTGCATCAAGGATGTACCGAGTTCTGTAAGAACACTGAGGGACAGACAAGGTTCCCCAAAAGAGAGGATATTTGAGCTGAGCCTTGACATATTGGCCTTTGCCTTGTTCAGAATGTTCCAGTTGTTCCTCAGAAGCATGAAGCTCTTTGTGATTCGGACCTTTTATAGATGCTGTTTCCTTCCTGTGGGAAGAGCCTCTCCATTCTTCACCTGGCTAGTTTCTGCCCACACTCCAGGTTTCAGCTTCAATGCCTCTTGCTCAGCCAAGCATTTATTCCTTGACCCACTCCCATCCAAATTAGGTCCTCCTTACTGTTCTCTTGCCAAAAATCCTTTGTCATTCTTAACACTTATTTTCTGGGAATTCTCTGTCTGGAAATCTGTGTTTTCTTCACTGCTGTATCCTCAGCACCTAGCATACAGTAGGTGTTCAATCAATGTTTATTAGTGAATAAATCAGTGGGAGCCCACATGGAAGACAGAGGAGAAAAACATTCTTAACATAGTTAAGAACATATGCAAAGTTAGTAAGCCTTGGTGCACTGGGGAAGTCACACATTGTTCAGTGTATCAAGAGGATAATGTACGCATGGAGAAAAGACATGAGACAGGGTAAGAGAAGCGGAGAGGTGTGAGGCTTGGATGGAATTTTCCATCATTCCTGTTTTCCCTGTCAATGGGACCGGTCGCTACAGTTATTGTCTGTGTCTGAATCTTTGAGTGACAAAGGAAAGAATGGGTTTTCTTTTCCAGTGTCTACTGAGATAAGGGAAGAATCTTTGTGGCTACCGAAGGGAAGAACCTTCCCATGTGCCAAGAAAGCAAAAGATGTAGAGAGAGTGAACAACTGGTACTCTAATGAATTGCAGGTCACCATGGGTCTGGACCCCTGAGACCAGGCAATATGCTCACCTTAGAAGAGATCCAAACAAGTTCTGGTCAACCTGTGTCACTTTGGATCATCTAGTTTTCCCCCATGATAATGGCTTTCTGAAAAGTAGTCAGTCTGTGTTGGGGAAAGATGACTGGATGGGGAATGTCTGAAGATCAGGGGATTGTGGGCCAGGGAGATCCTGTGAGAGCATTTGTACTGGTCCCAGTGGGAGAAGACTTAGGTCCTACTGTGGTAATCACCAGCACTGCTTCACCAGATGTTTTCAGCTTCCCACCTTCCAGGCTCATGGTGAAATAACACTCCTTGGGCCCTCTGCCGTTGGGGCCATATGACTAGTTCTACACATGAGTTGTGAACAGACTGATATGTGTCACTTCTGGATTGGGGCATTTAATTGACAGTGCAAGACCCTCCATAGCTCCTTTACCTTGAGCTTTCTCCAGGATACACCATTATTTCTGCCCAACTCCCCTCTTCTCTCGCCCCCCCTCACTCTAGGGAGAAGGCCCACTCTTAAACTCTGTTCTAACCGTTTGGGAATTCTTCTGAATCCTTTTAATTTTCCAATAGGCTTTAAATGTTTGAACACTAAAGTCTGTATTTGCAGACTTTCTTTTATACTGCCCCATATATATTTTTATACTGTCCCATATATTTTTATTCTTCCCCCTAGGAGATAGCCCAGCCATCTGTTTCAGTTGGGATGGAAGGGGCATGGAGCAAAAAAGGAAAATAGGAAAACAATACATCAATTAATTTTTGAAGAATACTATTGATCTATTTTCAAATTCACTGACTCTTTCCTCTGTCATTGTTATTCTGCTGTTAACCCCTCACTATGAATGCTTTATTTCAAACATTGTATGGTTTAGATCTGGAATCTCCATTTGTTTCTATTTTTTGGGTCTATTTTGGGCTGATATTTCTTTTTATTATTATTAATTTATTTTTTTGTTACAGATGTTTCTCCTTTTTTCCCCATTGACACCCTCCTCCCCATCCCCCCCACCCCATCCCCAGCTTTGTTGTCCATGTCCATCAGTTATGCGTACATGCATATAAGTTCTGTGGTTTATCTTTTCCCTCCCCCCCTTGATATTTCTTTATTAATATATATATATTTTAATGGATTTTTAGAGAGATAGAGGAAGGGGAAGGGAAAGACAGAGAGAAACATCAATGAGAGAGAAATATTGATCAGCTGCCTCCTGCACACCCCCTCCTGGGGATCGAGCCTGCAATCCGGGCATGTGACCTGACTGGGAATCGAACCGGCAACCTCCTGATACATGGATCAACCATTGAGCCACACCAGCTAGGCTTGGCTGATAGTTCTTATCTTTTCATTTATCATGAATAGATTTCCCTTTACATCACTGAGCATGGTTACTACTTTACAAATCCTTATCTGCTAATTCCAACATCCAGGTCATCTTGGACTCAACCTCCATGAGCTGTCTTCTTTTGAGAATGGGTCACATCTTTTTTTTCTTTGTATTTTGAGTAATTTTGGATTTTACACTAAATATTTTAAATGTTCTGTTTCTAAGGCTCTGGATTCTGTTCTAGCTCCCCCAATGAGTGCTGATTTTTAAATTTGTTTTAGGAGGCAATCAACGTTAGGAGACTCTAACTGCAAACTTTAGCAGTGGGGCAGCTCAATTCTCAGCTTATCTCTTTTAGCCTTACCGGGGCTGATTAGGGTCTGCCCATGCAAGATTGCTTCAGAAGTCAGCCAGAGATTTAGACAGAATTTATCCAGAGAACTGAGGCCACCATTTCTGCTCTCTTCCTGTGAGTGCACTTGTCCCTAACTCTGTCCTTGAGCTCTTCAGAAAGAGTGCAGGTTTTCTACTAAAGTTTTAGCCACCACCATCCGCCCTACAGGGAGTTGGGGTTTGTATATGTTTTCCAGAGTTGAATTTGCTATCTGTGGGGAAATCGGTTCAGCTGGCACTAATTTGGACATTACCAGAGCAAAATTCCACATTTCACTGAAGAAAGGGTTTTATGCTCTAAAATATAAATAATAAATCAAAAGTGCATTATCTCACAATAAAGGACAAGCCTTTAGAGATATATGCACCTTATTAATAATTGCCTATACATTGTTTTTCATTTAGTCACAAACCTGAGATGGATATACAAGAATCAAAGAAGCAATTTGGAAATGACTCTGAATTTGTAACCATTTCCCATTTCACTGGCAGGCCAGGCTCCTCTTTAGAAAGGAAAAGATAAAATTATATTTGTAGAGTACCTTCTGAGTGTCAAGCTCTTTGCGAGATGATTTGTCAGTTTAAAGAACAGTTTTGCCTCATTCTAGTGATGAGGAAATCTGGGCTTTGATAGAATAAGTACACTGGCAAAGTTTCAAGGTTACAAAGTAATGGATAGACTTTGCCCTCAGGTGATGGGGATGTTCAACCGAGGCCCTGTCAGCAAAGAAGACATCTGCTGGGCACACCCCCTGCACTTCAAAACATCAGATTGTGTCTATCTTTTCTAAACAATACTACCCAAGGTCAGCCAGAAATCGCAAAGCTAGAGGTCAGGAATGTTGGGATTCCCTCAATGTCACATTGAATGGAGTTCCTCATGATTCCAAGCTGATGGTCCTGTGGAAGCCACAGACCCCGAGATCCCAGTCCCAATCTGTCTGCTTTGACATTTCCCACATGTCCCTCATAAAACACCAACCCCTCTCCTATTCTGCTGCTGGGGTTATAAACTGCCCTTTCTGGGGACAATTTGGCAATACTTTATTAAAATTGTTTGCACCCTTTCACCAAGGAATCTCACTTCTAAGAACATAGCCTGTGGGAACCAGGCACACTGAGATTTATGTACAAAGACGAACACTGCAGCATCATTTATAATGGTGAAAAATGACAAAATATTGAAATGTCCAATAAGGAATACTTAAATAAAATATGACATAGTCATACCATAGAATATTAATATGCAGCTGCTAAGAATCATATTCCTGGAGAATATTTAAGGATGTGGAGAACCGCTGGTGAATGTAAATGTTGAACTAAATAAAATGATGCAGGTCACAGATCTCTATATAATATGATCCCATGTACAGAGTTGTGTGCATATGTGTTTGTGTGTGTTGTGTGTATGTGTGTGTGTGTGTGTGTGTGTGTGTGTGTGTGTATGCATGTACTGGTATGTATCTATCTCTGTATGTATCTGAAAGAAAATACAACAAAATGTTAACAGTGGTTATCTCTGAGGACTGGTATTACACATAAACATTAAAATTTCTTTCTTTTTTTAATTTATTTTTTATTTTGTTATTGTTGAAAGTATTACAGATGTCCTCCTTTTTTCCCCATTGAACCCCTCCTTCAATAAAATTTCTTTCTTTCTCACTACATTTCCTGAAATGAGTGTGTATTGCTCTTAAAATAAAACAAAATTTAACTTATAAATGCTATCAAGAGAAACAAGAGTGTCAAAAGGTGGAGATGGTAATACAGTCCCCTAAATACTGGAATTTCAAATACTTAGGGAAAGTGAGAGTATTTCAAATTGAATCATTAACATCTATGTAACAGTTAACCTCTGCCACACTACAGCTATAAAATCTTAGTGACATTTGACAGAAGGCATTCATTTAACTCACGTGTCTGTGGGTGGGCTGACCCAGGCTGAGCTTAATCATGTGTCTCTGGGTTAGCTGGGCTTGGATGGCCTAGCCTGAGCTGGGGTGGGGAGCTGCAGTCGCTCCGTTCCACTTGCTTCTCATCCTCTCTGGGACGGGTGAGCAAGAGCCCACGCAAGTTCTTCTCATGGTGGTGAGAGAGGTGCACTCTCCCACATGCAAGCGCTTTGCAAGCCTTTGGTGGCATCACACATGTTGCCATTCCATTGGCTAAACTGAATCACATGTCCCAACTTCAAATCAAGGGACAATCCTGCCTCTTTCCTGGGAGGAACTGCAAAGGCACGTGTCAAAGAAGAATTGAGGCCATTAATTCCATTTACAAATGATCACCACTCTACTTGATAGATGTTTGCATGTGGTATGAGTTGGAGACCATGACTTAGCAGGTCATCCTATGTGGCTAGAGTCAAATCCCCCCACCCCCTCCACCTCCACCAACACCACCCAGCCAATACTCTGTGTGCCGAGGATATCGAGCATGCCAAGTTTCATGACGTCTGGTAATTTGAGTTTGTTATTTGATTTGTTGGCTGCTTTGCTTTGATGTTTACACATCATTCAAACCATTTATTGTTTTTGAGAGGCCAATTAATCTGTTCCATTGCATGTTCCACACTGTAGCATGCCTATGACACACACACACAAAAATAACAGGGGCTTGAAGGGCAAGTGGTTTGCCTAAGGAACACATAAATCAAAGCCATAATTTATAGCCACGCAGACTGGGCAGTAAGTGGCCAGGGCTGTGATGTAAAATTTACATTTTAATTACTTAAAATTTAATATAATTAAAAACGCATTTCCTCAGTAACACAAGTTTTTAAGGACACATATGGCTAGTGACTACCACATGAATGGTGCAGACATAGAACAGATCCTTCTTTAAGAAAGTGCAGGTGGACAGTGCCGCTCCAGATGGCACCATTGCCATGGACTATGATGCAGAGGGCGCCCCCTGGAGTTTCGTGATCCAACGATCCTAATCCAGTGACCTAGATAACTCACGCCTGGTCTCCTGGCACTCAGCACAATGCTGTCTGTGCTAAGATTTTTGGTCAACATTTCTAAAGGCCTTGGCATTTTCTGTTCTTTCCATTTAACCAACATGTACCTACTGTCCTCTTACATCAACCAGTTTCTGCCAACCCAGTTCATCCTGGATATTTTTCAGAGAGTAATGGGTTTCGTTGACGTTCTAGCTCCTCCTCTTGGCACCCTCTGGCCCTGGACCATCTCTCAGTCCTCATCCCCCAGCGCTCTTTGCCTCACGCTCTTGACTCCAGCACCTGTGTGGTGCTCTACTCATATGCTGTGTTGTTCTGGGTCTCTGGACTTGGGGACCTTCTATCCCTGCAGCTAGAATGCTTTTGTCCCACTCATTACCTGGTCTTTAAGACTGAATTTCACCCTGATTCAGATGCTCCCCTCAACAATATCCTGGGTTCCCTTTATCTGCGCCCCTTGCTCCATTGTCTGGCTTCCCTTCCAGGCTGTTAGCTCCCTCAGGACGGGACATCTCATCCAATCCAGATGATTCAAGTGGCCCCAGAGCCAGACCCACCTGGGTATGAACCACTGTTCCACCACTGGCTGGCTGTGGAACCAAAGAAAAGGGCTCATTTTCTTCATCTGTAAAATGGGGGTGATAATAGGGGTGTTTTGAGGATGAACTCTGATGACACCTATAGGAAACTAAGAACAGTGCTGGCACCCTTCAAAGGCCTACTAAGCACCACCTCTTCCTCTTTATATTGCAAGAGTGTATGTAGCATACAATAGGTGCTCAGTTATTGCTGCCTAAATTAGTACAATGATAGGAGACCCAAGCCACTTTAAAGGAAGTCCCCATGAGTTATGATGGGGCTACAGAAGAACTAGACACTTTTAAATAATCCCCCAAAAGGAAATGGGAACAACAACTACTTATTATGGCCAAGAAGAAAGCACAGCTCTTTGGTTTTCCCTTCAGAGAGCTCCAGCCAGGGAGCCACTCCAAATTTCCTCAAGAGGTCGCCCTGCTGGCTGCGGAAGTGGTTAAGGTCTTCCCCACTGGATCAGTTTTGGGGCAGCTTAAGCTCCAGTCAAAATAATAATCATAAACTATCTATCTTGTCTTGGGCACTTGTTAAGTGCCAGTGATTCTCAAATCAGGGGGCAATTTCTCCACCCACAGTGGACATTTGTCAATGTCTGGAGACGTGTTTGGTTGTCACAACTGGGGTTGAGGGTGCTACTGGCATCTAGTGGGTGGAGACCAGGATGCTGCACAGCACCCTACAGTGCACAGGATGGCCCCACACAGTGAAGAGTGATCCAGCCCCAAATGTCAGTGGTGTCAAGGTTGAGAGACCCAGTTATGTCCCAAGACACGGAGCATTGCAAGTATTGTCTCATTGAACCTTCACCATGCTGGTTTATGAATGAAGCACTGTTATCCATCTTTGCCCCCATTCTCCCAATGAGGAAAGTGAGGCTCAGTTATGCAAACTGCCCACGGTCACACAGCCAGGAAGTGGGAGAGACCTGATTCAAACCCAGGAGGCCTGCCGAGGGGCCCACGCTCTTAGTGGTTGCCCACAATGGAGACACCACACCCTTTAGGTTGAATAGTGAGAAACCCAGTTTGCCATCAGTGAGAGCCAGGATGGAATCCTCGCGTGGCTACTGGGCAGCCGCGTGATCTTGAGCACACCATCTGTTAGGTCATCTAAGCTTCTATTTTCCCATCTGTAAAATGGGGGAAGGATGCCCACTCCTCAGGGTGGTTTTTAGGGTTAAATCTGAATGAATGTGAAGTGCCAGACAGTTCGTCTGACCATCAGTAACTGTGGCTGCTGCTGTTACTGCTGTCCTTGTCAGCATCACTGTGGTCCTCGGAGACCCAGATTCCCTCCCGCCCGACCCTAAGAAGTCAGGAACTCAGTCTGTAGCTGGTCCCAGTGCACCAGCTGGCACTCGGAGACCAGTGGGATGATGCCTCCATGACGCCAGATTTCACCCTACAGAAGGGGGCCTGCACTTCAGGAGGCCACAGCAGCTGGAGGGAAAGAGGCATACTGCTCGGGCCAGGAGGGCTGCTCCCTCTCTCCTGGGTTTGGTTGGTCCTGGTTCCTCCATTAAGAGGCACAGGGTCCTTTCAAGCAGGACGCAGTGATGCACTGGCCCTGCCTCAGTTTCTGTTCCCCACACCGGGAGGGAAATGGTGGCCAAGGGGCAAAGGGAATTCTTTGGGGGGAAAATTAATTTCTCTCGGCTGTCTGGGAATGCCTGTCTTTTGGAAGATGACAGGAGAATACAACAGCCAAACTGGAGAGACCATGCTAGAAAAGCTTCCATGGGAGCCAGGGCTGGTTAAGGCAGTGCTTTCCTGGGGCCTCTCAGACCCAGACCAGCTTCACTTCATGTCTCAATTAATCAGGATAATCATAACAACACCTCCCGTTTGTACCCCACTGTGTGGCAGGCGCTGTTACAACTGCCTTCCATTCGTCATCTTTAACCCTGTGATCAGTGCGCCCATTCAGAGGGCTGTGGAGTCAACACATAGAAGATACTTAGCAGGGGGCAAATAGGAAGCAATATATAAGCATTTGCCGTCCTCATCATTATTTCTACAACTATTGCTATTCTTACCACCCTGCAAGATAGGTGTCGTCTCCATGGAAGAGTAGGATAAACAGAGGCTCAGAGCCTCTGATTTGCCCAAGGCCACAAAGGAGGCAGGAAAGCACAGTGGTTAAGCCAACCAGCTTTGGCATCGGACTGCCAGCTTTTAAATCCTGACTTGGCAGTTTATTAACCACCTGCCAACTTGGGCACATTATTTCCCCTGAGCCTTGGCTTCCTTTCCTGCAAAATGAAGGAATAGACTACAATAAAAATTAAGGTAATGATTCAATCTGTGTGTTTAATTATGAAAACTCAGCTCTGGAGTACAGAAAGTAGAGTTTAGACCACTTGTGTTTGTGAAGACTAAGCCCTCCCTGCCCTTAAGGAAAGAGGAACGGACTCCCTGTGACTGGTGTGTGGGACCCACCATCGAGGGTCAGAGAGGACCACCTTGACCTGCATAAAGGCCACTAGGAGAGACAAGATGGCAGGCAGGGATGGTGAGATTGCAGGGCATGAAGGAGAGGCCAGAGAAGACAGCGGGAGGAGGTCCGATACCAGATGCCCTTAACCAAAGGTGGTTTTGTGTGGGATTAATGCCCAGGAAATGCCAGGCGAGAAGCCACAAGATAGTGCTGAGAGAGACCCTCTACTACCCAGGATCTCTGCAAGACAAGGGCTCTTCTGCTGGCCACGCCTCCTCAGTTAGTCCTCTAGGGCAGGAAAGACATCTGCCCTGTGGTCAAGGTCCTCATTTCTGCCGTGTGTCGATACTACAAGAGCATACACCTACCCAGCCCTGACAGCCACAAGGCCCAAGGCAACCTCTGGACACCTAGCAGGGTAGCGAAGATATGGTGAGTTAAAGTGATCCCACTTTAATAATCTGAGCTGAGACAGTGGGAAGTGGATGTCACCATCCCATTATCACCATCCATCCTCATTTTCATTCTCATTGTCATCTCAGGCTGGGCTGCAGGTTGGGGAAGAACCACCTGAACTCTGCTCTCAAGTCCTTCCAAAAATTCTGACCCTCCAGTGCTGACCTATTTCTTCTGCGCATCCAGCAGCCTGGAAGCTAAGCCAGCTTTGCCCTCTCCCTCCCACACCACCATGTGGACTGGTCAGTAAGCGCCCGCCCTGGCAGAGAAGGGGAGTGCAGGAAGTAGCCTGGGTCCCTGCTTGCTCTGCCTCTGAGGAGGGGGTGGTGCTGGGGGAGGACAAGGCTTTTATACACAAAGCAGATGCGCCATAAACTCATACTCCCTGGCACAGACACTCCGGGGGAAATGCTGCTGATTTTACCCACTCGTTCCTCTGAAAATAACTGCACACACTAGCTGCCAAGTTTCCGGAACAGAACCAGTGCTGAGGAATAGGGAACTGATGAAGAGATGGAGTTTGGGGTTATGGGAAGTAAACCACACTGCTTTGCCCAATAACAGGTCTCCGAAAGAAGAAAGGGACTTTTAATGGGCTTTATCATGTCCAATGTGTTTAAGGATAGCAATACTAATTGCTATTATTTTAAAGCAGTTACTCCATCCTGGTGTTTACATTTACAGCTCCATTAAACTCTGCCGGTACTAGCGGCATGCCCACTTTTACAGCTGAGTAGAGTAAGACTCAGATAGGTTAAGAAACTACCCCAAGGTCACACAGAATAAAATAGAAGAATCATGATTCAAAGCCAGGTTTCTCAACTTTTCAAGTCTTTCTGTCTGCAACTGCCTCTCAAACAATCCGTTAACCTGTGCCTCTCAATGATGGATGGAGAGACAGACTGACAGATAGATTAGGTAGGTTGGTAGATAGATGATAGATAGATAGATAGATAGATAGATAGATAGATAGATAGATAGATGATAGATAGATAGATAGATAGATGATAGACAGATAGACAGATAGACAGATAGATGATAGATGATAGATAGATAGATAGATAGATAGATAATAGATAGATAGATAGATAGATAGATAGATAGATAGATAGATAGATGATAGATAGATAGATAGATAGATAGATAGATAGATAGATAGATAGATAGATGAAAGAGAAAAAACTGAAAATACCTGTAATGAGTGTAAAACCTATCTCCACCACCCACTTTTCTAGATGAGGCAGCTAAAGTTCCTAGAAGTTGAATAAAACTTGCTCTCAGTCACACAGTCCACTGAAGTCAGAACTCACAGTCTCATATTCGAAGATATATGTTGAGGGTTTGCTCTGTGTCAGGCACTAGGTGCTAAAAACAGGCCTCCCCTGTGGAGCTTACAGTCTAGCAGGGCAGACAGATTTAAATAAGCAGTAACAGCAAAGCTGGCTCTGTGTTACGATAAGGAGAACCTCTCTGGTGGTCCAGGATGACATCTTTGATGAGGAAGAGTTTATCCCGATAGTCTCTGGAAAAGCAAGTGTTAGAGAAAGACAGATGGGGCACACCCATGGTGACACAATATGCACCCCCCCCCCAAAGATGTTCACATCCTAATTCCTAGAACCTGTAAATCTGTTACCTTTCATTGGCAAAGGGATTTAGCAAATGTAGTTAAGTAAAGGTCTTGAGATGGGAAGATTGGTCTGGATTACCCAGGTGGATCCGATGTCCTTATACAATGAAGGTGGGAAGGTTAGAAAAAGATGTGGTCATGGAAGTTGGGGGGATGCACTGTGGAGGAAGGGGTCATGAGCCAAGGAGTGTGGGAAACCTCTGGAACCTAGAAAGGCAAGGAGACAGAGTCTTCCCTGCAGCCTCCGAAAGGACGCAGCCCTGCTGACTCCTTGATTTTAGCAACCATAAGACTCATTTTGGACTTCTGACCACAGCTGGAGGATAATCAACTTGTGTTGTTTTAAGCCACTAAGTTTGTGTTTATCTGTTACAGCAGCAATAGGAAAATATTACCATGGGCTTCTTAGTTTAAGATAAAACTGTACTTCACAAAAAAGACAAATAGCAAGATGTTTGAGGTCTGCATTACATTCGTGCAAAGGGAGATGTAAAGGAAGAAGCAGTATCAGACGGGAGACAAACACAGGGATGCCATCACAAGTAGAAATAGGAACAGAGTACAATAGACACCAACTCTTTGGGGATTGAGTTGTGTTACCCCACAAAAAAAAGATATGTTGAAGTCCTAACCTCCAGGACCTCTGAATGTGTCCTTATTTGGAAACAGGGTCTTTGCAGACATAATTAGTAAATATGAAGTCTTAATGGAGTAGAGCCAGCCCCTAATCCAATATGACTGGTGTCCTTATAAGAGGATAGTTTTGACACAGACACACACACAGGGAGAACACCATGTGATGACAGAGGCAAAGACTGGAGTTATTCAACCACAAACCAAGGAATGCCAAAGACTGCCAGTGGCCATCGGAAGCGAGGAGGAGGCAAGGAAGGATTCCCCTACAGGTTTAAAAGGCAGCGAGGCTGTGCAGACACCTTGATCTCAGACTTCCAGCCTCCAGAAATGCACCTGAGACAACACATTTCTGTTGTTTTAAGCCACCCAGGTTGTTGGACTTTGTTACAGCAGCCCTAGCAAACCGATACACCCACTTTCATAAAGCCCCATCCACTGGACCTTTGGATATTGTTGCTAAGTGTTTTGCATTTCTGCAGCTACAGGCATATTTTTTCATGCCCCCCAAAATCAAAGTTTGTCATGTTTTCATGTTTCTGAAACTTCTTACTTCAAGTATGTACATTTAATGTAGACTATCTTCCTTTCTTTGTTCCTTCCTTCACTTCTTCCTTTTCTTTTACCTCCAAAAGGCCACTCTTAAATTAGTGGTGCATCTTATAATAAAGAGCATTTTGGAATCAAGAAAATGAAATATGTTGATATCCAGTAGACTTCAAGCATCACGAATGCAAGGATACTTCTGAATTCCAGTACAGTAAGTCCTCAATGCCATCAATAGGTTCTCTGACTTTAACCAAAACAACGTGTAACAAAACCAATTTTCCCATAGACTGATTGATAGAAACAAGAAGTAAGTCCCTAGACATCTCATCAATGTTAGAAGGAAACAACTTTAATAGAAACGTTACCTGAGGACGTGCTATACTTAGAGCAGAGCCTGGCAGGTGGTGATCTTGTTTAGTAAATAATTGCGTGTTGAAAGCAAGGCAGAAAGGTCAGGTAAGAGGGGCAGGGAGGGAGTCTGGACATTATCCAAAGTACTCAGAAGAAATTGAACTAAGGGCTGGATGAGGCCCAAGCAGAGATATCCCCTACATCCATGAAATAGGTGTTTATTCCCTAAGTCCCATTAAGCTCTATAACTCTGTAATGCTACAATTAATTTTCTATTGAGAACTCCACATGGCCATATAAACTCCCTTTAAAGTTGGAGAAATCCTCCAGAACCATACCAGTTTCTGGAGACCATTACCTGGAAGGTAGGGGACATGACAAACTCCCTGGAGAAGGCAGATAGTTGGGAGAGGGACACGGGGTTGGGGAAAAGAACAGCTGGGAAGGTCTCAGAGGTGCATGAATCCCAGGGGACATTCCCCAGGGACATGGTCCAGGACAGAAGGCAGCGTGTGCAGATGAGTCAGGCCAACCCAGAGGTCAGCTCAGCCCCAGACACCAGGCTTGGCTCTGTCCCTAGCCCAGTAGATGGTGACACCCATTTGGAGTCTCAGGGTCATCATGTGAACTAGAAGCATTTGAGACTAGATAGGGAAATGACAGCTGGAGCCATGCTGGTCACTTCATTGGGAAAGGTCAAGTGTGAGACCGATGAACTGGGGTGGCGAGGGGGCGGTTAATGGCCTATGACAGGGATGCTCGAGCTGGGGCAATTATACCTCCCAGGGGACATTTGGCAACATCTGGAAACATTTTTTGGTTATCACAGCTGGGGGAGGAGACAGGGTGTGACTGGCATCTGGTGGGTGGAGGCCAGGGATGCTGCTCAACATTGTACAATGCCCAAGGCAGCCCCCTGGGCGAGAAAGAACCATCTGGCCCAAGATGTCAATAGTGCCAAGTTCCAGTAACCCTAGCCAATACTCTACCAGCATTCAGGTTTGATTTTTTTATAAGAAGGTAGAGGGAGGATGTAGAAAGATGAAATAAGTGGATCAGTACATGGGTGGGTGGATGGATAGATGGCTAGAAGAGAGAGACAGAAACACAGACAGTCCAGTGCCATCGGTTCATAACTAGCACAAACTCCACCTCACAGTCTACTATGAGGACCAAGCACATGTGAATCGTTACAAGATCTACACGGGGAAAACGGGCTCTTACCGGACTAACGCAGAGCAAGGAGCTGCGGGGAGCAGGTCTGACTGGGTCAGTCACCACGGCTGCCCTCACTCCGTGGGCTCGTCTCCATTTGCCTCCATCGCGTGTGTAAAGGAAGCAGGGTCAGGGAGCTGCCCAGAACAGTCCGCAGCTGGGCCGTGAGTTGGGATGAAGACACACTCCCTGAAGCCCCCCAAACCTGGGTCAGGTCCCCCTCTTTCTATACCCCCACTCTTATGCATCGCACTTGTCACAAGTGTAGTAATTCAGTAACGATTGTTATTATCGCTTAAGGATTATCTCCCCCGCCGGCCAACTGGAAACTCCACACCGGAAACTCCAAGGCTGGCTCCTTGTGTGGCCTGCGCTCTGTGCCGTCTCCAGCATGGAGCGGGAGGGCTCAGTACTTGTTTGTTGAATGAATAAGTGACCAGGGGATGGCTGCGCTGCCAGAGAAGAGCCCAACAAATTCGGCTCTGACAAATGAGATGCCCAGCGGAGGCTGAAATCAAGGCTGCCTACCAGTGTCTGGGCTGTGTCACCGCCATCTGTCGGAGTCACCTTTTCTTCTGTCTGCTTAGCTTCATCATCTGAGGCCTCAGAGCCACGGGGCCCGCTTTGAGTGTCTCCTGCTCCCAGCCATATCCCACCCAGGGAGGAGCGGAAAACGGGGCCTGAGCAAGCACGTCGGAACACCCCGGGCCACGTGAAGTCGGGGTCTGCAAGAACACGGGCGTAGCTCAGACAAATGTGTGACAGGTTTGGCACCTTTATTTTCCTTCTAAGTACCAGTTACTCATTCCGGGCTCAAATGGTGGCAAGTTCCCTTCCCAAGGAGACAGGCTGCAGACCCCAGAGGAGAGGTGGGTAGAAGGGAGCTTGACGGAGGCACGGGATGGGAAGACCGGATGCCACCTTTGCTGCAGGTGGAGGGAGGAAGAGCGTCGGGGAGCAGCTACCTTCCCGGGCAGCTGCAGCCTCCTGCAAGGTTATCTGCAGTGGGCACAGGTTCAAAAGCGACGCGGCAATAAAAGTGAGTCATTGTGACCCAGCAAGAGCCAACTCAGCTGCCCAGGGCTCTGTGACGTGTGTCCCTAGATGCAAAGTTACTCAAATTCTGGAATGAGTTTTTGCCTGAATAAAGGACATAAAAATGTCCGTGCCCATAAAGACCGGCTGCTATGTACAGCCAGCGTGGCTGACAGAGCTAGGATGATCAGCTGACAAGTGCCACCTGAAATGAGCTTCATGCTGGAGACAGTGTCATACCCTCTAGAGACGTCTGTCCTCATGCTCCTAACCCAGCTCCCTGGCTGCCTAGTTGTGTGACCTTGGGCAGGGACATCTCTCTGATCTTCAGGTTCCACACCCTAAATGATTACTAAGGGCCCTTCATCCTCTGAAATTAGGCAGCAGCTATGAATAGCCCCGTGGGTTATTCTTCCCAGGGTTGATGTTTGCATTTTAACCAGAAGTTTCTGTTCTCTCTAGAAGCCTATTGGTGAAGGTTACGGGTTCCAGAATCCAACTGTCCAGGTTCAAATCCTGGCCTCATCATTTATTAGCTCTGTGACTTCAAGCAGTTTGCATAACCTCTCTGAGCCTCTCTTTCTTCATGCGAAGGATAATGTAACCAATGGAAGGGCAGGTAGTCTTTTCCCAAATCATCACACTAAGCATCCACCTTTTTTTTTTTTTTTATCCTCACCCGAGGACATTTTTCCATTTTTTGTTCAGATAGAGTGGGAGGGAGAGAGGGGAAGAGAGAGAGAGAAACATCGACGTGAAAGGGACACATCGAGTGGCTGCCTCCCGCACGACCCAACCAGGGCTGGGGACAAATTGCAACTGAGGTACGTGCCCCTAGCGGGAACCAAACCCGGGCCTCTCTGGACCGCAGGCTGACACTCTAACCGCTGAGCCAAACCGGCCAGGGCTAAGCATCCACCTTTTAATAGGATTCCCCAGGGCCCAGCATCTCTGGGCTGAGGTCTCTGGGCCCTTCTGTGTGGGGCAGAAGAGAGCACCACTGCCATTTGCTCCACAGATCACAAAGGGCCCTGACCATCATGCTTTCTCACTCTCATTGCCTTGTTATTTTCTTTGTAACACTATTACAATGCAGAGTTATCTAGTTAGTTTATTCACTCATTGTTATCCATCTCCCGCCGCTGGATTTACGCTCCATTAGATCACACACTTAGTCTAGTTCATGACTCTATTCCCAGCAACTGGCATATCACCTGGCACACAGCAGGTGCCAATAATCATCTGTCACTGAGTGGATGAGAGAATGAGTGAATTGCCATTATGTACTTGCTTCTCACATTCACCTTCGCAGAGTAGGTTTCCCCGCATCCCCACTTTGCAGAAGAGAAAATGGAGCTTCGTGGGGTCAGAAGGACCCAAAGTCACTTGGCAGTGACTGAGTCCAAATCCCATATGTCGCTGTCCCAGGAAGGTAGTTGTGCTTTACCAAGAAAGTTTAGTTGAAGGCAGCAGTACTGAAGAGAGGTTAGGGGCTAGGAGCATGAGCTTTGAGCCTGCCGATCCCAGGTTCCAATTTAGTGCTACTATAAACCGATTTGGTTAAGTGACTTAACTTGGGCCTCGGTGTCCCCATCTACAACATGAGAATCATACTATTAATATGTTCCTCTTAAGGCTGAGATTATCAGGAAGGTTGAGCACTCTTTGCACAGTGCTTGGCACATAGTAGGCCCTCAGTAAATGTTAGCTATTGTGCATGAGTACTTCTACTAACAATCTCATGGAAAATCCCACGGGGCTGGCTTCCTGGCCCTGCTAACCATTTCTCTCTCCCTCCACTCCCTGTTTCTCACTGTCATCTCCAAAGAGAAGCATCCCAGCCCCCAAGAGAGCGCCTTCCACACTGTTCCACTCCCACCACACAAGCCGGCGTGGATGTGGGCACACGTGGTCCCGAGGCAGCCCACACTGCTCTGTTCTGTTTCAGGCTGTGCGCTCCCGATGCCCGCCCCGGCCTCTGTCCTCCCCCGCCACCTCCTCCGCCCACCTGCATGCGTGTGGCACACGCGTTCCTGCCGCATGTCAAGCCCTCACTCGTGGGTGGAGAGCCCAGGCTGCCACAGCTGAATCAGGAGAGCAAGTCTCACCACAATTCACTCCTTCATCCACTGCAGTCTGCCTTCCTCCCGATGCCACCCAAGCCTGCCCAAGCCACGCTCATGATGACTTCCACTCCCCAAGTCCCGCATCTTTCCCAGGGGCCGGTGTGTCCCCTGGGAAAATTCCATTTTGATGACCACCTCCGCACTATGACCTTTCTAACTCCCTCCTCCCTTAGCTTCTCTCCCTCAGCTTCTCTGACCCAGCATGTTCCCGACTATTCTTCCCTTCCTGTTCACATTCACTCACTCCTACACTCTTCCACCCAACACATTTATTGAGCCCCTACCCTGAGCTGAACATTGCTGGGACATGACAAAGAACAAGGCAGGCCGTGAGGAGACAGTATGCTTCCAACATTACCTGGAATCAAATCCCAGCTCTGCCAACTTGCTAGCTGTGTGTCTCTGGGCAGCTTGCTTACCCTCTCTGGGCCTCTGAAAAATGAGGGTCAATTGTGGGATTTGCATGAACACCTACAAAGTGTTTAGCATGGTGGGTTCCTATTGTTTTGCCCACCCTAATCCACTTCCTGCACAGCAGCCAGAATGATCCTAAAACATAAACCAGGTCTCGGCTATTGCTCACTAAAATCCCTCCAAAGGCTTTCCGTTGCTCTAAGCATAAGATCCAGCCCCCTCACTATGGTGTATCCGGCCCTGGCGATCCTCTGACCTCATGTTGGGCCACACAAGTTCATTCCTACATCAGGACCATTGTGCTGTTCCCTCTGCTCGGAATGCTGAGCCCTGCCTTCTCTACACCCACCGCGTGCCACAGGCTTCTCTCGGCAGACCCTTCACGCCCGTCAGGTCTCAGCTTAAACGCCGCCTCCTCGAAGCCTTCCCTGACCACGGGGGAGCAGACGGTTGGTGTCCTACCCAGATCCCTGTCACCAGACCACGGGGTCTATCTCCCAGCCACTGGGGGTATTAGCTGCTTTTGGCTCACACCCACACCCTTCTCCAGAGGAGTATCCTTGGCTGCAGGGAGCTGCCTCACCGAAAGTGCCTGGGAGGTCATGTCCTCCCTGTGGCCAGTGATTGACTGATGGGGGACAGGGAGCCACAGCCTCCGGGCAGGACAGTGTCTGTGACACAGTTCACACTCCAGAGCACCAGTGGGACCAGACCAAAGCTGGGCTTCTCCTGAAACCATACCTTCACCCAGCAACTCCCATGCCCACCCTGGCTTCCCTCACTGCCCCTTCTCCTGAGAGCACCCCTCAGTGAATCACGCAGGGATCCCCATCTCAGACTCCGCTTCTGGGGAGCCCAACTTAAGACAAGTTGGATCTTATTCTTTATCTCGGTTTCTTTCAGCGCGCTTACCTTAATTATTCATTATATAAAAGGTTTGGTCCATTTCTTTTCTCTTTTGCCCACCACAGGGGAGGTCCACCGCTTGGGACCCAACACTGAGCGTCTTGCTGGACGTGACTTTTCCATCATTCATGAAACAGCACGTCATAGGCCCTCAGGAAGAGTGTTTCAGAGGATTCTTCTCTAGGCTCTCCTTTCTCAACCTTCCTCTCCGTCCACTGTCTTTCCTCTTAGGTGACTTGCCAGGATCCCAAACTCAGTGGGTCCCACCACGGACTCGCCGGCTGCCCTCGGGAGAGGAGCTCGTCCCAGCCTCCTCTAACTCTGGCCCGAGCGCCAGCTCTCCTGTGCCGAGGTTGCAAACTCTGTCGTTTCTGATGCGCTCCTCTCAGGCCGCCTGTAGCCAGTCAGTGCCCAGACCCCTCCAGGCCAAACGTCCGCATCGCCCTCTTCCCCACACTCCGTGCACACAGCCTTCAGGCCAGCACAAGCCCACGTGGTCTCATTTCCAGGTTGGCGCAAAAGCCTCTTCACAGAGATGCCCCGCCGGCGGTCCCCAGCAGTCCTGCACCCACTCCACACCAGCCCACCGCACTTCGAGTCCCAACACTCACCACGAATCACGCCCCTCCCTCTCACAGAATTCCTGTGGGGTCCGCAGAGCCCTGTCCCAGTGCTTTGTTTAGCCCGGCATTCCAGGCCCCCAAGAATGAATCCTTAAACCACCTCTTCCAGCCTTGCCCGCAATACCACCATGGTGAGAGCAGCAGCAACGACAGGAAATTTTACTGAGCTCCACCAGGTGCGGCTGCGCGCCCCCTTGGAACACTGAGCATCTGCCTAGCACATTACAGGTGCTCAGTATATAGTTGATGAGTTAATTAATACGATGTGACAAGTACATTATCTATATTGTGTTTGATCCACATGACAAGCCTCTGAGGTAAGGAAGCAGAAGCTCAGAGATGTGATCATTTACCTCCAGCCAATAGCTCCGGTTGAAAAGCAGAGCTGACCAGTCTGAGAGTCTGGCGCTTGACCACTGTGCTCCCCTGGACAGCTCCCCGACACCTTAGCCGCAGCCAAACTGGACTGTCCCCACCCTATTCACAACGCACCTCACATTGCTATGCCTTTGAACCTTTGCTCCAACTGCTGGGCCTCTGCTTGGCATGCCCTCTCTGTTCCTGCATTCAGATTCTTTATGAGCTTTCTCAAAAACACGTCTATCGAGAGTTCTTTACAAATCCACCCCAGCCATTGTGAGTTCCAAGAAATCCCCAGTGTACTTCTTCTACTCAATCCTCGCTCACGAATTCACGCATTCATTCAACAAATACAAGCTGAGCGCCTACTGGGGGCCAGCCCCAGGCCAGGTGCTCCGCATAAAGAGATGAATCGGTCACAGTCCCCTTGGCTCATACTCAAGTCCAGAAGTCCATCCATCCATGCAGCCAGCCAGCAAACATTGGCTGAGCTCCTACTGTATGCCAGGCATTGCTCTAGGGTCTGAGAGTGCAGCAGTGACAACACAGTCACCACATCTGCCCTTGTGGGGCTTACATTTTAGTGGCAGAGACAGACTGACAAATAAATAATAACCCCTGAGGTGTACGAAGGGCTGACTAGCCTCCAGGAACTCTCCTAAGCACATCTCACATCAGCCTCATGCTATGGGTATTGTTATTATCCCCATTTTATAGATGTGGAAAGTGATACTTGGAGCAATAGAATATCTTGACCAAATCACTCAGCTAGTAAATACCATGTGGACCAAGGTCCTATCCCAGACCACAGACTCTATGCTCTCAACCACTATACTATACTGTCTCTCTAGTAATTATCCCAATAAACAAGAAATGTGTCAAACAGTGGGAAGCTCTCTGCCTAAAAATAACATAAAGTAATATGGAAGAGACTGGCAAGGGCCTGAGGAGTAGTCAGGGAAAGCTTCCCTGAGGAGGTGACATCTGAGCCAAAATCTGAATAACAAAAAAGAGCAAACACATGAAGTGGTTTTCAAACTTTAAGGCACTTCATACCCCCCACCCTCCCCCCCCCAGGATGTAAAAATATGTAAATCCCTGAGCTTCTTCCTGAAACCAGAGGTCAACCTTGCTGCCAGCCACCACCCAGCCGAGAAGCAGAGATAGGGATCAGATAATACGTGCACGTTTAATAATATCAGATGCCGGACATCTGGGGAGGTGAGGGGAAAAACCCCAACATCCACCTTCCCCTTAAGCTAGTTAGGAATAAGCTTATACAGGGGACAGAGACAGGAATTGGAATGTGGGCAGGGAGCACAAAGGGGGTTCTGCTGATGTGTGGTCCTGGAATCTGTGTCCCTCTGGGGGTCTTGGGTCTTGATACACGTCTTCATCACTGGTCCCCAGAAAGGATGGCCAGCGTTCTGAAATCTGTCAAGCTGTGATCTGGTGTGCGTCATCCTGGCCTTTCTGAGACCTGACCGATCAGCCTCCACATTCCTGGTGCCAGGCGTGGAAGTTCAGGGCTGGGTCAAAAGTTTGTTCTTGCCTGGTCAGCTGAGAACTGCAGCACAGTCTTAGCCAGAACGTGAGGTTAAATATGTACCTTTGATTAATTAATTACACCTTCTGTTAGTAAAAGGGAAAGGAAAGAGAAAGGGAGAGAAGAGGAAAAAGTAGAGATCATATTTTTATTCTGCCCTTGTACCCCTATCAGTTCTAGATCTACTATGTCAAAATCCAGGGCTGAAGACTGTATTTTTTAACACACCCTCCAGGACATTTGCTAGTCAGGCTTGGAAGCCATAGGTCAAGGGACAGACAAGTAGATAGATGGACAGGAGACGTATGAATCAGCAAGTTATAACATGACCTTGAATCCCAAAGCCATAGCCAAGGAGCTGAAAGCAACCCTGCATCCACCCTGTCTGGGAAAATCAGGAAAGCGTAGAGGAGGAGAGGGTCTCTGAGCGTCATCTTCAATGGTGAGCAGAGCTTTCAAAGCAAAAGAGGAGCAGCATGGGGAACAGCGGCAGCCTGCATCGGCCCCGGCAAGGGTCGGGTAGCAAGCGGGGAGGACGGCAGGGGCAGGGGGTCGCTGGGGTTGGAATTGGAGCAGAAGAGGGTCAGATTGGGAAGGGACTTTGTAGGGTCTCTAGGAGGCTGGAGTTTCTCCTGAAATCACTCGGAGGCCCCGGAGATCACGTTGGGGACTGGCCGGAAAATGGCCCCGAGTGGAGTTAGCAGTACAGTGGCTGTGGCAACAAAGAGCTTATAAAGAAATAAAAAGGCCTGAACGAGGGCCATAAAGGCGATTTACACCCTTTCTGCTGCGCGTCTCTTGGCTTGGATTAAAATTAGCGCGTGCACTTGGCCACATCTCCTTGCTAAACTCGAAGGTGTCAAGTGGAACTAACACCTGTCTAACGTATCGGCTACAGCAGGTTTCTCGACCTCGGAACTAATGACATTCTGGACTGATGACTCTCTGTGGTGGGGCTATCCTGCGCGCTGTAGGATGTTTAGCAGCGCCCCTGGCCTCTACCCCCTAGATGCCAACAGCATCCCCATCATGACTAGTGACAAGAAAACTGTCTCTAGATGTTGCCAACTGTCACTGAGGGACCAAATCACCCTTGGTTGAGAACCTCAGGGTTAAAGTAATAGAATGTGGGGTTCTACCCAATCTCGGCTCTGCCACTTCCCAGCTGGGTGTCTGAGCAGACTGCCTCACCTCTCTGTGCCTTTGTTCCCTCATCTACCAAGGAGGGGTAATAAAGTATTGACCTCACAGAGTCAGTGTAAAAATTAAATGCAATGCCCTGGCTGGTTTGGCTCAGCGGTTAGAGCACCGGCCGGCGGACCGGAGAGTCCCGGGTTCGGTTCCGCTAAGGGCACGTACCTCGGTTGCAGTTTGTCCCAGGCCTCGGTTGGGGTCATGTGGGTGGCAACCACTCGATGTGTCTCTCTCACATCGAGGTTTCTCTCTCTCTCTCTTCCTCCCTCTGTCCCTCCCGCTCTATCTGAAGATGAATGCAAAAGTGTACTCGAGTGAGGATTAAAATAATAATAATAATAAAATAAAACAAATTTTAAAAAATTAAATCAATGATTCATGGGAAGGGCATACCTAGTGAATGTCAGCTATCACTGGCATTATATTTTAAGGAAACAAGCACTTAGACGAAGGCTGGACATACATTAAGGGCTTATTAACAAATGTCAGCTATCGCTGCTTCTCATGTTCTTTTCTTACTCATATCTGTAGCACTGCCTTTGGCATCTGGATGGGTCTTGAACATCCTTGCCAGGGGATCAGTGGATTGGAATGAGAAGGGGGTGCCTACTTTCTAAGATGTGAATTTGCTACTGCTGGCATTTTCTCATGATCTCTGAGCACACCAAAAGTTTGGGGGTGCTTATGGTGCCCACATGCAGCAACTATACTCCCACACAATAATTTCCTAAAGGTGTGTTCCAAGGAATACTAAATCAAAAGCCATTTCTCCTTAAAAAAAAAAAAAAAAAGGTTTTCAGCTGAGGAAATACAGGATATTCCATTCCTTTTTTTTAGCAAATTAGGCATGTTTGGTTAGTAAAGGCTCTGAGAAGTCCTGCAGTCATCATTACTAAATTTTAAGCTCTAGGAAATCAGTGATCAAGTCTAGCTCACTATTGTATCCTCATTCCTCAAACAATGCTGAACAGAAGGGACACTCAGTAAGCATGTGATAAATGAGTAAGTGAAATGAATATTTACATGAATGAACTTGTTAATTAAAGAAGGCAGTTTGGTTGTGCTTAACCCAGTGTTTCCCAAACTTTCTGGTCCACTGCACCATGGAAAGCCCCTAGGACTAGAGCCCCCATGGACACACTTTGGAGAACATAGCCTGTCCCTGGGATGGCAAAGCAAAAGTGAGTGACTGCAAAGGCAGGAATGCCCAAAGTACCCATTTCTGGCTTCTGTGGATCACAGTGACTTCATCTTCATTTAAAGTTAATTGAAAACATGTTATTTTAGCTCCAAAATGAGCTAGGAGAGAGAAAAGAAAACATGGTCTTAGGGACTCTTGACAAAAGGACTCCATTTTTAAAAAGAGCTGGGGCAAGCTCTGTGCCATTCCGTGCGCAGTGAAGTGGTGAAGCAAACGTACCCACAGGGGTGGACTGACCTCACCCCACACATCCAAACAAGCATCTGTCACTGCAAAGGCCATAGCTCCCGCACCCCAAAAGACTAAATGTTTCCCAAGATGTTGTCCTGTCCAACGGCAATCCTGCCCAATGGCACTGAGAGCAAGTCAAGACAACTGTCCATTGCAAGCTCCGTCCCAGGTTCTGATTTTTCAAGCATGTGGTCAGGCTAATGCCCACCTTGTTTGCATCTAAAATGTCCACCTGGATGAAGAGTAAGCAGAGTAAACCACTGTGGTAAACGCGCTCCGGAGGCACAGAAGACTTGGCAACAGAGAACGGGAGAACCTCAGTGGAGACGAGAGCTGGCGTCTGCCCTGTGCTGCAGCCTCTTCCCAGGGGCAAGCTTGTCAGCCCTCCCAGCATCCCTAAGAGCTGGCTCCTGCTTTCGTTCCCATGGTATGGGTGAGCCCTAAGGAAAGAGAGAAAACTAGGGTCTCTTCCCAGCCTTACTGCTAAATTATTAACAGAACTTGAAGCTTGTCAGATACATATATTTGACATTTAAACTTTTCTGTAACTCTCCAGTCCTGCGTTATGCATTGCACGGGTCTCATCAGTACCGTGTGCTCGGGTGTCTGAATTCTAGTCAAGGGTAAGACCTCCTCAAAGGAAACCTCCGTGCGACCAGACTGCCCAACGCCCCACTTGATGATCATCATCATAATTATTGATATTAATTAACTCATCCTAATGGACCAATCAAGTAGCTAAGAATGCAGAGCTCCATTCTTTCCTGTGATTCAGTTACATGATAAAAATAAATGATTTTCCTCTGTTCCTCAGAACATGACTGGGTTTATTCCTAGCTGTGCTTCCAGGTTTGCAAACGCTAAGTCCCATAAATAAATCCTTGTCTTTTATTTCCAGCCAAAGTCTCCAGAGTCTTTCCGAGTTCACTCGACAGCTCATTACAGCTCGGAGAGGTAAAGTAACTGGGCCCAGGGCGCGCAGCCAGAAAGGGCGGGAGCTGGCTTGTGGACCATAGCTTTAACGTTACACTCCACAGCCGCAGTGATTTGCAGTCATCACCAACGCTATTTTTATTTTTAACAAAAGTTTACCATGCGCTTTGGTGATCTATTTATAGCATTAATGTTGGAGTTAATGATCTGACAGGAGTATGAAAGGCATGGGGAGAAAGAGTCCGTGTCTATACTCCAGACGTCTTAGATTTTCTCTGATGCTTAATCCCACCCCCTCACACCAGAAATGACTTTGAAGGCGAGATATAGTTATCATTTAGGAATAAGAGGTAGTTAACCAAATCTACTTTTGTTGTTTCTTTCATATTCCTTGTTTTGCCAAAAAGGTTTAAAACAAACAGAAAACTTCTGGAATGCCAGCCCATCTTGAATAATTTTAATGAATCAATTCCAAAAGATATTCAGAACAGAATCATCCCAACCTCGCTCTCTACCCCCTCAAAAATTACTGGATCTCTTTGTAACACTGGACTAGAAATGTCACCTTTAGTATCTCATTTAATCGGAATAGTAGATATTAGTCTTCATTTTACAGATGAAGAAACTGAGGTTCAGAGTGGTCGAGTGTCTTGCCCAAGGCCATAACAGCTAGTAAAGGTCACAGTGGGGGTTCTAAACCTCGTCTTAGTTTCCAAAAACTCCAGGACCTGACACCTTACATAGTTTAAGGTAAATTCATCCAACAAGCCTCAGAAAATATATTTTTTTTTTTTAGTCAAATTTCTTCACAAGAGCTGGAGATGTAGCAAATGTAATTGAACTTGAGTTCAGCTATTTGGAAACCAATTAAATCACTGTTTCTCTGTTCTGAGCTGGGCTGATTGATGGCAGGTCAGCAGAGTGATAATAACTCGGAGGCGTAACACCAACAACCTAATGGGGGAGACAAAAACCAGATAATCTAACCTAAACATGGTTGGGGCTCAGCAGTGAGGCCAACACTTGTAAAAATTGTATTAATAGTAACACTTCTGATGTTCTTCCTGTCAATGAGAATGTGACATGTAAAACATTTTTTAAAATATTTTTCTTATATTAATACAGATCAAGTGAAGACATTAAACCTTTGTGTGGGTTTCATTTCTTTTGGGTACGTTTTGTCATATTCAAACACAAAACCTCTCGCTTGCTCTTGGAAGACTTAATAACGCAGCAACTGCGACAAGCTCTGTCTTGTTCTGGATGAAAATTTTCAATAATCCCTAGGTAGACCATTTCTTCCAGGGTTTTTACAAGGTCGCTGCTGTTTTCTAGGGCACTCATCCCAAACTGACGAAGTGAGGATGCAGCTGGGTATGTGTCAATGCCAGAACGTCCATCTGAATATTTGCATCAGAATTTAAAACTCATCTATTAATTCAGTCATCTGTTTTGGAGCCACAGTTTTGTGCAGCAAGCACTGCTCATGGCATTGGAGCTAGAAGCAGGGAAAGAAGGGAACCAGGCCTGCCTCCGGGGAAGCGTATACATCCTAGTGAGAAGGAGAAGGAAGGTAAGAAATAAACAAAGCAAACTAATATCTGCAACGGATAGAACGATGCCCCCCTGTTACAGGATAAGAGAGGTCCCAGTCTCCCCCAGCTGCTGGTGGGAGTGGAATTCTTGCGATATCGCGAGAAAAGGAATTTCCCGAGACTCACATGGGAGAACGAGTGATTTTTATTTGCATAGAATTAAATCCCTGAGTTTCCAAATTCCCATATCCCTTTGCCCAGTCATAGAAGAAGTGTAGCTGGGGCTTCAGTAGAGCTGAAATCAGAGCCAGTGTCCAGAGTGTCCACTCCATGTTAGGGCATAGTCCAATCCAGCATCAGGCTAGTTTAATTTGTGTCTCCAGCTGCAGTCCGTCAGTCCATTGCATGTGGGGTCCACATGGCCAGAGGCTACACAAGTGAATGCAAGGAAGCAGGAACAAAAGAGCCCCACAAGCCAGGAGTCACAAGCCAAGCGCACCAAGAGAGGAGCAACAAGAGAACAAACTCCTTTGTTTAGAAGATTATGTATCCCCAAATTTTCGTGAACTTGCAGTGGCCATGCCCATTCTAGCCAATGATCTCTGTTCCCAGGTATAATTAACAGGCAAATACCTTTCCTATGTCACCCCAACTTTACTGGTCATGTATCTACCTCCCCTTTGTCCAGTCTCCTTCCCCCAGTGTTTTGCAAGGAATAGGGTGGTGGTTCCCTGGGGAGTGTAAAGTGAAGCTGCCCAAATGACATGCCTATAATGTCTGGCCTTCCCTTTGCTCCTTTCCTATTATTAATAACTAGCTAATTACAACAGTATCACCCCCAAAAGATATCTTCAGGCTCTAATGCCCTGTACCTGTGAATGTGACCTTACTTGGAAGTAAGATCTTTGCTTTTATAATCAAGTTAAGATGTAATATATTAGTACTTTTTCTCTCGTCTCCTAAATTCTTCTGGTTGGGCTAATCATCAAATTAACAGAGGCAGATTAACAGGAGAAAATCATATTTTAATGCGTATGCATGAGGAATTCACATAAGCAGGAAAATTCTAAAGACAGTGAGGCGATGTGGAGCATATAAGATGTTATTGGATAAAGGAGAGGTGGGGGATGGGTATTAGATTTCAGAAATGAGAACAGTGATTTACAGGTAGTTGAGGAAATGGGGGAATACACATGGCAGGGAAAGCCTTGCTAGGTGACTCAGAGACAGTGGCACACAGGGGGTATCTAGGTAACAGGTACCAGCCTGAAGCCCCCTATTTACCACACTTAATTCAAAGTGTGGTTAAGGCAGCTTCCTAAGGTCTCCTTCCTGAAACAGGTTTCTCTGTCTAAACTTCTTGGGCAGGAAAGGGAGAAGGGTCATTCTTTCTGAGTCTATTATTTCTTAAGAAACAGCTTAAAATCAATATCGCAAAAAGGCAACTTCAGGGTGGCAAATCTTTGGTTCCCTTCGAGTCATGCTGGACTAGGGGGCTCTAAACGCAATGATTGGTGTCCTTATAACAGGAGGGAAATTTCTACACAGACACCCAGGGGAGAAGGCCACGTGAAGACAGAGGCAGAGAGTGGGGTGATGTGTCTATGAGCCAAGGAAAGTCCAGGACTGCTGGCGGCCACCAGTAGCTGGAAGAGGCAGGAAGTCTCCTCCCCTAGAGCCTTCAGAGGGAGCCTGGCCCTGCGACACCTTGGTTTCAGACTTCTAGACTCCACAACTGCGAGAAAAGAAATTCCTGTTGTTGACCCCACACAGTGTGTGCTACTTTGCTACAGCAGCCCTAGGAAACGAATACAACATCTAATACGATATCAGAGAGTGATAAATGGTATGAAGAAAAACAAGCAGGGCATGGGGATGGAGAGTGACTGGGAAGGAAAGGGCTGGTTCACATAATGCAGTCGAGGCGGGGTGAGATTACACAAGGATAGAACTGGCACATCAGTCCCACAAGATTCAGAGGTTCTCAGCAGCTCCAGGCGCCACGACAAAATGCCACAGACTGGGCGACTTACCAACAACACACTTCCTCCCGTTTCTGGAAGCTGGGAGGTCCAAGATCAAGGTGCTAGGGAGGGAGGTTTCTGGCTGAGGCCTTTTCTCTTGGCTTGTAGGAGGCCACCATCTCACCGTGTGCTCAAGTGACCTCTTCTTTGTACATGTGTGTAACCTTAGTTAGTTCCTTACTCCGCATACAGCTGCGCTGGGGGTTAGGTGCTCAACATATGATTTAGGGGTACACATACATCCAATCCATAACAAACTCCTACCCCAAAGTTGGCACGCCCTTCTTTGGGCATTAGGGCAAACCCTGGCCCAGATGTACATACATGGCCCCTAAGTGATACAGGCAGGACTATTTCAGTGATCCATTTCCATTTTATACTCCAATCATTACACAGTAGACACTGATACTTCCCATAATTCCATTAATTCCAAGTTTGTTTGTTTTTTTATCATCAGCAAACTCAACTAACCAGGTATAGCCTGCTAAAAGCATACCACGCCATGAAAAAGGACCAGGGCTGGCTACACAATATCAGGTACAGTGCAAAGGGAAAATGAGAGACTCTGTTCAAAACGTATTAAGAATTTCAAGATGATGACTACAGAGCATGAAACCAAGTGCAGGGGCCCTTCTAAGCACAGGCCCTGTTTGACTAATAAGGACCCTCCCTTATCTTTCTGTGGTGAGCACCATCAGGAGCACCAATGAGCCTGTTTACTAGGTTTGACTTCCCATTTCTTTCTTTTATGGTCGTCTCTTCCTTGGCTTCCCCAGGTTAAGGAGGGTGGAGACAGAGGAGCTACAACCATTCATTCCCAGAAGCCTTCCTGGATGAGGAGACATTGGGCCTCCCTCTGAGAAGGAGGAAGGAAGATACAGAAAAAGAGATCAGAGCTATGGCTGGGCAGATCCCTGGGGCCTGGCAGACTAATGGAAAGACTTTGTTTCTATTTTCATTGTGATGAGACCTTAATGACAAGCTCTGAGTAAGAAAGACACATAATCTGACTTTACCTATCTAAATGACATCCCAGCTCTTGTTGTGAAGAATAAACAAAAGACATCCCTTGTTATCCTAAAAGTAACATGATCATGGGAGAAATGGCCAGAAATGGCCATTCAGATTGAACACATCGGGTGAAATAAAGGTTCTACGTTAATGGTCTGACTTTCGAATTATAGTTTTACTTCCATGGCTATCTACTTAATGTCTGTCTACCTAGTGAATGGGTAGTTCTACGAAGAAGGAATTATCTTGTTGGTAACAGTCTCTCTAGTGCCTAGCACAGTGATTGGAACATACTAACATTCAGTATTTGTTGAATGATTTAGCTCTTTCAAAGCCAAATGTTTTTGTTGTTTTCTTTTTTGTTAACTGTGGTAAAATACACATAACATAAAATTTACCATTTTAACCAATTTTTAGTGTACAGTTCAGTGGTGTTAAATACATTCACACTGTTGGACTATAGAGTGGGAATAACTGGAGTTAACATGCATCCAGGCATTGAGGCACAACCGAAAAGTTCAAAAGTTAAAGTGCCCAGGCTAAAGCAAGAATCGAATCAGAGAAATTGTAACATCCCAAGGTCACAAGTGGCACCTTGGGATTGGAACACAGGTTCAGATGGTGGAAGGAGGGTATGGGAGACTTGAATCATTTACTTTGGATCTAGTAACATACACTTGGCATTTCATAAACTATGTGTCTTTAAAACATATCTTGATGGGATTTGTATAGTCAAGCAGGACAAAAATAACACATTTAAGGGACGGAGGTGCTAACTATGACTTATTTTCCCTTTAGAACATGAGAAAATCATGTTCTAAATAATCAAATTCAGCAAGCATCAATTCCCTTCTTCTTATGAGCAAGCATCCAGGAATCCTGAGTTTGTTTTACCTAATCAGCAACTTCAAGGGATTCAAAAAGTCATCCAAGGCCACCAAGAGTGTAAAACATCTCTTGAAATCCACATTAATAAATCAGACTCACCTGGCCGGGGTGGCTCAGTGGTTGAGCGTTGACTCATGCACCAAGAGGTCGCTGGTTTGATTCCCGGTCAGGGCACATGCCCAGGTTGTGGGCCAGATCCCCAGTAGGGGGCATGCAGGAGGCGGCCAATCGATGTTCTCTCTCATCAATGTTTCTATCTCTCTCTCCTTCTCCCTTCCTCTCTCTCTAAAAAATAAATAAATAAATTAGACTCACCATGAATGGCTGACCAAATTAAGTAGGACAGACAATTGAATTTTCAAACAAGTGCAAGAACAATTTGCCAGTAGCTTCACAGATAAAGGTCGACTGGATTAACCAACATTTATTTGGGTACATTTTGCCTTTGTTTACCTGCCCACCTATCAATCATTTGTGCCATAAATATTTATTGAAGACCTACTATGTGCCAAACACTGGATGCCTTATGTACATCTCAGTAAATCTTCCCAAAAGCCCTACAACATTTATTTTATTATTCCCATCTTACAGATAAGCAACCTAAGTTTCAGAGAGATAACCATATTGTTTGAACCAAAAATTGGTAGACACCATTATATTTATAAAAACAATGACACAGGACATTTGTCATCCAGTCTCAGAAAAATCTAAATTATATAAAATTCACTAATATCAAAGGGAGTTCACTTTCAAAAGGCAAGAGAACTAACACGCTTGAATGAATGAGTCCTTCAAACACACTGCAGTGGTATGGTATCCTCCATCCCATGCAAAGGAAGCATCTGAGTCAGAGAGGTTCAATTATTCATTCATTCATTCATTCATCCAGCCAATACTGAGCACTCCCAATGAGTCAGGCGTCGTTCAGTGTGCCAGGGATATGATATAGTGGTGAACCTGGCAAATTAAGTTCCATCCCACAGCATCCCACTCCTAGCTGGCCCGGTGTTGCAAAGGATACATCTTGCTAAGGGTATGAATGTGTTCTTCTCACCCTGCCCCCACCTCAGCCTCAAGAGCCAAACCCGAGATTTATGATTAACGCATGTACTACAGCCCATCACCTCCACCACCCTGGAGGAATTCTGCTAACTTCTTCAACACCTAACTCAGAGCCCCAGTGCCTGGTCTTCATGGTTTGAAGAGTTCAAGGAGAATTTCAGTGGGGTTTAAAAAAAAAACAAAAAACAAGCTTTTAAATTTAAAACACTTCCACAGTAGTCTCTTCCACAACGTCAATGCATGGAGTAAAATAACACAAAGGGAAAGGAAATGGGGAAAAAGAAAAAGGAAAAGGGAAATCTTTGATTTTCAAAGATTCAAGAGGCATAACAACCAAATATAAGGTATGGATCTTGTTTGAATTCCGATTCAAAGACCCATTATAAAAAAAGACACTACAAAGACAATTTAAAAAGTGAACTACAGACCAGGTATTATATGAGATAAAAGAATTAGTGTTGATTTTATTAAATGTGATCACTGCAATGATATAAGAAAATGTCCTTTATTCTATAGACATGAATATTGAACTGTTCAAGGGCCAAATATTTCATTGACTGGAATTTTCTTTAAAATACTATACCAAAAACTAAAGTGAATAAAATGTGTAAAATAGTCATACTTGTTCATCTAAAACAGCAGCACTATTCAGTGGAACCTTCTGTAACACTAAAAATGTTTCTGTGTAAGCTGTGTGACATGGTAGTCACAAGGCACACAAATCCGCTGAACACTTGAAATGTGACTACTGTGAATGAGGGACTAATTATTTTTAAATTTTTATTTCAATTAATTTAAATTTAAATAGCTACCTGCGGCTAGTGTTTGCCATATTGGACAGTAAAGGTGTATGATGGCTATATGAGGTTTCATCTATTCTCTCTACTTTCACGAATATTTGAAGATTTTTAAAATAAAAATTTATAGCCCTGGCTGGGTAGCACAGTTGGTTAAAGCGTCGTCCCCATACACCAAGGTTTCCAGTTCAATCTCCCATCAGGGCACATACAAGAAGCAACCAATGGATGCACAGATGAGTAGAACAACAAATCTCTGTCTCTGTCTCTCTCTTCTTCTCTCTCTCCCTCTCAAATCAATCAATAAAAAATTTAACAGAGTTAACATGCTCAGATCACATTGCAAGCCAGTGTTACATTCATTAGGTACATTGGGTGCAAGTAATAGAAATTTGCTCTGGCAAACTCATAAAGAAAAGGAAAGGAGAGGATATCAGATAACTTGAAGAACCAAAAAGAAGGCTGTGGAATTGGGCTCCAAACAGTAGGAGTCAAGGCAGCTCTGCTCTCTGCTTTTTTCTCCAATCTTTGTGTTACTGTTGTTAAAAAAAAAAAAGGACCAAAATGGGGTTGTTTATGTCAAGCCCCACGCCACCAAACCAAGACTTAGTTACAGTTTCAGCTCTCTCAGAAATGGGACCTTAAGCTAGTCAGTCAGGAATCACCTGATCAGCCCTAGTTAGCTAATCTGCCTGATAGACCCCTGCCATCCTATAAATGAAAGTGACCTGGCACTAACCAACCTGTTTTTTGCTAGTATAATTTCCTTGTTCCTGCTCCCTTCTGCCTATAAAAGTTTTCAATTTTGTACAACTCCTAGGAGCGCCTTTCCAACTGCTAGATTGGATGCTGAACAATTCAAATCAACTTTTGTGCATATCAACTCGTAACATTTGTAATATGCTTCAGTTTATCTTTTAACACTGTCTTCAAAACTTAGAGCCCTGAGCCATGGACAAAGATGACCAAACCTTAGGCTCCTCTGAAACCTCTTCTCAACTAGGCCTCCACCTTTGGGCTTCCTTGTTTATCACTGCATTGCCCAGTTTTAGTAAAATTTCTGTCAAGTCAGATTAGCCAGAATCCCTACCCTCAATATCTGATCAAATTCCTCAGCTACCACCATCTCCTGCGTACTCTCTGGTCACCTTGGGCTGCCTTCAGCAAGAATCCGTTAGGTTAGTTTAGCAAGAATTACTCTGCCCTCAGAGTAATTTTCCATTCATTACTCCTTGCCTACAAATCCCCACTTTCCATGTTGTATTTGGGGCTGAGCTCTACCTCTCTCCCTTGCTGCAAACTCCCATTGCACTAGCTCCTTGAGGAAAGTCTTTGTTACTATTCTTTAACAAGTGTCAGAATTCTTTGGCGCCATGGAGCACATTCCCCTGGGGTGGGTCATGTGTCCACATGTGGCCAAGGGACAGTCCTCACAAGGCTGTGTACTATATATAGGGAGACAGATCTCTGAAAGGAAAGAGGGATGCACTGACTAAAATCAAAATAAGGAGGCCCAAAATGCCAACAAATATACACTAAGAATGGTTTGGGAGTAAATCCAGCCAGGATATCTCTACCCTTCTTTCCATTCTCTGATTTAAACAGAAGTCAGGCTTATTGGTAATTAGTCAATGTTTCTAACTGATGCTTCCCTCTACCCTAAATTTGTGATTCAATTATCTTAATGATGTGCCAGAAATTTTGAGGCATCTCTGACCTGTGAGCCCTCAGAAAGTAACTCTAAAGCCAAATGGATTTTAGGCTGGGTCTCAGGCCTTGGATGAGTCCAATGAGTGTAAAGATGTCATGGAAGGATGTAGTTTTCTCTTTCGAGCATCAGTCCCTCCTTCTGATCGCAGCATCCTCATATACCCCTGCTATGTCCCCAAGAGGGAGAATAAGACCCAGGCTTGGCCAACCAGAAACAATCAGCATTAGTCCCAGGACTGAAATTATTTGGGAAATTTGTGTTTGTTTTTGTTTGTTGGTTGGTTTGTTTTTTTTTTCTGGATTTGCTAGCTTGGAAGGCTAAGACTCAAGCTAGTCGCTCTTCATTTCATCATTTAACAGCCTAGATCCAGCCATGCCTGAAGCTCTCTAAACTTTTCAATTAAGTTGTTTGATGCTATTTTTCAGTGTTTTTTTTAATATTAAGTTTATTACCTGGAACCCAAACAATATATTTTATATTATATTTACATATACTATATGGTTAATATAAAGGTGTTCCACCATGTCTAATCATGTAGTGATACTAATGACTTTTGGTATGATGGTAAAGGTGTTTTCTTTTGTTTTTAATTAACCACATAATATAACATAGACACAGAGTAGGAGGAAAAACACAAGGCAGCGAAATGATAAAGACAACCACATTTATCCCAGCTCACTCTCTTTCTGTTCCATCTCTCTATTTCCAGGCTCCTTTTTTTAGGCACCCACTATTATCAAGATGCTGAGTTATCTATTACTCACAGCTTTGAACCATAAGAATATACCACCTATTTTAAATAAACTGACAAAATTAAATAACTAAGGACCCACAACCTGAATGTATATTTGTCACTAAGGTGGCATACATTTTAAGAGGCACCTTGAAAGAAGTCAATGCATAACCCAGTGGAATAAATTAATAATGTGGAATTTGGGGTATTCATCTAATGTGATGCACTGAATGTATGTGCCCGCCCTCAATTCATATGTTGAGATCTTAATCCCCCAAAGTAATGGTATTAGGAGGTGAGACCTTTGGGAGGTGATTAGGTCATGAGGGTAGAGCCCTCATAAATGGGATTAATGTTCTCATTAAAGAGACCCCAGAGGCCTTCCTTTCCTTTTTCCACCATGTGAGGACACAGCAAGAAGACACCATCTTTGAAACAGGAAGAGGGTCCTCACCAGCACCTTGATCTTGGACTCCCCAGCCTCCAGACCTGTGAGGGAAAAAGCCACTCCATCTATGCTATTTTTGTTATAGTAGGCCAAACGGACTAAGGCATCTATTTTAGACTTATTGAGCATCTACCATGTGTCAGACAGCATGCTGTGACACAAGAGTATACAAGTGTTCTCTTCCCTCGGAGAATCTGCAAACGACTTCAGGGAACAGATACGTAAGAAGACTGCTGCTTAGTAGAATGGTGTTAAGATGATGCTGCGAAAACATTCCTTGGACACCTACCCTCTGGGGGAGGGAGACAGCCACCAGAAGAGGCTTCCTCTAGGCCCAGCACATTATTTTCAGCCCTAGCACAGTGTCCAGCACACAGTGGTTGCTCTGTAAATATTTACTATGCAACGAAACATGCTGGGACAAACTTTGGAGTTTTAGGGACTGTGGATCTGCCTCTTTTGGTGCCACCCCCACAGCTTCCTCCAAAGGGCACTCCATCAGGCCAGACAGTGTTTTCCTCAGCCTGAGAGAGGCCAATCTGCTATGTTTATTTAGCCTGCTGTGGTCTCTCCTCTGGTCATTAGCATCCTATCTTTGGATGGTAGGCTTTGAGTCCCAGCAATTAGTCATAGGGTTTTGCACAAGATAAAAAAAAAAACAAAAACAAGAGAATGCTTTCGGGCCAGACTCAGGTGCTGGGTGTTCAAGTGCATGATTTTGACGACTTGAAGAGAAAAGGTTGGATGAGTTGGGTTGTGCTCCAGGCCTGGCCATAGTTTTCCAGAACAATTGCAAAGGAAGCTGAAAAGGTAGAAACATTGACCAGGAACCCGCTAATTGTGTTTATCAAAGTTAGTGAATTATGGTGAAAGGCCAGTTCCATGGGCCAGGAAGACCTTGTGCCAATCCAGCCTGCAGACCCTCACATCCAAGAACAAATCACACACACTACAAAGGCCATTCTTGAGCACTGCCAACCAAGCAGAGAAGGGAAGAAATGAGTTGTAGGCAGAGAGGCAACAGCTCAGAGAAGTGAAAAGCAGGGAACACTCATATCAAGTGGGCTCTGATGGCTTTCATGACTTAAGTCAGGGGTTGTGAATGAATTTCCAAAGAAGAGTGAGCAGAAAGAGGTTTATTTACTTTCGAAGGTCTTACACCCAACTCTAAGTCTATTCTAGATATGGCTGCATCCTGCATGAGGAACAGAATACACTGTACATCTGGACCCTGCTGAAGCCAGCTCTGCCCCAGAGCCCTCACCTTAACCTTTAAACAGTCCTTAAAAACCTCAGTCCCTCACAGAGATAGGGCCATTAGCTCTCTATAGCTCTCGGCACCTTTCCTCCCTTAGAAGTGGGAGCACCAGGATTTAAACCCTGGTTGGTGTGACTGCAGATTACTGGTATCCCTCTCTGTGCAAACCTTCATTACCCAAAGTTAGATAGCCAGGAATACGTGGACTCGCTTTTCACCCACTACACTATCTCCTACACCACATTTGCAAAGGCAAGACTGGTCCAGAGAAAGCCTGTGCTGTATCCCAGCTGGACCCTGGGCAGCCCAGGTGATGATCCAGGAGTCTACATCATCTCTTCATGGACCCCAGCTCCTAGAAGTTCAAGAAGAGCCATAGCCATTGTTACCACAGGGATGGCTTTTCGTTGGCTCAGGAGCAAGCCAAAGTCCCAGGTCGGACCTGGGTACTAGGGTCAGAACTGGGGGCTGGCAGAGAATCTGGAGTGCATGGTTTCCTAGCACCTGAGTGAATAAATGAGGCTGACTAATGAGTCACAAACGAAAATGCTTAAATATGGGGGAAAGGAATAAGATTAATGATGACAAAATTTCACTCAATCACTAAATACTAATTATGATTGTTTGTTATCTTAATATTCATTTTCTTTCCCAGAAATACTTCACAGATGAAGAAATTGCTGCCCTGAAACAGACGGAGCCTAAGATGATGGAACAAGTAGTAGAACCTGGGTCCTCCCACCTCCTACTTCAAGCTCTTTCCAACATGCTTTGCTACATGTCAGAGAGAGCCCTGAATACAAATCACTGATGGCAGGAAGCATATCTACAAATCAATGGCAACAGCTCATATGGGCTACACCATCATCATTTCATCTCTCAGGTAATCAATAAATCAACCCTCTTGGGTCCTACTCAGCCCCACAGTGGTTTCTCCAGCCAATGCTTATTACTCTGAGGACTCACTAGCACCCAGGCAAGAAACTATATCTTCCAGGAAATCTCAAAATCATAAACTATCATCAAGGAGCTGAATAGCATGGCTTCACCAAGCTTGGGGCTTCCCTGCTGCCGCCACCTAATACCCTAAGCCCAGTGGGGCAATTTTACAGTCAGCGCTTAAGGTGAATATCCCATGTAGATAGAATTACCCTTGAAGGCTCCCCTTGGAGACCACTATCCTGAACCATCTCTAATTAGGTCCAACCCAGCCTGTGTTGCTTTATCTCCAGTAAAGGGAGACATCACTAGTTACCTTGGTGCGGGATTAGATGGTATGGGTGAGCTACCTGTAGGGGCCAGGTTTTACCCTAAAGAATGAAAAACCCTCCCTTAATATATTATCAATCTGCTCATACTATGAGAGCTGTACTGGGTCTGAGACTGCCCAGGAGACCAGTGCTCACATCATCCCATTGTACAATCACTCCAGAGCAGATTCCTGACTGAGGGTAGGATGACCCACACTATGTTAAACTCTCTCCTTCCTTGTCTCCCTCCCTCTCTTCCTCTGAGTGAGTATAACCAAATTTATGTTATTTGCATCCAGGGTGTGACTTCACCAAGTCAACAGAGCATGGTCTTTGGAGTGATTAGCCCTGGGTTCAAATCCCAACTCTTCTACTCCCTAGCTGTGAGGCAAAAAGCAACTTTGCCTCCTTTTATAACTTTCTTGTTCTTTGTTCTTGCTTACCTTGCAATACTTGTACTGCCCTTCAGAACTCCTGTTTTCTAGATGGATTCCTCCTGATTCATGAATCACTGATACATGTCGACTAGGTCATCTGTGAAATTTTCTTTTAATAATAATAATAATTAATAATAATGCTCTCAAGTCCAAAGAGTGTAAAGTTATTTTCTAAAGAATCTAGTTGCTTTTTCAGAGGCTTAGAATATGTTATACCCTAAATACACCACTTTGGAGTATTGATTATTTTAAATTAAAGGTACTTGAGAAACAGCCAGTGCAAAAAGGTCACTCTGAGCCTCCTTTGTCCCCCTGAAAACAGAAGATAAGTCTCCGAGGTGAAAGGTACCTTCCCTGTACCAGGAGGGTAGAAGGCATCCTTATCACCAGAGACGGAATTTAGGGACAAGAAGGCTGTATAAGCAAACCATTTTACTACTCCTAGTCCAAATCCCCTTGTCTTGTCAATTCTTCACAAATTGTTTGACTAAATGACATAAAAGCTTCCTGCTTTGGCCATTTCTCTTTTTTTTTTTATTATAATCCTCACCCAAAGATATGTTTATTGATTTTAGAGAGAGAGGAAAGGGGGAGAGAGAGAGAAAGAGAAAGAGAGAGGGAGAGAGAGAGAGAGAGAGAGAGAGAGAGAAACACATTGAAACATTGATATGACAGAGGAACATTGATCAATTGCCTCCCATATGCACCCTAACCAGAAATTGAACCCAAAACCTAGTTATGTGCCCTGATCAGGAATTGAACCCACAACCTTTTTGGTGTACAGGATGATGCTCCAACCAACTGAGCCACCCAGCCAGGCTTTGGTCACTTCTTTAGTCTTCTATCATTGTGGAACTCCCATACTAACCTCTTATGTAATTGATCTGTTTTTCTCTTGTTAGTCTGTCTTTTTAGTACAGATATCTCAGCCAAGAATTCAGTAGGGTAAAGGGAAAGTTATTTTTTCTCCCTTATACTTTCTGAAACTAGATAGGGGAAAGTGACTAGAGTCCCAGTCAGATCCACTCAGAACCAGCACCCTGTCCAGTAACACCATGACTAGGTAGATGCAGACTCAAGAAACAGGAAGAGGGGAGACTTCCGGTCAAGATGGCGGCATAGGTAAACGCAGTATCGCGTCCTCCCACAACCACATCAAAGTTACAACTAAACTACAGAACAACTATCATTCAAAACTGCCTGAAATCAAGCTGAATGGAAGTCCTACAACTATGAAATTAAAGAAGAACTGGTAGGAGGGGCGGAGGCGCGAGGGGCTGGTCACACACCCACGTGTGGCGGATAAAAATTAGGAGGGACACCTCAGCTGGGAAGGTCCTCCCTGAGGACTGAGGGGTCCCCGTCCCACACCAGGAGCCCAGCTCAGGGTTTCAGTGCCAGGAAGAGAAATCCCCATCACTCCTGGCTGGAAAAAAACAGCCGGAACTGAGGCTGAGGCGGCTGGAGCCCCCCCACCAGCAGCTCCTCTTAAAGGGCCCGCGCACAGACTTACTCGGACTCCCTCCCTCCAGGCTCCAGCGTCGGGGAGGGAGCCTGAAAGGCACCAGAGTCATATGGGGAAGAACTGAGCTGTTTGGCATTGGAGCGAGGGCTGGAGAGGCAGCTTTCTCCTGGACAGACGTGCTGTCAGAGGCTTTTGTTCCTTTGGTGAGCCCTTCCCTGGGCCGGTAGACGCCACCATATCTGGGACTCCAGCTACCTGGCTCACACTGTTTGCCCCGCCCTGGTGATTCCCTGAGGCCCCACCCCACCCAGCTTTCAGGCCCACCCAAGCTGTTGCCAGTTGCTTTACCATAGGATTGGCCTGTCTTGGATCCTGCTGCAGCTTTTCCTAAATTCTTTCAAACAAGCAGCATCTGGTCTCAGCTAGCCCCATACCTCTCGCTAAGTAATACATAGAAACAAACACAGGGAGGCAGCCAAAATGAGGAGACAAAAAAACAGGTCCCAAATGAAAGAACAGAACAAAACTCCAGGAAAAGAACTAAGTGAAATGGAGTTAAGCAACCTAACAGATGCAGAGTTCAAAATACTGCTTATAAGGATGCTCAGTGGACTTAGTGAGGACCTCAAGAGCATAAAAAAGGACCAGTCTGAAATGAAGGATGCACTAACTGAAATAAAGAATAGTTTACACAGATGCAATAGTAGAGTAGGCAAAGCCAAGAAGCAAACCATCGATTTGGAATATAAGGAAGCAAAAAACACCCAATCAGAACAGCAAAACGAAAAAAGAATCCAAAAAAATGAGGATAGTGTAAGGAGCCTCTGGGACAACCTCAAGCGTGTCAACATTCGCATCTTGGGGGTGCCAGAAGGAGAAGAGAGAGAACAAGAAATCGAAAACCTATTTGAAACAATAATGGCAGAAAACTTTCCTAACTTGGTGAAGGAAACAGACATGCAAGTCCAAGAAGCACAGAGAGTCCCAAACAAGATGAACCCCAAGATGCCCACACCAAGACACATCATCATCAAAATGCAAAAGATTCAAGACAAAGAGAGAATCTTAAAAGCAGCAAGAGAAAAGAAGTTAGTTACCTACAAGGGAGTTCCCATCAGACTGTCAGCTGATTTCTCAAAAGAAACTTTGCAGGCCAGAAGGGAGTGGCAAGAAATATTCAGAGTGATGAAAAGCAAGAACCTACAACCAAGATTACTCTATCCTGCAAAGCTGTCATTTAGAATCGATGGCCATATAAAGAGTTTCCCAGACAAAGAAAAGCTAAAGGAGTTCATCACCACCAAACCATTCTTATATGAAATGTTGAAGGGTCTTCTTAAAGAAAAAGATAAAAAAATATGAACAAACAAAATGGCAATAAATACATAGCTATCAACAATTGAATCTACAAACAAAATGAACAAGCAGAACAAAGACATTCTCATAGATACAGAGAACTTTTTTGGGAACCAGATGGGTGGGGGCTGGGGGGATGGGTGAAAAAGGTGAAGGGATTAAGAAGTACAAATTGCTTGTTAGACTGACAAACCTCAAAGGGAAGGGGGGTTGGGGGGTGGAAAGAAATAAACCAAAGAACTTATTTGTATATATGCATAACCAATGGACACAGACAACAGTGTGGGGAAAGGCAGGAGGGGGGCAGGAATGGGGAGGAGGAGGGCAAGGGGGGGAAAATGAGGAACATTTGTAATACATTCAACAATAAAGATAAGTTATAAAAAAAAAAAAAAGAAACAGGAAGAGGACTGTGGCTAGAAAACGAATATAGAGCTCTCTGCCTCATTCTATCTCACACAACTGGCACATACAACAGCGGCTGCCTTTAACACATACTTTGAGCCAGTCATCATACTAGGAAACTTCATGTGGTCAGGTATCCCAGTTGCACTTTGAAATTGATTCTATTCTTACTTCCTTTTTTATGAATGAAGCAAGTGAGGCTCAGAGTGTTTAAGTGACCACAGAGCTAAAATAAGTGTCAGACCCAGTTTTCAAAACCAGACCACTGAGGCCAAACTTATATTCCTGCAGGGGCAGGGAAACTTTTTTCTGCCAAGGGCCATTTGGATATTTATAACATCATTTTTGGGCCATACAAAATTATCAGCTTAAAAATTAGCCTGCTATATTTGGTCAGGCTAATTTGGTGAGACATGTGATATTAGCTGGTATTGATTTTGAGGGCCTTCTACAGCCTGCAGGCTGGACATTCCCCACCTCTGCATAATTCTAAAAAAAAAAAAAAGAATTTTTTTAAGTCTTCAACTGATGCTGGAGGGGCAATTCCCTAGGGGAGACTCAAGCCTTGAACCAAAAGGGTTCTTGGCATCTCGAAGAATAGATTTCAACATGCAGATCAGACAAGAGGTTAAAGGGAAAGCAAGTTTATTGAGCAGAGAGGATAAGCAAGAAAAGCCACTCCACAGAGAGACTAGCAGATTTTCCTCACAAGAGAAGAGATCTCAACTGTCACTAAAGGTTGAGCTTATATCTGTTTGTAGTTTCTGTCAATATAAGAAACATCCAAACCTGTAAGAATTTTTAAAAGTTTATTTGAGCCAAACTGACAACAATTGCTGGAAAGCAAAATCTCAACAGAATGAGAAGAAGCTCTGGAAAATGGCAATTTTACCACTTACTTTATACATTAGAATCAAAGGGGAGGATGTAAGGGGGTTACATGAAATTCGTTGGTGACAGATTAGGGAGGCAGGAGAAAGCAAAAGGGGGGAATCTCTGGGATTGCATAAAAAGCAAAATAAACACATACTTCTTTTACATAGGTGGACATAGGATAGTTAACAGTTAACAATTAACACAACAAAAATAACTATGAGGGGCTCTGTGGTCTCTGCTCTGGTGTAGTGATTGTGCCTTGAGGAGCTGGAAAAAGGGAATTATCCTGACACTCCAAAGGTATGTTATTATAGATCCAAAAAGACAATAGACAGGCTCAGTTAAGGTAAAGATTGACTTTTGTCAGGGAAGATATCAGCATAGGACATAACTACCTGCCATGACTTGCTTTTAGTTAGAAAGTTTTCATTTCAGACCATCCTATGTGGTTACTTCAGGTCTCTGAGTTTGTAAGGCCGCCATGCAGGCTTCCCCTGAGTTTCTGACTCCTTTTTCATCCACGTTTCTGTGAGAAATTGTCAGTATGGAGAAATGGAAAGTGGGGGAAAAAAGTTGGTATTAACTTTAACATTTACAAGGCATATTTTCTGTTCTGTTTTCCTTTTATGATATGGGTAAATAATAGGGTATGGGTGAATAGCTATTAATCAAGCTTTGCAGAAACTTTCTTTGTTCTGGAGGCTCCTCATGGTCTGCTTGAATCTCAGGTCAGCCAAGTTCCATGTCAGGCAGCATGTAGCACGCCCCTCACTTAATTCTGTTTGACGTTAGTTAATTTATATAGTTCTAATGCCCCTCTCAGATATTACAAGTAGATATTATGCATGTGTCCAAGTCTTATTTAACTCATTTATGAGGGAAGCAAAATAATGACAAGGTTATGTTATCACATCTTATTAGTTTTATAGAATTGTAAGATGTCTGGGCCCTTATCCGTTGTGCAAATAGAGTTGCATTCCCCTAGAGTCAAATAAGCTTTAGTTGGGCTTGTTAAAAAATGTTATAGCACATTTTAATCAACTTTTTGCCTCATTTCCAAGTTTTAGATGGTTTCAAATCCTTACCAAGTCTTAACCTTGTTAAAAAAATAAACAGAAGCCTCATTTAAAACCAAGTACAGAGGCCAGAAGGAGGAGCTCTCACACCCTACAGTTATTGCAAAGCACAACAGAAGGAATTCTTTGTAATAGCCCTCCAAACTTCCTCTTCTCCTCTATAAAAGAGTTTCCTATCCTTTCATTACCAGAGAGCAGCCCAAGTCAAAGGGGGCTGCCTCTCTCCTCTTTGGCTTTTATCATGCTCATGAGAAAAAATTCAAACAAGTAACAGAAAGCAGTGTTGAAGCAAAGCAAGCAAATTTATTAAGAATACACTTGGTATAAAGCACAAGTGGGCAACTCAGCTAGTCTGGGCACCCCACCTGGTGGGGTTCAAGGGTTTTATACTTTTCCCTCCTATAGGTTTCAAGGTCCCCTTTTATACTGTTGTAACTTTTCCCAGAATTTATGGGAACATCTGGTGATTTTATCTTGGCAAATCCCAAGACTGCTGACTTCTTTTTTCAGTGGGTGAGATAAACTCCCCCCATTTCCCCCTTTCCCTCCTCCTGCCCTAGCAGCTATCTTTCCTGCCTAACACCCCCCCCCCCAAGTGATATGATGCAAATGCTTTTGTGGTTTTTGTTATTTATCCCTCCAGACTTCACCTGTCCTTGGATTTAGCTGGCACAAATGGTGTTAATTGGGTCTTTGTTCTCCATTTTCCCAGGCCAAGGTGATTTAAGCTATGTATTTTCTGGTTAGAGAGGAGAGGTATAAACCATTTGCTCTCATGTGTCATTGGTTGGGGAAGATAAGGTCTTGCAATTTGCAAACTGACTGCAAGCTGCCCAAATTGTTTGGCCTGGTTTAATTTTCTTGTTTCTGGTTCCCCATTCCACTTGCCCAGGAATTTTTCTAGCTTCTTACTATCCTACCACACTTTGTTTTAGGGGACTTGTATGTGTCTCACCATAGTTGCTTGTACCAAATTGCAATTCCTTATTGTTCCCAAATAAACTTATTGTTGCTGGAGAAATATCTGGCTGACTTTTTGTTGAAAGTCAACAACCTCCATATTGTTATTGTTATAGGTGATAGTGGGGTCCTGCTCCTTGGTCCTCTCAAGGAATCCCCAATTATGCCTATCCAGGGGCTTTCCTGTGATCCCTAAGTCTGATGAGGACCAAGAAGTGGAACCACCTTATCAGGTAATAATTAAGTCTGACAGTCTTGAGCCAGGAACATGAGTTTCCTTCCAGCTTTCAAAGATGTGACTCATACTACAGATAACAGGGAAGCTTATGTACCAGGTATCTTCACCCTTTCTGCTTCAGCCATTCTTGTATTTAAAATGTCTTCTTCTCACTGTCTTTCTCTATCAATCTCAGTTTCTGTTGGAAAGTCAAATGCCTCCAAAGAAAGTCATCATGTTCAGAGGCAAATGAGCAGAAAAATCCGCTACTGGCTAATTGGGAAATGTACCATAAGCAAAAAAATCTTCTGTTCAGAAGGGCCCCCTGTGGTCCTGCCTTTGCTTTCTGGGAAGGAAACTAAAGATGATGTTGGGGAAGAAATTGCTTACACGTCTCTATTTCTCCCCTTGTTGATGTTCACATTTTTCCCATAGGATTTATTTCCCCAGAATAATTTAAACTATCATGGTAGAACATTCAGAATGTAATCCTGGTGTTACCCTTTTATTCATAAAATGGGCCTCTGTACATGGAAAAGTATATCTTGTAATAATACAGTAAGGACAGACACTCACGTGTGTATAGAAGAAATATCAAATAACAGTGGCTTAGAGAAGCAAAGGTAAAAGTATATTTCTCTTTTCCCCAAAATGCAAGCAGTTTTGGTGGTTCTGCTTAGCGAAGCTGTCAGAAGCCCAGGAGCCTTCTATTTTATTGTGTTTTCATCTCAGAGGTGTTGTCCTTGTTCCCATGGTCCTTCCACTGATTAGTTTGGATTCTTGTCTTCTAATGTAAAATAATTTAGACCAGGGACACTGGTAAAGTGAAGGCAGATTTATTGAAACTCTGCAGAGGGCAAGAACACTGAGATAAGGTCCCAGGTTCCAGGCTGAGAAGGTAAGGTACTTGGAATATATTGGGTCAGAATGTGGCAACTGAGACAGGGAGCCAATGGTGGTTGAGTTTAATTACTTTTTATTTATTTTATTTATTATGTGTGTCTGTAGCTGATATTGACAGAGTGAAGGCATCTAGGATTGTGTAGCACTTATTATGGGATGCAGAAGGGACTTTCCCAATCAGATATTGAGTTGGTCTTTGGGATTTGTGGCTTGGCTTCAGATCTGAAAAACAAACTTAAAAGGAGTCTGGTTCGTTTCTGGACCATTGTCTTATAGCTACCTATTGATAACTGCTATAGTTCTGGCAGGGCTTAACTTGATGGAGCAATTTGTTCTGGCAGGGCTTGACTTGATGGAGCAATTTTTTGAAACACTTTATTCTACCTGTTTCAGTCCAAGCTCTACATTCCAACAAGTACAAAGGGGAAAATTACAAAAGGAAGAAATACAGCTTACTTTATAAGGCATAACCTATAAGCTGTCCACAGCTCTTCTTCTCACAGCCTAGTGGACCAAATATAGTCACATGAACACACCAAAGGAGGCTGGGAAATGTAATTTTCATTCTGGTAACCCTATCTAGGAGAAAAAAAAAATGGTGCTCTTCTTAATAGAGAAGAGGAGAATGGCTCTTAGAGAATGGCAAGCGGTTTGTGCCATGGATAGATAGTATTTGACAACATCCAGACCTGATTGGTGATTTTATTGATTTTCCAGGGGCATCTGTAAGAGAAATTTACCCAAGAGAAAGTTGTTAAACACTTGGAATTATTTCCAACAAGTTATATAACAAGTAAAAAAGGTGAGTTCCTTTTGCGGATATATGTGTGTATGTTTCCAGCAACATGACAAGACCTCAGTTCTTGTTTTCTTGAAGAAAAGAATTCAATCAAGAAACCAAGTGCAGCAAAGTAAGCAAGAATTTACCAGCCATAGCAAAAACACTCAGGACTGTGAAACAAGGAAAGGCTCAGATGAAGCAACAGGAGAGCCTAGGCTGGGCTGTTTGGCTCACTGAGAAGTCAGAGAAATGGGGGCCTTGGAGGCAGGTTCAGGGGGTTAGCCCAGGACAAGCTGCTGCTGCCCATTTCCCCACTGGTTGCAAGTCTCATGGGGTCCCTTAGAGGGAAGAAGGAGGGAAAGGAATGGTTCAGGTGTGTTCCCCTAGGGGAGACCACACGATGGGTCCTTTGTGTTGAGGATATTTCTCTCTCTCTCTTGCAGGTGGGAATCTTAGGGGAGGTCTCAGGTAAGGGTCTCAATAGAATATTCATCAGCTTTCCAGGTATACTCTTCTACAGTTGTGGTCTCCACTGATTGATAAGTGCCAGGGCAGGGGGTCATTAGTCAATGCAACTGGTCCTGAGGCAGCCACGGTGTCACTTGTCTGGTTTTGCTGCTTTTCTAAGCCTGGAGCTGAAACACAACTGAGGCCTAGATGTTATCTTTAAGGAGGAAAAGGTCAGAGGGTCTAAACCACATGACCAACAATATAAAGAGTCAGGGGCTCCAAACTGCATGACCAGCAATATGCTAGGGGAGGAAAGATTAGCTTGGGGGTGAGGTCCTTGTTTTCTCATTTTTGCTCCTTGCTAGGAATCTGGGGCCTTCTGCCCCAGTGACCTTCTGTAACTGACCCATTGTCCTTCCTCTGCTCATGTCTGTCTAACTGCCTATAACATGTGTATATATATATTTATCTATTTAAATATATATATTTAGCCCTGGCTGGTTTGACTCAGCAGTTAGAAAGTCAGCCCGCAGACCAAAGAGTCACAGGTTCAATTCTGGTCAAGGGCATGTAACTCAGTTGCAGTTCGGTCCCCAGCCTGGTCAGGGCCATGCAGGAGGCAACCAGTTGATGTGTCTCTCTCGCATCGATGTTTCTCTCTCCTTCTCTCTCTCCTCTTCTCTCTCCCTCCCTCCCTCCCTCCCACTCTATCTGAAGATAAATGGAAAAATATCCTTGGGTGAGGATTTTTTTTTAAAAAAGTGAGCTTTGGGCTTTGATTCAAAAGCATACAATTCAAAGTTGGAAAGGGATTTAGAGGAAATTCAAGTCAAGATATACCATCAAATGGGGGAAAAAAGCAGTTGACGATTCATTTGCCTACTATGATCCTATTTGGGTTTTGTAATTTTATATAGGATATAAATATGCATATGTAGGTGTGTATATAGATAGACATAGCTACATAAAATGAGAACAAATTGGAGAAGTACACATCAAACTGTGGACTGCACTTATCTCTAGATTAGGGATGTGTAGGAGTTTCACTTCCTATTTTATGTATTTCTGTAATGATTTCATTGTTATATTGACTCATACCTTAATAAGCAAGAAAAAAAATAGGTAAAAATGGTAACATCCCAAGCAGTTTTTTAATTCCTCTGCAATAGCTCTAGCATCCAGGCTCTGATTAAATAATTACAATAATGGAGAATTTATTCATTCATTGCAAAAGAATGTGTGAAATGTGGTCCGCTGTGCTGTGCCCCACAGATACAAAAATGGAGTTTAGTCCAAACAGGTGTTTGTATTGGAGCCCCAAGTAATCAAAGAAGGGAAGATGGAAGAGGAGGTGGGCAAGGAGCTGGAGGACGTTGTTAGGATGAATCACACCTGTCTTCTTCATGGTTATGTCCCCAATGCCTGGACTAGGGCTGGCACATAACAGGTTCTCAGTAAATATCTGTTGAACAAATGAGTAGCAGAGGAGCAAGAAATAACAAATAATCTGATTTACCAGATGGAACGTTCATTTTACTAGCAAAGTAAGGAAGGATGAGAGAGAGGATAAACTAAGGCAAGCATGATGGTTAATTGGTTGTGGGGCATGGGGAATGCAGGACTGAATCTGAGGAGAAGACTGGCAAAGAGAAGTGGCAACTTCTAATTCTTAGATTGCTCTTTCTTTTGTGACACCTTCCTCCTTGTACCTTCCACTTACTGGTATTTTGCTATGTAAATAACTGTGTTATGTTAGTGTGGTGAGTAGAAAGTTAATTATTATAATCACTTCCATTAGTCTAGATATGATGTTTCACTTGGAATATAATTTATTCAATTATACTGAGCTGGCTTTAATGATGGAGAAACACAAGAGTTCATTGTTAGTTATAGTAGGATAGTTACATAATTTCCAAGCAGTCACAAATTTAGTTCATCCTTTTAGAGTGAACCTCAAAGGGTGATTTTGAGTTGCCTTGTAACTTTCTTTACTTCCACAGTTTCTTTACAGTGAAATTGTGTTACCTTTATAATAATACATTTCAAAAAAATAAAATGAAACAACCATAAATTTTATTTCTTCTGTTCTAATCATCCTAAAAGTTTTGGGGGCATTTAGAATCACCTATAAGTGGGGGTAAATTCCAGGCTGCTGAAATGTAAACAGGCCATTTCCCACGTCCCCTTGTCAGAACATTTCCATGAGAAACTCAGTGGTCGAAAATCCTTTCTCTAACTTTTGGATATGTCTATAAATCTCTTAGAGGTAAGGAAGCCTCTTGACAGTTTTACATCCCAGAAATATTTTTCAAAGGTCTGTGATGCATCCCTTTTGAAAAGTAAACTTCTGAGAAGATAATACGCTAATGTATCCTCCTGTCTCCCTGTCACTATGGGCACCTTTCTCTGAGCTAGCAGGGGAGGGAAGAGAAGGGTTACCACAACTTTTCAGCCCACTCAGACATGGAAGCCTCGTGTCTTCACCATCTATCCAAATAAAAGAAGAACCCTTCAGTTCCTCAATACACTGTCACAGTCCCATTTTCTCAGTGCCATCTGGATAGGGATGGGATTCTCCACTTTGTATCTAAAGGTTGGAGCCTTCAGGTAAAGCCAGGGAAGTCCTGCCTCTGAGATTTAATAACTCTGAACTGGGAACCATGAGTCCTAATTTGTAGTCTCAGCTCAACCACTGACAAAGCAGTGAGAAAAGACAATCAGGGATTACCCTTCAAAAGTCTTCAATTTCATTCTCTATAAAGGAGAATTGGTTAATCCTTTTCATTTAAATTACCATGAGATTCATTCGGACTTAACTGGGCAGTAGGTCTGGTATATTTTCCTCCCACTTCAAGGAGATGGGTCAAATCCTTAACCAACATTCATATCCTACAAATCTCTGCCAAGAATGTGACTAATGTCTGCCCCAAAGCGCCTGGGACAACTGGTGCAAAAAGTATGCCTTGGAGTGCTTAACAACTCTGATGAGTCCTCCTACTCTGGATAATACACTGGGCAAATGTGGGCTTTATGCCAAATAAGATGGCAACTTTCCTTTCTTGTCCAAAATTCCAGACAGTAATTTTTGGCCAAACAACTCAGAAAGAAAGAGTGAAGGGTAGCATCAAGAGTAAAGGGTGATGCCTGCAAACCAGCACTTGGTGATAAGTAAGCTGGTTAATGCTGTTAAAAATATTCTTCGTGTTTCTGGAAAATTCAATCTAGGAAAAATATAAATACCAAAAAAATGCAGTTTCTTCATTTCTTGTCTCTTATTTCAGTTGAATGTTCTTTGTAAATAGAGAATCTAAGTTGGCAAAAGGAATAAACTCCAATATAAAGAGTGAGATAAGATGCTTCTTATGCTGGCTTCAGTAGTCACATTCCACTGTGTCCTCTGAGTCGATTAGCAGAGTTGTCTTCAGCTCTCAGTTTGCCAAAGCTTCTACATTCTGCATCCTTATTATCTCTGAATGAGGGCCTCCACCTAGGTACCATCAGACTTAAAGAAACAGTCAATGTTAATCAAGTTTGGGCCTTGTGGCAGTTTTTACCTGAACACCAAATAACCCAATCCACATAGATTACAACTTCCAAGCCCTAGTCATTTCCCAGCACTGAGGGGAGAACTAGAAAGGGATGCTCTGTGAATCGTTGTGAAGATGTAGGTTACCGGATTTTTGTCTTGGAATACAGCATTAAGCAAAAGTCCATGTTGAAATTATGATTTTAAAAAGAATTAAGCATTTCACTATCCAGCCAACTAATGTATTTATTTACCTTGAAATAATATTTATTTTGATTTGTAACCCAGAGTTCAGGTTTCCCAATTGTAGACTCAGTAACTTAATATGTAACTGTACTACTCATTCAAACCACCTGCTCTCCAGTGTGATCCTGAATAGAAGATATATTTTTATTTAAGCATTTAAAGCAACCCCTGTAGAAAGAAATAAAACAAAACAATGAAAGGGAAAAGAACAAAGCCTGCAGGTCAGGAGGCATACAAATTTACATTTTAATCACATCTGAAACTGTGCATGTAGCACTGTTATTCTTGTTCTAACCCAGCAACAATAGCTGACCTCCAACAAATTTTCTATCTATAATAGCATTTTGGGACTGTGGCTAAAACCAAAAGACTTCAGTGTTTCTATTTATTCCAAGTTGGTGTATGGGGTTGAACTGGAAAATTCCATGAAGCATAACTTCACCAAATTTTGAGACAGAGTATAGGAGACAACTCCAGAAATTAGTAATCGTGTATGTGTGTGTTTATGTCTAGTTATATTCAACCTGGAGTTTTTTGATTTAAAAATATAATAATAAAGAATATTTTTTATTTGGAAAAACAAAAGATGCTGTAACAGGGTATAGGGTATGAAAAAACTCACATTCAATTAACTAACTAACCAAGAATTAAAAATAAGAATATACTAACAAAACTTATAGTCTAAAATATTAATAGTTTTATATTTAAACATGTGGCCTTAACCACAGGAGTGCAGCAGATGCCAATGGCTTGTCAGGGCTGCAACATCCTATCCCCAGATATCAGCAATAAAACCTGCAGAGAGAAAAAAAATGCCAGATGCTGACACCCAAAAGAGAACATCAAAACCACCCAAGAGTTGGAATGTAAAACTGCACATCGCCAGAATTTTTTAGTTCCATTCTTCCCATGATCCACCTATAAAAGTCCTTTGCCTATCCTGAGATGTTAAGATGGTTGTTAAGGATTGAGTCTGCCATCTTCTCAGGTTGTTGGCACCTAAATAAATCACTTTCCCTCCATTACCACCTGTGTCCTGTGTTTGGCTTCACGGAGGAAGGCAGAAGAGCCTGAGGGTCATTTGGGCCAGTTTCAATGCTTCTTAATGAAAGAGGAAGACTCAGAGGTCACTGGACAGTGCTATTTGGAGCAATGTAAACAGAATACCAGGTCTATAAGATTCAGAGTTAATTAGCTTTGACCAATATTCATGCACTCAACAAATATTTATTGAGCATGTATTATGTGTAAGGCATGGTGCTTGATGCTGGAGCAAAAACAACATGATCCCTGTCCTCAAAACACTTGTCAACTAAGGGAGACAGATATCAGGCACACAAACAAATGCTTCATCTCCTATGTATTGAATGGAAGGGTCTCTGTTAAACCCAAACAGAGAGAGCAGAGGTGGCTCCCATGAGGGAATGATGCTTAAGAAGGATGGAATTTAGCCAGATGCAAAGAGGGAGGAAGGGTAATTAGGAATAATGAATTGGCATGTGCAAAAGTCGTGGCTGGAGGGCAGTAAAATTATTCTGTAATTTCTGATTTATGATACTATAATGGTGAATATATGTCATTATACATTTGTCCAAACCCATTGAATGTACAACACCAAGAGTGAACTTTAATGTAAACTGTGGACCTTGGATAATTATGTCAATGTAGATTCATTGCTTGTAACAAATTTACCACTCTGGTGGGGGATGTTGATAATGGGGAAGGCTGCACAATTGTGGGGGCAGGGAATATATAGGAAATGTTTGTACCTTCCACTCAGTTTTGCTGTGAACCTAAAACTGCTCTAAAAAATAAAGTTTATTTAAAAAAAAAAAAAAGATATCTCTAGCCTCAACAGAATGAATGGATGGGGGAAAGGGGATGCATGTGCAAAATGAAAGTTAGAAGGGTGTCTACAGTGATCCAGGCAGGAAAGGGCCAGGAAAGTGGCAGTGAAGATGGAGAGAAGAGAATTGATTAAAGGAGCTATTTAAGAGATACAATCAATAGGACTGGATGATAGATTGTCTATGGAGATGAGGGAGAGGGAAGTATCATAAGCAATGATTTGCTGGAGCTGATTCAAACTGATAGTTAAATTTTCAGAAATTTTGCACACTGATTGTTAAACATAGTCACTACTAAAAATTATAAAAATTGTATCAAATACTCAAAATTTATCACTTTCTACTTACTTCACTACATTTTACTATTCGCTATGCTCTTGAGATTATATATATCTATTGTATCTATATGGCAGAAATACTGTACAATAGGTTGCAATTGCCAATTTCTTCCCAATTCCCTGGTCCATGATGTTACATTGGTAGCTTGAAATTGGGTGTGGTGAAATGTTTAAACCACAGAAATTAGCAAATAATACAAATCAAGGCTTTATTTCCCCTAGAGAGCAAGTTGTTAAACATTTACTATCACACCACAGGTCATATAGGTTTGCCACAAGAATAAAACAGCAACTAGGGTTTCTGCAAGTTCTAAAGACAGAAGATCATGTTAAGGGTCTACTTACTAGAAACAAGTAATTATCATTATGAACTATGATATCTGACTACCAAACATTTACCAAGATCTTATGTGCAAATATTGTGTTCATTGTTCAACATGGAGTCTCTCTTTTAAATTTTTTTTTATTTTAGAGAGAGAAGAACAGAGAGAGAGAGAGAGAATGAGTGAGAGAGAGAGAGAGAGAGAGAGAGAGAGAGAGAGAGAGAGATCAATTTGCTGTTTCACTTATCTATGCACTCATTGGTTGATTCCTGTAAGGGCCCTGACTAGGGACCAAACCCTCAACCTTGGCAAATCAGAACAACAATCTAACCAACTGACCTACCCAGCCAGGGCTGGAGTCTCTTTTAATCCTCACAGCAATCCTAATGAGCTTGGTACTCTCAATATCTCCCACTTCACAGATGAGAAAACCGAGGTTCAAATAGGTTAGGTGACTTGTCAGGGGCAAAGTGGGGAGTAAGCAGCAGATTGCAGGATTGCAGCCCAAGTCTGCCTGCCTGAAGTTTGGTTCCTTCTCTTCTAAAGAGAATCAGAACCACCAATGCTGTCTGAATCCTAAGACATTTTAAAACTGATCTACGGCTCCTTCAATCAGAGACCAGATAAATTCTGGAGTCTTCTACTTGTCCTCCCCTTCTCTCTCCCTACTCTGTCTTTCCTTTTTACCTCACTCCTTCCCTGCAAAGAGGTTCGTAATAGGCCTCCCAAGACATGCAACTCTGACATGTGGATTATTTTGAGCTAAACACAATCCAGACCCTGTGGGCTCAAGAGAAACTTTTACCTCTCCTTTAAAGAATTCTAACTGGTGCCTTGCCCATAATAAGAGTTAATACCAGAAATACTTTTTATGACCTATCTGTAGGGCAGGGCAAACTTCTAATTACTGAACATCTGCTCTTATCGTCCTCTAAATTACTCTCCTCCCCTCTAAAGCCTTACCTCATTCCTTAGCACCTCTCATGTATGTGGGGTTCCCATACATATACTTGTGATTAAATTTCATTATTTTCTCTTGTTAATCTGTCTCATTTCAATTTAATTATTAGACCAGTTGAAAGAACGTAGAAAGGTAGAGGGCAATTTTTCCTCTCTGGCCCCCATCACCCCTCATTTCTATCTCTCTCTATCTCTTTACCTTACAGAATATCTTACAATTTCCTCATGAAGTAACTAAGAAATAAATGCTAAATTTATCCCAAGGGAATAGGAGTTGACAGAAATAATAAATCAATAGTAAATTCATATACTATGAAGTCAGTAGTAAATTATAATCAGTATCTGCAATAGGGGGGATATGATAGATTAAATAAAATTTGTTCCAAAATTTAAGTGGAAAACAATTGATTTCCATACCACTAAATTCAGTGAAATAAAAAATGAAATAATTCAAGGAAAATTAGAATAGTTTAATTGACCCAGGTAGAACATTGATCATGGAATTACATTGGCTTAATAGCATTCACTTTAAATAATGCTTTCTTATTGACATTTCATCTGTGTTGATATCATTCTGATCCAAACATTTATATTCATAATGTCCTTTACATCAAATTGGAGTGAGAGAGAGGATGAAAACATTTTCCAGCCCCTGAGGCCAGCTCTTCCCTGACCATTCTTACTTTGTTTCCTAGTCTCTTTCATCCCAAAGTGTCCTGCCTAAACCAAAAGATAATGAAGAAAAGATATTTGGGTTTCCTGTAAAGGGATGTTTCCACAGTCATATACTAAGAGTGGCAGACCATCTCAGGGTCTTGGGAATCAACTCTGCATCACTGGGATTTTGAAGATTGAAGACAATCAAGATCCAGCCCTTATATACAGTACCTGGTATATAATAACTGTGAAAAATATTTGATAGATGGATAGATGATTAGATGAATAAATGTATAGATAGAATAATGGGGGGACAACCCTTATATTTATCTAATTTTTTCTTCTATTCTAGACATGCAGTATAGTTATAGGAGTTAAGTATGATGGTACTTAGATCAACCAATCTAACCAATAAAATAGAGCTTCTAGAGATATGTTATCTAGGTTGTCTCAGCTGGTGACACTACACGCTATGGGGAAGGAAAAAACTTTCCCCTACTTCAAGGTTCTTCTGGCTGGTCTAATAGTCAAATAGACATGAGACATATTGGCAAGAGAAAATAACCAAATTTAATACATACATATGTATGGAAATCTCACATACGTGAGAGAGTCAGAGACTCCGCATACACGAGAGGTTCAGAGATAGAAAGAGGTGAAGGGACCAAAGTTTTGCTACTCTGAAGCTGCCTTTTGAGGATATTGATTTTAAGTTGTTTATTAAGAAACAAACAAACAAAAAAATCCTTTTGTGCCCAAGAGATTGAGACAGAGAAATCTGCTGCAGAAAAGAGATCTTAGGATGCTACCTTAGCCTAATTTGAATTAAGTATGGAAACAAGAGGGCTTCAGGTAGTTGCCTGTTAGCTAGATACCCACAGTGTGCCACTGTCTCTGAGTCACCTAGCAAGAATTTTCCTGCCATGTGTATTCCACTCTCCCTCAAGTCCCTGTAAATCACCCACTCTCACTTCTGAAATCTAATCCCCTGTCCCCCCTCTCCTTATCTTTTGTCCAAAAATGTCTTATATACCCAATGTTGCCTCACTGTCTGGAATTTTCATGGACTTATCACACCTGTGTGAATTCCCCATGCACATATATTAAACTTTTATTTTCTCCTGTTAATCTGTCTCTATTAATTTGGTTATTTGCCCAGCCAGAAGAACTTACGAGGTGGGAGGGAAAACATTAATATTATTTTAGTTCCAGAAGGGAGACAGAGATATATAAGACACCCTGAGCTAGGGATGAGATAATACACCTTGGGGGCTTCCAAGGGTCATTGCAGGATGATGGGTAATAAGTGGAAGTTTGCCCTGCCCTATCAAGAGGTCAAAATAAGTTATCTCTGATAATCTCTTATTATGGAAAAGGCCCCTGATTCAAGCTTTTCTAGGTAGTTTTTTAAAAAGGGGACAGAAATTTTACTTCAGCCTGAAAATGAAATTGCCGTTAGCTCAAAACAGTCTGTATACTACTGAGGCACATCCTGGGGTGGGTTGTTCTGATCCTCAACAACACCAAGAGAATTTGAGAGAAATGGTTACTGGAGTAAAGGGGTCTGTTTGCCTGTGTGCATCAAAGCCCAATAAGACATGAACAGGAGCTCTCAACAAAGAAAGCAAAGGTTTATTTTTAGGAAGCCCATGCCCTGAGACAGGTTAGCTAATGCTCAAAGACCTCGCTCCTTGATGGCTTCCAGAGTATGGGTTGTATAGGGGGGAAATCATTAATCATGGTGACCAAGGGAGTTAGGGTTGCGGTCTGAGTCTGGTCTCTACTGATTGGTCAGTCAGTCAGACCAGCCAGTAAGCATCCGTAACAACAACCTGTGTTTATGATTGGGGAGGGAGGAGAAGTCTTGTTGAACTGAACTCTTAATATGTGGGATCCAATTCTATCTCCAGATAGATATGTGTCAGAATTGAGTTAAATTTTAGGACACTCAGTTAGTGCCCACTGACAACTGGAGAATTGTCTGGTGGTATTGAAAAAATACATCAGAAAAGTTTGAAAGGAACTTGTACAGTTGGGTTCATCTCTTGCAGTTCTGCCATCATGGGTGTCTGTTGCCACTTCATCCTAAGCCCCAGAATGAACACACATTAAGCAGACACAAGCCCAACACTTAGCAAGGAGCCAGATCCTGATAGACCAGACCCACAACCTGAAGCAGAGCTGCCAAGCTCACCAACCCCCAGCCAAAACTGCAGGTGCCTGAGAAATAAATGCTTACAGTCATATGCTCACTGAGATTTTGTGGCTGTTTGTTATTCAGGAATTGCTGACTGACACAAGCAACATAATTATTTTTTAAAATATTATCTTTGCAATACATTGATTTTATTATCAGGCACCACATATATTGCTTTATCTTATTTAATCCTTACCTCAGGAGTTGAGTATTATTATTTCCCCATCTATAAATCAGAAAACTGAGTGAGGCACAGATGTTTCCAAGAGGCTTGAAAGTTTGTCTGACTCCAAAGCTACTGTCCTTTTCATTGTGGTTTCAAATAACAGTAGCGCCACTTGCTTGCTATCTAATATACTTAAATTCTTTGAGACTCAACTTTCACTTCTAAAAAAATCCAGGTAACAAATATTATAAACTTCATAGGGTTCCTCTGGAGACTAAATGAGGTAATGCCTATAATTCATTAATTTTCATTACCTGGAACATACTAAGTGATAAATGAAGCTGCTGTTGTTATGTTGAAATTACTATTAATAGTAACGGTATTGTCTACAAGTATTGCCTACACTGCTTTCTGTACCTGCAATAGCCTTCTTCCACATTCTCGAGTGGAATAGTAACTCATTGATTGCCCTTTAAATTTCAACTACTCTGAGTTCTCCTGGCCTCCCAGACTTCCCATCTCACAACTTTTTATCCCCTGTTGTGCTTGTGTGAGATTCTTTCTAACACCAACCAACCCTCTGATACCAACTATGTGTTCAACAATTCAACTCTGACACTAACTGGTTAAAGGGGCTCAATCCCACATGACTGCCCCCATTTCTGATGTCAGTTACAAGTCCTGAGCCACCTGTACTTGTAACCAACTGGCTGTCTATCAGAAGTTCCACAACCCCCTCCTCAGATTTGATAACTTGCTAGAATGGCTCACAAACTTCAGGAAAATACTTTTCTTATGGTTAACAGTATATTTATAAAGGATACAACTCAGGAACAGCCAAATGAAAGAGATGTATAGGACAAAGTATGGGAGCGGGGTACATGTTGCTTTCATGCTCTCTGTGGGTGTGTCATGTTCCCAGCACCTCAATGTGTTCACCAACCTGGAGGCTTCCTGAACCTCACTGTTCAAGAGTTTTGATAGAGCTCAATCTCCTGCCTCACCTACCCTCCCCAGAGTGTAGTGGGTAGGGATGAAAGTCCCAACCTTCTAATCACTTGAACTTTCTGGTGACTAGTCCCATCCTAAGGCTATCTAGGGGTCCTACCCTAAGTCACTTCATTGGAATAAACACAGGTATAATGGTAAGGAGCTCATTATGAATAATGAAAACATTCCTGTCTGGAAGTCCTAGCCATAACAATCAGACAAGAAAGAGAAATAAAAGGCATCCAAACTGGAAAGGAAAAGTAAAACTGTCATTATTTGCAGATGACATGATAGAGAGAACCCTAAAGACACCATCAAAAAAACTGTTAGAACTGATAAATGAATTCAGTAAAGTGGCAGGATACAAAATTAATATTCAGAAATCAGTTGCATTTTTATACACCAATAAAGAACTACCAGAAAGAGAAATTAAGAAAACAATCACATTTACAGTTTCATTTAAAACATACTCAGGAATACATTTAACCAAGGAGGTAAAAGACCTGTACTTCAAAAACTATAAGACATTGAAAAAATTGAAGAATATACAAATAAATGGAAACATATACCGTGCTCATGGATATGAAGAATTAACATTGTTAAAATGTCCATGTTACCCAAGGCAATCTACAGATTCAATGCAATCTATATCAAAATTCCAATGGCCTTTTTCAGAACTAAAAGAAATATACCTAAATTTGTATGAAACTACAAAAGACCTCTACATAAGGGACTTTCTTAGAGCACCCAGCTCAGGAGATCAAGGAGAATGCACCACTGGACCCCACAAGACACCTACTACATAAGGCCACCCCATGAAGACTGGGAGTTATAGCAGTTCTATCTAATACATAGAAAATAATACAAAGAGACAGACAAAATGGGGGAACAAGAAAATAGGCCACAACTGAAAGAACAGGAGGGATCCCTAGAAAAAGAGCTAAATTAAATGGAGGCAAGCAAATTATCAGAAATAAAATTCAAAATAATGGTTATTAGGATGCTCAAGAAACTTAGTGAGAACTACAACAGCATGAAAAGGGACATAGAAACCATGAAAAATAACCAGTCAGAAATGAAGAATGACATCAAGAATACACTGGAAGGAATAAAAAGTAGGTTAGATGAAGCAGATGATCGAATCAGCAATTTGGAAGACAAGGTAAAATAAAACACTCAATCAGAGCAGCAAAAAGAATTTAAAAGAATGAGGATAGCTTAAGGGTATTTGGCACAACATGAAACGTAACAACATCCACATTATAGGGTTACCAGAAGGAAAAAAATTGTGAGCAAGGAATAGAAAAACTGTTTGAAGAAATGGTAACAGAAAACTTCCCTAACCTGGTGAAGAAAAAGTCACAGAAGTTCAGGAAGCACAGAGACTCCCAATCATGACGAACTCAAAGAGACCTACACCAAGACACATCATAATTAAAATGGCAAACATTAAAGACAAAGAGAAAATCTTAAAGGCAAGAGGAGAGAGACAGCTAATTACCTACTAGGGAGTTCCCATAAGGCTGTCAGTTGATTTCTCAACAGAAACACTTCAGGCCAGAAGGGATGGGCATGATGTATTCAAAATAATGAAAAGCAAAGACCTGCATCCAAGACTACTCTATCCCGCAAGGCTATCATTTAAAGTTGAAGGAGAAATAAAGTGCTACCGAGGCAAAACAAAAGAAAGAAAGAAAGAAAGAAAGAAAGAAAGAAAGAAAGAAAGAAAGAAAGAAAGAAAGAGTAAAGGAGATCATTACCACAAAACCAGCATTGCAAGAAATGTTAAAGGGACTGCTTTAAGAAGAGGAAGAAATATATAGATAAAGAAAAATAGCGTATAAAGAAAAAATGGCAATAAATAAATACCTATCAATAATAACCTTAGATGTAAATGGATTAAATGCTCCAATCAAGACATGGGATAGTAAATAGATAAGAAAACATGACCCATATGTATACTGTCTACAAGTTACCCATCTCAGAACAAAAGATTCACACAGGCTGAAAGTGAAGAGATGGAAAAATATATATATTCCATGCAAATGGAAACGGAAAAAAGCTGGGGTAGTAATACTGATAAAATAGACTTCAAAACAAAGTCCATAACAAAAGACAAAGAAGGTCACTACATAATACTAAAGGATCAATCCAACTAGAAGAAATAACCCTTGTAAACATATATGCACCCAATATAGGAGTAACTAAAAAAAATTTTTTAATTCTTAGTGGACTTTAAGTGAAAGATTGACAGCAATACAGTTATAGTAGGGTACTCTAACACCCCACTGTCATCACTGGATAGATCTTCCAGACAAACAATCAACAAGGAAACAGCAACCTTAAATGACACACTAGATCAGATGGATTTACTTGATACTTACGAAACATTTCATCCCAAAGAAGCAGAATATACATTCTTCTCAAGAGCACATGGAACATTCTCAAAGACAGATCACATGTTAGGACACAAAATAAGTCTTAACAAATTCAAGAAGATTGAAATCATATCAGACGTCTTCATGGATCACAATGGCATGAAACTAGAAATTAACTACAATAAAAAAAAAACTCAGAAACATTCAAAACTTTGGAGGATAAATAGCATGTCATTAAACAATAAATGGGTTACCAATGAGATCAAGGAAGAAATAAAAATTATCTGGAAACAAATGAAAATGAACACACAACAACCCAAAATCTATGGGATACAATGAAAGCAGTCCTGAGAGGGAAGTTCATAGCATTACAGGCTTACCTCAAAAAGCAAGAAAAATCTCAAATAAACAATTTAACCGTATACCTAAAATAACTAGAAAAAGAACAACAAACAAGGCCCAAAGTGAGTAGAAGGAAGGAAATAATAAAGATCAGAGTGGAAATAAATGACATAGAGTCTAACCAAAAAAAATAACAATACAAAAGATCAATGAAACCACAAGCTAGTTCTTTGACAAGATAAACAAGATTGATGACCCTCTAACCAGACTCATCAAGAAAAGAAGAGAGAGGACACAAATAAATAAAATCAGAAATGAAAGAGGCAAAGTAGCAACTGACATCACAGAAATACAATGGATTGTAAGAAAATACTAACAACTATATGCCAACAAATTGGGCAACCTGGGTAAAATGGACAAATTCCTAAAAACATACCATCTTCCAAACCTCAATCAGGAAGAATCCGAAAACCTGAATAGATTCATAACAACTAATGCAATTGAAATAGTAGTCAAAAAAATCTCAACAAACAAAAGTCCTGGACTGGATGGCTTCACAGGTAAATTTTACCAAACATTCAAAGAATAAGTAACACTTATGCTCCTCAAACATTCCAAAAATTCAAGAGGAGGGTAGATTTCCAACCTCTTTTTACAAGGCCAGTATTATCTTAATTCCAAAACCAGATAAAGCTACTACAAAGAAATAAAATTATAGGTCAATATCCCTGATGAACATAGATACTAAAATCTTCAACAAAATATTAGCAAATCGTATCCAACAATACATTAAAAAGATCATACACTATGACCAAGTGGGATTTATTCTGGGATGCAAGGTTGGTATAATATTCACAAATCAATATATGTGATACATCACATAAACAAAATGAAAGATGAAAATCACATAACCATATAAATAGATGCAGAAAAAGCATTCAATAAAATCCAGCAGCCATTTATGATAAAAAGTCTCAGCAAAGTGAGAATGGAGGGAACATACCTCAACATAATAAAGGCCATATATGAAAAACCTACAGCCAACATCATATTCAATCAGCAAAAACTGAGTGTTTTTCTTATGATCAGGAACAGAACAGAGATGTCCACTTTCACCACGCATTCAACATTGCCGCAGTGATCAGACAAGAAGAACAAATAAAAGGACTCCAAACTGGAAAGGAGGAAGTAAAACTGTCATTATTTGTAGGTGACATATTATACAGAAAACCCTAAGACTCCACCAATAAACTACTAGATGTAATAAATGAATTTGGCAAAATAGCAGGATATAAAATTAATATCCAGAAATTGATGGCATTTTTTTTTTTATCCTCACCAGAGGACATTTTTGCATTCATCTTCAGATAGAGCGGGAGGGAGAGAGGGAGGAAAAGAGAGAAACATCGATGTGAGAGAGATACATCGACTGGTTGCCACCCACACAACCCCAACAGGGGCCGGGGATGAACTGCAACAGAGGTACGTGCCCTTAGCGGGAACCGAACCCGGGACTCTCTGGTCCGCGGGCCGACACTCTAACTGCTGAGCCAAACTGGCCAGGGCTAACGGCATTTTTATCAGAAAGAGAAACTAAGAAAATAATCCAATTTACTACTGCAACAACAACAACAAAAATAAGGTACCTTGGAACAAACTTAACCAAGGAGGTAAAAGACCTATACTCTGAAAACACTGAAGAAATAAACTGAGGAAAATACAAATAAGTGGAAGCATATACCATGTTCATAGATAGGAAGAATTAACACCATTAAAATGTCCATATTAACCAAAGAAATGTACAGATTCAACCCAAGTCCTATAGGAATACCAATGACACATTTCACAGATCTGGAAAAAATGTTTCAAAAATGTATATGGAACCAAAAAAGACCCTGAATAACCTCAGCAATCTTGAGAAAGAAGAATAAAGTTGGAGGGATCACAATACCTAATATTACAAGACCATTGTAATCAAAATAGCCTGGTACTAGCATAAGAACAGGCATATAGACCAATAGAACAGAACAAAGTGTCCAAAAATCAACCCATGTCTCTATGGTCAATTAATATTTGACAAAGAAGGCAAGAGCATACAGTGGAGAAAAGACAGTCTCTTCAATAAATGGCGCTGGGAAAAGTGGACAGGTACATGCAAAGAAATGAAACTAGACAACCAACTTATACCACACACAAGAATAAACCTAAAATGGATAAAAAACTTAAATGTAAGTCATAAAACCATAAAAATCCTAGAAGAAAACATAGGCAGTAAAATCTCAGACATCTCTCATATCAATATTTTTGCTGATATACAGTAAATCCTCGATTTTGCAGACCTGAATTTAACAGACTTCAGATTTAACAGACAAAATTTCTGGTCTGTATGTCATATGTGAAAATTAACACGCTGTTAATTTTAAAATGCTTTCAACCAAGATTTGCTTATAATTAAATTAACAGATATATTTTGTTATCAATTCACTGTTATTTTTAACAAATTTTATCAAATAGGCCACATGTTGGAAAAAACACTGTAGTAATTTTGATGACATAAATATTACATATCTACAAATATAGTCTACATATTGAAATCCAGGAGTCACCACCTGTAAACAATGTTTGGCAGATGATTAGCATGTGATCACACCACATCGAGCACAGTAATTGGTTCTGTCGTTCAATGGTGTGACTTTCTGCAGCAGTTTTAACCTGTGCCAGCTGATATTCCAATGTGCACCAAGCTAGGCTCCAGCCATGTGTATTTGTTTACTCACAGTGACTGGTGAATGCATGCATTTACTAGACCTATTCAGTATAAATTTAAAATTACTGTAATATATATAGAAAACTTTTCTGTGTAATTAAACTTTGCAGACATACTTAATTTTAATTACACAAACATGTCAACATAAGTAAAAACAGGTAAGCAAACTAATTTGTCAACTTTTTAACATACGCATTCAGAAAACCTACTTTATTACATAACAGACTTTCAGCTTTAACAGACACCCCCTTACCTGAATTGGCCCATTATATTGAGGTTTTACTGTACCTCCTAGGGCAAGGGAAACAAAGGTAAAACAAAACAAACCAATGGGACTACATCAAACTAAAAAGCTCTGTGCAGTAAAGAAAACTCTCAACAAATGAAAAGGAAACCTACTGTATGAGAGGAAATATTTGCCAATGATACATCTGATAAGGGGTTAATTTTCAAAATATATAAAGAACTTATACAACTCAACAACAGGGAGACAAAAAATGAGATATCACCTCACACGTGTCAGAATGGCTACCATCAATAAATCAACAAACAAGTGCTGGCAAGGATGTGTAGAAAAGGGGACCCTCATGCACTGTTGGTGAGAATGCAGACTGGTGCAGCCACTGTGGAAAACAGTAGGGAGTTTCCTCAAAAAATTAAAAACGGAACTGTCTTTTGACCCAGTGATCCCACTTTTGGAACTATATCCTAAGAACCCAGAATATCAATCAGAAAGAATAGATGTACCCCTATGTTCATAGCAGCATTATTTACAATAACCAAGCTCTGGAAACAACCCAAATACCCATCAGCAGATGAGTGGATTACAAAGTTGTGGTGTATTTACACAATGGAATACTGCACAACTATAAAAAGGAAGAAACTTTACCATTTGTGACAGCATGGATGGACCTGGAGATTATTATGCTAAGCAAAATAAGCCTGACAGAGAAAGACAAATACCATATGACCTTACTTACATGTGGAATCTAATGAACAAAATAAACTGACAAACAAAATAGAACCAGAGGCATGGATACATGGAACAGACTGACAGCTTTCGAGGAGAGAAGGGTGGGGGGACTGGATGAAAGAAGATGAAGAGATTAGCCAAAGAACCTATATGCATAGCCAGTGGGCACAGACAACAGCATGGTGCCAACCTACCGAATGCGAGAAGGTAATCACCAATGATACATTTTTAATGGGTTAACATTCAAAATATTTTTTAAAAACTCATAGAACTTAACACCAAAGAAACCCCCAAACAATCTGATTAAAAAATGGGCAGAGGACCTGAATAGATATTTCTCCAAAGAGGACGTACAGAAAGCCAATAGACATGAAAATATGCTCAACATCACTAATCATCAGGGAAATGCAATTAAAAACACAATGAGATATCACCTCATACCTATCAGAATGGCTATCATCAATAAATCAACAAACAACAAGTGTTGGTGAGAGTGTGAATAAAAGGGAACCCTCGCATACTGTTGGTGGCAATGCAAATTGGTGCAGCCACTACAGAAAACAGTATGGAGGTTCCTAAAAAATTAAAAATAGAACTGCCCAGAAATTCCACATCTGGGTATGTATCCAAAGAGACCCAAAACACTAATTCAAAAAGACACATGCTTCCCTGTGTTCATTGCAGCATTATTTACAATAGTCAAGATATGAAAGTAACCTAACTGTCCGTCCACAGATGGACAAATAGATAAAGAGGTGGTACATATATACAATGGAATATTACTCAGTCATAAAAAAGAAGGAAATCTTGCCATTTGCAACAACATGGATGGAGAGGGTATTATGCTAAGTGAAATAAGTCAGACAGAGAAAGACAAATACCATATGGTTTCACTTATATATGGAATCTAAAAAACAAAATAAATGACCAAACAAAACAGAAACAAACTGATAGATACAGAGAACATTTTGATGGTTGCCAGATAGGAGGAGGGTTAGATGGATGGGTGAAAAAGGAGAAGGGATTAAGATGTACAAATTGCCTATTATAAAAACAGTCACATGGATGTCAAGTACAGCATAGGGAATACAGTCAATAATAGTGTAATGACTATGTATGGTGTCAGATGGGTACTAGACTTATCGGGGTGATCACTTTGTGAGTTATATAAATGTCTAATCACTATGTTGTACTCCTGAAACTGATGTAATATTGTATTATATGGGTTTCATTACTTTGAATTCCCACTCCTTAGCACATAGTAAGAGTCAACACACAACTGCTGATTTTATTCATCTTGCCATTATGGTTGTTATTTTATTTATTAGTGGTATAATGTCTACCTCAGAGAGTTACCTAGTTCATTCAATGACATGAGCTATGTGATGTCATTTAGTAGATGATTTAATGAATATTTTTCAGTATCCTTTCCACCCAAGTTCAGAGAAAGGCTACTGTCAATTTTGACCAAGAAATGTAAAGCAAACCAAAGCTTTATTTGGCTATCTTTTAGGAAATGAAATTCTAGAGACACAAATTTGGGTAAAACCTCAATTGTATTCTGAGGAGGAAAGAAAGATAAATAGTTTATAGAGACATAAAAAGGGGGGCTTCCAGGAGGGTTACACACGTTGCTTTGAAAGAGCTGTAACTGGTGCTGGCAAGCGGACTTACACTGTACTATACATGATGAATTGCTCATGTCTACTGCTAGGTGAAAAGTTTTATTCCTTAATAGAGAGTACAGTGGTGCAGAGCCAGTTCCAGGAACTATATTAGGATGTAGCCACTGTGGTTTTGCTAAGTGCAAAAGTTCAGTTTCACGTGGAGGGGGTGTGTTAGCTCAGCTTCATGGAGACCTCCCGGCTCTATTTTAGATTGCTCTTTGACAGTATCAGCTCCATTTTCCTGTTTTACTTTTACACTACTGTCTTGGCCAAGGCACCTTAAATCTTTAGAATAGAACTTAGATTTCCTGAGTCTGAAGTGCTCCTTCTATTTCATCCTCAAAGATACCCAAAGAACCTTTTAGCATATAGGTGATTGAGACATAAGAATTTCCAAGCCTAGAAATGGATCCCAACTCTGGCTTCCTGACTCCCTTTCACATATTGTCTTCTGATTGGCTGCATAAAATAGATCAAATCAAATGGACCCCATCCTACCCACTGCTTCTCTCCACTGGGGCCAGGAGCAGCCTGGCAATGCAGTGCCTAAGGAAGACAGACAGGGGTCAGAGTACTATGCTTCTCCTCCAAAAAAAAGCAGCCATCCAAGGTCACAGAGAGACTTTACAGTGACTTAAAAGTTACAAGAGTAACTTTACAGTGAAAAACCTGATAAACACTACTTCAAGGTCAGCATCAACAGTGATAAGTCATGATGTGATAAAAAAAAAAAAAAAATGGCAGTTTACGGTCTTCCTCCCCAAAACTCATAGCCCTAGTCCAATCATGTGAAAAACATGAGACAAATCCCAATAGAAAGACTTTCTATAAAATACCTGACCAGTACTTCTCAAAACTATCATCAAAAACAAAGTCTGAGAAACTGTCACAGCTAAGAGGAGCCCAATGAGACATGACAACTAAATGTAATGTGACATCCTGGATGGGATCCTGGAACAGAAATAGGATACGAGGTAAAAACAAAGGCTATCCGGATCAAGTATTTTCTTTAATTAATAATGATGTATCTATCAAAATATTGGTTCATTAATGTGCCATACTAATGCAAGATAATAATAGAGGAAACTGAGTGCACAGTATATGGGAACTGCCTCTACTATCTTCACAATTTTTCTTTAAATCTAAAACTATTCTTAAAATATTAAGTTTATTTAAAGAACACAATAAATTGACCATTTTAATCTCTCAAAAATATGACATTATTGTAAAATATTTCTTAAAATAATTGCATTCAAGAAGAAGCTTCAGAATAGAATAAAATATAGGAAAAGCTGCAGAGAAATTGATTTCTGTTGAGAGTAAGAAAATAAAACCCAGTACCTACTCAATGATACAAGAGATCAAAGGAAGAACATGCCGAGGGAAGGGTAATTATTCCAATCAGTCTCCTGCTGCAGAAACCATAAATATACAGACGGAACTATGCTATAAATTTCTCTTTGAGAAAAGGGAGGTGATCAATAGCTTACATCTAGTTTCAACTGCCCCTCAGAGATGGCCCTCTTTCCAAAAAGGAAAAAATGAGCTGCCAATGAGAAATCATTCAGATGACTAAGAAAGACATCTCAGGAACTTTCAAATCAAGTTTGACTGTTAGTCGATGTGAGGAGCAGTTGTTATATGTCATTTCTCCTCCAGAAGATGGAGCTTTAGTCTAAAATATAGATGCAAGACAAGTTGGCAAACAGGGCCCAGAAAGACAGAGTTCAAAGAAGATGCATAAAATGTGGTCTATATCAAAGAGGGTTTCAAAGCATTTTAAATCTCCTTGGAGATGTGTTCTTTTGACCTGTTTCTCCCACTCATTATAAATTTCCATGGCTTCAACTGTTTTTATCCAGGCAAAAAAAGAAAATTTCAGTGAGTCATAGAAATGATTATGTATCATCTTGTTTTTAATATGGCATTTCTCTTCCCAGAAGTTTGAAGGCTTACTATTAACTTGGTGTTCGGTCTGTATGTTGAAGGAGGTGACATTCACTGTTCTGGTAAATTTATTACACAGATACGAGTTTTCCCCAAAATATTCAGATGTAAAAATGTATCTCTCATGCTTTATTCTAAAGCAGATCAATCTGACTTAGCCCCTATATCCGTCATATATTTCTCATCCCTAGACTCCATATATAAAACATTAGGGAAGAATTCTGATTGGTATACTGTTATGAACTGAATACTTATGCCCCCCCCCAAATTAATATGTTGAAATCCTAACCCCAATGGGATGGTGTTAGGAGATGGGACCTTTTGGCAGTGATTAGTTCATGAGGGTGGAGTCCTCATGAACGGGATTAATGCCCTTATAAAAGAGGCCACAGAAAGCTTCCTTCTCTCTTCTGCCAAGTGAGGACAGTGCCTACTATAATGTAGAAGCAGGCCTTCCACAGACACCAGATCTGCCAGCACCTTGATATTGACTTTCCCAGCCTCCAGAACTATGAGAAATAATGTTTTTTAAACCATCTAGTTAATGGTATTCTGTTCTAGAAACTTAAACGGACTAAGACACATGTCTTGATTCACATGCTCATCTTTGCTCATCACAGTGACCGTAGGGATGGTCCCATGAGGAGCCAGAACGGTTCATATTCCCATGCCTAGGTAGAGCCAGTAATGTGAGATAATGGGATTGGCCACTGCCTACCTTCTCTGAGGTCAAGGAATCTTAACAAAATTTACATTCTTTAGCTGGGGGAAAGCCAGAGAAATAGATGTTTTTAGGCAATAAACAGTGTCTGCCATGCTACATGTATCAGTTAGCTAATGCTGCATAACAAACTATCCCAAAACTCAATGACTTAAAACAACAGGCATTTACAGTTTATATAGTTCAGCTGCACAGTTCTGCTGGTCTCAAACACACTTTTGTGTTAGGTGTGAGTTGAGTAGGTGGCTCTGATGATCTAGGCTAAGCTCTCATGTGATGGGAGGTGGGCTGGCTATAGGCTGAAGTCTTTTGACTCCCAACGTGATCTCTTATTCTCCAGAAGGCTAACTTGGGCTTGACCATGTGACAGAGTAAGAGTTCCAAGAGAAAGCAAAAACTGAAAGGCCCTTGAGGCTTAGGTCTGAAACAGGCATAACCTCAATTCTGCTGTAGTCCACTGACCAAAACAAGTCATTAGGCCAGCCCAGATGAAAGGGCTGAGAAAAAGCACTTTAGCTGTTGATGGGAGGAGCTGCAAAGTTACACTGTAAAGGGGTTTTTAGATGAAGAGATAAAGAATTATGGTCGTTTTTGCAATCAAACCCACTACATGTTTTCAGTATAGAGTAAATTTTGAGCATGTTTATAAGGCTAGATCATATTTATAAGTGTAGACAGATCACAACTGAGATGTAACGATTTGTTGTGCAAAAAGGAATTTCGGCCCTGTCTGGTGTGGCTCAGTTGTTTGCACCAAAAGGTTGCCAGTTCGATTCCTGGTCAGGGCACATACCCGGGTTTTGGGCTCAATCCCTAGTAGAGGGTGTGCAGGAGGCAGCAAATGTCTCTCTCTCTCTCTCTCTCCCTCTCTCTCTTTCTCTCTCTCTCTCTCTTTCTCTCTCTCTCTCTCTCTCTCTCTCTCTCTCTCTCTTTCTAAAGACAATTAAAACATTTTTTAAAGGAATTTCATTATCCTCATAATCATGCATCCCCACATTTTATACAATTATATCATTTGGACCACTGCATTTTGGTGGGGGTTTATTGCATTTACACATACTACACACAGAGAGTATGTAAAAGTTGGCTATCAGTTCTCTAAGGACCTCTAGTAAAACTCGTTGATCAAGCAAATCTAAGTCTATCACTGCAGCAAGGCTGAACATCATCTTAACAGTCTTGTTAGTATTTCAAAATGGGGATATCAGTGTCAGGGAGGAAAAACTTTTCCTCTATGTTCTTTATCTAGGGACCTGTGAATTAAACTGGCAAAAGACAGCTTAACAGAAAAAAAGTCACAATTTTTACTGTTTACATGCATGGAGTTCACAGAAAAGATAAAAACTCAAAGATGCAGTTAGACTCAGGGGCTTATATATCCTTTTAACAAAGGAAAAGAGTTTGAGCTTCAAGGGACAATAAATTATGAGGGAATGCCTAGGACATATCTAGAGAGAATTAATGGGAGAAAACAGTATTTTAGTAAGGTCTGTTTTTGCTAATTCTTTTTGGTGTAGACTCACCATCTACAACGTTAAGAGTCATTTCTCTCTCCCTAGTACAGGGGAGAGGAAGGACACCTTCCTCGAACGGAAATTTATGTCCTGCTTTCAAGACAGATAAGTGAAGGGCAAGAGAATTCTTCCTGCATTTGTTGATTCTTAATTGACTTCAGTGCAAAATTATCCTTAAGCCGAAGTGGCTAATTTTGGGGTGGCATATTCTGATACTCTTTATTAGCAAAGAGTATTTATAGAAGTTTAGGGCTTGGGCTGGGCGATTTTAATGTAGATTTTGCAAGGTAGGGAAACATCTAGGACTGAGCATAGTTTATGACCTAATAGCTCTGAGTAGGTGGGACCAGTGACTCTAAAGTCTTGAAGCAAATCTTGACGAGCAACTTAGTTTCTCTAGTTCACAGTCTTATCTCCCAAGAGCAAGTATTTTCTGGAAATTAACAACTAAATGTTTTATGCCTGGTGTCTGCACTGCTGCATATGAGCATGGAAAAATATGGTTTAATTCATGGACTGGAAATTATGTCAGTTTCAGTTCTCACAGGGTGGGGCAAAAGTAGGTTTACAGTTGTGAGTACACAAAACAGTTTATGCTTGTATTATTATGTATTAATTATTGTGTTATTTTCCATATAAACAACTGCAAACCTACTTTTGCCCCACCCTATACATTCAATGTCTTATTTAGTCCATACTTCTCTCCAACTCTGGCTGTTTCTGGGTGAAATATTCTATGACCTTACTTCTTTTTATTTTTTTAACTTTTTTTCTCTGTTGATTTTAGAGAGAAAGGAAGGGAGAGGGAGAGAGAGATAGAAACATTGATGAGAGAGAACATCAATTGGCTACCTCCTGCTTGCCCCCACTGGGGATCGGGCCCACAACTTGGGCATGTGCCCTGACTGGGAATCAAACTGGCAACCGCTTCGTACATGAGTTGACACTCAACCACTGAGCCACACCGGCCGGGCTATGACCTTACTTCTTAAAAGCATGAGAAGGTTTTGAACCGCAAACAAAGTGGGTTGAAATCCAAGCAAAACAATCACCACCATGCTGAAAAAGCTAGCTCAGTTCTAAGTAGGGAATTAGTTGAAAGGCCCGGTTTCGCTATTTTTGCAAGCAGGACATGGACTCCCACACAACCTCTTTTAAAAATCACTTTAAGTTCAGAGAAGCCAGTTTTCTCAACCGAGATTCAGTACGTTTTTACAGTAACACTGTAAAAAGCTCTGACATTGACAGATTCCAAAGAAAATGAGGCAAGATATAAAACTCAGAATACTACTCATTTGAACATATGGCTAGACACTTTATTTAAAGGAAAGGACAAGGAATTCAGAAGGGCTATAATTAGAAAGAGATTTCATGCATTGCTCACAAGAACAAGTAGTTTTCCTAGGACCCTGAATGTTTAAGAAAATGGCCTCTGACATTTTGAAAAATGGCTGTATTGTACCAAGTCAATAAACGTGAAAAGGCACACTCTGTGAACAGAAAATTGTGTAACGTAACGTATTTTTTGTTGCCTATTGACAGGGGTATGATGATGGACTGTGAGTGTTTTCTTTGTTGCTGTGATCATTTCCCTCTGTAGGGTGGACAACTTACCATAATATGGTGAGTTCAGCCATGTTGTAACAAACTAAGGTGGGCGGAAATCCTGATTATATATTTTTGCTGATATAATCAGGAAGGCCTTCTATTTCCACCCTGTTCCATTCCATTCTTCATGCAGCAACAGGCACCATCTTCAACAAGCTAAATCATTACCTACGTAAGTCACGCCCTTTTTATAAAACCCTTCAATGCCGTCTCGCTGTATTAGCCTAACTCTGTAACTTGGCCCATGGCTCTCTTGCCAATTTACCTTGTGCCAGTCTCCCCCAAACCAGTTTCTCATCATTGGAAGGTTTTGTCTACTTTTGCATAGCTGTTTCTTCTGCTTGGAATGTCCTCCTCCAAGAACGCGCATGGCTGACTTCTACTCCTCTGTCAAGTAGCAAAAAATCTCACCTCTACAGAAAAGCCTTCCCTGCCATTCTGGCTACTATAAAAATCTTCCCCAGTCCTTGTGCCTTTCAAATCTCAGCTACATCATAAATACCCGAAATTATAAGTATATTATGTTCACTAAGTTATTGTCCTACTTTCCTAATAGAACACGACTCCCATGAGAATGGGAACCCTGTCATTCTTGTTCATGGAAATATCCCCTGTGCCTGCCACATCTAAACTCAATAGATATTTGTTGAATAAAATGAATGATAAAGGTCTAGCCAGCAAAGAAATAGAGAAAAGAGGGAGGAAGGAGAACAAAAAGCTTGTATGATCACATCATCTGAGCACCTAGATCCAGCTGTGCCTGAATGCAGTGCCTCTAGATTTGCCAAGAATGTGAGTCAAGAATTCTATATATATTGCTTAAGCCAATCTGGCTTGTTTCTGTCCTTTGCCATTTAAAAAATCACTTTAAATTGCCCAGCCAGTGTGGCTCAGTGGTTGAGCGCCAACCCATGCACCAAGAGGTCACCGGTTTGATTCCCAGTCAGGGCTCATGCCCAGGTTGTGGGCCCGATCCCCAGTGGGGGACATGCAGGAGGAAGCCAATCAATGTTTTCTCTCACATCAATGTTTTTATCTCTCTCTATCTCTCCCTTTCCCTTCCTCTCTCTCTAAAATCAGTAAAGAAAAAACAATTTTTTAATCACTTTAAATATTTTCTTGTTGGTGGTCGTAGTGGAGTATATTCTTTAATTTTAATATATTTCTATGGACTTTGCTTTTGAAATGGCCACTTTTGAATTCCTATATGCAGGCAAGTTTTTGTCTGGTTAGAGGGTCTTTCCACAGAGATTCCCCAGAAATGGTTATTGACAGTGGTCATACTATAGATTTTTGTCAGTCCTGAAATACACCTGTAGTCAAAAACAGGTGTGGAGTCGGGGAGTGTAAGTCTAGGGAGGGGAGAGAAATCTGTGACTCTGTCAGCCATGAAAACTCAGGAAGGAATATAGAATTGTTATAAAGTCTTTGGCTTTCCATGTGACCCCAGACTTCAAAGATTTATTAGGAGTCCCCAGTTTTATTCCTTCCCAGTCCCCACTTCTTTAAAGCCTCTTTCCTTAAAGCTGCATGAGAATTTAGTTGTTCCATTTAGGGGCCAGCTCCTCTGCACTGGGAAAACAGATCACAAGGGTGTCTCTGAAGATAACAAATGTGGTTGGCCTTGAGTAGAAGGGAGTAGAGCAGATAAAGGTCCTTGAAACGAAATAAGGAGCTGAAAAATACTACATGCCTTTGGGAAAGAGAGAAATCATAATAGTACAAATGAACACTGAGAGCCTGGGTTGGGATAGAAAACAGGACCCCACTCTTTGGGCAGGGAGAGGAGGAGATGGTCGGGTGGGTCTGTGGGGCCCAGGGAAGAGCAACTTAGAGAGAGATGAGAAAGGGGCAGGGAGGGAGTAAGGGATCCATAAGCCGTGTCAATAGCTGCTTCTTGGACCTCAGTAACAGGGATGTGTCTTCACTTCCATCCATTGTGAAACTGATGTAAAAGCCTTCAAAATTAATAATAAAGCTAAGACAGATAGGGCTTACTACGTGCCAGGCACTATTTTAAGTGCTTTTCGTGCATTAATCCATTTAAACCTGTCAAAGAAAACCTAGACCTGACAGTAATGTGGCAAAACAGGTTTACTCAGGAACTATTGTAACGGGAAAAGAGACCTTAGTGTAGAAACCGAGGGTCAGTTCCAAACTTAACAGGGACAAGTAGGAATGTGTAGCCCAGGAGCAGAGTAGGGTCAGTGGATGGAAAATTACTAAGCAGAAACATCAGGGGTCAGGGGATTCTGGCTAAACCAACCTAACAGGATTCTTGTTGAAGGAAGGCTAAGGTGGGGGATTGGTGGGTGGGGATGAGGAATTTGGTCAGATTCCAATGGTAATCAGAAGCTGAGGGTGGGAGATTCCTGCTAAACTGACTTGATGGGATTCTTGCTAAAATCGGGCAATGCAAAAACCCGAAGTGCAAAGTCAAGGTGTAGCTGCTAAGAGCGTTCACAGTGATGCCGGGCAGCACCCAGGGAGGCCAAAGGAGGCCTCAACCCAACACCGGGGTCCAGGGTTTTGTCACAGAACAACAAAAAAGTAGAGAGCGTGGCAGGAAGATTTAGCAAAGCACAGTAAACTTACTAAAGCGAGAGTACACATTCAAGAAGTGAGAGCGGACGACCTCAGAGAATAAGACCTCCCGATGGGGTTTGGGTGGAAAGTTTTTTTTAAACATGGGCAAGGGGCTGGGGATAGGATGGTCCTCAGCTTCTGACACTGGCGGGGTGACTGTCAACAAGGCTAGTCCTTGTCTCTCCTCTCCAGATAGCAATTTTTTTTTGTCCTCTCAATTACAGGAAATTGGGGAGGGGAAGCGGGGGAACAGGTGGTCAGTGAAGGTCATGTCTGCAATATTCCAGACAAGACAGAAAAGGGGAGGGTAGAGCTTGAGGCCTTTGTTCCCTATTCTAACTTTCCTGCCTCATAAATTGCCCCCTGAGAGATTTCGATTCCATAATCATATGGGAAGAGGGAAGGCTGGTGGTCAGTCTTCTATAGTTGCTTCGGGCTGACACTGGGTGTGGACCCTGCCCAGCCTGGGATCAAAAATCTCTTCCTGCCTGATCTAAGGGCCCAAGCTCTACGTTCCCTGGATGTTGAGGTATGGGTTGGAATCCTTGGGGTGTCATCATCTTTACATGAAACTGTTGTCACCTAGAAGATATAAACTTAACAAGGAGATTAAAAAGACATGGACCAAATAGTAAAAGAAGGACAATAGTTATTAAGGGACCAAGGAATGGAAAGAGCCAGGTGAAAGGAAAGTCTTTTTAATTGTGTTCCAAATGACATTCGTTACACCTGTGAAGCCAGGTCCCCTGTTTGTAGATTGTTTTGATTTAAGTTTAATCCGACCTGGTTTGGTCACCTACATGCAGCAGGTTTTGTTAATGGCTGCACAGACTCCTCCCTGCTTAGCTAGGAGGTAGTCTAGAGCAAGTCTATTGTCTAGACTGATGTTAGCTAGAGAATCTATGGATTTTTGAATTCCCTGTAGGGCCTTCCCTGTGTTGGTAGCAAGGTCTTCTAGCGCCCGAGTTAGATTGTGTGAGGTTATCTCGTGATCCTATCCACGAGGCTATGCCAGCTGCCACTTCTATGGCTTTCTTGGCTCTTGTCAGGGAGGTTATATTGTGGACAGTTATTTCTGCTCCTGTGGGCCCTAATAGACCAGTCGTGTATAGTCCCTTGTATTGGGAGTTGTCTATGTAGGGGTAGGCCAAGGTCCGGGGCGGAGAGGTAAAAGTCTTTGGGGGCTGTCCATCATAAAAGAGTTGGTGTTTAAAGTGTCCACAAGGAAAGACATATCTTGGGGGTGTACAAGCTCTCCTAGGTGTGTGGTTTAACCAGGTAGTAAGGTTGGGACTCCATGCAGGGGCACTGCTACAGGACAGTGAAAGGGGCCTTTTTGTTAATTTGGTATTTCTGGGCCTCAGAAAGGCCCTCCAAGCCTGAAGAGTGCAATAAATTAGTTTCTGAGCCTGGGATTTAAATCCCTCCCAAGAAGTACATCTTCCAGAGGGAGGTTATCTTTCTTTCTAACAAAAACTTTGTGGGAGGAAGGGCACCGATGGGTAATGTTAGGATGACAGGGTTGTAAGGTGTCAAAGGTCTTGGGAAAAACAGCAGGGGCAGTGCAAGCTCCCGCACACGTTCAGTTCGGTGCGGGTTTAGTGGTGCGTACATCGCACGGGCTGCAAGTAACTGAGGGAAGAACAAACAAACGTCTGTGGCCGTTTCCTCTGGGGGTGGTTATACGTAGGGTGGAGCGAGGTGAACACAGCCACAGGGCGTCTTTATGGTATGAGATGAACCTCCAGAGGGTGAGGCTTTCCAAAGTGTGCTTTGGGGAGCCAGAAAGGAGAACAGGGTCTGGGCTTGTCGTTATGGGGATACACTTGAGGTTTATTGAGTTGACCTGAGGGTGGGGATGGCAGATCCAACAGACAGAAAGATTGTTTCCTAAAGTGATGACATTTGAAAGGTTGATAAGAGAGTTTTGTCGCAAATCCCCCTAGGTAACAAGGGAAGCAAAACATAGTAGGGCTAGAACAAACATTTTAAGAACAAGGGCGACAGTTGCTAAGTGGGGTGGCTGGCAGTGCGCAAGTGAGAGGAAGAATAAGGACTACAAGAAACCTTAAGCAAAGAAGAGACCTAGAATCTCAGTGGCCAGCGGCCAGATGGTGGGTCACTTACTTATCGGTGGAGGCATCTTTTTTGGGTTGTTTTCTTAAAGGGTAACTAAGACCTCCAGGGCTTCACAGTTGTAGTTGTCCTGCTGGCGTTTCTGCAAAGGCTCAGGAGAGAAAGGTTTTGTTATAGTAGGCAAATAGAAAGATATGAGCTGGGCAAGGCAGTTGGGCTTGGGGGGAGGGGAGGAATGCGTGTGAGACGTGACAAACCAACAATAGACAATGGAGGCAACAGACCCCTGTGTGAGGAGAGATTTAGAGCCCTTCCGGGATGTGATCTAATGGATGGCATAACACCTGGTGAAGGAGCCTTATAGCTTAAAGATATATTATTTTGAGAAATGAGGGAGGGGGTGACTTGCTCCTTGCCTAGGGGCATTCCAGTTTAGGGGTATAAATCCTCTGAACTCCCAGTAACAGGGCACTCTGGTCTCAGCCAGCTGAGTTGCCCACTCAGGCTCTATCTGAGTGTATTGCTTTTCTGCAAATAAATTCTTACCTGCTTTTGCTGCTACTTGTTGTCTCTTTGTTTGAATTCATTCCTACAAGAAAACAAGAACTGAGGACACAGAGTTCTGTCTCTGGCTGGAGACCACCTTAACCACCGCTGACATTTTTATTCTAGAAAAATGTATCCAAGATTGTGTACCAGGTAGCTTGACTGCCGTGGGGGTGGCAAGCAAGATTTGGTTGGGTCTTTTTCATTTGGGGGTTAGCTGGTCCTCTGGGGAGCTTTCCTTCCAAGTTTTGAGGAAAACCCAGTCCCCTGGAGATACACTGGGCCTGAGAGGGGATATGCCTGGGGACAGCAGGATTTGATTGCCATAGTTTTGGAGAGACTGTTGTACCTGTTTTGTATTGATGATATATTTAAGTTGTTCCTGGACCGCTGGGTCAAAATATATGTCAGGGGTTAGGAAGGGCCTCCTGTATGACATTTTAAAGGGCTCAGTTTGAAGTCTGAGTTGGGAGTGCTTTTGTACCTTAGGAGGGCTATCTGCAAGAGCCAGAGCCCTGTTTCTGAGGTCTCCTGGCATAATTTTGTTAAGATTTTTTTAAAGGTATGATTACCTTTTTTTACCTTTTCTGAAGACTGAGGCCTCCTCGAACTATTTAAGTGACAGTTAATGTCTGGGCTAGGGCTATTTGTTGGGTAATTTTGGCCACGAAGGAAGGGCCAGTGTCACTTTGGAGGCTTTGAGGCAGTCTAAACCTCAGAATGATCTCCTTCGGGCTTTGATTACCTCCACTGTCTTCTCAGTCTGGGTAGGGAAGGCCTCTACCGATCCAGTGAAAGTGTTTATGAATACCAGGACATAGCAGAGACCCTGGGAGGGAGGCATTTGTGTAAAATCTATTTGCCAGTCTTCTTCTGGGAGGACCCCTTCTCTTGAGGGGCTTAAGGAAAGGGGGGCTTTATTTTTTCCCCTGGCTCATTAACTGAACAGAGAGGGCAGGCCTGAGTGACTTTTTCTATGGCTCGAGATAGGCCTGTCCCAATGAAGACTGTTGATATTAAAGAATAGGCGGCATCCCGACCTGGATGGAGAGAGTCATGAAAGGAGTTTATAATTGTTCATTGATCCTTAGTTGGGAGCAGGAGTTTCTGATCCTCATCCACCTTCCTTTATTGTTTAGGGGAAAGCCTTGCCTTTTTGCCCAGGTGTTTTCATTAGGGGTACAACTTGGTTTGATGGGCAGAGGAAGAGTATATGGAATTAGGGCCATGACAGAGGTATCTGACCTGGCAGCCTCCTTTGCAGCTCCGTCAGCAAGAGAGATTTTTGGAGATATTTCAGTTGGGTCCCTTCGATGTACCTTACAGTGGAGCATGGCTACTTTTGTGGGGAGGTTTACTGCCTCTAGAAGCCTTGGAATCTCCGGGCCATGTTTACTAGGGGAGTTTTCTGTTGTTAATAGCCCCCTCTCTTTCCAGATGGCAGCGTGAGCTTGTAAAACAATGATGCATGTTTGGAGTCTGTGTAAATGTTGACTATTTTGTCTTTTTCTAGTTCAAGAGCTCAGGTCAAAGCTATGAGTTCAGCCTTTTGGGCTGAAGTTCCCAAGGGGAGAGGCTTGCCTTCTGTGGTCCTCTGGAGACTGCCGATTGCATAGTCTGCCCTCCTCCTTCCCTGGTCAACAGAACTGCTCCATCGTAAACTATTCTACATCGGGTTCATCAAGGGCTATGGCTTTAAGTCAGGTCTGTGGAGAATACCTGTTTAATAGTTTCAACAGAGGAATGTAAGATGTCCTGGTTTTGAGGGCCCACTTCAGGAATTAAGGTAGCTGAGTTTAGAGTTTGGCATATTTTTATTTACTTATTCAGTTAGTTAGGTAGGTAGGTAGGTAGTTAATCCTCAACAGAGGATATTCTTCCATTGATCTTTAGAGAGAATGGGAAGGAGAGAGGGAGGAGGGAGAGAGAGAGAGAGACAGAGAGAGAAGAACAAATGTGAGAGAGACATATCGATTGATATGAGGACTATCTCAGAAGGACGGTCCAAGTATACTGAGCTGTTCCATTGGTGTCAGAATTCATCCATTCAAAGGCAAACAGAGGCTGCCCAGCTCGTGTGGCTCAGTTGTGTCACTCGTTCGATCCTGGTAAGGGTACGTGCCCCGGTTGTGGGCTCCATCCCTAGTAGGGGGTGTACAGGAGGCAGCTGATAGATGTTTCTCTCTCATCAATGTTTCTGTCTCTCCCTCTCCCTTCCTCCCTCTGAAATTATATATATATAAAATTAACAAAGGCAAACAGAGGCTGACTATGTGAGTGAAGTGGAATTAAAAAAAAAAAATGCATCCTTGAGATCTAGCACCATGAACTATCTGGCCTCATGAGACACTTGGGATAAGAGACTACATGGATCGGGTACAATGGTGTGAATGGGAATCACAGCCTCGCTAATGGCTCTTAAGTCCTGAACCATACAGTATTCTCCATTTGTTTTGTTTTTTTACAGGCAATATAGGAGTGTTATAAGAGGACTGACAAGGAACTCTGAGTCCATGGCTGAAGGAACTTCACTGAGGGGTTTTAGTGCCCTATGGGCCTCTGGTCTCAGAGGGTACTGCCGTTTATGGAGGTATCTAGCCGTTTTAGTTTAATTTGTACAGGGGATACCTGGGTGGCCCCTGCAGTTAGTCCCACACTATTGGGTTAACAGAAGACTGTATGTGGGCTGGAATGGAGTCTCACTGAGCGTGCACTGAGTCTTGTGTAGAGACCAAAAGAAATATGGAGTAGCCATTCCTCTGGGAAGCTTAGGGCGGGGAGGGGACTGGTCCCTGGCCTTCATGTTCTGTTGGATTTTCTACTGGGTATGATAGAAACACTGACAGGAGAAAATCATCTAGGATGTTTGTATTCCTGGGGAGGGCTAGGAAAAAGAGAATGGACATAGCATATATTACATGAGCCTCTTTTGTCAGGGTCTTGGTATAGGGCCAAAAGAGACCTGCAAAAGAGATTTAATTGAGGGATAGTATTGTAATTTAAGGTCCCATTTGTAGGTCATGTTTCCCCATTCCCTAATTTGTATTGGGACCATGCTGTATTGCAGAAGAAAGTGAGTAGTTGTTTTTTTCTTTTTTTTTTTAATCCTCACCCGAGGATACTTTTCCATTTATCATCAGATAGAGTGGGAGGGAGAGAGAAGGGGAGAGAGAGAGAGAAACATCAATGCAAGAAGACACATCGACTGGTTGCCTCCTGTACGACCCTGACCAGGGCCGGGGACCGAACTACACCCTTGACCGGAATCGAACCCGTGACTCTTTGAGCCAAACCAGCCAAGGCAGGGCAGTAGCTGTTTTTTTAAACCATCTAATTTGAAGTCCGTTCTGTTGGCTAGAATGCAGCCTCAGGAATAGACGAAGGGTTTCCCATAATGCCTGGAGAAAGAAAAGTGGTGCACTATTGAGGGCTAGGTATCCCAACCAGTTCTTCCACTAGCGGATGGACTGAGAATCTGCCTGCTGGTTGAGGGCAGGTAAAGAGAATCCAAATGTAGGGGGCAGGCTGTCCCGCACGCCCAGGTATAAGCCCTTGAGGAAGCATCCTTCCACTTAAAGGACTGAGGCTGATGGTTTGCACTGTGGTCAAGAAAGGAGAAAACAACCTGGGAAGCCAGTGCAGTCAGAGATTGGTCCAGGGGAAGGCCACAGTGGCCACGGAACCATAGAACAGTCTGTAAGAGTTCCAGTTTGTACTTGAAGGAGGTAAAACTGAGGCACATGGGGATTCTGAAAAAAGTGCGGATCTCTAGAGAATAGCAGGAAATGAGATGATTGAAAACAAGAACGAATGTTCTCTGGGCAGTGTTCCAAGACAGCAAAGACAGAAGCTGCAAGACTTCTTGAGGCCTGGGCTCAAGAGTCATACAACATCCCTTTCACCACATTCTATTGATCAAGTCAAGTCATAGGCTAACCCAAATTTAGGGAAAGAGAAACAGACCCATCCTTTAGATGCAGAGTATCCTGTTGCAAATGTACATATTAATATATACAGGGAGGAGAGAAAGTGTTGCAGCCATTCTTACAAATGTCTACAAATCACATGTCGACATGATAGTGGACTTATTAACAAAAGAAACCAACGAAAGCAAAAGAATTATTCAACCTTAAAAAAGAATGAAACCCTGCCATTTGCAACAATATGGATGGACTTCAAAGGCATTATGTTAAGTGAAATAACTCAGACAGAGAAAGATAAATACAGTATGATCTCATTTATATGTGGAATCTCAAAAAACCAAGCTCATAGATATAGATTAGTGGTTGCCAGACGTGAGGGGTGGGGTGGGAGGTAGAGGGAAATAGAATTGGGAGAAGGGGTCACTCAAGAATTATGTACTTCCAGTTCTAAAATAAATAAGGGGATGTAATTTACAGCTTGATGACCATAGTGAATGATCCTGTATTGCATATTAGAAAGTTCACAAGAAGAAACTGTAAGATGAACAATGTTAACTCACAATGTATACAAATATCAAATCATTGTATTGTATACCTGAAACTAATATAATATGTCAATTATACCTCAATTAAAAACCAAAAGGCAAAAGGAATCTGACACAGAGTGCTTTTAGAGAGGGAGGTCTTCATAGAAAAACGGGTGGTGGAGGAGAGGATTATACTTCAAGATTAAGATCCAGAAAAAAAATACCCGGTTAAAGATTGTGAATTTGGTCACAAAGCCAGTTAAAAATTATTAGACCATAAAACTCATGTCCACTATTAGTTGTTTGAAGTAAATTCTAACCTCACAGACAGGGCTGCTAATCAGATATACCATCAATTAATAAAGACATTAAACAATAAAATTCTACTATGAACAAATTTTTCAAGTTTGTTACCAGTTATCTGCACAACATAACTTGGTCTTTACTCAGTTTTCGGACAAATTTTAATCTTCTCAACACATATTCCTCTTATATCCCCAGTCACTTTCCACATCCTGACTTCTTGGATAAATATACCTTTGTGGAAATTAAAGCTTGTTGAACACAGCATATAAAATTATTTCTACCAAGCAACCCCATTTGCAGCATTTTTTACTCTAAGTGACATATGTAAGATGTCCAGATTTTAATAATAATTTCCTTGCCTTTCTAGCTTTCTTCTTGGTCTGTTTCTAGTAGTCTTCTTGTCATTACATGAAACATAATAGATGTATCTGTTAGAATCCTCTGAAAAACAAGCAATGGAGAGCCACATTCACTATTTTAGACAATGAGAATGTATTGCCCCACAAAATTAATAAGCCTAGTGACAGAGCAGACTTTAGCTGAGACTTGATACAGCAGCTCAGCCATGTCACCAATGGTCCAATTTATTCCAGATTCTCTTTGTCTTTTCTAAAGTTGACTTCAAAGTAAGGCTGTTAAGGGATTCAGCACATGCCACCGCAAAAATATGCCACTTTGGTATGTTGATGACCTTGAGCTGAAGGCACTTCAGAAGCAGCAACTGCAGGAAGTCTCTCTGACCTCTCCTTTCTACCTAAAAACAACTCACAAAATTTCCCATGAGAAAGGGGTCCTCCTGCATCAGGAATAGAAGAATATCCTTATCACCAAGAACTGGGAGTCAACACTGAAATGGGTCTGTCCAAACCAACCTGCTAACATAACCCTTACCTTCCACTAGTTTCCCCCATATACTTCCTAGTATCTGTTCCACAATTTACTGCCCCTATCCCAAGCCCCTTTGTTTCTGGTTACATCCCCACAAGTTATTGTTCTTTGTTAGCTTTCGAGTCTAACAGCTTCATTTTCCTTTTAAAGACTCACATGTACACATGAAATTTTTACTTAAAATTTATATGCTTTTCTCTTGTTAATCTGTCTTATGTGAATTTAATTCTTAGGCTCAGCTACAGGCCCTAAGATGGTAGAATACAGTTTTTTCTCCCTATATCTGCCTCCCAGAAATAGAAGAACATTCAAAAGATGTGGTCACAAGATGGCTGCCAGGAGCTCCAAGGCTACATACTTCATCCCTATTAGAAGAAACAATGTCTTTCCCTGAATTTTTCTTGGAAAAGCGAGGAAACCTTTTTCTCAGAACTTTCTAGGATCTCATTGCCTCTTCTAGGCCCAAATCTGGTCACATCTTAAGACAACCACGAGTCCTGGGGAATAAAACTGTTTTGCTGACCGCCTTAAACTGATCAGTTATCACCCCAAATCTGTAAACTGATTGCCCAATTTTGTTCAAGGAAATCCAGTGAACTGATGCCAGTGGGAAGGAATGGGTGCTAGGCAGCAAGCAATAAGGTTCAATTTCATAATGGTTTAATTTTTAACTGTGAAATTCTACAGACTATATCTCTGCCTTCTAAACCTCATTGGGACAAACAATTTAAATATTGGTAGAAAGCTTTCTGTTCGTACCACATGTAAATGAGGGGGAAATGCTGTCCTTGTATTTACCAAAAGTTGCCTCTCATGTCCTCCTAGAATATGCAGGTAATAAAACAAAAGTCTTTTTTTAGTCATCAAATGACCCAGTTGGTCCTGTGCCCTTTCCTTTTTTAAAAATCTCTTTTGATGCTCTTTTCACTGCCTTTCTACTGAATTTATTTTGAGGGAATATCTCAGACAATTTCTCACTCATAAGAAAGGTTAGGTGGATCTCGGCTGGTTCTGGAATGCCAGGAATGCAGGATGAAGGTGAAAAATTATTGTATGGCCATTATTGAGTAAATGAGGCAGGCAGTACACGCACCAAGCCTGGAACAGTGTTTATTGCAGGAAATAATAAAGATAGGGCAGTGGCAGTTGTGTGACCCCCTATCCCCTCCAATGCCTATTGCCAAATGGAACAGAATATAGACTTAGCAGAGCCGGATAAGAGTCCAGGAGATGAAGCCTAGCCTCTGGACTTATCAGCTCTGTGTTTGAGGATGCATCAGCCTTCCCTTGGGCTGTGGTCCAAGTCTTACGGATATAACCATTTGCTATGACATACTGCCTCAGCCCTGTTCTACCCTATCAACATTCTGCCAGAATGTTTATTCTTTTCACTCTCAGCTTTAACCACTTTCTGTAACCCAAACAGACTCTTTCCACGGGAAGCCAACTTCTTCCCTAGGAGGCCAGTCTGCAGAGGAACAATCTCCAGACAAGTTAATTCTGTCTCTCAGTCCATGCTCTTATTCCAAAGGATAGCTTCTATTGTCATGTTCCACTCCACTAGTAAGTTTGTACCTGTACCTGTTGAACCCATAAAGATTGTAATGCTAGTCTCTGGCTTTGCTGGAGGTGACACTGAAGAATGGTTTGGATAGCAAGTCGGAAAGGAAGGTCATGAATAATACCTGAAGTCCTCTCCAAAACCACAGACCAAGAGATCACAGAGCAGGCAAGTGAAGAGGTTCAGTCCAGACTGCTGATCAGCGCACCTTGGGCAGCCATTCTACCTCTTTCTGTATATATGAGTCTGATTGTTCTACCTTGCCCCCAGTGTTAATCTAAATGCAACAGTTTGGTCAGGGCACAGTTTACTCCTTGGCTGGCCAACAGATAGTAAGAAACAATTCTGTTGTTTAAGGCCATTCTGACCAAGACATCCAGACTAGTATGCTTGTATCCTAAGACTTGAGCCATTTTACTAGCTATTTGGTTTAGCAGGGTGAGAGATTCCCATATGGAACTCACCAATTCATTGATTCCCAACCTAGAAATTAAGCCCCACATGAAGCTGTAGTGTCGTGTACCATGCACAACAACCACTTCTTGGCCCTAGGATGGCTGTGGATCCTGGGAGAGTGTCTTGGGAACATGGAATGGCCACAATAAATTGAAGATTATATTCACTAAAGGCAGATCAGAGAGAGCTATTTGTCTGACAGAATAGTCCATTCCAGGAAGTCATAATCATTCATGGTCATTGTCAGAGGTGTTTCTACTGGTGGGCATAAGCTTTGAGTGTAGTTGACTGGATCTGTAGCTGTGATTGGAAAGTGTACATGGCCTGGAGAGAATACAAGGTGCTCTGTAGGACCCACTAGGCCCTTGGACCTGGGTTCATTCTTTGTGGTTTCATTGGCAGGCACTGGGTAGGGTAACACAGTGAAATATACCAAGGGCCCAGGAGTGCTGGGAGCAGACCCTGGGATGGTGTCCAATTCTCCCCCTCCACATCTGGTTCCAGACTGATGTCCCACCTTGGAGTTAGACATACCTTCTCTCAAAACATTCAACATAGCAAGTCTTTTCTCCAACTTTAGATTAGGTTGTACTTTCACGTACACCAGACAAGGTGCTTGACTTGTATTTGGAGGCATGCCAAACAGAAATGGCTGCTTTTCCAATACTAGAGTCACATTCAGGGTGACAAGATGCTCATTCTGTGACAAGTACCAATTCCGAAGTGAGGCCTGGGAGAACAGCAGATTCCTGTCTCCTGGTGGAGAGGAAAATTTTCCTTCTACCTTCTAGGTTCTTTGGTTGGTCTGATAATCAAATTAACATAGGACAGATTAACAAGAGAAAAGAAAAACATATTTAATTTTATATGTATGGGGACTAAATAAGAATGAGGGCCCAAAGGGCATCCAAGTAACTGAAGCTTATATAACATCCTGAGCTAAGGAGAAGGGGGTAAGGGTCTGGGACTTCAAAGGTGAGCAAAGCAATTCACTGGAAGATGGGAAGAGCAAAGGATTGGTAAACAAATGTTCGAGAGGACATGCAGAGACAATGGGTACAAAAAGGATTTTGAACTCCAGGACCTGCTTATCTTCCCCCAGGCCCATCACATGTGGCCCACATGCACTATAGTTATCTCTGGTAATAGTTCTCTTCCTGGAATAGGCCCTCTATCTAATTTCTCTTTAGGCAGGTAAGCAGGAGGTAAAGAGAAAAACTTCTTAAGTCTTCTGCTTCTTAAATTTTTACTCATGCCAAAGAGACACATTTTTGGGGTGGCAAATTTTGCTCCCCTACACTCTCATTCCAGCTCAATCGGGACTGAACACAGGTGATTGAGTGGGAAGTAGGACAGAATTGTAGGCAATTGTTACAGTATTCTTCCTCTCTCTCTCTCTCTCCCCTAAGCTCTATTCATTTAAATTGAATATCTATTGGGTGACTGTTTCTGACAGTCTTGCTTTTATTTAATTAACTTATTTTACAGTCTGTATATCAATTTTAGGGGAAACAAAACAATTCTGCCAACCAAAGACTTCCACACCATTATAAGAACACAATATAATATCGAGAAAGCATGATACTATTTATATACATGTAAGGTAGCATGAAAATGATCATAATATCTGAGCAGAATTTCACATAAATGTATACAGAAAAGTGGAGGAGAGAATATTTAAAACTACTTGTCTCTGTGTCTGTCTCCATATAACTTGTGAGAGACTTCTAAGTTAGCCCTGGAGGCTCCAAGGATCAGAAAGCCCACAATTTTGCACTGCAAAATAAAAAGTGGGCCCTCTTATGTTATATTTTATGTGACATGTACACCTTCATAAGAAAATGAAGACCCAAAGAAACAGATCTATGTACTGCTATGCTAGGTTTGATGAAGAATGTGGCAGATCATGCCCTGGCTGGTTTGGCTCAGCGGTTAGAGCATTGGCCCGCAGACCAGAGAGACCTGGGTTCAGTTATCCCAAAGGGCACGTACCTTGGTTGCAGTTTGTCCCCAGCCCCGGTTGGGGTCATGTGGGTGGCAGCCAGTCGATGTGTCTCTCTCACATCCATGTTTCTCTCTCTCTCTTCTTCCCTCTCTCCCTCCCACTCTATCTGAAGATAAATGCAAAAATGTCCTCGGGTGGGGATAAAAAAAAAAAAAAAGAATGTGGCAGATGAAGAAACATGAGGTAATAGTAGTAATATTATAGTAAGCGGGGAAACTCAGCCAGGCCTGTTTGTTAGGACTCTTCTCCAATTCCTTTTGTCTTCAGCGATAAGGATGCTCCTTTCCTGCAGGTATAGGGAGGGCATGTACCTCTCACAAGAGACCTTTATGGCTTGTTTCAGGGAAGAAGGATGGGAGGGGCAAGTAAGTCAGAGTGACCTTCCTGCTTCTGCTCTTTTCTCAAACTCCTTCAGCTTAAAATAGTCAATATGCCGCCCGGCCGGTGTGGTTCAGTGGTTGAGCATCGACCCATGCACCAAGAGGTCGTGAGTTTGATTCCCAGTCAGGACACATGCCCAGGTTGTGGGCCTGATCCCCAGTGGGGGGCATGCAGGAGGCGGCCAATCAATGTTCTTTCTCATCGATGTTTCTATCTCTCTCTCTCTCTCCCTTCCTCTCTCTCTAAAATCAATAAAGGAAAAACAAAATTTAAAAAAAAAAAAAGATTTCTTGGCTTGTGTAGATGAATTCTGACAAATTAAAAGCGTACCTCTTCTCCCCTTCTTTACCTCTCGCACATCTCTGTCCATTCCCCTCCCTTCCCGGAAATATTCTTCTTGGCCAATCTCACACATGCCAAGGCTTCAATGATCATCTTCATGATAACTACACAAAGCTCTCACCTGGGATTCAACACTATGGCCAAGAGCATCCTGATGTGCCTTAGCAAGAGTGGCACCACCATCCGCCCTATTATCCAAACAGAAACCTGAGAGTCACCCCTGATTTGGCACTCTTCCTTGTCTCCCATGGAAAATCAATTGCCAAGTATGGTTTCTTCTACTTTCTGGATAGCTCTTAAATCCAGAGCTTCCCAGCGAGTGGGTCCTGCATACTAGTGTGCCCTGGACCTGGTTAGGGTGGGCTGAGTTACCAATGGAGCAACTAAAGGAGGTGATGAGAAGATCCCCCTGGGCCAGTGGCCTCAATCTGTGAGCAGTGTTCTCTCCAAATACCCCAATGTGTAGGGCAAATTATCATTTTTCTGAGAGTTCCGTCACTTAGAAAGGTGTGTCTTCTCTCCACCACTGCCACTATGACTGTGGTCCACATCATACAACATCTCTCTGCTTGAGGCCTGCCAGTCCACTTCATGCTTCACATTAAAGCCAACAATCTTCCCCTGACCACACACTTCCTGGTTTCCCCACTGTCCAGAGGATAAACTTCAAGTTCATAGACCAGAAAATCAAGTTACAAGACTCTTCTTTACTCACTTACCATTCCTATCTTCTCTCTCCCCAAACACCATTTCTTTCCCACTTCTAGGCAAGCCAAACTATAAGTCTATCTCTCATCTCTTAAGTGCAATTTCAAAATCTAAATCTAAAATAATTTTAACAACTAAAACTTTTCTTTTGCAGCAATTCATTTGATAGCAAAACCTGACTTGTGACTACTTATGGTCTTTATTTGTTGTATTTACTGTATGTATTTACACATTTTACTACAGGTTAATTAATATTTTACATTAACTAGGAATTTATGAAAATATGGTAGAGGTGAAACTGGGGAAACGACCCACAGGCCAAGTTGCCTGCAGCCACAAAAGCTAATACTCATGAGACAGATACAGTAAGAAAAGAGGTTTATTCAGGTGCCAGTAACCTGAGAAGATGGCAGACACTATCTTAAAAACCATCTTAAACTCACTCTCTGCAGCCAGCCAGCTCTCCTCGTTCTCTCACTGTTGTGCTCTCTGTTTCTCCATGCCCGGACACCATCACCCTCTCAGATTTCCATGGAAGAAGAGATCACTGTGCTCATCATCGACAATGCCTCTGGCACATGCAAAGATGGCTATGTTGGGAATGATGCACCCTCGTGCCATGTTCCCTTCCATCGTTGGGTGCCCCCGACACCAGGATATCATGGTAGACATGGGACAGGACAGCTATGTGGGTGATGAGGCCCAGAATATATGCAGTATCCTGATCCTGGAGTACCCCATCAGGTACAGCATTGTCACCAACTCGAACAACATGGAGATCTGGCACCACATCTTCTACAAAGAGCTGTGTGTGGCCCCCCAAGGAGTATCCAGTGCTGCTGACTGAGGCCCCCCACCTAAGCTCCAAGGCCAACTATGAGAAGATGACTCAGATCATGTTTGAGACCTTCAACACTCCTGCCATATACATGGCCATCCAGGCCGGGCTGTCCCTGTATGCCTCTGGCCACACCACTGGTATTATTATGGGCTCTGGGGATGGGGTCACCTACACTGTGCCCATCTATGAGGGCTATGCCTTCCCCCACACCATCCTGCATCTGGATCTGGCTGGCCAGGACCTGACTTACATGAAAATCTTCACAGAGCATGGCTACAGCTTCACCACCACCACCAAGTGGTAAATAGTGCATGACATCAAGGAGAAGCTCTGTTATGTCACCCTGGACTTCAAGCAGGAGATAGCCACTGCCACATCCTCCTCCTCCCTAGAGAAGAGTTATGAGCTGCCTGATGGACAGGTGATCACGATAGGCAACAAGCAGTTCCAGTGTCCAGAGGCGCTCTTTTAGCCCTCCTTCCTGTGTATGGATTCCTGCAGCATCCATGAGACCACATTCAACTCCATCATGAAGTGTGACAACATCTGGAAGGACCTGTATGCCAACATGGTGCTGTCTGATGAGACCACCATGTAACCAGGCATCACTGACAGGATGCTGAAGGAGATCATGGCTCTGGCCCCCAGCATGAAGATGATCAAGACCATTGCCCCACCAGAGCACAAGTACTCAGTGTGGATTGGCAGCTCCATCCTGGCCTTGCTGTCCACCTTCCAGCAAAAGTGGATCAGCAAGTAGGAGTATGATGAGTAGCTCGCCCCCCTCCCCACCCAAAGTCCACTGCAAATGCTTCTAAATGGACTGCGGGCAGATGTGTAGCATTTGCTGCATGAGTTGATCAAGTCTAAGTTTGCCCTGGCAAATGTATACACCTCATGCTGGCCTCATGAAACTGGAATAAGCTTTCAAAAAGTTGTCGTCCTTGAAGCTCGTATCTGATCTCAGCACTGGACTGTAGACCTGCTTGCTACTTGTATTCAAGTTAACTCTTCCCTTGGTATGTTTAATACCCTGTACATATCTTTGATTTAAATCCCTGTACCTGCAGTCAGTCACTTGGTGGATGAAACAAGAACATATTTCCGCAAGTGAAATTCAGTGGCTTGATGAGAATGGGTGAGACCATGCATTCCTGATGTGTGCAGGGTATTATTAACCTCCAGGATATGCCTATTCCAGGATTTCTCCAGAGACTGGCAGGAGTCCTGGACCAGCTGTCATTTCTGTCCTGCCAGTCTGATGGGGTTGGGAGAGTCTAAGCATTAGGACCCATTTTCCTTTCTTACCTGATGTTTCCTGCCAGAATGCCTGGGTTGTTACTTGCCTTGAGTTGGAAAACGGTTTGCATGTCCACCTGTAACTTTATTCATCTTTTTATCTTATGTAATTTTTGTACACAATTCTCAATTCTTTGAGATGACAAATTTTGGGTTTCTACTGTCATATGAGAACATTAGGCCCCAGCAACACGGCATTGCAAGGAAAATAAAGTGCTGCAGGTAAACACACACACACATCTTAATATCTCAGACACGTTGGCCAGATTATATAGGGAAATTGTGGGGGAAAGGGAGCTGTGGAACTTCTGGCGACGTGCCGTTCCTGTTTAGGCTCATTCTTTCCGTTCCAATGTTATATTTCAATGTGTGTCAACCAGTTTTATTGCTGGCATCAGGGTTCCCTACTCCTGGAACAGGCTATTCAACTATAACTATAATGGACCAGAATTGAAAGCACAGAGTTGATTATATACTTTTATTTGTTACAGACTACATAACTTTGATCACTAGATTAGTGCGGAAAGGAATAAGACACCAACAACGAATTGCAGGTGAATGGCCAGTGGCAGCCCCGACCCATCTCTGGGTCTGGTTTTTATTGAGTTCGATTACACAAAGAAGTGCCCCACCGCCCCAAGGATTATCTCATGGTTAAGCAATGCATATTATTGATTAACATCAATCTAAAGGCTAAGAGAAAATTAAAAATGAGTCAGGCAGGATGCACATAATAAAACACAAGTGAAGCGATGAGACATCTGCCCTCTGTCACATAAATTCCATTGTGTTTAGAACTAACCTAATGATCCATAGCTTCAGGGAACTCCTGACCATTGAGTGTAGGAACCAGGCACAACCACAGGACACATAACTTCCTTGAGATTGATTAAGGAGTTTTTCTTCTGCTGGGAACATAACAATGCAGGGTTCATCTGGGGGACACTCTCCCAGGATCGTTGTGTGCTATGGCTCAACCAGGAGTATCCCCACAGATTAGTAATATTAAATCATGATTACATAGGTATGGTATTATTCTTAATTCTGAAATAGATCTCAATTTAAGAATTTGAAATAATTTGGTGTGGACCTATTGCAGATATTGCAATTGTTTTTGGCCTCTTTAGCTGGCTAACTGATCCAGTTATTGTTGCATGACAAACCACCCCAAAACTTAGTGGGTTAAAGCAACAATCATTTATGTAGCTCACATATCTGCAGTTTGGTCAGCATTCAACAGAGAGAGCTACTCTCTGCTCCACAAGGCATCACCTGGGGTGATTCAACTAGAGGACCAATTTCCAAGATGGCTCACTCACACAGCTGGCAAGTTGGGGCTCACTGTCAGCTGGGAATTCAGCCAAAACTGAGAGCAGGGGCATCAGTTCCTTTCCCCTGGCCCTCTCCCTAAACTATACAGGCTTCCTTACAGCATGGCAGCTGGGCTCCAAGAACAAGCATTCAAAAGACAAAAAGTGGAAGTTGCCAACTTCTAAAGCTGGGCCCAGAAATTGGCACAGTATCACTTCCATGTTATTATGGTGATCAAGCAGTCACAGGTCACCAGTCACCAATCTTGAGGAGAGGAGTGCCATAGAATTGCAAAACCTTGTTTGAAACTACCATATTACCACTGCTCATTCTTCAAGTAGCATCTCTAACATCATCCCTTTTGAGAAGTTTCCTGAACTCCTGAAATGGTGCAAAGAGCCTCTCCTTTGTATTTACCTAGAACATATTACTTTCTCTTTTCTTCATTTATTTTTGTACAGATGTTTCTCCTTTTTACCCACAGACACCCTCCTCCTTATCACACCCCCACCAAACATTGTTGTCTATGTCCATTGGTTATGCATACATGCATATAAGTTATTTGGTTTATCTCATCCCTCCCATCTTCCTCCCCCCTCCTCTGAGTTTGTCACTCTGAACCTTACTGTTTTCTAACTCTCCGGGTCTGTTTGGTTCATCAGCTTTTTTTGTTCATTATATTCCACAAATAAGTGAGATCATGTGATATCTGTCTTTCTCTGATTGGCTTATTTCGCTTAGCATAATACTCTCCAGGTCCCTCCATGTCATCTCAAAGGAGACAAGATCTTTCTTTCTTACAGCTGCATAATGTTCCATTGTGTATATGTACCACTGCTTTTTTATACACTCATCTATTGATGGACATTTGGGCTGTTTCCAGATCTTAGCAATTGTAAATAGTGCTGCTATGAAAATAGGGGTACATATATTCTTTCTGATTGGTGTTTCAGGCTTCTTAGGGTATATTCCTAGAAGTGGGATCACTAGGTCAAATGGCAGTTCAATTTTTAATTTTTTGAGGAAACATCACATTGCTTTCCATATTGGCTGCACCAGTCTGCATTCCCACCAGCAGGGTACTAGAGTCCCCTTTTCTCCACACCCTTGCCAGCACTTGTTGTTTGATGATTTGTTGATGGCAGCCATTCTGGCAGGTGTGAGGTCATATCTCATAGTTGTTTTAATTTGCATCTCTGATTATTAGTGATGTTGAGCATTTTTTCATATGTCTCTTGGCCATTTGTATGTCCTGTTTGGAGAGGTGTCTATTTAGGTCCTCTGCCCATTTTTTTAATTGGGTTCTTTGTCTTCTTTTTCTTGAGTTGTATGAGTACTCTATATATTTTGGAAATTAGCCCCTTATCTGATGTATTGCTGGCAATTATGCTCTCCCATACAGTGGGTTCTCTTTCCTTTTGATGGTTGTTTCTTTCACTGTGCAGAGGCTTTTTAGTTTGATGTAGTCTCATGTATTAATTTTTTCCTTTGTTTCTCTTGCCTTCGATGTTGTATCAGTGAAAATTCTGCTGTGTGTAATGTCTGAAATTTTGTTGCCTACATTTTCTTCTAGGATTTTTATGGATTCACAAGTCACATTTAAGTCTTTTATCCATTTTGAGTTTATTCTTGTGTATGGTGTAAGTTGGTGGTCTAGTTTCATTTTTTTGCAGGTAGCTGTCCAATTTTCCCAACACCATTTATTAAAGAGGCTGTCTTTACTCCATTGTATGCTCTTGCCACCTTTGTGAAATATTAATTGAGCATAATGTCTTGGGTCAATTTCCGGATTCTCTGTTCTGTTCCATTGATCCGTATGCTTGTCCTTGTGCCAGTATCAGGCTGCTTTGATTACAATGGCTTTGTATATAACCTGATATCTGGTATTGTGATCCCTCCTACTTTGTCCTTCTTTTTCCAAGATTGCTGTGGCTATTCGGGGTCTTTTTTGGTTCCATATGAACTTTTGAAGTATTTGTTCTAGTTCTGTGAAATATGTCCGTTGGTATTTTAATGGGGATTGCATTGAATCTTTAGATTGCTTTGGGTAGTATGGACATTTTAATGATGTTCATTTCTCCAATCCATGAACAAGGTATATGCTTCCACTTTTTTATTTCTTCCTCTATTTCTTTTTTTAATGTCCTGTAGTTTTCTGCAAATAGGTCCTTTACTTCTTTGGTTAAGTTTATTCCTAGATAACTTAATTTTTTTGCGCAATAGCAAATGGGATTGTTTTAATAATTTCTCTTTCTGTGAGTTCATTATTGGTGTATAAGAATGCCGTCAATATCTTGATGTTAATTTTGTATTGTGCTACCTTGCCAAATTCGTTTATTAAATCTAGTATTTTTTATGGAGTCTTTAGGGTTTTCTATGTACAATGTCATGTCATCTGCAAATAATGACAGTTTCACTTCCTCCTTTCCAATTTGGATCCCTTTTATTTTTTTTCATGTCTAATTGCCATAGCTAAGACTTCCAGTACTATGTTAAATAAGAGTGGAAAAGTGGGCATCCCTGTCTTGTTCCTGTTCTTAAGAGAAATGCTTTTAGTTTTTGTCCATTGAGTACAATGTTGGCTGTAGGTTTTTCATATATGGCCTTTATTATGTTGAGATATGATCCTGCTAATCCCATATTGCTGAGCATTTTTATCAGAAATGGGTGCTAGATTTTGTCGAATGCTTTTTCAGCATCTATTGATATGATCATATGGTTTTTATCTTTCATTTTGTTTATGTGGTGCATCGCATTTATTGACTTGCGAATATTGTACCAGCTTGCATCCCTGGGATGAATCCCACTTGGTCATGGTGAATAATTTTTTTAATGTATTGCTGGATCCGATTTGCTAGTATTTTGTTCAGGATTTTGGCATCTATGTTCATCAGGGATATTGGCCTGTAGTTTTCTTTCCTTGAAGTGTCTTTTTCTGGTTTTGGGATTAGGATTATGCTGGCCTCATAAAACGAGTTTAAAAGTCTTCCTTCTTCTTGGATTTTTTTGAATAGTTTGAGGAGAATGGGTGTTAGTTCTTCTTTGAATGTTTGGTAAAACTCCCCCATGAAGCTGTCCTGGCCCGAGCTTTTGTTTGTTGGGAGATTCTTGATTGCCGCGACCTGCGCAGCTAGTCGAACCAGACCTGAGTAGGGGCGACCAGAGACTAAGACACAGAGACATTACAGAGAAAAAAGCTGGGGCCAGGTGGGACACTGCTCTCTGATGAACAGTGAGTCCATGCTAGCTCAGCAAGTTTATTATATAGCTAATTGAAAGGGGGTGGTGGGGAAGGTTTAAAAGTTTTATTGTCTTCAAATCCCAGATGTTTCTTATCGGCCTCTGAGCTCAGGTCGAGACTGTTGATACATTCTTGCCCTCAGCTCATTAGGCTCCTGCCTGGGCTTTGCCAGCACACAGGATTTACGAGAGACCTTGGTCAGATGCTTCTTCATGAGGCTTTCCAGCATGCAGGGTCAACAGGGTGCCAGGGACTAAAGGCTCCTGGGCGAGTCCATGCAAACACCGAAGGGCCTCATCTCTGGCACCGGAAGCTCCTAGGCAAGTCCATGCAAACACCACAGGAACAAGAGACCTTGGCTCAGCTGCCCTCCACATCTCCCCCTTTTTAAAAGAATCTTCCCCCCTTTTTGTTTTTCAAATCTTCCTCCCTTTTTGTTTTTTGTTTGTTTGTTTCTCAAATCTTCCCCTTTTCTGTCTTTAAATGCATGTGGTGAACATCTACCTGGATTCTTCTGAGGTGGGTTCAGAAGATCTGGCAGCTGACTGACAGGAGACAAAACAGAATTATCAGGGCAATAACAAATCCAAACAAGAACCATGCAGTATGTTTAAGAAGACTGAAAGGGTTGAAATCCTTAAGCTCATCTAAAATTTCTTTAGCCAGTTGTGCTGGATGAACACTATCATCATGGCTATTTTGAATATCTTGTATATGTCTATGCAGTTGCTGCCAATCAAGACTGATATTATTATGAGTCCATATTCCTTGGAGATGTAACTTAACTTTGTCCCAGTTCCACTGGGTCTTATTATATGGGACTAAAGTAACACAGATAAAACTGTAAGCAGCATGGCAAAGCAACTTCTGTCAAGCTTTAATGCTCTCAACTTGATTTCCTAGCCCGATAACTTCCAAAAGCATTTAATTTTGCTTCTAATTTGGTGTCAATATTTTCTTGATTGTGTAAAGCAGCAGAGGTATTTTGAGCTAAATCATTTATAAGTTGGGCATTATGAATACTTTGAGTCAGGGCTAAAGAAGCAGTAACAGTAGAAGCAATAAGACCCACAATAGTGATAATGCCAAAAATAATCAATCCTAAATCTCTTTTATGATGAGTCAATTGGTTCCTAATTTCTATCAAAGCTTGCAGTCCAGTTTCATGATACCAATCTCCCGATATGTTGGTAGGGAGCATAACAAAAGAGGGCTGATATAGAATTAAAATATCATCATACTTATTATCTCTTGTTACAGTTAGTGTACACTCAGGGCATGAGATAGAATAGTGTGTGGGAAGCTTAGTAATATTTACAGAGCCTGTCACAATCACATAAGGGGCCTGCACACAAGCCCACAACCCATAACAGGGATCAGTGGGGTGAGAGGCCATAGCAATGTTTGCCAAAAAGGAGTCAGAATAATTTATAAAATCAAGTGCAGCAACTAATCGCCAGAGATCCTTCTGCATGTGACCCTTAGGAGTGGTAAGGATGTTATTTACAAAGCCCCAGGTGTCATGAGATCATAATTAGGGTGTTTAGGGTCCAATCTATGAGACCAGTTTAACATCTGAAATCCTGTTCCCGTGATATTGATGCTAACAGGGATAGTATTTGCACAATCCTGCCATTGGGGAAAACCCCTAAATTGAAGGATTGTCCTGTTAGGGCAATAAGGAAGCAAAGGACGCTGATAAGGTACAACCTGAGTGTTATAGGGAAATCCTAGTTTAGTTACAGTCTGAATATATTTCTTTAAATCCCATGGACCCATAATGTTAGCAATGTTGGTGCCTCCATAAGATGTTTTACTCTCAGGTTTAACAAGCAGGCACCCATACCTGCCTGCGAGGGACAAGCAGATTGGAGGGTCTACACTGAAGCCAAGATATAATTATAGCACAAAGTGGGTGTAATGTGTTGGTCATAGTTTCCACCCATCATTGCTGAATCATTAGTGAAAACAGGCACAGACTTTCCTTTCCAAGTAGCTAGATTTACCACAGGAGGGTCCAGGAAATAAGTCCAATAGGAATTTGCCCCAACCATACTTACCTGACTGCTGAGCAGGGACAGCATAGCCACAAATAGTATCATAGGGATAATCTCAATCCCTTGCCCTAAAACCACCTGTTGGGCTTCTTCAGTTAACCTCTTCAGCTGCCCCCACATAGGAAGAGAGGAAGTCTAGGAGGCCCTAGCTTGGTGACTCGGGGTTCCCATGGGTGGCTTCTCCTGCTTCACTGCTGGTGGCGCTGGGGTCATTACTGGGGTGGTGACCTTCAGCCCCTTGAATGGTGGTGTAATCTGGTCTACACGGTCCATAATGATGTCGCACTACACATTCTGGCACCCAAATAGGTTGATCAGCATCTTCTGGAAAAATACAAATGTGGCCTCTTCCCCACATCATCACTGGATCTGACCCCTTCCATTGACCTGTCTGCAGGTCTTTCCAGCAGGCAAGCCCTGCTGAAGCCTGCAGCTGAGCTGCCTGATGGCACTCAGCAGCAGTAAGGCCATTGGCATCACAATTTAAAAAATTTAAAGTGTATAAGGTATGCTTCAGTTGATTCTGGGGAGTAAGAGCGTATCCTGTATCTCCCCCTTTTTGTTTTTGTAATTGTAATTTTTAAGTTTTGTTTGCTCTTTCTACTATTGCTTGCCCCTGAGGGTTATAAGGAATTCCTGTTTTACGTTGAATTTTATATTGCAAGCAAAATTTATGAAAGGCAGAACTGGTGTAAGCTGGTCCATTGTCAGTTTTCATTTCCTGGGGTTTCCCCAGTCGAGCAAAAGCGTCCAGACAATGGTTAATAACATGCTTAACACTCTCCCCAGTCTGAGCTGTTGCAAAAATGAAACGGGAGAAAGTATCAACAGATACATGCACCCAGTGCTGTTTCCCAGATTCAGGAACATGAGTCACATCCATTTGCCAAATCTGATTTGGTTTTAATCCTCAAGGGTTAACTCCAGATGACTGTACTGGTAGATGAATGACACATGCTGCGCATTGTTTTACTATTTGCCTAGCCTGTTCTCTAGAGATTTTAAATTCTTTACGCAGTGCTGCTGCATTCTGATGATGCAAAGAATGAGAATGTTGGACTAAGGCTAGACTCTAGCCGCTAGAGAATTGGAAATTGTAGCATGCACCAGCAAGTGGTCAACAGCATCATTCCCTTCAGCTAAAGGTCCTGGGAGTCCAGAGTGGGCACGAATATGGTGTTTTCATGACCGATGACCTCCCTTAGTTTAGTAAATAGATGATATAACTCTTCATTACTAGTATGCCCAATTGTGGCGGTTTCCATGACCTTAGCCATTCCTACCACATAACTGCTTTCACCATACATATTTAAAGGTTCATCTTCAAAAGCCTCAGGGGCTGCTGTTAAAGCTTGGATTTCCACTCTTTGGCCTGATGAGTACTTGGTCTGAAATACCTTAGAGCTCCTGTTGCAGTTAAAAGCCAGCCTGTCCTGAGCTAGACCCATCAGTGAAAACTGTTAAAGCCTGGGGAATGTGTTGAGATTGTATGACCTTAGGGAAAATGAATGCAGTGGTAGATATAAACTGTAAAATCTTGTCCCCTGGGTAGTGGCTATCAACTTTGCCAGGGAAATTTGCTAGTGCGATTTGCCAATTATTTGAGAATTGCCAAAGCCAATTTTGTTGAGAATTGGTAAATGGAACTACTATCTCAGCCGGTTCCTGATTAATTAATTGAGCTAATTGGTGTCTTGCCTTGGCAATCAACTGTGATACCAAATCATGAAAGGGTGTAAGCACCTTAGCAGGTGCATGAGTAAGATGGATCCATTCAATAACCCCTCCTTGTTGCCACAGAACTCCAGTGGGAGTATGACTGGTAGGAAATATTAACACTTTCATGGCAGTTGCTGATTTACTCTTGTCAGTTGGGCATTTTGAATTGCAGATTCTACCTTATGCAAGGCCTCTATTGCTTCAGGAGTTAACTGCTGGGGGGATGAGGGAGATAAATCACCCCGCAAAATTTGGAACAAAGGCCTCATGTCAGCAGTTATTAATTTTAAAGCTGGAATAATCCAACTGATGTCACCCAACAGCTTTTGGAAGTCATTTAAGGTGGTTAAAGAATCTGTTCTCACCTGCAGACGTTGAGGGTGAACAGCTCATCCCTCAATTATGCTACCTAAATATTGGAAGGGAGAAGAACCCTGAACCTTTTCAGGGGCTATACAAAGTCCAGCCTTCTCCACAGCTGTCTGCAAGTCAGCAAAAAGGGAAAGTAGCACTTTCATGTCTTGGTGAGCCACTAAGATATCATCCATGTAATGAATTATATAAGCTTTTGGATAATAATCATGGATTTCCTGTATGGCAGAAGCCACAAAGGCTTGACATAGTGTAGGACTATTGGCCATCCCTTGAGGCAAAACCTTCCAGAACTATCTCTTCACTGGCTCACTAAAATTTACAGTAGGTACACTGAATGCAAATCTTTTATGATCCTCAGGATGCAAGGGTATGGTAAAAAAAAAAAAAAAAAAAAAGTCTTTTAAATCTAAGATAATTCAAATTCTAGAGAAATCACTGTAGGTGATGGCAGCTCAGGCTGTAGCGGGCCCATGATTTCCATAGTTTGGTTAATAGCTCTTAAACCCTGTAGTAACCTCCATTTTCCTGATTTCTTTTTTACAACAAAAATGGGAGTATTCCAAGGGCTGTTAGTTGGCTTGATATGACCTGCTTCCAATTGCTCCTGTACCAACAACTGCACTGCCTGCAATTTCTCTCCTGCTAGGGGCCATTGACCAACCCATACTGCCTTATCTGATAGCCAAGTAATTTTGGCAGCAGTCTTTTGGGCTTGAGAGACGACCAAGGTCCCTAAGGAAAAGGCGAAGGCCCATGAAATCCCAGACCTTTTCGGCCTTTCTGAGTCGAGGCAGGAACAGGAGAAATTCTCCCTTGCTGGTATTTCCCCAGCTCCTTTTTTGGATTGTATCCTTGTCCAAGCATTTGCGCTGTGACTACAGAATTAGGACTCATTAATAGTACTCCCATTTTTTCCATAATGTCCCGTCCTCATAGATTAACAGGCAAATGGTCTAATATGTAGGGTTTAAAAAACCCAGTGTTGCCCTCAGAATCTTTCCATTTGATAAATTGTGCACTTTGTTGGGGCTTAGAAACCTGTCCTACTCCTTATATATTGGCCATGGAAACATCCAGGGGCCATGTAGCAGGCCAATGCCTTGAGGCAATCACTGAAACATCTGCTCCTATATCTAAAATACCTTTAAACTTCTTTCCATTCAAACTGAGTTCCATTTCTGGGCAACCTTGGGTGATTAACTGCACCCAATAGGCTCCATCTGTGGAACCGAATCCTCCCCCTCCCCACAGTTCTTCTGCTAGCACTTTCCCAGCTGCATGATGCAGCAAAATTACAATTTGTGCTATACTAGTTTCAGGTAAAACTTGTACAATGGTATTAGTGGTTTGGGCCCTAACTTTTATTTCCCCCAAATAATCAGAATCAATAACTCCAGGCAACACTTGGAACCCTTTTATAGTGAGACTACTCCTTCCTAAGAGTAAACCCACTGTTCCATTAGGTAATGGCCATAGACCCCTGTTGGAATAACTTGTGGCCCCATCTCTGGTGTTCATACATATCGGGCGGTGGGGCAGAAGTCCAGTCCTGCACTCCCTGAGGTAGTGCAGTAGAGATCCTGGACTGTAGTCTTGGACTCCACCCTGGTTGGAACACCTGAGCAAGGGTGACAGACACTGCCCCCACTGTTTGACAGGGCCAAGGCTGGCCCCGCTTGCCATTTCCCTGCTGGGGTTCAAGCAGCTGTCCATTGATATCAATTCGAGAATGACAATCTTTGGCCCAATGACGTCCCCTGCGGCAACGAGGACAAAGTCCTCGCTGCTTGGCAGAGTTCCCTGACTGGTTGTTGGCGCTTACACTCCCTAGCAAAATGACCTGGCTTTCCACAAGTATAACATCCTTTCCCACTTCCTCCTGCCTTACCAGCGAAAAGGACTTCTTTCAAAGCCTCAGCTATTGCAGCCCCTTGTATATGGGAAGACCCAATATCTGAACAAATGCGGATGAATTCAGATATATTAGCTTTTTTACGGTAAGGGTGCAGCACTTCCCTGCAGGGCTTATTAGCATTCTCATAGGCAAGCTGTTTAACTATTAATGTGCCAGCCCCTGAATCACTTATTACTCTGTCGACTGCCTGTTGCAACTGAGATACAAAATCTTGATATGGTTCTTCAGGTCCTTGTCTGATGGATGTAAGATCTAGCAAATTCTTCCCTTTTGTTGGGAGCTTTTTCCAGGCCTTCAAAACACAAATATTAATCTACTGATATGCCTGGAGAGCAAACCCCAGCTGATCTTGAAGAGTCCGATATTGCCCTGTACCCGTGAGCATTTCCAGAGAAATGGGTACTCCATGCTGTTGATTCTGTGTGACCGGCTCATCACTAATCTCCATCCAGTTTCTTTTCCACATCAGATAATCCCCTGGTGTAAGGCAAGCTTTCACTGTTTGCCAATCACCTGGGATTAAGGCTTCACTAGCAATATTCTCTAATAAACTGAGCACAAAAGGAGCTGTGGGCCCATACATAGTACAAGAAGACTTGAGCTCTTTCAACGTCTTAAATGGGATGGGCTCATGCATTTTTAATATCTGACCTGGGTTGTTCGGGTCAGGCCCCTCTATCACTGGAAATAATGAAAACCCAGTGGTATCCTCTCTGGCCCATCTTGCCTCTCTTAGTCCCATCTGTAAGGGAGAGAGCACGGGGGCACTAGAGGGTTCTTTGGGCTGAGCCCCTGTATCCCCTCAGGATGGTCTAGAGGTAAGAGCCATTTTTGCAAAATTTTGGGTAACATTAAACTCATCTGAATCTTCCTCGGCGCAGTGCCGCTGATCTCACTCTGCCTCTCTTTCTAGTTCTCTCTCATACTCTGGGGGTAAAGTCTCATCAGGGGGATTAACCTCTCTCACAACTGTAGCAGAAGGCAGTAGGGACATCTTTAGGGACTCACAGCCTTTCTCAGCTTTCATCAAGTCTTTCACTATACCTTGCTTCCCCACCTTATTAGCCTCATGCACAGGATCAAGGCAATCTCTAATTAGGGACCAAAGAGTAAATGTTTGCGCCAGAACCTCGTTTGGGCCTTTTGCTGTATCTCTGCCTCGCAGGCACTTCCCTACCTTTTCCAACTTGACTGTACCCTCATCAGGAAACCAAGGGCAAGTCTCATTCATATAGTCTAAAAACTCGAGGAGTTGACCTTTCTTTACTGAGCTTCCTTGAACCTTAATCATAGCTCTTAACATAGACACATAGAGATCTCTATCTTGAGACATAGAATTTCCCATATTTTACACCTGGCAATCAACCAATTCCACTCTCCTACCTTGCTTTCGCTTCTTAACATGTGTACCTCATGGAGTATCATCTCCTCGTTTCAGGTTTCAGGTTCCCCTGTACTCAGGTCCTTGTTCGGGTGCCACTTTGCCGCGACCTGCGCAGCTAGTCAAACCAGACCTGGGATGATGGGAGACTAAGACACAGAGACATTCTAGAGAGAAAAGCTGGGGCCAGGTGGGACACTGCTCTGTGATGGAGAAAGAGTGGCTCCAAGCCAGCTCAGCAAGTTTATTACATAGGAGGGTGGGGGTAGTTTAAAAGTTTTATTGTCTTCAAATCCCAGATGTTTCTTATCGGCCTCTGAGTTCAGGTCGAAACTGTTGATACATTCTTGCCCTCGGCTCATCAGGCTCCTACCTGGGCTTTGCCAGCACACAGGATTTACAAGAGACCATGGGCAGATGTTTCTGCATGAGACCTTCCAGCACGCAGGGTCAACAGGGGGCCAGGGATTAAGGCTCCTGGGCAAATCTGTGCAAACACTGCAGGGCCTCGTCCCTGGCACCAAAAGCTCCTGGGCAAGTCCATGCAAACACCACAGGAACAAGAGACCTTGGCTCAGCCGCCCTCCACACTTGATTACATCTTCAATTTCCTTAGTTGTTATTGGTCTGTTCAAGTTTTCTCTCTTCCTGGTTCAGTTTTAGGAGACTATGTGTTTCTAGAAATTTGACCATTTTGCCTAGATTGTCCAATTTGTTGGCGTGTAATTGTTCATAGTATTTGTTAATGGTCCTTTGTATTTCTGTGGTGTCAGTTGTTACTTCTCTTTCATTTCTGATTTTACTTGGGTCCTCTCTCTTTGTTTCTTGCTAAGGGTCCATCAATATTGTTTATCTTTTCAAAGAACCAGCTCTTTGTTTCATTGATCTTTTGAGGTTTTTTTTTACTCTCTATGTCATTTATTTCTGCTCTGATCTTTACTATTTCTTTCCTTCTACTTGCTTTGTGTTTTTCTTTTTGCTTTCTAGTTCTTTAAGTTGTAAGGTTAGATAGTCAATTAGAAATTTTTCTTGTTTCCTGAGGTAGGCCTGTAGTGCTATGAACTTCCCTCTCAGGACTGTTTTGTTGCGTCCCATAAATTTTGTGTTTATTTTCATTGGTTTCCAGGAAGTTTTTAATTTCTTCCTTGATCTCCTTGGTAACCCATTCATTGTTTAAGACCATGCTATTTAGCCTCCATGTGTTTAAATGTTTTTGCATGTTTTTGTTGTAATTGATTTCTAGTTTCATGCCATTGTGATCTGAGATGCTTGATATGATTTCAATTTTCTTGAACTTGTAGAGACTTAGTTTTTGTCCTAATATGTGGTCTATCTTTGAGAATGTTCTACATGCACTTGAGAAGAATGTGAATTGTGCAGTTTTTGGGTGTAATTCTCTGCAGATACCTATTAAATCGATTTGATCTAGTACATCATTTAGAGTCTCTGTATCCTTGTTAATTTTTTGTCTAGAGGATCTATCCAGTGATGTCAGTGGGGTGCTGAAGTCCCCTGCTATGATTTTATTGCTGTCAATTTCTCCTTTGAAGTCCTCCAGAAGTTTTAAAAAATATTTTGGTGCTCCTATGTTGGGTGCATATATGTTTACCAAGGTTATATCTTCCTGTTGGGAAGATCCTTTCAATATTATGTAGTGAACGTCTTTGTCTCTAGTTATGGCCTTCATTTTGAACTCCATTTTATCAGATATGAGTATTATTATCCAAGCTCTTTTTTCCTTTCCATTTGCTTGGAAGATTTTTTTCCAGCTCTTCACTTTCAACCTATGTAAGTCTTTTGTTGTGAGGTGGGTCTCTTGTAAACAACATATATATGAGTTATGTTTTCTTATCCAATCAGCTACTCTGTGTCTTGATCGGAGCATTTAATCCATTTACATTTAAGGTTATTATTGATATGTGCTTATTTATTGCCACTTTTGTTTATTGTGGTTCTATTATTCTTCCTATTTCTTCTACTAATTACAGTAGTCCTTTAAATATTTCTGGAAGTGCCGGTTTGGTGCTAATATATTCCCTCACTACTTTTTGTCTGGGAAGCTCTTTATTTCCCCTTCTATTTTGAATGATAGCCTTGCCAGATAGAGTAGTCTTGGATTCAGATCCTTGTTTTTTGTGACCTTGATTACTTCATGTCCTTCTCTTCTGGCCTGTATTGTTTCTGTTGAGAAGTCAGCTGATAGCCTTATGGGGGTTCCTTTGTAGGTAACCTATTGCTTATCTCTTGCTGCCTTTAGGATTCTCTGTCTTTAATTTTTGGCATTTTAATTGTTGTGTATTGGTGTGGGTCTGTTTGGGTCCTTACTTGGGGCTGTCTGTGCTTCTTGTACTCATATGCCTTTTTCTTTCACCAAGGTAGGGAAGTTTTCTGTCACTATTTCTTCAAATATATTCTCTAACCCTTGCTCATTTTCTTCTTCTGGAACTCCTATGATGCAAATGTTGTTACATTTCATATTGTCCCAGAGTTCTCTCAGGCTGTCTTCCTGTTTTTTAATTGTTTTTCTTTTTTATTCTCTGATCAGGTGATTTTTTTCTACCCTGTCTTCTAATTCACTGATCTGATCCTCAGCCTCCTCTACTCTGCTGGTTATTCCTTCCAATGTGTTCTTTATTTCTGCTATGTCATTCTTCATTTTCAATTGGTTGGTTTTCGATGTTTCTATATCTTTACTTATGCTGTTGAGCTTCCTCATGATTATTACTCTGAACTCACCCTCTGATATCTTGCTCAATTCCCTTTCATTTATTTAATCTTCTGTCCAATTATCTTGTTCTTTAATTTGGGATTTGTTTCTTTGTTCACCATTTTTACTGTCTCAGTGGGTTTTGGAGCCTGCCAAATTTTCCCTGTGGTTCCCTCTAATGGGTTTGGATGAGTGTGGCAGGACCCATGTTAAACATCACTGTCAAATCTTACTTTTCTGGGTAGATTTGCAAGCCCAGGAAAGGTTCAGCTATCCTCAGGCTTTTTGCCTGGAGGCTATTAGTCTCAGTTACTTGATGAGCCTTGGGTTGTAGCCCTCACCAGAATGAAAAAATCCCTCAGGTGTTCAAGGTAAGACAATTCCCAGAAGGTGATGCAGGTGCTTGCTGGCTGTTAATGAGCCTCAATTTGCATTTCTTTGGCCTGGCTGGGTGGTGTTAAATTTCTGAGGGAGGGGCAGTTGCTTCTCCCCAGGGCTCTGGGAAGGGGCTCTTCAAGCAAGATGGCTACTGTCCGGTGAGGGAGTGATTGATTCAGCAAACAAACTCCCACTGCTGCCCCAGCTCTCCCAGCTCTCCCAGCTCTCCCAGCTCCTGAGTCTCTCCACAGATTTCCAAACCAGTCTGCCCTCCCTCTGCTGGAGCCCAGGGTGAGTGGCTGTAGCTAATTTAGTGCTTTGTCCTGGTCTTCTGCACTGTGAAGCCAGCTTGGGATTTTTAACCCAGAGGGAACTGCTCACAGCTAAAACAGCTGCTGTCTGTGGGTTCCCAGCCCGCCCTCTTGTACCTCCACAGTTCCTACCAGGCTTGATTTCATGTCCTCTTTCTGACTGTGGTTATATGGGTCCTCTCCAGCTGCTTTTCTGTTGGTTTTTCCTGATGATTTGTCTTTTAGTTGTAATTCCAGTTTGGTCCTGGGAGATGGTCTGTGTAGCTTCCATTTACTCTGCCACCATTTTGGAATCCTCTATATTATTTTCTTTTAAAATCAACTTTAATGAGGTATAAGTTGCATACAATAAAACTCCCCTATTGAAAGTATAGTTTGATAGGTTTTGACAAATGTATATTCTTGTGTAGTCACTACTACAATCAAGATATAAAATATTTCCATTGCCCCAAAAAGTTCTCTTGGTCCCTATAGGAGATTTCTTAAAGAGCTCTGTTGAGGCTTTTATTGTTGTTGTTGTTGTTGCTGCTGGATTTTTTTGTTTGTTTGGTTTTGGCTAGGAAAGGGGAAAATGAGAGTTAAGAAAAACTGATTTAGAGTCCACTCTTCTGAATTAAGGAATTATTTCCCATCTACTGCTAACCACAAAAGTTTGGTAGTTCCAATCACTGTTATAATTTGCCTCACTAAGGAAGATGGGTAAAATGAGCAATGACAAGTGAGTTCATATCTCTGTGGTCACAACATGAGTCAGATCTGATGTATGCTTAAATTACTTCAATGGCTTCTAGTGCCCTTAGAATAAAACCCAACCCCTTAGCCCAAATTACAAGGCCCACTGTCATCTGGCCTCTGAAGTCCACTATGCTATAATTACATGGCTTTCCTTCAGTTTCTTTAACACTTATTGTGGTCCTACTTCAGGGCTTTTCCACTAGCTGTTCCCCTTTCTTGCCAATCAGATACCTCTTTGAATTCACCTTCTCAGAGAGGCTGTCCCTGAATTCCTGATCCAAATATATTCCCTTGCATGTCAAGATATCAATATTAAACCAAAGATTCCAACTCCGAACAGGGAATATAGAAAGATCTGGATCTCGTGCCTTCTGACTATAGCATTTCTCTACTGTGTGTTTTGGCAGTGGGTGCTATATCTTAGGGCTAAGAACTCATGGTGGCACTCTATTAGCGAAATCAAACCTGTGACACATCATATGATTGTAGTATTGATCACAATGTACTAAAATTACTGATTTACTTATCCACCTTAATTTCAAATGATAAATCTCTTGAGGAAATGGACTATTCTTTGTTCACTGTGACCCTGGCACATCACAGATGCTCATTAAATGTGTTGAGTGAGTGAAGAAATAAATGAAAAACCTATAATTCTAAAACTTACCAATACAATGTAAAAACTTTCTATCACTGGTCAAGACTTTGAGTTATATCATAAAAAGAATCTGTAGAGTTCCTTTTCTGGCCTATTACTCTAGTTGCTACATGTGATGCTTAATTTTATATGTTAGCTTGACTGGGCTAAGAGATGCCCAGAGAGCTGGTAAGATTTTTTAAATTTATTTTTTGCATTCATCTTCAGATAGAGCAGGAGGGAGAGAGGGAGGAAGAGAGAGAGAGAGAAACATCGATGTGAGAGACACATTGAGTGGTTGCCACCCACACAACCCCAACCGGTGCAGGGGACAAACTGCAACCAAGGTACATGCCCTTAACAGGAACCGAACCCGGGACTCTCTGGTCCGCGGGCCAACGCCCTAACCGCTGAGCCAAACCAGCCAGGGCAGATGTTTTTTTTGTCTCCTAGTAACCAATTTTTGGCCCTTTGGCCAGATATCTAGAAGTGGAATTGTTGAGTGGTATGATAGACATAAGTTTACTTTCATGTGTATAAAAAATACTGCCAAGCTGCTTTGCAAAGTGTTATATCGTTTTACATTCTCACCAGTAGTGTATAAGAATCATTACCACATATCCTCACCAATACTTTGAATTGTCTTTTTAATTTTTGCCATTCTAAACAGTATATAATGGCATCTTATCATGGTTTTATGTGGCATTTCCCTGATGACCACCTATGCTGAGTATTTTTCATGTGTTTATAGGTCATCCCTAGGTGAAACAGAATAAGTTAACTTTAAACCAAAAGCAAAAAACAAAGCCACAAGAGAACACAAGCTTCAAACTTGTACCCTCAAACAGCTAATCAAAGGATTTAAAGGCCACATGCCTCTACTGCATAGCCCTGTCCACTTCCTAAAGTGCTAAATCCCTTCTTGCTTTCCCAAGTCTTAGAAACGACAATGCAATTTCTACCATTAAGATAACAATATGGGAGCTTCCAGTCAAGATGGCCACGTAGGTAAATGCGGTACTTGCATCTTCCCACAACAAAATGAAAATTACAACTACTCTACAGAACAACCATAATTCAGAACTGCCTGAAATCTAGCTGAACAGAAGTCGCACAACAATGATATAAAGAGGAAGCCACATCAAGACTGGTAGGAGGGGCAGAGTCACAGAAAGTGCTGGTCCCACACCCACATGTGTTGGATAAAAATCAGGAGGGATATCTCAACTGCGGAGATCCCCCCTGAGGGGCAAGGGGTTCCAACCCCACACTAGGCCCCCCAGCCCAGGGTTCCAGTGCCAGGAAGAGAAAACCCTATTAATTTTGCTATAAAAACCACTAAGGATTGTAGCTGAGTGAGACGGGGGGGGGGGGGGGGGGGGCTGCTGGAGTCGTAGGCGGTTCCTCTTAAAGGGCCTGTACATGGACTTATCTGTATTCAATCACTCTGAATTCCAGCTCTGGGGCACCAGGGATATACAAAGAGGAACTGAGTTGTCTGGCATTGATGTGAACTGGAGGGGCAAATTTCTCCCAGACAGAAGTGCTAGCAGAGGACACTGTTCCTTGCTGAGCCCTCCCCCCACAGAGCCAGCAGGCAGGCACCATTTTTGAGTCTCCATCAACCTGGCTATCACTGTTCCCCTGCCCTGGTGATTCCTTGAGATGCAGCTCCACCCTACTAGTGGGCCCAACCCAAGCCATTTCCAGTGGCTTTTCCATACAAACAGCCTATCTTGGCTCATGCTTCAGACTTTCCTAAAGTCTTTCAAACAAGTAGTATCTGGCCATGTGTCATGTACAACCTGCTAAGTGGCCACAGGCTTGGCACTGGTGGCAGCCAGGCTTGGTTTGCAGCTTGACCTCTCCTGGGTACCTCCAAGCCCAGCATAAGTAGCAGTCATCTGCAGATCATTTTGTAGCTCATGCCGGATGGCCCCAGGCAAAACACAGGCAATGTCTGACTTTGGAATGAACCTCCCAGGAGGCCCCAGAACCAGCGTACCCAGTGGACAGATTCAGACCATGTCAAAGCACCACCCAACCACCTCCACAAGGGACACACTCACAGGGCAGACTCAGCAGGCATCAGAGCCCCACTGAAATAAGTCCTGCTCCATGGGGTCAACCTCTGCACAGCTGAACCTCTAAGGTGGTTGCAGCCAGTCCTTGCAGCTGATTAGCCTGGGTGTAAATGCCTCCCATTGACATCCAACAGAAAGTAAGGCTCAACCACAACAGGAGGGTGTACACAGCCCACACGGGAGTTGGGGGTGCACCTGGAGTGTCCAGCCTAGGTGAATGGGAAAGCTGTGCCCCTGGACCCTATAGGACATTTACTACATTAGACTACTCCACCAAGCCTAGGAGACACAGCAGCTCTACCTAATATATAGAAACAAACACAGGGAAGCTGCCAAAATGAGGAGGCAAAGAAACATGTCCCAAATGAAAGAACCAAATAAAACTACAGAAAAAGAACTAAACAAAATGGAGACAAACAATCTACTAGATGCAGAGTTCAAAACACTGATTAAAAGGATCCTCAATAAACTTAGGGGAAGAGTAGATGAACTTAGTGAGAATTTCAACAGCATAAAAAATGACATGGAAACCATGAAAAAGAGCCAGTAAGAAATGAAGGATAGTCTCACTAAAATGAAGAATAATTTACATGGAATAAGCAGTAAATTAGATGAAGCTCAGAATCAAAGCAGCGATTTGGAATACAAAGAAGCAAGAAACACCCAATCAGAACAGCAAAAAGAAAAAAGAATCCAAAAACATGAGGATAACGCAAGGATTCTCCAGGACAACTTCTAGCGTACCAACATTTGCATCATGGCGGTACCAGAAGGAGAATAGAGAGGGCAAGAAATTGAAAACCTATCTGAAAAAAATAATGACAGAAAACTTCCCTAACCTGGAGAAGGAAATATACATACAAGTCCAGGAGCACAGAGAGTCCCAAACAAGATGAACCCAAAAAGGCCGACTCCAAGAAACATCATAATTAAAAGGTTAAAGACAAAGAATCTTAAAAGCAGCGAGAGAGAGGATTTTGGAGTTTTCCAAGATGACTGCAGTGTAACTGGAAGCTCTGTCCACTTGTTACAGCTAAACTGCAGAGCAATCAGCTTAGAAAACCAGTTGAAGTGTAGCTGATCTGAAATACTCAAGAGCAGGGAACACTGAGGAAAGACAGTAGTAGATGCAGAGAGGGTGAGCCCCCTTGTGCAGGTGTGCGGCTGGGAAGCTGAAAGGATATTGTGGCAGCAGAGTCCCCTTCCCTGGGGAGCAAGGGGTCTCAACCCCATGCAGGGATCCCTAATCCAAAGCAACAGAGAAGAGAAGGGGAGCCTGCACACCATCAGGCAGTGGGAAATCAGTGGGGATTCAGTCCACCTAGGAGACTCAGACTGCACCATCCCAGGCAAAGAGTGATTTCTTTGTTACAACACCAGCCTGGGAAGTTTGCTTTGATCTGTGACTACTGCAGAGGCCATGAAGAGCTAGGGGCCAGCAGAGGGTTTTTCTCTGTGCAGCCAGCAATGACTTTGAGGGGCTCTCTATGTTCTGGAAAGACTTTGGGTAGAGAACCAGATGGGGGCTGGACTGTGTGGTCTTGCTTATCTTGAGTATAGAGGTGACACCCCTCCCCCCACCTGCAGAATTGCTAGGTCTGCCCCATCCTGATGTGATCCGAGGCAAAGGGGAATGGTGCTGGGCTGGAAATCTGCATCTACACTGCTCAGTCCACACTGCTCGGTCTGATGGTGTGGAGGACTGGGACATTTGGCCCAGTGGGAGCCTGGACAAAGGTCCACCGAGCTGGGGCCAGGCAAGCAGAAAGATTGGAGTGCCAAGTAGGCTGATTTTTTTTTTTTATCCCCTCTTACTCGGTGTGGCGGGGTGGAGTTTCTGTCCTGGAGACAGACAGGTGTGTGCTGCACCCTGAGGCTCCATTTGGGGAAGCAGATCAGAGCTCCCCAGCAAGTTCAGCCAGCTCAGCCCTGGCCCTGGGAAGGTAAGTACTCACCCCCTCCCTACAGGTTATGGGTACAACCCTCATCACAATTCAGTTTAAATCACCCCCAGCCAAGTCCCAGATACCCCTACAGAGCATAGTACCATGGGAAAATGGAGAGCAGCTCAGATCAGGGACATTCAAGGTGCAAGACCTGAGGCAGACCCAGACGCTGGGCTCCAGAGGCCCACCAAGTTTCACACTGGTTGGCAAGGGCCAGACAGGGACAGCAACTGATATTGGGTGTACCAGAGAACATCCTGGGAGGCCTGGGAACTTCTCAACAAGTGGCCAACTTCAGACAGTATCAGAACAAAATCCAGCAAGCTCCACATTCAGTAGATCCAAAGGGTGAATACAATAGGCATCGAAATCTACAGAGGCAAACTCCACTTTAAAAAAAAAAATCATTTCTGTATTTCTCCATTTATATTTCATTTTTTCTTCTCTTTTTTCTTTGATATATCTTATTTCTCTTTTTTATTCTATTTTTCTTTTTTCTTCTTTATTTTTTTCACATTTTTCTTTTGCTAGTCTATATATTATTTATTTATTTTTATCCTCACCTGAGGATATTTTTGCATTTAGCTTCAGATAGAGTGGGAGGAAGAGAGGGAGAAAGAGAGAGAAAAACATCAATGTAAGAGGGACACACTGACTGGCCGCCACCCAAAATACCCCAAACAGGGCCGAGACGAACCATAACCAAGGTACATGCCCTTAGTAGGAACTGAACCCGGGACTCTCTGGTCCACAAGCCAACACTCTAATCACTGAGCCAAACTGGCCAGGGCTATATTTTATTTTATTCATTATTATTACCTTTTAAAATATTATTTACTTTTCCTATTCTTTTTTATTATTTTTCTTTTCATTCTTTTCTTCAATATGCTTTTTTTCTTCTAATTCTTTGGCTCCCTTGTCTTTTATTATTCTTGTTTTGTCTCTTTTTTCTTTTCCTATACTTTTCTTCTTCTTGTTGGTTTGGTTTTTTTATGTGTTGTTTTCGGTTTGGTTTTGTTCTGTTTTGTTTTCTTCTGTCAGCACCTGTATAAAGTTGGCACAAAGTGGTCAATATTGAGCTTCATAATCAACCAGCCTGAAGGTCAAGCCCACCCACAAATGGAACAAGAGCAATCAAGACCCAATCACAAAAAGAGGGCCCCCATAAACCACACAAGAGACATTCCTAGAGCAACCACAACAGAAGATCAAGAAGACTACACCACTGGGTCCTATAAGACACCCACTAGAGAAGGCCGCCCCATCAAGACTGAGAGTCATAGCAGTTCTATCCAACTAACAGAAACAATCACAAATAAACAGCAAAGAATTGTGAAACAAACAAACAGGCTCCAAATGACGGAACAGGAAAAAATGAAATAGAGGCAAGCAGTTTATCAGTAACACAGTACAAAGTTATGGTTTTAAGAAAGTTCAAAGCCCTAAGAAAAGACATAGAATTCAGTTGAGGGCTACAACCCAAGGCTCATAAAGTAACTGAGACTAATAGCCTCCAGGCAAAAAGCCTGAGGATAACTGAACCTTTCCTGGGCTTGCAAATCTACCCAGGAAAGTAAGACTTGTCAGTGGTGTTTAACATGGGTTCTCCCACACTCATCCAAACCCAGTAAAGGGAGCCACAACCAGTAGAACACCAACACCCACAGGGAAAATTCGGCAGGTTCCAAAACCCACTGAGACAGCCACTATGGTGAAACAAACAAACAAATCCTGCCATGGCCAGTCTGGCTCAGCGGTTAGAGTGTCGGCCTGCGGACCAGAGAGTCCCAGGTTCGGTTCCCACTAAGGGTATGTACCTTGGTTGCAGTTTGTCCCCGGCCCCAGTTGGGGTTGTGTGGGTGGCAACCACTCGATGTGTCTCTCTCATGTCGATGTTTCTCTCTCTCTCTTCCTCCCTCTCTCCCTCCCACTCTGTCTGGAGATAAATACACAAAAATGTCCTTGGGTGAGGATTAAAAAAAGAAGAAGAAGAAACAAATCTCAAATGACAGAACAAGAGAACTCTACTGAAGAGAAGATAAATGAAATGCAGTTAAGCAAGTTATCAGAGGTAGAGTTCAGAGTGATGATAATGAGGAAGCTCAATAGCATGAATAAAGAGCTCAACAGCATGAGTAAAGATTGAAAGAAGCATTGAAAACCAACCAATTGGAAATGAAAAATGAGATAGCAGAAATAAAGAACACATTGGAAGAAATAACCAGCAGAGTAGAGGAAGCCAAGGACCAGAGCAGTGAATTAGAAGACAGGGTAGAAAAAAATTCACCCAATCAGAATACCAAAAAGAAAAAACAATTAAAAAAACAGTTAGACAGCTTGAGAGAACTGTGGGACAACTGGAAACATAACAACATCTGCATCATAGGAGTTCCAGATAAGAAGAAAATGAGCAAGGGTTAGAGAACATATATGAAGAAATGGTGACAGAAAACTTCCCTAACTTGGTAAAGGAAGAAGGCATTCAAGAAGCACAGACAGACCCAAGTAAGAAACCCAAACAGCACACACCAAGACACATAATAATTAAAATGCCACAAATTAAAGACAGAGAATCCTAAAGGCAGCAAGAGATAAGCAACAGGTTACCTACAAAGGAACCCCCATAAGGCTATCAGCCGACTTCTCAACAGAAACAATACAGGCCAGAAGGGAAGGGCATGAAGTAATCAAGGTCATGAAAAACAAGGATCTGAATCCAAGACTACTCTATCTGGCGAGGCTGTCATTCAAAATAGAAGGGGAAATAAAGAGCTTCCCAGACAGGAAAAAAAGGCTAAGGAATACATTAGCACCAAACCAGCACTGCAAGAAATGTTAAAAGGACTGCTGTAAATAGTAGAATAAGAAGAATAATAGAACCAAAATAAACAAAAATGGCAATAAGTACATATCAATATGTAAATGGATTGAAAGCTCTGATCAAAAGACAGAGTAGCTGAGTGAATAAGAAAGCATGACTCACATATATGTTGTTTACAAGAGACCCACCTCACAACAAAAGACTCACATAGGTTGAAAGTGAAGAGCTGAAAAAAAATCTTCCAAGCAAACAGAAAGGGAAAAAGAGCTGGGGTAGCAATACTCATATCCAATAAAATAGACTTCAAAATGAAGGCCATAACTAGACACAAAGAAGTCCACTATATAATATTGAAAGGATCTATCCAACAAGAAGATATAACCTTGGTAAACATATATGCACCCAATATAGGAGCACCAAAATATATTTTAAAACTTCTGGAGAACTTCAAAGTAGAAATCAACAGCAATACAATCATAGCAGGTGATTTCAACACCCCACTGATGTCACTGAATAGATCCTCTAGACAAAAAATTAACAACAACAACAAAAAAAAAACAGAGACTCTAAATGATGCACTAGATCAAATGAATTTAATAGATATCTACAGAGAATTACATCCCAAAACTGCACAATTCACATTCCTCACAAGTGCACATGGGACATTCTCAAAGATAGAACACATGGTAGGACACAAACTAAGTCTCTACAAGTTCAAGAAGATTGAAATCATATCAAGTATCTTCTCAGATCACAATAGCATGAAACTAGAAATCAACTACAACAAAAACACGCAAAAATATTTAAACACATGGAGGCTAAATAGCATGGTCTTAAACAATGAATGAGATACCAAGGAGATCAAGGAAGAAATTTAAAATTTCTTGGAAACCAACGAAAATGAACACACAACAACACAAAATCTATGGGACGCAACGAAAGCAGTCCAGAGAGGGAAGTTCATAGCACTACAGGCCTACCTCAAGAAACAAGAAAAATTTCTTTTTATTTTATTTTTTTATCCTCACCCAAGGACATTTTTCCATTTATCTTCAGATAGAGCAAGAGGGAGAGAGGGAGGAAGAGAGAGAGAGAAACATTGATATGAGAGAGAGACATTGAGTGGTTGCCACAACCCCAACCAGGGCTGGGGACAAACTGCAGCCGAGGTAAGTTTCCTTAGCGGGAACCAAACCCGGGCCTCTCTGGTCTGCGGACCAACACTCTAACCGCTGAGCCAAACCAACTAGGGCAAGAAAAATTTCTAATTGACTTTCTAACCCTACAACTTAAAGAACTAGAAAGTAAACAAAAGAAAAAAACTCAGAACAAGTAGAAGGAAAGAAATAGTAAAGGTCAGAGCAGAAATAAACATAGAGACTAAAAAAAAAAAAATTCAAAAGATCAATGAAACAAAGAGCTGGTTCTTTTAAAAGATAAACAACATTGATGGACCCTTAGCTAGACTCACCAAGAAACAAAGAGAGAGGACCCAAATAAACAAAATCAGAAATGAAAGATGAGAAGTAACAACTGACAGCATAGAAATACAAAAACTCATTAACAAATACTATGAACAATTATACACCAACAAATTGGACAATCTAGGTGAAATGGACAAATTTCTAGAAACACATAGTCTCCCAAATCTGAATGAGGAAGAGAGAGAAAACTTGAACAGACCAATAACAACTAAGGAAATTGAAGATGTAATCAAGAATATTCCAGCAAACAAAAGCCCAGGCCAGAATGGCTTCACGGGGGAGTTTTACCAAACATTCAAAGAATAACTAACACCCATTCTCCTCACACTATTCAAAATAATCCAAGACGACTTCCAAACTCATTTTATGAGGCCAGCATAATCCTAATACCAAAACCAACACTACAAAGAAAGAAAACAACAGACCAATATCCCTGATGAACATAGATGCCAAAATTCTTAACAAAATATTAGCAAATCGGATCCAGCAATACATTAAAAAAATTATTCACCACAACCAAGTGGGATTCATCCCAGGGATGCAGGCCTGGTACAATATTTGCAAGTCAATAAATGCGATGCACCACATAAACAAAATGAAAGATAAAAACCATATGATCATATCAATAGACACTGTAAAAGCATTCAACAAAATCCAGCACCCATTTCTGATAAAAATACTCAGCAATTTGGAAATAGAGGGATCATATCTCGACATAATAAAGGCCAAATATGAAAAACCTACAGCCAACATCATACTAAATAGGAAAAAACCAAAAGCATTTCTCTTAAGAACAGGGAAAAAACAGGGATGTCCACTTTTGCCACTCTTATTTAACACAGTACTGGAAGTCTTAACCACAGCAATCAGACAAGAAGGAAAAATAAAAGGGATCTAAATTGGAAAGGAGGAAGTGAAACTCTCATTATTTGCAAATGACATGATATTGTACATAGAAAACCCTAAAGACTCCATCAAAAATCTACTGGATTCAATAAATTTGGCAAAGTAGTAGGATACAAAATTCACATCAAGAAATTGATGGCATTCTTATACACCAATAATGAACTCACAGAAAGAGAAACTAAAAAAAATCCCATTTACCAGTGTGGCAAAAAAACTAAGATACCTAGGAATAAACTTAAGCAAAGAAGTAAAGGACCTATTTGCAGAAAACTACCAGACATTGAATAAAGAAACAGAAGAATATATAACAATGTGGAAGCACATACCTTGCTCATGGATTGGAAGAATGAACATCATTAAAATGTCCATACTACCCAAAGTAATCTATTGATTCAATGCAATCCCCATTAAAATACCAACAACATATTTCACAGAACTAGAACAAATACTTTAAAAGTTTATATGGAACCAAAAAAGACCCCAAATAGCCACAGCAATGTTGAAAAAGAAGAACAAAGTAGGGGGATCACAATACTGGATATCAGATTATACTACAAAGCCACTGCAACCAAAACAGCCTGGTACTGGCACAAGAACAGGCATATAGATAATTGGAACAGAACAAAGAACCCGGAAATTGATCCAAGACATTATGCTTAACTAACATTTGACAAAAATAGCAAGAGAATACAATGGAGTAAAAACAGCCTCTTTAATAAATGGTGTTGGGAAAATTGGACAGCTACATGCAAAAAAATGAAACTAGACCACCAACTTATACCATACACAAGTATAAACTCAAAATAGGTAAGACTTAAGTGTGACTTGTGAATCCATAAAAATCCTAGAAGAAAATGTAGGCAACAAAATTTCAGACATCACATGCAGCAGAATTTTCACTGATACAACGCCTAAGGCAGGAGAAACAAATGAAAAAATGAGCACATGGGACTACATCAAATTAAAAAGCTTCCGGCCCTGGTCGGTTTGGCTCAGCGGTTGGAGCGTTGGCCTGTGGTCCAGAGAGACCCGGGTTCGGTTCCCGCTAGGGGCATGTACCTTGGTTGCAGTTTGTCCCCAGCCCTGGTTGGTCGTGCAGGTGGCAGCCACTCGATGTGTCCCTTTCACGTCGATGTTTCTCTCTCTTCCTCTCTCTCCCTCCCACTCTATCTGAACAAAAAATGAAAAAATGTCCTCAGGTGAGGATAAAAAAAATAAAATAAAATAAATAAAAAGCTTCTGCACAGCAAAAGAAACAACCATCAAAATGGAATGGGAACCCACTTATGGGAGAGCATAACTGCCAACAATACATCAGATAAGGGACTAATTTCCAAAATATATAGAGTACTTATACAATTCAACAAAAGGAAGACAAAGAACCCAATTGAAAAATGGGCAGAGGAGCTAAATAGACACTTCTCCAAACAGGACATACAAATGGCCAAGAGATATATGAAAAAATGCTCAACATCACTAATCATCAGAGAGATGCAAATTAAAACAACCATAAGGTATCACCTCACACTTACCAGAATGGCTGCCATAAACAAATCATCAAACAAGTGCTGGTGAGGGTGTGGAGAAAAGGGGACTCTAGTACACTGCTGGTGGGAATGCAGACTGGTGCAGCCATTATGGAAAACAATGTGGTGTTTCCTCAAAAAATTAAAAATGGAACTGCCATTTGACCTAGTGATTTCACTTCTAGGAATATATCCTAAGAAGCCTGAAACACCAATCATAAAGAATATATGTACCCCTATGTTCGTAGCAACACTATTTACAATTGCTAAGATCTGGAAACAGCCCAAGTGTCCATCAATAGATGAGTGTATAAAAAAGCAGTGGTACAGATACACAATGGAACATTATGCAGTTGTAAGAAAGAGGGATGTCTTATCCTTTGAGATGACATTGAGGGACCTGGAGAGTATTATCCTAAGCGAAATAAGCCAATCAGAGAAAGACATATACCACATGATCTCACTTATTTGTGGAATAATGAACAAAATAAGCTGATGAACAAAATAGACCCAGAGACATAGAAAGGAGTATGGATCAGACTGACAAACCTCAGAGTAGGGGGCCAGGGGACAGGGATGAGATGAACGAAAGAACTTATATGCACTTATGCGTAACCAATGGTCATAGACAACAATGCTGAGCAGGGTGGCAGGATTGGGAGGAGGGTGTCTGGGGGAAAAAAGGAGAAACATCCGTAACAAAAATAAATTAATAAAAATTGAAAAATATATATATTGTTTAAAACAAATCTGTATTGACCTACTTTAGTGATTCTCAAAACAGGGTCTGGAGACTTAGTCCCTGAGACAATTTCTGAGAGTCCACAAGGTCAAAACTATTTCCGTAATCACACTTAGAGGTTATTTGTGTTTTTCACTCATACTTGTTCACAAGACTACAATTTTTAAAAAAGGACATAGAAACCATGAAAAATAACCAGTCAGAAATGAAGAATAACATATCTGAAATAAAGAATATACTGGAAGGGCCCTGGTCGGTTTGGCTCAGCAGTTAGAGCATTGGCCTGCGGTCCAGAGAGACCCGGGTTCAGTTCCCACTAAGGGCACATACCTTGCTTGCAGTTTGTCCCCAGCCCCGGGTGTGGTCATGTGGGTGGTAGCCAATCGGTGTGTCTCTCTCAGATCGATGTTTCTCTCTCTCTCTTCCTCCCTCTCCTCCTCTCACTCTGTCTGAAGATGAATGCAAAAATGTCCTCGGGTGAGGATAAAAAGAAAAAGAAAAAGAATATACTGGAAGGAATAAACAGTAGGTTAGAGGAAAAAGAGGACTGAATCAGCAAATTACAAGACAAGGTAGAACAAGTTACTCAATCACAGCAACAAAAAGAAAAACTAATTAAGAAGCATGAGGGCCGTCTAAGGAAAACTTTGGACAACATTGGCAGGGTCCAGCCTCAGCAGGTCCAGGGATTCCCAAAGGTGTGGACGGAGTCGCCGAGAGAAAGACGTGTGAGACACAAGGTGCTTGATCCTTCTTCTGCTTAAGGCTAGCAGAATCTTTATTTATATATATCTGCAGGTTACATTGTTTCCCCTAAACCTTTTAGGAAACAGACATTCTTTTGGTTGTTTACCCAACTCTTAGGTATATTACATGTTAATTACCAACTATTTTTATCCTTCACCCAGACATCCTCTTAGACTCCTGATCTTTCCTCCTTTCTAAGATCCTTCCAAGCTTCCACATTCCTATCCTAAATCTTTATTACTTTCTTGCTTTTTCTTCCTGCAATCTTTTCTACCATCTACATCATTAATCATCTACATGTTACTTCTATAATGATTCCTAACAGACAGCTAACAGATAGACAGAGGAAGCAAAGATTAGTCTCCTTCAGTTGCCATCCTGCATTTTCATTTTCCCATTACTTTATATCTTCAGTCACTGTTCTTCGTGATTCCTGCCATGCAGTGAATTCACTTCTCCAGGGACTATGTCAAACCATGGAGCTCACCCGTGACTATGTCAAACCGTGGTGGTCGCTGTTCCAGGGACACCACTCCCAACACAACATGAAACATAAAAAACATCCACAACACAGGGATAACAGAAGGAGAAAAAAGTGAGCAAGGATACAGAACCCATTTCAATAAATAATGACAGAAAAATTCCTTAAGCTGGTGAAGGGAAAAGTCACACAAGTTCAGGAAACACAGAGTCCTAATCAAAATGAACCCAAAGAGACCCACACCAGGACATCATAATTAAAATGGCTAACATTAAAGGCAAAGAGAGAACCTTAAAGGCAGCAAGAGAGAAACAGTCAGTTACCTACAAGGGAGTTCCCATAAGGCTGTCAGCTGATTTCTTAACAGAAACACTTTAGTCAAGAAGGGGTTGGCCTGAAGTATTCCAAGTAATGAAAAGCAAGAATCTGAAACCAAGACTACTCTATCCAGCCAGGCTCTTCTTTAAAATTGAAGGTGAACTAAAGAGCTTTCTGGGGGCGGGGGGGGGGGGGGGCTGAAGGAGTTCACTACCACCAAACAAGCATTGCAAGAAATGTTAAAGGGACTGCTTTAAGAAGAAGAAACAACACAGAGAGAGGACCGTGGATTTTTTAAAATTGCAATAAATAAGTACCTATCAATAATAACCTTAGACATAAATGGATTAAATGATCCACTCAAGACATATGATCACTGAATGGATAAGAAAACATGACCCATATATATGCTATCTACAAGAGACTCATCTCAGAACAAAGATTCACACATGCTGAAAGTGGAGGGATGGAAAAAATATTCCATGAAAAAAGTCTCTATCTGCTGTTTTGATATGGAATGTCTATTAGGTCTGCTTGAATTATACTGTTGTTCAGGTCCTCAATTTTCTTGTTGATGTTCTCTTTAGTTCTATCTATTGTTGAAAATGGGGTGTTAAAGTCTCCAATGATTGTTGTAGAATTGCCTACTTTTCCCTTCAATACTGTCCATTTTTTTCTTTGTATAGTTTTTAGTTCTGCTGTTAGGTGTGAATATGTTTATAATTGTTGTATCTTCTTCATTGATTGAACCTTTTATCAATATACAATGTCCTTCTTTGTCTCTTGCACCATTTTTTACTAAAAATCCATTTTGTCTGATATTAGTATAGCCATCCCACCTCTTTTTTGGTTACTATTTGCATGGAATATCGATTTTTATCTGTTTATTTTCAATCTACTTGTGCCTTTGGATCTAAAGTGTCTTTGGATCTAAAGCATCTAAAGTCTCTTATAACATATGGTGGGATCACTTTTTAAATCTATTCTGTCAAATCTATTTCTGCTTTTAATAGCGGAGTTTAATCCACTTACATTTAAAGTAGTTACTGATAAGATAGGCCTTGTTTCCGTTATTTTGATATTTTTCTCTTTTTATCCCTTATTCCTCAGTTTTCCATTCCTTCCTTTTTTTGTGTGTTTACATGATTTTTTAATATGCACTATTTTTATATCTTTATCATTATTTTTTTTCTGTGAAGAATTTAAAAGTTATTTTCTTAGTGTTTACCCGAGGGCAGTGGTTCTCAACCTTCCTAATGCTGCAACCCTTTAATACAGTTCCTCATGTTGTGGTGACCCCCAACCATAAAATTATCTTTGTTGCTACTTCATAACTGTAATTTTGGTACTGTTATGTCTTAGGCAACCCCTGTGAAAGGGTCATTCGACCCCCAAAGGGGTCACGACCCACAAGTTGAGAACCGCTGCCCTAGGGGATTATAATTACACTCTTAACCTTATAGTAATCTATTTTGTATTAATTCCATCTTATCTTCAATAGTATACAGAAACTTCTTTTATATAGCTCCTTCCCTCCCCCTGTATGCTGTTGGTATCATACATTTCATCTTTACAATCTGGCTTTACTTAAAGTCAACTGATTTGTAACTGTTAATCATATCTACAAAACCTTCACAGCAACATCTAGAATAGTGTTTGGCCAAACAACTGGGCACCATAGCCTTGCCAAATTGACACAAAATTTAACTATCATAAAAATCGTACCCCAAAAATTTGTTCGAGAGTTCAAGATAATATTTTTATTCTATAATTTTTTTTTAATCCTCACCTGAGGATATTTTTCCATTTATCTTCAGATAGAGTGGGAGGGAGGGAAAAACATCAATGTGAGAAAGGCGTATCGATTGGTTGCCTTCAACATGACCCTGACTGGGGCCAGGGATGGAACCGCAACCGAGGTTATGTGCCCTTGGCAGAATCCAATCCACGACTCTTTGGTCTGTGGGCTGACGCTCTAACTGTTGACTCAAACTGGCCAGGGCTTATTCTATAATTTAATGTTGCATTCATAATTAGCAATTATGTTGTTAATCTATATTTCTTTTTTTTTTTTTTTAATCCTCACCCGAGGATATTTTTACATTTATCTTCAGACAGAGTGGGAGGGAGGGAGGGAGGGAGGAAGGGAAACATCAATGTGAGAGAGACACATTGACTGGCTGCCACCCTCATGACCCCAACTGAGGCCGGGGACGAACCGCAACTGAGGTACGTGCCTTTGGCTGGAACCAAACCCCGGACTCTTTGATCCGCAGGCCAACACTCTAACTGCTGAGCCAAACCAGCCAGGGCTATATTTTATTCCTTAAATAAAATCTAGTTGTCCTATTTTGATGTATGCTAGTGGAAATGATACAACAAATGATAAGCTGAAAAAATCTTTCTGAATGAATCCATTCACTTTTATTTTATGAACTTTTATTGAGTCCCTATTTTATATTAGATAATGGAAGTTGGAATATATAATGATAATAAAAGAATGGCAATGATTATTTTATTAGTAATAGTAGTTATAAACTTTTATTAAGCACTTACTATGTGTCAGGCACACCTTATTTCATATAATACATAAAAGATCCGTCACTTCTCTCAAGATGTTCATAATTAGTAGGAAGAGAGAAATAAGAAAAGAGACATGATATAATAAGCATTATGCTATGGGTAAATGTGAAACCACTCAACTTAAAATTTGAATAGACATTAGCCAAGTGAAGAAGAAGAAATAAGGTTTTTCCACATTATTGGTTGGAGCAACAAATGCAAATGTCCAAATCTTGATATAATATGATATTGCCCTGGCCGGTTTGGCTCAGCGGTTAGAGCGTCGCCCTCGGACCAGAGAGTCCTGGGTTCAGTTCCCACTAAGGGCATGTACCTCGGTTGCAGTTTGTCCCCAGCCCCGGTTGAGGTCATGTGGGTGGCAACCACTCGATGTGTCTCTCTCACGTTGATGTTTCTCTCTCTCTCTTCCTCCCTCTCTATCTGAAGATAAATGCAAAAAAATGTTCTCAGGTGAGAATAAAATGTGGAGGGCGGCTGAGCCAAGGTCTCTGTTCCTGTGGTGTTTGCAAGGACTCACCCAGGAGCTTCCAGTGCCAGGGATGAGGCCCTGTGGTGTTTGCACGGTCTCGCCCAGGAGCCTTTAGTCCCAAGGCCACTTGTTGATCCTGCCTGCTGGCAAGGCCCATGCAGAAACATTCTGCCCAAGATCTCTTGTTGTTCCTGTGTGCCGGCAAGGCCCACACAGGAGTGTCCTGAGTCCTGGGCAATAATGTATCGACAGTCTGGACCTTGAGCTCAGAGGCCAATGGAAACATTTGGTGTTTGAGAACAATGAAGCTTTTGAAATCCCCCCCCCCAACCCCCTTCAATTGGCTATATAATAAACTGGCTGAGCTAGCTTGGAGTCACTGTTTCTCCATCAGAGAGCAGTATCCCACCTGGCCCCAGCTTTTCTCTCTAGAATGTCTCTGTGTCTTTCTTAGTCTCTGTGTTTTTCTCAGTCTCCCGTCGCCCCTCCTCACGTCTGGTTTGACTAGCAGTGCAGGTTGCGGCAATAAAAAGAAAAAATATATATGATATTATTATGTTAATAATAATATAGCCTCTGGAGAGGCTGGAGATCAAATGGCTACAAGTGAGAATGGTAAGCTAAGCAGGGGTTATTTTTCCAGAAAGTTATCACAAAAGTGTTTTTGCTCTCTGCATTTACTGTATTTCCAAATGTCTCATATGGCTTCTGTAAAAGACCCAGTAACAACTGGTATAAAATAAGCATTATACTGATTCTTATGTTATAAAATACCTTGTAGAACTAAAATTCCCCAATAAAGTAGTGACAATGTGTACATGTTTTCAAAGTAGAAATGTTGATGATAGGTTAGGGGAAGGGTTAGGGGAAGGTAGAATAAAATGGCATTTAGTAGTGCCAATTTGGTAATCACATGAATAGTCCTTTAGAAAAAAATAGTAACAAACATTTATTGAGCACTTACTGTGTGTTATATACTCTATTAAGCACACCACATGGATTTTACACATGTAATTTAATCCACACAACAATTCTAAGAGATTAATTTTTACTATGTGTCACCCCAAACTAAGTTTGAGAAAGTCACTACATGTTCTGTTAACTGCTGTTAGCCTATTTCCCAGAAATGAATGGGCCCCTATCCAATCCCTGCAGAAACCATTAAGGGAAACCAAAAAGAAAACCACCTCAAACTGGTTTAAGGCAGCCATTATGAACTTAAGGTGACTGAGAGCTCATTATAACAGTAAAATATGCATCTCTGGGAGCAGTTTGGATGCTATTTTCGGAATACACTACACATGAAGAAGCATGATCTGCTACTGTGCCTGCACCAACCTGACACCACCCCTTACATACTATACATGCTATGACAAAAATTCCCATCATAAAAATGTATTAATTTGACAGGATAAAAGCACAGAGGCTCCCCAGTTCAGGAGCCATGACCTCGTAAATTATTACCTATGGGCTCCTTATTTGCTGGAAACAAATCTTGCTTTGTGTGGTGTCAACCCTGAGAAAGAAGATACCTACCAAAAAGGGCTCCTGGTGGCTAACTGGGCTCAAATGTAAAAACAGACCCTAGCAGCAATTTCTAAGTAAGGGCCAATCACCCAAGCTATGCTTTAGGGAGAAGCTTGCACTAAGCTTCCTGCCTTCCTGCACTGAGTTCCTGCCATCTGAGCCAGCCCTTATAAAGGAGGAGTTCTGGAATAGGACTGAGGCTTTCCCATCCAACTGAAGCTATGCAGTTATATCCCCATCAGCATCTTCACCAACCAGAGTGACTTCACTCTGACCAATCAGGACAGTGCTTTTTGGACCAATCAAATCGTGAGGATTTCAAGTCCTCATTTGCATGAGAAAAGACCAATCAGGGAACAGGGGTGGTGACTTCTCTCCGCATACATATCAGCTCCCCTCTGGTTTGGAGAGTTCACGCTCCTCTTCCACTGAAGGCTGCCTGTCCTGGACTGGAGCTAAAAAACTGAAGACATCTTGCCAGCGCAGGGAAGTCACAGCAGAGCTGTCTAGACAGAGAGAGGGGGCCTTGCCCCAGGGCTGCCTCACAGCCATGCTGTCCCACAGCTTTGTTGCTTCCTGACTGAGCCGTACAGCTATTGAGCTGTTCCCCAGCTGTGCTGTATCATGATTGAGCTATTTGTACTGAATAACATTTCCTTCTTGACTGCACCCAAAATTGGGATTCCTGTTGAAGTTAAATTGGCACCAACGACCATCAGTTGACAGTGGTAACTACGCCTGGTTTACTGTCCAATTCTTGACTCCCCAAGAGGCAAACCCATTCTAGGTTCGGTAACGTGTGTCATGTGTTATTAGTAATTTCACTTTACAGATAGGGAAACTGAAGTGTGGAGAAGTGTATTGCTTAGGGTACAATCATGAAAGCAGAAACCACTCCAGATATTTCAAGCATTAATGGTATTTAGTACAGAGAAGTAGATGGTTAAAAGTCTTTGGAAGGACTGGAGGAGCCACTGTCACATTAGTTTTCATGTGTGCCACTGCTTCTGTGCTCCAGAGAATAGGGAAGTTGCTGTTGCTGCTACTACTGCCACTCAGAGACCAGAAAAGTTCAGAAAACCACTGCTGATTGTCACAGCTGCCTTATATCACAGAGGCAGGGACTAGCAGGGAAGAGAACCAATGCCCAAGCAAAAAAAAACAAAGAAAAATAATTTATTTCTTTCTTCCACTTTCCAAACCTCAGGAAGGGCATCTCGCTTGGCAAAATGTAAATGAATCCAGAGCACTAGCCATAAGGGCTCCTGGGCAATATAGTTCCCTGGATTCCAGCACTGCCTTAGGGAGAGCTGAGAAGGGTATGAGCAGGAATGCTAGTATTAGTTTTCTATTGCTGCTGTAACCAATTAACAAATGGGCTTAAAACACCCACTTATCTCACAGTTCTATGAATCAGAAACCCAGTGGCCTCAGCTAGGGACTTTGTTTAGGATCTTAAAAGGCTGGGGAAGAATCTGTTTCCAGGCTTGCTCAGGTTGTGGGCAGAATTAATTTCTTTAGTGTGGTTTCTTTGTGGGTACTTCTACCCTCAAGCCAGCACCCATGGGTTAAATCATTCTCATGCTTCAAGTCTCTATGAAGTTCCTTTCTGCTGCATCACTATGACTTACTATTTTGTCTTTAGAGGCGCATGTGATTACATTGGGCTCACCTGGAACATCCAGACTAATTCTTCTATCTTGTAGTCAGCTAATTAGTGACCTTAATTACATCCGCAAAGTCCCTTTTGCCATGTAATGCAACATAACCATAAGAGGAATAGGGGACAAAGATCATGGGAGTCAAAATTCTGCCTATAAGTCTTCATTGGAAGAAAACAACAAACAAAAAACATTCCAACACAAAAGGCTAGGAGATTTACTCATGATCATTCATGTTACTTAGCTTTACCAATTTTAATAATAATAGTTACCACATACCAAGTGTCTTCTATAAGTCTGGAAATAACGTATGTAAGATATTATCTCTGTTACCCATGTATTTAAAAAAATATATCAAATAGCAAATGGAGAGACTTCATAGTACTTCATGTAGTGCTATGGAATTCATTTAAATAAATTGGATAAGTGCTTAGTGCAGTGCCAAGAACTCAATAAAATACATATTGTTGTTGTTATTCCTATTTAAAAGATAAGTCATTGTGGCTCTAAGAGGTGACCTAGTTTGCCCAAGATATGGCCAATCAAGTGACCTAGCATGACTTCCAATAAATATTGTCCAACTTCAAATGTGGAAATAAATAATAAATATTGCATGCAATGAACTTGATTAACATACGTGTCCAGTAAATTGTAATTATTTCTATTATTAAAATAACACACAACCCCTGGCCCCTGTGGATCAGTAGTTAGAGCATCAGCCCATGGGAGGCAACCAATCGCTGTGAATGTGCCTCTCTCACATGGATATTTCTGTCTCTCCCTCCCTCCCATCCTCTCTCTCTAAAAATCAATGGAAAAAATATCCCCAGGTGAGGATTAACAAAAACAATTAAAACAAAACAAAACAAAATCCCCGAGCTCTGGCCAGTTTGGCCCAGCAGTTAAAGCATCAGCCTGCGGACCAAAGCATCTCAGGTTTGATTCTGGTTAAGGGCACATACTTGGGTTGCAGTTCCTCCCCAGCTCCAGTGGGGGTGTGTGCGGGAGGCAACCAGTGGATGTGTCTCTTTCCCATTGATGTTTCTCTCTCTCTCTCCTTCCCAATCTAAAGATAAATGGAAAAATATCCTCAGGTGAGAATTAAAAACAAACAAAAATCCCCACACAAGATATCCTATTACCCTAAATAGACATGAGATTTCTAAAGGCCACTTACTATTGACTGAATTAAGTCAAAATTCCTTATCTGGCTCTTACAGTTGACCCCTGAACAACTTGGATTTGAACAGCTGGGTCAATTGAACTGTGGTCAATTTAAAAAATCTGCATATAAGTGGATCCACACAGCTCAAACCCTCATTGCTCAAGGGGTCAGAAGTAGTTGCCGCCTACTCCCTCCCACACCAGCTCCCTGTCAGCAACTCTATGTATACCCTTCAATTATATTCAAGATCGATATCTTCCGAAACAAAAAATTGTGCGAAGAGTGACAATGTCTTGCATTTTTGCCAATTTCCTTAGTATTTGCTATAAGACACCTGGATTCTCACATTCTGGAAAATTCTATTGAACATTCCTGAGATTATGAGAATGAAAAAGGCAAATATCTTCCTACTATTAAGAAAACAGTATTGACCTTGCCGACCCCTTAGACCATATTTTGGCAACTCACTGGTAGACTTCTAGATCGCCTGGCCTAGTTCACTTTCCTCGAAGCCAGTAGTGAGCAGTACGAGGCGGGCCGGCAGCTCTACCCTCCGCGATAAGGAGGGCTTTACCGAACCGGTTGACGGTTACACTTTCTGCGCCTAGCACGGAGAAATAACTCAATTACTACTTTGAGCACGATAATTACCAAGAGGACGGCGATGACCTGGCAGCAGAGTGGGTCTCATGAAATCTGACGAAGCCTAGGGTGGCAACTGAGGTAACTCAAGGAAACACAACCGGGCCAGGGCCACTCGCCGGAGTTTAAGGAATTATCAAAAAAAACTCCGTAACCAAGATAAGCGATATTTAAATGCAATCCTTTTCAAATTTCACTTGGTAAACTGCGGCCGGCTGACGGCTTTTCTGTAAGTGAAGTTTATCACTGCTTTTCGGAAACCGTCCCTAACGGTCGCTCGAATCACTCACACTCGCACTTGGTCGCTCCACACGGCCGTTGGGCCCAAAGGGCTGACGGGAAAAAGCGCTCAGGCACCAGAACTCTCCGCGGCCCTCAGCCAACTTCCACCTCGCAGCCGCCCTTCTCCCCACCCACTCCACCCGATCGTCTCTGATTGGCTGAGCTGTCGCACGTTCGTGCTGCGATTGGCCCGGAGTCCACAGGGGTGGACCCAGGGAGATTGACCTCTGCCCCGCCCCCTCGGGAAGCGTTACTGGTGCGCGGCGGCGGTGGTTGGAAGCAGTTGTGAGGAGAAAAACGGGCGGCGCGGCGTGGCCGTTGTAGGTACGTTGGAGCCGGGCGCGAGCCCCGGGTGAGCGATGGTTGGCCGGGTCGGCTGTTTCGCGGGGACCGCGAGCATCTCTGAGGGCTCGGCGCGCCGCGCGAGCGGAGGGCGGTTGCGGCGGGGCTGGCTGAAGGGCTCTCACGGAGGCGCCGGGGCTCCGAGCTGGCCGGGAAGACGCCGCGAAGGGCGAAAGGATGCGCCTACATCCCCTTTCCGAGCCGGCCGCGGGTTAAGTGGGAGTGGTGTGTGGCTCCGGGGGTAGCGGTCCCGCGTGGGAGTCGGAGCCGCGGCGGGACATCGCCCCAGGGTTTTCTCCTTGCCGAGTAAGTAAAGCTGTGGGCTGTACCGGACTTCTGCGCGCTGATGGATGCAGTGGAGTTCCCAGTCCCAGGTCTTGTAATCGGTCAGCCAGCTTCCTTGCGTTGTTTTCATCGTGCTTAGCTGAAGATCAGGTGCCAGGACAATTAGCTGCATTTCACCAGGCGGCGAGGAGGCGTTCCTTGATACATGTTAGGAACTGGGCACTAGAACATCAGAAATAATATAAAATTCTGAGCAGTATGCAGAATGCCTTTGTTAATGAAGAACCTGGAGCACAACCACGTGGTGTGCACCTGTTGAGGTGCCCAGTATAGGGATGCTGTAATTTAACGTTGAAAGCTGAGTGCAAAGGTGGCCTTCCTTTAACGTAGAGGTTCGTATTTGTAAATTACGGGCAAAAAAAAAAAAAAAAAAAAATCAGAGACTGTTTCCTTCTTACCACCCCTTCCCCACCTACTTTCCCTAATTTTGGCAAGTTCAAGGATGTGTCAGAGGAAGCTTTTCTTAAGCTTTGTCTCTAGAAAACCTTGCTGTACTTGGAAACTGACTTCCACTTGTCCATGTTCCTATGTGGAGAATGACATAAGCCAGCACAGGTCACTTGCTTTTATGACAAGCAAGTTTTTTCTTTGTGTGCTTGTTTTTGGCTTATACACGGCAGAAATTTATTTCTCATAGTTCTGGAGGCCCAAAGTCCAAGATCAAGGCTCCAACAGATTTGATGTGTGGTAAAAGCTTGCTTTCTAATTCCTGACAAGCTAGTTTTCACTGCTCTGAAAACTTGTGCGGTCAAGATCTAGAAAAATATCATTGCACTGAATAATTCATTAGAAGAATTACATCATATCCACTTAAACAGACTGGTTTTGTAGATTGGGATTTAATACTCTTTTCATTGTGATTTTGTTATATATTCACTTGTAGCCAATAAATGACCAGAAACATAACCATTTGCAAAACAAATGGGGGAAAACATTCAAGATAGATCATTTATGTCACAGGAAAGCTATTGAAATGCAAAAATTAAGCATCTGAATGGACTAATTATACTGAATTAAGCTTTTGTGATTTATGCCACCTTAGTTTACCCTTCAGTTCATTTTTTATAAATGTTGAATCTGACCCTAATCAAATTAGTCTACTTAATTCTCAGTCAGATTTGTACAGACCACATCCTAAGACTGACTGCTGCCTCAACAGAAATGCATGAACAGTGTCTTTTTGGAAATGCTTTGATTCTTTTAAGAACTGGTGTACTTAAATGTAACAGTATCAGCTTTGCTTACCTTATGGACCCTTGTACTTTACCTCAGCCTCCAATTCCACTGTACTTCCCTGCTACTTTATATCTTTAATTCTGGTATGAAAATATTGCACCATCCCTGCATCTTTGCCTGTGCATATCGTGTAGGTGTGTACAGATGCTGTAATCCAATTATTTTGATGTGTTTTTATTGATTTTTTAGAGAGAAAGGAAGAGAGAGAGAGAAACATCGATGTGAGAGATACATCAATCGGCTGCCTCCACGCCTCCTACTGGGGATCAAGTCCACAACTCAGGCATGTGCCCTGACCGGGAATCAAACCGAGACCTCTCAGTCCATGGGATGACGTTCAGTCCACTGAGCCACACCAGTTGGGCTTGATGTAATCAAATTTTAAGTAATATATTGGATAGTTGTTAAAAATGAAAATAAACTTTATAACTTGAAATGCATATGAGCATTCTAATTAAAATGAGTGAGACTATATTAAATATAAAATACAGTGTCATATTCTTACATTATTTAAATACTTATTCTGTTCTCTGAGGCTTTATTAACCCTCAGCCCCTACCTTTAAAATGCATTACTATAGATTACTATATACTCAACTTCTTACCCCTCTTCAGCTTTACCAGTCTGAGTAGGAGAGAAAGATTGTAGTCAAGCAATAACTAGGAGAAGTAACCACCATTCCCTGGGTAGGGCAGATATAATTTGAATTTTTGAACTCCTGATTGAATTTCTAAAGATTAAGGGATATTTATACAGATTTTTCTAAACTTATTAGTTATATAGAGATGTTAGAGGTGATCTCTGTGCCCTAGGTTCTTGTCTTGCTTATAGGAAAGAATTCAAACGAGACAACAACAAATAGCAGGCAACAACAAAAAGCAGGCAAGAATGTTATTTGCAGAAAAGGAATATACTCAGATATAGTCTGAACAGGTGGCTCAGGTGGCCGAAACCAAACTAAGTGCCCACTTTCCTTGGAGTTCAGAGGATTTATACCCCTAGGCAGGAACTGCCCCAGGCAAGAAATATTAAGCAAAAATATGTATCTCCTTAAGCTTCAAGGCTGCCCTACCCGGGTACTGTGCTGTCCTATCAGTTATACCACATCCTGGAGGAGGTTTTAAGTCTGCCTCTCCATTATTCTTGGGTCTGCTGTGGTTTTTTCTTTTGTGGTTTGTTTGCTTTTTGTTCTGGTTTGTCTTGTCTCTCACATATTCCCCCATACCCTAACTACCTCTCCCAGCTCATGTCTATCTAGTTGCCTACTCTAACAGAGACATTGTATCTACTGAATGTGGTACCATTAAAATAAAAGAAAAGAAAAAACACACACACAATAAAATGAAACATTTTTTTTTAAAAAGAAAGTAAATGTGGTATCATTAATATACCTTTGAGGTTCTACTATATATAGTGCTGCTGATATGAAATAGCTTATGTATGGGGTGGCTACGGCTAAAATTGCTGAACCCTTTTCTGATACTTTTTATTAAGGAAAGACTAACCCCTGGGTGGCTTTCCAGAGGTTTATTTTTATGTCACGTAGTCATTTAAGCAGCATTTAATAAAACTATATGAAAGGCATCTTGCTTAGGATATAAAAATAAGCCATCTCTGTTCTTAAAGCCCATGACTAAAATATACGTGTTTGTGATGGGAAATTCAAATAAGTACTTTTCTTGGAGGAAGACTTTCTTGAAGAGGTGATCTTTAAACCTGACCTTGAAGGATTAGAGAAAAAGGGAAAATGTTGATATATGGCAGTTCTGATGACTTTGAAAAGTGAAGGATAGGTTTATAGGAAATTAGGAGATAAATTTGATAGCTTGAGGAGAAACAAAATATCTTATAAGAAATATAATACAGTCATGATGATCTAATTATATAGAGAATATTTGCCTATAACAACTTAAGTGTTGATTTAACCACAAATGTGATGGAAAAGAGTATAGGGTATAGAAAAGAACTAAATCCTGATCTCTATAGGAACATGATAGATAATGGCTAAAATTTGTAACTAAAAAAATATGAGTGTGAACATGAGTTAAAAATACTGAGATTTAGCCCTGGCTGGATGTTTCCATTGTTTGGCGTGTCATCCATACACCAAAAGGTTGCGAATTCAATTCCCTGTCAGTACATACCTAGGTTTCGGGTTCCATCCCTGTTGGGGCACGAATGGGAGGCAACCTATCGATGTTTCTGTCTGTGTGTCTGTCCCTCCCCCTCTCTCAAAATCAATGGGAACATGTCCTTGGGCAAGGATTAAGGGAGTGGGGGCACAGATTTTAAAAAACAAGTTGTTTTAATTATTTAAAGGTGATTGTGACTAGGCATTAAAGAGTGCCAGCAAGCAACTACTTTATTTCATTATGGGCATTTTATACTGCTTTATTTTATGTTAATTACATTGGTAAAATTTTTTTGAAATAAAGGCAATATGCTACTAGCACTTAGAAGATGCTGATGCTACTGGTCCATAGAGCACCCTAAGGATTATATCATACTCATTATGACACACTGGTCAAGTTTTGTCACTTTGTTGACCACTCTGTACCTACCCTTTAAGATAAACCCTATCTCTGAATACCTTATTTGAGTTGTACTTGTGTATTGAGACATCTTTGAGTCTTAAGATTGTGGGTTCAAATACCGAACTGTTTCCTTGAGTAAGTTAATATAACCTACCTTAGATTCAAGTTTTCTTTTTTAAGTTTTTACTTTTTAGAATAAGTAACCATTAAAAAAAATTTAGTTCAGTGGATTTCAGAAAAATATATCAAGAATTACCCTTTATTTGGTGTTTATAATGTATTAAGATACCATCTGAGCAAGAAGCATTACTAGAAATATAGACATTTCACAATGAGGAAAACCCATCCACCACCAGGAAGAGAATAAACTCAATCATGTACTCCTAGCTTCAGACTATATAAAGAAAATAAAAACAGTGATTGAATGAAAAGAAGTAGACAAATCTGCGGTCATAGTGGGCCACCCTTAACATTTCTGTTTAATAATTGGAAGATTGTGAACAGCACAACTAAGAAATTTGAACTAGTTGTCATTGACATACACTGCACCCATGCTAGAATACATGTTCTGTTCAAGCACATAGAGCTTTTGGAAAAATTGACCATGAAGCTAGCCTCAACAAATATTACAGGATTGACATCATTCGTAGGATATTCTGACAGTGGAATCAAGCTAATTTTCAACAACAAAAATATAACTAGGAAATCTGCAATTACCTGGAAATTAATATATTTCTAAATAACCTACAGATGACAGAAGAAATTATAGTGGAAATTCGAAAATATTTTGAACCATGGTAATTACAATAGAGTTTATCAAAATTTCTGAGATTCAACTACAGAAGGACTTAGAGGAAGATTTAATGCAAAATTAGAAAAAGGACTGAAAATTAAACATCTGAGTTTTCATCTCAAGCTGGAACAAGAACAACAAATCAAACCCAATAAAAATGGAATTATAATATTAACAAGGAATGATGAAAGGAACACTACATGCAGCAGAAAGTAAGCAAAGCCAAAAGTCAGTGCTTAGAAAGTATTTGATTAAATGGGTAAATTCATAGTAATAATCAAGAAAAAGGAAAAAATGAATCAACAATAAAAAGAGAACACTACGGATCTTGCATATATTACAGATATTATTAGAGAATATTTGAAAACCTTTATAAATTAGAAATCCTGTTGAAAATTTTGATATTGTGTTTAAATGAAAAAACAACTAAAATGAACAGAAAACAATATAGAATATATCCTGTATCTATTTTTAAAAATAATTCCAAACCCAGGTGGCATTATGGTGAATTATTTCTAACCTTTAAGGAAGAATAATACTATTTGCAAACACAAACACTTTGTGGAGGATAGAAAAAAGGCTTTCTAGTTTGTTTTAGGAGGCCAGCATAACCTTGATGTCAAAACTTGATAAAGGAATTTTATAGACTCATCTTTTTCGTAACATCTGTACAAAAGCCCTAAGCAAAATTTTATCAAATTGAATTCAGGAACATGGAAAATAAGAAAAGGCATATCATGACTAAATGAGGTTTATTCCACGAATAAGCTAGATTTAGTATTTTAAAAGATTAATCAATGTGATACAAATTGAAAAAAATGAGATTACACTCATGAGTTGCTTGGCAGTGGGATACATTCTGACAAGTCCATCCTTAGGTGATTTTTGATTGTGCAAACATCATGGAATGCATATACACAAGCCTAGATGGCATAGCTACTATATACCTAGGCTGTATGGTATAGCCTGTTGCTCCTAGACTACAAACCTGTACAGTATATTACTGTACTGAATACTCTAGACAAGTATAACACAATGGTAAGTACAATAAAGCCTCAGTATAATGGACTAATTCGGCCAAGGGGGTATCCATTAAAGCCAAAAGTTCATTACATAATAAAGTAAGTTTTCTGAATGTGTATTTTATTTTTATTATTTTTTTTGCAGTATATATACTTTTTTTCCTCCAATTTTTATTAATTTATTTTTGTTACAGATATTTCTCCTTTTTCCCCCCCTAGACCCCTTCCTCCCTATCCCGCCCCCCCCCCCCCCAACCGCCTAACATTGTTGTCTATGTCCATTGGTTATGCATAGATGCAAATAAGTTCTTTGGTTCATCCCATACATCCCCTCCACCCCCATACTCTGAGGTTTGTCAGTCTGAACCATACTCCTTTCTGTCTCTGGGTCTATTTCATTCATCAGCCCACCTTGTTCATTATATTCCACAAATAAGTGAGATCATGTGGTATTTGTCTTTCTCTGATTGGCTTATTTCACTTGGAATAATACTCTTGAGGTCCTTCCATTTCATCTCAAAGGATAAGAGATCTTTCTTTCTTACAGCTGCATAACATTCCATTGTATATATGTACCACAGCTTTTTTATCCACTCATCTATTGATGGACACTTGGGCTGTTTCCAGATCTTAGCAATTGTAAATAGTGCTGCTATGAACATAGGGGTACATATATTCTTTGTGATTGGTGTTTCAGGCTTCTTAGGATATATTCCTAGAAGTGAGATCACTAGGTCAAATGGCAGTTCAATTTTTAATTTTTTGAGGAAACACCATAGTGTTTTCCATAGTGGCTGCTCCAGTCTGCATTCCCACCAGCAGTGTACTAGAGTCCCCTTTTCTCCAACCCTCACCAGCATTTGTTGTTTGATGATTGGTTGATGGCAGCCATTCTGGCAGGTGTGAGGTGATACCTCATAGTTGTTTTAATTTGCATCTCTCTGATGATTAGTGACGTTGAGCATTTCTTCATATGTGTCTTGGCCATTTGTATATCCTGTTTGGAGAGGTGTTTATTTAGCTCCTTTGCCCATTCTTTAATTGGGTTCTTTGTCTTCCTTTTGTTGAGTTGTATGAGCATTCTATATATTTTGGAAATTAACCCCTTATCTGATGTATCATTGATGATTATGCTCTCCCATACAGTGGGTTGCCTTTCCATTTTGATGGTTGTTTCTTTTGCTGTGCAGAAGCTTTTTAGTTTGATGTAGTCCCATGTGTTCGTTTTTCCCTTTGTTTCTGTTGCCTTAGGTGATGTATCAGTAAAAATTCTGCTGCATATGATGTCTGAAATTTTGTTGCCTACATTTTTTTCTAGGATTTTTATGGATTCATGAGTCACATTTAAATCTTTTATCCATTTTGAGTTTATTCCTGTGTATGGTATAAGTTGATGGTCTAGTTTCATTTTTTTGCATGTAGCTGTCCAGTTTTCCCAACACCATTTATTAAAGAGGCTGTCTTTACTCCATTGTATGCTCTTGCCACCTTTGTCAAATATTAATTGAGCATAATGTTTTTGGTCAATTTCTGGGTTCTCTGTTCTACTCCATTGATCTATATGCCTGTTCTTGTGCCAGTATCAGGCTGTTTTGATTATAGTAGCTTTGTAGTATAACCTGATATTCAGTATTGTGATGTCCCACCTACTTTGTCCTTCTTTTTCAAGATTGCTGTGGCTATTCGGGGTCTTTTTTGGTTCCATATGAACTTTTGAAGTATTTGTTCTAGTTCTGTGAAATATGTCATTGGTATTTTGATGGGGATTGCATTGAATGTATAGATTGCTTTGGGTAGTATGGACATTTTAATGATGTTCATTCCTCCAATTCAGGAATAAGGTATGTGTTTCCACTTTTTTATATCTTCCTCTATTTCTTTTTTCAGTGTCTTGTAGTTTTCTGCAAATAGATCCTTTACTTCTTTGGTTAAGTTTATTCCTAGGTATCTTAATTTTCTTGCTGCAGTGGTAAATGGGATTGCTTTTTTAGTTTCTCCTTCTGTGAGTTCATTATTGGTGTATAAGAATGCCATCAATATCTTGATGTTAATTTTGTATCCTGCTACCTTGCCGAATTCGTTAATTAAATCTAGCAGATTTTTGATGGAGTCTTTAGGGTTTTCTATTTATAATATCATGTCATCTGTGAATAATGACATTTTCACTTCCTCCTTTCCAATTTGGATCCCTTTTCCTTTTTCTTCATGTCTGATTGTTGTGGCTAAGACTTCCAGTACTATGTTAAATAAGAGTGGTGAAAGTAGGCATCCCTGTCTTGTTCCTGTTCTTAAGGGAAATGCTTTTAGTTTTTGCCCATTGAGTATGATGTTGGCTGTAAGTTTTTCATATATGGCCTTTATTATGTCAAGATATGATCCCTCTATTCCCACATTGCTGAGCGTTTTTATCAGAAATGGGTGCTGGATTTTGTCGAATGCTTTTTGAGCATCTTTTGATATGATCATAGGGTTTTTATCTTTCATTTTGTTTATGTGGTGTATCACATTTATTGATTTGTGAATATTGTGCCAGCCTTGCATCCCTGAGATGAATCCCACTTGGTCATGGTGAATAATTTTTTTAATGTATTGCTGGATCCGATTTGCTAGTATTTTGTTCAGGATTTTGGAATCTATGTTCATCAGGAATATTGGTCTGTAGTTTTCTTTCTTTGAAGTGTCTTTTTCTGGTTTTGGAATTAGATCATGCTGGCCTCATAAAACTAATTTGGAAGTCTTTCTTCTTGAATTTTTTGAAATAATTTGAGGAGAATGGATGTTAGTTCTTTGAATGTTCGGTAAAACTCCCTGGTAAAGCCATCCAGGACTGGGCTTTTGTTTGCTGGGAGAGTCTTGATTCTATCTTCAGTTTCCTTAGTTGTTATTGGTCTGTTCAAGTTTTCGCTCTCTTCCCGGTTCAGTTTTGGGAGACTATGTGTTTCTAGAAATTTGTCCAAATCGCTTAGAATGTCCAATTTGTTGCTGTATAGTTGTTCATAGTATTTGTTAATGATCCTTTTATTTCTGTGGTGTCAGTTGTTACTTCTGTTTCATTTCTGATTTTGTGTATTGGGTTCTCTCTCTTTGTTCCTTGGTGAGTCTAGCTAAGGGTCCATCAATCTTGTTTATCTTTTAAAAAAACCAGCTCTTTGTTTCATTGATCCTTTGAATTGTTGTGTTTTTTTTTTGGTCTCTATGTCATTTATTTCTGCTCTGATCTTTACTACTTCCTTTCTTCTACTTGCTCTGGGGTTTTCTTTTTGCTTTGTAGTTCTTTAAGTTGTGAGGTTAGATAGTCAATGAGAAATTTTTCTTCTTTCTTGAGGTTGGCCTGTAGTGCTATGAACTTCCCTCTCAGAACTGCTTTTGCTGCATCCCATAGATTTTGTGTTGTTGTGTGTTCATTTTCATTGGTTTCCAGGAAGTTTTTAATTTCTTCCTTGATCTCCTTGGTAAACCATTCATTGTTTAATAACATGCTATTTTAGCCTCCATGTGTTCAAATGTCTTTGCACGTTCTTGTTGCAATTGATTTCTAGTTTCATGCCATTGTGATCTGACAAGATGCTTGATGTGATTTCAGTCTTCTTGAACTTGTGGAGACTTAGTTTGTGTCCTAACATGTGGTCTATCTTTGAGAATGTCCCATGTGCACTTGTGAGGAATGTGAATTGTGCAGTTTTGGGGTGTAATTCTCTGTAGATGTCTGTTAAATCCATGTGATCTAGTGCATCATTTAGAGTCTCTGTATCCTTGTTAATTTTCTGTCTAGAGGATCTATCCAGTGACGTCAACGGGGTGTTGAAGTCACCTGCTATGATTGTATTGCTGTCAATTTCTCCTTTGAAGTCCTCCAGAAGATTTTTATATATTTTGGTGCTCCTATATTGGGTGCATATATGTTTACCAAGGTTATATCATCCTGTTGGATAGATCCTTTCAATATTATGTAGTGGCCTTCTTTGTCTCTAGTTATGGCCTTCATTTTAAAATCTATTTTATCAGATATGGGTATTGCTACCCCAGCTTTTTTTTCCTTTCCATTTGCTTGGGAGTTTTTTTTCCATCCCTTCACTTCCAACCTATGTGAGTCTTTTGTTGTGAGGTGGGTCTCTTGTAAACAAGATATATATGAGTCATGCTTTCTTATCCAATCAGCTACTCTGTGTCTTTTGATCAGAGCATTCAGTTCATTTAAGGTTATTATTGATATGTACTTATTTTATTGCCATTTTGGTTTATTCTGGTTATATTTTTTTCCTATTTCTACTAATTACAGCAGTCCTTTTAACATTTCTTGCAGTGCTGGTTTGGTGCTAATGTATTCCCTTAGCTTTTTTTTTTTTTTTTTTTGGTCTGGAAAGCTGTTTATTTCACCTTCTATTTTGAATGATGGCCTTGCTGGATAGAGTAGTCTTGGATTCAGATCCTTGTTTTTCATGACCTTGATTACTTCATGCCATTCCCTTCTGGCCTGTAGTGTTTCTGTTGAGAAGTCAGCTGATAGCCTAATGGGGGTTCTTTTATAGGTAACCTGTTGCGTATCTCTTGCTGCCTTTAGGATTCGCTCTTTGTCTTTCATTTTTGGCATTTTAATTACTTTGTGTCTTGGTGTGGGCCTTTTTGGGTTCTTACTTAGGACTCTCTGTGCTTCTTGAACTTGAATGCCTTCTTCCTTCACCAAGTTAGGGAAGTTTTCTGTCACTATTTCTTCAAATATATTCTCTAACTCTTGCTCATTTTCTTCTTCTTCAGGGACTCCTATGATGTGAATATTGTTACCTTTCCGGTTGTCCCACAGTTCCCTTAAGCTGTCTTCCTGTTTTTTCCTTTTGGTTTTCTGATTGGTTGATTTTTTCAACCCTGTCTTCTGATTCCCTGCTCCAGTCCTCAGCTTCCTCTACTCTGCTGGTTATTCCTTCCAATGTGTTCTGTATTTCTGCTATGTCATTCTTCATTTCCACGTGGTTGGTTTTCAGTGTTTCTATATCTTTACTCATGGTGTTAATGTCCCTACTCATGCTGTTGAGCTTCCTCAAGATCATGGCTCTGAACTCTACCTCTGATAACTTGCTTAACTGCATTTCATTTATCTCCTCTTCAGTAGAGGTCTCTTGGTCTTTCATTTGGGATCTGTTTCTTTGTTTCACCATTTTGGCTATCTCAGTGGGTTTTGGAGCATGCCAAATTTTCCCTGTGGGTGTTGGTGTTCTGCTGTTTGTGGCTCCCTCTACTGAGTTTTGATGAGTGTGGGAGGATCCCAGTTCAACACCACTGTCAAGTCTTACTTTCCTGGGTAGATTTTCAAGCCCAGGAAAGGTTCAATTATCCTCTAGCTTTTTGCCTGGAGGCTATTAGTCTCAGTTGCTTGATGAGCCTTGGGTTGTAGCCCTCAGCCTAATGAAAAACTCCCTCAGGTGTTCAGCTTAAGAGGATTTCCAGAGGGTGGGGCAGATGCTGGTTGTTAATTAGCCCCAATTTGCATTTCTCTGGCCCAGCTGGGTGGGGTTAAATCTCCAAGGGTGGGGCTGCTGCTTCTCCCTAGAGCTCCCGGAAGAAGCATGATGGCCACCATCCTGTGTGGCTTTGACTCAGCAAAAACTCTGAGTGCCCTCCAAATCCTGAGTGTCCCCACAGAGTTCCAGTCTAGTCCTCCCTCCCTCTGCCGGAGCCTAAGGTGAGTGGCTGTAGCTAATTTAGTGCTCCGTCCCAGCCCTCTGCGCCATGGAGCCAGTTTGGAATTTTAACCCTGAGGGTGCTGCTCACAGCTAAAACAGCTACTGTCCGTGGGCTCCCAGCCCACCCTCTCGCGCCTCCGCATACCTACCAAGCTCTATTCAGTGTCCTTTTTCCTGTCCCTTGTTATATCGTCCTCTCCCCTGCTTTTCTGTTGCTTTTTCCTGACAATTTGTCTTTATTTTAGTTGTAATTCCAGTTTGGTCCTGGAAGATGGTCTGTGTAGCTTCCATTCACTCTGCCACCACTTTGGAATCCTCCTGAATGCGTATTTTAAAGTGACAAGATTAGCCCTGGGCAGTGTTGCTGAGTTGGCTGAGCATAATCCCATGAGCTGAAAGGTGGCTGGCTCAATTTCCGGGGGTGGGGGGCACATAACCATGTTTCGGATTTGATCCCAGGTCAGGGTACATATGGGAGGCAACCAATTAATGTTTCTGTTTCACTTTGATGTTCCTCTCTCTTCCTCTTCCTTCCTCTCTTTCTAAAATCAATAAAAACATTTTTTTAAATGGACAGATTAGTTGCTCCCTAAATTGATCTACAGATTCCCTTTCAAAGTCCCACCTGGCTTCTTTGCATAAACTGTTAATCTGATATTAAAATTTATATAGGTTTTCAAGAAACTCAGAATAGCCAAAACAGCCTTAGAAATGAAGGACAAGCTGGAGGACTCAAACATCCTGGATTCAAAACCTACAAGAAAGCTATAGTAATCAAGAATGTGATACTGGCATAAGGACAGGCGTATATATATGTCAATGGGATGAAATTGAGAATCCAGAAATGAACCTTCATATTTATAGTCAATTGGCTTTTAACAAGATTTCCAAAGCAATTCAATGGGGAGGGAATGGCCTTTTCAAATGGTGCTGAAACAATTGTATGTCTACATGCAAAAGAGCGCCATCAAGAAATTGAGGCCCTGGCCAGGTAGCTGAGTTAGTTAGAATGTCATCCTGATAGGCCAAGGTGGCAGATTCGATCCCAGTCAGGGCACATGAAAGAAGCAACCAATGAATGTATAAGTAAGTGGAATAATAAATTGATGTCTCTCTCTCTCTCCCTGTCCCCCCCTCCCTCACCCTCCCTCTTTTCTCCTTCTCCCTCCCTCCCTCTCTCTAAAAATCAATTTGAAAAAGAAGAAAGAGCCCTGGCTGGTGTCGCTTAGTGGTTGGAGTGTCGACCCACACAACGAAGGGTTTCAGGTGTGATTCCCAGTCAAAGGCATGTACCTGGATTGCAGATTCCATCCCGGGCCCTGTCAGGGCATGTATGGGAGGCAACCAATCAATGTAACTCACATTGCTGTTTCTCTCTCTCCCTCCCTCCCTCCCCCTATCCTTCCCTTCCTTCTGTTCTCTCTAAAAATCAATGGATAAAATAACCTCAGGTGAGGATTAACCAAAAAAAAAAAGAAAGGCCCTGGGCAGTTTGACTCAGTGGTTAGAGTGTCGGCCCGAGGAGCAAAGAGTCACGTGTTCAATTCCAGTCAAGGGCATGTACCTTGGTTGCAGTTTGGTCCCCCGCCCTGGTTGGGATTGTGTGGGAGGCAACCAATCGATGTGTCTCTCTCTCTCTCCCTCCCTCTCTCTCTGCCCCTCCTCCCCACTGTATCTGAAGATAAATGGAAAAATACCCTTGGGTAAGGATTAAAAAGAAAGAAAGAAAATGAAGACACCCACCAAATGTGATTCAAAGTATGCAAATCAGCCCTGGCGGGTGCGGCTCAATTGGTTGGGCATCTTCCCATGCACCAAAAGGTTTCTGGTTCGATTCCGGTCAGGGCACATGCTGGAGTTTTGGGCTCGATCCCTAGTAGGGAGCATGCTGGAGGCAGCCAATTGATGTTTCACTCTCATCAATGTTTCTCTCTACCTCTCCTTTCCTCTTTCTCCGAAATCAATAAGAGAACACATTTTTTTTTAATTAAAGAAAATAGAAATAAAAGTTTGCAAATCATATGAGATAAGGGACTTAAATCTAGAATATATAAATATATCACTCTTAGAAGTCAATTATAAAAAGTCATATAACGCAGTTTTAAAGTGGGCAGATGATTGTATAGACATTTCTCCAAAGAAGATATACGAGTGTCCAATAAGCACAAGTAAAAATATTCAGCATCATTAGCCATGAGGGACATGCAAATCAACATGACAGTGAAGTGCCACATCACTCATGCCAACATGGCTCATACTAAAAGAATGAGTGTTGATGAAGAGGTATTAAAATTGGATTCCTTATACACTTCTGTTGCGAGTATAAATTGGTCTAGACCAGTGGTTCTCAACCTTCCTAATGCTGCGACTCTTTAATACAGTTCCTCATGTTGTGGTGACCCCCAACCATAAAATCATTTCATTGCTACTTCATAACTGTAATTTTGCTACTGTTATGTCTTAGGCAACCCCTGTGAAAGGGTCGTTTGACCCCCAAAGGAATCGCGACCCACAGGTTGAGAACCGCTGGTCTAGACCCTTTAGAAAACAATCTGACTGTTCCTCAAAAGGTTAAATATAGGGTTACTGTATGATTTAGCAATTCCATCCTTAGGAACGTACTTGAGAAGTAACATGTGTCCACTCTCCCTGGCCAGTGTAGCTCAGTGGTTAGAGTGTCGGCCCATGCACTGAAAGGTTATGGGTTCAATTCCTGGTGAAGGGCATGTACCTGGGTTGCAGGTTCGATCTACAGCCATGGGCACATGTGGGAGGCATCCAATTGATGTGTCTCTCTCACAATGATGTTTCTCTTTCTCTCTATTCCCTCTCCCTCTCTCTCTCCTCCTCCTCCCTCTTCCTTTCCACTCTCTCTAAAAATCAATGTTAAAAATACCCTCTGGTGAGGATTAACAAAAAATAAAAACATATGTTCTCTAAAAAATATGTATGTCAATGTTTATAGCAGCATTATTCAAAATAAGTATATTTGGTTTTATAACAGATTGTTAATCCCAAAGTTATTCTTGAAAGTATATATAATGTAAAAGTAAGGAAAATCTGGGATATAAAATTCTAAATTCAATGAAAAAAGACACAAGGGGTAATGAGAGGAAGAAAAATATTTTTTTAGATAAATTTTACTCAAATAATACTGTTTCACTCTAAACCTCAATGGTTAATGAAATGTTGTCTGAAGAATGCTTTTAGAAAATCTTTAAATATACTAGAATCCATGGAATTGTAAAGCATATGTAGACCTTAAAAATTAAAAAAGACATTTAATATTAAAGTTATATGGAGCTAACCTAAATAACAAAAATAAAACAAAACAGCAACAAAGTTGTAAAAGTCAGAAAGCATAACACCAAATCTCAATTAAATCTTTAATATGCTATTTACAATAAATGTAATTGGATTAAATTATATTAAAAGAGATTCCTTAGGTTATTTTCAGTAAGTTTTAATTTTTTACTTATTTATTTTTTGTTAATCCTCACCCTAGGATATTTTTCCATTGATTTTTTTTATTTTTTCTAGATAGCGTGGAAGGGAGGGAGAGGGAGAGATAGAAAGAACATCAGTGTGAGAGAGACACATTGGTTGGTTGCATCCCACACAACCCCAACCTGGGGCCAGGATCAAACCTGCAACCCAGGTATGTGCCCTTGACCAGAAATTGAACTCGAGACTCTTCCGTCCATAGGCTAGCCCTCTAACTGCTGAGCCAAACTGGCCAGGGCTATATTCAATATGTTTTAAAAGAGACATCTAAAACAAATTGTTGGTATGGGCAATAATATATTCAGCAGGAATTACATCATCAAAATACAATGAAAAGGACAGATTATACTTTTAAAGTTTAATATTAACAGGATATTAGAGGGAAATAGGAAATTAGATCCCTTCTCTCCCTATATAGTAAAATCAATTCTAGATGGATTAAAGCCTCAAATTATAAAAGACAAATCTTTTAAAACTTGAGAAAATATAGATTATTTATCTTTTCAACTTTGTGCTATAGGACAGTACTATGATTCATAAGGTTTCTGTGAAAAGTGGCCTATTTGACAGCAAAGTATTAAAGCTGCTTGTAGAGAGGAATTTTGGTGATACCAAGGATCCCCTAATTAGACTAAGCTGTTGCTTTTTTTTTTCCGTCCTCATAATTAATTAAATTTTATGCAGTCTCTCTACATGTAAACTATCCCTTTACCTTTTAGGCAGTTACTTAACTTTCCAGAGCCCTTTACTAGTAGTTTTAATAGTTTTTCTTAAATATTTGAATGCAGAGGTTTTCCAGGTAAAGTACTTCTACTTAGCATGCTTTTATCACCTAGGAAGTGGCAAATTGTTATGACTAATTATCTCATGTTTATAAAGTTTAAGAATAATTCACTCTGAGCAAGCATTCCTATTGCAGGCATACCTTATTTTGTTGTTTGCTTTATTGTGAAGGTTTGCATCAAGGATGCAACCCTGCATCAAGGAACTCTATCAGCATGATTTTCCAACAGCATTTGTTCATTTTGTGTGTCTGTCACATTTTAGTAATTCTCATAATATTTCAGACTTTTTCAAAAGTTGCTATTGTAATTGTTTGGGAGCACCGTGAACCGCACCCATCTAAGATGGCAAACTTAATTGACAAAGGTGTGCTCTGGTTGCTCCACTGACCAGCTGTTCTGTCTCTCTGTCTGTTTCTTCGGTCCTCCCTGTTTCCAGAGACACAACATTATTGGAATTAGGCCAGTTAATAACACTACAGTGGCCTCAAAGTGTTTGGGTGCAAGGAAAAGTTGTGTGAGTCTCATGTTAAATCAAAACCTAGAAATGATTAAGCTTAGTGAAGAAGGCATATCAAAAGCCAAGACAGGCTGAAAGCTAGGTCTCTTGTGCCAGCTACCCAAGTTGTGAATGCAAAGGAAAAATTATTGAAGGAAATTAAAAGTGCTACTCCACTGTACACATGAATGATAAGAAAGCAGAACAGCATTATTGCTGATATGGACAAAGTTTTAGTGGTCTGGATAGAAGATCAAACCAGCCACAACATTCCCTTAAGCTAAAGAGTAATTCAGAGCATTGCCCTAACTTTCTTCAATTCTGTGAAGGCTGAGAAAGGTGAGGAGGCTACAGAAGAAAAGTTTGAAGCTAGCAGAGGTTGGTTCATGAGGTATAAGGAAAGAAGCCATCTCCATATCATAAAAGTGCAAGGTGAAGCAGCAAATACTGATGTCAAAGCTGCAGTAAGTTATCCAGAAGATCTATGATAATTAGTGAAGGTTACTTCACTAAACAACAAATTTTCAATGTAGATGTAACAGTCTTATATTGGAAGAAGATGCCATCTAGGACTTTTATAGCTAGAGAGAAGTGAATGCCTAATTTCAAGGCTTCAAAGGACAGGCTTACTCTCTTGTTAGGAGCTAATGCAGTTGGTGACTTGAAGTTGAAGCCAGTGCTTATTTACCATTTCAAAAATCCTAAGGCCCTTAAGAATTATGCTAAATCTACTCTGTCTGTGCTCTATAAATGGAGCAACAAAGCCTGGATGATAACACGTCGGCTTACAACATGATTTACTGAATATTTTAAGCCCACTGTTGAGGCCTGCTCAGAAAAGAAAGATTCCTTTCAAAATGTCAGTACTAATTGACAATGCACCTACCTGCCTGGTCACCCAAGAGCTCTGAAGGACATATATAATGGGATTAATGTTATTTTCATGCCTGCTAATGCAGCATCCATTCTTTAGGCTGTGGATTAAGGAATAATTTCAACTTTCAGGTCTTACTATGTAAGAAATACATTTCTTAAGGATATAGTTACCATAGATAATGATTCCTCTAATGGATCTGGGCAAAGTAAATTGAAAACTTTCTGGAAAGGATTCACCATTTAAGATACCATTAAGAACATTTATGATTCATGGGAAGAGATCAAACTATAAACATTAGCCCTGGCCGGTGTGGCTCAGATGGTTGGAGCATCATCCCATGCTCCGAAGGGTCACGAATTTGATTCTTGGTCAGGGCACATACCCAGATTGTGGATTCAGTCCCCAGTGAGAGTGTGTATGGGAGGCAGCCAATCAATGTTTCTCTCTCACATTGATGTTTCTTCTTCTCCCTTTCTTTCTAAAATCAATAAAATCATATCCTCGGGTGAGGATTATAAAATATATATGTAACATATATAATGTTTACATATAAACATTAACAGGAATTTGGAAGAATTGATTTCAAGACTTTGAGGAGCTCAAGATTTCAGTATGGAAGTAACTAGATTTGGTGGAAATAGCAAGGGAACTAGGATTAGAAATGGAACCTGAAGATGTGACTGGATTGCTGCAATCTCATGATAAAACTTTAGTGGATGAGGAGTTGTTTCTTATGGATTAGCAGAGAGAGTGGTTTCTTGAGATGGAATCTACTCCTGGTGAGTATGCTGGGAAGATTATTGAAATGACATCAGAGTATTTAGAATAGGACATAAATTTAGTTGGTACAGCAGCACCTTAGTTTCAGAGAATTGACTCCCAATTTTGAAAGAAGTTCTGTGGGTAAAATGCTATGAAACAGCATTATATGCTACAGAGAAATCATTTGTGAAAAGAAGAGTCAATCAGTGCAGCAGACTTAATTGTCTTATTTTAAGAAATTGCCACAGCCACGTCACCCTTCAGCAGTCACCACCCTGATAAGTCAGCAGCTATCAATATTGAGGCAAGACCTTCCACCAGAAAAATGATTAACAACTCACTGAAGGCTCAAATGATGGTTAGCATTTTTTCATAACAGTATTTCTTAAGATATGTACACTTTAAAAAAATATAATGCTGTCACACACTTAATAGAGTAAACAAAACTTTTGTATGCACTGGGAAACCAAAAAATTCATGTGACTAACTTTATTGTGATATTTGTTTTATTGTGATTGTCTGGAAACAAACCTTCAATATCTCTATGGTAAGCCTGTATATATTCTTTCTCTGATCTTCGTTCCTATTATATATTTTTAACATTGTGCTGCTGTGGTACAGCTCCATGTTCTCAGATAGTTAAGATTAGAATAAGGTTTCTCTACCACCGGTAAGCCTCACTATTCCATACATTACCATGGAGTTGGGTAGGATTTCTCAAAGAAAAGAGATTAAGCCTTAGCCATAAAAGAAAAAAAAAATGGATAAATTTGTTTATATTGAAATTAGAAGGAGCAAAGTCAAGCCACATAACAAAAGAAGAAACCTGTAATTCATATAACAAAGGATACAATTTATCAAGTCCTATAAAAAATTAAATGAGAAAAGACCACCCAATAGAAAAAAATGAGCAAGACATAACCAGGAATTTTGCAGATGAGGAAACATGTATAGCCAATAAATATTAAAAGATGGTAGTAATATCCTACCTGATAACTGGCCCAAGAATGTAAGCAGAGGACTTAAGAGAAGAAATAATAAATAGTACTAAAACATGAAGAAGAAGAAGAAGAAGAAGAAGAAGAAGAAGAAGAAGAAGAAGAAGAAGAAGAAGAAGAAGAATGTAGTAATTAGGGGGATGCAAATTATGACAGTGAGATAAACATTTATATCCAAGTAGATTGGTAAAAATTAATTCTGGGAATACCAAGGGCCCAAGAAGATGTAGGTAGGATAGTGGTAACTCTTATGCATTATCCATAGGATTGTAAATTGGTACAACTGTTTTGGAAAATAATTTGGCTATCCTAAAAATGTGAACATTTGTACACCTTATTGCTACCCAACAAACCCACTCAAGAAATGCTTACAATTAGGAACAAGACTAGGATGCTCACCCTTGGTACTGTTATTCACCATAGTACTGGACATCCTAGCCAGAGCAGTCAGGCAAGAAAAAGAGTCCAGCAGGTGTGGCTCAGTGGTTGAGCATCAACCCATGCACCAGGAGGTCACCGGTTCAATTCCTGGTCGGGGGACATGTCCAGGTTGTGGGCCAGATCCCCAGTGGGGTTCATGCAGGAGGCGGCTAATCGACGTTCTCTCTCATCGATGTTTCTGTCTCTCCCTCCCTTCCTCTCTCAAAAATCAATAAATAAAAATAAATCCTGCCTCCACCTTGGGCAATTCATTTAAAAATGAAAAAGAAGAGGTGTCCATTATTGGAAATGAAGTAAAACTATTTGCAGGTGATATCATTTCATATATATAGAGAACCCTAAAGACTCCACCAAAAGACTTAGAAACAATAAAAAGATACATTCAAGTTTCAGAATACAAAATCAAAGTACAAAACCCATTATGTTTCTAACACTAACAATGAAATATCAGAACGTGAAATGAAGAAAACAATCCCATTTACAATTGCAACAAGAAGGATAAAATACCTAGAAATAAGCTTATCAAAGTAGGTGAAGGACCCATACACTGAAAACTATAAGACATTATTGAAAGAAATTAAAGAAGACACAAAGAAATGGAAAGATAATTCATGCTTATGGATTGGAAGAATTCACACTGTTAATTCACATATTACCTAAAACAATACACAGATTTAAGACAATCTCTGTCAAAATCCCAATGACACTTTTCACATAAATAGAACAAAAAATTCTCACATTTGCATTGAATGACAAGGACCCTGAAGAGCCAAAGCAATCCTGACCAAAAAAAAACAAAGCCAGAAATATCACATCCCTGGACTTCAAACTGTTACAAAGCTACAACAGTCAAAACAGTATGGTATTGGCAGAAAATACACCAATGGAACAACAATAAACTCACACAAATATGGGCAGCTAATTTTTGATAAAGGAGTAAAAAACACAGTGGAGAAAGGAAAGTCTCTTCAAAGGATGGTGTTGGGAAATCTGGAAAACCACATGCAAAAGAATGAAACTAGACTGTTCTCCGACACTATACAAAAATATTAAAATGGATTAAAGACTTGGATATAAGACCCAAAATAATAAAATACAGTCAAACCTCGATTCTCAAATTCTCCCATCTTGAACAATTTGGTTCTTGATCAAGTTCATGAAAAAATGTCTTGATTGTCAAACAAAACTTCGGGTCTTGACTCAACCCTTTCGTAATGATTACTGTATCATCAGTTATATGTCTCCCAGCCAAGAAACAAAAAGGAGAAAATGCACAAGTATGAGTCAGTTTACCACTAAACCTCATGTTGTTAACATCTCAGGAAATTGCTGTGAATATTTTTTATGTGTTTGTTACTGCTTATTATTAAATACATACAGTAAGTCACCATGGGTCTTAAGAAGGTTAGTGATACCAGCAAAGTGAAATGGAAAATTATGAGAACAATGATAGAGCTTTAAAAATAAATAATTGCAAAGTGTGTTAAGGTCTCCGCGTGACTGATCTGGCAACCAAGTATGATATGGCGAAATTGACGATTAGCATAATTTTAAAACAGAGGCCATCAAGAATTGATGTTGCTAAGAGTGTGAAAGCGCTCACGAAACAATGATCACGGGCAATTGAAGAGGTAAAAAAATTGTTGTTGATTTAGATAAACAAAAAACAACCTATGATAGTGTTTTGGAGGCAATGATATGTGAAAAACTGAAAATGCTGCATCTGACCTGAAAGACACCCCTGGAATAGTTACTGGAAGTGATTCATTTAAGGTAAATAGGGAGTAGTTCGATAAATTTAAGGACGGAAGTAGCATTCATAGTGTAGTGCGGCATGGGGAGGCTGCCAGTTCTAACAAAGTAGCTGCTGCTAATTTCATGACAGAATTTCAAGAATACGTGGAGGCCGAGGGATTTGTTCCCCAACAAGTGTTCAATTGTGATGAAACAGGCCTCTTCTGGAAGAAAATGCCAAAGAGGACCTACATTACACAGGAGGAGAAGTCATTGCCAAGACACAAGCCAATGAAGGACAGGCTGATGTGTGGGAATGCAAGTGGGGACTTTATTTTCTGTGTTAATCCTCACCTGAGGATATTTTTTCCATTGATTTTTAGAGAGAGTGGGAAGGAGGGAGGGAGGGGCAGAGAGAGAGAAACATGGATGTGAGAGAGACACATCAATTGGTTCCCTTCTGCATATGTCCCAACTGGGGCTGAGGATGGAACCTGCAACCCAGGTGCATGCCCTTGACCAGGAATCAAATCTGAGACCATTTAGTCGCTGACTCAAGCTCTAACTATCGAGCCAAACCAGGGACTTTAAATTGAAGCCTCTACTTGTCTACCATTGTGAAAACCTGCAAGTTTTCAAGAAAAATTATACCATGAAAAACAAGTTGAATGTGATGTGGTGGGCTAATAGCAAAGTTTGGGTAATCAGGCAATTTTTTATTGAGTGAATTCATGAAGTGTTTGCCCCAAGTATGAAGAAATACCTCCAGGAAAAACAGTTGCCACTCAGGGCACTTTTTGTAATGGACAGTGCTCCTGCCCACCTCCAGGCTTGGTGGCCAAGTTGGTGGAGAAGTACAGTTTCATCACTGTTAGGTTCTTGCCACCTAATACAACTCCTCTCATCCAGCCCATGGACCAGCAGGTCATTTTTAATTTTAAGAAACTACACAAAAGCACTCTTTCAGAGGTGTTTTGAGGTGAAGTTTGAAACTAATTTAACCCTCAGGGAATTCTGGAAGGAACATTTTAATATTTTCACTTGCTTAAGACTCAGACAAAGCATGGGAGGAAGTGTCTTCCAAGACCATGCAATCAGCCTGGAAGAAATTGTGGCCTAAGTCTGTTGCTGAAAGAGACTTTGAGGGCTTTGAGGATGAGCCTGAGTCTGTTGTGGAGGATACTGTGTCTCTGGGCAAGTCCATGGACTTGGAGGTGGATGATGATGTGGAGGAGTTGGTAGAGGACCACAACACTGAGCTGACCACCAAGAAACTCCCAAGAGTTTCAGAGGGAGCAGCAATAGACGGCAGCTGAGGGGCTCTCTTCAGAGGAGGAAGGAGGGAAGGGAGAATATTTCTGCTTCACTAATCCAGGAAATGCTTGGGAAGTGGGGAGAAATGTAGTTTTATTAAGAAATATCACCCTGACAAAGAAATAGCAAACTGTGATAAACTTGGTCAATGACAGTGCAGCGTTTCACTTCAGGTAATTGCTAAAAAAAAAAAAACAAAAAAAAAACAGGCAAAAGCAAACATCATTATATAGGTTTTTAGTGAGACAGAGGCCCAGTGAGCCTGAAGCAAGTTCTAGTGGAGCAAAGAGGCAAATGAGAGAAAGAACACCAGAACAGCTACCAGACCATTTTATGGAAGGGCACTTCCCTTCCAAACAATAACAGCCCTCTATCCCTCCTCTCCATAATCAGTCATCAACAGCTCTCAACATTATAGGTAAGTTCTAGTGTGTGTGTAAATTTTCAGTTTTTACTGTACATTTCATTTCCTTTTTCTTAAATTTTCATTTACATTCCATGTTTTTGTTTTTAAAGTTTGTTTATAGATTAAACAGTACATTATATATGTATTGTATATAAGAAAGGTTAAAACGGTATCATTTGAGGGTCTGGAATGAATTCATTCAATTTGCTTCTAATGGGATAAAAAACAATTCCGTTTTCAAACATGGCTTTTTGAACAGCCTTCTGGAATGAATTAAGTTGAAGACCGAGGTTCCGCTGTACATACAAGAAAACCTTGGCACTAAACTTAGGCACTTTGTTCTCACAGGGGTTTTGTGAACTTGACCCCAGAGGCAAAGGAACTAAGAGAAAAAGTAAATAAATGGGACTGCATCAAATGAAAAAGTTTCTGCACAGGAAAAGAAACCACCAACAAAACAAGAAGGCAACCAACCTAATGGGAGAAGGTATTTGCAAATGATGCCTCCAAAGGGTTAATATCTAAAATACAAAAAGAGCTCATACAACTCAACAAAAATACAAAGAATGTGATTTAAAAATGGACAGGCCCTGAACAGATACTTTTCCAAAGAAGACATAGAGATAGCCAACAGATATATTGAAAGATGCTTAACATCACTAGTTGTAAGGGAAATACAAATAAAAAAAACCACAGTGAGATACCACCTCACATCTGTTAGAATGGCTGTTAATAATATTAATAAGACGAAATAATAAGCACTAGAGGGTATGCAAAGAGGGAACCTTCGCACACTGCTGGTGGGAATGTAAATTGGCGCAGCCAATTTGAAAACAGTTTGGAGGTTCCTCAAAAAATTAGCAGTAGGGCTACCATATGACCCAGTAATAAGGGTATCTACCCGAAAAATTTGAAAACACTTATTCATAAAGATATAAGTAGCCCTATGTTCATTGCAGCATTACAATAGCCAAGACATAGAAAGAACCTAAGTGTCCCTTCATGGATGATTGGATAAAGAAGGTGTGGTACATATATACAATGAAATATTACTCAGCCACAAAAAAAGATGAAATATTGCCATTTGCAACAACATAGGCAGTCATCCTGGCAGCAGCTGCAGCGGCTCTCAACTTCTCAGGCTCTTCTTCTGTCTCCTTTTCACTTCCAGAAACATGGCCTTCAATGTGGCTGTCTCTGATGGAGTCATCAAAGTGTTCAAGACATGAAGGTGCATAAGTCCTCAACACCAGAGGAGGTGAAGAAGCACAAGAAGGTTGTGCTCTTTTCGTCTTAGTAAAGACAAGAAGAGCATCATTCTGGAGGAGGGCAAGGAGATCTTGGTAGGTGATGTGGACTGGACTGTATATGACCCCTACACCACCTTTGTCAAGATGCTGCCAGACAGACTGCCACTACACCCTGTATGACACGACCTGTGAGACCAAAGAGAGAAAGAATGGGGACCTGGTGTTTATCTTCTGGGCCCCTGAGTCTTCATTCCTTAAAAGCAAAATGATCTATTCCAGTCTCAAGGATGACATCAAGAAGAGCTGACAGCCCTGGCCGGTTTGGCTCAGCAGTAGAGCGTCGGCCCGCGGACCAATGAGTCACAGGTTCAATTCCGGACAAGGACACCTACCACGGTTGCAGTTCGTCCCTGGTCGGGGTCGTGCGGGAGGCAGCCAGTTGATGTGTCCCTCTCACGTCGATGTTTCTCTCTCTCTCCCTTTCTGTCCTTCTTTTTCCTCCCACTCTATCTGAAGATAAATGGAAAAATGTCCTCGGGTGAGGATTAAAAAAAAAAAAAGAAGAGCTGACAGGGATCAAGCATGAATCACAAGCAGACCGCTACGAGGAGGTCAAGGACTGCTGCACTTTGGCAGAGAAGCTGGGGGTATTGCTGTTATCTCCCTGAAGGGCAAGCCTTTGTAAGCCTCCTCCAACCCCCTCCCTGGAGAATGTGGCAACCCCAGACCTGCCTTTGGAGGTTGCCAGCTGCCCCCTTCCTGCCAGACCTGAGGGGAGATAGAGATCCCAGCAGGGGGAAGGCAGTCCCTTCACCCAGGTGCCAGATAGACCCCTCACCCCTGGACCTTCCTCTTCCCTCACTGCTTTTGGTCTTCTGATTCAACTTGAGTTGGAGCAGACCAAATCCCCCAGGCACCCAGTTGAGGGGTGCTGTATTCTTTTTTAACAACATCCCTCACCTGTTTTTCCTCTTTCCCATGCTGTCCACTTCTAACTGCAGTAGTGATTCTCTGCTTATCTATGTGATTCTGTGTATAAGTGGGATGTTGTAGAGATGACCCCTCCCCACGCCGCCTGGTTCCCCTCCCTTTTTCTACCTGGTCATGGCCACTCGTGGAAGCAGGACCAGTAAGGGACCTTCAGTTAAAGAGACATACACACAAACATACATACACAAACAATAGCATAGATCGATTTTGAGAGTATTATGGTAGGTGAAATAAATAAGATGAAAAAGGAGCGAAACCACCCAGCCAGTGTGGCTCAGTGGATTGAGCATCCTCCCATGGACTGAGAGGTCCCTGTTTGATTCCCCGCAAGGGCACATGCTGGGGTTGTGAGCTCTATCCCCAGTAGGGGTCATGCAGGAGGCAGTCGATCAGTTTCTCTCTCTTACATCAATGTTTCTATTTCCCTCTCTCTCTCTAAAAAAATCAATAAAAACATACTTAAAAAAGAAAAAGATCAAAAACCATATGATTTCACTCATATATGTGAAACAAAACAAAAAGGAACAAACCAAACAAAAACTCATACATACAGACAGCAGAGTGGTGGTTACCAGAGGGGAAAGGGGAAAGGGGGGCCAATACATGATGACAAAAGGAGAGTAGACTTCTGGTAGTGAGCACACAGGTTGTACACCTGAAGTGTATATAGTGTTATTAACCTGTGTTATAAGGTTGTACACCTGAAATGTATATAGTGTTATTAACCTGTGTTATCCCAATAAATTTAATTTAAAATACAGATATGTACGTTGCAGCAAAAACATTCACAGCAGTAATGTTAGTAAGAAAAACAAAAGAGAAACAACTGAAAATGACCCAAATATCTTCACAGATAGATAAACAGATTTTGTTATATTGACCCAATGGATTATTATGCCAAGAAAATGTATGAATTATTGCTGTACACAATGAAATGGATAAATTCTGTCAATATGAGTGAAAAAACAAGGATTAGAAAACCATATACTTTGCTCAGAAACAAGTGAAGTTAATGTGTGTGTAGTTTGCATGTGACATGTATAATTAAACTATAATTTACAAACAGCAATAGAGGTATAAACTCAAAGTTTTTAAATATAGATTACCTCAGGATGGGGAGGAGGGGATGGGGGGCAGGGAACATAGGATAGAGGAGAAGCATACATAAATGGAAATTACTGGTAGTAGTTGGTTGAATGGTAGGTGGTTCAAAGATATTCAGTATTTTCAGTAAGATATATTTTCAGTAAGATATTATTATACTTTATGATTAATGGATTTTGCATGTTTTTTGCAAGCATCATATGTGAAGGCATATTTAGTCCGATGTTTTAGGGCTTTTCACTAGTTTGGATTTTTTTCCGAAGGATTATAGCAATGTGTTCACATGGTTAGATATTTCTGTAAGATTTATAAAAGTAAGATATTTTAACTAGTCATTTAAGACTGTTGTCTCTCTTCATCTTGATTTCTCCTTACTTTATTGTCACTGGCAGCACAGTGGCTTGCTTCAGGCATTTTGTGATTGGAGATATACTTAGTGCAGGTTTAATAGGATACATTGGTGGTTCACGGTCACAGGTGATTATTGCCTGTCAGCCTGATTTTGATAAAAATAGAGTCTCCAGTATCTGGCACCTGAAATATGTGACTAGTGAAGAAGTCAAGGATTGAGGTTTCTGAAGCCAGAAAATAGGGCGGGAAATCCAGTTATCTGATAATTAAAATTGTAAGTAGAGGATTTAGTTCTCATAGATTTCCAGTGAAAAGAGAACTTCTTTCTTGTTAGAAATATACTCAGTAACAGCATATTCAGTTAAAAATTCACCGTATAGTTTTCCTTTTTGTCAGGAATTCTGTCTTCAAATTAAAATACTTTTTGTGTTTATAGGGCACAAAGCTGTAGCAGTACCAACAATAAGTATGTCTTTGGGTGAAACCTACTTTATACATCTGGATTATCAATTTTAAAAAAGTTGTCCATGCTATAGAAAAGACTTGATTTATTCATTGTCTCTTTAGCAAATATTATAAAATTGTATTCATGAAGAAGCCATCAAATATGCAGTAATATAGGAAAAATAGATTTGTATATTGTATCAGGCCCTTAATTAATGAAAGTTTGCTATTTTTCTGGATTTTGTGGTGTTTATGCATACATGGCAGATTTTTCTAATTTGAATTTGTTGTGATTTCTTATTCTAAATAAATATTCACCTCAATCTTCAGGTCTCCTGAAACTATTCCTGATCAAATGATATATTAAATATATTTTTAAAAAATTTTTTTCTTTATTGATTTTAGAGCAAGAGGAAGGGAGAGGGAGAGAGCGATAGAAATATCGATTGGCCGCCTCCTGCATGCCCCTCACTGGGGATTTGGCCCACAACCTGGGCATGTGCCCTGACCGGGAATCGAACAGGGGACCTCCTGGTGTATGGGTCGACATTCAACCGCTGAGCCACACAGGCCAGGCTCATTTGTACTTTTTAATTAACTTCACCTTTTTCACCTATCCTCCCAATTCCCCTCCCATCTGGTAACCATCAGTTTGTTCTTTGTATCAATGATTTTGTTTTGTTTTGTTTGTTCACATATTTTGTTTAATACATTCCACATATAAGTGAAATCATACAGTGTTTGTTGTTGCCTATCTTGACTTATTTGACATAGCATAATACCTTCTAGGCCCATCCATGTTGTCAAAAATGGCAAGACTTCCTTCTTTTTTATGGCTGAATGATAGTCCATTGTATATATGTACTCCATCTTCTTTATCCATTTGTCTCTTGGGCGCATATATCTTTTAGAATTAGTCTTGTCAGATTAAGGAAGTTTAGCATTTTTCATACGTCTGTTGATTAGTGTGTCCTCTTTGGAGAAATCTCCCTTTAGGTGCTCCGCCCATTTAAAATCAGAGTGTTTGCCTTTTTTTTTTTTTTTTTTTTTTTTTTAGTGTTAATTACTTATATATTTTGGATATTAGCCCCTTACTGAATATATCATGGGCAATATCTTCTCCTATTTAATAGGTCTTTTAGTTTTGTTGATAGTTTCATTCACTATGCAAAACCTTTTTAGTTTGATGTAGTCCCATTGGTTTATTTTTTCTTTTGTGTCCCTTGCCTGAGGACACGAAGTCAAAAAATATTACCAAGAACAATGTCAAAGAGTTTACTGCCTATGTTTTTTGTTTGTTTTTTTTGTTTTGTTTTTTGTCTTAGTATATTTTATTGAGAGAGAGAGGAAGGGGGAAAGGGAGATAGAAACATCAATGAGAGAGAATCATCAATCAGCTGCCTCCTGCATGTCCATTACTGGGGATCGAGCCTGCAACGGGCATGTGCTCTGATTGGGAATTGAACTGAGAACCTCCTGGTGCATAGGACCACACTCAACCAACTGAGCCACACTGACCAGGACTGCCTATGTTTTCTTTCTAGGAGTTTTATGGTTTCAGGTATTACATTTAAATCTTTAATCCATTTTGAGTTTATCCTTGTACATGGTGTAAGAAAGTGATCCAGTTTCATTCTTTTGCATGTTTCTGTACAGTTTGCCCAGCACTGTTTATTGAAGAGACTGTTTTTTACCCCCTTGTATATTCTTTCCTCCTTTATCAGGATAATTGGCCATATAGGTTTGGGTTTATTTCTGGATTCTCTATTCTGTTGCATTGATCTGTGTCTGTTTTTATGCCAGTACCATACTGTTTTGATTACTATAGTCTTGTATAGTTTGATATCAGGTAGTGTGATACCTCTAACTTTGTTCTTTTTTCTCAAGATTGCTTTGGCTATTCAAAGTCTTTTGTGGTTCCTTACAGATTTTAGGATTATTTGTTCTAGTTCTGTGAAAAGGCCATTGGAATTTTGATAGGGATTGCTTTGGGTAGTAATGGACATTTTAACATTGTTAATTCTTCCTACCCGTGAGTATGTATATCCTTCCATTTATTGTTGTTTCAGTTGTTTTCTTCAATGTCTTACAGTTTTTGAAGTATAGGTCTTTACCACCTTCTTAAATTTATTTTTTGGTATTTTATTCTTTTTTATGTAGTTGTAAATGGAGTTATTTTCTTAATTTTTCTCTCTGATGGTTTATTAATTGGTGAACAAATATGCAACTGATTTCTGAATATTAATTTTGTATCCTGTTACTTTAATGAATTCAGCTATTAGTGGTAATAGTTTTTTGGTGGAGTCTTTGGAATTCTCTCTATATATGTAGTATCCTGTCATCTGCAAATGACAGTTTTCTTCTTTCCAATTTAGACCCCTTTTATTTCCATTTCTTCTCTGATTGCTGTGATTACCACTTCTAAGAGCTTGTTAAATAAGTGGTAAAAGTGGATATTCTCGTCTTGTTTCTGATCTTAAAGTAAAAGCTTTCAGCTTTTCACTGTTGAGTATGATGTTAGCTGTGTTTGTCATAGATGGCCTTTATTATATTGATGTATGTTTCCTCTTTGCTGAGAGTTTTTATCTTAAATGAATGCTGGATTTTGTCAAATGCTTTTTCCACATCTATTGATATGATCATATGATTTTTATCCTTCATTTTGTTTGTTATGTATTATGTTAATCGATTTGCAGACATTGAGCCTTGCATCCTAATATTCTGACTAGAATTTTTGCATCTACCTTCATTAGGGATATTAGCATATATATAATATGCTAATAATTATATATAATTATATATTATATTAATATTATATTATATTATATTATATTATATTATATTATATTAATATTATATATTATATTAATTATATATTAATAATTATATAATAATGTCTTTGCCTGGTTTGGGAGTCAGGGTAATGCTTGCTTTATAAAATGAGCTTGGGAGCCTTTCCTTCTCCAATTTTTTGAAATAGTTTGAGAAGGGTGTTAATTTTTCTTTGAATGTTTGATAAAATTCATCTGTGAAGCCATCAGGTTCAGGACTTTTGTTGCAAATTTTTTTATTATTGATTCAGTTTCTTTAGTAGTTATTGGATCTGTTCAGATTTTCTCTTCTTGATTCAGTCTTGGGAGATTGTATTTTTCTAGGAATTTATCCATTTCTTCTATGTTGCCCAGTTTGTTTTCATATAGTTGTTAACAATATTTTCTTATAATCCTTTGTATTTCTGTAATGGCAGTTGTCACCTCTCCTTTTGATTTCTGATTTTATTTATTTGGGTCCTCTCTTTTTCCTGATGAGTCCGGTTAAACGTTTATCAATTTTGGTTATCTTTTCAAAGAACCAGCTTTTGGTTTCATTGGTCTTTTGTAATTTTTTTAGACTGTATTTTATTTATTTTCATTCTGATCTTTATTAGTTCCTTTCTTTTACTCACTTTGGGCTTTGTTTTTCTAATTCCTTTGGGTATAAGGTTAGATGGTTTATTCGATATTTTTCTTGTTTCTTGAGGTAGGCTTGTATTGCTATGAATTTCCCTTTTGGAACCACTTTGGCTGGTTCCCATAGATTTGAGGTTATTGTGTTTTCATAATAATTTGTCTTAAAGTATCTTTTAATTTCTTCCTTGATCTTGTTATTAACCCATTTATTGTTTAGTATCATGTTATTTAGCCTTCGTGTGTTTGTGTGTTTTTCAGTTTTCTTCATGTAATTGATTTCTAGTTTTATATCATTGTGGTCAGAGAAGATGCTTGATATGGTTTTAACCTTCTTGAATGTATTGAGAATTGTTTTGTGACCTTGTGGCAGGATAGTAAGAAGCTAGGAAAGTTCCTGGTCGTGTGGAATTGGGAAACTGAAACAAGAAAATTAAACAAGGTCAAACAGTTTGGGCAACTTGCAGCCAGCTTGTGAATTGGAAGACTTTATCTTCCCTAACCAAGGTGATACTTGAGAACAAATGGCTTATATGCTCCTCCCTAACCAGAAAATACATAGCTTATATCACCCTGGCCTGGGAAAATAGAGAACAAAGACCCTATTAAAGCCAGACAGACCTAAGATAAGAGTAAAACAGACTAAAGAACAATCCAAAACTCCCCTATATGCTCGTTTTGACACATTGGCATATTAAAAATCCACCTGGAAAGCTGATGAATATACTACTGAAACCCTCCCCTAAGATTCTCGCCTGCAGGGGGGGAAAAAAAAAAGGATAAAGAGCTCTCAGGACAAAGACTCAATGTGGGCTCACTCTAGAGCACACCAAGCCCCTTCCCAGGCATGAACTTTTCATTTCTAAGGGTCCTCAGGAGACTTGCAACTAGGGGAGCAATGGGCAGCGGCAGCTCTACCTGGGCTCACCCCCTGATCCTGTCTTCAGGGTCCCCTTTTCTCTGACTTCCCAGTGAGCTAAAGCAGCCCTGCATTGGCTCACTTCTATCACTGTGACCTTTACTTTCCAGTGAGCTGACAGCAGCCTTGCCTTGGCTCATTTCTTTCCTATAACATTTCTAGAGAACCAGAACAGATCACCCTCTGTGCTCTCCCCTGTTGTTTCTTCTACCCTAATTTCTTCCTTTATTTCATTGTCCCCAGCTTTAATAAACATACTCTCAAACCCATCTGGACTTGTGTAATCTTTCCTACGCAAAGTCAAGAACCCACACACTACAGGCCAGCCTTAGGCAGACCTGCTCTCCCAGTCAGCCCCTGTCCGGTAACAGCCTCATATATGGTGTATCCTGGAAAATGTTTTGTGTGCACTTGAAAAGAATGTATAGTCTACAGCTTTGGGGGAAATGGCCCTAATAATATAAATTAAGTCCATCTGGTCTATTGTCATTTAAGGCCTCTGTTTCCTTGTTGATTTTCTGTGTGGATGATCCATCCATTGATGTCATTGAGGTGTTAAAGTCCCCCACTATGACTATTACTGTCAGTCTCTCCATTTATTAATATTTGCTTTATATATTTAGGTGCTCCTACATTTCATTTATAGATGTTTACAAGAGTTATGTCCTCTTGTTGGATTGATCCCTTACTCATTATGAAATGCCCTTCTTTGTCTCTTTATTACAGTCCTTGTTTTAAAGTCTATTTTATCTAAGTAACCCTACCCCAGCTTTTTGTTGCTGCTGTTGTGTTTGCACAAAATATCTTTTTTTATCCCTTTACCTTCAGCCTGTGTGTCTTTTGATCTGAAGTCGTTCTCTTGTAGGTAGCTTATGTACAGGACTTTTTTTTATCCATTCAGCCACCCTCTGTTTTTTTAATTGGAGCATTTAGTCCGTTTACATTTTTTTATATATATAATTTATTTATTTGTTCTTTTTTTTTTTTTTGTACATGCCCCTAGTGGGAACTGAACCCAGGACTCTCTGGTCCACAGACCGACGCTCCAACCGCTGAGCCAAATCGGCAAGGTCATCCGTTTACATTTTAAAGTACTTGTTTATTGGTCTGTAGTTGTTGCCATTTTATTAACTCCTTTCTGATTGTTTTTGTAGTTTTCACTTTATTATTCTCTTGCTCACTTCTCTTGTATGTTGATGACTTTAATAGTGTTGCATTTGGATTCCTCTCTCTTTGATTTTTGTGTATCTCTTGTAGATTTTTGGTTTGTGGTTACCATGTAGTTTATATATACCAAGCTGTTTACAGCAGTCTGTTGTAACCTGCTTGAACACATTCTAAAATCACTACAATTTTTACTCACCCCTTCCATTTGTATGTTTTGTCATCATTTTTACTTCTTTTGTGCATGTTTTTGGGTATCCCTTAATTTATTGCACTTATACATGAGCTTTCTACGTTTGTCCTTTAAGCTTTGTTTTAGCTTTACAGTTGGTTGATCTACTGTATTTACTAAATGTTTTTTGCTTTGTGAGAATCTTTTTCTTTGCTATATTTTCTTATTCATACTTTTTATCTTGTTTTCTTAGAGAAATCCCTTCAACATTTCTTGTAATACTGATTTCATGGTGATAAACTGCTTTGGCTTTTTCTTTGTCTGGGTAACTCTGTATCTTCCTCAATTCTAAGTGATAGCTTTGCTGGGTAGAGTTATATTGGTTATAGTTCTTTGCTTTTCATCACTGTTAATATTTTGTGCCATTCCCTCTGGCCTACATAGTTTCTTTTGAAAAATTAGTTGACTATCTTATGGGAGCTCCCTTGTTTGTAACTAACTTCTTTTCTCTTGCTACTCCTAAGATTTATCTCTTTGTCTTTAACCTTTGACATTTTAATTATGATATATGTTGGTGTGGCACTCTTTGAGTTCAGCTTTTTTGGGACTCTGCAGTTCCTGAACTTGTATGTCTGTTTCCTTCACTAGGTTAGAGAAGTTTTCAGTCATTATTTCTTCAAATAGGTTTTCAATCCCTTGCTTGCTCTCTCTTCTCCTTCAGGTGCTCCTATGATATGAATGTGGGTATGCTTGATATTTTCCCAGAGAGCCCTTAAACTATCCTCATTTTTTTCCATTAATTTTCTTTTAGCTGTTCTGATTAGGTGTTTTCCATTACCATGTCTCCAGATCGCTGATTTGATCCTCTGCTTCATCTAATCTGCTATTGATTCTAATATATTCTTCATTTCTGACTCTTTTTTTTTTTTATGGTTGCTATCTACTTTGTTGAAGATTTCACTGAGTTTATCTATTCTTCCCCTAAGTTCATTGAGCATTCTTATAACTGGTGTTTTGAATTCCGTGTCTGGCAGATTGCTTGTCTACATTTCATTTAGTTCCTTTTCTAGAATTTTACCCTTTTCTTTCATTTGGGACATGTTTGTTTGTCCCCTCATTTTGGCTGACTCACTCTGATTGTTTCTGTACATTAGGTAGATCTGCAACAATCTCCTGGTCTTGACAGAATGGCTTTATGTAGTAAGTGACTTGTGAGGCCCTTTGACGCAGACTCCCTATTCACCTTAGCTGTGTGCTCAAGAAGTATCCCTGTGTGGGTTGTGTGTGCCCTCCTATTGTAGTTGAGTCTTGATTGCTTTTGGTACATCAGTGGGTTTAAAGACCATTGGGCTTTCTGGCTTTGAGGACTGGTTGTGACTACAGCACACAAGTTGTTGTTTGGGGGCTAACCTCTCTCCCTCCCCACCCTCCCCACCCCTGGAGGAGAGTCTCATTAACAGGGACCTGGTGCCAGCCAAGTTCACCTTTTGGATGTGTCATTTGTGGAGCTGGTTGAATGGTGCTCAGGTGTGGTATCAAGCTGGCAACCAGTTGTGTTGTTTCAGGAGCCTCTTGGGAGGGGCGTTGATGCAGACCAAATTCAGCAGTCATTTGTGCCCAGCTTGGGCACACAAGATGGGTGCTACAAAGTGATCTGCTGGTTGCTGCTTGTGCTGGGCTTGGAGGTTCTTGAGAGAGGCTATGCTGTGATCTGAGGCTGGCTGCTACTAGTGCCAGGCTTGGGATGCTTTGGTGTGGTCACCATAATGTGAGCTGAAGTCACCTGCTACCTCTGTTGGGTTTCTGGCTGCTTAGCTGAATGTTATAAGCCAACACTGGTCACAGCTTTATAACAGGCTTAGAGCCACCTGATGGAAGTCACAATGCAAGTTGAGACCAGTCACCATTTATACCAGCCTTGGGGCTACTTAGCAAGAGGTACAGGGCAGGATGAGTCCAGCTGCTATTTGTTTGCAGTTTGTAGGCCTTTCAGGAAAGTCCACAGCACAGTGCCACTTGTGTGAAAAAGCCCCTTGTAGTAGCTCAGGCCGGGCGGGTAAGTTGGGTGGGACAGCATCTCAAGAAATCACCAGGGCTGGGCAAACATTGTTAGCCAAATTAATAGAGAGCTCAGATTTGGCACCTGCCTGCGCCTGCAAGCTATGTGAGATTAAGACTGAACAAAGGAACAGTGGCCTGCCAGCATTTCCATCCCCAGAGACAGCTGCCCTGACCCCTGACCTTCAAGCACTTGCCCTGAAGCCAGTCAGTTCAGCTCCTCTCTTTATGTCCCTGGCCCTGCGCGGGAGCACAGAATGAGTGAGCAGAGTTCGTGTGTGGTGGTGGGGGGGGGGGGGGGGCACGGTTCACTCAAGAGGGACTCCTGGGACTAGTTATGGGTACTCCTCTTTCTGTCACTTTTGCCCTGGGCTGGTGAGCCAGGTGTGGGGCTGGCACCCCTCACTCCTGTGGCGGGGGGGGGGGGGGGGGCGGGGGGGCACGACATCCACAGCTGAGATATCCCTCTGATTCTTAATATCTACCCTGCAAGTGTGGGACCTGCCCATACCACATCCCTGCTCCTTCTACCAGTCTCATTCTTTATATACTGTATTTAGTTCTAGGACTTCTGTTCAGGTAATCTTCAGGTAGTTCTCAGTGCTGGTTGTTGAATAAGTTAGTTATAATTTTGATGTGATAATGGGAGGAGGCAAACATAGCATTTAGCTATTTCTCCATCTTAACTGGAAATATTGCAGGGTTTTTTTGTTTATTTGTTTGTTTTTTTGTAGTTAAACAATGATTTTATTGCTTGAGTGCATAGACAAAAGTATGCAACTAGGGCAGAGTCTGTGGATGTCTCATATGTCCAGTTGCAGAGGATTCATTTGGTCTCATAATATTGAGCCAGCCAGTGAATATGGATGGCTCTTGATCAAAATCAGACGGAATTTAGCATCCTTTTCCTTTATGTTCCTCTCAGGATGCTTTTGAATAGCAATAGCTTTCTTAATTAAATGGTAGAGATGCTCAGGAAGATCAGGAGCAAATCCTTTTGACTTAAGAATTCTCAAGATTGTGTTGACTGTCACTTGTACAATGCTATTTGAATCTCTCAGGATCACACTGATTTGTGACAGTCAACCCCTTCTTGGCCAGTATGTAAATCTGCTGTTTCACATCATTACAAGTCAACTTCAGCCAGGTGGGGATGCTGTAGTGTCAGGGCAGAGCTGACTAGGACAGGCCCTTCCTGGGAGCATGCACATGACACATGATGGCAGCAGACAAGCCGCAAAAAAGAGCAATATTCTTTTCTTTGAAACCATTTACCTGTCCATGGTTTAGATCAAAGTTGATGTGGACACTGAGAGATAAATACTAAAATATTTCTTTGCTGTGTAATATGAGAAACAATCAAGAATTAAGTATTGTAAAACCTAAAGTGCTTTTCTTATTTTAACTGGCATCATGTTGTGTATCTTAGTGCTCATTTTATACTCGTGACTATTGGGAATTACTCCTGCAGTTCCATTTATTTTGAAAATGTGAATCTTAGGAAAGCTTTAAAAAGTGCCACTATGTGCCCTGGTCGCTTTGGCTCTGTGGTTAGACCGTCGGCCCACAGACCAATGAGTCACAGGTTTGATTCCAGTCAAGGGCACGTACCTTGGTCATGGTTCATCCCCAGCCCTGATCGGGAAGCAGCCAGTTGATGTGTCCCTCTCATATCGATGTTTCTCTCTCTCTCCCTCTCTCCCACTCTATCTGAAGATGAAGGGAAAAGTATCCTCGGGTGAGGATTAAAAAAAAAAAAAGTGCCACTATGTGTAGAAAATGGAATGTTCTCTACAAAACATTGTTTTATGTTTTTATGAACAAATGCATCTTAATCTTAGATTATCTGAAGTATGGCTTGCTTAGATTATTTAAACCAGAAGTTAATGGTTATAGCAGTGAAATATAAAAAGTGGCCAGATAAATTATCAGACTTAGTAACAAGTAGAGGCTTACTGGCAATATAAATTTTTAATTTATATAGTAGATTTATAGAAAGAAATTGAAGTTATTTGTATATCTTAGTAACACGTGTTTTCAATAAAAATAATTATCTAATGAAGAGATAGTCTCAACATTGTTTTAAATAATTGTTAGCTTTGTCTGCTGGAGAAATGCATTTAAATATGGTATCTTAAATTCTAGGATATGAAAGATGGCAAGTCCAGATAGAAGTAAACGGAAGATATTAAAAGCCAGAAAAACAATGCCTACCAGTTGCCGGAAACAAATAGAAATCCTTAATAAGTCAAAGAATATTGAAGCACTGAAAACAGCAGTTGGGAATAATGTGTCAAGTGAAAATCAGAATTCAAGTGTTGGTGTCATAAATAACAAATGTAGACATTCTGAATATGATGCTTCCTCATTGGACTCTAACAAAAATTCAGCATGCTCACAAAAAAATAAAGTTTTTTCTCAGAATTTAATAGAACCACTAGAATTTGATTTGGAAACAAGATTGCAGTACATTGAAGAACAAGTTGTATGCCCTTACCAAAAGCCAAGTAAATCAAAAGAATCTCCCAGGAAACTATCTATACAAGAGGCAAAAGATTCACACAACACTTCTGAGAACTGTAACAAGACAAATGTAACAGGATCCTTTTTAGAACAACACAAAGAGGATTGTAATCTGAAATCCATTAGTAATCCCTGTAGTATATTGAGTGGTATAGTTCTAATGCCAAATTCTACAGTAATCAATACCTTGAATGATAACAGAATTGACAAGATGGTTTCCCATTTAGAAATAAACTCCAATTCTGCATCATATGATAAAAGGCAAAATGACATTTTGATTTTAAGTTCAGACACCTATTTTGTGCCTGTTGATAGAATACCTACGGCAGTGAATTCAGTCATTTCTAGTACTGCTGACAGTTTGAAAGGTGAAGAATCCTGTAGAACCTGTTATTCCAGCATTTTAAATGGTGAAAATACAGACTCAACATGGTTGTCATCACTTGACACAGATAGTAATAACAGTAAGTGTATACTTGTACACCTTTTGGGGAAATCAGAATAATCACTTTCTTTTGGGGAATTGTATTGTCTCAGATATAGAAACAGTACATACAGGGTGGGGCAAAAGTAGGTTTATAGTTGCTCATATGGAAAAAATACAATAATAAATAATTATATAGGAATAAACTGTTTCATGTACTCACAAATGTAAACCTACTTTTGCCATACCCTGCATAGATAAGTAAACAATGACAGTAATTTGAGTATCTTGTTTCTGAACCATTCTTGGTGGGAAGGGGAAATGGTATCTTCTATATCCAAAGGGAAGTAAATTCTGTCAAGAAATCAGTCACTTTTCCTTGAGAGTACAGAAAAATCAAAAGGTGGTTTATGGCATTTGGTTTATTCATCTACGTATTTTTTTTATTTTGATGTTTTATTTATTAGATAAATAGGAAGCTAGTTGAAAGAGAGGGTGAATTTTTAAATTGTTGATGAACCTATTTTTGTTTTCATAGAATTGACCTGTAAATCATATGCCAAATATGAGATGATCAATAATAAGAATATATACACATATATATATATACACACACATACATGTATGTGTGTAGAGTGAGAGAAATGCATAAAATCATTAAAATACCTAACGTATATTTCATTAGAAATAGAATGTTTTTGTAGGTTAATGAAATATAAGAAAAAACTGATTTTATAGGATAAATTTTGTGTTCTTGTTTAGGCTACAGACAGATCATTTAACAAGATGAATTTTAAATTGGTAAAAAATAAGATCTATTAAAAATATGTAGAACTGCCTAAGTAACAGTGTCTATAAAAATATTGTAACTACTTAAGTAACTGTAAATAGAAGGGTAAATGCTATAGTTTATTCAGTTATTTTTTTCAGTATTAAATAAATATTAAATGTGTATTAAATAGGGTTGAAGGGAAAGTATATCTGAGACCAGAACCCTACATAGGATATATATTTTTTAGATTTTTGCAATATTTTATACAATTGCATTTTCTAAAAATGCTGCCAATGGTCACATTTTAGTTTTTTCTTTGCTTAGAGGGTCCCTAAATTAGAGAATTGCCCTGTTTCCTTCATTAGAAGGAATATTTTTATCTCTTATCTTTCCGTCTCCCTAAGGCCATAATCAAAAGAAGAGGATGTTTTCAGAAAACAAAGAAAATGTTAAGCGCATGAAAACTTCAGAGCAAATTAATGAAAATATTTGTGTAGCTCTGGAAAAGCAAACAGCATTGCTGGAACAGGTAAAATATTGGGACTTAAATATTTGCTTCAGAAACTTTTACTTTTGATTAGTAAAAAATGGTAAAAGTTAATCTTCACAGTAACCTAGTATAGATGACTTGCACTTGATGTAAAGCAGGTACATGAAAACTGAATTAGCATATGGAGGTATTAGGAGAAGATAATTATTTACATTACCAAACTAACTCTAGTTTCTTGAGAATGATCTTATGCAGAGTAACCTAGATAGAGTGCTGTGGTAGAAAGAGAATGGGCTTTTCATTTAATATTACATTCAAATTTTCTTGTGAGTCGGATACTGCATGACCTTGAGCTTTGCTGAAAAATCTACTTTGTACTGGTCATGGGGTTCTTTGGTCTGCATTTATAGCTGTTTGTAGACATTATCACAATTGATCACTATTTCATGGACTCAGACAACCCAGAAGGTCATTGCAAAGTCCTGTTACATTCAAGTTTACTTGCCCTAATTTCCAAGTTTACACAGATCTGCTGTATTATCTGACATTTTACTTGATAGTATCATTAAATGCATGTTTTGCTTTCATTTTCGCCTGATTTCATCTCATAGTATTACAATTTCCATATATGTCTGATCAACTCTGAGTTTAAGTGTAGTGAGCTTCAGTTTAGTAGGTCCTGTTTTGATCATCTTGTTTTGTTATTTTACTGTATTTACCACTAGAATGCCACAACTAAAAGTCATTAAGTAGTAAATTAATGCCTGTGAGCTGTAATGAAACAAAAATGTCCCAATTCGAACTATCCTGCTAACTGTGTCAGAAACAAAAACACTACTGGTTTCTAAAAGAGACCGTTGCAGTATAGTTACATACTATACGAATGTGTATTCACATAATACCTGGAAGCCTTTTTGAAAGACGGAAGCAGAACCAGCTTAACAGATGAGACAGTCAGCAGTTTTTCCCTTTCTACCTCTTGTTTTCTTCCAGGAAGACCAAAAGAGACACTAATAAAAAATATGTAAATATTCTGTTGTTTGCAGGGAAGGGTTAGCAGAATTATGGTAAGCATGGATCTAGTTTAGGAAAAAGGTTGAGTATTATAGTTGTGTCTTATTCCCAGTAATTAGTGCAGGGTCAGAACAGAAGAAAAACTGCTGAAGGTTTCAAGGTTTCTTCCCCCATTTCTGGAACAGGCACAGATGTGCCTGGGTTTCTTCTCCTTATCTCTGGAACGTGCCTGCCAGACCAGACACTGGCGTGCCTGCCGGACACATCCTACACAGGCAGAATGAAGACATTGTAATGGCTGGATAAGTTTGATAAGACCCCGGACCTAGAGGCTCTAAACATCTACCCTATATAAGCAGACCCCTCTTCGTAGTTCAGGGCTAACGCCATTTTTTGACTCAACCTGTCTGCCTTGCAAATACCCTAAATGAAGTTCTGTTCCTGCATCACTTGGGCCTCATGTGTTCCTCCCTCGGTGATCTTACAATTAGTAGCTGAATTGAGAAATAAGGTCTGATATGGATATATAAAGACAAAATTTAATCTTTGAAAGTTTCAATTTCACTGGCATGGAAAAATCAAGGTTTTCATTTGCTGTTATCTTCCTCACAAAATAGTTGGTCCAAGTTGACACAGAAAATAGTCCTTCCCAGTGACATTTAGGGAATGTAGTTTATTTTATCTTCCCTCCCATTCCCTACCTGGAATGTCTTGCACATTCTATAGAGGCAACTTGGGTTTTAGCTAATTCCTATCTTTTTACCTACCTCTAAATAGCTAGGCTAGCTTACTCTCACTTAATATTTTGATTCCTGTCCAAACAGTAAACTTTCTAAACCACATCTGTTTGTTTTTCTTGTTTGAATCCTAGTGGAATAGGGCCTCCCATTCTGACATTGTTCTTCCCTACTGAGAGAGTTCTGGAGCTGTTGACTCTTCTTTTGATATTTCATAAAGATCTTCTTGGCTTAGTTGGTTCCAATTAAATTACTGAAGTAGAGGGGTTTTTCTTCTAAAATCCAAGTTAGTCACTCAACCCACTGTCTTAGATAGTTGAGGCGCATTGGGAATATATACGATGTCCCAAAAAAGTGTAATTATAAAGCCAGTGTTTATTAAAATATATTTCATTCTCAAAATGTAATAAAATCTACAGCCACTCTCTATACATTTTTGGGGGACATCCTGTATAATTGCCAGTCTTTCTTCAATCTTTAGACCACTTTGTCTGCCAGCTGCAAATTGTACCTAGGACTTCCTTCTGATGTTATAATTTGAACACATTACTACTGGCAGAAGACATTCATGAGATATTTGGTGGAGGTTATTATGTCTGTCTTCTGTATGAGGAACAACACTACTAAATGAAAACAAATGTACAATTTCACCAAGGGGAATCTACCCCTTGGTGGGCATTTAATCAAGTTATCAGAGTCTGCTTCCATCTGAATCACCAGGAGTACTTGTTTAAATTCTGGTTTCTTGAGTTCACTAATAATCAAAGACTGTTGTTTTAGGCTGCTCTTTTCTCAAACTTAACAGATAAGAATCATTAGTGATACTTGTTAATTATACAACTTTCCAGCCCCCTTTCCGGGAAATTCTATTTGATGAATTCAGGGGAGGGCCTAGGAATTTGTGACTTTTTTTTTTTTTTTTTTAAATCCTCACCCGAGGATATGTTTCTCATTGAATTTTAAAGAGTGAGAGAGAGACATCGGTGTGAGAGAGAAACATCAATTGGTGGTTGCCTCCAGTACTTGCCCCGACTAGGGATCAAACCTGCAACCTTTTTTGGTATACAGGAGGATGCTCCAACCAACTGAGCCACCTGGCAGGGCAAGAATTTGTGATTTTTAATAAGTATGCCATGTAATTCTTCCTAAACAAGGAATTTTGACAAACACTGTGGCCTTTGCTTGTTAGCAAAACAGTATTACCATATTCAAAACACTTAGATATTTCTCCAAGGTTCATCTGGGTATGAACTGCACATATTGACCTCAGCCAGTGAACTTGCAAGGTGCAATAATCTATAAGCATGCATGGATGGCAGGTAATGGCTATCAGTAAAAATAGTGTGTGTTTCTGAACATTTTACATAACACATTTTAAGTAGTGATTAATCAAATATTTAAAAGTTGTGAAAATAATGACAATTGTGTCTAATAATGTTGAGAAACTATTGAAGAAATGTTAATGAAGCATTACAGAAGAAATTAAGTAGAAAATAGTGTTGAAGAGTAAGAACAATTGAAAATGAGAAGGAAAAACCTTGGGAATGATCAAATAAAATTACTGAATGTGACTAATCAGGTGATATCAGTATAAAAGAGTTTAACATAGAAACTCTATGTTCCAATTTTGAGCACCAAGAAGCAAGATATTATGGTAAAGTTGTAAATATTACTATTAAATACTTTAAATGTGTTATGGCAGGTTTTGTTATTAAGAGAGACTACCTAACTTATGAAAGTTGCTTACAAGACCATACACAATGAGTAAGTCACTACAGTGCATATTTCTGAATGTATGGCTAATCAGAGCTGTTATGTCAGTGGGCATTGAGATTAATTATGCTTCTTGAACACAGGCCAGTCTGTTTTCTAAAAAACAGATAATGAATTGCATCAGTGTTTCATGTTACAGCTACTATGATTTGCTAGAATAGCGTGTATTATGCCAGATAACATTAGTCACCACATAATTATCCCTGGCTCTTTTCAGTTTTAACAATAAGAAAGTCATCCCCTGAAAGACTATGCAAATAAAGGAGATTGTATTGTATATTTATTTTCTTCATATCAATTCAGTGTTTTCCATCTTATGGAGCTCTTTCACATGTTGTCTTTTTATGTTTTTATTAAAATCCTATGAGCGTCACTCATTCATTATTTTATTTGTGTACAAGGAATATGAAGCTCAGAGATGTTGTGACTTTCCAAAGGTCATATAGCTGTTTATGGCAGGGTCAGGGATCAAATTTTCATAATCTGCTCCATCTCTGCTACAGACCAACCAACCATTTTCACTGGGCCATGGTTTTCAGATATGTGGAGTTCCTTTTTATGGACTAATAGGTTTAAGTTATGATCATTGAAAAATATAAATGGGATGTAGACTTTTATTGTTCCTTTAATATGTAAGTATTATGGAATTCAACTGAAACTATAGGAAACTAAAATTAGCACTAGAATAATAAATTTATTAGGTGTGTTCTGCTGAATTTGATATTCAACTTTTATAAAAGTTGTATATTAATATAAATATAAACATAAAAATATAAAGTGTATTTTATTGGTTACAGAAAATCCAGAAAAGAACAAAGCTATTTTTAAGAAGTAAAAAATAAAATTGTTTTTAAACTTGAAACGTGGGGTGTTTTGGTTTTTATTTTAAAATTCTAGGTCAAACATTTGATTCGACAGGAGATCTGTAGTATAAATTACAAACTATTTGATAACAAACTGAGAGAATTGACCGAACGCATTGGGAAGACACAGTGCAGAAATAAACATGAAGCAATAGCTGATGAACTCTTCGTAAGTTTCTAATTTCATTTGATTTCATTTGAGTCCTTTTAGAAGGTATAAATTGGTGATATTTTATATGTTAGGAAAGGAAAACCATAAAGGCAGACCTAAATATGACCCCTGGCCACAAGCCTGATGTACCAGATTTCTATAGATATAGAATTCATTATATATCAGTAATATTGGCCTTTGACAGATACTTTTAGAAATATCAGCTATTCTGATATTGACAGGCTTAATATGTAGGCAGTTTCTTTTAATTAAAAACAGATTCTGTATTAGAGCTTGTATAACCAGTTTCATAGGTTTGGGGTGGGGTGGGGAGTATTATTCTAACATTACTTGCTGATTGGTGTTTCTACCAACATTAATTTTATTGTAGACCAATTAGAAGTTCAATATTTTTATCTCCCATTCTAGAATGTCATACTAGCATCCAATATGATTTTTTTTATTGAATTTAAATTGGTTTATAACATAAGTTTTAGGTGAACAACATTATAATTATCTGTATACATTGTAGTACACTTACCACCAAAAGTTTAGTTTCCAGCCATCATTGTACATTTGACCCCCTTTACCCATTTCACCCTCCTCTACCCTCTTTCCCCTCTGGTAATCACCAATCTTTTGCTATCTAAGAGTTTGTTTTTTGCTTTGTTTGAGTGAAATCAATACAATTTTGCTCTTTTCTAACTTACTTCACTTAACATAACACCCTGAAGGTTCATCCATGTTGTCACAAATGGCAATATTTCATCTTTTTTAATAGGTGAATAGTATTCCATTGTATATGTACCACATCTTTAGCTGTTCATCAGTCAGAGGATACATCAGATGTGATTTAAATCTTTGGCTTGTGTAAGAATTTCTCATTATTTTGGGTGGATAATTAAGTCTTACAAAAGTACTTTGGCAAAAAATTTTTCCTCCATCTCTATATGGTATATTATTTAGTACTCTAGTTTCATATTTATTTGTTTTTCTCTTTTTCTTTTAGGCAAAAATAGCGAAACTTCAAAGACGTATTAAAAAAGTATTGTTATCTCAAAGAAATTGTATGGAACCAAACATGTTATCCAGTAATACAGCCTGTAAGGTTGGTATAAACATATAGGAGCTTTAATAATTTGTTTTGACCCACATTGTAGTGGTTGGGTTATAAGAACTGAATATATTTCCAAACCAAGACAATAGGATTAAAAGATAATACATTGATACTTAGAATGTTCCTGTGACTTTATCTCTGGAGAAGACACCCATAGGTAGCCAAAAGTAAATGACGCTTGTATTACTTTCATAAGTGAGTGGAAGGTAATTTGTGATAGCCTAGACTGTCCGCCTCCCTACCATTTTATCATGATGAAATATATAATAGCAAAGTGGAAAGAATTTTACAGTGAATCCTTGTATACTCAGCACCTAAATTTCTAACTTTACTATTTTAATATATTTATTTTCGTTATATTATCTGTCAGTCTATTCATTCCCTAAGTCATCTTTAATGTGGTACATTCATACGTACAAATGTATTTTGTATCAAAATACACTTTGCAATGTAATAAATATATATATAACCCGGCCAGTATAGCTCACTGGTTCAACATGAACCCATGTACCAAGAGGTTGCCGGTTCCATTCCTGGTCAGGGCACATGCCCAGGTTGTGGGCCTGATCCCCGGTGAGGAGTGTGCAGGAGGCGGCCAGTCGATGTTCTCTCTCATCGATATTTCTCTCTCTCTCTCCTTTCCTGTCTCTCTGAAGTCAATAAAGTAAAATATTTAAAAATAAATATATATATATATATATATGCAATTTACAGTGTCCATATTATAAAATATTTGGCAGAAAGTTTTATAGCATATTTGAAAATATACAAAGAATACATATTGCATATATTAGCTATGATACATAAAAATAAATGAACACTAGTAAGTTAAGAAGTTGAGCCCCTCAAGTTAAGAAGTAGAATATGATCAGATTCACTTTGGGGATCTAATTTTCACTGGCTAACAGTGAAAGGTGTTAATTTTTGCAGGGCCACAGAGTGGCCTTGTATATTGTTATCTGATTCTACCCAGATACCCTGGGACTACATTTTGTTCCTTTTTTTTTTTTTTTTTTAATAAAATCTTTATTATTGAGAGTATTCCAGATGCCTTCCTCCTCCTGGTTCCCATCTCATCCCAGGACTTCACCACCCTATTGTCTGTGACATGGATAATGCATATATACGTGAAGTTCCCTAGTTAATCTCTTCCCACTGCCCCATCCTTCCCTCTGAGGTTTGTCCGTCTGTTCCATGTTTCCATGCTTCTATTTCTGTTTTATTCATCAGTTTATTTTGTTCATTAGGTTTCACATATAAATGATGTCGTGATACTTGTCTCTAACTGGCTTACTTTGCTGAGCATAAATACTTTCCAGTTCCCTCCATACTGTTTCAAAGGGTAATAGATAACTTCTATTTACACCTGCATGATATTCCATTGTGTATATGTACCACAGCTTTTTTATCCACTGAGGTACTGATGGACACTTAAGCTGTTCCCAGATCTTCGCTATTGTGAATAGTACTGCTCTGAACATAGAGGTGCATATGTTCTTTCTGATTGGTGTTTTAGGATTTTAGGATATATTCCTAGGAGTGGGGTCACTCCTAGGTCAAAAGGCAGATCAATTTTTAATTTTTGAGGAAATTTCATACTGTTTTCCATAGTGGCTGCACCAGTCTACAGTCCAACCAGCAGTGCAGTAGGGTACCCTTTTCTCCATAGCCTTGACAGCACTTGTTGTTTGTTGACTTATTAATGATAGCCATTCTGGTCACTGTGAGGTGATAACTCATTGTCGTTTTAATTTGCATCTCTGTGATGATTAGTGACTTGGAGCATTTTTTTCATGTCTCTTGGCCATTTGTATGTCCTGTTTAGAGAAGTGTCTGTTCAGGTCCTCTGTCCATTTTTTAATTGGACTTTTGTCTTCCTTTTGTTGGGTTGTATGAGTACTTTATATATATATATATATATATATATATATATATATATATATATATATATATATATATATATATGAAATTAACCCCTTATCAGATGTATCATTGGCAAATATGTTCTCACAAATAGTGGGTTCCCTCTTCATTTTGATGCTGGTTTCTTTTGCTGTGCAGAATCTTTTTAGTTTGATGTAGTCCCATGTATTAATTTTTTCCTTGTTTCTCTTGCCCTAGGCAATGTTTCGGTGAAACTTCTGTTACATGAGATGTCTGAAATTTTTCTGACTACGTTTTCTTCTAGGATTTTTATGGTTTCACGACTTACATTTAAATATTTTATCCATTTTGAGTTTATTCTTGTGTATGGTGTAAGTTGATGTTCCAGTTTTATTTTTTTGCATGTACTTGTCCAATTTTCCCAGCACCATTTATTGAAGAGACTGTCTTTACTCCAGTGTATGCTCTTGTCTCCTTTGTCAAATATTAATTGAGTATAATGGCTTGGGTCGATTTCTGGGTTCTCTGTTCTGTTCCATTTATCTATATGCCTGTTCTTGTGCCAGTACCAGGCTGTTTTGTAGTATAACTTGGTATCTGGTGTTGTGACCCCTCCTACCTTGTTCTTCTTTCTCAAGATTGCTGCGGCTATTTGGGATCTTTTTTGGTTCCATATAAATTTTTGGAGTATTTGTTCTAGATCTCTGAAATATGCTGTTGGTATTTTAATAGGGATCGCATTAAATCGATGGATTGCTTTGGGTAGTACAGACATTTTAATGATGTTAATTCTTCCTGTCGGTGAAGTGTCTTAATTTTTTTGTTGCATTGGTAATTGGGATTACTTCCTTAGTTTCTCTTTCTGATAGTTCATTATTGGTATAAAAATGCCATCAAATTCTGGGTGTTAATTTTGTATCCTGCTATGTTGCCAAATTCAGTAATTAAATCTAGTAGATTTTTGCTGGAGTCTTTAGGGTATTCTGTGTACAATATCATGTCATCTTTGAATAATGACAGTTTTACTTCCCCCTTTCCAATTTAGATGCCTTTTGTTTTTTTCTTCTTATCTAATCATTGGGGCTAGGACCTCCAGTACTATGATGAATAAGAGTGGTGAAAGCGGGTATCCCTGCCTTGTTCCTGTTCTTAGGGGAAATGTTTTTAGTTTTTGCCCATTGATTATGATGTTGGCTGTAGGTTTGTCATATATGGCTTTTATTATGTTGGTGTATGATCCTTCTAGTCCCACTTTGCTGAGAGTTTTTATCAAAAATGATTGCTGGATTTTGTTGAATGCTGTTTCTGAATCCATTGATATGATTATGTGATTTTTATCTTTCATTTTGTTTATGTGGTATGTCATATTTATTGATTTGTGAATATTGTACCAACTTTGCATCCCTGGAATAATCCCATTTGGTCATGGAGTATAATTTTTTAAATATATTCCTGGATCTTGTTTGCTAATATTTTGTTGAGGATTTTATCATCTTATGTTCATCAGGAATATTGGCCTGTAGTTCCCTTTCTTTGTAGTGTCTTTATCTGGTTTGAAATTAAGATAATGCTGGCCTCGTAGAAAGAGTTTGAAAATGTTTCTTACTCTTGGATTTTTTGGAATAGTTTGAGGAGGATAGGTATTAGTTCTTATTTGAATGTTTGGTAAAACTCCTCTGTGAAGCTGTTCGGACCAGGGCTTTTGTTTGCTGGGAGTTTTTTAAATTACTGCTTCAATTTCATCAATTGTTATTGGCCTATTCAGGTTTTCTGCTTCCTGATTCAGTTTTAGAAGATTGTATTTTTCTAGGAATTTGTCCATTTCATCAAGGTTGTCCAGCTTGTTGGCATATAGCTGTTCATAGTATTTTCTTAAACTCCTTTATATTTCTGTGGTGTCAGTTGTTACTTCATTTCTGATTTTATTTATTTGGGTCCTCTCTGTTTCTTGGTGAGTCTGGCTGAAGATTCAATCTTGTTTATATTTTCAAAGAACCAGCTCTTAGTTTCATTGATCTTTTGGGGGTTTGTTTGTTTTAGTCTCTATGTCTTTTATTTCCCCTCTAATCTTTATTATTTCCTTCCTTCTACTTACTCTGGGCTTTTCTTGTTGTTCTCTTTCTAATTCTTTAAGTTGTAGGGTTAGATAGTTTATTAGAAGTCTTTCTTTGTTCTTGAGGTAGACCTGTAGTGCTATGCATGTCCCTCTCAGGATTGCTTTCATTGTGTCCCACAGATTTTGGGTTGTTTTGTGTTCATTTTCATTTGTTTCCAGGAGGTTCTTATTTCTTCTTTGATCTCATTGGTATCCCAATCATTACTTAATAACATGCTATTTAGTCTCCATGTGTTTGAATGTTTTTGAGTGTTTTTATTGTAATTGATTTCTAGTTTCATGCTATTGTGATACGAGAAGATGTTTGATAGGATTTCCGTCTTCTTGAACTTGTAGAGACTTAATTTGTGTCCTAACATGTGGTCTGTCTTTGAGAATGCCCCGTGTGCACTTGAAAAGAATGTATATTCTTTAGTTTGAGGGTGAAATGTTTGTAAATATCAATTAAATCCATTTGATCTAATGTATCAATTAGACTTGCTGTTTCCTTGTTCATATTTTTTCTAGATATATCCAGTGATGTCAGCGATGGTCTCCTACTATGACTTTAGTGCTATCGCTCCCTTAAAGGCCTCTAGAAGTTTTTTTTAATATATATTTGGATGCTCTTATATTGGGTACGTATATGTTGACCAGGGTTATATCCTCTTATTGTATTGATCCCTTTAGTATTATGAAGTGGCTTGGTTTGTCTCTTCTTGTGGCCTTCATTTTGAAATCTGTTTTGTCAGATATGAGTATAATTATCCCACCTTTTTTTTTCCATGGATTATTTTTTCCATCCCTTCTCTTTCATCCTGTGTGAATTTTTTGTTCTGAGGTCGGTCTCTTGGAGACAGCATATATATGGGTCATGTTTTCTTATCCAGTCAGCCACCCTATGTCTTTTGGTTGCAGCATTTAAGCCATTTACATTTAAGGTTATTCTTGATAGGTACTTATTTGTTGCCATTTTTATTCTTTAATTATGCCTGTGTTCTTCTCTCTATTTCTTGTTCTTCATACAACAATCCCTTTAGCAGTTTTTGCAGTGCTGGTTTGGTGGTAAGAAACTACTTTAACCTTCTTTTGTCTGCAAAGCTCTTTATTTCACCTTCAATTTTGAATGATTGCCTTGCTGGATAGAGTAGTGTTGGATTCAGTCCCTTGCTTTTCATTACTTTGTATACTTCATGCCATTCCACTGTGGCCTGAAATACAGCTATTGAGAACTCAGCTGACAGTCTAATGGGACCTCTCTTGTAAGTAACTTTCTCTCTATTACTCCTTTAAGATGCTTTCTTTATCTTTTTTTTTTAAACCATTTTTTTCTTTTTATTGATGTTAGAGAGTGGGAGAAGGAGAGAGAGATAGAAACATCAATGAGAGAGAACATCGATTGGCCGCCTCCTGCATGCCCCCCACTGGGGATTGGGCCCACAACCTGGGCATGTGCCTTGACCGGGAATCAAACCAGTGACCTCTTGGTGCATGGGTTGATGCTCAACCACTGAGCCATGCCAGCCAAGCTTCTTTCTTTGTCTTTAATGTTTGCCCTTTTATTTATGATCTGTCTTGGTGTGGGTCTTTCTGCATTCATCTTGATTGGGACTCTTTGTGTTTCATGGATTTGTGTAACTTTTTCCTTCACCAGGTTAGGGAAATTTTTTGTCATTATTTCTTCAAACAGGTTCTCCATTTGTTGCTCGGATTCTTCTCCTTCTGGTACCCCTATGATGCGGAGTTGTTATGTTTCATGTTGTCTCACAGCTCCCTTAAACTCTCCTGCTTTTCATTAATTTTTTCCACTTGCTGCTCTGATTGGGTGTTGTTTTTCTATCTTGTCTTTTAACTCATAGATTTGGTCCTCAGCTTCTAATCTACTGTTGATTTCTTCTAGGGTATTATTTATTTCACCCATGTCATTCTTCATTTCCCATTGATTCTTATTTATGGCTTCTGCATCTATTTTTATGCTTATGTAGTTCCTTCTGAGCTCTTTATAGTTCTCATTAAGTTGCTTATAGTTCTCACTACATTGTTTGAGCACCCTTAAAACCATTACTTTGAATTCTTTATCTGACAAATTGCTTGCCTCCCTTTCATTTATTTCCTTTTCTGGTGATTCCTCCTTTTCTTTAATTTGGGGGTTGTTTCTTTGTCTCACCATTTTAGCAGTCCGGTAGTTGGGCCAGATGAGACGCACCAGGCCACATTGACAGGTCGGTATTTCCAGGGGTATCAGGTCATGGTGAGGCCAGATCTCGGATGTCTAGGAGTGTTGGCAGCTTGCCACAGCACTGGCAGAGCCAGTGGCTCTTGGTGGCAGTGGCGGCTCTAGGCAGCTGTGGCAGCGGAAGTGGGGCTGGTAGCTCTCAGCTGTGACAGGGCCTGTAGGGCTGGTGGCTCTGGGCTGGTGCTGAGCTGGCTGGGCCGGTGGCTGTCATCTGCTGCAGTGCCAGCAGGGCTGACGGCTCGCAACTCACTTCTGCAAGTCCCTCAGGGGCATGGTTGGCATCCTCTGGTCAGGTGGAGGTGTGGCAGAGGCCGTTGGTCCATCAGGGCAGGGTGTGAATATGGTGCTGGGTCTTGGCTGCTCCCTACTGCCTCCTCCCAAGGAGGATCCAGTGGATCCTCCAAAATGTCAGTGCTTTCCATCCCCAAATGAGGAGAAGCACTCTGCCAAGCATTGCACAGCAGCAGCCCGCAGCTCCCCCATCCAAACACCAGAACTGGCCCCCCTAAGTTCCTGCACTGACAGGCGGATGCCCACCTGCACTCACTCACACACTTACCCTCACTCCAGTCTTGCTTGCCACTATGTTGAATCAGTTTGTATATATATTTTTTTATTGATTTATAGAGGAAGGAAGGGAGAGGGCAAGAGAGAGAGAAAGAGATATATCTATATGAGAGACAAAAATGGGTCAGTTGCCTCCTGCACACGTCCTGATCCAAGATTGAACCCATGACCCTTTGGTTCATGGGATGATGCTCCAGCCAACTGAGCCACAGTGGCCAGGGCAACATAAAACATAGGTATCATTCAGTAGGGTTCAGTATCTGTTTGTATCTTATATAAAATTCAAATATATTCAGTATACATTCACTAGATTTTTTTTCTTGTAGTGTGTTTATTAACTTTGGTACCATATTTATGTTACTCTCAATGAATGAATTGGGATGTATTCTTTCCCATTTTCTGAAAATGTGTGTAAGATTTTTATTACTTCCTTAAATGTTTGATAGTATCCACCTCTGAAAACTATCTGGGTAAGAAGCATTCTTTGTAGGAGGACTTTTTCTTGAAAATTCAATTAATAGGTATAGGACAATTCATATACTTTTTCTTTCATCTTGTATCATTTTTATAAACTATTCTTTGTAAGGAATTTGTCCATTTTATCTACATTGTAATTCTCTATCACTTGTATTTTTTTTAACTTATCTTTATTGTTGAATGTATTACAGATGTTCCTCATTTTCCCCCCATTGACCCCCTCCTCCCCATTCCTGCCCCCCTCCTGCCTTTCCCCATACTGTTGTCTGTGTCCACTGGTTATACATATATACATATAAGTTCTTTGGTTTATTTCTTCCTACTCCCTAACCCCCCTTCCCTTTGAGGTTTGTCAGTCTAACAACCAATTTGTACTTCTTAATCCCTTCACCTTTTTCACCCATTCCCCCAACCCCCCTCCCATCTGGTAACCAACAAAAGTTCTCTGTATCTATGAGAATGTTTGTGTTCTGCTTGTTCATTTTGTTTGTAGATTCAATTGTTGATAGATATGTATTTATTGCCATTTTGTTTGTTCATATTTTTTTATCTTTTTCTTCAAGAAGACCCTTCAGTATTTCATATAATAATGGTTTGGTGGTGATGAACTCCTTTAGCTTTTCCTTGTCTGGGAAACTCTCTATATGGCCATCGATTCTAAATGACAGCTTTGCAGGATAGAGTAATCTTGGTTGTAGGTTCTTTTCATCACTCTGAATATTTCTTGCCACTCCCTTCTGGCCTGCAAAGTTTCTTTTGAGAAATCAGCTGACAGTCTGATGGGAACTCCCTTGTAGGTAACTAACTGCTTTTCTCTTGCTGCTTTTAAGATTCTCTCTTTGTCTTGAACCTTTTGCATTTTGATGATGATGTGTCTTGGTGTGGGCCTCTTGGGGTTCATCTTGTTTGGGACTCTCTGTGCTTCCTGGACTTGTATGTCTGTTTCCTTCACCAAGTTAGGGAAGTTTTCTGCCATTATTGTTTCAAATAGGTTTTCGATTTCTTGTTCTCCCTTCTCCTTCTGGCACCTCCAAGATGCGAATATTGGCACACTTGAAGTTGTCCCAAAGGCTCCTTACACTGTCCTCATTTTTTTGGATTCTTTTTTCTTTTTGCTATTCTGATTGGGTGTTTTTTGCTTCCTTATATTCCAAATCGATGGTTTGCTTCTTGGCTTTACCTACTCTACTATTGCATCTGTGTAAATTATTCTTTATTTCAGTTAGTGCCTCCTTCATTTCTGACTGGTCCTTTTTTATGCTCTTGAGGCCCTCACTAAGTTTACTGAGGTTCTCACTAAGTCCATTGAGCATCCCTATAAGCAGTGCTTTGAACTCAGCATCTGTTAGATTGCTTATCTCCATTTCGCTTAGTTCTTTTCCTGGAGTTCTGTTCTGTTCTTTCATTTGGGACCTGTTTCTTTGTCTCCTCATTTTGGTTGCCTCCCTGTGTTTGTTTCTATGTATTACTTAGCGAGAGGTATGGGGCTAGCTGAGACCAGATGCTGCTTGTTTAAAATAATTTAGGAAAAGCTGAAGTAGGATCCAAGACAGGCCAATCCTATGGTCAAGCAACTGGCAACAGTTTGGGTAGGCCTGAAAGTTGGGTGGGGCAGGGCCTCAGGGAGTCACCAGGGCGGGGCAAACAGTGTGAGCCAGGTAGCTGGGGGCCCAGATATGGTGGCTGTCTGCCACCCCAGGGAAGGGCTCACCAAAGGAACAAAGGCCTCTGATAGCACTGCCTCTGCAGCCCTCGCCCCAATGCCAAACAACTCAGTTCTTCCCCATATGACTCTGGTGTCTTTCAAGCTGCCTCCCCCACACTGGAGCCTGGAAGGTGGAGTCCGAGTAAGTCCATGCGCGGGCCCTTTAAGAGGAGCTGCGGGGGGCGGGGGGGGGTGCCTCCAGCCGCCTCAGCCTCAGTTCCCGCTGGTTTTTCCAGCCAGAAGTTATGGGGACTTCTCTTCCTGGCACTGGAACCCTGAGCTGGGGGTCTGGTGTGGGACGGGGATTCCTCAGTCCTCAGGGAGGACCTTCCCAGCCAAGGTGTCCTCCTAATTTTTTATCCGCCACACAGGGCTATGGGACCAGCCCGTCCTGCCTCCGCCCCTCCTACCAATCTCCATGCGGCTTTTTCTTCAATTTCATAGTTGTAGGACTTCCATTCAGCTTGATGTCAGGCAGTTTTGAATGATGGTTGTTCTGTAGTTTAGTTGTAACTTTGATGTGGTTGTGGGAGGACACGATAGCGTGTTTACCTATGCCGCCATCTTGACCGGAAGTCTATCACTTATATTTTTTCTGTTTTTTATTATTTTCTTCCTCTTACATACTTTGGATATAATTTGTTCTTTTTCCAGCTTTTTATGAGAGGAACAGCATTAATTTTTTAACCTTTTCTACTGGAAAACATTTAAAGCTATATATTTCCTTCTAAGCATGCTTTTTCTTAACACCTAAGCATCTTCTCAGTGCAGATATTGTAATATCATATTTGATATATTGTATTTTTGTTTTCCATTGGTTGAAAGTAATTTCTGATTTCCCTTATGGTATCGTTATTTGACCTATGGGTTATTTACAAGTATTTGTTTAATTTCCAAATATTTGGTACTATTCTAGGTATGTTATTTTTACTGATACCTAATTTCATTTTGCTCAAAGAACATACTATGTAAAATTTCAATCTTGATAGTCAATTGACACTTACTTTGTAGCCCAAGATATGTTTTCCCTTAGTGAATATTCCATGTATACTTGAAAAGAATGTTTCAAGTATAATGTTCTATAAATGTCACTTTTGTGTTAATTGTGCCAGGGTGGTTGATAGTGGTAAATAATGGCCCCAAAAAGATGTCCATGACCTAATCCTCAGAACCTTTGAATATCTTACTTTACATGGTATAAGTATCTTATAGATAGGGAGATTATCCTGAGGGCTCAGTATTCATAAGGTCCTTATAAAAAGGAATCTAGAAGGTCACAGCAGAAAAGAGATGGGACAATGAAAGCAGAGGTTGGAATGTTGCACTGAAAATGGAGGAAGGGGTTATGAGCCAAGGAATGCTGACAGCTTCTAGAATCTGGGAAAAAGGAAACAGATTCTCCCCTAAAGTTTCCAGAAGGAATGCAGCCCTGCTAACAATGTGATATTGGCTTGGTGAAACTGATTTCAAATTTCTGTTGTTTTAAACTACCACGTGTGATAACTTGTTATATAGCAGCCTCAGGAAACTAATACAGAATGTGGTACTAGGGTGTGTGGGATGCTGCTTTAACAAATAGCTAAAAATGGGGAAGTGGATTTGGGATAGGATAATGGATAAAAGCTAGAAGAATATTTAAGAGCATGATTTTTTTTTTAAATCCTGGATTGCCTTGAATAGACTCTTCGTAGAAATGTGGATGTTAAAGACTGCAAGTTAGGGCTCAGAAAGGAAATGAAGAGCCTCTTAGAGAAAACCTATATATGTAGTCATAGAGAATCTCTAAATCTTCATAAAAAGACTTGGTAGAAACGTGGACATTTAAAAGCACAGTTAGTATGGACTCTAAAGGAAATGAGGAAAGGGTATTCTTGCTACATTGTGGTAGGAAGCTTAGCTGAATTGTGTCCTACAGTGATAAAACAGAAAAACAACTTGTAAGTGATGAACTTGGATTTTTATTAGATTAACTGTTTTTTAGCAAAGTGTAGAAGGTTTGACTTGGTTTCTTGCTTTTTATAGTAAAATGGGAGAGGAAAGAGAGAACTCTGAGGAGGAATTATTTGGCAAAAAGGAACCAGGAGGGCTTGATTTGGAAAATCCTGAACCTATCCAGATTGCAAAAGACCCTAAAGTTGGGAGGTTCTCTGTCAGAAAAGCTTGGTCTGGAGAGAAAGCCAGTGGTGTATCCAGACAGGCTTTTGTTATTGCTTTGGAAAGATCAAAAGATCACAGTATTCAGTCACACAGAGAGCTCTTTGAAGAGATTAGGCATTTGAATTATCTTTCAGCAGGCATTTACCCTGTTTAGGTTCAGTGTGTAGGTCCTGGACTTCTTGGGTGAGCTATAGTTCAATGACAATTTACTTTTCAAAATCCCTGCAATGCTATTCTGGTTGGCTTTATTCTTCTGGCTCCACCGGATCTCCTGTTCAATTCCTGCAGGTGCTGCGGGGACTCCCCAGTGACCTTGTGTGGGAAGTTTAGAAAATGTTGGCCTGTGGTCACTGCCACAGCAGTAGATTGGGCCTGCAGCTGCCCCAGATATGAAGAAGAGACACTGTTGATGCTTCAGTAGTACACACTCACTGCTGTGTCCAGTATGGGATGATGGCACCACTGACACTGCAGTGGAGATTGGTTCCTAGCTGGCTTTTGCTAACATTGCTACTGCAGCCACTTAGGGCCACTGCTACCCTAGGTGTCAGGTAGGGACCCAGCTGACAAAGTTGCTGCAGGGTTTCTGGCTGCTGATTCTGCAGGTATGGAGTGGGAGACTAGCCAACCCTGCTCTAGGTTTGGGAAGAAGGACAGGTTCCTAGACTTTCTGGCATCCAGAGCAGGATATATAGAAAATAAAAAGAAAACTCAGGGAACTGCCCGGCCAGTGTGGCTCAGTGGTTGACCCATGCACCAAGATTCGATTCGATTCCCGGTCACCGGTTCAATTCCTAGTCAGGGCACATGCCCAGGTTGTGGGCCCAATCCCACATGCAAGAGGCGGCCAGTCGATGTTCTCTGTCATCGATGTTTCTATCTCTCTCTCCCTCTCCCTTCCTCTCTCTCTAAAATCAATAAAGGGGGGGGGGGGAAATACTCAGGGAACTCACTGTGGTCTTGAGGTCCCCGAGCAATCTGCCCTTTTCTTTCCACCTTTCAGAGGCATTTTATGATTATCTGTTTAATTATTTCCAAGGCATTTAGTTGTGCTTAGAACGGAGGAGCTGTGAAAAGTGAGTCTTTGCCACCTTGTCCTTGAATACCAGTATTTTTGCTATTGTTTTCCAGTGTTTGCACCTATTTCTATATATAAAATCTGTACATGTAATATAACATTTCAGAATTTTTCCTTTGTGCACCTGCATTTTTGTTCATGTTATTCATCAGAAAAGCCCATGAGTTGGGTAATCAGTTGATCCTTTTGTATTGATTAATATACACAGATATTTTAAATACTGAAAGTTCTCAACCAAAGCATGGGCCAAATATTATAGCTCCAAGTCTTAAACAAATCTCATTGACTAGAAGAGCAAGTTGAATTTTTATCAGTGCTTCTGACTAAATAGTCAGGTATTGCATGTTTTAAAAATCCTTGTGGCACTCCAGTTGAAAATCACTGATTTAAGTGTTTGTTTTTCCTTCCTGCCATTCAAGCTGGGAAGTTAATTTATACTATCATTTTTATTTCTCTGAAGTATTTTTTTTTTTAATCCTTACCCCAGGGATATTTTTCCATAGAGTGGAAGGGAGGGAGGGAGAGGGAGAGAGGGAGGGAGAGAGAGAGAGAGAGAGATAGAGATAGAGAGAGAGAGAGAGAGAGAGAGAAAGGAAGAGAAAGAGAGAAAGAAACATCAATGTGAGAGAGACACATCAACTGGTTGCCTCCCGCATGACCCTGACCAGGGCTGGGGATCAAACCGCAGCAGAGGTATGTGCCCTTGACCAAAATTGAAACTGCGACTCTTTGGTCCGCGGGCCAATGCTCCAACCACTGAGCCAAACCGGCCAGGGTTCTGAAGTATTTTTTAAATTCATTTTGACAGAACAGCAGTCATGCTCATCAGCTATTGAAACACATATAATTTAATATGTTTTGCCATCTGTATGCGAGACTATTTTGAGAACAATTTCTAAGTTAAATTGTACCTATCTTCAATTTTGTATGAAAGAACACAATTGGTAACCCTCCCCTCAACTGCTTTTACCTTACCCAATTAACAGGTTGCAAATTCAGAAACTCTGAATTTGGATAAGAACCCAGAGTCAGTTAATAGTCCAGATAAAAGAAAGACTTCTATAAACTCTGAACCTTCTAACCCTTCAGAAGAAGCAATTGAGAAGATTGATTTGTCACAGGATCATGATGAGGCTGTTTCTGAAAGGTAGGCATTTCCACAAAAATGCATAAACTTATTTATCTAAATATATGCTTGCAAACATATACTTTTTTGTTAATTAAACATAAAATAGCCTAAAGTTTCATATTTATAAGAACACCTTTTCTTATTATGAAGGAATGGAATTGGTTCTCCAAAGCTTTTGTTGTTTTAACAGTACTAAATAAAATTTTGAATTGGTTAGGTTTCCAGTTTTTATTGTAATGCTTTCCATCTTCAGTATGGTGACTGGAGTGATCAACTGGAGCACTCCAGTAGTTTCCAATTCTATACATGGAAAAGTCAAGACCCTATGAAACAGTGGTTTAAAAATTACACAGAGGAGTAAGTAAGACTAGAGAAAAAGTGCCTAAAATTACACATGTTGAAAGTAGTATCATGACAACTTCAAATTAAAGTGAACAGGTTAAATTATTTATATGATTGAGTCAAACAGCAGCTGAGACACCTTATCTCCAAACTAGTCTAACAGATTTGGGGTTTATAGGAAAGAACTACTTTAGTTTAACAAAGAAACATGATTCGTGCATTTTAATGAATAATTTTCTCTTCACTAGTGATTCTCATCTGTTTGGGGCTTTATATTATTATTTATTTATCCTTAACATTTACACTTTAAAATGTCCTATGGTTTTGTCTTTATATGTTAAATTGTACCTCACCTTTTAAAAAGAGGAAATTATATAACCAAATTAAGTGAATTAAATGATGGCCATCATTTGAAGAGCACACTTTTTCCTCCAAATTACTATGCATACCCAAGGATGCTATAAAAGAAAGTAGAAGCAGTACTGATTTATACCATTTGCAGTAGATTCTTGGTGTTTGGGAATATACATGCAGTTTTTGACTTGTTGGGGGAAAAAATTAATAGTTCATGATATTGAGGCCCACATTTTAGTTATAAGCCAGGAAGCTGCTGTGAAGAAGGCATTTATTTAGTTGTTGAAGGCAAGAGTTACATTTTAGTGAGTCTTTGTTATTTCCACTTGTTGATACATGTGCTAAAACTCATCAAGTGACAAAAAAAGAAAAACCCTGATGACAAGTGAAAAAGTGAAGACAAGACACCATTAAAAATAGCATTTATTGACTATGTCAAATCAGTGGCTTATATCTGTGATATGAACATTCCACTTTCGCTCCACCATAATGAACAAAGAACCTACAGTTTATGAAACTGTTTCAGGCAGCACTCTCAGCCATGATGAGTATGAGAATAGGTGATACAATATGTAACTTGACCATGATGGATGAGTCCAGTGGTGAGTTTTATAAAACATTTAAGGAAGAAACACCACCAGTTTTAAACTACAGCAGGTACTCGAATAACGAGTCATTTCATTTAACCTTGTTTTCTTATGTTGAGATGCTATAAGAATTTAGTTCTTTTGTGTATCAGTTACCCTATGGTAAAGTTGGCTTTGTTATAGTTTTTTTGCTTAAAGTCACAGAACCTAGTAACAATGTTAAGAGGACTTGCTGTTTTCCAAAGAATAAAAAAAGAGGGAATATTCTTCAGTTTGTTTTATGAGACCAGATGCTAAAATCTAGTATAACTGATACTCCAATATAAAATGTAAAAATTTTACAGAAATGGAAAATTATAATCTACTTTCATCCATGAAATAAATGCAGATATCTTAAACAAGATACTAGTAAGCCAAGATCAGCAATCCATAAAAGTTGAGTTTGTCCCAGGAATGCTGCAAGGTTGGTTTAACAACAAATTAATGTAATTTGCCAGGAGGAGAATCATCAGCTTACAATAAACGTAGGAAAAAGAGCATCTACAAAAATCCTAAAACAAATCTGATGGTCAAATATTGGAAATATTCCCTTTGGGATACAAACTAACAGGATGCCTGCTGTCACTACTTTAACATTATACCAGATATCTTGCCTAATGCAAAAATGTAAAAAAGAAAGAAAACTAAATATATAAAGAATTGAAAAAGAAGGGCCCTGGCCCGTGTTGCTCAGTGGTTAGAGTACTGGCCCGTGCACCGAAGGGTCATGGGTTTGATTTCCAGTCAAGGGCACATACCTGGGTTGTAAGTTCAATTGCCAGCCTGGGTCGGAGTTTGTTCAGGAGGCAACCAGTCAGTCTCTCTCTCTCTCTCTCTCCCCCCCTCCCTCCCTCTTCCTCCCTATCCCCCCTCTCCCCCACTACCCCCTTCACTCTCTCTAAAAAATCAATGAAAAAAATTCCTCAATAAGGATTAACCAAAAAAAAGAAGGAACAATAAATATTACTATTCTTGAATGATTCAGGGTATGTATGTAGAAAATCCAAAGGAATTTACAGATAAATTATTAGGATTAATAATATTTTAACCAGATTGCCAAACTCAAATCTATAAGAAATCTATTGTATTCCTGTATATCTGATACAAACAATTAGGAAATGAAAGTTTTAAGAATTCAAATAGCACCAAACATAAAAGGCATCTAGGAATACATTTAACAAGACATGGTAACTGAAGAAAATTACAAAACTTTGAGAGAGATTAAAGAAGAAGGTAGATAAATTTAGTGTGTTTATGGTTTGGACAGTGTAGTATTATAAACTGTTTTACTTTTGTTTACATTAATTTATAGAGTACCATTTCAATCAGTTTTTCAGTGTTCAATTTTATGGAACTTGGCAAGCTGATACGATTCTAAAATGTATATGTAAATACAGTAGGTTAAGATCCTTTAAGTAGAGAAACAAAATGGAAGGAATTGCCATCAAATGTCAGAACATTACAAGACTGCAGTGTATAGGATAATGTGATATTGCCAAGCAGAGCAGTGTAGCAGAGTCCAGAAACCTATATATATATATACATACACACACACATATGTATATGTGATATGTGATGAAGATTATTTGGCAGATCATTTGGGAAATGATTGACTTTCAATAATGATGTTGTTAATTTGCTATTCATATTGGGTGAAATATGAAAGAAATTGGATCCCTATGTCAGGCTATACACAAAAATCAATCTTATGAATTAAAGAACTGTCTAAAGGAAAATTTTGAAACTTTTAGACAGTAATATAGAATGTCTTCATGAACTTCAGATAAGGAAAGATTTCTTAAGATACAAATATTCTTGCTGTAAAAGAAAAAAAAAAGATAAATTTTACCACATTAAAATTAGAAATTCTTTTCTCAAAAACCACAATAAAGACGGTGAGTAGCCCGGCCAGTGTGGCTCAGTGGATTGAGCGTCATCCCATGGCCTGAGAGGTCCTAGTTTGACTCCTGGTCAAGGCACATGCCCGGTTGTGGGCTTGATCCCCAGTAGAGGGCATGCTAGAGGCAGCGATCAATGTATCTCTTTCACATAGATGTTTCTGTCTTTCCCTTCCTTTCTCTCTAAAAAAATCAATAAAAACATATTTAAAAAATAAATAAAAGATAGAAGACAGGCCATAGATTGGGAGAAGATACTTGCAGCACATATAACCTGTTGGGGACCAGTACCCAGAACATATATAAAGAACTTCAACATATCAATGAGTAAAAACAGATAATACAAAAGAAAAATGGGCAAAAGACTTGTACATCTATTTAACAAAAGAGGAATTCCAAATGGCCAATAAACATGAAAAGATGCTCATCTTCATTAGTAATCAGGGAAATGCAAATTAAAACCACAGTCAGATACCATTTCATGCCAGGTAAGGAAAAGTAAAACATTTTAAAATCTGTCAATACCGGGTATAGGTGAGGTTTTGAAATAAAGTCAATTGGTTTTATTTAATATTTTGTTGTTGGGTGAGTAAATTGGTATAGTATTTTAGGAAAAAATGGCATTATCTAGAAATTTTGAAGATGCTAGCGTTCCCATTCCTTGATATATATCCTAGCTAGACACATGTACACATGTACAATAGGAGATATATATATATATATATATATATATATATATATATATATATATATGAATGTTTATTAGCATTTTCCATAATAGCCAAAAACTGGAAGAAAAAAATGTCCATCTACAATTAAAAAGAAAAATAAATTTCAGAAAGACCATACAGTGGGTTTCTGTACATCAATGAAAATGAAGTAATTGCAGTCACATGCAAAAAATAGTATGATTCCATTCAAATGAAGTTCAAAAATGGCCAGAAAATATATAAAGTACATATATAATAGCCAGAATATATATATATAACTTAGGAATTCAGAGAGTAAGTCATGAAAATTAATACCACAAATGCTATTTTGGGAGGAGATTTATGATATAGGATGGAGGCACACAGATTTCTGAAGTGCTGATAATTTAAATAAAATGTATTTACCTGAGTGGTGGCTATGTGGGTGCTAGTTTAATTCATTAAACTGAACATGTATTTTTAATTCAATTTGAAAATAATTATCTATTTGAAATTTTAGATTTTTTATGTTTTATATAATCTTACTGACGTGAGTTCATAACTACTGTACAGTCTTACTTCGTGTTTTCTATTTGTCCCATCTGTTTTATGGTCCTTTTTCCCTATATGTGTCTCTCTCTCTTTATTTTAGAATTCTTGTGGATCTTTTTTCTCCTTTCTCCATTACCTTATTAATATACATCTTTCATTGTTCCTTTAGAAGTTTTCCTAAAAATCATGATATGGATTCATGATTCTAATATTAGAGTCTATTATGAATTGCTACTTTTACCATTTTGTAGGCAGAACTTAACCTTAAAACTCCATTTACTGCCCCCATCTTTTGTGTTTTCATTCATTTTAATTTTAGATTATTTTAAATCTCATAAAATAATATCACTATGTTGTACAGTCATTATTCAGAGTTACCCAAAATATTTACCCTTTCTGTTGTTCTTCGTTTCTTTCTGTATTTTCATCTTTCCATCTGGGATAATTTTGCTTCTGCCTGAAGAACTCCATTTATGTATGTATATATGTGTGTATGTGTGTATTTATTTATTTGTTCTTCTCAGGATAAATTATGTCAGTTATTTGTCTGAAAATACCTTCATTTTATCTTTATTTTTACAGGACATTTTAACATGGGTATTGAATTGTAGGTTGACAGTTATTTTCTTTCAGCACTTTAAAGATGTCAGTAGGTTGTCTTCTAACTTCTATAATTTTTGTTGAAAAGTTAGGCAGCAGTCTTATTGTTGCTTCTTTGAAAGTCATGTCTGTGTTTCTCTAGCTGCTTTTAAGATATTCTCTACTTTGGTTTTTATCAGTATGATGCTAGTTGTGAGATACTTGGTTTTGCTTTTTAATTTATCCTGATTTGGGCTTGTAGTCCTTGATTTTATGGCTCATCTTTCATCATCTTTGGAAAATGTTTAGCCATTATCTCTTCAGCTGTTGCTCCTGTACCATTCTATCTTTTTCTCCTTGTGATATCCTAATTACATGCTTCTCTGTACACTCTACCTTTTCTGTTCTCCAAGCTGGGGTCTGGATATTTTCTACTAACCTCTTTTCCAATTTATTAATCCTCTCTTCCGCTAGATTCAAGTGGCTATTAAGTCCATGTATTGAGTTCTTAATTTCAGTTTGTTTAATTTTCAGTTCTCCCCTTCCCTTTGGTTCTTTTTTTATCCTCACCTGAGGACATTTTTGCATTTATCTTCAGATAGAGCAGGAGGGAGAGAGGCAGGAAGAGCGAGAGGGAAACATCGATGGCTGCCACCCACATGACCCCAACCGGGGCTGGGGACAAACTTACAACCGAGGTACGCGCCCTTAGCCAGAACTGAACCCGGGACTCTCTGGTCCGAGGGCCGACGCTCTAACCACTGACCCAAACCGGCCAGGACCTTTTTTTTTTTTTTTCCCAATTGATTTTAGGTGGGGAAGTAGGGTGGAGAGAAACATCAGTCAACATCCATCGGTTGCCTCCTGCACACACCCCAACTGGGGTTCGAACTCGCAGCCTGAGTATGTGCCCTGACCAGGAATTGAACCCTCCACCTTTTGGTGTACAGGACAACCAACTGTGCCACACTGGCTAGGGCCATTGGATTCTTTTTTATACATTCAAATTCTCTGGTGAAATTCTTCATTTTGTCATCCATGTGTTAAACATTGTATCACTGTTACTTTCTGATCTATTTCTCAGGACTCTTATATCTGGGTTACTTTGAGCTCTGCTTCTATTTGTTATTTTTTACCTTTGTCCTGTTTCTTATTGTGCCTGCTAATTTTTATTTGCATCTTGGACATTGTGTATTGAAAATTATAAAGACAAGGCTCTAAATGATGTTCTCTTTCATCAGAGTGGGTTCACCCTATACTCTGGCACGCAGCAGAGCGAGGGACACAGCCTCTAACTGATTTTAAAATATGCCTACATATTCTTTGACATTCCTCCCTTTAAAAAGGTAGAACCACCCTGGCCAGTTTGGCTCAGTGGTTAGAGCGTCGGCCTGCAGACCAGAGTCTCAGGTTCAATTCCCGTCAAGGTTGCGTACCTGGGTTGTGGTTTGGTTCCCCGCCCTGGTTGGAGTCGTGCAGGAGGCAACCAGTCTCTCACATTGATGTTTCTCTCTCTCTCTCTCTCTCTCTCTCTCTTCCCCCCACACTCTATCTGAAGATAGAGAAATATCCTTTAGTGAAGATTAAAAAATAATAAATACATAAAAAGATGGAGCCTAATTCCATTTCTTGGGTTATACTTAGTGACAGCATATAGAATATAATAGGAGTGACAGTATGTAATTAGATCATAAAATACATCATAGCTTTCTTACTTTCTCTTGGATTGGTTGCCTGGGGCATGGTCATTGCCATGATAGCATGGCAACAAGCATAGGTTACTTGAGGACCAAGCATCCTATGTAGAGTCCCACATGGTAAGGCAGTCTGCCAACAGCCATGTGAGTACATAAGCCATTTTGGGAACAGAACTTCCAGCCCCAGTCATGCCTTCACATGACTGCAGCCCTTGCCAAGTTAACATCCTGACTGCAACCCATGGGAGATCCTGAGCCATAACCCCCCAACTATACTGCTCCCTATTTCATTTTTTCTTTTTCTTTTTTTTTTTATTAATTTATTTTTGTTACAAATGTTTCTCCTTTTTTCCCTATTGACACCCTCCTCCCCATCCCCCGCCCTGTCCCCAGCTTTGTTGTCCATGTCCGTCAGTTATGCATACATGCATATAAGTTCTGTGGTTTATCTCTTCCCTCCCCCTCCACCCCCTCTTCTGAGGGTTGTCAGTCTGTACCCTACTTCCACATCTCTGGGTCTACCCTGTTCCTCAGACTGTTATGTGTATTATATTCCACAAATAAGTGAGATCATGTGACATTTGTCTTTCTCTGCCTGGCTTGTTTCGCTTAGGATAATACTCTCGAGGTCCCTCCATATCGTCTCGAGGATAAGAGATCTTTCTTTCTTACAGCTGCATAGTACTCCATTGTGTATATGTACCACAGCTTTTTTATCCATTCATCCACTGATGGACACTTGGGCTGTTTCCAGATCTTAGCTATTGTAAATAGTGCTGCTATGAACATGGGGGTACATGTATTCTTTCTGATTGGTGTTTCAGGTTTCTTAGGGTATATTCCTAGAAGTGGGATCACTGGGTCAAATGGCAATTCAATTTTTAATTTTTTGAGGTAACACCATAGTGTTTTCCACAGTGGCTGCACCAGTCTGCATTCCCACCAGCAGTGTACTAGAATCCCCTTTTCTCCACACCCTCGCCAACACTTGTTGTTTGATGATTTGTTGATGGTGGCCATTCTGACAGGTGTGAGGTGATACCTCATAGTTGTTTTAATTTGCATCTCTCTGATGATTAGTGATGTTGAGCATTTCTTCATATGTCTCTTAGCCATTTGTATGTCCTGTTTGGAGAGGTGTCTATTTAGTTCCTCTGCCTATTTTTTGATAGGTTCTTTGTCTTCCTTTTGTTGAGTTGTATGAGCACTCTATATATTTTGGAGATTAACCCCTTATCTGATGTATCATTGGCAATTAGGCTCTCCCATACAGTGAGTTCCCTTTCCGTTTTCATTGTTGTTTCTTTTGCTGTGCAGAAGCTTTTGAGTTTGATGTAGTCCCATGTGTTCATTTTTTCCTTTGTTTCTGTTGCCTTAGGTGATGTATCAGTGTAGATTCTGCTGCGTATGATGTCTGAAATTTTGTTGCCTACATTTTCTTCTAGGATTTTTATGGATTCAAAAGTCACATTTAAGTCTTTTATCCATTTTGAGTTTATTCTTGTGTATGGTGTAAGTTGATGGTCTAGTTTCATTTTTTTGCATGTAGCTGTCCAATTTTCCCAACATTTATTAAAGAGGCTGTCTTTACTCCATTGTATGCTCTTGCCACCTTTGTCAAATATTAATTGAGCATAATATCTTGGGTCAATTTCCGGATTCTCTGTACTGTTCCACTGGTCTATATGCCTGTTCTTGTGCCAGTACCAGGCTGTTTTGATTACAGTAGCTTTGTAGTATAACCTGATATCTGGTATTGTGTTCCCACCTACTTTGTCCTTCTTTTTCAAGATTGCTGTGGCTATTCGGGGTCTTTTTTGGTTCCATGTGAACTTTTGAAGTATTTGTTCTAGTTCTGTGAAATATGTCACTGGTATTTTGATGGGGATTGCATTGAATCTATAGATTGCTTTGGGTAATATGGACATTTTAATGATGTTAATTCTTCCAATCCATGAACAAGGTATGTGCTTCCACTTTTTTATATCTTTATCTTCCTCTATTTCTTTTTTCAATGTCCTGTAGTTTTCTGCAAATAGGTCTTTTACTTCTTTGGTTAAGTTTATACCTAGGTATCTTAATTTTTTTGCCGCGATGGTAAATGGGATTTTTTTTTTAGTTTCTCCTTCTGTGAGTTCATCACTGGTGTATAAGAATGCCGTTGATTTCTTGACATTAATTTTGTATCCTGCTACTTTGCCAAATTCATTTATTAAGTCTAGTAGATTTTTGATGGAGTCTTTAGGGTTTTCTCTGTATACTATCATGTCATCTGCGAATAATGACAGTTTCACTTCCTCCTGTCCAATTTGGATTCCTTTTATTTTTTCTTCATGTCTGATTGCTGTGGCTAAGACTTCCAGTACTATGTTAAATAAGAGTTGCGAAAGTGGGCATCCCTGTCTTGTTCCTGTTCTTAAGGGGAATGTTTTTAGTTTTTGCCCATTGAGTATGATGTTGGCTGTAGGTCTTTCATATATGGCCTTTATAATGTTGAGATATGATCCCTCTATTCCCAAATTGCTGAGCGTTTTTATCAGAAATGGGTGCTGGATTTTGTCAAATGCTTTTTCAGCGTCTATTGATATGATCATATTGTTTTTATCTTTCATTTTGTTTATGTGGTGTATCACATTTATTGATTTGTGAATATTGAACCAGCTTTGCATCCCTGGGATGAATCCCACTTGGTCATGGTGAATAATTTTTTTAATGTATTGCTGGATCCGATCTGCTAGTATTTTGTTTAGAATTTTGGCATCTATGTTCATCAGGGATATTGTCCTGTAGTTTTCTTTCTTTGTAGTGTCTTTTTCTGGTTTTGGAATTAGAATTATGCTGGCCTCATAAAACGAGTTTGGAAGTCTTCCTTCTTCTTGAATTTTTTGAAATAGTTTGAGGAGAATGGGTGTTAGTTTTCTTTGAATGTTCAGTAAGTCCCCCGTAAAGCCGTCCGGGCCTGGGCTTTTGTTTGCTGGGAGAGTCTTGATTACATCTTCAATTTCCTTAGTTGTTATTGGTCTGTTCAAGTTTTTTATCTCTTCCTGGTCCAGTTTTGGGAGACTGTGTTTCTAGAAGTTTGTCCATTTCGCTTAGATTGTTGGATTTGTTGCCATATAAATGGTCATAGTATTTGTTAACGAGCCTTTGTATTTCTGTGGTGTCAGTTGTTGCTTCTCCTCTTTCATTTCTAATTTTGTGTATTTGGGTTCTCTCTCTTTGTTTCTTGGTGAGTCTAGCTAAGGGTCCATCAATCTTGTTTATCTTTTCAAAAAACCAGCTCTTCGTTTCATTGATCCTTTTAATTGTTTTTCTGGTCTCTATGTCATTTATTTCTGCTCTGATCTTTACTATTTCCTTCCTTCTACTTGCTGTGGGGTTTTCTTTTTGTTTGCTTTCTAGTTCTTTAAGTTGTGAGGTTAGATGGTCTACTAGAAATTTTTCTTGTTTCTTGAGGTAGGCCTGTAGTGCTATGAACTTCCCTCTCAGAACTGCTTTTGCTGCATCCCATAGATTTTGTGTTGTGTGTTCATTTTCATTGGTTTCCAGGAAGTTTTTAATTTCTTCCTTGATCTCCTTGGTAAACCATTCATTGTTTAATAACATACTATTTTAGCCTCCATGTGTTCAAATGTCTTTGCATGTTCTTGTTGCAATTGATTTCTAGTTTCATGCCATTGTGATCTGAGAAGATGCTTGATATGATTTCAATCTTCTTGAACTTGTAGAGACTTAGTTTGTGTCCTAACATGTGGTCTATCTTTGAGAATGTCCCATGTGCGCTTGAGAAGAACGTGAATTCTGTAGTTTTGGGGTGTAATTCTCTGTAAATATCTATTAAATCCATTTGGTCTAGTGCTTCATTTAGAATCTCTGTTTCCTTGTTAACTTTTTGTCTAGAGGATCTATCCAGTGATGTCAGCGGGGTGTTGAAGTCCCCTGGTATGATTGTATTGCTGTCAATTTCTCCTTTGAAGTCCTCCAGAAGATTTTTAATATATTTTGGTGCTCCTATATTCGGTGCATATATGTTTACCAAGGTTATATCTTCCTGTTGGAGAGATCCTGTCAATATTATATAGTGACCTTCTTTGTCTCTAGTATGGCCTTCGTTTTGAAATCTATTTTATCAATTTGAAATCTACTAGATATGAGTATTGCTACCCCAGCTTTTTTTTCCTTTCCGTTTGCTTGGAAGATTTTTTTTCCATCCCTTCACTTTCAACCTATGTGAGTCTTTTGTTGTGAGGTGGGTCTTTTGTAAACAACATATATATGGGTCATGCTTTCTTATCCAATTCGCTACTCTGTGTCTTTTTATCGGAGCATTCAATCCATTTACATTTAAGGTGATTATTGATATGTACTTATTTATTGCCATTTTTGTTTAGTGTGATTCTACTTTCCTTCCTATTTCTTCTACTAATTACAGCAGTCCTTTTAACTTTTCTTGCAGTGCTGGTTTGGTGCTAATGTATTCTCTTAGCCTTTTTTTTGTCTGGGAAGCTCTTTATTTGACATTCTATTTTGAATGACAGCCTTGCTGGGTAGAGTAATCTTGGGTTCAGGTCCTTGTTTTTCATGATCTTGATTACTTCATGCCATTCCCTTCTGGCCTGTAGTGTTTCTATTGAGAAGTTAGCTGATAGCCTTATGGGGGTTCCTTTGTAGGTAACCCGTTGCTTATCTCTTGCTGCCTTTAGGATTCTCTCTTTGTCTTTAATTTTTGGCATTTTAATTACTATGTGTCTTGGTGTGGGCCTGTTTGGTTTCTTCTTACTTGGGACTCGCTGTGCTTCTTGAACTTGAATGCCTTCTTTCTTCACCAAATTAGGGAAGTTTTCTGTCACTATTTCTTCAAATATATTCTCTAACCCTTGCTCATTTTCTTCTTCTTCGGGGACTCCTATGATGCAAATATTATTACGTTTCCAGTTGTCCCACAGTTCTCTTAAGCTGTCTTCCTGTTTTTTCATTGTTTTTTCCATTTGGTTTTCTGATTGGTTGATTTTTTTCTACCCTGTCTTCTAATTCACTGATCTGGTCCTCAGCTTCCTCTACTCTGCTGTTTAGTCCTTCCAATGTGTTCTTCATTTCTGCTTTGTCATTCTTCATTTCTTCTTGGTGCTTCTTCATTTCCAAATGGTTGATTTTTAGTGTTTCTATGTCTTTGCTTATGGTGTTGATGTCCTTACTCATGCTGTTGAGCTTTCTCAAGATCATGGCTCTGAATTCTAGTTCTGTTAACTTGCTTAACTCCATTTCATTTATCTCATCTTCGGTAGAGGTCTCTTGATCTTTCATTTGGGATCTGTTTCTTTGTTTCACCATTTTGGCTATCTCAGTGGGTTTTGGAGCCTGCCAAATTTTCCCTGTTGATGTTGCTGTTCTGCTGCTTGTGACTCCCTCTACTGGGTTTGGATGAGCATGGAGGACCCACATTAAACACTACTGTCGAATCTTACTTTCCTGGGTAGATTTGCAAGCCCAGCAAAGGTTAAGTTATCCTCTAGCTTTTTGCCTAGAGGCTATTATTCTAGAGGCTATTAGTCGTGGTTACTTGAAGAGCCTTGGGTTCTCAGTTGAATAAAAACCTCCCTCAGGTGTTCAGCATGAGAGGATTTCCAGAGCGTGGGGCAGATGCTGGTAGTTAATGAGCCTCAATTTGCATTTCAATGGCCCACCTGGGTGTGCCTAAATCTCCGAGGGAGGGGCTGCCGCCTCTCCCCAGAGCCCTGGGAAGAAGTAAGATGGCCACCGTCCTGTGTGGCCACAACTCATCAAAAGCTCTGAGCGCCCTCCAAATCCCGAGTATCCCCACACAGTTCCAGTCCAGTCCGCCCTCCCTCTGCCGGAGCCCAAGGTTAGTGGCTGTGGCTATTTTAGCGCTCTGTCCTGGCTCTGTGCTGTGGAGCTGGCTTGGGCTTTAACCCCGAGGGTGGTGCTCACAGCTAAGACCGCTGTTGTCCGTGGGCTCCCAGCCCCCCTCTCTCGCCTCCACAATCCTACCAGGATTGATTCAGTGTCCCTGGTTGTGTGGTCCTCACAAGCTGCTTTTCTGTTGCTTTTTCCCAACGATTTGTCTTTATTTTAGTTGTAATTCCAGTTTGGTCCTGGGAGATGGTCTGTGTAGCTTACATTCACTCTGCTGCCATTTTGGAATCTCTGCTCCCTATTTCTTTACCCACTATGAGACAATAAATGTGTATTTCTTTAAGCCATTATGTTTTGGGATAAATTGTTATAACAATAGATAAATCATACAAAATTTCAATTCAATAGGGAATTAAGCAGAACTGAAGCCAATTTGTAGTTTTTATAAGACTCAGTCTATTCTGATTTTCCCCCATTCCTATGGTGTAGCCCTGTAAGAGTTCCACCAAGAAGCCTGGGGTATTTCCTATGGCCTCCCTCTATTGCTTGTCTTGTATTCCAATTTTTATATCCCCAGTATAGTTCACTGTGATTTCAGCCACTTTCTGTTTGGCTTCTTAGTATTCGTGAATAGCTTGACAAATGCCTTAAGTACACCAGTGGCAAGTGTCTGGTCTACTCTATATCCTCCTCTCTGGGATCTTAGTTCTTCCACCACAGCTTTCTAATCTCGTCAAACAGATATTTTAATTTTTTTTCTCCTAAAGAAAAATTTCAGTATAGCTTTTCAAATTGTTCAAGTGTGTGTGTTGGGGGGGGGGGGGGGCGGCGCTATATCACAGCAAATCCACATAACAATTTATGTACTTTTCTATACATATAATTTATTTTTAAATCTTAGAAAATATTTAAGAAATAAAAGAACTTTTAAAAAAGAAATTTTGTTCCCCTTATTATTATAAATCTAGAGAAAGCCAGGTTTAATTGTTCTGTCTGATAGCCCAAGTATTGAAAGAGAATTAGTGCCATTACTAACTTTGTATAATTATGGTTGGATTTAGAAGTTTAAGCAATTTTCTTTATAGAATGTGAAAGGCAGTTAACAGCTGAGTTGAAGAAGCTCATAGATGAGAAAGCTTATGGACCAGAATACATATTTGATAAAGAAGTAACTTGCTTAAATAGGAAGAAAATACCTTTATGTGCAGTCATTTCCAAAGATGAAAAGTAAATGTCAAGGTCTAAGGCACTCACTTCACCAATGTTAAATGAAATATTAATATTGTCTAAAAAATGTCTTACATTGAATTTCTCTCGAAGAAATATTTACAGAGATACAAAGGAGAAAAAAGCAGTTACGAGCCATAGTATTTTAAGAAATTTCCTACTGTTTTGTATGTGTTCTTTCCTATTTATTCTTTAATAACATTTAATCTTGATTAATAATAAGCTTATCCCTCTTTTACAGATAAGCAAACTGAGGCCGATTTCTAGCCCCAAAACACTCAGCTAGTAAATGGAAGAGTCAGGATTTAGACTCAGGCAATTTTGTCTCTAGAACCCATGTTCTTAAACTACTATATTATTATAATATTACCTAGATAATTTTAATTACTAATTTTAGACACAGAAATTGTTCTCCAAGGCAAAATGCAAGTAGAAAACATGTTAAGTACATGAAAATCATTAGTGTCCTTAGTTTTCCTCCCAGATATGGTTCATTTAAAAAAGAGCTATCATCGGCAGCAGTCACTGGACCAGTTTCATGAAAGTTACATACCTTTAAATGCTCATGGAATTCTGATTAGATTCCAGATTTATAGATGGCTTCTTCCGGATAAAGATAACAGCTTTATACACACACACACACACACACAGTATTAACACAGTTATAACTCAGAATACCTACTGAAAACTACACAATCAACAAGTGTATAGCTTGGTGAATTTTTACAAAGCCAAATACATTGTGAACTATCACCCAGATCAAAAACAATACCAGCATCATCCAGTCTGGTTTGTGCCACATTCATAGTCACCAGTCCCACCCCTGCCACACCAAACTAAACAACCACCATTCTAACTTCTAACGTCATAAGTTGTTTATGTTTGCATTTCACCTTTATATAAATGGAATCATATTCAATGAACTCTTTGGTATCTTCCCACTTTTGCCCAACATTGTGTTGTGAGATTCATCCAGGTTGTTGCTTAGCAGCAATAATTTGTTCATATTCATTGCTATATAGTGTCCATCATGTGAATATACCACAATTTACCCATTCACAACTTGATAGGTGTCTGGATTTGCAGAGGGGGTAAATTATGAATAGTGCTGCAATGAATTACATTCCTGCTTACATGTCTTTCGGTGAATGTGCTTAACACATTTCCATTGGGCATTTGCCAGGAAGTGGAATTGGTGGGCCATTGGGTATGTGCATTTTCAGGTTTAATAAATACTGCCAAACACTTTACCAAAGAAATACCACATTACACTCCCACTGAAAGTACATAAGATTTTTGTTACTCCATATTTTTGTCAACACTTGGTATTATCTGCCTGTTTATTTTAGCCACACTGCTATGTTTATAGCGTCGCATTGGTATCACATAATTTGTAATTCCTTCTAATAATGAAGTTAAGCACATTTTTAAGTTTGTTAGCCATGTGGTTATCTTCTTTCATAAAGTTTTTCTAAGACTTTTGCATGTTTTTCTTTAGAGTTGCCTTTCTTTTCCCATTTTTTGGTCAGATGTATTTACTGTAAATATCTTTTCCCACCCCAAACCTTCCTGCTTCCATAAGAGTGTCTTTATGTAAATTGACTCTTTTTAATCTCAGTGTAGTCTTTTTCATAGATTCTTCTTTTCTGATGAATACTCTGTTTGTTTTACTTGTATTCTCTATCTCTCCTCAATATTCTTAAAACTATTAATCATAGTTTAATGCCGTTGTTTTAACTCCAGTATAGGATCATCTATTTCTCTTGGTGTCCTGTCATTTTCTGATCATTTGACTCTGTCTGTTGGCATACTTGATAATTTCTAAAAAATTGGTGAGGCTCTGAATCATACCATCTTCTTATAGTCAAGATTTTTCTCTCCTCTGGCAGAGCAGGGCTTGATCACCTAATCTACTTAGGGGATTATAAATTGAGGCTTGTTCTCATTTTGGTAATGCTCCTTCTACTTCTTGTTCATTCTGGTTCTTAAGACATAACCACCCATGAATTCCAACCAAGTATGAAATTACAAGAGGTGGAGAAAGAACCATTGAAAAGAAGAAGGCCAAACATTTCTTGGCAGTTTTACAGGGGTCAGACATTTTGCTCTCCCATTGGCTATAATGAAGAGACTTATAATCATGGAACAGCAGGTAGAATCCTTAGATGGATATAAAAAAAAAAAATTAAAAAAAAGGACTCAAGGAATCAAACGAATCCTGAATAATTCATCAGAAAACAAGGTCTAACACTATTTGAAGGGATGAAACATCATTCAACAGTATAAATTTTACATCTGATATCTAATAAAAATTTAGCAGGCATACAAAGTAGCAAACATAAAAAGGAGAAAACTGAAATGATTAAAGCAAACATAGAAATACTATGGTTGATGGACTTAGCAGACAACAACACAAAACAGCTATTATCGATATGTTCTTTGTGTCCATCAATATAGTGGAAAATGTGAACATGATGAGAGAAATAAGAGATATTAAAAAAAAAAAAAAGACCCAAATTGAACTTCCAGAGATGAAAAAGACAATAAAGTGAAAATTACATTAGATAAGACTAGATAATGTAGTAGAATAATTACTGATTTTTTAAATCAGTGAAATAGCAATAGAAACTTCAAACAAAAGCATAAAAGAAAAGGCTAACAAAGATATGAACATAGCATCAGAGACCTATGAAACACTATCAAGGAGTCTAATATCTATATAATTGAAGTATCTCTAGGCAGGGGTGAGGGGATCAGAGAAATATAATGTCTAAAATTTTTCCCAATTTGGTGAAAATTCTAAACCCATAAATGTAAAAAAAAAAAAATTTAACAAACTTAAGCAAAAGAAGCATAAAGAAAAACCACATCATAATCAGATTGCCGAAAGTCAATGGTAACAAGAAAATCTTAAAAGCAGCCAGAGAGAAAAGACATATGACATAAAAAGGAACAAAAGAAATAAGATCAGGAGACTTCTCACTGTAGCTGTAACTGTGCAAACTAGAAGACATCTGAAAGTATTAAAATGGAGAGCCATCTCTAAAACATTGAAAGAAAAACTGTTCGTTCAAGTTTCTACACTTGGTGAAAATATGTTTCAGACGTGTAGAGGAAAAATGGATTTTTCACACTAAAAAAAAAAAAAATGGTGCATTACAAGAAATGTTAAAGGAAGTTCTTCAGGCAGAAGGAAAATAATACCAGATAGAAATTTAGATCTATGCAAAGGTAAAGTAATGAAAAGTGCTGGAAATTAAATATATATATGGATAAATATAAAATTTTCCATTTATATATAGGGTACATGTGTGTGTATATATTATACTACCTTTTTAATATGTGGTGTGTCTGTATAAAACAATAACTTATCATACTATTTCTCTATAGTATTTTTATGTACAGGCAACAAGAAGTTGGAATTTAATATTTAAAATCAATACCATTTACAATAATAATCAAAGAATGATTGACATAGGGATAAAATTGCCAAAATATCCGTAAGACCTAATTTCGAAACTACAAAGTAGGCTTCAGATTTCTGGTCCAGCATGTAAGGAGTCATCACTCTATTCTAACAACAATGGAAAAGCTGAACAAACTGAAAATATCAACAACTCTTCTTAGATCCATCAGAGAAGTAGGGTCACAGAGCAAACCACTGCCACCCAAATTGGAGAGACAAACAGGCCGAAACTGAGAATCACAACCTACTGGAATTGGAACAAACCCACGAGCAGAAACCTCCATAAGAACTAGTGTGGAGGTACGAAAATCTAAAGCTCGGGGGGTGGGAGGACAGTTATAGGGGGACCCCACAGTTTTGTGAATTTTACCTCCAGAAGCTCTACCAGATCTTCAGGGTGAATATTGGAGAAAAATTCCCTCATGTTTCCAGCAGGGGGAAGGTAAAAGAAACCTTTTGAAATACTCCAGCCAGAGCTCTCTTAACACCGCCTGCCTTCAGGAGAAACTATTATCAGAGCTTGACCTACTTAGGGTAAGGGAAATACCCAACTCCTGTTCCCTCTAGTCTTCGGTGTGGAGGAAGGAAAATACCCACCTCTAACCCCTTCTGGCCAAACTGTCTCACCTAAGGAGGAGTGAGAAGGGGCTCCAGCCAGAGTTCTCTTAACACCGCCTGCCTTCAGAAGAAACTATTATCAGAGCTTGACCTACTTAGGGTAAGGGAAATACCCAACTCCTGCTCCCTGTAGTCTTCCGTGTGGAGGAAGGAAAATACCCACCTCTAATCCCTTCTGGCCAAACTGTCTCACCTAAGGAGGAGTGAGGAGGGGGAGGGTACTGAGAAGCACTAGTGAAGTTAACATTCCAGGGGCACAGACTCACTAAGAGACTGAAACCTAATTATAGGACTAGTAGAATGCTTCCTCTACCCCCACATCTTACCACTACATTACTAAAGGTCTATTTCTGAAGTAGTAGAATGTTATATATGAAAGTATAATGTTATATATATATTGAATTAGTTGTAAATGTGTATTGCAAACTCGAGGGCAACCACAAAAAAAAGAAGTACAATTGATATGTTGAGAAAGGAGAGAAAATGGAATAATAAAATGCAGATTTACTCATAATTGCCAAAACTTGGAAGCAACCAAGATGTCTTTCAAGTAGGTGAATGGATAAATAACCTGTGGTACATTCAGACAGTGGAATATTAACAGTGCTAAAATAAAGAAGAAAAAAAACCCATAAATGAGCTATCAAGCTTTGAAAAGACATGGAGGAAACTTAAATGCATGTTAAGGGAAAGAAGCCAATCTGAGAAGGCTTCATACTATATGATTCCAAAATATGACATTCTAGAAAAGACAAAACTATGGAGATAATAAAAAGATCAAATGTTGCCAGGGGTTACTGGAGAGGAATGAATAGGCAGAGCATGGGATTTTTAGGTCAGAGAAACTCCTCTGTATGATACTATAAATGGTGGATACATGTCATTAGACATTTGTCAAAACCCATGGAACATACAACATTAAGAATGAACCCTATGCCCTGGCCAGTTTTGCTCAGCGGTTAGAGCGTTGGCCTGCGGTCCAGAGAGACCCGGGTTCGGTTCCCGCTAAGGGCATGTACCTCAGTTGCAGTTTGTCCCCGGCCCTGGTTGGGTCATGCGGGAGGCAGCCACTTGATGTGTTCCTTTCACATCGATGTTTTTCTCTCTCTCTCTTCCTCTCTCTCCCTCCCACTCTATCTGAACAAAAAATGGAAAAATGTCCTCGGGTGAGGATAAAAAAAAAGTGAACCTTATTGTAAACTATGGACTTTGGGTGATGATGTGTCAGTGTAGGTTCATCAGTTGTAACAAGCGTACCACTTTGGTACAGGATTTTGATAGTGGGGGAGGGTGGGGAGCAGAGTATAAGGGAGCTCTCTGTACTTTCCACTCAGTTTTGCTATAAACCTAAAACTGCTTTTTAAAAGTTTATTAATTTTTTTAAAATACAAATATTGCTGAGAGAAATTAAGGAGACCTAAACATATAGTGAGAAATGCCATATTCACAAATCAGAAAATCATTTCTGTCACTTCACACAAATTGTTCTGTACATTTAATGCATTCTCCTCAATCAAAATCCTGGCAGTAACAAGCTGATTGAAAACTTACTTACATGAAATGGAAAACACCTAGAAGATGAAAACAGTGTTATAAGAGAAAAATAAACTTAGGAGACATAAACTACCAGAGTTCAAGACTTACTTTCAAGCTGTAGTAATTAAGACAGTGGTGTTGGCATAAATGGACATATATTTAGAAAGTGTACATAGAGCCCATTGATTTTCAACAAAGATGCCAAAGTAATTTCATGGTGAAAAGATAGTCTTTTCAGCAAATGTTGAAATAACCAGAGGAGTAAAGTGAACCTCTACTCTTACTTCACACCATATGCAAAAGTAGCTTAAAATGGATTATAGATCTAAATACAAAAGCTAAAAATTAAAAACATCTATAAGACAATGGTATAGAAAATTTACCTAGCAATTTTATGGACTTAGTGAAATTTGTGTCAAGATGATTTTCTGATTTTTTTCATAAAAGTGGTATCAGGGTCAAATGGGAGCAGAAGACAATCTTCTACTCAGGATATTCTGTAACCATAATCAGCATCATTTATCATCAGTGCCTCAGTTTAGTAAATGTGTGGTAAATATTGCTATTATAGTGATAGAATGTAGTTGCAGAATTAATTTTTAAGAGCTTTGTTATAATCTTATATCTGTAAGAGTCAACATATCTTAATGGGTTTCTTTCATTTATATGTTTCATTTTCATGAAGGCAAGTATATGTGCTAGAGTGACTTTATATTTTGCACACTTACGTATGTTGTATACTTATAATGTATTTGGATTCACTGTAAGTAAATCTCTATTGAGTTTTAAGGGTCCATTATTATTGGATGTCCATGACTTTTGGTCATATAATTAATTGGTAATATATGGAGTTTCTTGGGTGTTTGGTTTTATCACTTCCATTCCCTCCCCAACACATACACAGTTATTAGATTAAAATATGTCCGGTGTGAAATGTTAAGTCAGAAGAATTCTAACCATTGATTGCATGTTTAAGCCTAATAATACATGTTTAGTTCATTTTTGTTTTTAATTTTTTTTATTTTATCATTTTAGTAGCAATGAAGTTATGTTGATTTCTGTGGAAAGCCCTAGTTTGACAACACCAATTACAGCAAATCTAACAGGTATCTTAAGTTGATTAAAATACGATGTCAAATTAGAAAGTTTCAAATCAGTATTTGTTTAGATAACTGAATATCTTTTAATAAAATAAAATTCTCTCAAAAAATGTTTTAATTTATATTTGATTTATATTACCTAAATAAATAAATGACCTCTCAATATAATTGAAGTTTCTTTTTAACCTTGTGTTTATCAATTTATGGCCCTTTGTTTCTTTGTAAGTTATAAAACTACTTACCTTTCACATACATTATTTTTACTTGTTTGATCTGGCCTGTGTTGGTGGTTTTTATTTTATTTTAGTGATTTTAGAGAGTGAGGAAGGGAGAGAGAGACATCGATTTATTGTTCCACTTATTTATTATGCATTCATAATAAATGCATAATAAATGGTTAATAAATGCATAATAAATGCAAAATAAAAGGTTACTTCCTGTATGTGTCCTGACCTGGGAATCCAACCCACAACCTTGGCACATTGGGATGACGCTCTAACCAACTAAGCTACCTGGCGAAGGCTGGTTGTTTGTTTTTTGTTTTATCTATTAAGTTATCTTAAAGTCTAAGATTTAAAGTTTGGCTATTCTTTTTTCTTTTTTCAATTGATTTTAGAAAGAGAGGAAGGGAGAGAAAGAGAAACATCGATTTATTGTTCCACTATTTATGCATTCATTGGTTGATTCTTGTATGTGCCCTGACCCAGGATCGAACCTGCAACCTTGGTGTATCGGCACAATGGTCTAACCAACTGAGTTACCCGGCCAGGGCAAAGTTTGGCTCTTCTTTAGTATCTTTTATTTTTTATTTTTTTAACTTTCAGTGTTTTTATAATACAGTTGTTGCTATTTAGAGTTTCTGTCTTATTATACTTATGTATACTAATTACACTCTAAATTTCCAATTAATTTCCTCTGAAAATAGCTCTATTTGTTGGCCCATAATTACTCATTCAGAATTCTCCCTTTTCATTTTTTATGATATATTAGATTATTTGCATCTTGTTTTTGTTTTGTTTTGGGGACAGAAAGGGGGTGGGGGGGTGGGGAAGGGTGTTTGAGTGCCTAGAATATTTGCATCTTAATTTCAGAAAGCTTTGCCTCCACTTATATAGCTACTTAATTGCCCCTCTGGTTGTTAAGATTGTGAATAAAATACTTTAAGGGATCTCTGAAGCTTTTTCCTACTGGTTCTGTGAAGAATGCTAAGCCATCTCAGACAGTCTAAAGATACTGAATAAAAACTGTGTACATTTCCAAGTTTATTTCCTCAAATACTATTTACAGATAGATTTTCAAGAGTTACTAATACAGTTGTAAAGTTACAGAAGGACAAAATCTTTTGAACCGAAATTAGATTTCTTTTTTAAGTTGCTCTTCAGTTTTCAGAATAGGTAAAGTCAATTGAGTTACTTTTATGATTGTATAATAAACAGATAAATAGCATTCCATTATTATTGTGTTTCAGCATTCATATATTATAAAGTCCATAAATATTTAATAGTTTAATAAACTTGTCAAATGTTCATATTTTAATAATTTTCTTTCAGATACTGGAAAAATTACATCAAGAAATTCTAATAATTTACCTAATGCTGATACTGAAGTTATGGTAGGTAATAAATATTGTCTTTGAATGTTGTTTATTTGAATATATTAGTTCTAGGAACTTAGTGTTGCTACATGTGGATGACTCAGCTTTGTTATTCATTCTTTGGGAGATTTGTTTTCTGAGAAATTGTCTGACAAGTTAACATAACCAGGTTCCAGTATAGTTTACATTAAAAAGCAAACAGCTAATGATAAACATATTTTACAATCATACTTAACAAATTAACTTATTTGGACTCTGCCTAGTGATATTCTCAGAAACTATACAGTATTTCAAGTTCTTTTTTTTTTTAAGGGGTCGGGTGGGGGCAAGAGAGAGAGAAACGTCGATGTGAGAGGGATACATCGATTGGTTGCCTCCTGCACAAACCCGACTGGGGCCAGGAATCAAACCTGCAACCGAGGTACATGCACTTGACCGGGAATCAAACCCAAGACCCTTTGGTCCTCAGGCCGATACTTTAACCTCTGAGCCAAACCAGCCATGGCCTCTTAAGTTTCTTTTTTACAGGAGAATTAAATTAAACCATAAAAACTTATAGAATGTTCAGTCTCTAGTTTCTATATGTAATTTAAAATGATGAGCTTTATTTTTAAAAAACATTTTTCTGCTATTGAGGCAAAAATTTTACTTTTTCTAACCTAACTTTTTAGGCTGTAGAGAAAAAGAATCTTGATTCTGTGATTGATCTGACAAAAGAAAGCCTATCAAAGTGCAACACAGGTAAAGGATTGTTTTCTTTTTTAAAAAAGAGGGAAGGGTAACAACTCAAAATGTGTTTGACCTGTTTATGAAGTTTATTTTTTTGTGTGTGTGCTTATATAGCTCTACATAATTTTGTCACATGTATAGATTCATGTCATTGCTACTACAATCAAATTACACAACTGTTCTATCACTACAAGATTTTTTTCATGCTTACCTTTTTATAGACACACCTACTTCCTACCCCCAGTTCCTAAACCAGAACAACTGTGAATCTGTTTCTACTTTTATAATTAGGTTATTTCATGGATGTTATATAAATGTGATGATGCAATATGTATCCTTGTGAGATTGGCTTCTTTCAGTTAGCATGATTCCCCATGAGGGTCACCTAAGTTGTGGGTGTAGTAGTAGTATTACTTTTTATTGCTGAGTCGTATTTCATGGTATGGATGTATAATAGTTTATGTGTAACAGTTTATCTGTTCACTCATTGAAATATATCTGAGTTGTTTGGGGCTATTAGGAATCTTTTTTCTACCTATGGCACACATTTTTATTTCCTTAACTGTAACAATAGCAGTTGTGAGAGGATGCTAGGGCATGTAAACAAATCCAACAAAAAGCACAGGAGCAAAAAAGGAGAGACTTTATTCAAATAACAGATAGCTGAGAAGACAAGGCCTCAGGTAGAAACCCAAAGTGCTCTCCCAAGACAAAGGAGAGGTTGTTTTTTTATGAAAAACTTCCCACCCGTAGTTTTCATTTTAGCCTGCTTCATGTAAATGAGGTTTCCAAATTGTACAGTTTGAATTGGTCAGTATAAATTTAAATAAGGGTACATTTTGTACAGTTCTGATTGTTCGGGGCAGGTCATAATCTATTGGTTGGATGATAACATGACAATAACAGAATAAAGAATGTCTCTGCAGTGATTGACTTAGGCAGCAGCGTAAACATGCAGGGCATAGTGTGAGGAAACAGAGCTCAGCATGTGGTTCTTCCCGTATTTAAGAGTCCCTTGTCAGTAGACAGCTAGATTCTGGGTTTTGGGGTTTTTTTTTTTTTCTTTTCTTTTCTTTATTGATTTTTAGAGATAGAGGAAGGGAGAAGGGAGAGAGAGATAGAAACATCAATGAGAGAGAATACTGACTGGCCACCTCCTGCATGCCCCCCACTGGGGATCAGGCCCACAACCTGGGCATGTGCCCTGACCAGGAATCGAACCGGCGACCTCTTGGTGCATGGGTCGATGCTCAACCACTGAGCCACACTGGCCAGGTAACAGCTAGATTCTTAATTGTGAATTTAGACCCAGTAAACCATAGGGAGTCTTAGTCCATCTGAGTAGATGAATTCCTTCTTGGGGTTCACAGGCATAACATGAAAATGTAGAGGGAAAGTGACAGCAGTGCCCTATTTCTCTGATTTAAACAGAAAATAGTCTTCTTGGGCTGGTAATAATTATAAAGTTTCATTACTTTATAACTACACTTGAATGTTTATGGGTTTTTTTTTTATATTTTTTCTTTATTGATTTAAAAGAAAATTTTTTTTTTAGAGAGGAAGGGAGAGGGAGAAACATTGATGAGAGAGAACATCGATTGGCCGCCTCATGCATACCCCCAATTGGGGACTGGGCCCACAACCTGGGCATGTGCCCTAACTGGGAATGGAACCGGCAACCTCTTGGTACATGACTCAATGCTTAACCACTGAGCCACACCAGCAGGGCTGTTTATGGTACTTTTTGATGAAATATTTGAATTCCACTTAGCATTAATAAATTATGTAATATTTAAAAATGGAGATTAGTATAGGAAGTATATAGTCCAGTTTCTTCTCTTTCAACTGTGGATCCAACAAAAGTTGAAACCAGTCAAATCTCCAGGTACCTCATGAGAGAATTTTAAAACCCTTCAATTTCCAGTTTCAAGATGAAGATTTGAAAAATGAATTGGAGTCCATGAAGTAATCTGTTACTTTTTAATTACTGTGATTACTAAGTTGTTTGTAAATTATGTAATATAGGATTTGAGATACAGTAAAATAAAAAGTAAGAATGTAGATCAATTCAATGTTTAATAAAGCAAGTCATACCTCTAATTTGGGGACTTCAGTTTGAAATCTAGCAGTTGGAAAGCATGCTGATTCATGATGCCAACTCACGGTAATGTGAATGTCCAGTTCTGACTAAGAGTCGGGTCAAACTTGGACCGTATCCCATATCCCCGGGCTTGGTGATTGTTATTACCAGGTCACCCAGTTTCCCAAGACTGAAGTTAAAGAGTCACTTTTGACTCTTAGATCTGCCTTATTCTATTCTCTACTCAGTTGGCAAGCCCATTAGTACTATCTCCTGAAAAGCTAACAGATCTGGTTCATATACTTCCTTATTTCAGAATTCCATCACCTTTAGCCTGGTGTATTACTGTACTTATTTCTGCCCTAATTATTGCTTTTAATGAATCTTCCAAGCTGCCACTAAAATATTATTTCTTACATACAAATCTAGTTGTGTTTTTATCTTTAGGATAAAATCTAAACTCCTTAATAAGATATACAAATTCTTAATGACTTAGACCCTGAAAACTTTCTAGCTTCATTTCTACAAACTGTTGAAAGAAGGAATGTTATAGAAAGTCGTATTTGTTAGAATTTTTTTGTATGAAACTACAGATTATGATTTCACAAATCTAGTTTTAATTAACTAAACAGTTTATTAAGGTTGTACAGACTCTTACAGTTATAATCATAAAGTCATTACCTCTTCCAAAAAGGTTTTTTAGCACCAGTAAATAAAGTGACTAATAAATTAAATTTGAAACACAGTGCAGACTCTTATAACCTTGTCCATCAAAAGAAAAATACAAATATTTCATTTGGGGAGATTCATAAATATGTGTGTTAAACAGTTATATCATTGCACAAACAATGGATCTAAAATGGTCTTTACTGCTTATTAGATATGTTCAAATTTCTGAAATGTTTGAAAATGTTCTACCCAGCCCTACACTTTCCAACGTGAAGCCCCTTTTCTTACCATCCCCATATACTCTCCCCAGTGGTTTTCAAACCATTCTTGAATCTACTAAACTCTTTCTCTCCGTCACATCCATGTTTTCCCTATTTCTCCCCTTTTCTTTCTTACTCTCACCATCTCTTTCTTCCACTCTACCTTCTGTCCCTCCTCCTTCCCCTTCCCTTTCTGAAGTCCACAATTCCTATCTAGCTAATTCCCTCTAGGCCAACACAGACCTCAGCAATAGAGATTTCTTCAACCCCAGCCTGCATGATTTTCCCAGGACTGTGTGTATCACATATTCAAACAGGATTGTAAAGAGCTCTGTGTTTGCAAACATCCCTGTTGACCTAACAGAGCAAAGTCAAGACCACTGAGCAGGGAGCCCTTTCCCATCTGTAATGTTTCCTGGTTCCCAGTTACATAATGACTTAACTTACCTTAAGTGGGAAATTTCTGTCACATTCAAGGGAAGTTCTCTATATTTGGTAACTTTGGATCTTGAACTTTTATCAAAAGTTTGTCTTCACATTTAGTTCACATTTAATTACCACCCACAATGTAAACTCTTCTTTGTTTAAAGGCTAAGGGATTGATTGTTACAGATAAATTTAACTTCTTAAACCTTGTGTTCTTCACAGAAAATTCAGTATCCATGCTGGAGTCATCTATGAAATCTGTTTCAATCTCAAAAGAGACAACTCCAGTGGCACAAAATGCAGCCCAGGTACTGATATGAAATGCTCTGTAAGGGATAGTCATTCCAGATTGAGTGGAAATGGAACTTCCCATTTTACTCCTGAAGAAATAGTTGTCACATTTTAACGTAGAAAACACTTTAATAGCTTTTTTTTTAATGTGCTATTGTGAGTCTACGTACACAATTAAAATAAATTAATTGAATTTTCCAGAAGCTACAGCAATTAAAACAAATACAATTTTTACTCAACAAATAAGGTTTTTTAAGAGTACTAGCCATTGTTGATGACAATGGAGGGAAATGGGTATTCTTGTACACTCACACTTTTCAAGTAAATTAGCACACTGTTTGGGAACACAATTTGGAAATGAGATGGAATATTATCCAGAATGTCTATGACCTAACCCATCTTGGGTTAGTGTGATATTCCAGAGTGTAGAAATCTTAAAATCTTAACTCCAAAAGAAGCTTAAGCTTAAAAAGACTGGACCCGGCCTTACATGTTGTTGAAGCACCCTTTGTTCTTATGATTTTGATAAGTGGATTGAGGAACGGGAAATAACATGTTATAGAACTGCAGGTGACCACTTTAAAATACCTAGAACCCACCAGTTCAGCTCACTAAACTTTTTATAAATGTGTTTCAGGTTCTTGAGTCCTTTGAGCATCTGCCACCTCTCCCAGCACCACCACCACCGCTGCCTGAACTGGTAGACAAAGTTCGAGACACACTTCCTCCTCAGAAGCCTGAGCTCAAAGTGAAACGGGTGCTGAGACCCAGGGGCATCGCCCTGACTTGGAACATCACCAAAATCAATCCCAAGTGTGCTCCTGTGGAAAGCTACCACCTCTTCCTGTGCCATGAGAACCCTGGTAATAAGTTAATTTGGAAGAAAATTGGAGAAATTAAAGCTTTACCACTCCCAATGGCCTGTACTTTATCTCAGTTCTTAGCTTCCAACAAATACTATTTTACTGTCCAATCAAAAGATATTTTTGGGCGATATGGACCATTTTGTGATATAAAATCTATCCCTGGGTTTTCTGAAACTCTTATTTAAGTAAAAGAAAAGCTTCAATAATTATATATTGTACTACATTTTTTTTAAGTTGTTTGTTTACAATGTTCTAACACTATTTGCTATCTTAAAGGGCCAGTTAAGATTGTGAACCCTTTGTATAGGGACAGTCCTCTCCCCAATGTTGTAGTGGCCTCTACTTTCATGAATTTCTGATTCAATAAGAAATGGATATGTTCCAAAACATACACTATCATGGATCCACGTCACTAAGCTGTGCTGTGTACAATACTTTTGGTGACTACGGAGCTGCTGCTGCTGCTATCAGAAGCCCTAGGATACAAGCAGCCACCACTTCCTGTGTTAACAATCAGCTCTTGGTGACCTGCTTGTGGTCAGTATAGGTACAGAGAAAATCAGCTCCCTACTGAGGACAGATCATCCCTGGGGTTCATCTCCACCAAGATTTTATGAAAAGAAATGTCTTTCCATTCTTTTGGAATTCAAAAGGCTATTAGTTTGTGCCCCTCCCTCTTTTTTGTTATATCAATCATTTGGAGAAATAGTCTGGAGATTTCCCCTAAATCTGTTTGTATACTTATATGTATAATAAAATTAGTTAAGCATTGTGTGCTGTGTACACAAAACATAACAGTATCCTTTATAAAAGCATTATCCAACCCACTATTTCAGTTGAGGAAAATGGAATTGTCTGCCTTAGATTTAAGGCTTTAATTTGCTGATTCCCTGTCGCTACCATTTGCTTGTTTCCTGGCTGTCATTATTTGAAGAAAGAACAGAACACTAAGGGGCTCCAATAGATGTGTCCTTTGCATCCCTCTACCTGAGGGAGCACTGAGGTGGAGCTGTGGCCAGTATAAGTAGCCCAACGAACTCAAGTGAACAGACTTGATAAGTATAAGGCCCAATGGGACAAACTCGGATGCTGAGAAAACAGAAAACTTAGTGTGAATGAGTCTGTTCAAAAGAGGCATTCTTTCCTGGTACATAGTAAAAGTTCAGGCCCCAGAGGTGCTCAGATTTTTTTAAATAAACAGGAAATAATTTTCCTTGGCATTCTGTGAATGCCTTTAGATCTTCAGTCATAAATAAAGCTGTTACTTTAAAGTCTCCTGTCTCTTTCCCTTCTAAAACATTTTGACTGAAGGAGCCAGATTCTGGACTGAGTTTGGTGAGACAAGCTGCCCCCTGTGAGGTCTCATCTGGGCTCAGGAATGGCTGGCATCGGCAGCACAGGACAGGCTTCACTTGGGAGAGGATTGTCCCTGTGGGTTGATGAACACTAAAGTTCACTTGCTAAGCGAAGCCAAAAGACTTGACACCGTAAACAAGATTTTGGTGTGCATCACCCAAGTGAAACTACATCTCCAACTGGCAAATCTGCATGTTGATAGGCACAGTCCTAAGCAAAAGAGCTGTCACAGTAAAGGAACAAGGGAGGAAAGCTGACCGCAAGCATCTTAGAGCTGGTGGCTCAAAAGACAATGTTTCTTGCCTTTTGGAGGGACAAGATTCTCCATTTACCTATTCGTGTCACCAGAAGAGAGCCAGCCTAACAAGAAAGAGTACATAGGACAGACAGCAAACACCTCAGCCCACCCAGTGAAATGCTTTATTTATTTTTGGTGGGAAAACATGCCTCCTTTAAGCAACAGGACTGAACTCTGATGGACTAAATTGAGAAAATCCATGAAGTTTCAAACCTGAGATAGTTTATGCAATTCATATTCTACCACATAATATGTTAAGACATTGGTCTATTTTAAAGATGGGGAAACAAGCCCAGGGAGCTTAGATGACTTGTCCAAGTCACAGACCCCACCCATTCAAACCCAGCACCATGGTCCTGGGTCCCCCCTAGATGCACGACTCTACACTGCCTCATGGAGACTGGACAGGTCAACAGGAAGAATGTACCACTGTCATTGCTGCCATGTGGCTCCAGAATCAAAATCTGACATCTGAGTGGCTTATCCCAGGGCAGATGTGAAAGCTGCAAGGTGAACAAGAAAGCAAACCTCGGGCATTTTTGGTCAATGAGGGGTGCATTCTGTTGCCCTTGACACACAAGGCAGGTGTGGTAGCTTTGTATTGTGTCCGTGTTGCTAAGCTGAAACTACCTTTTGCAAGATGTCCTTCCCCAGCTACTTCAGCATTGGCATTTGGCACAAGACACTGCATGAGATTCAGAAGCAGAAGTGAAACAGCAGTCATGTTTTATGTTCTGATGGTGGGGACAGGGCATCAGAGCACGGCGGCCTGTGCGCACTTGAACTGCTGGCTCGTGGACCTGCAGCTCCCGCAGCTTCAGCCAGAGCCGCCTTCTGCCTGTCCAAGTACGGGGTACCTATGTGTGCTGCTCTGTGCTTTCCCTACAGGCTCATGATTCCCATGGCTTCAAGGGTGGATGTCATGATACACGGACACACTTCCAGTTTGCTCTTGCTCTTATCCACATCCGTTCTCCTTCACCACTGCCACCCAACTGACCACTAGTGACTCCAGCTCAATACTAGACTCGGAACAGTTTGCATAGCCTTCTCCACCAGTTCTGCCGGATTGGGCCAAGTCTAGCCCTATAATAAATTCCTTATTCTGTAGCTTCAATAGCTCCCTCACTGAGCCCGTGAGCTGTCCCTAGCGCATCCTCGCTTTGGAGAGTTGAGTAGGGCCCTAGCTTGTCCAACTGTCCTGCAAAGTGACATGTCTCGTACATTGTTCTCATAGAGTGCTAATGTAGGGAAGGGGCATGAGAACTAAGCAAATAGACCAAGTGAAGCCATGCTAGAGCCTGCTGCATGTTTCCAGATAAGAAACTTGATTAATCAGTCATGAGATCAAATCACAAGGAACTTAGAAAACAAAGAAAATTCTTATAAATATTACTATCAATAGCTTGCTCATACCACAAACATTTACTCATACCATAAAATAGACCACAGAATATACCTTTTAAAAGTTAAAGTTAAACCCAACTTTTATTTCCACTTTCTCCTCATACTAGTAATTTTTCATAGAAACTACAGATACAAGCTCAACCTCTAGAGAAGATTGGGGTCTCTCCCTCCCTCTTACTCTACCGGTGAGGGAAGACTACAGTTCTGTCTGTAGAGTGGCTTTTCTTGCTTGTCTTCTTTGCTCAACAAACTTGCTACCTCACTTCACTCCAAGGCTTGCTCTTGAATTCTTTCTTGTGTGAAGCCAAGAACCTTCTTGGTTCGGGCCTGAGTTCCCACCCCTCCAGAATCAGTGTGAACTTCACAAACAGACCCTTGTGTCCAGAAACCACTTACAACACTTACTGTGATTTGGGCAGCCCATTTCATCTCTCTGTGCCTCTTTGTTCAGGCTCCTACATTTTGCAGCAGGATCCCTCCCTTCCTCCCCTCTCCCTCTCCTTACTTCACTGGTTCTGCTGCACGAGACCAAGAACCTGATCGATACAGGGCTGTGGTAGACTGACAGTCGTGAGCAGAGCAGGACAATAGGCCAGGTCCAGAATGTCACAAGGCAGAAAGTCCTGGGCAGCTAGCAATGGATACCTAGCAGTGAGCAGAACAGGGAGAGCATGTATTACAAATAAGTATTGTACATTAGGACCTCGCCCCTGAGGCAACATTTCCTTCCCTGGATCAGCTCTGGTCATGCAGGTCAGATTCTCCCCCTGACCTTTCTCCCCTGGCATGTAGTTAGTTGTGCAGTAGGACCCCCTGCCCCCTTAGCAAAAAACAAGGGGGCTGGAGAAAAGCCCCATCTAACTTCCATACAAGGACAGGAGATGAGAGGACAGGTCACAATAGGTCAGCTAGAAGAAAGCAGTTAACCCCCTCCGAGGGGTTAAAAGGAGTCCTAGTGCTGACAAATCAGTGGAGACCACAACCCTAAAAGGACACACTGGGAAAGCTGATGAATCTTCAATTGAGATCCTCCTTTGGGACCTCTCCTAAAAATCCCCTCCTTAAAAACCCTTAGGATGCGCCCGGCCGGTGTGGCTCAGTGGTTGAGCTTCAACCCATGCACCAAGAGATCACCGGTTCGATTCCTGGTCAGGGCACATACCCAGGTTGTAGGCCCAATCCCCAGTGGGGGGCATGCAGGAGACGGCCAATCAATGTTTTCTCTCATTAATGTTTCTATCTCTCTCTCCCTTCCTCTCTCTCTAAAATCAATCAATAAATTTAAAAAAGCCCTTAGGATGGAGAACCCAGCTAGGTTCTCTCTATGGAGCACACCCGAGCCTATCCCCACTCCCTTACCCCAGGTGCTATCCCCACTCCCTTACCCCAGATGCTAGCCCCACTCCCTTACCCCAGGTGCTATCCCCACTCCCTTACCCCAGATGCTAGCCCCACTCCCTTACCCCAGGTGCTATCCCCACTCCCTTACCCCAGGTGCTATCCCCACTCCCTTACCCCAGATGCTAGCCCCACTCCCTTACCCCAGGTGCTAGCCCCACTCCCTTACCCCAGGTGCCTTTTCCTTGCCTCTCTTTCTGCTAAGCTGCAAGCATCCTTCTTTTGCCTCTAACTTGTTCTCCGAGGCCATGAAGCTCAGCTAGCTCACTTCTTCTACAGCTTACTTCTACCTCTGTGCTTTTCTAAACGAACGCTCTCTTATAGTTTAAGTCTTGGCTCTGAGTATTTCTTAGCCAGAACTCAAGTACCGAGGTCGCTGAACCAAGGTCCAGTCACTGGTAACTCTGGTGTCGTTTTGCTGCCAACAGGGCCATTGGAAGGAATTAACAAGAGAACATACTGAGGACAAAGCAAGTCCTTGTTAGTAAATGGTAGAAAGAAAATAATAATTAATAATACCTTTGCTGAAGGACTGGGAAATTAGAAATACCTTGCTAATTTACTGGAGCAAGAGGGTCAGCAAGAGATGGCATGTCACTCAGAGGTGGCCATGGACACAGAAGCAAATGATTGCTTAAATCACCAAATGGGAACACACTCCCAGTATGAAGACAGAGGCAGAGATTGGAGTGAAACAGCCACAAGCCAAGGACCGCAGGAGCCACCAGAAGCTGGAAGAGGTAAGAAAGAATCCTCCCACAGAGCCTTGGGAGGGAACCCAGCCAGCCTTGCCAATATCTTGAGGCCAGGCTTCTAGCCTCTAGAACTGTGAGAAAATACATTTCTGTTGTTTTAAGCCACCAAGTTTGTGGCCATTGTTACAGCAGCCCTAGGAAAACTAATACAGTAGTGACTGGGGACAGTGATTTGTTCAAGACAGTGACACTGGCCCTCACCCAGTATGACATGGAGGTGGGTCCTCCTAGGTGCTTCTCGACACATTGGCTGCGAGGTGGCTTTTACCCACTACAGGAGCCAAAAAGATCAATACCTTTCCTCCCACTTTCTAAGTTCTTCTGGCTGGGCCAATAATCAAATTAACAGAGACAGATTAACAGGAGAAAATCAAGGCTTTAATACTTGCACATGGGAAATTCACATAAGCAGGAAAATTCCAAAGAGTGAGGCAATGTGGAGTATATAAGACATTATTGGACAAAGGAGAAGGGGGAATGGGTATTAGATTTCAGAAATGATTTACAGGTAGTTGAGGAAAGGGAGGAATACACATGGCAGGGAAAGCCTTGCTAGGTGACTCAGAGACAGTGGCACACGGGGTATCTAGGTAACAGGTGCCAACCTGAAACCCTCTATTTACCACACTTAATTCAAATTAGGCTAAGGCAGCTTCCTGACATCTTCCTGAAGCAGTTTTCTCTGGCTGAATCTCTTGGGCGGGAAAGGGGAAAGGGTCAAAGATACTTTCTAAGTCATTTCTTTAAAAAAAATTTTTTTATTGATTTTTTTTTTTTTTTTTTTTTTTTTTTTTAGAGAGAGAGGAAGGGAGAGGGAAAGAGAGATAGAAATATCAATGAGAAAGAACATAGATTGGCCGCCTCCTGCATGCCCCCCACTGGCGATCGGGCTCACAACCTGGGCATGTGCCCTGACCGGGAATCGAACCGGCGACCTCTTGGTGCATGGGTCGACGCTCAACCACTGAGCCACACCAGCTGGACTAAGTCTTATTTCTTAATAAACAGCTTAAAATTAATATCCCAAAAAGGTAACTCAGGGTGGCAAAACTTTGGTTCCCTTCGCTACCAATAAGGAAGATGCAAAGCCCCCTCAGTCACCCTAAGGGGTCCTCCCTCAGGGAGTTGTGCCCAACATCACGGAATCAGATTGGGGCCTTACCTTGAACTGGCTAATACCAGCTGGAGTGCTGAAAACTCAGGGACAGCCCTGGCCAGTTTGCTCATTGGTTAGAGCATTGGCCGAGGACTGAAGGGTCTTGGGTTTGATTCCTGGTCAAGGGCACATACCTGGGTTGCAGGTTCCATCCCAGCCCCAGTCAGGGTCGTGCAGGAGGCAACCAATCCATGTGTCTCTCACATCGATGTGCCCCCCCACCCCATCCACCTTCTACTCTATCTAAAAATCAATGGAATAATATCCTTGGGTGAGGATTAACAACAACAAAAAAAACCTCAGGGATAGACTAACACTTTTACACATTACCCATGACCACAAATCCAGAGGAGGGAGTGAAAGACTTAAACCTAAAAAGAAATAATACATAAATAAAAAGCCCTATAATATAGACAAATCCAATCAGTTCCTACCTCTCAGTCTCATGAAATTTCGGGGTGGTGGGGGGTGGGATGCAGCTACTTGGTTTTGACGGGGCATCAGAATATGCCACCCCAAAATATGTCACTTTGGCAGAAGGATTATGTTACGCTGAAGGCAACTGAGAAACCGGAGACACAGGAAGACCTCTCTGCCCAAAATCAGGGCATGAAGTCAAGTTGATACAAAGTTGCAAAGGAAAAGTGACACAAGTGTTCATTTGTGAAGGTGGCCCTCTCTCTGTACCAGGAAGACCTGAGATGAGCAGAGATGAGTACATAGCAAACCCTACTAAACGACCTTTATTTATCACGCATTTCCTAGTTCCCTCCCACAGTGAACCACCTCCTGGAGCCCCACATCCCTTCCCTGTGTCTTTTCACGTCTCCATAATTTATCGCCCTTTGTTTAAGCCCTCAAGTCCTGTCTTTGGTGTTTCCCTCATTTCTCTGAAGCCCCTGGGCTCCCCAAAATAATAATATGTGTATTCTTCTTCTCCTGCTAATCTGTCTTTTGTGAAATTCACAGGCTCCATTCATTCACAGGAGCAAAGAGGGAGTTTTTCCTCCCCTGCAATGGGCAGCGGTGGAACTGTGGGGAGGTGAAGAGCCCTGCCCGCTGGGATAGAAGCATCCGAACTCACAGGCATTACAATGGATGGTCCAAGATTTTAAACAGATTAGCTATTTAGATGGTGACAAGAATAAAAAGTTAGTTAAAATTCAAACTGTCACTGAGGCAGGTGAGTAAGATGGTAGGAAAATTTCCTGGCAAGGGGAATGAGGAAATGGAGGATGTGATCTGGGCTCCAAGGCTAAGGCAACTAGATTCCATTTTATGTAGGCCCCTTGGTTAAGGCGACTAAAAGAGTCCATTTTGTCACCAATAGACATTCTTCGATATTCTTCCAACAATAGGTTAATTACCCCTAGACGGAAAGGAATTTTACCTAAGATTATAGTTGCCCCAGGAGTTGGGAGGCATTTGCAGTTTCCTGAGTATAGGTATTTGCAGGTACTTGTAAGTACTTATGCCGTTGGTAAATAATGCTAATTTTGACTTCTGTAGTCTCTGTCACTCCCACTATTGTACTGGTTCCCTGAGGGGAAGGGGCAAAAGGAGGAGGGAGTTTCTGTCCTTAAAATGGGACGAGCAAGGAGAATCCTGGCTGTTGATCTGAGGGGAGACTATGCCCTCCGCAGCCCGCCGGTGAAATAAAGTGCTCCTTTACAATTCGGCTGTGCGTCTCTGGTTATCTCGCCATCAGGTTATAACAGATGAAACAGCTGGACAGGCTGAGCAATTAACAGCCAGGTGATAAATTGCAAGACTCTATCCTCCCTAACCAAAGATACCTAAGAACAGGTGGTTTAAATCAACTTAGGGAGACTTAAAATCCCTCATTTTTTTTTTTTAATTTTAAATTTATTGATTAGAGAGAGTGAGAAACATCAATTTGTTCCACTTCTTCATGCAGTCATTGATTGATTCTTGGATGTGCCCTGACCAAGGGATCGATTGCCCAACCTTGGCGTATCGAGACGATGCTCTAACCAACTGAACGACCCAGCCAGGGCTGAACCCCTCATCGTCTCCACCTCGGGAGACAGATTTGAGCTTTATTCCTGTCTCCTCCTTTGGCTACCTCTCAAAATCAACTCTGCCCGCCTGGAGTGGGTCAGTTGGTTGAGTGTCATCCTGTGTACGGAAAGGTTGCCAGTTTGATCCGCAGTAGGGTCACGCCTGGGTTACAAATTCGATCCCCAGTCGGGACACATGCAGAAGGCAACTGATCGATGTTGAAAGGGGTGGGAGAGACTAATAAGAGAACTAATCATAGTGAGGTACTAGCCATAGTTATAAGAAATATTAATCATCCTTGCTCTGTTCATGGTGATTGCTTTGTTCTGATTAAAGAAAGCGCACTCTGACCGGGCTGGGAGCTGTACATCCTGGGAGTTGACCTCAGGAATGCTGTCCATTCTCCTTATCTGAGAGCTGCCCAGTCATCGTGGAAAGGATAACAACCTTGGAGTCTTGGAGGTGGTGCACTGGAGACAACCCCTCGTGGCCCCAGCCTACATCCCCCAGCCCGAATTACTTCCCGGTGCCTACAGTCTGTAACTGGTGTACCCATTGTTATTCTATGCCTGTAATCTGTAACCATTTTACCCATTGATAGTCCTTTTGCTTACTTCCCCATATAATACTCAATATAAGTAGTTCGGTTTCTGGGGGGAGGAGAACAGATTTTTGCAGGATGACCTGGCTGTTCTCCCATACTGCAGGCAATATTGGAACAAACCCTTATACAAATCAACCTTGTCTCTACTTAATTGGCTCAAGTAGTGACAGGCAGCCTGGACCCTTTGTTGTCCGGTTTCAATGTTTACAACTCCCTCTCTCTCTCCCTCTCTCTCTCTCTCTCTCTCTCAGCATGTCCTTGGGAGGATTGAAAAGGAAAAAAATAATAATAACCTCTTTCCTGGTTGCATACGCATGCTTTAGTGACCGGTCTTACTGCACATCAGGCATACGAACACGCGAACCGGGGTTCAGTTACCTCACTAGTCAACAGCTAGGCCCTTCAATACAGACAATGAAATAACCCATAACACCAGGATAGTTTCCTCAAATCTCTTTGAAAGGAACAATTGCCCATCATTTAAAATCCGGGCTGAGGGTTTGGGGGTGGACCACCTTTTGTCAGTGCCAATGAAAAAAGACAGTCATCTTTGGAGCAGATCCTGGGTGTTAAACACCCAGCCTCATGTGGAGCAGACCAACAGCCCAGCAGAGCGCGACCCAAATTCCTGCCCCACAAAACTGTGAGCAAAATGAAAGTTATTTAAGCGACGACGTTTGTGGCTCATTATGAGGCGGTAACAGCACCTGGGACACTATGAGACTGTTGTTTCTGTTGAGAAGTTGGTCATTATCTTGGGAGTAATGGGAAGCCATTGAAGGTGTTCATTCAGATGGGTGACAGGACCAGACTGGAGGGCTTGTAGAAAACAGAGCGGGGAATGGGCTCGGGGTGATGGGGGCGGGGGGCGGGTACTAGGGTGACAAGTTATAAGGCTATTGCAATGGTTCCGCCAAGATGACAGCAGCTGAACTGGGGTGGTGGAAATGATGCCCAGGGTCAGGAAAGGAATAAGTAACTTCCAGGAAACCTTCATTATATCTATCCGAGGTCCAGTTATTACGCCCTAAGGCCACTAAGGAGGGCAGAATAAATATGCACATCCTTGCCCTGGCCGGTTTTACGCAGCGGTTAGAGTGTCGGCCCGCGGACTGTTGAGTTCCGGGTTCAGTTCCCGCTAAGGGCATGTACCTCGGTTGCAGTTTGTCCCCAGCCCCAGTTGGGGTTGTGTGGGTGGCAACCACTCGATGTGTCTCTCTCACATTGATGTTTCTCTCTCTCTCTTCCTCCCTCTCTCCCTCCCACTCTATCTGAAGATAAAGGCAAAAAAAAAAAAAAAGTCCTTGGGTGAGGATAAAAATATATATATATATGCACATCCTTCTTCTCCAGGATAAATAACATGGCAGAAGAAAATGTACACCGACCGTAAAAGCAATCACCGGAATCATTTCTCTTCTTCGAGGAATATCTGATTAAAAAAGAAGAAGAAATTGTATCTAACCAAACCAAATTATTTTGGTTTATAACCAAGATTTTAATTGAATATAGGAGTGTACACAGCCCAGGTCAATAGCCAAATGTTGAGGGCTTTGGAATGTTTGCGTTTTAACCTCCTGCGTTTAGTGTCACAAATTCATCCTTAAAAGACCTGAACGAACAATTTGGGACAGTGGCCACCAGGTGGCAGTCATGCCTATCCTTCACGTTTCTGACTTTGGAATTAAACCTGTTTTTTGTCCTTTTTGGCGTTGAAGCCAACTGATTGTCACAATACTACTCAATCACATGCTTGAAATATGGTGCCAATGTAGCTGTTATTCACGAATATCTACGTACAACATGGTCCTTTCCTCCCAGACCTCCACTCTGGTTCTCACTTGATTCTGATTCTCTACTTGACTCACAAATTGTAACTGGAATTGCCTTAGCAGTCAGTTGGTTTTTCTAAACTTAAGAGTCAGAAGCTCTTTCCTGACTGTGTTCCCAACTCCAGAGTGTCAGTTCTACCTAGAAACAAAAGCCCTTGCAGCTGGACTTATTTTATCATCAGGCAAAACATTCCCTCCTCATTTCCTTCATTCTTCCACCCTTTCATCAAATTGGACTTGAATGATGGAGACAAAAGGCAATTTGTTTCAGCTGAAAATTCAGTGCAAGTGGGAAGACTCAAAACTCAAGGGGACTATAGAAGCAACTTATCTGTTGTCTGTGATGAATGTAAAGCTTTTCTAATGGACTACGTTGAATGGCAAAATGGATAGCATAGAAATGACTCATATTACCATCCCCACCTCAACTCTTCCCTGTCCCTATGACTTATAAACACAGGACAAACCTTTCCAGAACATTACAGCACCGTGCAGACATAAACACAGAACCATCAGAGTTGTCAAATGGACTGAAATTTAAGCAGCAGGGAGATTTATGGGTGACCCCCAGAATTTCGGCACAGACTAGAGAAGGCTCAGAAAGGGGCAAAGAAGCCATCAAAGGGACAGGGGCTGATGGAGACTAGATAAGATGCAGCTGCTCAAGGGGTTCTTCCTCCTCACCGCCTAGGAGAGAGTCTAGGAGAGAAACACTGACTGGTCTGGCTTGAGTCACATGCCACAAGACACCTTGACTGACCTGCCCACCAGCTGGCCCACAGGGAGAGAGATGACTCTCCAAAAGGAATTTGGAATGTTGTTACCAAAGCAAGGGGACTGCGTATTAGATGGCAGAGAAAGCAACAAACATCCACGTCAATGTGATTAATAGGTATTTTTAAAACCTGTGACCATGAGTAGGCGATGAGATTGCCCTTTTAAAAATTTATCATTTTTGGTTGCACTAAGTGAAGTCAGTCATTGCATTTCCTAATCACCTCTGAGGTCCACTCTGTGTCTGTCATGCTCAGTGAGACAAAGACGAGAACCAGCAGAGAAGAAAGGAAGTTCAGGTGGGTTGGGTTATCACTGCCTCTTAATTTGGGCTGCCTGGCCTAGTTTACAGGGTTAAACACCCCATGAAATATTCCCAATTTTGAGTCACCAACATCCTTCAGCCCCAATCCCTGGAGAGCTTGTGAAAATGGCAGGTTCCCGGGCCCCACCCCTTGAGGGTCCCACTCAGTGAGTCTGGATGTGGTCCAGAAATCTGCATTCTCAGCATACTCCCCTGGGAATTCCAAGGCAGCGACTCCATGGACCACACTTTAAGAAACTGCTTTTCTCCCACCAGCAAATTACAAAGACTTTTTCACATACAACGAGACAGAAACCCAGGCTAAATTTGAAACCAATTGAGCTGCAGGCGAAATCTGGCAAGTTGACGCATTTTGCCCCATTTTGCCCACTGGCTCTCTTGGCCTCCTTTGCCAGTAAACAAGCCAAGCAAGACTGAGACTAGAACAGGAGGCTGAGTCATCCTTCCTTTAATAATGGTTACTGTGTCAACTCACCCAGAAGCAGGGAGGCAGGCCATGCCTTCTAACCAGCCAAGGCAACTCTGGGAGGTTCCGTGTCTGCAGCTCATGCTAAAGGGGGCAGACCAGCACTCGAACTCCCTGAAGCCTGCTTCTCCCATCCATCCCCTGGGAAACCCCAGACAGCTGCTCCTCGAGCTGGCTCCACCCTTTTCTGCTCTCCCAGAAAGTTTGTTTTCAGGTGAGTTCAGCCACTAGCACCTCCTCCAGGAAGCCCCTTCTGATTTAGTCCCATTGTTTGTGACCTCTGCTCCCTCTGAAGCCTTAAGCACTTCCCGAACCATCCATTTGACCCTGTCAATTTTTAAAAATTAGGATGGCCCTGGCCGGTTTGGCTCAGTGGTTAGAGTGTAGGCCTACAGACCAAGGACTCCCAGGTTCGATTCCGGCCAAGGGCATGTACCTCGGCTATGGTTCGTCCCCGGCCCCAGTTGGGGTTGTGTGGGTGGCAGCCAATCGATGTGTCTCTCTCACATCGATGTTTCTCTCTCTCTCTCCCTCCCTCCCACTCTGTCTGAGTAAAAGTGTAAAAATATCCTCGGGTGAGGATTAAAAAAAAAAAAAAATTAGGATGGTAAAAATAAAACGCATAATGTGAAGTCTCCTCTCCTAACACAGTTAAGTGTACACTGTCGTGTTGTTAACTATTAGCAAGATGTTGTACAGGAGCTCTCTAGAACTTCCTCATCTCGCACAGCTGAAACTCGGTACCCTTGGAACAGCAACTCCCATCATCCCTTCCCGGGCCCTGGCACCCACCAACCACTTTCTGTTTCCATGCTTTTGACTGCTCTAAGTACCTCGTGTGGGTGGAACGAAGAGATGAAAACAATCTCAATGTCCACTGACAGAAGAATGGATGAAGAAAACGTAGGATGTGTGCAAGGGGATATTACTCAGGCGTAAAAAAGGAAATCCGGTCATGTGCGACAGCATGGAAAATCCTGGAGGACATTATGTGACGTGAAATAAGCCAGACACAGGAGGTTAAATCCTGCACCATTCTGACCGTCGTGGGATTGCACCGGAGTCAGCGTGGAGCAGAGACAGAGTCGGCCCAGGTGCACATTAAGATCACCTGGAGAATGTCAACACACCCAGGCTGCGCCCCAGAGCAATTAAAGGGCAATCTCCGTGGGATCCCGCGTGTGGTGAGGTTGGAACCCAGGGTTTGGAGTCAGAAAATCTAATTTCCAGCCTTGAATCTGCCACGGACTTGGTGGGTGACCTTGGCCTAGTGACTTGACAATAATAAGGGATTAATAGCCCTCTCTGAGCACTGACTTGTTTTCTCGCCGCATTCCGAGAAGGTCTGGAGGGCTTTGGGGGTCCTTTTTCAGGACAAAGGCTGCTGTAGGATGACAAAGAGGAAAAGCGAGCTCCAGGAAAACACAAACCCAAAAGCTAAGAGGACCGGAGCGTGCTGGTGGCCTTGTTAATACTCTGTCCCCCATCGTGAACTCAGGCTGACTGGGAACTAGGATGCTCTCCGGGCTGACCTCTCCTCTCTCCAACAGACCCTTACCCACCAGTCCTTTCTGGACGAGGCAGCAGCAGGTCACGGCAGTTTAACTTCCCCTCCTGGAAAATATATACATACATACGTACATACATATATGTTTAAGGTAGCACTGGGCCAAGGTCACAGCACACCTCCCTTTCCTCGCATGTGTCCAAGTCCCCAGGTCCCTGGTGAAATTACACTATCATCCTTCTGTGGCAGGCATGTAGACAGACACGAGCAGAGCAAGGACAATGGGCCAGGTGCAGAAGGTCACCAGGGTGGAAAGCCCTGGATGTCTAGAAACAGGTAAAACTGGTAAAACAAGGACCTCGCCCCCAGGGTGACCTTTGCTCCCCTGGCATACTGCTGGTCCTGCGGCTCAGACCCTCCCCTGACCTTTCCTTCCCTGGCATGTCGATAGTCATGTGGTAGACCTCATTGCAGGAGGAACAAGAGGCCTAAGAGGGGCCACATGCGACTCCCGTGTGGGCCCTGGCACGACCACTCCCTTAAGCATTAACCCCTGGGGATAACATCTGGGCCTCAGCTGTGTTTCAGCTCCAGGCCCAGAATGGCAGCAACACCAATACAAGTGATGCCGTGCCTGACCTCAGGACCAACGCATTGACAAGGACCCCCTGCCCTGGTGCTGACCCATCAATCAGTGGAGACCACAACCCTGAAAGGACACACCTGGAAAGCTGATGAATATTCTATTGAGATCCTTCCTTCAGGCTGCCCCTAAAATCCCCACCCTTAAAAGCCCTTAGGATGGAGGACCCAGCACACTCTTCCTCCCAGGAGTCCACCCGAGCCTTTCTGCCCTCCTCTTCCTCACCCCAGGCTCGTTACCTTTACCCTTCTCTCTCCCAAGCTCCAAGGGCCCTTCTTTGGTCTCTGTAACTTGTTTCCTGAGCCCATTTCTTCTACTGCTCACTTTTCCTACCTCTGTGGCTTTCTAAATAAACTTTTATAGTTTGAGTCTTGACTCTGAATTCTTTCCTGATCACATTTTAACACTTACACATCTTTACTAATCTCCTGACTTGATTAGGAAAAAGCAGCCCTAAGGCTCAAACCCTCCTGCAGCAACAGTTCGTAATAAACAATAATATGCATTGTTACTTTTTAAAAATATGTTTTTTATTTCTATTGATTTTTTTAGAGAGAGATAGAAACATCGATGTGAGAAAGAAACATCAATCAGCTGCCTCCTGCACGCCCCCTACTGGGGATCGAGCCCACAACCCGAGCATGTGCCCTGACTGGGAATCAAACCGGGACCTCTCAGTCCATGGGACGACCCTCAGTCCACTGAGTCATACTGGCTGTGCGCATTGTTACTTTTAATCATATCTAGTTTTTAATTGGGTCTCTTATGACAACTGATGCTTATTTTTTTATTGTTTTCTTTTTTACTTTAAATACTTTTTGTTTTCCAATTGCAGTTGACATACAATAGTATATTAGTTTCAAGTGTGCAACCCAGTGATTAGACATTATATAACTTATTAAGTGATCTCCAGGGTAAGTCTAGTGCCCATCTAACACAATGCATAGTTATTACAATATTATTGACTACTTTTACTACGTTGTACTCTACATCCCCATGACTATTCTCTAACTACCAATTTGTACTTAAACCCTTCACCTTTTCACTCAGCCCCCCAACTCCTCTCCCCTCTGGCAACTGTCAAAATGTTCTCTGTATCTATGAGTCTGTTTCTGTTCTGCTTGTTCATTTATTTTGTTTTTTAGATCTATTTTGTCTGGTGTAAGTATTGCTACCCTAGCTTTTGTTTGTTTATTTCCATTTTTATGAAATAGCTTTTTCCATCCCTTTACTTTCAGTCTGTGTGTGTCTTTTGATCTGAAGTGAGTCTCTTGTAGACATCATATGTAAGGGTCTTGTTTTGTTATCCATTTAGCCTCCATATGTCTTTTGATTGGAGCATTTAATCCATTTGCATTTAAAGTGATTGTTGATAGATACGTATTTATTGCCATTTTATTATTCATATTTTTTATCTTTTTTTCACTTTCTTCTTAAAGAAGACCCTATAACATTTCATGTAATACTGGTTTGGTGGTGATGAACTCCATTATTTTTTTTTCTTGTCTGGAAAGCTCTTTATCTGTCCTTCAATTCTAAATGGTAGCTTTGCTGAGTAGAGTAATCTTGGTTGTAGGTCCTTGCTTTTCATCACTTTTAATATTCGTTGCTACTCCCTTCTAGCCTGCAAAATTTCTGTTGATAAATCAGCTGACAGTCTTATGGGAGCTCCCTTGTAGATAACTAACTGCTTTTCTCTTGCTGCTTTTAAGTTTCTCTCTTTGGCCCTGCCGGTGTGGCTCAATAGTTGAGCATTGACCCATGCACCAAGAGGTCACTGGTTCAGTTCCTGACCAGGGCACATGCCCAGGTTGTGGCCCAATCCCCAGTGGGGGGCATGCAGTAGTCAGCCAATCTATGTTCTCTCTCATCGATGTTTCTCTCTCTCTCTCTCCCCCTCCCTTCCTCTCTCTCTAAAATCAATAAAGGAAAAAATATTTAAAAGTGCTTGAAAATCACTCATCTAAAGCCAACCCCTTCATTAAAAAAAACAAGATTCTCTCTTTGTCTTTAACCTTTGGCATTTTAATTATGATGTGTCTTGGTGTGGGCATCTTTGGGTTCATCTTGTTTGGCACTCTCTGTGCTTCCTGGACTTGTATGCCTATTCACCAGGTTAGGGAAGTTTTCCGTCATTATTTTTTCACATAGGTTTTCAATTCCTTGCTCTTTCTCTTCTCCTTCTACACCCCCATGATGTGAATGTTGGTACACTTGAAGTTGTTTTTGAGGGTCCTTATACTATCCTCACATTTTGGGATTCTTTTCTTTTTGCTGTTCTGATTGGGTGTTTTCTGCTTCCTTATCTCCAAATCTCTGATTTGATCCTCTGCTTCATCTACTCTACTGTGGATTCCCTATAATGTGTTCTTTTCAGTTAGTGTATTCTTCATTTCTGACTGGTTCTTTTTTGTTTTCTAGTTCTGTTTTTGTTTCCTATCTCTTTGTTGAACTTCTCACTAAGTACATCTACTCTTCCCCTAAGTTCATTGAGCATCCTTTTAACCAATGTTTTGAACTCTGCATCTAGTAGATTGCTTGTCTCCATTTAGTTTAGTTCTTTTTCTGGAGTTTTGTTCTGTTCTTTCATTTGGGACATGTTTCTTTGTCTCCTTGTGTTTGCTGGCTCCTTGTGTTTATTTCTATGTACTAGGTAGAGGTGCTATGTTTCCCAGGCTTGGTAGAGAGGCCTTATATAGTAGGTGTCTGTAGGGTCTAGTGGCACAGCCTCCCCAATCACGCGAGCTGGGCACTCCAGGTGTACCCCCTGTGTGGGCTTTGTACACCCTACTGTTGTAGTTGAGCCTTAATTGCTGTTGGCACCTCAATGGAAGAGATTTACCCCCAGGTCAGTTGGCTGTGAGGACTGGCTGTGACCATCCTGGAGGATCATCTGTGCAGGGTTCAACCCCATGGAACAGGACTTACTTCAGCGGGGCTCTGGTGCCTGCTCAGTTTGCCCCTTGAGAGTGTCCCTTGTGGAGAAGGTTGGGTGGTGCTTTGATGTGGCCTAAAGCTGTCCACTGGGGGCACTAGCTCTGGGACCTCTGCCCTGCACTGGGCCACCCAGCATGAGCTACAAAGTGATCTGCAGGTGACTGCCACTTGTGCTGGGGTTGGAGGTGCCCAGCAGAGGCCAAGCTCTGAACAAAGGCCGGCTGCTGCTACTGCTGGACCTGGGGCCACTTAGCGAGATGTAGATGGCATACAGAGACCAGATACCACTTGTTTGAAAGATTTTAGGGAAGTCCAAAGCATGAGTCAAGACAGGCTGTTTGTATGGAAAAGCCACTGGAAATGGCTTGGGAGGGGCCCACAAGTGGGGTGGGGTGGGATCTCAGGGAATCACCAGAATTGGGTGAACAGTGATAGCCAGGTTGATGGAGACTCAGATGTGGCATCTGCCTGCCAGGTCTGTGGGCACAGGGTTCAGCAAAGGAATAATGGCCTCTGCCAGCACTTCTGTCTGGGACAAAGCTGCCCCTCTAGCTCTTACCTCAATGCCAGGAAACTCAGTTCCTCCTCATATGTCCCTGGTGCTCCAGTCCTGGAACTCAGAGCAGATGAGTCCAAGTAAGTCTGAGCTGGCCCTTTAAGGGGAGTGCCTAGGATTCTAGCAGCCCTCCATCTCACTCAGCCACAATCCCTGCTGGTTTTCACAGCCAGAAGTCATGGGACTTCTTTTCTGGCAGTGGAACCCTGGGCAGGGAGGGGGATGGGCATGGTGTGGGGCTAGGACCCCTTGCTCTTCAAGGGGCCTCTTTATCCGAGATATTCCTCCAGATGTTTATCTGTCACATGTGGGTGTGGGACCAGCCCATTCTACGTCTCTGCCCCTCCTACCAGTCTTGACATGGCTTCTTCTTTACTTAGTTGTAGGACTTCTGTTCAGCCAGATTTCAGGCAGTTCTGGATGATGGTTATTCTCTAGTTTGGTTGTAACTTTGACATTTACCTATGCCACCCTGATGCTGTTTCAAATTACTTTAGGTTTCCTTTTGAATACATGTATTCCTATAAAAACAGCTGATTTAAAGAAAAATGTTCTGTGAATAATAGTGCAGGCTGTCCACACCTAAAGCGAAGAGAATATAGGTGGGACATGGGTCACGTCTCGGAAGCACTAGCTTAGCTGTGGGCAAATAGCTGTGGGCTTCTGATTGGATTAACAGGCATCTACCATTCTGTTCCACTGCTCCGTGTCTGAACTCCTTCCTTGGTTGGGGAATTCCCTTCCTTCTGCGTCTTGCTGGGTTTCGGGACTTACCACCCACCCCATAAACTAAAAATGCCTAGTAATCATTTCCCAGCCTCCTTGGCAGTGAGGGCATGGTCACATGACCCAGCCAGGTTCTGAATCCAAAAATGTAGGGATAGCATAGACGATTTCTGTCCGAGTTCCTGGTGCATGTGGTACCATCTTGTCTTAGCAACTGTCTCCTTACCAAACTGTTCTGTGGAACAATCTGAGGCCATCAGGGTTGGGGGTGGGGCGGGGGTGGGCTACATACTTGAAGCCTGTACGTTACCTGATTTCCTTTTAATAAATTCCTTTCCTGTCTGAGTCAGGCGCAGTCACTGCTGCTTGCAACTAAGACCCTTAATCCTAAATTTGGTGCCACAAGCAACACTCTCACGTGAATTGGCCGAGCGGAGGTGGCAGAGCGGAGGGCAGCGAGGACTCGCTATGCCAGGCAGTGAAACAGTGGCCCTTGCATTGCTACTATAAAACGTTAGGTTTACACCAAGGTTTGGCAAACTTCTGGGAAGGGCCAGGTAGTAAACATTTTAGGCTTAGTGGTCCATATGGTTTCTTTTGCAGTTACTCAACTCTGCCTTTGAAAATAGCCAGCAACAATATGTAAATTAGTGGGATGGCTGTGTACCAATAAAACTTAACAAAATCAGGTGGGGGGTTGATTTGGCTCACAGGCCATCATTTGACCCTGGTTTAAATCATCACCTATTTTGCCCTGGCCAGTGTGGCTCAGTTGGTTGGGCGTCATCCTATGCACCAAGAGGTCGCCGGGAACCCGGTCAGGGCACACACCTGGGTTGCGGGTTTGACCCCTGTAGGGGGGCATGCAGGATGTCACATCGGTGTTTCTCTCTCCCTCTCCCCCTTCCTCTCTCTCTAAAAGTCAATTTTAAAAATCTTTAAAAAATAAAATAAAAAATAAATTGCCACCTATTTTATACCAACCATGTACCTGTAGATGTTACAGTAGCAGAAAAAGCTGTAGAAACACATTGGGATGTAGCCATGTTAATCTTTCAGAGCCATCAGTGAATTCCCACAAGAAAAATTCAATCTAGGGGTAAACACGGTCCATCTAATGGAAAAATGGAAGAAAAGATGGCTTTGCTGAGATTCCTTCTGTCTAAAACCTCCAATTAAATTGATGGAGAACCCAAGGATTTGGAGATTTGCAGGGATGGGCAGGGTAATTTCTAAACCAGAGGTAGAATTTCATTCTCCAGGATAAATCATGCTAGGCCACAAATATTTGATGAGTAAAAAATATAATTTCCCAAATGGAAGAAATAGAAAACTGAGTGGTCTGGAGTGACCACTAGCCACCTGCCCCATGGACAGAAAACAAAAACCTAGAAACGAAGAATAGGGACAGTGGCCCCTGGACGTTTTCATTTGCAACCCCTGTGTGGAGACAAGGAAATGTGGGTTCCCTAGCTAACTTCTACCACTTTTGGCATTCCTTCGAGGAAATTTAAAGATCTCTCTTTTTCGGGCTGAATTTTTGTTTTCTGTGGAGTGTGCCATACAGAGTCTTAGTTTCATCACCACCCAATCCTTTAAAGCAGAAGTCTTTGTTAAATGTAAACTGAAAAACAGGACTGGCTGGGAAATCTCAGGGGGACACTTTGTAAAGTTTATAATTGTCTAACCACTATGCTATACACCGGAAACTGTGGCAGGATAGTAAGAAGCTAGGAAAATTCTTTGACAAGTGGAATAAGGGAAACTGAGACAAAATAAGATTAAAAGGCCAATTTGAGCAATTTATAGTCAGCTAATGAATCACAAGGTTTTATCTGCCCTAACCAAGGACACTTAGGAGCAAATGGCTTACACATTCCAGACCATCCTGGACCACAGGCCTTGGTCCTGGTCCCTCTTCGATGACATTTTTTTATTTTTGTTTTCTTTATTGATTTTAGAGAGAGAGGAAGGGAAGAGAGATGGAAATATCGATGAGAGAACACATCGACTGGCCGCCTCCTGCATGTGCCCCAACCAGGAATCGAACCGGCGACCTCTTGGTGCATGGGTCGATGCTCAACCATCGGCTGGGCTCTTCAATGATGTTTTTGAAAAATGAAACTAACCAAGAAATAACCCTGACCCCTCTATACCCACATTTGGATTAATCAACATATTGAAGGACATACCTGGAAAGCTAACGAGTGTTCTGTTGAGATCCCCTCTAGGATGGCCAAAGAGAAAAAGCCTTTAGACAAAGGACCCACAGTGCACACTCTCTAGAGTATGCTCACGCCTTTCTCCCTTAGGTGTGTATCTGCTCTCTTTCTGCTAAACTCTAAGGGTCCCCATGAGACTTGCAACCAGGGGAGCAGCGGGCAGCAGCAGCTCATCCTGGGCTTACCCCCTGAACCTGTCTCCAAGGCCCCCTTTTTCTCTGATTTCCCAGCAAGCTAAAAGCAGCCCCACCCTGGCTCACTTCTTTTACTGTGACTTCAATTCTCAGGGAGCCAAAGCAGCCCGCCCAGGCTCTCTCCTGTTGCTTCTTCTACCATAAGCCCTTCCTTTCTTTCACTGTCCCCAGCTTTAATAAACATACTCTCAAAATCATCTGGACTTGAGTTGTGAAGTCTTTACTGCATGAAGTCAAGAACCCACACACCATGTGCCAACTGGAGGCAGACCCTGTCTGGTAATAGAACTAATGCAAAATAATATGGAATGTAAACCATATAGAAAGAAAGAAAGAAAGAAAGAAAGAGAGAAGAGAGAGAGAGAGAGAGAGAGAGAGAGAGAGAGAGAGAGAGAGAGAGAGAGGGAAAGAGAAAGAGAGAAAGAAAGAAAGAAAGAAAGAAAGAAAGAAAGAAAGAAAGAAAGAAAGAAAGAGAGAGAGAGAGAGAGAGAGAGAGAGAGAGGGAGGGAGGGAGGGAGGAAAAGAAAGACAGAAGGAAGGAAGGAAGGAAGGAAGGAAGGAAGGAAGGAAGGAAGGAAGGAAGGAAGGAAGGAAGGAAGGAAGGGAAAGAGAGAGAGAGAAAGAAAGGAAGGAAGGAAGGAAGGAAGGAAGGAAGGAAGGAAGGAAGGAAGGAAGGAAGGAAGGAAGGAAGGAAGGAAGAAAGAAAGAAAGAAAGAAGAAAGAAAGAAAGAAAGAAAGAAAGAAAGAAAGAAAGAAAGAAAGAAAGAAAGAAAGAAAGAAAGAAAGAAAGAAAGAAAGAAAGAAAGAAAGAAAGAAAGAAAGAAATAGGACTGGCTATACATTTGCGGGGACCATTGCAAAATGAGAATGTGGGGCTGTTTGCTGTAATATCATTAAGAATTTTGAGGTAGTGTTAGCAGATCATTAACCAAGCATGGGACCTTTCAAAGAACAGGTCCTGTGCAGTTGCCGATTGTTCATCCAGGAAACTGCCCCGTCAAAGTGGTAAAGGCTGTGGGAGACTGTCCTGTGGCGATCCGTCAGGCATCAACTGCTTGCTGTAAAAACCCCATTATCATCTCGATGAGAAATCACTCGGACCCCCTTGCCACTCAACACGGCAGCATTTTAACTTCGACGTTGGCACAATCAGGCACACGAGAGTCTGTTGTTGTGCGCGATTTGGTTTTATTTTTCATGTACAGTTTCAGAGTATACAAAACATAGAAAATGTACTATTTTAAAGGCACATTAAGTAGAAAGTATCTAACTACCCTAAAATCACATTTGTCCACAAACCAAGATTCAGACGTAACCTCTAGGCCTTTCCCGGCGTGTCCTCATCACCACTGCTTCTCCAAATATACAGAACTGTCCGATGTGCTGCGTGGTAAGTAGCCTTCCAACTATTAGCGAGTTTAGTAATTCCCAACCCAGGCAGATTTTAAATGATGCTACAGCCTCTATCTAAGCTACTGTGTTTAGTGTGTTTACATACAGATTTGGGGGTCCGGGTATCCTCAGCATTAGTGAACGCAGAGCATCCCAGGACCTCAGCCTGTTGTTTAGGGATGCACACAGGCAAATACCTGCCGCAGAGTGTGGAAGAGCTGGGGGAGGTCTCCAATTTTCCTGTGTGCAGGTATAAATCTATACTTTCACTCCGAGCAACGAATCAATTTTTCAAACTCATTGGAACAGAGACCCAAAGTAATTTTAATGCAAATTACAAGATGAGTTAGTCTGCCTCCATCCACAGACCCTCAAAGAACTACAGTACTGTATGAAAATGTGCTAATGTGTGCAAACGGCAGTTCCTTCAAATGTAGTTGTTACCAGTAATATATTTGGTCCTAATATTTGCTTCTTGGATGTCTCAGTTAATTTTCATTGTTGTTACTGTTCTTGAATAACTGATAACAAGCACCGAGTGAGGGCTGACTGTGCCTACAGGTTAAGAAATTTGGGTGTTCTCTCCCTGACGCCATCACCCTTTCCCACCTCCCTAAAGCCGGGGGGGCAGCTCTCATGATTCACAAAACCTCGGCGTCACCATGGATGTGTGGATGCTGAAAGCTATACAGTAGTGGCAACCAGCCAGGAAAGTCCACGGGGGTCACTTCAGATTCTCACGCACCCCTGAAGTCTTGGAGAAGGAAATTCATGCATTGCTTGGGGATTAGGGTTATCAGGTTTCCAGTTCTGAGGGTTGTTGGTTTGTTGCCATCGTGACCACCAGGAAACTATTAAAAAGCCACCTGGGTAGAAAGTTTGGGGCACTTTAGACCTATCTTCCTCCAGCGGCTCCTCTAGCATCCTCCCAAACCTCAAGGGTGTGACACGCTCTGACCCACCACATGCCTAATGCGTTTTCCAGAAGGTGGCAATCTGTCCTGTCACTGGCCCCATGTCACCCTGCACTGTGCTGGTGGCCTCTCTGTGGGGAGCGGGTCCTGTCTCAGGGAAGATGTCTGGATTTGCTCACCCCTGTTTTCAGAGCCTCACACAGTGCCTGGAACATAGTAAGCATGGAGTACTCTGTTGAAAATGAACAAACGATAAAGGAATGAGTAAATAAATGAATGGAGTAGATGGACAGAAAAACCCAATCCTGCACTGAAAAGGAGTCCACAATGGCCCTGAAACGACTCAAAACAAACGCCTCCCCAGCTCCACTGCAACGGGGCTGAGGGCAAATCCTCATGCCACTCTGCAGGTCAAGTGCAGAAGCACTGAAGTGGCAGCAGCGCTGAGACGAGGCCAGCAGGCTGCACACCGGCCCAGGCACAGCTCCCCAGAAGCATGCTCCAAACACCAGAGGAGAAAGACAGTGAGGTGCAAAGAGCTGCTTCGGTGGGGCGTTCCCAGGGTCACGCGCATTGCCACACACCTCACGGTGCCTTTACACCTGAAGACAAACTCCCCAAAGCCCTGTTCCGCAGTATAGTCTCGGGACTGTCTGGAGCGCTTGGTCACCCAGACCCTGGCGAGGCAGAGTCCCCCAAGTGGCACCTGTGCCCACTCGAGTCCGAGAATCACGGCAATCTGGGTTCCTCTCACTGCTTCATTGGCTATCAGGACCCTGGGACGCTCCACGGAACTAAATGTTCTCTTGGTGGAATAGCCGGCGCTGCCCAATAAATGCCACCCGCACGGGCTGAGTGAGCGACATTTAGACCATCTCCGTGTCTCCAGGAGCATTTAAAGGTGGGCAGGCACGCAGCAGGCTCCCTCCCACCCCACAGGCCTCGCTTTTCCATCCTTGGTTGCGTTCTTTGCAGCCTTCATCACAGTTTTTAATTAGTTCTCCTAACTGGTTTTTAATCCACCTCCTCCATTAGATCTCTCCTCCATAAGGAGAGATCATCTTGACATGGTATCCTCAAGCCTTATGCTGATGAATGAATGAATGAGTGAATGAATGAATGAATGAGTGAATGAATGAATGAATGAATGGTGGATGGGTCTTCTGAGGCTCTAGAAATGGGGTTAACTGAGGCCAGCCAGCTTAGAAGGCAGGTCAGGAAGAGAAGGGAGAGGCCTTCTGAGGGTTATGAGGCTGCGCCACCCCAGGGCGGCTGGCTACTGGGATGCGTGGCCTGGGACTGGGGTGTGGGTGGTCCAGATGAAAGCAGCTGTGGAAGAGACAGGGCAGAATCAAGAGCTGATGAAGGCCAGGGCTTTGGTCTGCAGTGGGGCTAGACCCACCTCCCCAGCTTGATACTATGAGATCTTTACCACTTGTGAGGCAGCTCCACTCCCCGGCTCTGGGACTGTGGTCCCCAACTTTAAGGCACGTAAGCATCATGGAGGAGGAGCCTGTTGAAAATGCAGGCTCCTGGGCCCCATCCCTGAAGACTTTGATTTTGTAGGTCTAGGGGAGGAACCCACAGTCTGCACTTTACAAGGTGTACTAGGGATCACAAGATGAAAGTCTTTGCCTCAGGGTGAGCCCACATCTGACCCCTCCCTCCCTAAGGCAAGCAGGTGACATTGTCTGCAGATCTGGGTGGCACTTTCTGGACCTAGCCCATTACAGGTGATCAGGGGCTGTAATCTGGATACAGGCAGAACCAGAGTCCATACCTGTTTCTCACATGGAACTTGGCAAAACACCTGAGGAGGTTTCACCCCTCACCTGGCCGCCCCTCACCCCACCTTCCACCATGAACACCGAGAGATTCGGGAAAGGAAGCTGAGGTGAGGGGGGCTTGGCAGGGCCCAAACCTAGGGGAAGATGTGCCCCCAGACCCGGCTTTCTCGGTCTCTCGTTATCACATCCCATCCCTGTGGTTAAGAAACATCTTGCTGAACATTTTTGGATTTGAGCATTGCTGGATTTTTGGCTTTGTCTTGTTGAGAGACTTTCAGACAGGCGGGAGTTCTGAATTCCAGCCTTCATAGCCTGTGCTCTGATCTCAAGAATGCAAAATCTCTTCTCTTGTTTGGCTTTTAAAGGAAACAATATGTTTGCTAGAAAAACCACAAAAAAAAAAAAAAAAAAAAAAAAAAAAAACCTGATTATATACAAAACGGTGATCCGAACGCAGACTCCGTACTGCGGTGAAAGCCGCCGAGCTCCGGGCGTCTATTTGCGCTTGCGCAGTATCAGGTACATGAGGCCGCTGATGAAGGTGAACGCGAAGGCCACCCAGGCCAGGATGAAGGAGTAGCCGAAGGTGCCCTCTGCGGTGTACACATAGAACTCCGGGTTCCGGCTGTGAATGTCTTGGCGTCGGTCTGTGTAAATGGAAGCTGCGATCATGACGCAGAGGCCTGTGAGAAGAAAGTGCAGATACCAATAAGTCACGGACTGCAGCGTGTCCCAGGTACTTGAGGGGACTGTTAACGACCAGCGTAAGCTCTTTAGTATGGGTATTTATTTCAGTCGACTGGAAAGATTCTAATGAATACTTTGTGGCGGAGTATCACTGCCCCTCCTCCTCCCCCGTCACTATTTTGCTTCCCATTCTTGCTGGCCGAATCCAGTTTTTTTATTGTTAATCCTCACTCGAGGATATTTTTTTCCATTGGTTTTTAGAAAAAGTGGAAGGGAGGGAGGAAGGTACGTGCTCTTGACCAGGAATCGAACCTTCGACCCTTCAGTCTGCAAGCCTACACTCTAAGCACTGAGCGACACCAACCGGGGCGCTGAACCCAATTTTATTTGGGTAGCTATGTGTCCAGACTAGAGGAGAAGTCATTATTGATCTAAGCCAGGTTTCAGCCTGAAAGTAAACAGTTTAGGCTTTGCAGACCCTGCACAATTTCTGTCCCCAACTATTCAACTCTATACTTTCTCTTGCATACTACTTTAGATACTGTTAGGTCAGGATGGAATGTCTGGAGCTGTGGCAGCCTTTTTGGGGCCATGAGAGGGTTATCACAGACACTCTGAAGGGTGAAAAGAGCAGGGGTTTGTGATACTGCTGCTAAGGTGCCAAACCAACTCTGGCACCTTCCACCTCCAGGCTAATTGACGTATAAAAAAAGAAAAGGTCTTTGTGGCGGAAGTCATGGTTAACTGGAATTTTCTCTTACTTGCAGCCAAAAGTATCTTAACTGATTCACAGACATTAATGCTAGGATAAGGTTAAGTACCCTGATTTTCTTTGGGGGACCTATTGTCTCTCCTGGCCAGGTAGGACTGTCCATCAGGGTGCCCAGCCCTTCTCTACCTGGGGGTTGAGTGTATGACAGTGTCTGCTGATCAGACCGTTGTGCCTGGAGACTTGAATTCAGAGCAATGTCACATTGTCTTCTGATTCACACTGATTCTGCCAGCATCTCCCTGAAGCGACTGCCCATCAGTTCCTGCTACCTGTATCCTCTACCCAAGACCCAGTTCTCAGCTTTTCCTTTGATGCTCGTGAGCTGCCCCAGCACCCCACCTCTTACGTGGGTTGGATGCTCATGCCTGAGCATCACTGACTGATACGGCGTCTAAACACTGCAGGCTTGGGGCAGAACAGCGAGGGCAGGTCCTAGGACCAGAAAATGGTCAAAGGAGTTGTGGACGGAAAAGGGGGCATATGACTTTTATACCAAAATTGAGGGAGCTTTCCTATGTATATAGCAAGGTAATCAGTTTTGACTAAATGGCCTTAGAGACAAATAGACAAATGGAGACAATGACAGAAAGTAAACTTGAATAGGAAACTCCCCAACTCCCCTCTCTGAGGGTTAAGTGACGAGATTCGACTGCCTTTAGTGGTGTGAGTAATGGGGTGTCCAGGCCTCTCACTGGGAGATACAAAGTAAAGGAAGCAGCAGAGCGGACGCCCCCTCAGTGGTGCCCTGGGCAAGTCGTATTACTTCTCTCAGCCTCACTGGCCTGGGGCACTGCTCCCAAGTGCTGGGCTCATGAATGAGAACACAAGTCCCCAGGTTCTAACCTAGCAGAGTCTGATTCAAGAGGCCAAGATGGGGCTTTGAGGTCTGCACTTCAGACAGGTCCCCATGGACCTGGAGCTCGGGGGCCTCATGGACCTGGGGCTCAGGGGCCAAGTGACCTTCCAGGGTCTTTTATAGTTGAAATGCTTTAATCCTCTGCTTGCACCCTGGTTGGTTAGTTAACGTGCCTCACGAAGATGCTGTATGCTGCTTTGCCCAGGACTGAGGGGTTTCTTGGGATGCAGGACCCAGTTTTAACACTGAGGCAGCCCGGCCGGAGTGGCTCAGTTGAGCGTCGTCCTGTGCACCGAAAGGTTGCCGGTTCAATTCCTGGTCAGGGCACATACCTGGGTTGTGGGTTTGATCTCTGGCTGGGGAGCATACAGAAGGCAACTGATCGATGTTTCTCTCTCACACCAATGTTTCTCTCTCTGTGTGTGTCCTCGGGTGAGGATTTAAAAAAACAGTAAAACTGAGACAGTCCCAGACACACAGATCACCTTAGTGTGTGTGGTGACGTGCCTTGGGGCCATGCTGGGGGCATGGCGGGTCTGGACTTGGCTCTGGGATGCAGGGAATGAAGTCTAGGAGATAGACAGCTGGCTGGATGGAGGTGGTAGCTAGAGCCAGGCAGCAGGTGGTCTCCAAAGTACAGATTTCTCATCGTCGTCAAGCTACCCATTGACTCCAGATCGGAAGTACAGTGTTTTTGTTTTGTTTTGTTTTTTTAATCCTCACCCGAGGATATTTTTCCATTTATCTTCACATAGAGTGGGAGGGAGGGAGGGAGGGAGAGAGAGAAACATTGATGTGAAAGAGACACATCGATTGGTTGCTTCCCACACAACCCCGACCGGGGCCGGGGACCGAACTAAAACTGAGGTATGTGCCCTTGACCAGAATCGAACCAGCGACTCTTTGGTCCAAGGGCCAATGCTCCAACCACTGAGCCAAGCTAGCCAGGGCAGGGGCTTCCAGTTTTGTCATCAGAAAGCTTTAACTCTACTGAGAAACAACAACAAACGATCATGTTGTGACACAAGGCTTCTTCATCTGACTTCATCTGACTTTAGCCTCGCTAAAATTCATAGAGAAACAAGTGCTCTCAGACACCTGTTTTCTGTAAGTCCCTCCAGGATTGAGACCGTGTCTTGTTCATCTCTGTGTCTCCAGCAGCCTCCAAAGGCCTGGCCCAAAGTGGGCACTTCCAACACCAACCAGCCTGAAAAAACCTGTTGATGGCTTCCCACCAGCTCGGGACAAAGACCCCCAAACCCTAGAAGGCTTACAACACCCAACACCCCGTGAAGTCCTGCCCTCGCTGCCTCTCTGGTGAAGCTCGCACCCTCCCCTCCCCCATCTCTACACTCCAGCCCCACTGGCCAGCCAAGTAAGTCTCTCCTATCACAGGGCTTCGGTCATGCCGTTCCCACTGCCTGACACACTGTTCCTTCCCCTCTGTTCCAACAGAGACCATTCTACAGCAACTCCTACGCACCCCACAGATTCCAGCTCAGGAGGGTTGCCTTCCGTGACCCTGTAACTAAATCCAAACTCCAAAATATAAAACGTCCCACAGCAGCCCTGGGGCACAGCAGCCACCTTCTCCTCTCGAAGACCTCACCTGCCGCGCTCCTCCTGGCTTCCACTCGTGGGTGGCTGGAAGGGAGCGTCTATTCCAGGAAGCCTGTCGCTTTACTTACATGACATGAGCTGGATGATGGAGGTCAGAACAAATCTCTCTCCCTGCTTGAGGCGGAAGAGCTGGAGCAAGAAGATCAGGAAGGCGATGCAGCAGAGAATGGTGGACAGGATCATGGTGGCCTGGACCGCCTGCATCGTGGGGTAATCTGTGGGAAGGGACCAGAGCGCACGACTGAGACTGCAGGCCGCCTGGGCCCCCGGCGTGCACGGGACAGTGCCAGCTCGAGTGGGGGTGATGAGACCAGAGTGCGGGTGTCAGCTTGTCGTCTGCACCGTGTGAGCCCAGGGCAGCCAAGGAGTCTTCCCGCCCGTCCTCCCTCTAGTGTCCGTTTGTGCACTTGACCCAACGGCCCCGTGTCCTTATCTGGAACACGGAGTAAGAACCACCTGCTCTGTGTTCTTCCTGGTCTGGGTCACTGCTCCCAAGTGCTTGGCTCTTGGACAGGGGACTTTTTAAAAGCACAAATCCTCAGGCTCCAATCTGGAAGATTCTGGTTCAAGAGGTCAGGATGGGACAGGTCAGAACAGTGTGTCTGTACTTTAGAGACCTCTGGAGGGGTTCTCTGGGGGATCACAGGTCTGAGTGACTCTCTGAAAGTACATTTGAGAGAGTGAGCCTGGTGCTTGCTCCCTAAGAAAAGGAAAGTAAGTTTTTTTTTCAGATTGGCCTTCGAGTGTGGGCATGAGTGGCTGGGGTTTGGCAGAGGGGAGCGTGGGTGGAGAAAGGAGCCAGTCTTGGGGGAGGGTGCTGCCCGGGGAAGGACATAGCAGAAGCCCTGCACTGCAGGTGTACAGAGGGGTCGAGTGCAGGGACTGGGGCCGTCTGCGTGGGCCTCAGTTTCCTCACCTGCCAAATGGGGACAGTCATAGCTCCCGCTTCAGCAGGCTGGGAGAGTGGGGCGAACTCATCCATGGAAGGGTTTTTAGCAGCTGCCCTCTAAAGGGAGGTTGTGTGAGGGCTAGATTTATCACCAGGACACAGGTAAGATGGGTGAGGGGACTGCTCAAAGCTACAGAGGAAAATCTAAGGAAAACCTTCCTTTTTTTCTTTCTTTTTTGCAATCTTGCCTAAAACGTCACCAGAGGGAGGCATAATGTTAAGTACTTAATGAAATGCTCACAGCAATGGCTGTGGTGCGTTCTGGCTGCACCTTGGGACCAGCGGAGAGCAGGGAGCCCCTCCCCTCATCGCTCACAGTGAGGACCGAGGCCAGACACCCCTGCCCCTCCCCCACACCACAGGATTGCATCCTCTGAAGTCCAAGAACAGGCGAAAGGGAACTGCAGTGAAAGCAGTCAGAAGGGGTTGCCCTCGAGGCAGGGGGTGGTGGGAACCGAGCTGCAGGGGCCCAAGGGAACTTTCTGGGGTGATGGAATGTTCTCTGTCTTGCCTTAGATGGTGGTTACATGGGTGTATACATAACTGTCAAAACTCTTTGAACTGAGGCCTTGAGAAGTCTGCATTTTCTTGCTTGTAAATTACAGCTCCGTTATCAAAACATCCGGGAGGCTACACTCCGATGAAATAAATCAGAATCTCCGCGGGTGTTGGGATCGGGCGTGGAGGGGGGTGTCAAGTTCAATGTGGGGCCGAGATTGTGACCCTCTGGCTTCCAGCGGTGCTTCCTAGATTTTCCAATTCCAGGAACCACTTATTACAACTACAGACCCTGGGCCTCCCTCCCTGAGATTCCGATACAGTCATTCTGGGGCGGGCACCAGGAGTCTGTCTTTTCAGCAAGACCCCAGGTGACAGGGCGAATACGGAAAACATGGCTGCTGCGGACCGAGTGTTTGTGTCACCCCCAAAATTCATTTGTTGACATCCTCACCGCCAAGGCGATAGTGTTAGGACGTGGGGCCTTCGGGCAGTGAGTAGGTCATGAGGGTGGACCGCTCAGGAATGGGATTAGTGCCCTTGTAAGAAAAGACACAACAGCTTGCTTCCTCTTTCTGCTCTCTGCCATGTGAGGGCACGAGAACCAGGCTGTTGGCAAACCAGCCAGAGTATCTGTTCTTACCAGACACCAGATCTGCCTGCACCTGGTGAGATATAGATGTCTCTTGTTTAAGCCACCCAGTCAAGGGTTACAGACTCCCCAGACGTACTGAGACCATGGCTTTAGGAAAACGGGACATGATTTTAGAACAGGGTTTCTCAGAGTTGGGAGGTGGGTGCAGAATGCAACACTGGTGGCCGACCAGCTCGGTGTAGGTGGAGTCCAATCAGCACCCCGGCCAGCGAAACTCGCCTAAAGAGAGGGACGCTCACTTTGCTCTTGTCTAAATGTATCTCAGGACCTCAGGGAGTTCTCCACTTGGCACTTTAGCACTGTTATAACACCTGCTCATATCTGGGTTTCGTGGTTGTTTGGTTTTTAACCAGGAGAGAACCAGAAACAGTCTTAGGACCTTCAAGAGGCAGGTGCATCTCGTGAGGATTGAATAACGTTTGTAACACTTTTAATAAATGTTCCTTCTTTTATGGCAAGTGGTTCCAGATGATCATTTACGTAGGGATGTAAAGTTCCTTTTAAAATAAACGGAGGTAAGGAAACAATGAACTATTTTACAGCAGGGGGGTCAGCATGTCTTTTCTGTAAAGGCCACACAGTAAATACCCTAGGCCTAGTGGCCATACAGGCCCTGGTTACATTTTCTTCTGTTCTGCTTTTCATTTTTGTTGTTGTTGTTTAAACAACTCTTTAAACACATAAAACCCATTCTTAGCTCATTGAACTGAATTTGGCTGGTAGTTTGCCAACCTGTTATTTTAAGGAAAAGTAACAGGGAATTAAATAATTCCACGTGGAAGAATAACAGAGGCTTGAAAACACTGCCACGGAGCAGGCCCGCTCTCCCAGCTGACCACGCACAGTGGCGACAGCCGGGGCTGCAGAGCACAGTCAAGGATGGTTGTTTCGGGGTCAAGGGGCGATCACATCTGGATTGGAATCCTGATTCCATCACCTAGTCCTGGATGTGTAACCTTAGGTTTCCGCTCTGCACCTCAGTTTCCCCATCTTAAAATGGGGTCAACGGTCCCTGACGAATAGGGCTATGAGGTCACTTATGTAAAGGACTTTGCCCTGTGCCTCACAGGACACCTTCAGCAAATGCTGCCTTCCACTGGTACGTGAGCTGCCTGTATTATGACTGTTGATGTTGTTATTGATGGAACGGTGAGACTCAGGAGCCAGTGAGCAGGGTCCCTGGCTCCCTAAATAGGATTGCCAGATTTAGCAAACAAACAAACACACACAAACACAGGATGGCCATTCCATTTGAATATCAGATAAACAACGAATACTTGTTTTTGGTATATGTATGTCCCATGTTCATATCTGGGACCTACGTAAACTCAGTTATTTATGATTTATCTGAGACATCAAATTTCGCTGGGCATCCAATGTTTTATCACTCACCAGGCCCCAAGGTGCCTCTCCCATCAGTGCTGCAACAGGACACAGAGCCATCCTCCCCAGAGAGAGGGAGCATAGTCAGCATGTTTTTAAGTGGGATGCTCTGTATTTGCAAAGCCCTTTTGTGGACTCGGGCTTGTGTGCAGAGGCGGGCAGGGCAGGTGCATCGCTATTACCTCCATTCACAGCTGAGGATACTGATACTCCCAACACTCCAATGACCTGCCCCAAGGTAAGGTCGCACAGCTCACAAAGGAGCCAGCTCTCGAGTTTCTGACACAGAAGGCTAATGAAACGCAGGGAAGTGACACCATGTCAAATAGAGTCTCTGAGCCTATGGAGAGGGGAGGTTTGGATAAATGAGAAGGGGGAAAAGATTCTAGATGAGGGCTGAAGCTGAGAAAGTGTGAGAAAGGGAAGCTCTGCTTGGCTAAGAAACAGAAGGGTGGGCCCAGCGTAGGTGGGGTTGGTGCCTCCTCCAGCCTCTGGCTTCTCCACACCCCTCCTGTCTCCAGCCTACTTGTCCCCTTGTCCCCGCAGCAGCCTCTGAACCCCCAGCCAGGCCCCTCCCCTAAGCTGGGTGAGGGAGAGGGGAGGAGTCAGAGGGCAGGGACGCCTTCCTCCTGAGGGCCCCTTTGACATCAGTGCTTCTCAATCCGCATCACACTCACACGTAAATTGGTCATTGATGTCTGTACAGTTCGTGTTGTTGATTGTGACGCAGACTCTCCAGACATCTGCAAAAAATCCTTCTCCTACCCACCAGGCCTGTAACACAAAATGGAAACACAGGGAAAGGCTGACTGTTAATTATGAAAACAATGACTCCTAATTGTGTTAATTATGAAAACAGGGACTCCCAGTTAGGTGTGAGGCACGGGGTAAATGACTATTGGGGACCAGTGCTTCTCAATCTGCAGTGTGCGTGCGAGCAGCCTGGGGACCTGGTTACAAGGCAGACTCTGATTCGAGAGGTCTGCGGTGGGGCCTGGGATTCTGCACTTCTAACAAGCACCCAGGTGATGTCCACGCTGTCGACGGAGTAAAGTGAGGGATGGTCCAGGCCCTGATGGGGTGGAGGAGAGGAGATGAGGCTCAGGTGGTGGTAATAAATACAGTGGTAAATTCCACAAGAGCTGTGATGGCAGAGAAAAGGATGAAATCGGGGGGACGGGGGCTGTTGTGGATGAAATGATCAGACGAAACTCTCAGGCCTTCAATCCAAATGCTTTCATTTCTCTCCGTGTTTTTGCTGTCTCCACCCCCCACCCCCACCCCACCAGAAGGCTGTCCTGCTTTCCATTCCCCCGAAGACTGGAATCTCCCCCACCCATTCATCCAGTCCACAGTGGTTCACTGAGCTCCCACTACGTGTCCTGCTACAGTGCCAAGCACAGTTCCTAACTCATGAATACCCTGTGACTCACTGACTGGCAAGAATGCCCATCTGTCTTCCCAGTGAGTGCCACAGTAACAGGACGACACAGGAGTATTCCATAGGATTAAGCAGTGCTGTGGCTGATGGCTTTTCTGTCCCTAATGTCCGTCTATCCTATTTATGACACCTGCGACCATTTCAGAACCCCAAAGGACCAGATGCAAGAAACAGAAAAAGGAGCTTCTAAAAGAACATTCAATACCATTTATTTCATCGAGTGGGGGCCCTCTGGATAACGGCAAGGTGCACATACTTTACTCCACGGCATCAGTGTGACTGATCCCTGTCCTACTTCCTCATGGCAGTTCTTCGAGAACTTGCAGGAACCCACACCTGATCACTGCACTTATCTGCCCTTACAGGATCCAAAGCCAGGAGATCTGGAATGGTTCAAATCCCAGCTCTGCCACTTACTGCAGTGTAAACTCCAGCAGGTACCCTACCTGCACTAAGGCCCAGTTCCCTCCTCATAAAACAGAGCCAGCAGTGGACCTATCTTATAAACTTGTGGGGGTCAACTGAGATGATGCACACAGAAGGGCCTAGCCAGGACCTGGACAGAGTAAGTGCATCTAAGTGACAGGGGTGTGGTCTATGTTACTGTTATGATGATCAATCAACAGAAGCCTATATGTAGGCAGAGCTGATGGCCACTTATAAGGTGCATTTTTTAGCTGTTTGAGCAGTGTTTCTGACTCTAAATGTCTCTGCAGTCTGAAATGATCAGGATTGAAGCCAGGCCTCTGGATGGAGGTGTGGGCCATAGAGGACCTTTGGTAAAAAGCTTCATTTCCTGCTGGGAGGAATATTAATCTATGCCAATAGGTTATTTACCAAATGCATTCCTGCCACGTGGCTGAGAGCTGGATACTAAAGGAAGAGTTAACTTTTTCATGGGAGCATGGGTGGAAAGTTCCAAGCATAGGCTCTGCTGGGGAGGGCATGGCAGGTGGGCCAGCAACAAGGGATCCTGTCGGTCAGGACATGTCAGAAGCAGGAGGGGCAGAGATGACCTGGGATGGGTCACCTGGGGGATCTAGGGCAGTGGTCCTCCACTGAGAATGATTTTACCCCCATGGGACATTTGGCAATGTCCAAAGACATTTCTGGTTGTCACAAATAGGGATGCTGCTGGCACCTAGGGGGTAGAGACCAGGGATGCGGCTAAACCCCCTACGGTGCACAGGATGGCCCCGCAACAAAGACTGCTCCAGCCCCAATGACAATAGTGCCAAGGCTGAGTCACTGACCTCAGGAGGGCTGGATTTAAGCCAAGTCCTCAAAGGGCTTCCTACAACCAAGGCATCACACCAGGCTCTGTGGGGGAACGAGGGATGAGAGGACCAAGGTCCCTGCCCACCTAAATGTGGATGCCCCAAACCCAACACTTAGGCCACAGCCCTCAGGCCCAGGCTGAAGAGATGGGCATGCCTTGGTAGACAGGACAACCCCAAAGTGTAATCACCTTGGGGAGGTCTTTTTTTTTTTTTTCTTTATTGTTTAGAGAGAGGAAGGGAGAGAGAGAGATGGAAACATCGATGAGAGAGAACATCGATTGGCCGCCACCTGCATGCCCCCCACTGGGAACTGGGCCCACAACCTGGGCATGTGCCCTGACCAGGAATTGAACCGGCGACCTCTTGGTGCACGGGTCGATGCTCAACCACTGAGCCACACTGGCCGGGCAGCTTGGGGAGTTCTTAAACCTGCTATTGACTGTGGGATCCAGGGGTTCTGGGATGGTCAGAAGGAAAGGGAACTTACATTGTCAATGGTGGCAATGAAAAGCAAGGCCGCAGAGGTGATGTGGAAGATGATGATGAAAGCCAGAAGCACCAACATTTTCACAGGGCACGGGAGGGCGAGAGGTCACGTGGACAGCCCAGAGAGAGAGATGTTCTAAAGAGAGTGCGAGAAATTCGAATTTGTCAACAAAATTAAAATGAAAAACAAGCAAATACAATGTGTGGCAGACAGCTACCATTGATTTTCCCACCCTCTGGACACTAGAAGACTGCATTTCCCAGCCTCCCTTGCAGTTAGGTTGGACCCTGTGACTAATTCTGGCCAATGGGCTGTAAGCAACACTGGTGGATGTCATTTCCAGTTGAGAAACAGGTGTGAGTTCTCCATGCTCCCTCCCCCGATGAAGTAGCTGGGACGGTGCAGCCACAATGCACCGAAATAGAATCATTAGAAAGTCTTTTCCTGATACCATCTCTCCCACTCTGGCATAGAGAGTTGCACTGTACCAAACCCTCCACCCTTTCTCTGCCAGCTCTCCCCTCTGCCAGCTCACTCTCCCTCCCTGATTCCCGGACTCATTAACAATGAGCCTGGCTGCAGAGCTCAGGCTGGGCGGTCCCAGCTGCAATTCTGTGCATCATCATTTGGAAGAAACCAGTGAACCAGCTCAGAGATTCTTCCAATTCTTTTAAAAAGGACAAATCCCGCTTTGTTTCGGCCTGCGTCATTCTTAGCTGCCACCACATGCTGCCTCCAAAGAGATGCATTTCTGACCCTCGCAAAAAAGAAGAAAAAGACTCATGTGCCACACTGATATTACTTTAATATCAGCAGGAATGCCAAAATGCCAACCTCATCAGGCAGGGCCATAGACTTCAGGGTGGTAATGACTTCCCATACTGTCCAGCTCAGATGACACAAATGCCTATGGACATATAATTAAGACTCTAGAAAAGGGAAAAAAGGCTTTAACTCAGTCTTCCCCAAAGTGTGGAATTCGTGTTACAAGGCATGATTTTGGGTGGTGTATCAATATGTTATCAAATAACATGGAATTATGGAGGGAGAAAGTCCTCATTCTAAATTTTCTGAGTCCACCAAGGAGAAAAGACCCAGTTTGGTGCTAGACTTTCTTTAACAGGCGCCATTTTTTTTTAAACAACAATAAGCAGAACTTTGGGCAGTCCTTAGTGTGTGGTTAGAATTTAACAATGTTGTTTTGATATAATAATGTTTACTTTAAGGTTCTCTCTTTTTAAAATTTTTGATTGATTGATTAATTTGACAGAGAGAGAGAGAGAGAGAGAGAGATTTGTTGTTCCACTTATTTATTCATTCATTGGCTGATTTTTGTATGTGTCCTGACCAGGGATCAAACCTGCAACCTTGGTGTGTTGGGTCGATGCTCTAACCAACTGAGCTACCTGGCCAGGGCTAAGGTCCTCTCTTTTTATAGAAATACCATTTATAGTAGAGATATAAAGTCTCCTTAAAACAAATTCACTGACATTTTAAAAGAGTGAGTCATTTAAGAAAACTATTTTGTAAATGAAAAGACAGGTGGTCTTCAGTGTTAGCAGAAATCCTGGGGGCGGTTCTCACATGCCTAATGTCTGGGACGCATTGCTTTGACACCGAGACTGATTTCAATGGGAATTCCAGACATTAGGAATAAGTTTCTGCACAGAAAAGGGAAAGTTTTTACAAGGGGTCAAGTAAGGTCCTGAGCTCAGTGTACGAGAAAGGCCTTGGGAAATACAAGGGTGGCCACAGATTGGTTTGAATTTCGCCATCCAGGAAAATTGGGGAATAGAGAAGTAATCTCCCATGATGACATCTGGAATTCAGATCTAGCGCCCTCACCAGAGCTTTGGAGGAAATTATTCATAAGTAGAGGAGATCCCTTGAATCTTTAAGAGGGACCAGAAATGACCCTTTACTCCTGCATCTCTGAATCAAAGTAAGTCTCCCTGTTCCTTTCCTACAGGCAAGCACTCTTCCCAGTTTCCTGTGATACCTCTTTCAGAGATATTTGTTAGGTGGGAGCACTTACTCTCCATTCCTGGCATTTCCCTATAGAGGGAGTTGCACCAGAGTAACCCTTCTGGCCTCATGCCCCACCCCTCACTCATTCCTTCGCTCCTGATTGGAGGAGACATCCAGCGTTCACTTTTTGGATTGGTGGAGCTCAGCCATCAAGGGGCCACTGTGCAGTGCTTTGCCTTCTCCAGACCTCCTCTCCCTTGACTTGGGAGTGGGTGTGTCTGCTTTTCCAGAGTCCCGACTTCCCTTGGCTGCAGGGGCCCCAGGGCTAGCAGGGGACAGGGGTGTGGTGCTGAGAGCTACAGCAAGCTCCTTTGGCCTCAGTCTAAGCTAAGTCAGCCTAGTCTTTCTCACCTAATAATATTCTCCAGAGAGCATTCTCTTTTTGTTGTTGTTAATCCTCACCCGGGTATATTTTTTTCCATTGATTTTTTTAGAGAGAGCGGGAGGAAGGGAAGAGGGGGGACAGAGAGAGAGAGAGAGAAACATCGATATGAGAGAGACACATCAATTAGTTGCCTTCCGCAAGTGCCCTGACTAGGGCTGGGGATCGAACCTGCAACCCAGGTACGTGCCCTTCACTGGGAATCGAACCTGCGACCCTGTGGATCTTGAGCTGATGCTCTAACCAGGGCCAGAGATCCTTCGTTTCCATACGAATCCACCTCATTCTGGGAGTGGCTGCCTGGTGTTCCGCTGTATGTCCATGCCATGATGTACCCAACTAGCCCCCTATCCATGCCCATTTGGGTCATTTCCAGACTTTTGCTACTCCGAACTATACTGCCAGTAAAGGCCCCTGAACTTACTTCTTTGCGTGGACAGATTCCTAAAAGTGGAGGTGCTGGGTCAAAGGATATGAACATTTACTTTATTACATTTTTATTAAATTAAAATTTGATTTACTGCAAAGCATCCTGGGAACTGCCAGTGCTGGGTCAGCCTTGCTTTTCAGAGGGTCTTCATCAGGTAGAAAGTATTGGACCAACTCTTATGCACGGCCTGGATGGGTGGGCAAGCCTTGATGTCATATCTTTGACTTATTAACATCCCTAATTTCCTCCAGAAGTATAATTCCGGCCACTCTAGCCCAGCCTCTGCCAACCCCACGGCTCTTCCCAGCAGCGCTCAATCCTTCCCACAACACACACCATGTTTTACTCCTGCGCAGGGACCCGGTGGGACCTCTCCGGAGACACTGAGGAACAGACAGTTCCCTGGGCTGGGTATTGGAGGAAGGCTGGCCCACCATACACAGGGTGGCATCAAATGTATCTTTGCCATACACAGAAACTTACTTTCCCTTAAAAAAAGGTCCTACTGAATGCTGACCCCCGGTCTCCCTCTTTGTCCTTGCAGGGACAGTGCTCTGCCCGACTGGCCTGGCTGTGTCCTGGAGCTGTGTTCCCTGGAGCACTCTCTCCCTGCCACCCCCAGCTGGCTTTCCCTCACATGGTCTCGGTCTTAACTCAACATTCCCTCCTCAGAGAGGTACCCATCGCCCCGGTGAAGTACCCATGCGCCCTCCCAGTGTCACTGCCAGCATCATCTATCCCGTCCCAGCATCATCTGTCCTGTCCCAGCATCATCTATCCCGTCCCCGGGTTTGTTTCCTCAGAACACTTCCACGTCTCAAAGACTCTGACTCGTTCACTTGTCTGGTATCTATTTCTCCCGCTGTGCCCTGCTGTGCCCAGCCCACAGAAGCTCTTTGCTGTCGTTTTTTCAGTTTGGGAAATGTAGGAAGACCCTCAAAGCTCTGACTGTCCAGAGACAGGAACTGAGAGGCTCTGACCCGCTCCAGTCCCACAGTGAAGCTGCAGCAAGGCCAGGACTGCGGGGTCTCCTGGCCCCCACTCGTTTCCCTTTCAGCCTGGCTGGGGGCCCCCTCGAGGGCGCATTACAATCTTTACCAGGCAGCTCAGACCACGGTTGTTGTTTTCTTGGTGATTTCTTCAGGGGCTGAGCAGGATGCTCTAAAAGGCTGCCTGGGTCTGGGCATTTCCCTGTCCGCAGGTGGGAGACTGCCGGAGATGAGCTTTTCCACTTCCTGTCTAGAAAGTCTTATGATTGGCAGAACGTCGCTTTAAAAAAAATATTTTGATCTACATAATACATGGGATGATTAAGAAAAAAATAAAGGATAATGGAACCCATAGGCATATGATGGAAAACCACAGACTCTGCCCTACCCCAGCCCTGATCCCTGGAAACACCTTTAACCCTTTCAGCTGTCTTTTCCTCCGCAGTTCCACATTTCCAAACAATACACATGCGCTTCTGTTTCCTGATTCATCTATTGTAAACATAACCGACTTCCTGCCTAGGGGAGAGCTTCCCCACCTGTCATCCCCATACCGTCTTGTCATACTCACATCAGTGACTGTCATTTGCATTATGACCATGTCGGCTGTTAGGCTGCAGAGCCAAATGGTGTACTGTGGTTGCACCCTTTTCCTTAAAAAACTCTTCTTTTCTGTAGCTAGTTCCCTGTTCTCTCTCTCTCTCTCTGTGACTCCATCTATTACCCACATTTCTTCAGTTCTTTCCACATTTTTATCACCCCAAGTCTTCTATTGCAGAACCCCAGACACAAAGCAAATGCACAGTTTCACTTGCAAGCCTGTGGTTCAACTCTTCTTTCGCAGTGTACCTGACCCAGCCAGTCCCTCTCTAAGTCTGCCCTCCTCAGCTCTCTGCCATGTGCAACCTCAGCAGCTGCTGCTCTCACAGAACAAGTAAGACAAGCATTCTCCAGGGAAGACTAGCACAGGATGCTGGCGTAACCCCAAGAGATAAAGGAGATAAAGCAGATCCCTGGGGAGGGGAAGCCCGAAAGGGTCATCCCGCAAGGAACGAGGCTCCTTCTGATTAAAGGTCGAGCTCCAGCTTACACAGCCTGGCTTGTGTTGGGTCTTCACGTCCACTCTGTGAAGCTAGCAGAGTGAGGTATCACTGTACCCACTTTACAGACGACAGCCTGAGGCTTACAGAGGTTTCAGGTGACTCGCCCAACTTCACAGGGGTTCCCATCCATGGTTTTCCAACTCCAAGTCCAGGACATTTTTCTCTGACCCCCTTCCCTGCTCACATGCTCAGGGCCTAATGAAAATCACATGGTGGCCTAATTAAAATCAGGTGAGAGGGCACAGGCAGCATCATTTTTGTTTCCATTCCTTTGGCTGGATTTCCCTCAAGCTTGGCACCAAGCTGGAGAGAGAGCTGGGAAGGCAGCGTCTCTCTGCATCGGCCCATTAGCTAAAGCGGAGATATGACTGGGCTAAGAGAGGACTGGATGAAGAAGGATGCTTCAGTCTTCATCTGGACTAAAAACAGAGTTTCCTCCCTTTTTCAACCTATTGGCTCACGGGCCAACCCAAAGCATGTGTTGTCTTTATCAGTCTACTCTGAAATTGGTTTGGATTTTGGATCCTTAGTCACTAAAAGGATACATCCTGACATGTAGAATGGACGAGTTCCGTTTTCTACATTTGTTACCACACGCCCCCTCTCCACCCAGGCACTCGGGTGGCTCTGGCAGGACACTGCCAGCTCCCAGCCCCGACCTGGTGCACTGTGGGGACCACGGAAAAGCATCTTCAGACTGAAGGTCTAAAACTCTCCATTCTACACAACACCCATAAAATAGCCACAGAAAATAACAAAGAACACAGGATATCAGAACTTATGATTTAAATTGTTTCTTAAAATAAGAATCAGGAACCCGAACAGGAGCAGCAAATGGGCTTCTGCTTCCTCTGGGCATGGGGGCTGGGATGATGGGCAGTGGTGAGGAGGAGGGGGAGGGGGGAGAGGCCTTGGGAGGTGTGGGTGGGGCCATGGAAATTCTGCACATAGAATGGAATATTTGTGGCTCCGTGAATTTCAAGTTCTAAAGTGATGGCTGACAGGATGAGAGGTGGTACTCCCAGAGATGTCCATCAAACCCTTACATAGCAAACAGGATACACCAAGAATTGCCATTTCCTTGCTGTCTCCTAAGTAGAGGTGCTGTCCTTCTATGCCTTGGCCCAACCAATGTTTGCTTGAAGTGTGTGTGTGTGTGTGTGTGTGTGTGTGTGTGTGTGTCCTGCACATCTAGCCCTGGGCGTGGAGAAGGCCCTGCTGGTGACTCACTGGCCCTCCATCTGACAGAAGCAACATTCGATCTACTGTTGATGGGGAAACATCACCATCAGGGTCTTACAGGTGGAGAGAAGGCCGTGGGCCTGCCATTGGCAGTGTAGGGGTCCCCTCCTCTGGTCCCTTCATAAAAACACACCTCCACAGCAGGGAGCCCAGCCCCGGCCTGCTGTTGCTAAAAGGAGGCTTCTCTGGCACATGCGCCTTTTTGCGCAAGGGAACAAGAGGGAGCCAGCTGCCTTCCCTCGGGGAGAGAACGTGCTGTTAAGGTGACTGACTGGCCCACCCGATTCTATTCCCACCCTCGGGAGTTCTTCCTACAATTTATACCATGGCCCATTCTCAGCCTGACTTGGAGCCTTTTCCCGGAATTGTAGGCAAAAGGACAACCCTGAGATGTGGAGCCTTTGGAAACAGACCTGAGAGGCTGGGCATCTGGAGGTCTGGGCCATTTCCCCCAACCCAGAAGGGCTCCGCCCACAACTCCCTGCCTCGAAAGGCCAGGGAAGCTCTGGCCCTGATGCTGGGGAGGGCTGGCTAGTGAGCGGCTGCCCAGGCCACATTGCCACAGAGACTCCCAGGCCCACTCTGGAGCTGGCAGTTCAACCCTGGGCTGGCTGGAACCTAGGCCCGTCCCACTGCCCACAGCACTCGGCAGGGACAGTGGCGTTGGCCTCCGTTTTCAGGAAGGCAGAGGTCAGCTCAGCCTCCTGCCCTGGTATCTAGACAGCAGCCAGCCCAAAATATCCAGGCATCTAAGATGCCCTGGGGATGGCGGAAGCCCCTTTGCCCTGGGTTGGCCAGCTTTGTGCTCACTGTGGCTGGGGCTTCTGGGCACAATGACAACACTTGGCTCCATCCAGAAATGACAAGAGGATGGACACTGGGATTTGGCGGTGCTTCAGGGCAGCAGCCACAGAGAATGATTCTGCCTGCTCAGCCCTGGGTCTTTCAGTCACTGAAATAATAATAACCACATCAACAATACTGATAGCCAACATTTATTGCTCAGTTATGTTCCTGGCACTGTTCTAAGCAAAACATTAGGATGTAGCTGTTATAATTAGTTTCATTTTACAGGTAAAGAAAATAAGGTTCAGAGAGGTTAAGCAACTTCCCCAAGGCCACAGAGCTAGTAAGGGCTAGAGCTGGGATTTGAACCCAGGCAATCAGGCACCAGAGAAACCACCATCTTTCCCAACCTAAATCTCAATTTCTCTTCCCTTTTAGGGTGCTGCTACTTTTAAGGCCTGATGAGGAGACTGGTCCAAAGTCCTGGGGCCACATGTGGCTTCGGATGCTATTCATCACTACGTGTCATTACTCCAGGCCCCACAAAGTGGGACATACTTTGTGAAGCAGGCTGGGGACAAGGGAGGCAGAGAACACAAAGTCACCTGTGAGCCCTGAAAGCGCGTCCCTTCACTGAGCGCAGGGTAAACACCTGTCAGTGAGGTGGCAGCCCTGTCGTAAGGACGAGCAAGGACTATGATGCACTTTGCAGGTGACACATTAAAATTAAGGGATTCGGCCACATCATTCAGTTAGCAGGTGGGAAACCAGGGCTCAGACCCCAGCCTTCTGATTACTAGCCTATCACTCACTGTTTGCAAATGTAGCGCTGACCATGTGCCGGGCCCTGGTGACACACTGATGAGTAAGGCAGGCTCCGTGTCCCCTGGGAGCTCCCAGGCACAAGAAGAACAAGCATGCACCAATAAAGAAACACGATGTGATGACGTGTTCTGGGGGAACACAGAGGAAGGTGTGACCAGCTCTGTGTTGGAGCGGAGGCAGCGTCAGGGGCTTCCTAGAGGAAGTGACATCTGAGCTGGGTGTCAGAGGATGGGCTAGGCAGGCTGTGGGGACAGGGTGTTGCAGGCAAATGGAGCAGAATGCTCTGGCTCCGAGGCACAGAAGCATTACAAGTGTCAGCAGGGTGTGTGCTGGGCAGAGGCAGAATCCACGCTGGGCAAGGACGTAACGGGCCTTGGAAGTCTGAGCGTTACCCTGGACGCAGTAGGAGATGGGGCAGGTTTTTAGGCAGGAAAGTAACAAGATCCGCCTCTACAAGAAAAACATTCCGGTCAGGCAAACAGATTAGAAGGAAGCGAATTGAGGGAGCTGCTGAGCAGCCCTGGTGAGAAATGGTGAAGGTCAGGATGAAGGCGGGAGCAGGGATGTGGGCAGAAGGAGAGATCAAGAGCTCTTCAGCAGGCCAGGACCTGGCGACGGGCTGAGGGATCGAGCAGAGGGTTCTGGGGGCCGTCAGCTTGTGCCAGAGGGGACGCTGGTTCCACTAATGCACTTGGCATTGCAGCAGGAGGAGCATTTGAAGGACGGGTTTGTTGGGTTTTAGAAATGTCCGGTCAACAATGGTGGAAAAGCGTCGGGAGGTTGCAAGTGTGGGTGGGACTGTCACTCAGGAGAAAACGGGAGCTGGGAACAGAAATCCAGTATCACGGGGGACAAAGCCACTGGTAGATATAAAACACCACCTGAGGAGGAAGTGCTGGCAGAGAGAGGATGGGGAGAAAAGGCCAACAAAGGAGCCAGAGATGTGGGCACAGCGCGGGGACAAAACCCAGAGCGGGTGGGGAGTCCCAGAAGGCAAGAGACGAGGGACTAGGAAAAAAACGCCAGGATGGAAAATTAGCTCACTGGCAAACTTGGTACTAATTTTGGTGAAGTAAACTAAAGGCCTTCTTTATTCTCCTCTTCACAACCATAGCCGTTCACTTGGGTATTACTGTCTCTCCTGCTCGTGTCCGGGACCTGGCACGTTTTTACAGGATGGGACAGCGCCCAGTTTATAGATGGTGCTCAATAAATATGTGTTGAGCCCTGGCCGGTTTGGCTCAGCGGTTAGAGCATTGGCCTACGGTCCAGAGAGACCTGGGTTCGGTTCCCGCTAAGGGCATGTACCTCGGTTGCAGTTTGTCCCCGGCCCTGGTTGGTCGTGCGGGTGGCAGCCACTCGATGTGTCCCTTTCACGTCGATGTTTCTCTCTCTCTCTCTTCCTCTCTCTCCCTCCCACTCTATCTGAACAAAAAATGAAAAAATGTCCTCGGGTGAGGATAAAAAAAATAAATAAATAAATAAATATGTGTTGAATGGGTGAATGAAGGCGCCAGGTTCCAAGGAGCTACAGAGCTAAGAAGTTAAGAAACAGAGCTAGATTTTTCTTTCAAGTCTGGCAATAAAAGAAGGAAGAAATATTTATCAAGTGCCTGGAGTTCCTTCCCAAAGAAAAAACGCTGGGCCCAAATGGCTTCACTGATGAATCCGGCCACACAATTAAGGAAGAATCATCCCAACTCTGCATAAACGCTCCCAGAAAATTGAAGAGGAGGGTATACCTCCCAACTCATTCTATGAGGCCTGAGATATACCCTGATCTCAAAAGCGGACCAGGCACTGTAAGAAGAATACAGACCAACATCCCTTGTGTTCATAAGCACAAAAGGTTCTCATAAAATTTTAACAAATCGAATCCTCCTAGGAAGAGGTGGAATGCCTGTCCCCACCCCATGAACCCTGGCTGCTCCTGAATGGCAGGAGACTCCATGGAGCAAAACGAGCTTTTCCAGCAAAGGCCACACTAACCCAGCCAGCCCCTAGCTGACCCACGCCCACACTGCCTGCAGAATCGTGAACTAAATACACATTTTCTCTCTTAAACCACTGCATTTCAGGATGGTTTGTTACACAGCAGGTGCAAACCGAGACAGGGGAAGCACTGCTTTATGAGGCTCGGAGTTCCCCAAGGACAGAAACCACGTCTTACGCATTTCCACATTCCCAGTGCCCAGGGTTACTCAGCACATACTTGTTGAACGTCTGCTAGTTTGGGCAGCGCTGGCAGAAGGGCTAATAACCACCATTCTGCCAATGACTGCTGCCTGACCCCTCAATTAAAGAGCTCCCTGTAATTATGCCGCCGTCCAGAGAGGGTTGGTATTGTACCTGCGGGCGCACGTGGGGGTGAGGTGGACTTGGACTAGGTGGCTAGGGGTGAGGCAGGTGTCAAACTCAGGGTGTTCCCCTCCTTACAGCCACTGGGTTAGGAATATTCTTTCCTTCACAGCGCACCCTGTATTAGGGATCCGCAGGAGATCGGTGGCACTCCCTATGACAGCCTAAGTGACAGGAACTGTCCTTTCTATAGATGGATTTCGCCAGCAAGTCAGGGACCAGAAATCACTGCCTACCACTCAGCCAGGCCCAAGAGCCTCAAGACCAGGAAGCCAGACCTCCACCGCTGTGTAAATGAACACAGGAAGGGGACGAAGGAGGAAAGACCAACAGGAAGTAACGTGTGCAAAACAGGGCAAGAACTCCCACGGAGCCAGACTGGACTGCGGCCTTGCAGCTTATCCACTCATCGCCTCGGTTTCCTCACCTGTAAAATGGGGATGACAGTGGTACACCTACCTCCTAGGACTGCTGGGTGATAACACAGTGAACATGCTTAGAGGACAGCATCTATCTATAACAAGTGCTGTGCACACAAATCACAACCAGAATCACAGTGAAGGAGTGTCTTAGAACTGCCACCGCCAGCCCCTTCTCCTCCCCAAGAGCCGCATTCTCTCCTCTGGTCCACTGCCACTGCTTGCAGGTGGCCGCCACCAAGTGGAAATGAACCACCAGAGCTGTCCCGGGGGTGGGGTGGGGGGAGCACAAACAGACAGCAGGAAGCTCAAGGTGTACCGACAATTAGGGGCTATTTCAGGCACCGTCCCCGCTATGCTTACGTCAATATTTTCCAAATCAGTCATTCAGAATTTCAGGTTTCTCTGTGTGCCACCTGTATGACTAGTCACCGACGTGTGAAACTCACATCTTTATAAAAGGAAACCTTAGATCAGGACTGAAATGGAAAGTCAGCTTGCCTGCCACAAATAGGTGGTGCCGGGGAAGAGAAACACAATGAAAACAAAACAATGTTATTAAGTCCAGCTAGAAACAGTTACTGCTGAAAGCTGGGAGTCCACGCCAGCCTCTCTCTCCGCTGAAACAGGATGTCACACATGCTGGAGAAGATTTAGAGACCTATTTGCACAAAACTGAGATTTTTCTCCTTGGAGGGTTAGAAGGGAATTTAAAAGGGAATATTTAAAAGATTCTATTTTATTTAAGGCTGTGTGTCCGGTCCACCTCAAGCATCTGTGATCATTAATTTCATGTTTCAACTTGGCTGGGCCACTGTGTCTCTGTGAGGGTGTTTTTTTGGATGAGACTAACACTGAAATTGACGGGCTTTGAGAAGAGCGGATTGCCCTTCATGTGTGGTGGACTGCTGTCAATCAACCGAAGGCCTGAACAGAACGAAAAGGTTGACCTTCCCTCTCCAACTGCCACACGGGCTCTTCTCTAGGTCCTGCCAGCCTACCCGGCAGGTGTTGGACTTGCCAGACTCCATAATTGTGTGATCCAATCTCTTACAATAAATATCTTTATAATACACTTCCTATTGGTTCTGTTTCTTAGAGAACCCTGCCTACCACAGCACCTCTCCACCGAGAGCTCATGCCTTCCCTCCCTCCCGCCCGCAGCCTGCCCAGCTTGTACAGACTCACTAACCCGAGAGCGGGCAGGTCACGCCCCTTAACTGGAGGCTTGGGGGGACTGACAGGAAGGGATTCCTTCCATGAAACACTCATATGCTGAGCCAGCTGGGGAGCCATCCCCATGAACTTGAAACCACACCGTTAACATTTCCCCGTTGGCATGCCCGGAGGCCTGTGAGGTCACCCTGCTAGAAAGAAAGGCAGTCCCAACACCTCCCCTTTCCAACTGGGGCACCCCTGACAACACTGCGTCTGCGGCTATGACACTGTGCAGCTGTGGAATTGGGAAACTGACCCCACACAATGAGAAATGTGAACTCACACAGTCTTGACGGAAAGGCAGTGAGTGACCAAGCAGCACTGCCCCACCCATAGCCTCTGCCTGGGTTCTTTTTATAGCAGCCAGTTTCCACCTGTATGTGCCCCGGGACTGGGGACCCTGACACTTCCCCACACTGCGTCTGGTTTGGGGGCCCTAAACTTTAGAACGAGGTTTTCCAAACTTCAGTCATTTGCCTACCACTTTCTCAAGGTACCACTGTGGGACTTCACTTCATCTTTGTCTTTAAGTAAACCCACTCTCTAACTGAAATGCATGTGATTTAAAATGAAATCTGGTCCAACTCATGTGGCTCAGTGGATTGAGCACCATCCCATGGACTGAGAGGTCCTGGTTCGATTCCCAGTCAGGGCACATGCCCAGGTTGCAGGCTCGATCCCCAGTAGGGGGCGTGAAGGAGGCAGCCAATTGATGTTTCTCTCTCACATCAATGCTTCTTCCTCTCTCTCTCCCTCCCTTCCTTTCTCTCTAAAAAAAATCAATAAAAAGAAAAAGAAAAAGAAAGAGAAATCTGGCCTGGCTGGTGTGGCTCAGTAGCTGAGCACTGACCCATGCACCAAGAGGTTGCTGGTTCAATTCCCGGTCAGGGCACATGTCCAGGTTGTGGGCCAAATCCCCAGTGAGGGGGCATGCAGGAGGCGGCCAATCGATGTTTCTATCTCTCTCTCCCTCTCCCTTTCTCTCTCTCTTGAATCAATAAAGAAAAACTTTTTTTAAACTTTTAAAATAAATACATAAATAATAAATAAAAAAAGAAATCTGGCTCCCTGGAAATGGAAACTCCGTATCACTTGCCACAAACAGAGACTGACTGTAAAAGAAATAGCCCCTCCCCCAGCCCCTCCAAAAGTGCACAAGTCCTGGTTCAGTGCTGTTGTCTGCTGAAGGGCTGAGCTGAAGACCTGCCCTGTCTGGTGAAAGAGAGAAAACTAGAGTCAAAGGGGCATCAAGAGTTTAGCAGCAACTAAGGGTTTCCCTTTGATGGAATCAGGAAGTTTAAAGACAACTAAAAAGGGGATGACTTTCTCCCTAGGTGACTTACTGCCATTTAATGTCATGTCCAGTGCCACCTAAAATCACTCCAGCACCGTGACTGCCACCCTGCGGTAATCCATTGATTCCAATTCTGTGTCCAGTAGTCCCCACCCAGGGAACCACAGAGCACGTGCCTTCCCTTCCTTCCACCCCCTAGCCTGTCCCAGGACCTTTAGTGGGGCCTCGCTTAGACCCAGGAGCCCTGAACCCAATAGCTGTTCCAGACCTCTAGGTATTCTACCAGTGGACACTTCTTAGGACACCAGGACAGAACTGGGCATTGAATTAAAACAAAGAAATGACAATGCTCGGACACTGCTGGTAGGAACGTAAAACGGTGCAGCCACTATGGAAAACAGTCTGACTGTTTCTCAACCCACTGAACAGAGTGACCACATGACCCAGCAATTCCACTCCTAGGTATGCACCCAGGAGAAATGAAAACACATGTCCAAAAAAACTTGCACAGATGTTTACGGCAGCATTCTTTACAATGGCCAAACGGTGGGAACAACCCATGCGTCCATCAGCTCATGAAGGATAAACAAAATGTGTTACGTCCATACAACAGAATATGTTTAGGTCATGAAAAGGAATAAAGTACTGATGGATCTGCTACAACATAGATGAACCTTCACCATATTACAAGAAGTGAAAGAAGCTAGACTCAAAGGGCCACACAGTATATAACTCTATTTACACAAAATGTCCAGAATAGGCAAGTCTCGAGACAGAAAGATTAGTGGCTGACTAGCGCCGAGGGGGGTGGGAAAATATGGGATGATATCCCAAGGGCACAGGGCTTCTTTGTGAAGTGAGGGGAATGTTCACAAATCAACAGTGATGACGGGTGCACCTGTGTCTATACTAAAATAAACTGCATTGTACTTTTTTATTTTTTTTTAATTAAAAAAAATTTTTTTCTTATTGATTTTAGAGAGAGAGGAAGGAAGAGAGAGAGAGAGATAGAAATATCGACAAGAGAGAACATCGACTGGCCGCCTCTTGCCCGGCCCCCACTGGGGATTTGGCCCACAACCTGGGCATGTGCCCTGACCGGGAATCGAACTGGCGACCTCTTGGTGCATGGGTCGACGCTCAACCACTGAGCCACACTGGCCAGGCTGCACTGTACACTTTTAAAAACTTATTTACAAAGAGATTAAAAAGAATAAAATGAGGGAGCTCTGAGTTTACTGGGGGCTGGTATTTCAACATCTCCCTTGGGTCTGGCACCCCAGGGCACCTAAGAGCCCTTTGGGACCTTCCCCCCTCCCCCCCCCATGTGAAAGGGAGGGTAGAAAGCCGGGCCTTGCTGGGGGGGGGGGGGGGGGGGAAGGAGCCTTCCCAGTCCCCACAGGGCCCAGAGGCCAGACACCCTCATGCCACACCCTCAACCGTCCACCTAGGACCAAGGCCTGGGACTGAGCCAGCCCCTCGCTTTCCAGGATGTCAGAAGAGAGGAGAGTGTGTGGCCCCATTCCCCAGCCATCTGTCCTAAGTACACAGAGTACACACTAGGCGCCACTCAAGGAAATGCGGACATGGACCACCCAGTCCCGGCCCTCACAGAGTGCCCAAAAGAACTCGAGGATGGGTTAGAATCCGAACCTTAGTTAGTGCCCCTCCTTCTCCTCAACGGACCCAGCTTGCTTCCCACTCAGGGCAGCAGGACGTCCGCATGAGTTCCCCCTTTCTGGAAAGTTCTTAGATCTTGAGGTATCTGGCTCCTTCTCTTTGTTCAGCCTCAACTCCAAAGCCCCCTTCTTAGAGAAGCCTTCCCGGGCTATACAATCTAAGTGACTTCCGTTTTATTTTCTTCAAATCACTGAACACCATCTGCTATTTTCCTATTGATTTCTATTCACTGTTTTTGTCTCGTCCCTCTGACTGGAAGCTCCCCGTGGGCAGGGATTTGTGTCTGTTTGGTCACTGTTGTGTCCCTGATGCCCAGCACAGTGCCTGGCACCCAGTGGTAACCCAGGAAGCCTGGAGCAGGCAGGAGGTGAAGCCTGGAAGAGTTTCCAGTGAGGGGTCTGAGAGGAAGGCTCAGCATCCCTCTCACTCTGGGGGAGGGGAGCATAACTTCCCAGATGTCCCTGGGAGTGGGGCTTCTTGAGAAGGAGAAATTGTGTGTCCTGAGCAGCCAACAATCACAGCAGCAGGGGGTGGCGGTTGGGGGACCTAGATGGGCCACCAACAGTGTCAACACAACCACCGTTATCATTTCTGCCTGTCTGTGTACCAACTGTCCTGTTCATTACCCAGAATTGTCTTTAAAACACATTAGTTGAACTCAATTAATTTTACAATGTGTATTATGCCATAAATGGAAAATCAGTATCACTTGCCAAGCGATTGATATTTTAGTAATATACTTTAAGATAAATATAAGCATATTACAGTTTTTAGCACTGCCTGTATGCTACAGAAATCATCTCCAAATGCCTGTGGGTGTGCAGTCCCTACTCTGGGCGAGTCAAAGATTAAGCCTCTTCTGGGCTCTGGTCCTAGAAGAATGTGACCCCATGTCATGTTGATATAAATGGACGCTGACCATACCACTTGGGCCTGACACAGCGGCTGGAGGCACAGCCAATGGCAGGAGGGAGAGGGGGCAGCTGAAAAGCAGGAAGCTGCCTAAGACCCCAGGGTGACTCCTCTGTGAGTCATGTGACAGAGACCTATTGAGCACTTACTGCATGCTTAGCTCTGTGCTGGCTGCTGGAAATACCCTGGTGAACGCAACAGATGGGTCCCTGCACCCAGCAGCTCTGGCCTCTCTTACGCAAAGACCATGAGAAACAATGGAATTAAATACCATTTAGACAGGGGGTTCCCAGCTAAAGCAGGATTCCCAGCATGCCTTTCTGCACCCCCCACACACCCGAAATAGAAGAGAAACAAGATGGCTTTGGCCAGGGTAGGGTGGGCATGTGGGCCTGTCCTCTGTGCCCAGGCAGAGAGGGGACCTTCAGAGCTGCGATGCCTGACTCTGGACAAAGAATGCTCGTCTCCAGGACACTCACCAGAACATCTACAGCAAAGGAACTTTCTTGGCCCAAAGGACCAGGATTGCTTCAAGAGGAGAACACAGATCTCTGTTTTCAGGGAGAGGGACGTGACAGGAATACATCAGTGGAGTAGAGTCTGTGGGGTCCACAGGACTTGGATTCAAATCCCGACACAGTCACCGTGTGCGTTTAAGCGACATTTCTAAGACTCTGTTTTCAGCTATAGAACAGGGATAATAAAAGCCCCTATCTCAGAGCATGACTCATGTTAAATGACATGAAGGATGTAAAGCACGTGGCCCAGTAAACTGCTTGGCATCCTATAAATGCTGCAATAACAGCAAAGGTAATCATCTTCATTGCTACTGATAACACTGGCAAAATCTAAGTCATTCTTTCCTCCTCTCAAATACCAACCGGACCCAGGTCTTTATGTCTCTCTGAATCCTCTTCAAAGCCCAGCCTCCCATTCCCAGTGGTCTCTGGGAAGCCCTGCTGGGGATCTCATGATGGCGCCCCCCACCAAGTGTACCACCTGTTGTCCCCTCTTCCGCCAGACAGCCACTTGTCTATTAACAGCACCCAAATGGGAAACCCATCACACCCACAAGGCGTCCACAATGTGATATTCTAAGGGAAGTGTCCCATAATAATGACACCTCATTATTGTCCCTGGATTACCACACAGCCCTACCTAGACTCTATCCGCAGAGCCTCCAGCATGCAACCCATCTTCTGAAGCTCCCCACCCCCAACTCTGCAAAACACCCATTATCATCACTGAACTTCAGTTACACAAGTGACTCACGAATATTTTCTCTCTGTTATAGGTAAGACTGGAGTCCGTGTGCCCATTCCTTCCAAGAACCTCTCCCCTCACCAGAGGCAACCACATCAGTCTATTCTGCTATCTCCTTCCAGACGTTCTTCTCTGTGTACACATAATACGTATGAATTGCACGAATACATACGAAATACAGCTAGTATTTGTTTGTTGCCATATAAATTGCATCTTTTCCCACACATTGCTTTGCTACTTGCTCTTTTTTAAAAAATCCAACCATGTCTTACAGATCTTTCTATATTGGTACACAGAGATGAACCTGCAGCCAATGTGCTGGGTGACTTCAGGCATGGCACTCCACCTCTCTGTCCCTAGCTGTCACAATGAGATGTTCCAAGGCTGTTACGCCCCTGAAATTCTCCGATCTTAGCCCGTGGCTGCCCCGAATGCCGAGAGCTCTTACCCCTTCCAGGCGTCCACCTAAGGCTTGGCTGCCTGGGCGAGCCCAAGTGACTCTGGTCCAGAACGTCATGCAGTCACCACCAGCAGCCCCCACCACGGGTATCAGGTTACCAGCCAGAGCTCTCGCTGGGTGGCAGCTCAGCCTCTGATATTTTTAGACCCCCCCCCCCTTTGGCCTGTCCCTAACAAGAGCCAGATGCATGGACAATTCCCGCCAAAGTTGGTGCTGCCGAAATTGCAGCCTTTAAGTAACTCCTGCAGGAAGCTGGGCTCTACCACTCCTGGGGCGAGAAGGGGAGCCTCCTCTTCCCACCACCCCCACCCCTGTCCCCATTCCTTCCCTGGACAAGCTGAAGCCAACAACCGAGAGTCAGGCCTCCAGTTCTGTCTATGATGCCAGCTGTCCTCATTCCCCATTCCAGCTGCTTCTGCCAATCGCCGCTTTTCCAAACCCAGTAAGATGTCCCTGAGCCCCTCCTCCCACACAGGAGTCCGGTCACTGACCTTTAACTGCCTCTTCTGGAAGGGTTCTGCTCCCAGTCCCAATGCCTGGGACCCCATTGCACCTTTGGGTAATAGCTGCCACCACCCCCACCCTGGAGATCCCACCCCCACCCTGCCCTAGCTGCTGGAGCCTATGTCAGAGGCCCCACTTGTCCAGAGCTGGGCAGCGGCCACATGTTACAACACACACAATTTTCTGCCCCCCCAGGAAGGTGGCTGGACTCCTGCCTCCCAAACAAGTCCCGCCAACCAGCCGGCAATCCACTGCCATCCCATCTGGCCTGGAAAAGCATTCATCTGTTTTTGTCTCGACAGACTTCCCTTCCTGGTCATGTCTGGCGGGGTTGACTACGACAAAGAGAGGCCTTCACTCTGCCCCCCGTCAACCAGGAAGGCCGCAGAGGGCAGGGGCATCAGCATGTGCCCGGGATGAGTCTCCCTGTGAATCCATCCCCGTAGTTGGAAAATTGAGAGTGTGCGCATATGCATGCGTTTTAGCTCCTGTGAAAACGATATTACGTGAGAGGCAGAGAAAGGAAATGTAGGTGAAATACTCGCTTCCATTCCAGGAAGAAAAGCCTTACAAATTACTTGTGTGTGTAGGGTGAAGGGGGGCGGCAGGGAGGACTCAATGGATGTGCCCTGTATTTACAGTTAGATGCCATGGAGTCCTGCTTGCCCCTCAAGAGCTGTGCCCAGATCTGGAGCCCTGCCAGCCAGAGAGGGCACGGCCCCTCCCCTCTGGGTGGGGCAATGCAGTGTCAGCTGGAAACCGCCCAGCCTGGCTCTGCCCTCACCTACCCCACTGGCCACCTCCGTGGCTTCCAACCCAAACACCTGCCCCCGGATCAAAATTTCCCCATTGGAGGGACAGAGGCAGCTCCGGGCTGTGTGGCCTGCTCTCTGCCTCCCACCCCTACTCCCCAATTCCAGGTGGGGGTAGAGGTGCCAGATCTAAAAACCCTCAGTGGGAAAACAGGTTCTGCATCTTCCTACCACCCCCACACCCCTCCCTAGGCTGTAGGCTTGGCATCTGAGCCCTAATTTCTCCAAAAGGGTCTCCCCCATTCCCCACAACCCACCTGGGCATCTCTAGGTAGAGAAAGGGGGAGGTCTCGTGGGGGAGGTTCAGTCTGGCTCTTGGCATTACTGGCTCAGTGACCAGACCTGCGGACTTGCCCTCTCTGGCCTGGCTCTCCCCACCTAGGAGTGAGAGGCTCCCAGGAGAACTGGGGAGCATGGCGCCCTGGCAGACTGCACAGGCTCCCCAGCTTTGGTTTCTTTCTATCTTTGTGCCTTGAGGACTCGTGGGGAAACCCAGCTCCCGTCCCTTCCTCACCCTCCTTCCACTTCCTCATCCCAAAGCCAAATTCCAGGGAGAAGTGGCCAGCAACAGTGAGTGGTCTCTGGGATTTCTAACTGATTCAGTGTAGGTGGCTGAAGACTTAAAAAAAAAATTATGGTAAAATATAGATAACATAATATTTTAACCACCTGTATGCGTACAGTTCAGTGGCATTAACGTCCCATAACCATCACCACTATCTATACCCAAAATGTTTTCACCCTCTCCAACAAAAGCTCTGCACCCATTAAGCCATAATCCCCACACCCCTTTCCCCAGCACCTGGTAACCTCTACTCTACCTTCTGTGCCTATGCATTTGCCTAGGCTAGGGACCTCGCGTAAGTGGAATCACCAGTATTTGGGCTGATTGTTTCTTAAGGCCCTCTCCAAGGCCATTCATTACGTTTCCTCTGCCTGTCACTTTTCAGTCTGGTCTCTGCATTTTAGACGCATATAAATTAAAAATTCACCCCCCACCCCCACCCATCCCACGTACACATCTTTGGAGTTTGAGAGGCGAGAGTGACCCTTTCCCCAAACCTGACTGGGCTGTCAGCCTTGATCCAAAATAAGGGGTTCTGTGGCCTGGAGAGAGGGCTTTTCTCTGTGGAGTCTCCCTCAGGTCCAGGTGCCCCAGACCAGTCTCCATTTATGAGGTCCCCATGTGGGCCTAAATGAGAACCTCCCGGGAGTGTATTCAGCATCCTGTATAGTCCACATCGGAGCTCTAGTTCCCTCTTTCTCTGGAACCCATGGGTGGGGCCCTCAAAGCCCCGAAAGCCCCAGGAAGGCTAAGGTAGGGAGGCGAAGAGGCATCATCCTCGTAGGGCCTTGAAGCTCCTCCACGGCCCCAGACCTAAGAAAGTAGCTCCACGCCATTGGGGGAGCCACGGAGCCACCGCCCGGGCCCGAAAAGGGTGCGCTACTCCCCACGACCCACTGACCCAGCCTGGGCGCAGCCAGTCCCGCGCGCTCAGTAAGGCGGGGGCCAGTGCACCGCGCCGTGGACCCCCAAGCGAGATGAGACGGCAGCCCGGGACTCCTCCCCAAACTTTTCCCGCCCACCCCGGCGCACACGGAGAAGGAAGCCGTCCCGGGGTGGGGATGTGGAATTCTGGGTCCTGAGCGAGTGAGGCACCGGCGGGAAGTCTGCCCGCCCGCGTAATCTGGCGGAGGAAGGGCGAGGCCCCTCCCTGCGCTCCACCAACTGCGGTCCGTGGGGACCACCTCCCAACCGTGTCCACTCCGTGTAGGGCCCACGCGCCCGATTCCCGGGAGCACGCCACCCCGAGCCCCACGAGGTGCGTGCGGCCCCGGCGCAATTCCAACTCACCGGGTCAGCGGGCGCTGGCGGCGGGACCGACCGACGGGCTGGGGCACGAGGCGGAGGAGCCGGGCTGTTCGGAGCTCTGGGCTAGGACTGCGCGCCCTCCCTCCTCGCTCTCGGTGGCGCAGAGCCTCCTCCCCACGTCCCCCTTTTTCACCGATCCCGCCTCCCGGGGCGTGATGTCAGGAGCTGGGAGAGCAGAGTGGGAGGGGCCGCCTGGGGCGGGTGGGGGACCCTGCGGAGAAAGGCCAGAGCCCTGGGAGGGCACCCCCAGCCCAGCCCAGCCCGCTTCCTGCGCAGCGCTGCCAAGTTTAGGGCGGATTCGGTGGCGTAGCTGCGCGAAGCGGGAGAAATGGGAAGGAAACTCCTTGTAGCTGGAAGTCTCCCTTCGCTGAGCTCGCCTTTACAGGATCCCAGCTCCCTTGCCTCCCTTCTCCTGTCTTCTCTTCTCCCCTTTCTTCTCTTCTCTTAGGGTAAGGGTTAAGAACAGGGTTCTGGAATTCGACTCCCAGCTTTAGGACCCCTTCTCTGACGCTTTTCTTAACTTTGTGATCTTGTCCGTAATCTTTCCTGCCTCAGTTTCCTCTTCTGGAAATGAAAGGCACATAGGACCGCTTTCCGTGGGTTCTTGTAAGATCTGAAAGTGAGAACGCATGCACAGTGCCTGGCACATAGTAGTGCTCAATGAATGTTACTAGCACCTGGTATTTTTATTATCTGACATAGTCTCGACCTTGGTGGGAGGTGGGAGGGCAGCCAGGAATCTAGTCCTAGGGTTCCTCCAGAGTCCCCCATTCCCGGTACCCCCTCACACCCCCTCACACAAACCACTACCCATATCCTTGAACCCGCAGTCCTGGAATTTATTGTCCCTGGAAATGACAAAAAAGATGGAACTGCCTTTCTTTCCTGCCTCAGTTCCCCCATCTGTGGCGGCAGGGGAAGGGGAGAGGAATCTTTTCTGTATTAAAAAATTGAAGAAATTGCAAAACAGGGCCACAACATATTACAGTATATTTTTAAGCTTTTAATGTAACAGGTTAATTTTATTTGCACACACCCAAAATACAAGGCAATAGACTTTCACCACTAGCATGAGAATTAGCCCTTTTAAGAAATGCTAATTTATTGCTCAGTTGCTGGACCACCTGGGAGGCCATGTTTAAATTTTCTGATTTTTTTTTTCCAATCTATTGGGGAGCTCTCCAAGAGGACAGCCTCTTGGGTCTAAATTGAGATCCTTAGAAGATTTGAGGCCCCCTTCAGAGGGCCAACCCACCCCCCAGGCCCTGAGGTTTCCCAGTAGGTCCAGAGTGTCTGACCTGTCACGTGTCTTTTAATTCTGAAATTCTCTGGCCAATTAAGACTCATCTCCAAACAAGAGGTTCTTCTTAGGGCTGCTGAGAAGGCAGGAAGGTTCTCATTTGAACCGAGGCCCCACATAAAAGGGGATAAGAATGGGGTTTGGCTACTGCAGAGGAGGGTCAGGAGGGGCCCCTGCCTGTCTCACAGCCACCTAGAAGACAGAGGAAACCCAGAAGGCTCTCCCAGAATGCATAGTCTAGGTGGGGCTGGAGCAGTGCTAGCATTTGCTGAGTACTTAACTCTGTCCAGTTACTTCATAAACATTACTTTCAATGTAGTACAACAGCCCATGAAGAAACTGAGGCTCTGAGAAGCTACCTAAGAAACTTGCCCAAAGGCCCTATGTGGGGATAGAGAATGAATTTGAACTCAGATCCACTGCAGCAAACCCCACTCTCCTCTTTTTATATAGCTACTTACCAAATGCTAACCATGGTCAAGCCATTATTTCTGCCATTTCCACAGGGCACCTGAACTAGTATTCACTTAATGTTTCCTTTAAATCAAATTTGTTTATTTCTGTTTATTTTTTAAACATTTTTTTTATTGACTTGAGAGAGAGAGAGGAAGGGAGAGGGAGAGAGAAAGAGAAACATTGATGTAAGAGAAACATCAATCAGTCACCTCCCATGTGCACCCTGACCAAGGACCAAACCCACAGCCTGGTCAAGTGCCCTGACCGGGAATCAAACTCGTGACGTTTCGGTGCACAGGACGATGCTCAACCAACTAAGCCACACCGGGCAGGGCTAACTATATTTATTTTAAAAGGAAGTTCTATATCATCATGGTAAACAGGAAACCAGTGCCATCCACTAGAAATAGAAGACAAACTTACTAATCTAAACACTACCCAAAGAAAACCGTGTTGGTACATTCCAGCCAGATTCTGTTTCTTGAAAGAGCCTGTGAACCAGGGGCTTAGGAGCTATCACAAAGGGAAACCAGCAGGTATAAGAGAGGCGTTAGACACACGCTAGTCCAGAGGGAGACTTTCTCCTTCTTGTAATCAGAACTACTGAGATCACTGAAAAGGGAATTGCATTCTCAGTCCATGATTCAAAGCTAGGCGATGCCTCCTCTCTCTGTTACCTAAAAGCACCTCCCATGCGCCTGCTGGTGGGGTGTGCCCCACACTGGAGAGAACCTGGTCAGACATCAAGCTGCCTTTCCAGGACCCAGAGAAAGGAATGGATGGATTGCTTCTCTCTCTGGTTTCAAAACCCCCTCCAGAACCCCACCTCCCTGTCCCATTCACCTGCTAGGTGTACCTCTTAGTTTTCTCTCTTTAAATACACATCTGTCTGCAATGTTTGGGAACGAAGCATCTCTGGGCACTGGCTATGCCCATCAGAAATCAGTGTTGTGATATAATTACACGTGTGAAGCAGATGGATCAGCAACGAGCACGTGGCCGAAGCTCCTGTTGCAAATAGAGGCAACAGATCTGAGGGCTGGGCTGGGGGTGGGGGTCGAACGCTCCTCTCTGTTCCCAGATAAGAGCCCTCTAATTTGTGTGTCTGATGTTTTTACACTTTTTAAAAATCTTCACCAGAAGATATTTCTCCATTGATTTTTCAGATGGAATAGGAGGGAGGGGGAGAGAGAGAGAGAAACATCAGTGTGAGAGGGAAACATCGATTGGTTGCCTCCCGCACGACCCCCACCAGGGCACATATCCCTGACCGGAATCAAACCCGAGACTCTTTGGTCTGCGGGCCATCGCTCTAACCACTGAGCAAAACTGTGTCTCTGATGTTTTCTAAAAAGTATCGCACACCCTGGAGCAGAAGTGTAATCAAAATGAACGATCATCAAGTGCAATATTTTCTCATGCTCCAGAGAAGGCTGGCAAACATCCTAGAACATCAGGTTTGGCCCCTCCAAAGGGCAACTTCTCTCTGCTGGCTGAGCTTGTAATGGGTGGAATTTATACTCGGGGGCACATTTTTGCCTTATCTAAAGACCTTCTGGGAAGCAGGGCCTGAGGCCCCCTCCCCTCCCCTTGTGGGATGTCACACCATGGAGTTCCACCACAAGGTTCTAGAGTAATGGGCCGGAATACCTCTACAATTCACTGAGCACCAGGGTGGGGAGAACCAAGAGAAACAAAGTTCCGCTGGCTACCAGTGTATGAAGCCAACGTTCATCAGGCACCTCCCAGTGAAACAAAGCTGGGCCCTGAATCCAAACTCTGCTTCTCCATCCCCGAGTGGATTGCAGCCACCACACTTCCCATTAGATGCGAACAGACATTTAGAGGCTTGAACAAACAAACAAATAAATAAATACCTGTCTCTCTATTAAGATTGGAGGCAGAAATCTGCCTCCTAATCACTTGTATCCCTGCTCCTCGTGTTTCAATAATAAGTTTGAAACCTCAACACGGTGTGAGGGAACAGTAAGAGTGTTTGATTGAATTGTGGCTCCCAGTCCCTCATCCCTCCAGTGATGTATATATTCATATTCACACTGCAGATGTAGCCTCCTGGCAAGTGGAGCACCCTTCTCCCCTTAACCTTGAGCTAGGCCAAGTGATTGGCTTTGGCCAATGAGATATTAGCAGACGACACAGGCAAGGGCTGGGAGTGAGCTTGGGCAGTAGGGCTAGCCCTCTTGTGCTTTTGCCATTTACATAAGCTGAATAGACCCCTGGTAGCCCATTGGCCCCAGAAAAATAAAAGAGATGGGGAGCAGAGCTAACCTAGGTGAGAGGCAGGACTTCCATCTGGGACACAGAGCTGCTCCAGCCAAGTGGCAGACACGTGACTGAGAAAAGCATGTCTATTGTTGCGTGTCACCGAGGCATCATGGCTGTTTGTTTCACAGCAATGGCTGATTGATAAAAGAATCATCTTATGTGGGGGAAGAGAGAGGGAACTAAAAGGAAGGCACCTGAAGGCGTGGAAGGCCATGGAGAAGGCTGGGGGGTTGCTTCCGGGTTGGGGAGAGAATTGAGAACTCAGTGATCTCTTGTGTGTGCTTCCTGGCTTAGACCTTTTAAGATTCTATGAATCTCTTATAACCTGCTCCTGTTGACTCTTTTCTATTCTCGGAAGGAATAACTAGGAGTGTCCATGCCTGCGGGCAAATCTGATCCCAACCTTAAGAGAGCCTAACAGAACTTGTAGCAGGGTGCATAACAGAAAAGAATACGTGGGCTGTTGTCAAGAAGGACAGGGATCTAACAGAAAACATGATCTAAGTCCATAAAGTCATCATGGAAATGGGTCAACTATGATCATGATGCAACCACTGAAACCTGCTTTTGGTTGATGGGTCAGTTTAACCTTGACAGATGTCAGAGGTGTTACTTTCGTTCAATGACCATTTCCTTCACAAACAACTGGTGGGTAGGCTGCTAGGATGGCCCCCATGTGATTCTGCCTCCCGGTATTCACACCCTTGTGTTCTCCCCTCCCCTTGAGAGTAGACTGGACATAATGACTTGCATTTAATGAATAGAATAAGGCAAAAATCATGGATATCACTTCCATGATTAGGGTATAAGAACTGTGACTTCTGTCTCATTAGCAGACTTTCTCTATTGCCTTCTAGACTTGTGCTTTAGTGAAGCAAGCTGCCATGTTAGAGAGGCCTACGTGGCAAAGGGCCAACAGCCAGCCAAGAACTGAGGCCTTCAGTCCAGCAGCCTCTGAGGACCAGAATGTGGCCCACAACCATGTGGGCTTAGAAGCAACTCCTTCCCCACTTGAGCCTCAGATGAGACCCCAGCTCTGGCCAACACCTCGCTGGAAGCCTCGTAAGAGCCCCCGAGGCAGAGGACTAAGTTAAGCTATGCCCAGATCCCTGACCCACAAAAACTGTGAGTTAACAAATGTGTGTTGCTTTAAGCTGCTAAATGTTGGGATAATTTGTTATGTAGTAATAGGTAACTGATACACAAACAAAAAAATAATTTAATCTCCATTGACTGAGACTAGGGAGGCTGGATGCTAGCTAGTTACAGCCTTCGCATCCGTCATGAAAGGCTAGGTTATGCCATGGTAACCAACGATTTCCAAATCTTTCTGGCCTATGACACAAATGTTGACATACCTTGCTCATATTTCATGTCCATCATGAGTTGGTTGTGACCATGTGTCCATGTCATCTTTACCTTATGATGATGTAGGCTGATGGAGCAGCCTCTATGGACCATTGCTGGCCTCAGGGAAGTGGGCAGCTAAGAGGATGAACCACACATTGGCTGTTAAAAGCTTCTGCATGCTCACATTTCATTGGCAAAGCAAATCATAAAGCCAAGCAGCAAAAAAAAAAAAAAAAAAAAAAAAACTCTCCCACTAGCCCTGGCCGGTTTTGCTCAGTGGTTAGAGCATTGGTCTGTGGACCAAAGAGCTGCGAGTTCAATTCCAGTCAAGGGCACGTACCTGGTTGTGGTTGTTCAATCCCCGGCCCTGGTTGGGTTGTGCGGGAGGCAGCCAATCAATGTGTCTCTCTCACATTGATCTCTCTCTCTCTCTCTCTCTCTCTCCCTCTCCCTCTCCCTCTCCCTCTCCCTCCCACTCTATCTGAAGATAAATGGAAAAAAAGTATCCTCGGGTAAGGATTAAAAAAAAAAAAACTCCCACTAGCCATTTTATCTTGGCAAGTCACTTCATCTCTATCTTTTTTTTAATATAAATTTTATTGATTTTTAGAGAGACAAAGGGGGAGAGAGAGAGAAACATTGATATGAGAGATTGGCCACCTTTCCCATGCTCCACGACTGGGAATCGAACCTTCCACCTTCTGGATTATGGGACAATGCTCCAACTAACTGGGCCACACCGGCCGGGGCACTTCATCTCTGTTTGAATTCGGCTTACAGCTCTAAATGCTTCTGGTTGTGGGAACACAGTAAGCACATGCAAAGACCTCACAAGCAACATTTTCCCTTGGCTGCTCTTCCAGAGAAGCAGGAGCCTCCAAACCAGGGCCCTGCTGTCAGCACTTCTGGGCGTGGCTCTGCTGGCTGCCCGTCCTGCCGCGTGCGTGCGAGACAGCTGGGAAATCCCTAGTGCCTGCTGCACGAAGAGTCAAGAAATCTGAATTCCTAGAGTGGGGTCTGAGAAATATGCTCTCTTGAGACCATTTCCTCTGTCACCCACCTCCACAGACTGGGCCGGGGGCAGGACGGAGACAATGATTTCCAGCTGAGAAAGAAGCCACTTAAAGCTGGGAGCTCTGGGTCTCATCGCTGCTCCCTGGCATAGAACTTCCTGCAAGAACAAGAAGAATTCACAACACTAGTGACCAAAGTCAATGGCCACGATGGCCAAGCCCCCGGAGACACAGCCTATCGTGCTGCTGCATTAGTCTCCGATGTCTTTGAGAGATAACACACGCAAGCCTACTGTGAGTAGAATGAACCTGTCGGGTGGTGTCTGGGTTTTTCACGTTACGGAAATGTTTGGCAAGGTGACCCCAAACATCTAGCTACTTGACTGTAGTTCTCAGTTTTCATCAGGAGGTTTGGCATCGCGAGGCGAGGGCTTCAGGGCTCTCCCAGATTTGAATTTCTCAAAATATAATCAGAGAGAGTCATGGGGCCCTGGCAGGTTTGGCTCAGCAGTTAGAACGTTGACCCTCGGACCAAAGAGTCACGGGTTCGATTCCAGTCAAGGGCACGTACTTCAGTTGTGGTTTGATCCCTGGCCCTGGTCGGGGTTGTGCGGGAGGCAATCTGTCGATGTGTCTCTCCCACATTGTTGTTTCTCTCTCACACACACATTCTCTCTCTCTCTCTCTCTCTCTCTCCCTCCCTCCCTCCCTCCCACTCTGTCTGAAAATAAATGAAAAAATATCCTCGGGTGAGGATTTAAAAAGAATAAGAAAGAGTCACAGGAAGCAGGATGCTCCCACCAGTGTCATTACCACCCAGATGTCTGGAGCCCCGGATGGCCCATGGGGTGTTCTTGGCAAATCACGGAAGAAAGTCCCCAGGTGTTTCTCAGTGAGGCAGGACGAGCAGAGGCCAGCACTCTTGACCCATCTTCTGAAAAGAATGGAGTACGATTTAACACTGAAAAGGAAAAGAAGAAAAAGAAGTTCCTGTTAGTAATAGTGTCCCTCTTATTTTCCTGGGATCTTAAGTACAATTATGAATACTATTCCAGCAGTCTATGAAAACATCCTTTATACTTTTCTAATATTTTTAATCCTCCCCCCAATCCTCTCCTTCCTTCCTTTCTGTCAAACAATTGCTCAGGGAAATAAAATGTCCCAGTTATTTATTTAGCATATACTTAGTGTGACTCTGCCATGTGCCAGACACTGCTTAAGGCACCGGGGATGGGGCAGGGACCAGACTTGTCAAAAACCCTGATCTCATGGAACTTATTAGCAACACTGGTCAGTTCTACTCATTATTCTGCTTTCTTTGGTTTGGTTTGGTTTGGTTTTCCAAGATCCTCGGGTATCTTTGTGCATGTGGGTTGTCCTTTAGGCTGTGAGGCTATGGAAACATCCCCTAAGCTGAGTGACCCTTGGCCCAGCCAGACAACCCCAGCCTCAGCACTCAGGCCAGACTCACAAATCCTTATGGATCTTTGGGCGTGGGGAAGGAAGGATGTCTTTCCTTTCCACCGGAAGACACACACACACACACACTCACTCTCTCTCACGGTCTCACAGTTCAAAATTCAAAGAATGACAGGGCAGGTAGGAGGTGGGGAAACTTAGAAATTCTTGTCCACTCCGGTGCTTCCAGGCGGGCAGGTATTTGAAGCATTCTGGGTGAATGAGACTCTCGATCTTAAAGTCCTTACACCTGAACAGTCTGGCATTCCCTCCTTATGTGGGATTCAAGTCCTTTTGGACACAGCCGGTTTCTGTTTGCTCTCGTTTATTGCTCCCTGCGTGACATCCCCTGAGAGGTGGTGGCCCTGCGTAAGGCAGCCTCGCCCTCCAGATTCTGGTCTCTGCCTCCAGCAACCCGCACAGGGTGAGTGCTCAGTACAGGGGCTTTTCTCCCACAACACTGTTTAAAATGTTTGATTCATGTGCTTTTTTTTTAATCCTCACCCGAGGACATTGTTACATAGAGCGGGAGGGAGAGAGGGAGGAAGAGAGAGAGAGAAACATCGATGTGAGAGAGACACATCGAGTGGTTGCCACCCACATGACCCCAACTGGGGTCGAGGACAAACTGTAACCGAGGTACGTGCCCTTAGCGGTAACCAAACCCGGGACTCTCTGGTCCACAGGTTGACGCTCTAACTGCTGAGCCAAACTGGCCAGGGTGATTCAGGTGCTTTTTTACTTGTTGTCTTCATTCCTCAATGGAACACAAACTCCCTGAGAGCAGAGGCCATTATCTGTCTTGCCCAGGGCTTTGTCACCCGTGTCTGACACACAGTGGGTGATCAGTCAGGGTTTCCGCTAGTCTTCAAGGTGGCTTTATGAAATTTAGAAAAAGCTGCCCCTTCCAAACCGATGATTTATAAAGGTGTCCTCTCAGTGTACACGGCTTGACATAAAGATGGCACTTCCATGAGAAGGAAAAACATGTCCCTTCCTCCAGGCGAATACGATCCCACACCAGGCATGTGGCTTGGTGAACAGTCTGTAGACAGCACCCCCTTAGCTCTCAGCTAGGAACTCTTGTGCCATCGACAAACTATGCAACAAGAGACAGGAGCACTGGATCAATAAGTATTTGATGAATCAATTAATGAATGAAATGCAAGACCTTGGGGATGTATGATGGTTTTAAACCATGTCTGCAAATTCTTGACACTCAGCCCATTGAGAGCTCAGGCTCGTCGATGGGTGTCCAGTAGACCAAGAGAATATGGTGGAGGTGAGGCTGTGTGACGCCCAAGGCTGGACTGTGAGTAGCCGGGCAGGATCTGCCCGAGTCTCTGGAACGAGGTGCTCAGAAGACAGTGATGAGCAGACACAAACACAGCTGGGAGTTTACAGTCTGGTGGGGTGGACAATCATTGGGATGGCCATACCATTTATCATCCAAAGTGGGACACCTTTGAGAGTGAAAGGGGTACTATTCATAATTGCAGTGGGACAAAAGTCATGCATAGGAACTGCCCCCAGGGAAACAGATGCACATTCATCACCCTCGCTAGGATGAATTCATGGATGAAGTAATCACTCAACTCAGTGTGAACGTGTCACCGTAACACCCACGCTGTGAAGGAAGGGGGAGCCGGTCCTCTGCGAGCTTGCAGTAAGGGGATTTGACCCAGGCAGAAACATCAAGGAGAGCTTCCCTGAGGAAGTGATGCTGAGCTTAGGCCTTAGCCCTGAAGGATAACTAGGAGTTGGCTTGGCAGGAGGGAAGGGAGAGGGCCCCAGGTGGAAGAAGCAGCACTTGGTCAAAGGCCTCTGGAACGTGGTGGGTGGGAGGGTCTGAAAGGAGCCAATGTGGCTAGAAAGGGGAGAGCCGAGGAGGGCTCGGGGAAGGCCGCAGGCTGGGTGGGGGCCGGGGCTTCACTCTAGGCGACAGAGCACTGGAAGCACCATTCCTCGCTGCTGCAGCATGCTGAGGACATCATCTGAGGAGGAGAGATGGATGCTCCGTCGTCGTATCAAAGGAGGTAGCATTAGTCAGCAGCGTCCATTCTTGCTCCAGCCTTCCACTGTCAGAGGCTGCAGGTTACACGACACACTGTGTGCTCCTGCCCTGATGTGGCTGGAGAACGGGCTTGCGTTCACAGCATCAGCAGAACAGAAACTGTGATGTGTTTTAAGCATGCCAACGAAGGCATGACCAGTGCTGCTCCGCAGAGAATGGGAATTGGAAGTCAAACACCCTTTGCGTTCCACAATAGGGTCTCAAACGTTTTGTAATTTTCATTTGAATTGTTAGGTGGCTTGGAGCTGTTAGTTAATTTATCTTCCAATACACTGTTTAATGTAGCACTGAATAAATTATGCATGTTGCCAGTGGATGAAGGATCAACTAATAGCCGTGCTAGTGATTTATTTTTCTTCAATAACGTTGCAAAAACAAATAAACAAACAAAAAAGTAGCAACCTGGCCTGCCTGCTGGGTAGGAAGATTAAGGGGGTCAGGGGGTGGATCAGGCAGAGAAATGAGGAAGTGAGAAAGGATGGTAACTGGGGATTCAAGATTGCACTCACACTTTAGAATGACGCTGGGTCTTGGAGAATATCCCAGAGGTGACTCCGAAGTCCCTTCAGGGAGATGTAGAAGGAAAATAACATTGCATAGAGGTCTGAAGATTCTGGGGCTCAGATGAAAGGGTCGGTTGGAGGGCCCAAAGGTAAAGATGTTTCCTAAAGAACCTGGACTCGGGGACCAGTTGGCTTGGTTCAGGCCATAAGGAAGGGTCATTGGGCAGCTTCTCTGTGGGCTGCAGTTTGATGGCGATATTTTTGCAAGAAGAACATCAAAGGGGCGGGGGTGGTTCCCTGGGGCAGCTAGTCATGTATGAAGCTTCCTGTATCTACTCCACTATCTGCCTTCCAAAGGGATTCCAGGCAGCTGACGATCAAAGACATGCAAACAATAGAGCTGACACAAAAGAAAATAAAAACTATGTAAACTAAGGAGGAAGCAAATATATGAGCCCAGAGAGTTCGAAAGGTAACTGTAGATCTGGGCTGAGGCCCAGGACTTTGTATGTTCTGTTTGGGGTGTTTTTTTTTTTTATACAGCTTTAAAATTTTTTTTTTAATTTGCTGATTGATTTTAGAGAGAGGGAGAGAGAGATTTGTTTTTCCACTTATTTATGCGTTCATTGGTTGATTCTTGTTTGTTCTCTGACCAGGGATCGAACCCACAACCTTGGCGTATGGGGACAAGGCTCTAACCAACTGAACTACCTGGGCTAGGGCGGGACTTTGCATGTTTAATAAGCTCTTTCCCCACCCCCAACTGCAAAGTGATTCTGATGCCTGTGGTGTGTGGCCCACCCTTTGAAAAACACTGTATTAGTTCTTTAGCTAAACGTGGTCATAGTCATTGAGAATCACATCTAACATCGGATTTCCTGACACCCTGAGCACGTGGTGAGTTGACACCTTGCCTGATGGAGGGCCACTTTACCTTCCCACAGAGATGGCCCATAGAGAGCACCACCAGCTCAGCTGAACCACCTTGTCCTACAGTTGTGTCTCTCTGCGACTAGAGAGGTCTTTGTGTGAGTCCTTGGGTGGGGTTAGGGACAGATGTTGTCACTGAGGCAATGTGGAACACCCGTCACTGGAAGAGCCAGTCCAGGTATGTTAAACTGTTGGGATGTGCATGGTCAACTTTCCATTGCGAATGGAGACAAGCTGGTGAGGCAAGGGTTAACTCTTCCTGGAAGAGCCCATCTTCTTGCTGGGAGAGATGCTGGGCACTCAAGGTGGGGCCATCTTTGTTCAGCCCCCTGAGGTCTAGGTCATGTAGGCTGTGGTCCCTCTGAAAGCCCAGGGTGGTCTGTTCAGCTAAGCTTCTGGGTCTCATTGGTTCTGTGCTTGCAATTTGTCCCACTTCTTTATTGATCCTTTCTTGGGTTTCAGTAGCCCCTTCCTTGCTTCTGAAAAGCTTGAAACCTCTCCTAGGTATTAAGCAATAGGAAAGGGGACAGCAGATGGTGGGGTGGACGGCTGAATAGAATAGACTTTACCTAGGTTACTGCTACTTAAGGTGTGGTCCACGGACCAGCAGCATCACCGTTTCCTGGGAAACTGAAAAATGCAGACTCTTAGGCCAGATGTATTGAATCAGAATTTGCATTTTAACAAAATCTCCAGATGAATCACGGGCGTGTTCAAGTTTAGAAGGGCTGCTTTCCTTATTTCTTCTTCCAACAATCATTTATCAAGCACCCTCAAGGGCCAAACTCCATACTAGGTGCTGGGAGATAAATGAAATACAGATGAATGAAAATGACATGCTCCCCCACCCAGTGCAGGGTACAATTAGCCATGAGATAAATAAGAAAAGAAGCAAACAAACATATAATTACAAGTTGTAGCAACTGCTATTAAGGAAGTGAAAAATATCAGTGATCATGAATTTAATTTGAAAAAGTTATAAGGCAAATGACAGACTTGGAGAGGGAGTTACCGCAGTCAGAATGGTCACGGGGATACAAGGGGGAAGGTCCCTCTGAAGAGATGTCTTTTAAGCTTGGAAGGTAGGGGATCCTTAAAGGAGGAGTTGGAAGATTCTAGAACGAACAGCCAAGTCTTGTCCAGGACCATGCAGTGAATGGGAGCCTGGAGTGTCAGAGCCCTGGTGGTAAGGTTCCTGGAGAAGGGGGTGGCCCTGACCCAGGCAGTATTAGTTCACATCTGTAGGATCCTCCTCAGTCCAGCATGGCACTGAGGAACCCGTGCCGAGCTTCTTCCTTGATCCAGGATTATAAAAGTCTATCAGACACTGGTCCTGTGGCTTGGAAACAGTTATTCCAGGGCCTCCGTCATGGCAGATCCCAGAGTTAGGGGCCAGAAAACTGGCAAAGGAGCCTTTGGCTAAAGATTAAATAAGGAGATTTTTTTTCTTTTTTCTTGAAATGGCTCTAAATGTTCCCACTCCCGGGGGTACTAACCACCTCTCCAAACACTGGATTCTGATGCATGGCGGGGACCCACAGCCTCTGTTGAAGTCTCCACGTGACCCATCTCCTGAGTCACTCTTCCTCTCTGCCAGCGGCATCAGCATCTCAGGCCCCTCCCAGACCTGCTGAATCAGACTCTGCGATTGACAGGATCCCCAGGTGCGCATGCACACTAGACTGAGAAGACTTGCCCTACACTGCGAGGTCGCAGAGGGGTCGGTCCACATATTGGGATCCTAGAAGATGGCTTAAGGTGGTGAAGTCCAAGAAAATCAGTAGAGACCAGAGCTGGCCTAGGGACTCTGAAGACGCTCATGTGTCACGCAAAGGTCTGGGAGAGCCGACCGCTGGGCACCATGGACCCCTGGGTTGTCATGGACCCAGGCTGGTTAGGTTTATATTTCCCGAAGTGAGGGACATACACCCTGGCAGTCCTGGAGATTACTTCAGGTGGCACATGGCCATGGAATTAATTACATTGAATTATGGCGTAAGGATGCTATTCTCTGGTGACCACAAGGAGAACGTCTCTGTTGGGTGCTAGGAGGCCTTCAGCACCTACGGATGAAGCTTGGTGGTTATGACAGGGACTCCAGGCGCCACACCTCTGTGTTAGTCTGCTCGGGCTTCCACAACAAAGGAACACAGGCTGAAGCCTTAAACAACAGAAATACATTTTCTCACAATCTGAGGCTAGAAGTCCAAGATCAAGGTGTTGGCAGCGTCGGTTTCTGCTGAAGCCTTTTTCCTTGGCTTGCAAACGGCCGTCTCCTCACTGTGTCTTCACATGGTCTCCCTCTGTACATGTCTGTGTCCTAATCTCCTCTTCTTACAAGGATGCCAGTCATATTGGATTAGGGCCCACGTAATGGCCTCATTGTAACTTTAGTTACCTCTCTAAAGACCCCATCTCCGAATTCAGTCCCATTCGGAGACACTAGCTATTAAGACTTCAACATGTGCATTTGGGGAGGGCAATACAATCAGCCCATAACGACCTCCCTAGTTGTGCAAACGTTCACACATTTCCCAACCTCTTTGTGCCTCAGTCTGCCCATCTGATAAAAGGGATGGTGGCACCCACCTCAGAGGGCTGTAGAGAGAGTTTAACAAGTCAACACACATGAAATGCTTAGACCAGTACGTGGCACCTACTAGGCTCCACAAGGGCAACAGTCATTACAATGCATGGCACACAGTAGGTGCTCAGTGATCTGTGGAATGGATGAAAGAATAATATCCATTGTAAAGAAACAGCGTTCAGGACTCACCTCAGAAGTTTGGTTACACAAGAGCATCCAGGTAGAATTGAAAAACATTGTTTGGCTTTTGTGTGGAAGGAACACAGTTTCCTCTGCCCTCAGAGTTGTTCTGGCCGGTCTAACGATCAAACAGACATAAGATAGATTAGCAAGAGAAAATAACCAAATTTAATACAGACATATGCATGGGAACCCTGCGTACATGAGAGGGTCAGGGACCCCACCTGCAGGAGAGGTTCTGAGACAGAAAGGGAGATTGAGGTGTAGAAGACACCCTGAGCTAGAGATGAGGTCATGCACCTTGGGGGCTTCAAAGGGTCACTGCAGGATGACGAGAAGAGCAGATGTTTAGCAAATAGGAGTTTTCCCTGCCATCTGGGCAGGTCTGAGAAGACGGTACTGAGGTCTGATGAAGGTGGTCTTAATATGACCAAATTCAGGAAGCCTTGTTCTAGAGTAAATCTAGGTGATCAAGAACAATGACACAGAGGAAGAGAGAGTGAGTCTTGGGGCCTCTTCCCAAGCATAGCCCCCCAGACCTTTTCCTGGTGCATCTGCGATCCTGCTCCTTTGCAGTCCCCGCAGAGGAAGCCACAGGGTCCCCAAGGAAATGTTTGAGACAGCTTTAATGTCTCCTCTCTCCTCTTTAGTTGTGTCCAGTGCCCACCCATCTAATACACGCAAATGTCCCCAAGAGACATAGGATACAAATGTCCCCAGGAGACACAGAAGAACCCAGGAAGTCCCCTTGAGCCAAAATAACCCACTCTTACCTCCAACCCCACCCTGGGCTCTGCAGAGAATGTTCCTTTAGCTTCTCAAATTGTCACTGATTAAAATGTAAATATTCTTAGATGGGGAACTCCATTAAGCCATGATTAGTCATTAGCTACAATCAGCCATTAACCCTTTAGCTAGAGCCATCATCAACCAGCACGGATTCCAGAACTGAAAGGGTCCAGAGGGGTGGGACCCATTTCTGCCTTTCCTAGGCAAGGAAAGCAAAACTTAGCACAAAAAGTAAGACTGTGCTTGGTATTTCCCCTCTAAGCTCCTCCTCCTCATGCTGATTTTATTGAGCATGTACTAAATGCTAAGCACTTTCCATGCCCTAGCTCATTTAATCCTCACAATTCAAGGAAGTAGGTACTGTGAGCCCCAGTTCACAGACGAAGAAAGAGGCTCGACAGGCTAATGAAGTAGGTGGCAGGGCCGAGACTGAGAGGTCTTTGTGGCTCGAAACTTTGAACAACCACACTCAACTCTCCTACTGTCTCCACTGAGGCTTCTCTCCTCAGTGGCCTCTTGCTTTGTCCCTTATCTATGCTCCCAGCCACTCCATTCCAGGCCGAATGCTTCCTCCTTGCCCTCCACCGTGAGGTGACACGCTCTTGGGAACCCTGATCAAGTGACATTGGCCCAGTACCTCCCTGGCTCCTGGAAGGATGCCAGGGAATCTTTGGGTTTCTTGAGTTGAGGGTCCCAAACGCTGACGGGGCTAGAAAGACCTTGGAAGACCAACTGTCTCCCTAGAGTGCCTCCCAGTCTCCAGGGTGGGGGTGTCGCAGCTCACTGGCTGGCACCCTTGCCAGCCAACACCCTATACTCACCCAACCAGTTGGACCACACAACCCACATGCCAGCCGGATCCGTTTGGACAGGCACACAGCAGGACCCAGCTCGTCTGCCTCCTCTCCTCCCATCCTCCCACCCTCCCACCTCCAGGTGCCTTAGGTCCGGGTGTTCAAAGGCTCCTCCATCCACACGTGAGAGTGCTTTGTGTTCTGACAAAGAAGAGAGACAAACACTCCTTCCTGTAAACTTGGGCAGAGGAGAAGGGGAGGCCAATGGATAAGGATCCCTGGCACTGGGTGACTTAGCTCACAGTTGTGGGAAGTGACCCCAAAGCCCGAGTTGGCAGGTTGGAGGGAATTGGGGAGGCTCTGCTCCCACAGGGTAGGAAGACCAGGCGGAGTGAGTTCCAATACGGCCTCCTGCTCTCTCACTGGACCTCAGTTTTCACACTTGAAAATATAACCAAGAATCCCCTCACTTTGAAGTATTCCCTATGAGAATTCTCTGGGCTTAGACTTAGTCCATTGTGCCATTCATTCATTTTTTTATTCAAATATTATTTATTGAGCACCAGCCAAGTGCCAGGACTCTGCCAGGCCGGGAGGCAGGGGGAGGCCAGACCCTCGGAGAAGGGCTGGCACGGAGACAAGCGAGGGGAGGCAGACAGAAACAAGCTCACAAGTCAGTCAGCCAAGTGCCCAGCACTGTTGGTGTGTGCCATGCAGAAAGCACAACGGAAGCGTGTGATAGACATTGACCAGCCATGGGCCAGGGGTTCAGCCAGGTGACTTTGGAAGACCTCTGAGGACACCTTGAAGGAAGACTGAAATGAGGAGAAGTCAGTCTTGGGAAATGAGGACTGGGGCTAAAGGTCACCAGCAGAAGGAACAGCAAGTTCAAGTGCCCTGGGGTGAGAAGGTGTTTGCCTTGTGTAAGGAATGAGAAAGGGTCAGTGTTGCTGGAACATGGTGAGTGATGGGGAAAGTGGTAGGAAATGAGGCCAGAGGGGTTGGCAGGGATTTCTGTGAATGCAGTATCGCAAGCCTTGGGAGCAGGCATCACCTTCCACCTTCCCTCCTGCTTCCCGGAGCTGGGACTCAGATTTGAAGAGGGGATTGGATTGGTCTGGATTGGGGCAGGTGCCCACCCTGTGGCCAGGGGAATGCAGGACACCTTGTTGAATAGGCCCTCCCTCCCACCCTGGTTCTACATGAGATGACCATGGGGTAGTTCCACAACAGAAGGGTCGCTGCTAGCAGAGGACGGGGCCTGGGCACGGCGAGCAGAAACTACAGCTGTCTGTGCACCCCACTGCGCTTCATCCCCAAGTGCTGACAGATCCCCACACTTCCTGCTGCCTGAGCCCCACTCACTGCCATCTCCCCTGCCCTCACCTGGAGTGTGTGTGACATTTGTTGGTGGCACTCATTTGTCACTTAAGAGGATCATAAAATAGGGCCTGGCTGGTGTGGCTCAGTGGTTGACCCATGCACCAAGAGGTCGCCGGTTCGATTCCTGGTCAGGGCACATGCCCAGGTTGTGGGCCCGATCCCCAGTGGGGGGCATGCAGAAGGCGGCCAATCGATGTTCTCTCTCATCAATGTTTCTCTCTCTCTCTCTCCCTCTCCCTTCCTCTCTCTCTAAAATCAATAAATAAAAAATATTTTTTTAAAAAAAGAGAGAATCATAAAATAGGGAGAGATGCCCAACACCATCCCCTTTGCACTTTGAAATTGGGGAAACTGAGTCTGGGGTGGAGGACTGCAGTGGAGCTCCTAATTTACCTCAGCGTGAGATTCTGCCGATTCTTGTAGGTTGTGTGAGGGAATACCTTGTCTCCCTGCCCTCTGCAGCCTTATCACACCTGCATGGGAGTGTAGTGAAACGGATTTCTCTGCCCTGTGCAAACAGTCCAGCTGAGCAGTTCGCATCACACCTCACGTTTCCCCATAGAGAGCATGGCACAGAGAGCCCACTGCGCCCGGGTCGGACCAACTGTGTGACCTTAGCCGGGTCGCTCAAACCTCTCTGTGCCTTCATTTTCTCATCTATGAAATGTGAACAGCCCGGCCGGTGTGGCTCACTGGTTGAGTCTCATCCCATGCACCAAGAGGTCACGGGTTCAATTCCCGGTCAGGACACATGCCCAGGTTGTGGACCCGATCCCCAGTGGGGGGCATGCAGGAGGTGGCCAATCGATGTTCTCTCTCATCGATGATTCTCTCTCTCTCCCCTTCTCCCTTCCTCTCTAAAATCAATAAAGAAAAAAGAAATTTTTTTTTTAAGAAAGAAATGTGAATAATACCACTGCTACCTACCTCACTGGGTTGTTGGAAGATTGAGTTCATGTACTGAAAGCACTTAGCACAATCCGTGGCACGTACTACCTTTGAGATAGTGATGTAGGCATCCCTACCCCTGCAGTGCCTCACACACACCACATGCTTCTAACCACTTTGTCGATTTCTTTTGTTCATTTATTCAGCCAACACTTACTGAGCATTTTTCAGGCCCAGAAACTCACGGTGAACAGGCCAGACAAGGTCCTTGCCCTTGAAGGGTTTACTTGCCAGGGGTAGAGATAGAAGGGGAATTAAAAAAACAAATCCATAAACAAGATACTTTTTTTTTTATCCTCACCTGAGGATATTTTTCCATTGATTTTTAGATAGACTGGAAGGGAGGGAGGAAGAGAGAGAAAAAAAAACATTGATATGAGAGAGACACATTGATTGGTTGCCTCCCGCACGACCTCGACCAGGGTCAGGAATTGAACCCACAACCAAGGTACGTGCCCTTGACTGGAAATCAGACCTGTGACTCTTTGGTCCTCGGGCCAATGCTCTAACCACTGAACCAAACAGGCAATGGGAAAAAATGACACTTCTAATAGTGATAAGTATTGGAAAGAAATAACAAAGTGACAGACAGTGATGGGTGGGGCTGTTCTAGGCAGGGTGACCTAGGAAGGTCTCTCTGAAGTGTGGCAGGTAGAATAGAAGAATTATCAGCCATGAGAAAAGTACTTCATGTAGGGGAATAAATAGCAAGTGCAAAGGCCCTGGGGTAGAAAGGGGCTCAGTGTGTTTGGAAAAAAAGGAGGCTGTCGTGACTGGAATGAGCAAGAGAGAGAGGGGAAATCGGAGATGAGGCAGAGGCGACCTTAAGCAGCTCTCACAGGCGGTGGCAGGATTTTGAATTTGATCTTCAGGGCAACAGGAAGCCTGTGAACATTTTAAGCAGGAGAGTGATTGATTTAACTCCTGGTTTCCAAAAGTCACCCGCTGCTCTGAGGAAAACAAACCGAAGGGGACAAAGTTGGAAGGGAGAGACCAGTTGTAAGGCTCTTGAGAAATGGTGAGAACGGAGAGTCCTGTCCTTAGGTCCCTACAGAGCATTTAGGCAGGCTCCTGGGCAGCCCCAAGGTAACAGCATGCCCACTGGCCAGCAGGCTGGTCCTTGTTTGCAAGGCTGCATTATTCCCAAAGGAACAGAAGTGAGCTCGCTATATCTGGACGCCCGGGGCAGACAGCTAGAGCTGAAGCATCCCTGCCTGGAACTCTGGTCCAGGATCAGCCCGTGGTCAATCAGCCCCGCCAGGGCCCCATCCTCTGGTCCTTCTCACCTCCTGGGAGTGCCCAGGGCAGAAATCCGGCCCTGCCCACCCTGGGCTGTGCACTGATAACCTCCCCGAAGGGGAAGCCGCTTGTTTGGAAGGAAATGGTGCAGAAGGAAGCAGTGCCCACACTGAAAATAGGACTGAGACCCGTTTCCAGGGCTGAGATCCCAGTGGCTGAGGAATCGAGAGGCCTTCTCGGGGCTGTGGAGGTCTGATTCCGTTTGCACCGGCTCCACCTTGCCCCAGGAAGCTTCCAGAAATTTGAGTTTAACGCCACAAGTGGAGCCCCGTGCTAAGCTCTCAGGGACATTATGGCTTTCGATCCTCAGTCCTGTGAGGTGGGCTCAGAGGAAGATCACGATGCCACAAAAGGATCTTTGGGGCTGACCGTGTCCCTGCTGCCTCCTTCAATCTAGCATGTTTTTGTCCCAATCCCAGCCAGTGTCATGGGGAAGGACAGGATGTCAGGAATTACAGTCACCTGACTGAACACCGGCAACCCCTGATGAGTTTTAAAAAGATGCTACTGCCAGGACCTCACCTCCACCCAGTTCATTGGGGCTCTATGGTGGGGCCAGGACCTGGTCTTTTAAAAAAATCTCCCCAGGGGATCCTAACGTCAGCCAGGGTGAGAACCTCAGCTTTAGGAATTTTCCAATTCTGTGTTCCTTGGCCCTGACTCATTGTTTGTATCTCCTGGACAGGTTGTTTTGTTTTGTTTTGTTTTTGTTAATCCTCACCTGAGGATATTTTTTCCATTGATTTTTCAGAGAATGGAAGGGAGGGAGGGGGAGGGAGAGAGAGAGAAACATCTATGTGAGAGAGACACATCGATTGGTTGCCTCCCGTACACGCCCAACCGGGACGAGGATCAAATCTGCAACCCAAGTATGTGCCCTTGTCCAGGAGCCTAACCCTCAACCTTTTGGTGCTTGAGCTGATGCTCTAAGCACTGAGCAACACCGGCCAGGGCCTGGGCAGGTTTTTTAATAAATCCATAGGTGGGCCCTACCCTGGACCGATTGAGTAAGCCAGGATCACTGAAGATGGGGTACAGGCACTATAGTTTTTAAAAGCTCCCCCAGGTGACTCCAAAAGGCAGTCACATGGAGAAACTCTGATAGTTCAATGTCCCCAGTGCACAGGTAGGGAGATTAGGGCCCAGAGAAAGGTGACTGGCCCAGGGTCACACAGCCAGCTAGTGGCAAAAACGGAGCTTAAAATCAAGACTCCAGCCCTGGTCGGTTTGGCTCAGCGGTTGGAGTGTCAGCCTGTGGACCAGAGAGTCCCGGGTTTGGTTCCCGCTAGGGGCATGTACCAAAAAAAAAAAATCAAGACTCCAGATTCTGAGTCTGGCACTGTGTGCCCTGACCGGGGAGGTCTCAGATAGGGTCCTGTGTGCCACCCAGACCCCAGCTGCTTGCGAGGTAGGCAGAATTGAAAGAATGGCCCCTGGCGACCCTTGCCCTTGTACAGTTCCCCCTTTAGGGGAGCCTGTGAATGTATGAACTGTCACACCTGTGGTTCTGTTACCTCACCTGGCAAAAGGAGTGTCATCAGTTGTTCTTGAGTTCCTCAAAAGGGCAGTTACCCAGGTGGGCCAAGTCCAGTCACACAAGCCATGACATGCGGGAGTTTTCTCTGGCTGGTGATATTGGGGACTCCGTGCGCTCTTGCTGGCTTTGAACTCGGAGGAGCCCGTGAGAAGGAATGCAGCGGTCACTAGGGACAGACAGCCACCCCAGTGACACCAGCATTGGAATGGGGACCTCGAGCAACAGCCAAAAGGACTGAATTCTGCCGACAAACCAAGTGAGCCTGGAGGTGGATTGTCCCAGGAGCCTCCCGTGAAAAGCCGACAGCCCGATGTCAGCCTCAGGAGGCCCGGAGCAGAGAGCCCAGCCCCGCCGCGTCTGGGAGCTGTGCATGGGCATTGTTTCATGCGGCGAAGTTTGTGGGAATTTGTTTTGCGCTGTAGAAAACCAATACACTTGCTATAGCTGAAGAAGGAGCTGTGGAGTCCTGACCTTCAGCCCACAGAACCAGGCTTTTCCCGAAGAACCCAGAAAGGAGGGACAGTCCAAGAAGAGAGAATAAAGGTGAGGTTGGAGGCCTGTAGCCAAAGATGCCAGGCAGCCAGACCAGACAAGGGGACGGGTGCGAACAGGCGAGCAGGGGGCGTGGCCAGCACCCCCTTCTCAGAGCTTCTCAGAACTCACGTGGGCAGGTGGCATGGAGGGGAACTCCTGAATTCCATGGTCTGCAGGCAGAAGAGGATGGCAAGGGCAGGAGTTTGGAACACTGGACACAGACCAATGCCATTCCATAGACCTCACCCAACACCTGGGGGAGCCTTGGGGGCCCCTAGGATGGAAGCCCCCTGCAGGCAGGACCTTGCCTCCTCTTCACTTGGGAGGTGGGATCTGGTCGGAGGGGACATCGTCGCCCAGCCTGTTGCTCTCCTCACAGAGGTGGCTGGGTCCCTGCGGGGTGTGAGCAGGCAGAGGCCAGCCGACCTTGAACTTGGGCAGGGCTGCATCCCCTGCACACTGTTTCTTCTCCTTCCTCTTCTCTTTGTCCTCCTCTTTCTTCCCCTGAGGGTTTCTGGAAAGACCTCCTGTGTCTAAAATCCCACCACCATTCCCTGTGGGTGACACATTGTCCCCGTTTGATATACCGCACTCCCAAGCCCACCCCATCTGCTCCTTATCACGTCCTATTCTATTTCCACCTGAAACCACCTGACTCGTTGGTTCATCTTCTGCAGGGCCAACACCTGCCCCAGCCTTCGGAACGCGAGCTCCACGAGGTCAGGGGCCGTGTTCACCTGGTGCCTAAAGCAGCCACTGGGGCAAACCCGTGGGAATGAGTGAGAGTCACAGGGAGAGCACCCAGGAGGCTCCAGAGCGAGGGGCAGAGCCACTGGTCAAGAGGGGCTGCCTTCCTGGATGTCCCCTCTGCATGGCACCCCAGGCCCCAGGGTCTCAGCACACGGATCCCCCAGAGTTCAGCCAGGCCACGCCCACTCCCTGCCCTGGGACACTCTGGAGGGTCCCCTGATGCTCCCAGGGATCTGAGCTCAGAGAGAACGAGGCCAGGGACCCTGACTGAATCCTAGGACAACTTTTCCTGCTTTGCAATTCGCAGAGCATCAAACCATTTGCGGTAAAGGACCGGTTTGTTTGCCTGTTTGGGTTGCAGTTCATCAGGAACCCAAGCTCCATAACACACAATGAAAACCATCGAGTGCCTGCATGCCGCAGCAACGGCTAACCGCTGCAGATCTCCAAACCCTAACTCCCATGTTCTGCTCAGCTCTTCGTGGGCTGGGGGCGGCTTGCGCACAGTTGGGCCACACATGGAGTGACACACCTGATGGGATGGGTGGGTGGCACAAGGCCCCAGATACCTGCCCAGGGGCTGAATGTTAGAGCGATGGAGTCAGACCCTGACGTACTCAGGCTGTGTGCCCCGGCACACGGGACAGACGAGAGCCAGGGGTGGGAACTGGGAGAAAACAGCAACAGACAGGCCGGTGGGGCGGAGCTGGATTCCCCTGGCTCGGAATCTATCTCCTGGACCCTCCCACGATTCAGAGGAAACTTCTTCAGGGGAGGGAGTAGTTTTGCCCTACTCTGTGCTTGTCACCACCCGGCTTGGAGTTCCTAAACTTCTCTTGAAATGTTTGTCTTCTATCTTCTGGCTCAGATTCCAATCCAAGAGGAATTTTCGTAATGATACGAAAGCAGGGTCATAGGACCTCGGGGCTCTGGGCCCAGCCTGAGGACAGCTGGCTTCAGTCCTCCTTGGTGGCATGCCCTGCTGATACTGTCCCTGCCCAGTGTTCACGGAGATGGCAGCTCAGATTGCCCCGCCCTGCCCCTCCCTGAGCTCTCAAGAAGCCTGAGATGCAGAAGAGAGGCGAGATCGAAACTCTCCCACTCCTTCAAGAGGGGGCTGACCCCGCACCCCATGGGCTGGCTGCCACAGTTTCTGGGCAGGGAGCTCAGGAATTCCTCTCCCTCCGCGTCTTGCACACAGTAGGCACTCAGAATATTTGCTGAGGCCGTCCCTGATCTGCAGCTGGGCCTGGATGGAACCCTGCCCTGCCCGCCATCACCTCCCTAGCCCTCAGCCCGTTGTGGCCGCATTGTTCCAATTCCTTCAGGTTTGGAATGTCTCTGTTTACCGTCAATGTCAACCTGACCAAAGAACCTCCAGCTCCCGGAGGCCTGCGGGGGTCTGCAGGGGATGCAGTGCTGCATGATGGGAGCAGGCCATTCATGGACCCCCAGCCCCCTTCACGATTCACTATGTTGGAGACCCCAACCCAGGCACATAGCCATACTGGGCACTGGAATGGAGTGACCAGGTGGGTGTCATGCAGTGGGAGTTCCATGTGTCCTTGAAGTTCTGTCCAGGCGCCCAGCCCTCTCTCCTTGCTCTTTTCTTTAATAGGATATGAAGAACAATGGGTCCTCCTCCCAGGAGCCCCCCCTCCTTCTGGGCCTTCAGTCACACAGGTCTCTCCACCTGCCATGACCTCTCCCACCTCCCATCTCTGCCTGTCCAAACCCTCCCTGTCCATATGTCTCAGCTCTATAGCTAGACAGCCTGGAATTCAGTCTAACCGCCACCATTTCTAACTATGTTGCCTTGGACAAGTCACTCGACCTCTCTGTGCCTCTGTTTTCTCATCTGTAAAGTGGGGTGTTGGGGGCATTTCTCATATTCATGGCTGTCCATCATCTTCAAATCACCTTTCTGCCTCTGGGGAAATGCCCACGATCTGAGTCTGTACGCACGGACACAGAAGTCAGAACGCAATTCCGCAGCCCCTTGGTATCTAGGACCCGAGCACTGGGTCACAACCAGATGCAGCCATGTAAGACATCCATGCAAACTGGGGGTAGACAAATTGGCAACATCTTTGCTTTCGGTGAACAACATGTGGCCGAGGCAACTGGATCTTTGGGGACTGCGAGGGCTGGGCTCTAGGGTCTGCAGGGGCTTTGGTATTACAACAGTTGCACGTTTGCTAAAGCATCCCCCATAGAAGGTGTTATCTCCAGCTTATCTACCACGCAAACCTAGTTTTCTGTTTCCCCACCCTGAATTCAGAGAGCTACCTAATATTTTTTAAGAAAAGCCTTTTCTGCTTAAATTAGCCAGAGTAGATTCTGTTATTTGTAACCAAGGCCTTTCATGAATTCTTGGGGACAATAATATCTACCTCACAGGGCTGTTTCGAGCATTAACTACCCCAACAGCTGTAGTGGGAAATCAAGAGGAAGCCAGTTCAGCTCTTTGAGGATCTTCCTTTTATCTGGGGTGTCCAGCTTCATGGTTTGGGGATGATGTCCTATGCCTGTGTCTGAGCCTTCCTTCTCCCTTAAGAAGTCCCAAAACTCCCAGGGAACACCAGGTGCAAGGGTCAGCCTCAGTTATACCCACCTCCCAGAGATAGAACCAGGATGGTGACCCATATGCCAAGGGGCTCCATTCTCTGAGTCTGGCATTGAAATAAGGCCTGTTTGCTGCAGGGGTTCTGCAGCTGGAAGCAGCCCCTGTCCCCGTGGGGAGTTTGGTGCAGACTGAGGCCCCACGATGGCTGACAAATGGTACTAGCATAGATCTGGGGTCCCGAGTCCCAGCTAGTCAATGACTCAGCCAGCCCTTCCATGTGGTTTCATCCACCGTCAAGCCATGGGGGACTTCTGGGGACTGGTCTTAGACTCCACTGCCTTGCCGTGCCCGCCTGATGTCTCCCTTTAGTCTCCCAGCTTTCCGTTCATGGGGAGCGGCCCCCACACAGCCACCCTGGGGCAGGGCTGGCCTCCCAGGCATTCCAAGATTGGTCACGGAGAGAATTGGCACAAGCCCATCTCAGGGGCCATGCCCGTGCTGCTGCTTCTCCCCATTTGCCTATTTTATTCACCAAAACAGGTCACCTATAAGAAGAGCTCCTTTGCCCCACGGCACTGGGATAAATAACGCCCCCTCCCCATGCAGGTCCACCTGGAACCTCAGCCTGGGACTTTATTTGGAAACAGGGTCGTTGCAGGTGTAATTGGTTTGTAATTAAGGTGCAATCTCACTGGATTGACCTTGTAAGGGAAATCTGGACGCACAGGGGGGAAGGCCATGTGGTGACAAAAGCAGAGACGGGAGTGAGGCAACAGCAAGCCAAGGAATGCTGAGAATTGCTGGCCACCACCAGAAATGGGAACCTGTTCTCCCTCGGGGCCTCCAGAAGGTGCCAACCCTCCCACACCTTGATGCTGGCCTCTGGCTCCAGAGCTGTGGAGAATCCATGGCTGTGGTTTCAAGCCACCCGGGTTGTGGCAACTTGCTATAGCAATCCTAAGAGACTCATACGGTTCTGTTTTTGTTTTTGTTATTGAAATTAATATGGGCATGCATGGCAAAGAGGAAATCACGGGAAAGGAGAAAGTGCTAATGATATACTTGGGCTCTGTAGGCAAATGAAGTTACCTATCTCTTCCTCCCTGTAATTTAAAGATGGCCAGGATACGTTAGGAAATTTTGTGTAAGGAGCTCAGGGCCGTCTGCGAAGGAAGTAATTGAGATGCTGTCCAATGGAAATAAAATGGGAGTCACATAGAATTTCTGGTAGTTACATTTAAAAAAAAAAAGCAGAAACGGGTGGAATTAATTTTAATATATTTTCTTTTACCTGATATATCCCAAATATTATTTCAGCATGCAATCAATATAAAAATAGCAATAAGATATTTTACACCCACCCTGGCCTGTTTGGCTCAGTGGTTAGCGCGTCGGCCTGCAGACCGAAGAGTCCCGGGTTCAAATACGGCCAAGGGCATGTACCTCGGTTGTGGTTCGTCCCCCACCCCAGTTGGGGTCGTGTGGGTGGCAACCAATCGATGTGTCTCTCTCACATGGATGTTTCTCTCTCTCTCTCTCCTTCCCACAATGTCTGAAGATAAATATAAAAATATCCTCAGGTGAGGATTAAAAAAAAAAAAGATATTTTACATCCTTTTTTTGGTATTGGGTCTTCAAAACTGGGTGTGTATTTTACACTTAGAGCAAGTCTCAGTTGGCGCTAGCCACAGTTCGGGTGCCCAGCGGCCACCTGTGGCTGTGGCCCCTATATTGGCCAGTGTAGGTATCACCTTGGACAGGTAAGTCTTTCTCTAAGGTTCAAAGCTACCCCAGACCTGCTGGACATATAGGATGGTTTAATCAAGGCTGGGTATCAGAGGAAGGAGCTTGAGTCTTTAAAAAAATAAACAAAACAACTCACCGAGACACAAAATTATGTCTTCATTTTCTTAATTAAAAATCCAGGAGCCACCCTCTGCAGGGCCCCTCAGGAGCTCTGAGACTCTGTTTTCTCGTCTATGAGATGGGGCTAATTGTGGTACCTCTCTCAGGATGTTCTTGTGAGGATTAGGATTAGTCGTGACTTGGGTATGGGAGCCCTGAAGAGCAGAACAAACGTAATTTATTTGTTCTGTAACTTATTTATTTATGCCTGAGTATAAAGAGTAGCCAGAACAAGAGAAGAGTTAAAGAAGCTGGCCCTATGATATCTCCCCAGCTGGTGGCCAACTTCTGTCCCCAGGGGAGCAGTCCTCATCAACAGAGGCTTTTCTACTGGTGGCAGTGGTGATCACACGTGGGAACTTTGACGTTGAGGGCTGATTGGGACCTTCGGGGAGCACAGCGTGTTCGAGAGCCCTGCCCCACCTCTCAGGGAGCTTGCAATTTGGGATCCCTCCGCTCGAGTACGCAGTTTGATTCCTCATTGTAAATGCAGTATGAATGGGACAATTCTCTTTCCATGCTGTCTGCACAGTCACACCCCAGCTGCCAGTGGAGCAGGCTGGTAAGTCTGACCGCTTATCTGAAAGCCTTTATATGTGATCATAAACCAGCCCTCTGTGTCGTAAGGGGTTGGAGTGGGCAGGACTCAAGTTCCTTTCTCTAAAACCCATCCCACCTCAAAGTCTGTTTCATCCAAACCTGCGCAACAAGCAGGGAAACAGGTTCCACCCAGACCTGGCACCTGCAGCCGTAGGTGGGCGGTGGGACAGGTAGACAGGGTGAGGATGGGCAGGGACTGGCGAGTCCTTAAAGCTTCAAGGCTCCAAAATGCAGGTGTGTGAGCCCTGACTAGAAGCTCTAAGAAGAGAAGCCTCGTGTATGATCTTGATGTTGGAAGACATTAACATTGAATAAGCTGAATGTGGATTTATCACGGCCATTGAGGACCAAGGATAAAACCCTGGTCTTTGGACTCTGGTCCAAGGCTGTTTGTTACTTTGCCATCCAGTTATTGAGAGCCCAACGTCTAAAACAATGTTTCTCTATGTATAATCCAAGGCCCACCAGTGGGGCAATCCCCTGGGGGCAGCAGGGGGAACTGCTGCTTAGAACATAGTTTCTGGACCTCAGGGAAGACTTACTGAATTGGAACCTGTGGGGCCAGGGCCCAGGGCCAAGGAATCTGCTTTTTAACTACTTCCCCCAAGTGATTTTTAGAGACAATGACATTTCACATACGAAAATGCATAGATTCTGTGTAATCTGCAGTTGCCTTCCTGGGACTCAGTTTCCACGTATGTAAAAGACAAGTGTCAAAGTTAATTTCTAAAGGACTTTCTTACACTGCTTTCTACGGCTACACTTATGCAGTGGGGGGTAAACTCAATTCCTCCAACCCTAGGGTAGGAAGCCACCATGAGTACACCATGAGCTAGAAGGGTAGAGGTACCCCGCCAGCAGGTCTTTCCCTGGACAACTTCTGGAAATGTGGGCTCAAAGCACCAGCACCTCTAATTTTCAGCCAGGAGCCAGATTTTTCAATAAATCTCTCCATTTAAACATTGCATCTAATTCCTAAATGTTTCAGCTTTGTGTGGAAAATCTGGAGATGCCGGCTTGCGCCCTGCAATTTTTATGAAGCATTTGGCCAAAACCTGACAGTGTAACTACTTCCAAGCCATAGGTAGCCTTCCTTGTCCACACCCAGCAAAAGCTCCCCTCCTTTATGTGAGCGGTTGAACCAGTGACCTTGGGCAAGTGGCTTAGCCACTTTGTGCCTCAGTTTTGTCATCTGTAAAACAGAGATAAAAATCTCTACCTCATTGGGCAGCTGTGAAGATTAAATGAATTAATTTTGTAAAGTGTGCAAGGAGTTAAGTGCCCGCTAAATATTTGCTCTGTTTTTATTATTGTTGTTATTATTGTTATGAGCCAAAGAGCCTGAAAGGGGCTGTTCTGTGTCACAGGCTGTGCCCAAGTTAGCCCACTGAGTCCCTGCATTCTCCTCCTCCCCCTGGAGGCTCAGCCGGAGACACTGCCTCGGACCCGCTGCCGTGTCTGGGGAGCTCGCGAGGCGCGGGGTCCTTGTGAAGACAGCACGCCCTGCTTTCGGCATGGTCAGGACACAACTCTCCCAAACTGTGCCCACAGCTGTGTTTGCAAAGCGATTATTAGAGACTAATGGTTGGGGGGCTGAATGGTTCAGGGTCCTAGCTGAACAGATGAGAGGGGGTCCCTGGCTCCCCAGAGGAAGGGGAAGAAAGGACTGTGAGTGAGTTGGAGCCATGGCAGGAACTGGATAACTAGAGATGGTGGGGGGAGGGGAGACAGCTCCCCTGGGAACCCACTCCCCGCTGCAGTGCACTGTGAAATCATCCCTCCACTCCCTTGCCTGAGATCACTCAGTAACTCCTGGAGCTCGGGGTGAAGTCCACATTCCTTAGCATTCAAGTCTTTCCTGGACTGTCCCTTCCTGTCTCTTTGTCCCCCAGCTTTGAACTTGATGCTGCTGGAGCCCCCTTTACGGGACGCTCACCCTCACGCCCAGCTGCCACCTGTTGCTCCCTCTGCTCAGAAAGCTTCTGCTTTCCCACCTCTCTCACCTGGCTAGGACGCTTGTCCTCTTTCTGGTGCCTCCTTCTGACCTCCTCAGTGAGGTCAGCACCCTTCTATGATGAAGAGGCCATTTCTGTTCACTTGGCCTCATCTAGGCTGTCAGCACCACAGAGGGGCAGAGAGAGGGCTGAGCACCCCCTTCCCCCGCACCCCACCACCACAGAGTACTGCCGGGGTGGACCTGGAGAACCCTGAGGGGATGCTTTTCATCCCTCCCCCATTTACTCTTCCCCCTTCCCCATCCCCCCAATCTTGATTTTCAACAAAGATTATCTAAGGACCTTTGTTGTGGGCCAAGCCTGTGAGGGGTACAGGGGGAGAGTCTCTCCCTGCCTGTGAGGAGTGTTATAAACTGAACTGTGTCCCCCAAAATTCATATGTTGAAGTCCTAACCCCCAGAATGTGACTGTATTTAGAGATACGGTCTTTAAAGAGATAATTAAGTTAAAAGGAAATCATTAGGGTGGACCCTAATCCAATATGACTGGTGTTCTTATAAAGAAGAGGAGATTAGGACACAGATACACACAGAAGGGTGACCCTGTAAATGAAGACGCAGGGAGAAGGTGGCCATCTGCAAGCCAAGGGCAGAGGCCGCAGAAGGAGCAAACCCTGCCGACACCTTGATTTTGGACTTCTAGCCTCCAGAACTGTGAGAAAGTCTGTTTCTGTTAAGTTGCCCTTCTGTGGCATTTTGTTATGGCAGCCTGAGCAGACCAGTACAAGGGACTCACAGTTCGCTGGTTTCTGCCTTCGTAAAACCGACAGAGTACCGGTCCCTACCTCCTAAGGTGGTTGGGAGGATTGTGTAAGTTTAATGCATGTGAAACAGAAACCAACAGATGCTACTGCGGTTTATTATTATTGCCATCGTCATTGACATCGAGTTGGGACAGGTAAGACTCAGCAGTGAGAAATAAAAGGATGCCACAGACAGGAGCTGTGAGGAGCTGACATTGATGAATCAAATGATCCCTGAATTAAGAACTGGAAGGGCCATTTGGCATCCCTCTCCCTTGTTTGACGAATGAAGAAACTGAGGCCCAGAGAGAGAAAGGGTCTTCCCTGAGGTCTCATGGCAACAGAGAAGACAGGGGCTGGAACACAGACTTGGAGCCTCAGCCAAGCATCCTGCAAGTTATGGGTTTCAGTTAATAAGCAAAATTCACACTGGTTCTTGGTTGCCTGGCTTGCATCAGGCAAGCCCACACGAGGCTGCGGGGGATTGCTTCTTGGATGAGAGACAGGTGGCCGTCTGGGTGGAAGAAACAGCTGCTCCCAGCTTCACATCTGCTAAGATACTTACTCTAAGAGCTTCTCCACACATCTAGGCAGCCAAGAGCTTCCCTTGTGGAAGCTTTGCCCAGGACCTGGGCTGAGCAGAGAGCAGTGGGGGGCCCTCCCTCTAGACACTGTCTGGGAGCAGGAGAGAATGGAAAACTCATGACGCTGACCCTAGACTCTAAGAGACAAGGACACAGATGGCATGCAGGGCCCGGCCCTCCCTCTGGCCGGTGGCTGCCCCCTGGAATCCTGTTTGGAAGAGCTGAGTCCTGCCACATGGGAGTGAGCGCTGCCTTCTAGGCCACCTCCACGCAGACGGTCAGCTGCCTTCCAGCCACACACACAGCTGCAAACCCAGACCTAGACTGAAGAAACCCACAAATCCCCAACTCTGCAGTCACCATGTGCCATCCCTGCTTTCTGATCATCCATCTTCAGCTTGAAACACTCTCAGGACGGGGAACTCACTACTCGACAAAACATTCTATCCCGTTGTTGCAGAATTCTCAATCAGTGCTAGCCAACAGAACTATAATATGAATGAATTAATGTTATTTAGAATAAAAAGGAACAAGGGAAATGAATTTTAATATTTTCTTTAACCCAGTCTGTCTAAAATGTGATCATTTCAGCATGCAGTCAACATTAAAAATTTTAGTGAGATGCTTTATGTTCCGTGTTTCGCACTAAGTCTTGGAAATCTGGTGTGTATTTTACATCTCAGCATTTCTCAATCTAGCTCCTTCGGTGCTCCGTGGCCACATGGGCTGGTTGGCAGCTACAGGACTGGACGGTGCAGCTTTAATTGTGGAAGTTCTTTCCTTATGGTGAATTAGCAGCTAACGTGCTGCCGTGTTTTACATGTTGGCCTTTGTTTTGCCCACTGCGCTTCCAGACTTATCAGCTCTTTGGTACTTATTAGTAACTACAAATAAGCAACTGCTATGCTCTTAACTCTGTGCCAGCCAGTGAGCTGGATGCCTTATGTGGATTCCATTGGAAGTCCGCACAGCTCTTCAGCGCCATTTTTCAAACGCAGACATGGAAAATTCAAAAGGTCACACAGCTAGCAAACGGGGAAGCCATTTAGCTATTGAGAAATGGGAAAGTCAGGACCTGGCCCCAGCTCTGTGATCCATTCTCTCAGCCTTTGACACCAGGCTGCTCAATATAGCCATTAAGAGTTTTATGACTATCTGGCACTTGAAGTGGGACTGGGCTAAATTGAAATGTGCCTTAATTATAAGATCCACACCAGATTTCCAAGAAGTAGGACCCAAACCAATAAATCATTTTGACGTTGATTACACGTTGAAATGACACTATTTTAGTTAAATAAAATATATTATTAAAATTCATCTCACTGGGTTCTTTTTTTTTTTTTTTAGTAGCTTTTAGAAAAATTAAAGTTGCCTGTGTGGCTGGCATTATGTTTTATTGGACAGTGCTGCTCTGATCTATTTCCTTCCGGGCTAAATATTCTCCATTCCTTCAACAGTTCATACATGACCTCATTTCTAATCCCTTCCCTCCAGCGCTCCTTTTGATGGGTGCTTCTAGGAGTGAACAATGGTCTGGATGACTATTCTGTCATTCGCTTGTTCATGTCCTTTGCTCAGTTTGGGTTTAAGTGGTTTTCCTTTTGTTCTATTGATTGTCAGACCTCTTTGTAATTAGCGGTATTTACATCTGTCTATTGCAACAATGGGCCTTTCAACTTTTTCTGTGGGATCTTTGGCTCTACAGGTTTCTGCTTTTTGCAGCCAATCTGTGAATAGATTCCTTCTGTGGCTTCTGAATTTTGTGTCATGACAAGGAGATTTTACTTTGCCCACTCCCAAACTTATGAAAAAGTATCATCCTGCACTCTTTCCCACTACATTCACTTTCTATTCTTTTTTTTTTTTTCATCCAACAGGAATCTATTTCTGTTTGTGACAGGAGGAAGGGATCTGACTTCATTTTCCCCTACATGTGTAGCCAATTGTCCCATTTAGTGAATAATTCATTCTTTCCCCACTAATTTGCAACGCCATTTACAAAATCATCTTTAGGCTCAGTTTCCTTCTGTTGGCAGGCACGTCGGCTACAGCAGCTCCAAGTTTACATCCGACCAGCTCAACAAGCTCAGCAAATAGAGGTCTTCGCTTCTCAGGAGTCCCTGCAAAAGCCCCAGGGCTGACTTAGTGGACAGTGTGAACCAACGTGGTGCCCGGGACGGGCCAGGTTTGATCTACCAGGGGAGAGAGGTCACTTGAAGAGAGGGGAGGGTCTGGCTAGTTTGGCTCAGCAGTTGAGCATCGACCCATGCACCAAGAGGTCGCCGGTTTGATTCCTGGTCAGGGCACATGCCCAGGTTGTGGGCCCGATCCCCAGTGGGGGGCGTGCAGGAGGTGGCCAATGGATGTTCTCTCTCATCGATGTTTCTCTCTCTCTCTCTCTCTCTCTCTCTCTCTCTCTCTCTCTCTAAAATCAATAAAGGAAAAAAAATTTTAAAAAGAAAAGAAAAGAGGGAAGGGTGGTTCCTTATAGGGATATTGAGATGCTGGAGACAGAACGAAGAACAGATGCTGGTCAGACAAAAAGATGCCTACCATAGTCTGTACCTTCCTGGCCTGTCACTGGGTGCCCCCACAGCCTGAGCTCCACAGGCATTTTGGGGGTGGGGGGGGTCTTCAGGTCCCCCCTGTTTTAGTCTGGCTTCCTCCTCAAAGATCAGTTAAGGTTGTGTCTGCCCCAGGAATTCAGATCTGACTCCAGATGCCCTTTCTGGGGGATCCCCTCTGGCCTGGACAATCAGCCCAACGAGCTTGGGGAGAACTGTCCTTGCCTATTCCTGCCCCAGGACCCTTGGCCAGTTTTCTTCTCCCTGCCAAGGGGGCAGAGCTAGGGAGGGTGGGAGGAAGGAAGGATGCCAGCAGGGCGTGGTCACTGTTTACAAACAGAAAGTGGCTCCTTCCTATCCACCCCAGAGAACAGTGCTGCCCAGCTGGCTCAGGAAGTCGAGCGCCTGCAGGGGAAGTCCCCAGAATGCCTCTTCTGGCCTCTCTCCAAGGACCAAGGGGCAACCCCTGGGCCGGCAGAGAACAGCCTGAGAATCCAGAGTTCAGGGTCTTCTGCAGGGAGGTTTTGCAACACAGGCCAGACAGTTGACTTTGGGGAGCAGACGCCTGTTTTTCTACATAGGATGCACTGCAAGCTCCTCTTTTGCACTTAGTCTGTGGGGGGATAGGGTGTGATTTGACGAGGAATCAACAGATGAGACTAGAACCCAAATTCTTTTGATGGCTCCCCATCTCCATTGGCCTCTCCAAAGCCCCCCATAATAATACATTGACCAGAACAATAGTAAATGAAAACACCATATAAAATAAGAATAAAAGTCTTTTTTTTTTTTAATCTTTGCTCCATTTTATGACATGGACTAGATCAATTAAACAAAAGCAGGCTGCCTGGGTTCAAAGCTCAGCTCTGCCACTTGCTGGCTGTGATCTGGGCAACTTGTTAAACATTTGTGCCTTTATAGACTCCCTGTCAAACGAGGTGAGGACAGTCCCACCTCATAAGGCCTTTGTGAGGATTCAGGAAATGAACAACGCGTTAAATGACAGAACAGCAATAATGTGTTGGGTGGTTGTAGTGTATGGACAAGAGAAATGAATTGCAGCCATACTGTAAGGGAGGGGAGGCAGACATTGGGAAGCAGTATAGTGCCATTTGGTCCGGCCGGTATGGCTCAGTGGTTGAGCGTTGACCCATGCACCAAAAGGTCGCCAGTTCGATTCCGGTCAGGACACATGCCCAGGTTGTGGGCCCAATCCCCAGTGGGGAGCATGCAGGAGGCGGCTAATCGATGTTCTCTCTCATTGATGTTTCTATCTCTCCCTCTCCCTTCCTCTCTCTCTAAAATCAATAAAGGCCAAAAAAAGTTTTTATAAAAGAAAGTGGACTTAGATTAACTGTAAGTGTATATTGCAAGCAACCACTAAAAAAATTTTAGAAGTATAATTGATAGGTTCAGAGAGAATAAAAATGGAATCATATAAAACAATTAAAAACAGAGAAGGCAGAAAGGGGAAGATTTCAAAAGGAAGAACAAGTGCACTGACTACAAAACAGTTACAAACATGGTAGATATTAATTAAACTATATAATTATATTAAAGGTGAATGGTGTAAATACACCAATTAGAAAACAGAGATTGTCAGAGTGGGTAAAACAAAACAAGGCCTGACTCTGTGTTGTCTATAAGAAACACACTTTAAATATAAATGAAGGGGAGCTCTAGCAAAAGGTGAAGGGCTGTGGAGCCAAACTGCCAAGGACTGACGGGGCCACTTCTTTAACCTCACTGAGCCTCAGTTGTCTCTTCTGTAAAATGGGGGTATAATAGTTCTGACAATATAGAGGCATTGTGAGGATTAAATGAGCTAATTCATATAAAGCATTTAGAACAGTGACCAGCACATAGTAAGTACTCTAAGAATATGCTGTTTTATTGTTATTATTATTAACTATTATTATTATTCAAGTGTAGCTTCAGGATAAATTGCCCAGCTCTCACTTCCAACCAGCTTTTCACTTCAAAGCTGCCCCCTAAATAGAAACACGAGAGCCACCACTTTTTCCTTGAGTTTTAAGACCAGGTTCAGCTACATCATCTACATAATTGTCAGGGTCCCCTGCAAAATGAAAACACAGGGCCCCTTGTTCATTATTAAGAATTTCAAGATGGCGCTGGCAGAGCATGAAATCGAGTGCAGGGCCCTGCAGAGCTCAGGTCCCTTTGTGACTGCAGAGGCCGCACACCCACAAAGCCAGCTCTGCTTAAGATCCACAGACCACCAGGGCAAAGTCAGAATCCAGGATGCCAACCCACCCTCCCCTCCCTGCCCAGCCTGCCCTCCCCCACCTGGGTCAGGAGCACCCTGACTCCCGCACGCACGTGGACACATCTCGCCTCTCTGGACCCATGCGACCCAGCACAGATGGACTCCTTGTCAAATAAATGCTTTGCTGCCTGCGTCCTTTTGAAATCCTGGACCCCGAATTTCCAAAGCTTCCTTTCTGGACCCACCGGAGCTGGAGCCAGGTTTGGAAAGGGGAAGGGTAGACCTAAGACTGTTTCTGGGAGCCTCACTCAAGAGTAGGCTGAGAGTTCCCGCCTGATTTCAGGGGGACGCCTGCTCCGCGGAGCTCTGGGCGGGAGCGAGTCCTGGCCTGCCCACACACTCCCTGCCCTTGCACTTGCGTTACCCAGTTGGCCATGCACAGTCTGGAGAGACTTCAGAGCTTGTTACCTCTTTGGCTTGGCAAAATCCAGGGGCTCTGGCTCACCCGGAAGCCCTTGCCTTTTGGGGCACTCTCAGAGCTGTCCCAGGGACACAGAGATGCAGGCTGGGAAGGGGAGGGGAGCCAACTGGCAGAGGCATTGGCGTAAGTGGCAGCCCTGGGGTGCCCAGCCACACAGGCGATTCCTAGTGAGTGTGGGCAGCAGGCGAACAAGCCTTTAGTGTCAGCGCAGCCCACCCGGCCCTGAAACACATCCTTTCTGTCTCCTGGGGGGTGGGGCCTGAGAGTAACCCCTGTGGGGGCTGTGACTGTAGGGCAATCCACTCCCAACTCCTGCCACCTCCCACCCACCCCTATTTTGCATCCTTATCCCTCCCCTCCCTCATCAAGGGGGAGGGACACCCCACAGGCCTGGGTGTGGGCCAGCTGGATTTTGATCTCAAAGATACTGTCCATCCCAGCCTGGGCAGGACAGGGCAGGGCAGGGGAAAGCCTCTGGATCCTCCTACCCTCTCTTTCCATTCTCTCCCCCCTCAGAAATGAACCTCGCAGGCATTAGGCCAAGTTCAAAATCCTGAAATGCAAGCTGCAGCCTTGTGGGTGCCGGCAGCAGGGTGGGAAGCCAGGAGGGAGGAGAGCTGGGGTGGGGCCAGCTCCCTCTGCTGCACCCCTATCCCTCCTCCCCCACCCCGACACTTACACTTTGCTGTAGACAGAGGGGGGGCCCCCACCACCCCACTCCGGGGCAGTGGCAGTGTTTTCAGAAACCCAGATCAGGAGCATGGTGTGAGAGGCTGTGCTCCTGCGGAGAGATTGGCGGGAAGATGGGGCTGTTTGAAATCCAGGGCACAGCAGGGTGGAAGGAGGGCCAGAGCTGTTCCAATTCATTGCTTAACACTTGGCAAGAGTTGAGGGGGAGGGAAGAGAGAGGAAGGGGGCGCAGGGCGGGAAATCAAGGTACTATCTCTGCCCAAAGAGCGGGTAGATTGCATGAGCTAACTTGTGGAATCTCAGAACAGGGCCTCGCATTGTAGGAATGCCAAAAATGAGTCTCTTAATGACTATTGTTATTATTACTGTTGTTGTTGTTGTTACCCTGTCCTCTCTCTCTGGGTCCTCAGATCCCCACAGGTGTCAACAGTTCCTCTGCCTCCACCTGTGTTGGGGGGTGGGTGCCTTCCCAGAAAAGGGGGTGGGCTTAACGACCTCAGGATGGTCTCCAGGACTCTTCTGTCCTCTGCTCTGGGCTCACTGTGCAGGCAGGGACCCCTTCTCAAACTCATCTCTATGTCAGATCCAGGCTTGGGTTTTATTTATACCCTGTTCACTCTCAGCTAGAGTTTCTGGGGATACGTCCATCCATCTTGGATTCTGCTGGCCTTGTGTAGTTAGAGTAATCAATACACTCAGAATAGAATTAAAGTTAGTCACTGGAGCTAATTCTATTTATTCTATGGCCATCCATTTGTTTAACAAATATTTCTTAAGTCCTATTATATGCCAGACACTGTGTTCGAGGTGGGATTGCAAGGAAAAAGAAAAAGAGGGGACTGCCTCCTGGCACTCACAGTGGAGTTGTAGGGCTGGGTACAAACCCTATCAGCCACCACCCACAGTGATGGAGAGAACCACCTGAGGGGCTCCTTAAACAGTGCCCAACCCCCTTTCCTGGAGTTTCAGGTTCTAGGGCTGGGAAAAGGCCCAGGAATCTGCATTTTAAAAGTGTTTCACATAATTCTTTTGTTATTGTTGAGAGAGAGAGAGAGAGAGAGAGAGAGAGAGATCAGTTTCCTCTCTCACACACCTTGACTGGGGATCAAACACGAAACCTTTTGCTGTACAGGATGATGCTCCAACCAACTTGAATTATGAGCCACACCTGCCAGGGCTCATAATTCTTATTGTCAAGGGAGTTTGGAAACATATCACCAAGGAACAGGAATGTATAAAAAGAGCTACTTACTGGGAAGGAAAAAGAAGCTGAGAGGATGGGTCAGAGAGGTCAGGTAAGGCTTTCCTGGGAAACTGAGAGCTTCGAGCTAAAGCACAAGGTTGCTAACTGGGTGAAGAGGCAGAGACTTGTGTTCCTGGAGAGGGATCAGCACATGCAAAGGCCCTGGGGTGGGAAGGTGGAAGACCATTGCAGCTGGAGCTCGGAGGAAGGGGGAGCTGGAGAGGTGGATCAGAGTTAAAGTTGGGGCTGGGGGTACCCCAAGAGCACTGGAGAGGCCTGGAAGGATTTTTGTGTGAGAGGGGTTGATATGATTGGTGCTTTGAAAATATTTTTTCAGCAGCAGAAACACACATTTAGCCTAACAGGCCCTGGGCCAGATTTTGCCAGAATCAGGCTTCTTTCCCAATTGCATCCATCTGTGGGGCCTTGGCAAAGGAGGAGCAGCAGCCCTGGTAGCCTGGAGGCCCTCCTTGGCAGATAGGAGGCTCTGGACTTGGTTTCTGCTCCCATTGGCTGTGCCCACCTCCGCATCCCCTCAGGCTCAGCAGCCGGTGGGCAGCTCCAGAGAGACTCTTGTTTTCTAGACAGCAACGCCAAGACCCCTCCCCCAACACATACACACATTCCACCCACCTCCTCTGCGCACTGGAGTCACCTGCCAAGATGCGAATAGACTGGGCAAGGGGAATACAGAAGAACAGAAGTCAGCCCCTCCGGGGACTGTCCTCATCTCTCTACCTGACTGAGCCCATTCTCCCACCACCACCATCGGCTGCACTGCAGTCTGGCTGACAGATGGAGAGCAGGGGGGTCCTCGGCCCCTCCGCAGTCCTGCAGAGGCTGGTGGGTTTGGAGGAGACAGTGAGGGAAGGTGGGCAGTACTGCCAAGAACGGGTTGGCACCGAGATGGCCAAGTGCCCCTGCAGCACTCAGGGGTGTTGGGAGTGGGGTGTGGGGAATGGGGCGGGGCTACAGATTGTACCTCATTTGCATACAACCGTGAGGGGCAGGGCCAGAGGGGCGGGGCCAGGCCACCCGCATAATTCTTGACCTGTGATCTCCACACCTCCACAGTAGCCAAACCCACTGCCCCATAACCCAGGGGCGCCTTCACCCTTCCCACAATCCCCCAACATCTTAAACTCTTCTTTGAATAAATTTAAAGCTCCTGGAGCAGTTGTTAGAATCTAGGGAAGTGTAGGGGAGGGGCGAACTGACCCCCATCCTGTGAACTGATGAAAAACCCCTCCTGGAACTATTTCTGGGAAAAGCCAAGTCCACTGGGTTTATGAGAAAGGAGCATGAGGGAGGGGTGTGGGGAGAGGGCCATATCCCACCAGGGTTTTCCGCGTCCTTCTATTTCAAGGGTGGTTCCCTCCCTTCTCCCTTCATTTCCCTCCTGGGGCCTCAAACTCTCTCCCCCTCCTCTTGTTCCAGGAACTGGCAAGTCCTGAGCTGGCAAAGCCTCTCAAGGCCCCCCTGCGCCCCTCCCCCCACCCACCTAGAGAGCTCTGTGCTTGGTGGTGGGACTTGCTAACAGACAGCAGATACTGCGCAAGCAGGATCAGCCTAATAATCATGACCACCTTGCAAACCCCTGCTGTTGCCAGTCTCTGCAGCCTGTACTTCATAGACATGATCCCAAATAACTGGCTAACTCCTGTGATCACAAACTATTATCATTGTCCCCATTTTATAGATGAGGAAACTGAGGCTCCCAGTGGCTGAGTTGCCCACAGCCACCCAGAGAGTGCGCTGCGGTGCCTGGATTAAAGCCCGGCAGAGGGGCCTCAGATCCCTCACCCGGGCTGCTTTTAACCCTCATGCAGACCCACAAGGTGAAAGTCATCCACCTCACCTGTACCAGAAGATGACAGGTGACAGAAGCCCAGAACACCTCAGCAGATGACTGGGAGCAGCACTGGGACTAGGTCAGTCAAGTGAGGAGCAAAATGTAATGAGGCCCTCGAGTTCCTGCTGTATGGACCCTGTGATGGTGTGGCCCTGTACTCACAGGTCCCCAAGCCCAAGGGCCTCCTTACATTCGTGTGTGTTTTGATTTATTACATATTTTCAAGATATTTTCAAATTTTTCAATCAATATGTTTTCTAGTATCTAATGGAAATGTTTGAGTCCACACAGAAGTTTACTCAGGTAGCTGGAAGGAGGGGGATGGGTTGGGCTGCACCAGCCATGGCTGATTCTTTCTCTTCTTCTAAATTTTGTTTTCTTTATTGATTTTAGAGAGAGAAGAAGGGAGAGGGAAAGAGATAGAAGAAGGGAGAGGGAGAGAGATATAGAAACATCAATGAGAGAGAACATAGATTGGCCGCCTCCTGCATGCCCCCCACTGGGGATCGGGCCCACAACCTGGGCATGTGTCCTGACTGGTAATCAAACCGGGGACCTCTGGGTGCATGGGTCGACGCTCAACCACTGAGCCACACCGGCCAGGCTCTTTCTCCTTTTTAAAAAACTGAAGTGAAATTCACAAATAAACCATTTAAAGTGTACAATTCAGTGGTGTTCAGTACATTTACAATGTCGTGTAACCATCACCTTTATCTATTATATTTCTGAAACATTTTCATTACTCCTGAAGGAGACTGTTGAGCAGTTACTCCCCATCCCTTACTGCCCCCAGACCCTTAATAGTGAGGGGAACATGAGAGGGAGCACCTCCTTAGAGTCCTTCCCTGGTAGGAAGTAAAGGTTCACTAACCTGCTTCTCAGCTCCCCATCGGATGACCCCTTACCTTTTTTTTAAAAAAATTTTTTTTCTTTATTGATTTTAGAAAGAGAGGAAGAGAGAGGGAGAGAGAGATAGAAACATCGATGAGAGAGAACATAGATTGGCCGCCTCCTGCATGCCCCCCACTGGGGATTGGGCCCACAACCTGGGCATGTGCCCTGACCGGGAATCGAACCAGTGATCTCTTGGTGCATGGGTCGATGCCCAACCACTGAGTCACACCGGCCGGGCCATATGACTCCTTATCAAGATAGGGGGCTATACATCCCTTGGGAAGGCCAGTTCTCTGACTCACATCCTCAGCTGATGGGTCTCCCTCATCTTCTGAGACCACCCACAGCCTGGGGCTGCCCTGTGGACAGCTGTGGATACCTCCTCCCAGGGCGCGCATGCGCACACGTGCGCACACACACACACACACACACACACGCACACACACACGCACACACACACGCACACACACACACACACTGCCAGGCTCAAACCCGACAGGCATGTACAGGGGAGGAGCCAGGCCAGCAGCCCCTTGGAGACCCCCCACTCAGGGTATCCTGGGCTCTGCTCCCCATGGGTGCCCACACCCGTGCCTGCCCCCAGAGGAGCGCCAGGAATCCCAAGCAGCATAGTTGGGTGGGGAGGAGGGAAGGACGGCTGTTTCTGGGACACAGAATTCCAGCTGGGAGCCCTTCTGCGGTCACATGGGACCAGAGAAGGTGCAGCAAGAGGCTTAAAGCCCAGCCCCCAGCCCAGTGAAGAGACCAAGAATGTTCTGTGTGTTTTTAGGGGAGGAATAGAAGGACTCCACATAGTTCTTTAGGAATTTTAATTGTGTACTTTGAACCTGCTTCCCATTCCTGCCCCTCCCCCTCAGCCTACGTGAGGGGACACTTGTCAAGAGCACCCCAGGAACCACAGGAGCAAACAGCCAGGACTTTGTGTGATGGTGACGCACTGACATTTCTGGGCAAGGCAAAAAATGCAGCCGCCTCCCTCCAAGCGCCTTGCCGTCTGACACTGGCTGGTGTGTGTGGGTGTGGGGGTGGGAGCACCAGTGGGAGCCACCTGGGGGCCAGTGCCAGCTCACCATACTGTGTCACTGTGGGCAAGTGACCTAGCTTCTCTGTGCCTTGGTTGCCTCCTCTGTAAAGTGGGGACAGGCACAGCAGCTACTTCAAGGGATCCTGGGACAGAGGGTAAAGCACTTGGCATCTGACAAGCATTCAAGATGTTAAGTCCAATTATCATGATTATTGATGCTGTTTGTTAGCACATCTAGATCCACCTTAAACGATAGCTTGTCCTTTGTTTGGAAGGCTCTGATTGGCGTTCAGACCCTGAAGTCACGCAGCTGGACTTCAGTCCTGCCTCAGCCATGTATCGACTGTGTGACAACAGGCAAATTGCTTAACCTCTCTGGGCCTCAACGGCTACTTCCATAAAATGGCATGATAAATAGAACCCATGGTCCAGGGCTGAGTGATGTTTAAATGAGATAATACTTTTTGAGAATTGCCTGGCACACAGCAAGTATTTAATAAATGTGAGGTGTTATTTTAAAAATACTACGGGATACCCTTTATATAAAGAGTCATACTGGTCTTAACAGTCACCCTTTTAAAAGTGTGTTTTGGATGAGAAAACAGGTTCAGAATGACTGAGTGGCTCTCCTGAGAGCAACACAGCTGGCAGATGATAGAAATTTAGAACCCAGGTCAAATCTGAAAGCCCTGCTTTTTTGCCTTTTTTTTTTTTTTTTTTTTCATAGAGTGGGAAGGAGGGAGGAAGGGAGAGAAAGAGAGAAACATTGATGTGAGAGAGACACATCAATTGGTTGCCTCCCACTCGAGCCTGACCGGGGCAGGGGATCGAAACTGCAACCCAGGTACATGCCCTTGACCTGAATCGAACCCAATACCCTTCAGTCCACAGGCTAAAGCTCTAACCGCTGAGCCAAACCAGCCAGCGCCAAAAGCCCTGCTTTTAACCATGACATTAAATCACTGCCCTTTTAAACACTGATTAAGAGGCCCCTTTCCCCACATGAAAGAGTCCTGTTTTCAGTATTTGTCAAGAAAAATCTGTAACAGAAGACCAGTATCAATTTAATAATGTATTGGTTGAACACATCTATAAAGATTTAAACAGCAGTTTAAATATTGTTTGGGATGGATTATGCATTTTTTCTACTTGTCTTTTTTTTTTGCATTTATCTTCAGATAGAGTGGGAGGGAGAGAGGGAGGAAGAGAGAGAGAGAAACATCGACGTGAGAGAGACACATCTAGTGGTTGCCACCCACACAACCCCAACTGGGGCCGGGGACAAACTGCAACCAAGGTACATGCCCTTAGCAGGAACTGAACCCGGGACTCTCCGGTCCATAAGCCGACGCTCTAACCACTGAGCCAAACCAGCCAGGGCTCTACTTGTGTCCTGATGCTCACATGGGCTCAAGGACCCTCTCCTGACAGTGCCGAGGCTTCCCTAGGAATCCTCTTGAAGGGCGACTGTGATACAGATAAGGGCACTGAGGCTCACTGCAGTGCAGACACCTTCCCATCCCAGGTCTGTGTGACTTCAAAGCTGATATTCTTTTCTGAAAGATGCCGACCTCCATCTGCCTCACTGGATGTTAGGTGTGCCCAGTGTTCAGGTCCTTTCTCTGTGGCACCAGTACACGCCCTGGGGGCCGCAGTCACCTTCACCGCCACCGTACCTGCTGCCCAGGTGAGAGATGACGGGCACTTGCCTCAGGTGGTAAAGGAGAAGGTGAGCAGCAGTCAGGTTCAGAAGAGATTATGAAGGTAGAGTCACCAGGACTTGCTGGTGGATTCGATGTGGGGTGTGAGAGGAGAGGAATCGAAGATGACTCCAGGTTGGGGGGAGTGGCGGGGTCGTTTCCTGAGGGAGGGGCAGGTGGTGGCACTGGTTCTGGGCAGGTGAACCGGGCCATGTTGTCGGGTAGGGGATACAGAAGTCTGAGGTTAGGAGACAGAGATCTGGGGGTCTGATGAATGGGGTTAAAGGAAGGAAATGGGTGAGACACCCCCAGAAGAGGTTCCTAGGAGAGAGGAGACTGCTGCCCCATGCCTGCTGGTGTTAGAGACTGGGAAAGCATCTGAACAGACTCAATTCCGGGGTCCCTATTTCCTGAGTGGCCGGCTCCAGCTCCCAGAGTGGGAAATGAGTCTTTTCATGTTGATGGAGGCCTGTGTGGGCCACGAGGTGGGCGCCATCAAACCTACAACTGAGGGGAGAGCGCGGAGGTGGAGGTGGGGGCGAGGCCCAGAGACAGGGATGCTGGGGGCTCAGGGTCTCGTTTCTGGGGTCTTCTCCATGGAATGAAGCCAGGCCCTCTGAGTATAAGATGGCAAGCAGTGGGAGTAGAGAGAGGCCTGAAACTGGGTTCAAGTCTGAGGAGGGTTGTAGTTTTTAGTTACTGCTTCTCAAAGTGGGATTTAAAATGCACTACTTGGCTCAAGTCTGGCCATCTTGGTAGATGTCATGAGGTTTATTCAAGCTCTGTGGTTGATAGATAATTGTGTCTTTGTCTCATTGAGTTTTTACCAGAGTTTGTAACCTACACCTAAGCGTCATGACTGAGTTGTTATGGGTTGTTTATAGTTGCACTCGTTCATTCATTTATCCCGCTCATGTGGATTTCGGGCGGTAAGTTCTGTGAAGGATGTAAGACAAGATAATGAGATAGTCACGGAGATGGGAGGTGAGGTAGAGTGGTCAGGGCAGGCTTCACTGAGGAGGTGATATTTGAGCTGAGACCTGAATGACATGGTGGAGCCGTATACATGAAGAGTATTCTAGCAAGGGGACAGCAAGTGCAAAGGCCCTGGGTCAGGCATAAGCTCGGTGTGTTGAGGGGTGGAGGAAAAGCAAGTATGGCTCGCAGGTAGTGAGTGGGGAGGTGAGTAGGAGCTCAGGTTGTGGAGGGAGGCAGGGAGCAGATCACGAAGGCTTATGGAACGCAGTCAGAGGCCTGGGTTCTACTCACATCACAATGGAAAAAACTGGACTACTTAACAATAAAAGGACACCCAACAACTACTGTCGCATGCAACAACATGGACAAATCTCAGAGCGGTTACACTGACTGCGAGAAGCAAGACCAAAGAAAAGAAGACATAGTGTATGATTCCATTTACATAAAATTCTAGAAACCACAAATGAGTCTAGAGCAACATAAAGCAAATCAATGACGGCCTGGAGGGAGGGGTGACAAAGGGGAATGAAGACACTTTTGGGGGTGATGGATTCATTCACTGTCTTAACTGTGGCTGTGGTTTCTCGGGTGGACACATGTTAAAGTGGGTCATTCTGTACTTTTAAGTACGTGTCGTTTGCAATATGTCACTTACTCAATGAGGCTGGGAGGACTGCAGTGGGAAGCCTCTGGGGGGTTTCGGTGGTGAAGGGACGTGATGTGGGTTCAATGCACAGACCTGGAGCGAGGCCTGAGTTGGAGTAGCCCCCGGAGATGCTGCCCAGGCAGAACAAACCATAGATGGGTCCCCAGGGAACAGGCAAAGGTCAGCTTCAGGGAATGTCAGCCCCAGGTGCCTCTTCTGGTCCAGGTGCGGAGTCAAAGAAGGCCCTGCAAGTTCCGTGTTTCAAGAGATTAGTGGATACATTTGAAACCCATTTTTTAAAATCTCATTTGACTCCTCAGTGAAACAGAATTATTTTCCCCTGGGATGTCTGACAGACAACCATGGCTGTGAGTTCCATGAAGGCAGAACTCGACCTGGTGCGTTCCCAGCACAGGCATCAGCGTGTGCCAGGTGCTTGGTGATGTTCTCGAATGAAGATGTAAAAGAAGGAATGAATGAGCAAATGAATGAATGAATGAATGAATGAAAGAATGAATGAATGAAAACAACTTCATACAGAGTAAGGCTGCTTCCATACCTGTCCTCCTGTGTGCCCTAATGCACAGCCACTTTCATTCCCAGACCAAACTCATGGGCCTTCAAGGTTATGCTCAGCAAAGATAGACTCAATCTGACTGCTCAGCTCTCCTAATCGGGAGGGCAAGTGGGCTGGAACCCTTCGTCAGGGTTCACTGCAGCAGGCCTGGGCGTTCTGAAGAGAACGGGAGTACTGCCTCCACCTGTGACGTGCTGTGTGACTGCGAGTGAGTCATGATGCTTCTCTGGAGAGGGCTTTCTCTTTTGAAAAATGAGGGGTTGCAAGTATCACCTCCTGAGGCCTTCCCTAGCTCCATCTATTCATTTATCCCTTCACTTAAGAAACATCCTGTGATTCGAAAGGTTAAGACCAAAAAGGGGTCACCTTTGTTAACCAGAAAATGAAACATCCCCAGGATTTTTGCATTCCTACAGCATTGCTACTGAGGTTTCACTGTACTTTTCCTAGACTCAGTTTTGCTGAATTAGTGAAATGAAACTGGGAAAGAGAATACAATAGTGTTCAAAGAAATAAGCATCCTGGCCCCTAACAGTTTCAGCCTTTAGGTCTTAGCCCCTGTGCCCCTTCTTTTAATGCACCCCAATTGGGAAGTGAACTGCAAGGACAGAGTCACTTTTGGTGTCTGGAACAATAACAAATTCTGAACCACGCACACAGGGAGAAGCAGGGCATCAGGAAATGAACTAAACAGGGTTCAGGTGACCTCACGCCTACTCCAAATCTGCCTCCTCTGTAGTTGTGTGACCCCACTTGAAGTCCCTTCTCCTCTCCACTCCCTGGGCCTCATTTTTCTAGGCTGAATCAAAGGGACTTTCAGGAAGCCTCAACAAGGCGGAGGGACACAATCAACTGCCTAAAGGGTCAGCAGATAACATATGTGAGTGAAGCAGGACCAGTGTGTGGCAAAAGGGAGTGGTGGGGACTGGAGCAAAATGAATGCTGCAAGTTCAGTACGTCAGCTACACAGGGGAATGTCAGTGCAGGTAGAAGATAATTCTGTGTTTAAGAGAAGCCAAAAACTATATTTCACATTGACTTTATTATTTAAATGTTGGCAATTAATTCAATACGTTTTTTTTTAATCCTCACCCGAGGACATTTTTGCATTTATCTTCAGATAGAGCAGGAGGGAGAGAGGGGGGAAGAGAGAGAGAAACAGCAATGTGAGAGAGACACATCGACTGGTTGCCACCCACATGACCCCAACTGGGGCTGGGGACAAACTGCAACTGAGGTACGTGCCCTTAGCGGGAACCGAACCCGGGACTCTCTGGTCCGCGGGCTGATGCTCTAACCACTAAGCAAAACTGGCCAGGGCTCAATCCATTTTTGTTGTTGTTATTAATCCTCACCTGAGGATATTTTATGCATTGATTTTTAGAGAGAGTAGAAGGGAGGGAGGGAGAGAGCGAGTGAAACATTGATGTGAGAGAGACACATTGATTGGTTGCCTCCCGAATGTGCACTGACCGGTGGGCCCGGGGATCAAACCTGCAACCCAGGTACAGGCCCTTGACCAGGAATCAAACCATTTGGCCCAAGGGCCGATGCTCTAATCACTGAGCAACACTGGCCAGGGCAATTCAATACATTTTAAAAGGCTTCCTACAAATTGAGACTCAGATCTGTGCCTATCCGCCGTGTCAGTCCCTGCATCTTCCACTCCATCTCCTTTCTTGCAGTTTCTCATTTTGTCTCCAAGGCCTGCTGGATTTCTAGCACAAATTTGGTCTTCTTAAAAATGCCGGGTTAGGCCATGGAGGCAAAAATGGCCAGAAACAAGAACACATGGGTGTGTACATACACAGGTGCACAGACACGTACACACACATACACACACACACACCCTGCGTGGGGAGTGATCTGTTTCCTGAAGCCAGCTGGACAGCATCCCTTCTGAGCCAACAGGGAAAGCAAGTCAACTGGGAGGTCCTCCAAGTTCTCCCAATTTGTTCTAAGGCCTGGCAGGGAGCCAGTACTTGGAGTCGTCTCTAGGATTTCCTGCCTGGGCTGCAGTGGGGGAGACACCCTGGGAGCTGTGGTCAGCGTGCCAGCTTCTGAGAGCCGTGGCGGGATCCCACATCACAGGTCCCTCACTTGTAAGCAGCAGACGGGTTGGGAGGCTTACCTTCCCACATCCAAAGGCCACCACACCCTTTTCCTCCTAAAACTCAGAAATAACCCCCTGGTCCAAGTTAGATATACATGCATTGTATATACTTGTTTAGTTATTTACCATTTGCTAAATAAAAGATTTATGGGACACCCACTGTGTGCCAGGACGGAGGGTACAGGGGTGACTGAAATCTCAGGGCATCCCCATTTTCTCTACTTTGTCTTCTGCCCCCATTACTCAGCCCAAACCACTTCTTACAGGTTATACAAAGCCTCCTGGGCACCGAACCCAGTGGGTTTTCTTCTTTTCTTATTAAAAAGGTTCTTAACAATGAGTGCACTCATCATCACTAATAATTAGGGAAATGCAAGTCAAAAGTACAATGAGATACCACCTCAGACCCATTAAGGCGGCTACTCTCAAAAATAAACAAACAAAAAACAGAAAATAACAAGTGTTGACGAGGATGTGGAGAAATCGGAACCCTTATTAGTGGGAATAACATGGTGGTTCCTGAAAAAATGAAAAATAGAATTACATCTGATCCAGCAATCCTCTTCGGGGCATATACCCTCAAAGAACTGAAAGCAGGGTCTCAAAGACAGCTGTACACCCATGTTACGGCAGCATCACAAGAGCTAACACAGTGTGGAAGGGACCTGAGTGTCCACCAACGGGCGACTGGACCAGCAAAGTGTGATATATGCATGCACTGGAATATTACGCAGCCTTAAAAAGGAAGGACATTCTAACACGTGCTACAACATGGATGAACCTTGAGGACGTTGTACTGACATAAACCAGTCACAAAAAGACGAACACGGTGTGATTCTGTGAATATGAGGTACTTAGAGTAGTCAGACCCGTAGAGACAGAAAGTAGGTGACGGCTGTGAGGGGCTGGAGGGGGGAGAGAACGGGGAGTTGTTGTTTAGTGGGTATAGGCTTTCAGTCTCACAAGATGAAAAGAGTTATGAAGTTATGTCTGGTGATGACTACACAACATTATGGATGAACTTAATACCACGGAACCGCATACTTTAAAACGGTTAAGATGGTAACGTTTATGTTATGTGGATTTTACCACAATAAGAAAAATTGGAAAAAAAAATTTCTTAACAATGAGCACACCCAGCATCTAGGACCTTGATTTTTAAATACTATTCTCTAATAAAAGAAACCAGGGCTCCTTGGAGAAATGGCTGATTCTAGGCTGGAGCAGAAAAAAATTCAAAATGAGTCTGGAGCATCTTATAGTACCAGAAAGTAAGGAAGTGCTCAAAAACAAAAGGATGGAGGGGTGTCAGAGGACACAGGAACTAACCTGAAAGCGTGCCCAATGGCCAGAGCTGGGACAATTTAAACAACACAATACATAGTCTATACAGGGTGGGGCAAAAGTAGGCTTACAGTTGTTTGTATGAAAAAGAATACAATAATTAATAAATAATAATATAAACTGTGTACTCACAACTGTAAACCTACTTTTGCCCCACCCTGTCTAAATTAGTATTGGATTATAACCTAAAGTATAAACTGAATGTCCATGAGTGCATAAAGATACAAATAAGTGATGGAATAAATAAGGTGAAGGGAAGAATTACAAATAATATATGTAAGTACTCCCCCTCCACGAGGGGAAGCCTAATCCTCGCTGCCCTGAGTGTGGGCTGAACCTAATGACTCACTTTTAAAGAACAGACTATGGAAAGGAAAAGCAGTACCCTTCCAGTGGGGACACCTGGCAGACACCACCGTAACCAAGTGACCCCGTTAACATCAGCAGGACATCACGGGGACATCATGAACGCCCTGATATGAGGGGATGACAAGGACACTTCACCTCTGTGGTCTTCCCCCAAAACCTGTAAACCCAGACTAATCATAAGATAAACATCACACAAACCTTAATACAGGGACATTTGACAAATTCCTACAGATACAAGTACTCTTCAAAACTGTCAAGGTGATGAAGAACAAGAAAAGGTTGAGAACCGGTCAGGAGACTAATAACTAAAAGCATCGTGGTACCCTGAATTGGATCTCGGGATGGAGAAAGGATGCACAGTGCAAAGACAAACCCTGGGGTTTGTAACACACCAATGTTCATTTCTTAGCTTGGACAGATGTGCCATAGCAAACCGTTGTATAGGATGCTAGCATCAGGGGAAGGCGAGCGAAGGGTAAACGGGTACTCTCTGTGCTGTCCTTGCAACTTTTCCATATATCAAAAACTAAAGCCAAATGAAAAGTCTATTTAAAAAGCATTTCCTCCTGATTAATAAAGGAACACATGTTTACTGTAGATAATTCACAATATAAACCAGTAAGAACCCAAGGGTTGCTTACCATGGACTCTGTTAACATTCCAGTGCAATCCTCTTTCCTGTGCACTTTTGGCCTGACGGGCCTGTTCCTTCATCATTCAAGCATTTGGTGTGTGTCATCTTTGTAGCTGCTTAATACCCCATGACTTAGTTGTGTTATACTTGACTTAGCTCTCCCTGCTGTTGACTAACTTTCAAAGGTTGCCTATGATAAATCTTTAACAGGTGCATCTGGGTTTGCATTGGGGACAGTTTTCTAATGACCAGAGTCTTAAGAAAGACATTCATGAGTTGAAGGGTGTGGATATTTTTAAGGCTCTTGACACATGTTGCTAATTTGCTTTCCAAAATGTATACACACGTGGGTATGTATATGCACATCTGGGTCATTGGTCTATCTAGAATGCCCGCTTCCAAAGGGCTTTCTTTATTCTTCATCTGAATGTCCCCCTTCTTGCAACTCTTCCTGAGATCCCCTTGACATTGCCTCTCGCTGAGCTCTCTCTGTTCCCCCCCTTGGACCCTGCCCACCGCAGCATCACATCCCACCAGGAACCTCTCTTTCATTCTTGAGGATCTCCCTGCACCAGCCCATCTGTTCCTGAGGCTTTAAGTCTCTCCCACACCCCCAGGCACAGCCTCTCCCCTGAGCGCTAAGATCACATTGCCACTTGCCTTTCAGACACTCACACCAGGACCCTTCTCGGGGCAATGACTCAAACTCCGCCTGTGCAAAAGAAATTAATCAACTTCTCCCTGCCTCTGTCTACCACCCTCTCTCTTCCCTCCTAGGGTGCAGCATCCCAAGCACCAGCTGCCCAAGCCTGGCATCTTTGCCCCATCTGGTCTCCCACTTGCCCCTGACAACCCACACTCAAAGGATTCTGGCTCCAACCTCATGAATATTCCTCACACACCTGTCCTAACCCAGGCCCTCTGCATCTGGTGCTTGAAATTCTAACAGCCTGGTCTCCCCACCTCCCTCCAACTTCCTTCTCCTCCTCATGAAGGAATTATTTCTAAAGCCCCAATCTGGTCATTTCACATCCCCACTTTAGGGATCCCTGCTTACTTGTAGAAAAATTGACTTTTTTTATCCTCTTTCAAGCAAACTTGCCTCAAGGGGAGTCTCCACTGAATGCTGAGTGGTCTTTAACTCTTAAGACTTGCTGGCTGGCCTGGCTGGTGTGGCTCAGTGGATTGAGCATCGACCCATGCACCAAGAGGTCGTCGGTTTGATTCCCAGTCAGGGCACATGCCCAGGTTGTGGGCCCGATCCCCAGTGGGGGGCATGCAGGAGGCAGCCAACTGATGCTCTCTCTCTCTCATCGATGTTTTCCTCTCTCTCTCGCTCTCCCTTCCTCTCTTTCTAAAATCAATAAAGAAAAATAAAATAAAATAAAGACTTGCTGGCTGATCTCCTTTTTGAAAAAAAGAAGAGATTTTAGACTATGTTATCTTGGACAGAGAATATTCCCTAACCAAACATCATTAATAATATTTTGTTCTGTTCAACACTGAGCAAAGCAGGTTTCTGGTTAGTCATGCTATACATTTGTCTTTAAAATAAATTGACCTTTTTTTTAAAGCACAATAATCTAAAAGATTGAGTGAATAATATAGTAAAGGCAGTTCTTGGTTATGGCAAAAATTGAGGAGGTGTTATCTGCTACTCAAAGTGTGGTCCCTGGGCTGTCAGCATTATCTGGGAGCTTGATTCAGAATCTCAGGCTTCACCTCAGACCTAATGCTCAGAATCTACATTTTAACAAGGTCTCCAGGTGACTGTCGCCTGCACATTAAACACTGGGAAGACTGATGTGTAAGAACATTTGGGAAACACTGACCTCAGGAAAAAAGTCAAAACTATTTGTCATTCGTGATCTGGCCTCATGATCCTTCTAGGTGGCTCACAGGCCTCTCCAAAAGTTTCTCCATCCAGCTCCCTGCCTTTATCCAGGCTCTTCCTCTCTCCAGAAATGCCACCCTCTCCTGCCTCAACCTCCTCATCACTCAAGTCTCAGCTGCAATAGGACTTCTTCTCTTGTTTGAGGTGAATTTCACATAATATAAAATAAACAACTTCAAGTGAACAATTCGATGGCATTTAGTACATTTACAATGTTGTATAACCACTGCTGCAAAATAAAACCTTGTACCCACTAAGCATGCTTCTCTCCCTGGCAACCATCAAACCATTATTTATATGGATTTGCCTATTACAGACATTTCGTGTACTGTAAATGGAACCATACAATATGTGACCTTTAGTGTCTGGCTTCTTTCGCTTAGCATAATGTCTTCAAGGTTCATCTGCGTTGTAGCATGAATCAGCGCTTCATTCCTTCTTTTTCCTTCCTTCTTTTTTTTTTTGTTTGTTTTTTCTTCTTTTTGAGTGACATTGGTTAATAAGATTATATGGGTTTCAAGTGTACATTTCTGTGATACATGTTCTGTATATTGCATCACTCAAAGGCATCCATTCCTTTTTTATGGCTGAATAATATTCCATTGTGTGGCTAGACCACACCTTGTTTTCCCATGTACCCATTGATGGACATTTGGATTGTTTCCACTTTTTGACTATTGTGATTAGTGCTGCTATGAACATTCGTGTGCTAGCTTTTGTTTGTCTTTGTTTTCAGTGCTCTTGCTTATATACCCAAGAGCAGAATTTCTGGGTTGTATAGTAATTCTGCATTTAACTTTTTGAAGTAATGTCACTTCTTCATTGAGCTTTCTTTTAACCCTTAGCTGCTCTCCTGTCCCATCCACAGAAGTGATTTTGCCTCCTTCTTCTCCCATATCAATCTCTAAAACGCCTCACCTAGCAAAGCTGAGTTTCAAACCTAGGACTACTGACTCCAAATCCTAGTTTTTTGCACTGCCCCACACAGCTGAGAGTCACCTCCACCATCGACTGACCTCATCGCATCAATGAGGATGCTCAGGTTGGAAGCTTGTTCAAGGCCCACAGCTCCTGACAGGTAGGCCGTGGACTCTCAGCTCCAGTGTCCAATCTCTGAACACCCGTCTTGTCTACACTGTGCCCCTAAACGGACAAACCAGTTTTATAAAACGCAGCCTCTTTCATTCCTGGGATGCTGACAACCTCACAATGCTCTGTCCGAGGGGTCATAGTCTGTCTCCTCCCTGGATCTGCCACGAGGCCCATTCTACAGTAAGGAACGAGTGCCAGGATATTTGGTTTGGGCACATTTATTTTGGATATATATATTTTATTCTTTTCTATGATAGGAGGAAAGGGAGAAAACAACACTTTATTTTGTTTGTCTGCCTTTTCAAATTTTATGTCGCATGAGGAACCAGCAGAGCAGGGCACTGCAGGCCGGTGGCCCCAGCTCACGTGTAGCCCACCAGGCACGGGGTGCTGGGGAAGGTCCTGCGCAGGCTCATGCACTTCTCCTTGTCGATGCAGAGGGTGTTGGCCTTGATGGCCAGCTCATGCTCCAGCCGGCACTTGGTCATTACCAGCAGCTGCAGCGTGTCCTGCGTCTCCCGCAGCCTTAGCTTCAGGGTCTGCAGCGTGTCATCAATGGTGAACACCTCATTCACGAGCCTGGGGCGAGAGCAGAGGAGAAGGCACAGTTCACTCAGTTGTTCGACACAGATGCACCTCCTATGTGCCAGGAACTGTGCCAGGCACTGGGAGACTGCAGTAAGCCAGACAGGCAAGGCTCAGCTGGCAGGAAAGACGGGTGGAACAGGCAGGGAAGTAAATGCACGACAGAGCTACCAAGGGTGATAAGCGAGAGGGAGAAACAGACAGGATATTTAGGAAAACAATCTGGCTGCTACTCAGTAAGTTAAATATAGACTTGCTATGACCCAGCAATTCCGCTCCTGAGTATCTCCCCATGAGAATTGAAAACAGATGCTCAAACAAATACTTGTACACAAATGCTCATAGCAGCACTAATCACAGAAGTGAAAAGGTGGAAATAACCCAAATGCCCATCAACAAATGAGTGGATCAACAAAGGTGGTCTGTCCACACAATGGGATGTAATACGGCCATAAAAAGGAAGGAAGCACCACACATGTGACAACATGGATGGACTTTGAAGATATTATGCTCAGTGAAAGAAACCAGTCATAAAAGGTTATACATTGTATGATTCCATTTATATGAAATGTCCAGAATAGGCAAATCCATAGAGACAGAATAAATTAGTGGTTACCAAGGGCTGAAGGGAGGAGGATGGGGGTGACTACTAAGGACGCCACCTGTGGGGGGAAGGGATGATCAAACTGTGCTTTGGACTGGAGGACATGCTGCTGGCAGGACTTGAGCTGATATCAGGGCGAGCTGCCCCTGGACACCCTTCTCTCCTTGGGGACCTCTAGACCTCTGCTGTCCAGCAAACTTTCTGCGGGTGATGCTATCTGTTCTGTGCTATCCAATACACTAGCCCCCAGCCACTGGCTACTGACCACTTGAAATGTGGTTCGTGCAAATAAGGAACAATATTTTAAATTTTATTTCATTGGAATTCATTTAAATTCATATCAAAATGGGCATTCATTCTGGGGAGTGGGCATGGATGGGCCTGAGCAATGAGAGGGGGTCAGGAGAAGAAGGGCCACCTATAGGAAGATGAGGGGAAAAGAAGGCCCAGAGGTGGGGAGAGGGACTGTGGGTGAGGAAGGTCATGCACAGACGGTGCAAGTCAGCTGCTGGAGAAGGCGACAGCTCGTGTCCCATTATCTGCTCAGCTGCCAGCACACCGTGCACACACACATTCACACACATGCTGCACACGCACACATGCACATAGCATGCACACACATGTACATACTACACACAGACACAGAGATACACAGAGACACACAAACACATCTACACACACACGCACACACACTGCCTGGGGCTCCTGAGCCAAACGTGCCCCATTCATGCTCCCTATCTACCCCTCTCAGTGGCACAGCTGGTGGATGAGGCAGGGAGCTTGTCAGGAGCAGTAGGTCCTCCAGGACAACATCTGGTCACTCCCCTGAAGGCCTGTTCTGTGCAAGCCCCTGGGGTGGACAGATGAGTTATCAGAGCGCCTGCCCCAGGAGGGGCTGGAGCCCAGCCTGAGCAACTAAGACATGAACAAGGTAGAGGAAGGATCAGGAGAGCCTCGCCCCACCCCTCCCCCAGGACCTGGACCCCTTCCAGCCCAGCAGGGTGGGACCCTGGCCACGCTGCACCCACTTCCACGGGTGAAAACCTTCCAGGCCAGAGGCAGGCTGAGGAGCAGGTAGCCAGGCCTTCACATGCAAAGCAGAGGGTCGCTTTCCCCACTCACCCCCACAACACACACACCCAGCTTGTGTTCCCTGGGTGAGTATCCCAGGCAGTGACTGGGGCCGAGCAAACATCATCACAAGGAACCACCAGTGTTTTCTCTCAGAGTATTTTCCTCCCTCCCTTTAGTTCAGCTCCCTTCCCATCTCGGCTCAGGAGGAGGACATGCCACTGTGTTGGGAAGGAATGTTACACAGCGAGAGAGAACTGATCCAGTGTCCCAGCGTGGGGGGCGCGGAGCAGCCCAGTGACACGGCACATCACAGGGAAGCCAGCCCCGCGTGTGATGGTCCTTCTGCGCCTGGCCAGCTTCGCTTTCCAAGCCCCTACTCCCTGCTAAAAACCCTGCTTCTGGGCCTGCAGGAGCTCGTCAGCCCCTCTGCTGTGAGGAGCCCCTTCACCAACAGAAGCAGCCCTTCCTTAGCTAAGCAGGTAGTTGTTGCAACGGTTCACAGGGGAGAACTGTGCAGACAGCAATGGAGAATGAGTGAGGTGTGAGCTGGGTGCTCTTTCATGGGAGCCTGGATGGAGAAAGGTTAAAGCAGCCACGGGCCACATCTCTGCCTGGGAGGGTACCCCTCCTTAGCTTTGAGGGGAAAGCTGGGGGCTTCCCAGGGCACAGTGGGGCTATAACACCATCTCTGGCTTCCTGGGACCCCCCACCCTGTCCCCACTCACTTGAACTGCGGGGTGTCCCTGCACAGCTCCACGCTGGGGCGCCGGGACCTGCACTCCAGCCTCGTCTGCGCCACCTTCAGCGGGCACTCCTTGGCCATGATGGACCTTTCCAGCAGCATAATGGTGTTCTCCGCCTGGAAGATCTCCTGCAGCGTCTGCGGGGACACGTCGGTGTCATGGAGGGAACGTGGCATCAACCAATTCAGCATCCACTCAGGTGCTCGAACGACTCCTTCCCAACCTGAGGGGCAGGGACCTCGCTCATCCCCACACAATCTCGGGACAGTAGCTTCAGCACCTCTCATTACCCAGGCCACTGAGAACGCTGGGGAAGGGCAGGTGCCAAGGTTGGGTTTGTGTTCTGTGTCCATTATCCAGTGGAGTTAGCCCATTCACGTTCGGTGGGAGGAAGGCAAAGTAACGGGAGGGAGGGAGGCAGGCTTTTAAGATGAACGTGGATAACCCCCAAATAATAGCTACTTTCTAAATCCACTTTAATCTGAATTAGTCTAGGTTGTTCTATATGTTTTTACAATCCAGGGTTTACCTTCCTAATAACTAGGTCAGTAAATAAACTAGAAAGCAAGGGGGCGGGAGAGAAGGGGAGAGAGAGAGAGAGATTCAAAGTCTCTATTTATGTATAGAAATATTTCCCCCAGTATAATACCACCATTGTGATCTATAACTGATACAGTACAGATCCCAGCAAGGAACAGGAGGGAGCCAGCTGGGGACTGGAAATGTTCTATATCTTGATCTAGCTGAAGGTTTCACAGGTGTAAACATAGGGGGGAAATCAGCATCAAAATTCATCAAGCTTTTTTAACACTTTATTGTAAGCTTGTTACAGCTCAATAGACAATAAAATTAAAATCAGAAAAAGATCAACCACAAGAAAAGATTGGCAAAACGTTGATATTCGTGTTGGGTACATGGGGATCTTTTACGTATCTCTCTGCTTCTGTGTGTTTAAAATTTTTCATAATAGAAAATAAAAGACTGAGAGGATGAATAAAGAACGCAGCACAGCCCTGGCCAGTTTTGCTCAGCGGTTAGAGCATCATCCCACGGACCAAAGTGTCGCAGGTTCGATTCCAGTCAAGGGCACGTACCTTGGTTGCGGTTCGATCCCGGCCCTGGTCGGGGTTGTGTGGGAGGCAACCAGTCGGTGTGTCTCTCTCACATTGATGTTTCTCTCTCTCCCTCTCTCTACCTCCTTCCCACTCTGTCTGAAAAATCAATGGAAAAGTATCCTCAGGTAAGGATTAAAAAAAAAGAACGCAACACAGTCCATTACTAGAAGGAACCTGACCTTGCACTTGCCCAACCTTAAGCACACCCAGAACTGAGAGCACTAAATGGACGTCACCTTGCTATGACTGAAGCATCCCTTCTCCTCCCACCATCACCAGCAGCCCTGGATCTGTGAGCAGTTCTACTTTTCATGCCCCTCTGCTAGGAGAAGGCTCCTACTGGGTGGGCTGTGCCAACACCCCTCCCAGACTTGGCAGGGCCCAGTGGAGAGGTTACATGTGCTCTGTCCCCGACAAGCCTGGAAGTGATTCCTGCCACAGTGCCCCCAACATCCTTCCCTCAGCGCTTTGCTTGCCTGTCACCCTCACTGGCATATAAGCTCCAAGAAGCCAGGGGCTCCGTTTCACCCACGCTGTATCCGGATGGCCAGAACAGTGTTTGGTGCAGATTGAGGGCTGTTCGGTAAACTACAAGACGCCCAGTTAAATGTACACGTCAGGTCGACAACAAAGCATTTTTTAGTATGTGTCCCAACCACTGCGTGATCTGAAATTCGTTTAACTGAACATCCTGCATTTTTATTTGCTAAATCTGGCAACTCTACGCATAGTAGGCGCTCAATAAACACTGAATGAACAAAGGAATGAATGGATGAGTGAATCATGGTGGGATCTGGAAGTCTGGACTTTTAGCTAGCTCCCCAATGGTCCCTATGCCGGCTAAGGTTTGGGAACTGTCTATCTCAGACTTCGTTATCAGGGAAAACTGCTTACACACGAATATGCCAGTGCTCCTGAATGGGGTGGGGACTACAAGTATGAGACCTGTCCCCACCTTCAAGGACTTTACAGTCATGTTGTTTTTCCCTTTTTCGTGAGCTATGAAATATTCACAAATCATAATAGGTACTAGGATGACTGTTTGAACTGGGTTGGGCTCCTATTCTATGGGTACCAAGAAATTGCTTAAAAGAATTTTTTCCAAAAAATTAAAATCCTGGCTTTCTTATTAGCTTAAGAAAAGAAAAAAGCCCAGAAAGAGAGCATTTCACCACTTCAAGAGGACACAAGGATGCCCATTTCCTGCTGGGGTGAGACATGGGCAGCAGAGTTATGGGAGGGCAGGGGGCCTGCTCTGCCTCCTTCAGAGACCACGGAGGAGGAAGGCTGGCCCCTCACCAGGTCCTCAGGGAGCCACTCAGAACCAGAGCAATGCTACTGTTAACTATATTACCCTACAAAAGTGCTCTGGTCCCGCACCTGAGCTGGCATGTAAACACTCCAGTGGGAACACCTCTCAGAAGACCTGGAGAACTTCAGAAACCTGCCCTTTGGAAAGGGAGCGTGTCTAAGATATGCAAACCTCAGAAAGCACCACCCAGCCTAGTTAGAAGAAAAGCCAGACTCTATCGATGGAAAGTACTTCTCAGTACCACACTGCCCAGTGTGGAAAACAGTCCCTCACTCTGCCATCTAGATGTCCCTAGCTGGGGTGGGGGAGGGCTATTGCTGAGGTGGGGGGAGGACATCGCTGAGAGTTAGCTGCTGGTCGCACTGTCAGCCCCGCCCTGGCCCACGCCCACAGAAGGCAGCTGCCAGTAAGGGCTGCCTCTACGGGAACCTTCAGATGCCACAGCCAGTGCCCTGAGGCTGCCCTTCACTTGGTTTCTTTTGTTTGCTCCCTCCACCCCCTGGTTCCCAGCTCAAGGCTTGGCCGGCCTCACCAGGGTCTTCAACTTTACAAAAGGCCTGTCTCTGGAGTCCAGGAGAAAAAATTGACAAGTCATTCATGCGCTCAGCCATTTCTTCATCCACTCATTCATTCATTTATGGACTCACTGATTCTCTCGTTGACTCAACAGATACCCACCGAGCACCTATTCAGTGCCAAGCACTGCTCTAGGCAGTGGACACAACAGACCGAAAACCCTGCCCGCGTGGAGCTGGCATTCCACGGCTCGTGCATTCACTTGGCACCTCGGGCAGCAAACATTTATTATCCGCCGACAAGCGCTTACCACAATTTCAACAGTGCTTTCTTTAGCATCCCAGAAGTTCAAGTTCCTTCCACACATATTAGATGCCTTCAGTGTGCAGGACCTTGTTGGAGGATATGGCCACATCCCAGGCATCCAACACATGTTCATTTCAGTTCGCAGGAACTCCTGCGCGGGCACAGCGCAGGGCCAGGGACACAGCAACACAGTGAACGGGGGCTCCCGGAGATCTGAATTTATCAGTTATTTTAACCCTGCTGCACGCTCCCAGACGGAAGTCCAGTGTGGTGCCCGTCTTGAGCACCGCCTCTCCAACCTCTCAGGCCCCTTGACGGACAGAGAGAAGCTATGGAAGCAAGAGGCTTCTGCAGACAGCAGGTGCCAGCTGCATTCGGACAGCTTTACTCGACTTTCAGTGTGTGTATCTTTCTACTTCGGGCAAGTGCTATTGGCTTTCCATTGATAGAAGTGATATAAACACATTTTGAATGAAGGTGTTTTTAAGTGACTCGATTTAAACAGAAATATAAAGTTAATAGCCCAGGTGGCACAAGGATATGGCAAAATTGGGAATGTGGCCCAGGAGTGACCGAATTTGGGAATCCCCATATCACACTGTCTCCCAGGTACTTCAGGTACTGAGTTAGATACAGCAAGTGAGAGAATCGGGGGAACCACCATGAAGTCCCTGGCCTCCCTTCTCCTCCTCAGGGCAGCATCTTGTGTGTGGGGGGTGGAGGGTGGGGGGACTGGAACCGACTGTTGCTTGTTCCTCCATGCTACCACCCCGGCCCCCGGTGGCATTTCCTGAGCAGGCCTGCCTGTGGATTTTCCAGAACAGTGGGGGTTTCCCAGAATTGGTGGCTTTAGGACCAATCAATGACTCACATCCAAGGCAAATCTGCCCAGGTGGGCGTGTACTCTGCCAAAATTGTTCCCTGTCACCTCTTGTCTAGCCTCTCTCACTCACAGCCAGGGTCCTCTTCATTAGGAGGGAGGAAAAACACACACACACACACACATATGCTGTCCTGGGGACAGCCCCTGCCACCCAACCCAGTCCTGCCAGCCTGTACCTCCAGAAGCCCCAGGTGTGGTGCCTCCAGAATTTGAGGAATGCAACCCCCAAGGGCTGGGAGGCAGAGAGGACTGGGCTGACCAGGGACAAGGGCTGGAGACAGAGCAGCCTTGACCCTCACGCTCAGGAGGAAGCAAAGGATCTGCTTGGTGCCAACACAGGCTCCAAGTGCCAGTCAGGCCCACTGGGCTCCGAGCTCCAGGTCAGCCTGGTCCCTGCACCTCAAACTGCATGATGTTCCCTGGGTACATACTGGAGGGTATCTTCCCCCAGGGCCACTGGGAACTGTCATTTTTAATTGACCAATCAGTAGGTGCTCACTTGCTCCCTGGGTGTTTGGTTACAAGAGGACAGATGTTGGCAGTACACTTCCCGGATGTATCCGAATCCCAGACCCAGCACACCCAAGCTGGGTGATCTGAGGCAGGTGTCTGAAGTTCTCTGAGCCTTTCCAGTAAACCAGTACAATAGAGATCATAATCATCATTCACACTCCTTAGCGTGGAGATTAGGCCATTAGCTCCAGGCCTGCGAGGAGCCCTTGGAAACCTCAGTGAGTGTGTAAACCTGGGGCACACCTGGAAGCAGTGGTGTTCAAAAAGCAAGTGTGTGCATGCTGGGTGACATGTTTCTCCCACAAACACAGCCTGGAAAGTGCCACAAGAAAGGCATATGCCCCTTCCCCTACCTTCCCTTGACCAGTTAGAGCGATCCTTCCCTCCCTCCTCCCTCTCTGCCTCGCCCTTCAGTCCCAGGGTTCTGAATGTCTGCCTTGAGCCCCAGAAGCCACCCCGCCCGCCCACTCTCTTTGCTCCACGGGGAGGTTAACCTTTCTCTTCTCACAAAGCCAAAGAACCAGGGAAAACGCTCCTTGGGCAGGGCTCAGCCTGGCTCACCAAAGCCGCGGGGCGGGGCCGCTGGGGGATTGGCCCAGGGGGTCACCCCATGGGAGGAGTCTCCGCAGCTTTGGCGGAGCAGGAACTCCGTTGGGAGTGGAGTTCCCACCTCACTTGGCTCCCCAGGCGTTATCTCCTTGTTCTGCCTGCCGCAGGCTGCCTGCCAGTCAAGGCTGGGAGACCCGGGAGGGGAATCCTAAACCTCCCACTGGCCATGCGGGGGGGGGGGGGGGGGGGGGGGGGAGCACACTTCAGTTGACTGAGCCCCTCTAGAGTCACAAAGCTCTAGGTTCAAATTCCAGCTCCTCCTCTTCTCTGCTGAGTGACCTTGAACAGGTCTCACCTTCTCTGTGCCTCATGCAATCCTGAACTCAACATTGACTGAGCCCCTCCACTCAGGAGCCCCGCTGCGGAGCCAGACATTGTGCGGAGCGTTTGTTCTCTCGCCTGTAAAACCGGCCTAATAACGACTCACCCACAGGGCTGCTGTGAGGATTAAATGAGATAATGTGGGGAGAGTGCTTGGTCTAGTGCCTGGCATGTGCCATGGGACTGTCCTGCATCCTAGTCAACCCCCATCCTGCAATGTTTAGACTGCTAGATTCTTCCTTTGGGATCACTGTTTTTTTTGTTGTTGTTTTTTCAATGGAAGACAATAGGAAACTCAGATTCATTTAATGGAATTTGTCTTTGCAGGCAAGTTCAACCCCCTCAGCCCTCAAGTCCAGGGCTTGGGTTTAACCTCCATCAACCCACTTATTTGGGTGTTAGGGGTCTCCTTACAATGGGGGAAGAACATCCTCCTTGTGGCAGGCCACCCCCCCCCCATCAAAGTTCTTTTTGTTACCCAATCCCCCTCCAGGCAGATTCCCAGCGAAGGGGCCTCCACACAGGGTACCTTGGAGGTAGAAGCCCTGGGCAGGAAATCAGGAGACCAGGGTTCCCATCCAAGCCCTAACACAAACCAGCTGTGGAACTCGCAGCCCCACTCAGAGTCCTAGGCTGCGCTGCCCGATCTCTCTGGCTGGGGATCCTGGATGGGGTTAAGTGCCCTATACCTGCTCCAATTCATCACCAACCTCCATGCACCCCCAGAGCTTCATCCTCAAAGATCAGCCTGAGACCCGTCAGGTATGGGGGGGGTGTGCGTGCGCATGCGCATAGATCTTCAAGTCAGCCCTCTTCAGACGGGGGCAGTCCCCATGCACAGCCTGGCAGAGGATCGTGAAGGTGTGCTGCACAGTGGACACAATTTTCTGGGTGGTCTGGGTGGTAGATATTTCAGGCTTTATGAACCATATGTTCTCACAACTACTCAACTTGGCCATTATAGCACAAAAGCAGCCATACTTGGGGGAGGGGGAACCGGGTTCCAATAAAACTTTATAAAAACAGGTGTGGGGGGCCATTTGTAGTTTGAGACCCCGTAGCCCATCACGGAGGAAGAAGCTCTGTTCCCTTAAGCACCCATCTCATACAAGGCAAACAAGGCTGCACCTTGCCCATGGACCAGCATCGGGGGACTCTGAGCCTGTGTGGGAAATGCAGAATCTCCGGCCTCACCCCAGCCAGATCTACCAACGAAATTCTGCATTTTAAGATTTAAAATGATGAGCCCTGGCCAGTTTGGCTCAGCAGTTAGAGCATCGGCCCCTGGACCAACGTGTTGTGGGTTCGATTCCAGTAAAGGGCATATACCTCAGTTGCAGTTTGGGCCCCAGCCCTGGTTAGGGTCGTGCAGGAGGCAACCAATCGATGTGTCTCTCTCACATCGATGTTTCTCTCTCTCTCCCTCCTACTCTGTCTGAAGATAAATGGAAAAATACCCTCCTTGGGTGAGGATTTAAAAAAAAAAAGATTTAAAATGATGATCACATGCACATTAAAGTTTTAAGGCGAAGGAGGACATGGCTGAATTTGTAGTTTGAGACAGATCTCTCTGGCTGTCGTTTGGGGAGTGGACAGAGGGGACAGAGACACAGAGCAGTGGGTCAGTGAGAACTGAGAGGCAGAAGGGCCCACACCAAAGCAGGGTGGAGAGAAGCAGAGGAACAAGGTCACAGGAGTATGCCACAGGCAAAATGGAGAGCACCAGTCACCCATGGAGTGTGTCCTGTCAGGAGAGGTCAGATTTCACAGATTTCAGCGGCTCAGCCGTGGAATCAGGAGGGGCCTCCTAGAAGAAAGGCTTGGGAGAGCCTCGCCTCTTCTAGCCTCAGTTTCCCCATCTGTGTTATGGAGATAATAACAGTCTCTACCTCAGTGGGTGATTGTGAGGACTGATTAGGTACCTGTGTTTAGCACTGTGGCCGGCACACATAAGTCTAGGTTTCTTAATCTCAGCATTTTCTGTCCACCCACCCATCCACCCATACATCTGTCTTTCTATCTTTTACCTTTTATCCTTTCTTTCTTTCTTTTTTTTCAATCAAACCTTAACACCAAGAGACCAGGGCTTCTCAGCCTTGGCACTACTGACATTTTGGACCAGAAAATTCTCCATTGTGGGGGTTGTCCTGGGCACTGTAGAAGTTTAGCAGCATCCCTGGACTCTATACAGTAGACACTAGTAATACCCCAGTAATAACATCTCTAGACATTGTCACATGTTCCCTGGGGTGCAAAATTGTCCCAATTCAAGAACCACAGATCTGGATGTTCCCTGTATATTGTCACTGGGCGGTGCTGGCGGGAGTGGGGTGATGTTCACTTTAACTTACAGCATCAATTCTGAAGCAAGACACCTAGGTTCAAATCCTAGGCTCTGCCATTTACCAGCTGGGGCAGTGGGAGTGTTCATTTGAGGCAAATCCCTTGTCCTCAGTTTCCTCGTCTGTAAAGTGGGGCTAATAATGGCCCCTTCTTCACAGGGTTGTAGGAGGGAAAGGATTTAACAAAGAAAAGCACTTGGAACTCTGGCTGCACATAGTAAGGTTAATATGTCTTTTATGGTTATGGGGAATTTTTCTCTTCGTTCTCTTTCCACTCGCAGAGGATGGCAAACTAGACCGTGACCATCCACCCTCAGCCCTTGTTGGGGACCAGCTGAGGGCAAACCTAGCCCCTGGTGTGGGGAAAGGGTGAGGTCTGCACTGGAAATGGTCTCTGGCCACGTCAGGGTGTGAAAGGCAATTGCCAGGTCTGCCTCGGATGAAACCTCAGCTCAGCAGAAAAGTGCGCCGATATTCCTGGCTGGAATAGAAATCCACCCCAAAAAAGCCTTTGAGAGGGGGATGTGTTTGGCTGGGTTGTTTGCCATGTAAAACTATCTGCCTGCGTCTTGTCTTGTGACAGCAGAGAAAGTCTCTAAGGCCAGGAAATTATTTTTGATGTGGAAGGGAAAAATGGATTTAGCAGTTCCAGCCGGCAGTTGGTTTCTGGATGCTTTGTGCAACCTTGCAAATTTATTGTTTTCCAAATTGCGTGAAGCCAAGGAGTTTCCAAGGAGATGCCTGGCTCAGCGCAGCTTCACCAGCTCAGGAAGTGAGAAGGCAGCTTGGAATCTTTTCTCTGGTCAAATGGTGGAAGGTTTTCGAGTGCAACCAAGCCCAGGGACAAGGAGAGTGAGGAGGAGAGGGGTGCACTGGAGGGATCTCACCTGGAATTCAGTCCCACTCAGTGGGCACTCTTGACTTTTGGGGCCACACCTTCTTTGGGGCTGCCCTGTGCCTTGCAGTGTTTAGCAGCATCCCTGGTCTCTACCCACTATCTGTAGCACATCCCCACCCCCCACCCCACCTCCACCACCACCGAGTTGTGACAACGAAAATGTCTCAAATGCCACTGAGGAGTAAATTCACCCTGAGTGAGGACTACTCCTCTGGAAGACAGATGTTGCGTCAGCTGTGCTCACAGCTGTTTCTGTCCAGAGGGGGCCAGCTGCCTGTAGACCATGCCAGGCCAGTACAAATCTCAGCTGCTTAGAGGCTGCCTGGGGTTAGGGGTCCTGAAAATCCTGGAGGGGGCTGGAAACGGGTAGGGGCTCCGTACCGGATAAGAGATAACACGAGTATGAGTCTGTGAAAATTCATGGTAATCCACTATCAGGCCTTTGAGGGTCTCCTTCGTAACACATCACCGTTTTTAACTGAGCATCTACTTATTTTTTAAAACCAGTCTTCGTCACGAAAACATAAGCCCCCTGAGGGCAGAGACTCTTGTCTTATTCCTGTTGGATCCCCAGCACCTAACTCAGAGTCTAGTACACAGAATGTACTAAGTAAATATCTGCTTCAGAGAGGGAGGGAGGAGATTAACAAGCATCTGTTGCATGGCTGCACCTGGGAGACACACCTGGAGGACTGGTTAAAACTCAGATGGCTGTGCCCCAGAGTTTCTTTTTTTTTTAATCCTCACCTGAGGATATTTTTTTTCATTTATCTTCAGATAGAGTGGGAGGGGGGAGAGAGAGAGAGAGATCTATCTGAGAGAGACACATCAATTGGTTGCCTCCTGCATGACCCGGACCAGGGCCAGGGACCAAACTGCAACCGAGTACATGTCCTTGATCGGAATCGAACCCAAGACTCTTTGGTCCACAGGCTGATGCTCTTACCGCTGAGCCAAACAAGCCAGGGCCAGAGTTTCTGATTCCGCAAGTCTGGGATGGAGCTCAAGAATTTGCATTTCTAACAAGTCCCCAGGCGACCCTGCCATGGCTGGTCCAAGGACCACCCAGCGTGAGAACCACTAGTCTGAACTCCGGACCTCTGGCTCTCGCTCTTGGCTGGCAGAGTTCAAAGGTTGGATGCCCAGGCCACACCCCAGCCAATGAAATCAGAATCCCTAGAGACGGGACCAGGCATCTGAGTGACTGCGCTGAGCAGCCAAGCCTCAGACCTGCTCAGCTTCAGCTCCTCGCAGTCCTCACAGCCGCTGGGAGCATTCCTCCCTCACAGACTCAGAAACTAGGATCCAGAGCTTTCTCAACATCCCTTACTGTACCCAAATTCAACCCTGGTCTTTTGCTTCCGGACTCCCTGTTCTTTCCCTTTGTTTGGACCCCCCCCCCCGCCCTGCCCCACCTCGCCCCCACTTCAGCAGGTAATAAATCAGACCATGGCTTTTTACCATCTTTAGAGCTAATAGTCATTGGGCACTCACAAGGTGACTGCGGCTGCTGCCCTTATTCTGACAACAAATATTTGCCTATCATTGTTACTCCCATTTGAAAGAGGGGGAAACTGAGGCACAGAGGTGGGGCAACCTGACCTTGGCCACGTAGCCAGGAAGTGCTAGAGCCAGAACTGAACCCAGCAGTCTGCACTGCAGCGTGGGGCTCCTGCATGGGGTGGAGAAGGTGGAGAGGGAAGGGGAACCTGGACCAGGATGAGGCAAGCGCGGGCGGAAGCCGGGAGAGTAGGCAAGGCTGGGCAGCAGGTCCCACGCAGACGAGCAACTGAGGCTCCAAAGGTGGACAAGTCACAACTTAGATGAAGTTAGGAGACTGCTGGGACATACCTACACCCAGGAGACGCTCAGGCAACCCTCTGCCTTGTCCAGGCTGCATCTTATATTCTTCTTGTCTCAGCAATAACCAATTCCAATGATTGTCCCGCCCAGGGCATCCAGCCGAAGCATGTGATGGGTTAATGAAAACCGTAGAGCGCCGTAGGAAGAGGGAAGTAATAGCTTCCTTGCGTCTCAGTGGTGTACACAAAATGAGCTCAATACAGCCTCATTTGTACTGCCCCCCACTCCCACCTGTGCCGTGCTGACCCTTGCTCCTTCTCCCCACCCCCTCCTGTCTGGTCCCTCCGACTTCCTGCATGTTTTGGCTGCCTTCCCAGCTCCAGCCCTTGGCTCCGTTTCCCTGAGTCCAGCAGCTCCTCTTCCATTTGGCACAGTGTCACTGTGGGCAGACGCTGGCGATGCGCCACACCCCTCTGAACTCTTGTGAACCCCCTCATGCTGGGTGTCCCCACCCACATACCGCCCAGGTACCACGAGACCTGAGCCCATGCGACACTGGAGAGCCTTTGAGTCCTCCTGGCTCTCAGGTGAGCATCAGGCAGAGACCTACCACACGAGGCCCCGAGGCTTTTCCTGAGAGTTAACGTGCCAAACCCACATACCATCTATACACTTACTTAATATTTTTCTTCAAATCAACTCCTTTTTCAGCCTTTGACAAATGTATTTGAAATGGAATGTTTATGTGCAAGTGGAAAGCTAGTCTCCCTTGCCATTAATAGAGTCCCATAACGACAGAGAAAACGGGAAAAAGAAGTTTATTCTAACTAGGTTCTGTTGTCTTTCAAAGTCTCAGAGCCTGCCTGGGGCTGGATGCCTTGCTGTTAGAAAGGAAGATCGCAAATGAAAGAGAGGGGTAATCAACAAATGGGATGAATCAGTCTTGCTCCTGGACACTGTCTGAAGGAAAACATCTTAAGAGAACTTTCTCACAAGATACAGTGGTGTTTAAGGCCCGGCCCCTGCCCCTCCTCACCAGACTGCCCACAGGGGCGCAGGGGCTCCACTTCCCCTCGGCTGAGCCAGCTTTAGAAACGAGCCAGTCAGTAGCTTGGCTGTGGCACGGGTGCTGGAAGGGATCCGGCTGCTTGCAAAGCACAAAAGCATTTCCCACTCCACAATGGGATCCAGACCTCCTTGGACAAACAGAGGGGCTGGCAGCAGGCACCGGGGCCCTCTGATCGCGCAGGCCGGCCGGGGGCCCTCACCTCTCAGACACCACACCTTCCTGCCCTGGCATTGCCTCCCAGGGAAGGTGTGGTTCTGCTGGTGTTAATGACCACTTGGAAGTCAAAACCCCAAAGAAACTTCAGCGTAAGAGCAAAGCCTTTCAAGGTTAAAACTCATAGCGCCTGTGTGTTCTGTGAAACTCTCTCTATGCCTGGCTGCTATTATACGTCTGCTTTCTGCGTTTCCTCGGATGCACAGAGCAGAACCGGCCCGTGCGCAAGCCTGCTGGAAGCAGGGAGCGGTGCAGAGGAGTGGGCTGTGATGGAGGTGGTGGGGACTGAGGCACACCGGAGAGCCCGGGCCCTGTCAGAAGAGATGCATTGGCCACTGCACCCCTTCCTGCTGCTCCCCTGCAGGCTCGGAGCTGCTGGAGCCCTGGCTGGTGCCAGGCAACCGATCCATGTTTCTCTCTCCTCTCTCTCTCTCAACTCAATTAAAAAAAAAAAAAAAAAAGAGTTGCTAGAGCTACTGATTTTTCAAGAGATTCTGGAAATTTGTATGCAAATGTTCATAGCAGCCCCAAACTGGCAACAACCCTCATGTTTATCAGCGGGTGAACGGATAGACAAATGGTGGTATGTGGGCACTAGACATACTAGGATACATCCATACAATGCATACTCCTCGGCAGTAAGGAGTAAACGAGGAATCCCGATTATGCTGAGTGAAAGACGACAAATTAAAAAAAAAAAAAAAAGTGCATAGGATATTTCTCCCTTTACATAAAATTCTAGAAAATACAAGCCAACCTATAGTGACTAGATCAGGGGCTGTGAGGGAATGGGGGCGGGGGGTAGACAGGAGGCAGGGGTTACAAAGGGACACAAAGAAACCTTTCCTTTGTTCACCACCTTGATCGAGGTGGCGACCTCATGACAAAAAATGTCAAAACTCCTCAAATTGCACACTCGAAATAAATACACACATCCAATTATGGGTCAAGTAGAAATAAAGCTGTTAAGAGAAAAATGTGAGGAGCTGAATGATACGTGACTCCTCTTACCCTCTGGTTAAACCACTCTGTCAACCTGGACTCGGAAGTCACTGTGCGTTTCGTGGGGCGCTCCGGTCGCCCAGGTGAGCGGTGCTGAGAAATTCTCGTCACCACAGTGGTGCACACCAGCCTGGCCACGGGAAGATGGGGACCCACAGACACGGGCACGCATCACCCAGAGAGAGGCTGTTGCCTGCACTCTCCAGCTAAACTCTCAAGGTTTTCTAAAGAATCTAAAGCCATTGAATTTCTTTCCTCGGTAAATCTCCTTGGCCTACTCAAGGATCGAACGCCCTCGTAACAAGCTGCCAGCTAATCGGTTGGCAGCAGCAAAAGCAAACAGAGCAGTTAGGAGACCACAGCAATAATCCGGGCAAGAGGTGGTGGGGGCCCAGGTGGGCAAGGGGGGGGATGGGCAGAGGAGCCAGTGAGAAGTGATGACATTCTGAGAATAGAACCAGTCACATTTGCTGATGGAATGGATTTCGTATGGGAGATAGAGAGGCATCTAAGTGGACTCCAAGGTTTGGGATCGAGCACCTTGGAAGTCCCTGGAAGCTCCTGGGATCTCCCGGAAGCATCTGGAAGTCAGAGCCACTGACTGAGGTGAGAGGGCTCCAAGTGGGGCGGTGGAGGATGAGAGCCGCTCCTCCTGTTGGCTGCCCGTGACGACTACAGAGCCTACAGCCCCTGTGGGGAGCTGTCAAGAGGAAGCAGAGAAATCCAGCTCGTGTGACACTCTGACAACCTGATCCAGGCTGCGCTTCTGGCGTATCCTGACCCCTCAGCCAATCACGGCATTTGCTCCAACCACATTAACCACCAAGATGGGAAAATGAGATTTGACTCAAGGGCACACACTGCGGAGGGTGGGCAGGAACCCCAGAGGGGCGTTGGCATCTGCACAAACTGGGCACCATCTGCGTGATGGGGAAAGCTGGTCTGACCCCGTGCAGGAGGAATGACTGGGCTTGGCTTGGAAGCTTAGGAGCGAAATGCAATTAGAGAAAGTCTGATGAGGATTAGATGACCCAGGCTTGCCTTTTGGAAGGATTTGGTTCTCCTGATATTCTGAGTCTGGAAGGGAGGAAGAAAGAGAGAGGAGGAGGGAGAAGGAGGGAGAGAAAGGAAGGAGACAGCTGCTTACCCAGAAGTTCCTCAAAGCCAAAGCACTCTGCAACCTACACTCTGGCTGCATCCTACCACCCAGCTCAAATGCAGGTTCCAAGGCCCAACCCCAGACCCGCTCACAGAATCTGCATTTTGATGCAATCCCTAGGTGGCACTGGCGATTACTGCACAGTAATATTTGAGACACACAGCCCTACACCACTATTTTCTAAGAGTCAGGCTTTCACCAACCATCCTTAACATTTTTGCCATATCCCTTCACACCACTTGTAACATGATTAACAATCTTTTCTTCAAATCAATTCATTTTTTAAAAAGCCTTAAATATCTTTATTTAAAAATAACACTTTATATTACTACCATCAGTGGAAAATCAGCATCATTTGCCATAAGTGGAAATCACCATAAAAATGCATGAAACAGCCCGGCCAGTGTGGCTCAGTGGTTGAGTGTCAACCCATGCACCAAGAGGTCGCTGGTTCGATTCCCGGTCAGGGCACATGCCCAGGTTGTGGGCCAAATCCCCAGTGCAGGGCATGCAGGAGGCAGCCAATCGATGTTCTCTCTCTTCGATGTTTCTATCTCTCTCTTTAAAATCAATAAAGAAAAAAAAATTTTTAATGCATGAAACAAGATGAAAGTAAAACCATGCTGTTTCAACTCTGGCTGGATACTGCTGCCTGCCCAAAGTTCTTAACCTGAGGTCCACACTCTGTTTAAAAGGGAAATCAGCTGGTGTTAAAGAGGGCAGGGAGACATTCCAGCATCCGATCAAGACCTTCCTCTTGAGATCATCACAAGGATTGACAAAAGATTGAAGGGATAACTTTCTCCTGTGTGAGTCAATGATATTAATGTTGTGTCCATGTAACACACCTGCTGTCCTTTCCCCCCTCAGGCTCGAGTTCCTACAACTTTAGAATAAGTGCTGTTCTACAGCAGTGTCCCTACCCCCATACCTCCTCCCCAAAAGTCCTTGCATCTTTTCCCCACTTTCCCAGTCCTCCCCCTAAAAGGCACATTCAACTGGGTAACTAGATGTTGATCTGGAGATCCCCCAGGACCCTGGCTCTCAGGAGGGATCAGTTCTCAAATGCAGCCTTTTACTCGGTGATCAACTGCTTCCGCCCAGAGAAGCACCAGCCTCTCTTCTAGCAGTGGTCAACATGACCGAGAGATACCCAAAGTGCAAGGACAAAGTACAAGGGTGAGGACCCAGGACAAGTTGTAAGGTTTGGGGTGTGGCCTTGGGGATGGAACCCCGGGATCATGGTGAACAGCTAAGGCTGTCTACGCATCCCCAGACCACTGGGGGATTCAATGTCTGCATGGGATGCTGTGTAGACCTGGTCTTTCGAAGTGGATCCCCATGACCACTTGGGCAGTAATTTCATTCCTTTGCAGCACAGGTGAGGATGGGGGTCTAGAATGTCCAGAAATGTCTCCTGCCAAGGGGAATCAAGTTCAACAATGAACAGTTACAATTTTAAAGGGAGCGTCTCAAATCCTCCAGCTGATGCAAACTGTTGAAAGGCGAAATGGTTGTTATATATTTATCTTCATTACATCAGACTCCCTTCTTTCACTATCTTAGAAAAGCCAAAGGCAAGTCCTCGGCCAGGCCGTGTTCAGGAGAGTCGTGCGGGGCTCGGTGCACTTCAAATGGGTGCTGGCTTATTTTCAGAGCAGCTGGGGATTATATAACGACTATTAATAAAAATCCATGTGGCTGCAAAACGTCTCTGATCAGCAGTGACACGGCTATTAGTAATAATCCAAAACCTCTCTGAAGAAATGTGGAAAGGGAAAAGGTTTTGCTCCCCACCTCCACCCAAAAGAGCCTTTTTCTTTCCACTGATAATAATAGTAATACTTGTTACCTTTTTAAAAAAATATTTTTTCTTTATTGATTTTAGAGAGAGAGGAAAGGAGAGAGAGATAGAAACATCGATGAGAGAGAACGATTGGCCGCCTCCTGCATGCCCCCCCCCCCAACTGGGGATTTGGCCCCCAACCTGGGCATGTGCCCTGGCTGGGAATCGAACTGGTGACCTCTTGGTGCATGGGCTGACACTCAACCAATGAGCCGTACTGGCTGGGCATACTTGTTACCTTTTTATTGAGTGTCTACCATGTGCCAAGTACTGTTCCCTACAAGCTCCACAGAGATCCACTCATTATTCCCCACAATAATGTCATGTGGTGGGAATTCTTACTCTGTTTCACAGTTGAGCCACCAAGACGCACCAAAGGAGCCTTCCGAAGCCATCCCCAGGCCGTCGTGCCATAACATGACAAGGAAACGGATTTGATCCACCGTATGAAATGCTCATTAGAAGCAAACGCTTGGGCAACAGCTGAAAGGTGGGAGCAGGCCAAGTGTCCATCCACGGATGAATAAACACACAAACTGTGGTCTGTACATTCCGTGGACACTATTATTATTCAGCCTTACAAAAAGCAAATGCCGACACAGGATACAACAGGGGTGATGCTTGAAAACATTGTACTAAGTGAAAAAAGCCAGTCGCGGAAGGACAAATACAGCATGACGCCACTTAAACGAAGTACCTAGAGTAATCAGATGCATAGAGACAGAAAGAGAACGTTGGTTGCCAGGGGCTGGGGAAGGAGGAATGGGGACTATTGTTTAAAATAAAGGCGTATTTTAAAAAACAAATACAGAAAGTAAAAGGCATAGAGTTTCAACACAGAGTTCTTTCAGCTGGGGAAGCAGAACAGAAGTCGTGGAGCTGGATGGTGGTGACAGTTGCACAGCAATGTGAAGGACCTTGACATCCTGAGCTGGACTCTTGATAATGGTTGCTATGGACTAAGTTTGTCTCCCCAAATTCACACGTTGCAACCTAATCCCCAGTGTCATAGTAGTAAGAGGTGGGGTCATTGAGGGGTGATAGGTTCTCAGTAGATTTATGAATGGGATCAGTGACCTCATGAAAGGGACCTCTCGGAGCGCCCTGCCTGTGAGGGCGCAGGAGGAAGACGAGTCTGTGGACCGAGAAGCACTTGCCAGCCTTCATCACTGTGAGAAATAAATTTCTGTTGTTTATAAGTCACCTGGTGGATAGTCTTTTTTTTTTTTTTTAATCCTCACCCGAGGACATTTTTCCATTTTTTGTTCAGATAGAGTGGGAAGGAGAGAGAGGAAGAGAGAGAGAGAGAGATAGAAACATCGACGTGAAAGGGACACATCGAGTGGCTGCCTCCCGCACGACCCAACCAGGGCCGGGGACAAACTGCAACCAAGGTACGTGCCCTTAGCGGGAACCGAACCCGGGTCTCTCTGGACCGCAGGCCGACACTCTAACCGCTGAGCCAAACCAGCCAGGGCTAGTCTTTTTGTTATAGTAGCTCAATGGACTAAGACAATGGTAATTTTTTATGTATATTTCACCACAATATAAAAATGATTTTTTTCCCTACAAAAAAGAGAAAGACAGAAATGGGATGCTTGAAATTAAAAACATTCACTCATTCACGCATCATACTTTTAAAAATACCTGTTCAAAATCCATCATTGTGATTCCTTTCATTCATCGCACAGAGATCTAAGGAGTGTCTGCCGTGTGCCAGGCAGTAGACCAAGCGGTGGGGCACTGCATTCAGCAGGCTCTAAATTCACACGGAGCGGGGAATGCAAATTCCACGCAGAGAAGATTCCCCAGGGGTGTGACACACCATGACACATCAGAACAAGGGAGCAGGGAAGGGGCACGTGCGTGTGGGAGTGGCAGGAGATATGACAGAGTTAGACAGTCCCTCCTAGTCCTCAAATTCAAAAAGCACCCCACCTCTTAACAGGTCACCAGTTCATTTCCCGGTCAGGGCACATGCCCAGGTTGTGGGCCAAATCCCCAGTGCGGGGCATGCAGGAGGCAGCCAATCAATGTTCTCTCTCATCGATGTTTCTATCTCTCTCTCCCTCTCCCTTCCTCTCTTTCTAAAAATAAAAAAATAATAAAATGTAAAAAGCACCCCACTCCTCAACACAGGGTCCTGATGCTGTTGACGCTGTGAACGTCGAAAGGTCACATTTTCACAGATGCTGACGTGAGCAGAGTAGACCTGCCCAGACCTGGTTCCTGGGGCTCGGATATCCACACCCACCCTCGGCCCTGGGGGCCATCAGCAGCCTTTGGGTGCTGTGGTGACAGCCATACCAAGCTCCAAGCTCCGACATCCAGGGAGCAAGGAAGATTTACCACGAGGTGCTCGAGTCCTCCCAGGAAGCTCACAGCCCTGGGCTGGACACAGCCATAGACGGCGGGACAGGTGGGGCCATTTCAGCAGCAGTGGCAGGTGGGCAGCTCGGCCAGATGCTGCTGAGGCCACGGCGGCAGGTGCGGGTGTGGCAGGCGGACAGCGGCCCTCAGGCGGGTCCCACTTACTGACCTTAGCCAGCTGCACCTGCAGCTTGTTCTTCACATCTGTCACCTCAGAGACGCGGGCGTTGAAAGCCAGGTTGGTGTCGGTGAACTGCTTCCACATCTGGTTCGACAGGGTCTCGAGGAGGTTCTTGGCCTCCTCCTGCAGCCGGATGGAGTTGGCCCGCATGTTCTGCGAGTGCCTGATGTTGTCGTTGCTGAACTTGGCCCAGGTCTCAGGCACCGAGATCCTGCAAGAGGCACAAGGGCGAGTTTAACACAGGTGAGGATCAGGGGGCGTGGCAGGCCCTGGGGACCTCCGCATCCAGGGTTGCTGCGCCTCGGCACTCCTGACACGTGGTCGGGGATCGGACCCTGTGGAGGGAGAGCCGTCCCGTGCACTGTAAGATGCTGAGCAGCCTCCCTGGCCTTACCCACCACGTGCCAGGAGCACTGCCTCTCCAGTGTGACAACCAAACGTATCTTCGGACGTGGTCAATGTCCCTTGGGGTAGGAGGCACAATGGCCCCCAGCTGAGAACCACTGGGCCAATCCAACCCCCTCATTTTACAGACGAGGCCACTGCAGCCTAGACAGGGCAGCTGCTGTCCTTGGTGAGTTACAGGAGAGGAGAGATTCCCGGGAAAGGCTCTTTCCCCGAACAGCCCCTCCACCACCACCACCTAAGACACAGACACAGAGGCATGATGCTGGCTGCCGGGTCCCTTCCTCCCTGAGACGTGCATGCAGCCATGCTCCTTGCACTGACTTATTTGTTCAGTGACTGTTCTTGGGATACCTGTCTCACGCCAAGCCTTGCTCTAGGCCCTTGGGATAGAGCCCTAAACGAGAACAGCAACATCCCTGACCGCATGGCGATACATTTCCGGCGGAGGGAGACAGACAATAAAGAAAGATGTTTACACCTGGTGTTATGTGCTGTGAAGGAATTTAAGATCAGGGTATTGAAAGAGAGACAGATGGAGTGGGGCCATTATGTGTCAGGGTCGTAGAAGGAAATACATGGAATTTATACTCTGAGAGGGTTGAGGTGCTCAAGGATTAGCGATTGCACCAAGTTGTCACCACCCCAGCTGTGAAGGGCAAAAGAAGAGGGACAGGTAGGAGAGAAGGAGCTTGGAGGATCACTGGGAGGGAGGGAGGGAGAGAGGAAGCAAGGGGGGACACATCCCCAGAATCTTTCTCCTCCTGTCCTCCCTCCGGCTCCTGCTGGTGCCCCTCCTATTGGCTGAACTCAACCAGAAACCAGATGGCAAAGAGCCCGAAAGGCAGTCTGCAAAGCGCAGCCTCCTCTACAGCGGACAGCTAAGGAAGGAATCTAGGGGATGAATGGCAGGCTAATTAGAAAGGGCAGGCAGGGCAGGCTTTTCAGCGGCGGGGACTCCTAAGAGATGCAATTTAGGCAACAGAAAGTTCTTCCTGCAGATACAGAAACAAATCCCCACAACAAGCAGCCAACAAGCAAGAGTTTTGTCTTCTGGAAAGCCTTTGAGAAGGAGGGAAATGCATTTTTTGAGCTGGCTTCAGTTCCTGGGCAAACCAGACTAGATAACTTTTCAAGGTCGTTTCTAGCCAGGAAGTCTCTCCAGCTCTCAAATAAAGTTGATTTTTTTCCCCCTCAGGCAGTAGAAAAAAAGGAGACTGAATTTTCTGAAATAGAAGTCCCTTTTCGGACGTTTTAAGGCACTTTAGATTGCATGGTGAAAAGAAATGTTCAAGTGTATGTAATATGTGGTTGTTCTGTCTGGCTTTTGCAGGAGTTAAAATCAAGCGATGAACAGGGGTCTCGGTCTTCTGGAGATGGGAGAGGGCGCTGTGTCTGATCCAGAGCTCTCATTCAACCAAGACCTGAGGCTCAGAGAAGTGCAGTGTCCCTTCCAAGGGCACACAGCTACTCCCATCAGATGAGGAAGGAGGAGCCACCGAGGACAGCAGAGAGGGACAGCAGATTTACCCCGCTGCTGAATGGCGCACCGTCAGTGCCAACCTCTGAGCCCTTGCCCTCCCATGGAGCAGGCAGCTGAGCGCCAGGGAAAACAGCAGGCTTCATCACTCCCTCCCTGGGGAGAACTTGCCAGAGGCAGCCTGTCTCCTCGCGGGTGGCGTGCCTCAGGAGGGGTGGGACGTGCTTTCTGTAGCCTGTGTCCTCTAAAGACTGAGGACAGTAGAGACAGCTTCGCTGGGGAGGCAGAAAGGCGCCTGGATAACACACACAGGCACAGTGTCCATCCAGTGTGGGCTCATCGTGGTTCTGTCACTCACTGTGTGAGTTTGGGCCAGTCACTTCACCTCTCTGAGCCTTAGTTTCCTCATTGTAAATGGGGATAATAATGGTGCCTACCTCCGTGGTTGTTGAGTGACTCAATGTGAAGCCCCTATCACAGCACCTGATAATAGTAAACACTCGATAAATATTTTAGGAGGGGGTCAATGGGGGAAAAAGGGGGACATCTGTAATACTTCCAACAATAAAAAAAAAATTTATGATTCATGGGACACTGTGTGTAAAGCTCTCAGCAGGGTGCCTGGGACATAGCAAACAGCAGGTAAAAGGCATCCACTATCATTATCACCATCATCATCATCATTACCATCATCATCACCATCAGCATCATCACCATCACCATCTTCGTCACCACCATCATCACCATTATCATCCCCATCAGCTTCATCACCATCTTCATCACCACCATCATTACCGTGATAATCATCACCATCATTATCACCATCATCACTACTACCACCACCACCATCATCATCATCAGTTAATCCATGGCAACGAGAACCTCGGTGAACAGAGACACTGCAGTTCAGAATCTCCAAACGTCCTTTAAGCTGCCCAGATATGGCCCTGCTTTAAGAAATTCCAAATAAAAGCCCTGAGCTAGCACATCTGAGGAGCAATTAGTCACCACAAACAGCAGTGCAGGCGCTGGGTGAGGGACTTTAAATAGCAGCCCCCTCCTGGGCATGGAAGTCAGAGTCTCCGCCAGCCGGCCTGGCTGCCCAGGCTTCAGGGATGCACCTGTGTGGGAAGGGAACCCCCAGACTCCCTGGCCTGATAGCCAGCTGTGAAAGAGGGCACTGAGCCCCTAAGTCCTGCTCACCTTGCCAGTGCCATGGGGCAGTCAGCCTTGTCAGGAAAGAAGGTCCCCAGGTATTGTCATTGCTGGAAACCCCAAAGCGTCCTCTCAACACTTTCATATTTTAAGATCCAGAAAGTGACCCTGGGAGTAATCCAGGAGACTGCCAACAAACTCCTTTCCTTCCCTCTCCCCTCCCTCCCTCCTTCTCATCCTTCTTTCCCTTCCTTCACCCTTTCATTCAACAAATATTTATTGCACACCTACTATGTCACAAGCACAAATCTATGGGCTAGAGATTTTTTTTAAGGGCCCAAGATAGACACCACCCTCTTCCTGTACCCAGAGTGTGTGTGTATCTCTGCGTCTCTCTCCAGCCTTCACACTACCGATTGGGAAAGCATGCTTTATCCTGCATCAAGTCCCGGATGCCGTGACATGCCCACCACAGTGCCCAGCATGCAGAAGACACCTGCCTCATAGCTGCTGTGAGGAGAAAATGAGGTCATACAGCAAGCACTCAATAAATGTTGGCTGTCGTCATTCCCTTACACGAGGCTCTGTGCTCAGCACTTCACACGCCCACCTTTTTATACTCATAGCAACTCTGGGAGATGGGCACTACTATTCATCTAGTGCTATAGATGAGGAAACGGGCCCTGAGGGATCGAGTCATGCACCCCACGTGCTAGGGCAGAGGCTGGATTTGAGGTGGGGCAGCCTGGCTGCACAATCCATGCTTCACCATTAGCAATGCTGGTGGACTTCAACTGGCCCTCCCAGACAAGCTCGAACTCCTCCTCCCCCCGGTTACAACCATTTTGTTGTGGGATTTGTTTGGTGGCATTGCCAGTTAAGGTGCCCCTGCCTGTCCTGGCCCAGCAGCAGTGGCCGTGTGACCCTCACTAAGCAAAGTGCTTGCTCCTTGAGTCTGTGGCTCCCTGCAGCCTTCCAGTAAATTCCATCTTGTCTTAAGTTGTTTTTTTTTTATCCTCACCCGAGGATATTTTTCCATTTATCATCAGATAGAGTGGGAGGAAGGGAGAGAGAAACATGGATGTGAGAGAGACACATCGACTGCTTGCCTCCCGCATGACCCGACCAGGGCCAGGGATGAACCGCAACCAGGGTATATGCCCTTGACCAGAATCGAACCCGGGACTCATTGGTCCGCGGGCCGACGCTCTAACTGCTGAGCCAAACTGGCCAGGGCTTGTCTTAAGTTTTTTAACCAGAACTGGATGCTGTCGATTGCATCCGAGGATCCCCATTCAACCACGCTGCCCCTCAGTGGACCGGTGCATGCCGCCCCTTTAAGGCTGCTTGGCAGGAGCAGACTCAGAAACCCCCACGCCCACTGGGCAGGCCAGATGGGGACCAAGCCCGGTACTTACGTGCCATCCATTTTCTCCACGCCATGGAAGTAGCTGATGCAGTCCGATGTGTTCCTCAGGTTAAAACACTTTTCATCAATAAATTCAGCTGAGTTTTTGTCCTCAAGGTCCCTCTCCAGAGCGTGCTGAGCATCTCGGTTATCCCTGGGCGGGGGGGGGGGGGATATCAAGGATTTATCCCTGGATCGTGCTCTTATCCAGAATCCTTCACCCAAGGTCACATGAGAGGTTGGTGCAGAGCCACTGCTGAAAGCCAAGTCTTTGGACTCCCAAGAGGGTGCTCTGTCCACCCCCAGCTGCTTCTCATCCCTCTCCCCACTTTGATGCCCCAACACATACCCAGGGCCTGCCCCCACCCCCCAGCCTCCCCCTAGTCCAAGCAGACCTGTTGTCGTTAGAACAGGGGTGAGCAAACATTTACTGCAAAGAGTCAAATACTCAATATTTAGGCTTTTTGGGTCATACGATCTGTGGAGCAACTACTCCGCTTTGCAGAAACAGTCATAGACAGTATTTAAATGCGGGTATGGCTGCATTCCAATAAAACCGTATTTACAAAAGCAGGCGGGGGGCCAGATTAGGACCTCCAGCTGTAGTTTGCTGACCTGATGCAGAAGATATCAAAATTCACACTTTGAACAAAGCCTGATATCACTTTAAATCATGTTTCTCCCCCTACGCCTGGCACAGAGGGAAAAGACGTGTAAGATCCAGTCACTTACCTTCATGTTGCTCACAGATTTGTGTTAATAAATACGGTAAAACTACATGTGGTACAGAATGGCAAGGGCAAGGGCGCAGGTTTGTAAAGGATGCAAAGTAGCATACGGGAGGAAGCCATTAACTCAGGGTGAGGGGTAATCACGGAAGGCTTCCCAGGGAAGTATCTGGGCTGGGTTTGCAGAATAAGAGTAGACATTATGGACAAAGTTGGATGAGGGGATGAGAATTCCAAGCTGATGACATCACGTGTGCAAAAGCAGAGGTGCTAGAGACCTACAAGTGTTTAGGGACCTACAGTAAGGTGTCAGAATCAGGGACTGGGCAGAGCTGGAGACTGGGCAGAGTCCAGGACTGGGCGGAGTCGGGGACTCGAGGGAGACAGGGATTGGGCAGTTAGGGACCGGGTGGAGCCCAGGACCAGACAGAGGTAAGGAGAGACTAATAGGGAGAGTCCAGAACTTGAACCTACATACAAGGCTGGTAATTTGGTTAAGAAATTTAGACTTAAAAGCCACTGTTTGCCAAACTCTAGACACTTTCATGATTCTTGTCACATTCCCAAAGTACATATACTATTATTTACTTGCTACCTGTCTTTTTATTGAATCATTTTAGAATATAAATAAATGTATTTTAAAAGAAAAACCTCCGTCACTGTCTTTAAAGGAAAGGCAATAATTCTTTCCATTAATAGGTCACCTCAAACACAAATACTAAGTAAGCACTAACAGAGTCCTAGGTGGAATCTGTTGTCTCTGGAAGGCTCTAAGCCTGATCCTTTTTCTGTTTCCCACTTGATTGAAAAAAAAAGAGACTAATCATTGTTAAAAACACCTAAGCATCGACTGGGGCTTTCTCCTTAAAGTGCTTAGAAGAACTGAGAGAGGATAAGGGAATACCTCTGACTAAGCACATGATCGGTGCACATCTGACCGTGGTCTCTCTCTTTCCCCTCTGCATCCTCCCATTCTCTCCTTTTCTCTCCCTTCCTCTGTCTCTCTATCTCTTTTTAACATCTTTATCTCTTTCTGCCTCACCTTTCCTGGTTTCTCTCTGTCTTAGCCTCTCTCTCTCTCTTTCTCCACCTCCCCCCCCCCCAATCTGTCTCTGGGAGCTGGTGAGGGTTTCCAATAGGCCGGGAGCAAGAAAATGAAATCCTGGCCCTGGCAGGTGTGGCTCAGTTGGTTGGGCATCATCCCATGCACTGAAAGACTGCTGGTTTGATTCCAGGTCTGGGCACATGCCCGGGGTTGTGGGCTCGATCCCCAGTAGGGGGTGTGCAGGGGCAGCTGATCCAGTTCCGCTCTCACGTCAGTGTTTCTCTCTCTCTCTCCCTCTCCCTTCCTCTCTCTCTAAAAATCTATTTAAAATAAATAAATAAATAAATAAATAAATAAATAAATAAATAAATAAATAAATAAATAAATAAAATTGTTAACATGTCTTAAAAAAAAAAAAGACTCAGGGCCATGCTGGGGCAGAAGGAACCATCCTGGGCCCTTGGGACCCTCTGAATGGGCAGCACCGAGGAGAGATAGAGCTCCGTCGTGTCTAATGAACTGGCATGTGAAGACCGGAATGTAGGGGAAAACGCTGTCAGAGAATCAGAGGGACACGTGGGGCCTCAGAATCCCTGGTCAGCTGGTCCAGACTCCTGGCCTTTGCTAATGAGGCCTGGGGAAGGATGCGACAGCCCGTCTCCCTTCCTTGGTCCACGATGAAGAGCCCAGCCCGTGTCAAGTCTCACCCGGCTGTTGGTCCACCAGGAAAAGCTGGAACTTGGCTCCTGCCCAATCAGGAAGAGCCTTTTCAGCTTTGTTAGAGAGCCTGGTGAGCTGAGGACACGATCCCGCCTAGATGGGGGCCTCGGGCCTCTCCCAGAAAACCACAAGTCAACAGCCAGCACAGGCCTGCCTATGCCTGGTTGGCCACCTGAGGGCTCAGCGGCAGAGCCTCCCCACAGGCGGCCAGGACACACTGATGATAAGGCTCTGGCCAGTTCCAGGTTACTTAAGCCATCCCGACAACACAGGCTGCCTCCTTGCAAGATGCCAGGCATCCTCTGACAATCGGGCTGCTCCTGGAGATCGAACAGTCTCTGTCCACGGTGGCCCTGCAACAGGGAATGTCCCCTGCACCCACTCTCACTCCCCCTGCCAGCTGCCTCATCCGTCTGTCCATCCAGCATCTCCTGTTCTCTTTTCCTCTTTCTCTGTGTCTCTCTTCATCTGTTTTTCTCTATCTCTAACTCACCTTGTGATTTCTCTCTTTGAGCACATCTGTGTGTCTCTCTCTGTCCCTCTGTCCACCCCCACCCTCACCCCACCCCTGTCTCTGTTTATTGCTTCATGGCTTTCTTATTCTGTCCCCCTCTCTCTGACGTCAGCGCTCACTCTGTCTCCCAGCTGATGGGACCGCGTGGTCTGTCTCAGTCTCTCTGGTTCTCCCACCTCGTCCCTCATTGCCTGGGGCTGCACAATCAGCCCCCCGGTCTCAGAATTTCTCTTCCAGGGTCTAGCTCCCCAATTTCAAGTCTGGGCTTTTGTTCACTCTGTTGGTTCAAACTGTCCCGTTCCCCAAACTTCAGCCGTCCCGTCACCCCAACACGGAGTTTTGTCACAGCCGTGCCAACAACAAATAGAAAACCCTTCTCTCCTGCCAAAAAGACATCATTGTAAAAATAAGAGCAATAAAAACACAATAAAGACTGCCCAAACTTTCCTGTTTAAATCCAAGTATTTAAGGTTTTACTAAAAGTGAATTAATTTGGAGACAACATTAGGCAAACAGTAGTCTAAGTGGCAGGTGGAATTGTTAGAAATCAGGACAGAGGCACATAAAGGACAGAATTTAACTCTGCTCTCATCCATTCAACTGTCCCTTCAACAGCTGCTGTGTTTGCGCCTCATTTCAGACACCCCCACCTCTGACGTCTCCCTGGATCTGCCCCTGACCGTACCCTCAGTTCTGCTCGTAGCTGTTCAACACTGACTTGGTTGCTATTTTGTCCTGGGTGATTCTCTCCAATCCCTGCCCCCTGGTTCTCATTGCCTCAGTGGAGTTGAGGGGCTGCTGTGTGTGGGGAGGTGACTGCTGTTCCTGGGGTACAGCGAGCCAGGGCACCAAGCCCCCAGAGCCTGTTTGCAAGCTGCCTAGCCCCTGAGCATCCCATCTGGGCTGCCCGTGTGCCCCACACAGCAGAAAGGGGTGCCCTGGAAAGGTTGCCAGCTGGCCTCCTGCTACCTGAGTGAATGAGGAAAAGCTAGCAGAGCAGTGTGCCCTGCATGAGTAAAAGGCAAGTGCCCGGGGCAAGGGCCAGGCAGGAAGGCCACCTCTGGGTGCCAAGAGCTGAGCTATGGGCCCCAAGCCCGGTAAAACTCAGGCCTCCCTTTAATTATGGGGGAGCCTCCTGGCTTGTCATGATACCAGTTACCTAATCTTCCAAGAACTACAAGCTGATTCCTTTTGAAGACTCTGGCTCAGGCATCCACCAGATGCCCTCTGGAGATGCCCCACCCTTTGCCTTGATGCCTAATGCAACCCACTCTCTGCCATTTCCCAAGGGTCAGAACTCATATGGGGAAGCCACAAGTGGAGAGGGGCCACCGTGGGGGCAATTCTTTTTTTTTTTTTTTTGTACGTGCCCCTAGTGGGAACCGAACTCGGGACTCTTTGGTCTGCAGGCCGACGCTCCAACCGCTGAGCCAAACCGGCCAGGGCGCAATTCTTTTAAAAAATATATGTTTTATTAATTTTCAGAAAGAGAGGAAAGGAAGGGAGAAGAAGAGAGAGATAGAAACATCAATTGGCCGCCTCCTGCACACTCCCTACTGGGTTTCGAGCCCACAACCCGGGCATGTGCCCTGACCGGGACCTCTTGGTGCATGAGACGATGCTCACCCCACTGAACTATACCGGCTGGCCACGAGGGCAATTCTTTTGCTGAGGCCCTCATTGCAAACAGGAATAACCAGTGATGTGCTGACTCGTGGAAATCAATGTGCACATCTCAGTAACACCCTTGTTAGTAGGAGGAAATCAGCTATCGCAGTAGCATTTATATGCTGAAATTGACAAATGCTCTGTCAGGATTTTCTTTCCTTTCCTAGGGAGCTGGTGGTTGTTGAACACTCACTAGTACACCACTGACCAAAAGAACCACTGAGAGCTGGGGGTCTATCTGGCTTGCTCCCCAAAACCTGCGGGACCCAGAACAAACTCCAAGAGGCAGAGAAAGCAGCCCTTACCCCATCTGGATATCAATTCTTTGAGCTAGTTTTCTCATCTGTTCTTGGCAGCATTTCAGCAAATCTACCTCCTGCAATGAAAATGTCAGAAAGAGTGTTGCCCCTTAGAAACTCACAGCATCCTGTCTCCCAGGCCAGTGTCCCCATCCCTCACCTCTCACTGGCACCCTCGACCCCACAAGCTGAACCGTCAGGGCGGGGTCCATGTCCTGCCTCAACCCACATGATCCCCGGGCCAGACAGATAAGGGTCGACTGTGGAGGTTCCACATTCTTTGCCCACTTTCTTTACTTTTCATATATTTCCAGATTAAAAGAAAATCTAGCACCTTGTCTGTGTCAACTACTCAATGATAGATTGTTCTATTATTAAATTAAATAACGCATGCAAAGTGCTACAGTGCATGACATATAGCAGGTGCTCAATAAATGCTAGTTTGTATTATTATTTACTGGTATGATGATGGTGCCCATTTTAAAGATGAAAAGACCGAGGGTCAAATGACCTTTCTCCCTGTTCCTAAACCACAGCCGAGGCCCCCGTTTGCGGGCCCTAGCTTTGCATGGGCTGACACACACGCAGCTTCTGCTCACAGAGCTCTCTGACCAGCTGGCTCTCCCTCCTCCCTTGGGGGCTGGGCACACCCAGGAGGCACCTTACCTGGATAAGGTTTTTCTCCACATTGTCATGGACCAAATCGATCCCGATCCTTTTCTCTCGATTGTACAGACACTCCAGTGCCACCTGTAGGAAGCAGCGGGAAATCGTGTGTTCTCCCTGGGCTCCATGCAGACCCTGAGCAGAGGGACTCACATCTGTCTTGGCCATGATCTGGTTTATCCTCCAGGAAACCTGGACGCTTCACGTAGCCTCAGCATTGTGGGTCTGGGTGGGTTTCTGCCTCCCCCACCACGGCTGTGAGATGCCATGACTGCAGATGGGTGCAGACTGGTGTGTACCTCACAGGTTTGCTGTGTAGGTTGTCAGCTTGACAAGTGGAAAGGGCTCAGAATACCGTCACTTAATATTACCTATGAATATACAGCTGGTCCTTGAACTACATGGGTCCACTTATATGAGGCTTTTTTTTTTAATAAATAAATACTGTAAATTATTTTCTCTCCCTTATGATTTTCTTTCTTCTTTTTTAAAATTGATTTTAGAGAGAGAGGAAGGGAGAGGGAGAGATAGAAACATCGATGAGAGAGAACATCAATTGGCTGCCTCCTGCATGCCCCCCACTGGGGATCGGGCCCACAGCCTGGGCATGTGCCCTGACCGGGAATTGAACTGGCGACCTCTTGGTGCATGGGTTGATGCTCAACCACTGAGCCACACTGGCCGGGTTCCTTATGATTCTCTTAATAACATTTTCTCTTCTTTAACTTACTTTATTATAATAATATAGTATATTATACATATAGCATACAATATATGTGTCAGTTGACTGTTTATGTTAATAGTAAGGTTTCCAGTCAACTACACACTAGTTAAGTTTTGGGGAAGTGAAAAGTTATACGTGGATTTTTGGCTGCACGGGCAATCGGTGCCCCTCACCCATCATTGTCCAGGGGTCAAGTGAGAACCCATCTTTAGAGATCTGTAAATGGTTGGGGAGGAGGGAAAGTGACCAGGGCCAGGACCCAGTCAACCCTGCCACACAGCCATGGACCTAACACTTGTCATGGGGACATGAGCAGAGCGGAACAGAAGACAGGAGACGGGGCAGCTCAGGGGAGCCCCTGCAATGGGCCACTAGCCCGTGATGTCACAAAGGGGGGGCAGGAAGTGGCGAGCATGGCATCTAGGTGTCGGGATGCCAGTGCGTCTGGGGACTCAGGAAGAAGGATTCCTTGATTCCACAAGAATTTCCTGACCCCTCCTCAGTGTCACCCTCAGTCAAGGTACTGGGGAGACCACAGTAAACCAAACAGGTGGCCCGGCTGTAACGGAGTTCCCACTGAGGGGAGAGCACACACGAGTACACCCACAAAGAAAATACTGTCTGACTGTGAAGAGAGCGGTGGTGGAAACAGTCAGGATGATGGGCGGGGGTGGCGTGAGGGTGTCATGGTGGTCAGGGAGGACTTCTGAGGTGACAAACCATGACCTCGATCACGAGCAGCAGCAGGGATGGATGGGAAGAGTGCACCAGGGAGAGGGAGCAGCGGGGCAGAGGCAGGAGGAGGAGCAGACGGAAAGCCACCGGGCCGGGTGGAGGAAGGGAGGCTGGAGTGTGGGCAGCAGCCGGGCGTGCAGTGCCAGAGCTGTGACCAGGGTTTAGATGTTAACTAGGGTGCATCGGGAAGCCACTGAGGGGGCTTTAGCGGGGGAGTGGGGAGGTCCAGTTCAATACTGGAAACGGTCCCTCTGGCTGCTGTCTGGAAAATGGGTTGGAGGGGAGCAGGAGTGGGGAGGCCAGGAGGGAAGCGGTCACCACTGTCCAGTGAGAGGCACCTGGACCGAGGTGGTAACCCTGGAGATGGAGAGGGGTAGACAGAACAAGATGTCTCTGGTCCCTGTGCCATCACGTGGCTGTCTGAGGAGGCCCCAGGTGAGGGCAGAGCTGGGTTTTCCAGACAGGCTGGGCGAGAGGGAAGAGAAGGGGAGAGGAGGGAGGAGACAGGGGGAGAGCAGAGCACCGCTTTGGGATGCTGCCCTGGGTCTCCGGGCAGCATCCCTGCCCACTGTCCTCCCAAGGGAGAAACCTGGGGGTGTAGGGAAACAGCAGGACCCCCCCACACACACACACACACATCCCCAGAGTGGACGGAACCCGTGCCATGTCTCACGGGGTATCTGGAGGCAGGACCTCTCCTACAGAAGTCCCCACACCGGATGTGGAGCAGAGACGGTGGCAGAAGTTTCCAGGCAGGGGGTTCTGAGTCCCCACACGCTCCAGGGAGCCGCAGAACATCATCTGCGTGGCCAAAATGAGCTCCCCCCGCACGATGCAGATAATGCCGGTTCCTTGCCCCGTGTCCACTCCAGGACCCAGAGAAAAACACTCACTCACCCAGACTCCTCTGAAGCCAGGGTCTCCGGGTGAGTTCTGGCAAATGGGCTAAAAAATGGAATCACGTGATGGGCCTTCTGGAAAACCGAGGTTCCCCATAAAAAAGGACACCGTTGGCACACTGCCTCACCCCCACCTTCCTGCCCCGAATGAGATCATCCCCAAGCTCCTTGCGAGCGGGAGCTGGCAGTATGAGCTAGGAAACCACCTTGCCGGCAGAGGACAGCAGCTACGTGCTAAGGACGGCCGAGCAGAAAGATGGGGGCCTGGCCGCCTTCTGGGACCCAGTGAGCCTGGTCTGTTTCCCTCCAGAATTCCCACTGACAGAAAAGGAAATTCCTATCTGGTTGAGTCGCTGTAGTCATCTATCTCTGCTCACATGCCAAAGGCCATCCTCACAGGATACGACGGGAGGCCGGGAGACCAAGGAAGTGTCAAGAATGTCCACATTCGGATATTTATTCATTAATTCAACAAGTACTTATTGAGGGCCTGCTATGTGCCACACACTGTGCTAGGCGGGGAAGACAGTCAAGCCCCTGGTCTAGTCAACAGGCATTCAGCACAGACAGCGCTGCTCATCGAGGACCAGCACAGACATACAGGTGCGTCACAGGTGAGCATCGGTCTGGAACACATCGGTGACGAAGCAGACAAAAATTCCTGCCCTCACGGCACCTATATTCTACTGCAGGGGAAAAGTAAGTAAATAAATGTGAATATTATGGAGTATGTTAGAAGGTGTTAAGGGCTTTGGAGAAAAACAAAGCAGCTATTTCAAGTATGTCTAAAGGCCATCACACATACACGCTTGTCATATCTCGATGAAACTCTAATTTTGATGTAACCCTAAGGAGAGAAAGCAATTCCACGCAGTGTGAGGAATCCTGATTTGACTGGGATTATCCTAAATTGACTAAGGTTGTATTTTTTATGTTAAAAACTGATTACAGCCCGGCTGGTGTGGCTCAGTGGTTGAGTGTCTACCCATGCACTAAGAGTTCACCGGTTCGATTCCTGGTTGGGGCACATGCCCAAGTTGTGGGCCCGATCCCCAGTGGGGGGCATGCAGGAAGCAGCCAATCAATGTTCTCTCTCATCAATGTTTCTATCTCTCTCTAAAATCAATAAAGGAATAAAAATTTAAAAAAAAAAACTGATTACAGAGGATGACGCAGCACAAACCCACCTGCAAGGTGCCTGTCACGTGATCCTCACTCAAGGGAAGTGTGTGTGTGGGGGGGCTGCCTCACCGTGGCCACCACACCCCTTGCCCGCCCCACACTCACCTGCAGGGGACAGTTCACCTCCTGGGCCGCACACTCCAGCCGCTTCCTGACTGTGTCCAGGCTACGGTTCTCATTGAGAAGCCTCTCCAGCTCGTAGCTCAGCTCAGACTTCCAGAAGCCGATGTCCGACAGCCTCTGGCCCAGGTTCCGGCAGGTCCCCTCCTGCATCTGTTGGGTCAGCTGGTCCTTGTCCTGCATGAGCCGCATGGAGTCACCCATCAGCCGGCCAGCCCACAGCCGAGAAGTCTCGGCCCCGCGCATCTGCAGCTCGTTGGACTTGTCCCAGTCGTGGGGGCTGTAGCGGCAGAAGAGCGCGGAGCGGATGGCGGGCAGGATGGTGGGCGGTTTCAGAGAGCTGTGGCATGAGGCTCCCTGGTCCAGGCAGTTCTGGGCGTTGGAGACCTTGTAGAAGAGGCTGGGTCTCCACGAGTTGAGGTAGCGGTACCCAGGCAGGTAGTAGGGCTGGTAACATTCCTGGATCACTGGGGCCGGCACAGTCGGAGGCAGCACATTGTAGCCACAGGCTTTCTTGGGGCCACAGTAACTGGCGTTCTGAGTCGTCCCAAGAAACTCCATCCTTTCCCATCAGCCCTACAAGGGCAAATCTCTGCCCAGGAGAGCCAAGGCACACAGCGAGGGGAAGGAGCTTCTCTTAGGGGCTGGCAGGACCTCTATGACTCAGCACTGTTGTCATAAAGCCTGGAGGACAGGGCTTTGCTGCGGCCCGTGCTCACTTCCAGGCCAACTGGGGCCATATTGTTCCAATCAAAACACACAAAATCAAACAAGCGAATGTAGGTTTCTCAATCCACAGAGTTGGAGGTGCAAGAAATGAGATTTGTCTATTTTTCCATAACAATCGAATCTGCCTTTCCAGACCTAACTACCTACGGGAGAAAATTTAACATAGTCCACTCCAGTAAACACAGTCAGTCAGCTCGGGGCCAGTTTGATCAGGGTTCCTTGATTTCCTCCTGTCTTTGTCCCCAGCATGGCACCCAAGTGGTACATCCACAGCATAGAACACTACCCGGCAGCCGAAAGGAATGAGCTCTTGGCACACAAAACAACACGTAAAACCTCACGTGCTTTCAGCTAAGTGGAAGCAGCTAGACTCAGAGGGATGTATCTGGTGTGAGTCCATTCAGATGACATTCTGGAAAACGCAGATCCATAGGGACATAGACAGATCAGTGGTTACCGGGGGCTGGGGGTGGGAGGACAAGAACATCTGGGGATGGTGACAGTTCTACTCTGTATCGGGATTGTGCTGGGGATTACACAACTAAGTGTGTTTGTCAAAACCAGGAGAACTCATCAGTAGAGAGGGTGAATTTTACGGTATATAAATTATGCTTCAATAAACCTCACCTTAATAAGGGGAGGGGAAGGGGTTGTGAGCTCCACGACTCAGCAGAGATCATGTCTATTTGGTTCACCATTAAATCCCAGGACACCCCCGAATGAATGGACGGGAATCCAGAATGAGAGTTTTATCTTTTCAGAAAAAGTATTCAACCCTCAGTTCTACACGAATATTTTTTATCCCATTGAGAGACTGCCCCCCCTTTCATTTTGCTAATGATTTCTTTTGCTTTTTAGTTTGATGTAGTCTTGTTTGTTTATTGTTGTTGTTGTTTTTCTTTTATTTCCCTTGCTTTAGGAGACATATCAGCAAACATACTGCTATAAGAGATGTCTGAGATTTCACTGCCTATGTTTCCTTCCAGGATTTTTATGGTTTCACAACTTACATTTAAGTCTTTTATCCCTTTTGAGTTTATTCTTGTGTATGGTGTAAGTTGGTGGTCTAGTTTCATTTTTTTGCACGTAGCTGTCCAATTTTCCCAACACCATTTACTGAAGACACTGTCTTTACCCCCTTGCATGTTCTTACCTCCTTTGTCAAATATTATGCTAAGTGAAATAAGCCAGTCAGAGAAATACCATATGATACCATATGATCTCACTTATATGTGGAATCTAATGAACAAAATAAACTGACGGACAATATAGAAACAGACTGATAGCTGTCAGAGGGAAAGGGGAGGGGAGGACAGGATGAAAGAAGGTGGAGGGATTAGCCAAAGCACATATATTCGTAACTCAGACACAGACAACAGTGTGGTGACGGCCAGAGGGAAGGGGGGTTGGGGACTGGGTGGAGGTGGGCAAAGGGCGGGGGATGGGGACATCTGTAATAGTGTCAACAGTAAAAATAAAGTAAATAAAAATTTAAAAATCTTAAAAAAAATAAAAATATTTTTTAAAAAATAAAGAAACTTTGCCCCTCCTTGTCTGGTGGGAGTGGCCACAAAATCTCCAGGTCTAGAGTAAGATGGGTGCTTGGATTTGTGGGGACTTTCCCCCCTTTGAACTGGGAAAGAGAAGACCCTGACCCTCAGACAGCCCTCATTGGTGGAGTATGATGGTCAGTGAGAACGTTCCCCCCAATTGCCTAAAACCAGAGCCGAAAAATGGGGGTGGGTATGAGAGGACTAGGCAGAGAGAAATAACATGTATTAAGCGCCTTCCTTGTACCTGATGCTTTACGTACACTCCTTTATTCAATTTCCACAGAAAACCTGTACAGAAGCCGTGACACCCCCTGGTGTAGGGCGGACACGTGGGTCTGCAGTGCTCACCCTGCAGGATCCTTTAACACGGGACCTCGCACAGGAAGTGCCTGCATGCGGAGGGCAGCTATGAAACGAACCAAGACATTCAGAGTATTTTTAAAGCATTAAATATTCAAGGTAAAAATAGTATCGAAGGGTATAAAGTAAAATTTAGATGTTCTCATCACCCTTAGCTACTTTCAGTCCCTCCAGATGTAACTACCAGTGTCAGATGTTTGTATTTTACCAGAAATACTTTCTGCATATACAAGCATACATACATCTATATCTTTTTTACATAAATGGTAAATACCACGCACGCCATTTTCCATACACCCATACGCTTGGACAGCACTTCATTTCGGTCCGGAAACACGTATCTTTTCCTTTTAGTAGCTGTGCGGTCCTCCATCCTAGGAGTGACTATTGTTTATTTGCCCTTTCCCCATGACTGCGCATTTAAGTTGTTTCCTGTCTTTTGCTGTTGCAAACATTGCTTCAATAAATGTCCTTCTGCCCTAGCCGGTTTGGCTCAGCGGTTAGAGCTCGAGCCCACGGACCAGAGAGTCCCAGGTTCGGTTCCCGCTAAGGGCTCGTACCTCGGCTGCAGTTTGTCCCCGGCCCCGGTTGGGGTCTTATGGGTGGCAACCACTCGATGTGTCTCTCTCTTCCTCCCTCTCTCCCTCCTGCTCTATCTGAAAATAAATGCAAAAATGTCCTTGGGTGTGGATTAAAAAGAAAAATGTCCTTCCACCTGCGGGTCTTAAAGTCAGGTTGACAGAAAAGCTGTTTTCACACAGTGCAACTCGCGCTCTCAGCACGCGGTCTCATGAGTGACAGAGGCACACAGGTGCCACCACCACCAAGGTGAGCACATTTCCATCACCCACGAAGAGCTCTGTGCTCGTCCCTGGGCCCCTAGCCCCGGCACCCCAACGCCCTCTGTCCCTCTGTCCCTCTGTCCCTCTGTCCCTCTGTCCCCGCGGATGCCGTGTGAACGGGATCATGCAGCCCGCGGTCCTTCGAGCCCAGCCTCTCCCCCGTAGCACGACGCTAAATGCAGTCGGGATCCTTCCACATACATCTCTGGGCATGTCTGAGCATAACTTCTGGAAGACGTTGCCAGACGGAAGCGCACGTATATTTTTTGCCTAGATAAATATTGTCCCCCCCCCCCCCGGGGGGCCTCTCAATATATACTTTTTACTAGATATATACTTTATTACTAGATATATTTTTATGTGCGTGTCTATTGTCCTGAAGCTTTTCCTGTCCTATTGGTCTCGGAGGGGAGCAGCCAGGGTTTTCTTTGAACTCTGGCAATAGCTTCCAATTCAGACACTGAGGGGCATTAGTCAGGGGTGGCTGCTCCGGCCTGTTTGCCTTGGCCAGGAGCCCGGCGCTGTAGGTGTGGGTGGCTCAGACACGAACACCAGGCCCCGCCCAGCACCGGCACAGGGCTGCCGTGGAAGGAGGAGCAGGGTCTTAGAAAAATCCGGAGACTGGCTAAATAAGTCCCTTGGTGGCTTCCAGCACGGACAGCTCGAAGCAGGCAGGAAGTGTCTGTGGCCTCCCTCCCCCGGGCTCCAGGTCGCAGGCTTGAATGATCTGGCGAAATGTGCGAGGGCAAACTCCACTGGAAGTCAGCCCTCCACAGAGTGAAACCGCCATGGGAGAAACTCACCCATCTGCCTTTCAACACTCTGGGGCTCCGGCTTGATTTTCCTAAGCAAGGCAGGACTCCTTGACGAAAAGATCAGATCTCGAAGCCCTGATATTTGACTTCGCATATACTATTGTTGACACAGAGATGTCCAAACCTGTAGAGAATTTTTATGAGATTTTATTTGCACCAAATGGAAGAACATTGCTGGGCAGCAAGATCTCAAATGCTCTGAAGAATAACAGTTTTGCAGTCCCTTTTATGCACCTGGAATTAAGGAAGGAACACAAGGAAGATTACATGAAGGTGGGAGACGGCAAGGCAGGGACCAGATTACAGGATAGTTAACAAGAAGATGTGCTCTCTTGAGGGTGGTCATGCTTCACAGAGATCTGAAAAAGAGGGTTACTTGGCATGTCAAAGGTGTGCTAACCTAGATGCACAAGAACAAGGGCTTGTAGGATGTGACTACCTCCCATGACCCGCCCAGTTAGAAATTTATGATCAGATCACCCTGTGAGGTTACTTTCGGTTAGATTTATTACAGCAACCCCTTTCCATCCATACTACATATCTATATGTATATCTATATAGATATAGATATATAGATATAGATATAGATATATATATATATAGATATATATATACATATATACACATATACATATAGATATATATATACACATATATACACATATACATATATATATTTACATATTGTATATACATATACACACATGCATATATATATGACTCACATATTTTTTCCTGCTATAAAGAGAATCTATGTCATGTTAGGGGTGGAAAGTTGGCAAGAGGTTTGATACAAATGAATCCGTTTTCTCAGACTTGTTAAATACTTGCTTTTCCACTTGAGCCTGTTTACAGAAACGTCACTTGCAGGGTCAGCGGCCATGGGTTGAGGGGCTCCCGTGGCCCAGAAGGACACACGCAGGGAAATCTGGTCAGTGCTGCTCAGGCAGCGTGGTCTTTCCTCCAGCGGAATCCCAGCTCCACCCCCCTGTCACCTGGAAAATGACCTTAACTGTGAGAATCAAGCAAGGTGCTTAGCACATAGTAGGCATAGTAGGTGTTGGTCAGTTGTCATCAGTATCGTTACTATTATACCACACTTTGCTACATCCTTTCATTTTTATCCTTTGATAACGCTCAGACTTGAACATTATTCACTCCTTTATTTTACAGTGGGCGAACAGGGGCTCAGAGAGGTGAGTTTGTTTGCCGAAGGGCACACAGCTTGTCTTCGGGGAAACGGCTCAGGTAGCGCCCTCTCGGTTTCCCAGGGGGCAGGAGAACCAGATAAGTCCTGGATGTACTTCGGTGGGGCTGGCAGGGAGCTCAGAGAACAGCTCAGGGAAATCAGGTTTCTATTTTTTCCCCAACGTTATAAACAGTTTTAAAAATGCAGTGGTTTTCTAACACGTTCCCTGATGTGGAAGGTTGTCTTCAAATCAACTCTCCACGGAAGCAGGGCAACTCTCCACAGTGACACAGAGCCCTGAGGTGCTCTGGCTGGAGGGAGGGGAGGTGGGGGGCCCTTCCTGTGGGTCCCCAGGGCTCCGGGGAGCTCAGTGGAAGCCCCTGATTTCGTCCACCTCTGCCCCATTTCACAAATGAAGGTCACCTAGCCAAGAGATGGAAAAGCCAGACTTCATGTCCAAGTTTTCTGAAGTCAGACTAATTGTTATGAGACAGGCCAGTGAGCCAGGACAAGAGGAATGGGGAAACTGAGGCAGAGCTGAACAGACTGACAGCAATTTACAGCGGATACAGAAGACCGCCTCCCTAGAAATAACATCGAGGCCTCAGGTGTAGTTCAGCTCCAGACCCAGAAAAGCAGCAAAACCAGGTGGGCGACACCAGCCCCTGCCCTGACACTGACCGATCGGTGAGGACCCGGACCCTGAAGGGGCACAGCCAGAAAACTGATGAATATTGTGTTGCAACCCTCCCCAGAGACCTCCCCTGAGATTCCCATCCGCAAGAGAGAAATAAAAGCCTCAAGACAAAGGACTCAGCATGGCTCTCCTTCCCAGGAGCACCCCCGCCCCCCCTCCCGCCCCTTTTTCTTCCCCCACAGGCATGCAGCTCCTAGACCCTAGGGGACTCCAGGAGGCTTGCAACGGGGCAGCCAAGGGCAGTGGCAGTTCATCCCGGGCAAACCCCCTGAGCCTGACCCCAAGCTCCCTTTTCTCTGACTTCTCAGTGAGCCAAAGCAGCCCAGCCCAGGCTCCTTTCCCCAGGCCTTTCTTGTTTCACTGTCCCCAGCTTTAACGTCCTCTAAAATGCACCTGGACTCATGTTGTGAAACTTTTCCTGCAGGAAGTCAAGAATCCACACACTACCGGCCGGCCCGAAGCAGACCCGCTCAGGGCCAGGTCCCCTTTACGATCACAGTTGGAGAAATGATTTGATTGTTATAGGAATCAAAAAGCATTCTATTAAATGTGGAATCATGGGCTGTGGGTGAGTGTGGATGTATTCATTTCCTATGGCTGCTGTCACAAATCACAAAGTTTGTGACTTAAAACCACACAAACGTATTCTCAAAAGAGCCGCAAGGGGCTCATATCAAGGTGTGGGCTGGGCTGGTTCCTTCTGGAGGCTCCAGGGACGAATCCATTTCCTTGCCTTTCCAGCTTCCAGGGGCTCCCTACATCCTTGGGCTCCAGGCACCTCGCACCATCTTAACAAACCATGTAGCATCTTCTCTCCCCTCTGACCTCCTGCCTCCCTCTTACCTGGTCCTTCTGATCATATCGGACCCACCCAGATAATCCAGGATAATATCCCTGTCTGGAGATTCTCAAGTTAATCTTATCTGTAAAGTCCCCTTTGCCGAGTAAGGCAGCACACACAGCTTCTGGGCATTAGGATGTGGACATCTTTGGGGGACAATTATTCTTTCCACCAAAGTAAGCAATATGAAAGAATGCAGGGTGATAAAAATTCAGGCAGAAGTTCTGTGCTGTCGATTGTCCAAAATGTGAAGAGACTCAGGGGGTTGAGGGGGCAAACTGAAGCATCTCCTAAACCATTTCTGTTCCCAAATGTCTCATTTGTTTATGATGCATTTGTTTTGAGTCTTAAAAAACAATACTCCGTCTCATCCAAACTTAAGTTCCCATCTAGTCCTCCAGATCTGTGCCTCTCTCATATGTTCGTGTGCTCTCAAATGACCTGGGGAGCATGCTGAAATGCAGATTCTGACTGAGTAGGGCTGGGAATGCCCAGAGATGTTACATTTCTTTCAGGCCTCCAGGTGAGACTGGTCCGTGCCATACCTGGAGTGGCGAGGTCCTGAAATAAGTTCTATGAGAGGAGGGACCTTGTTTAATTTTGCTCATCATTGTATCCACCTGGAACATAGTCGGTGCACAATTTGGGTTTGCTGAATGAATGAAAAAAAACGGATGGATAGGTGGGTGGATGGATGGATAGATGAGTGAGTGAGTAGATAAGTGGGTGGGTGGATGAATGAATGAATGAACGAATGAATGAATGAAGTGAGAGAACTTCAGATGCCATTAAATGAGAAAAATATATTGAAAACAGCTGGCCACAGCTCAACCAAAAAAGACTAGTAAAACCTGACAACTCAGTCCAAAAGACTAAAGGAAATCAACTTCTAAAAATTTAGACAGTGAGGCTGGCCAGTGTGGCTCAGAGGTTGAGCATCGACCCATGCACCAAGAGGTCACCAGTTCGATTCCTGGCCAGGACACATGCCCAGGTTGTGGGCCCAATCTCCAGTGGGGGGCATGCAGGAGGAGGCCAATGGATGTTCTCTCTCATCGATGTTTCTATCTCTCCCTCTCCTTTCCTCTCTAAAATTAAAAAAAAAAAAAATTAAATATAGACAGTGAAAATACTAAAAGTTAAGCCCTTTGAGTATGTAATCTTTGTATTTGTTCATTATATCAAAACTAAAAAACTAACCAGGAACACAATTATTCTGGAAATGTATAGAGGGGAGGATGTTAATAAAATTATCTTCTCTGTGCTATCAGGTACCTCACTGCTCAGAGAGCCCACTAAAAGATTTTTTTCAATCTCTTTTAAACCATGCCGATAGAGAACTCATTCTCTTTCTGAAATCTCTGTGGGAAGTGGAGTGGGGGAGGCTGGGGAGATGGGAGGTGGGAGACCTGACTGACACCCCCACCCCCGCCCCACCCAGTGGAGTTCTCAATCCTCCACCCCAGCTCTACCTCCCAAACTTTGGAGACTCCAGGCCCAGGACAGCACTGACTCTATTTTATTGCAATCTCTGTCTGGAATCTGCTGTTTTGGCAGCCTGACTTCCATGGTCTGTGAAGGAATGGCTCAATGTCTGTGAATTTAATGCGAAACCAATCTGTCTGCGGAAGAAAAGTGATGGCGGGAGCAGCGCTGGCTGATAGAGCTTCCAGCAGCCATCCAATCAACTCATCGCCAGCAAGCATTCCTTGGGCGCCCCCTGTGGGTAGGCAGGAATCTTTCACTGGTGCCTACCTAGCAGCCAAAATTTGAAACTGGAGGTGGCTCCAAGCAGTGCTTAGAAAAACAGCCAAATACGGACACACACAGGAAAGACAGTGAAAATCCAGAATTCAGCATCCATCTCGGTTTGTATCATTCAAAAACAAAAATTGTATTTGACGATAAAGCATTCTTTTTTCACTTTGAATTTCCAAAGGTATCTTTTTAGTGCTTAGAGTACTGGCCCTGGCTGGCGTCCAGTGACCCAGCAACGTCTCTGGAAATGTCCCTGCAGATACACACATGTACGTGTGCTACAGGGCATGTGCTTGTGTGTTCACTGCCGTATTGATGGTAGCGGTGGCCGCAGACTGTGAAGGGCAGTCATCCCTGAGACATGGGAGACAAATACAGTGAGACCTATGATTGTCCCAGCTCACCACCCGGACAAAGTTCCCAGGCCTTGGCACAGGGAGGGGTCACTTCTTGAGTTAAAGAGACAGAGCCAGGAGGGTGAGACCCCAGTGTGGCCAGAGTCTGAAGGACAGAACAGGAGGGAGGAGAGAGAGACCCAGGGAGAGAGAGCTCTGGAGGCTTGTAGGGGGACCCTTGGTTTTCAGCTGAGCAAGGTCAGTGCCTGCATGTGAGGAGACAATCCTGGGCGGGGGAGAGAACCACCCAAAAGGACTGGAGGGGACGATCCCCAGAGCTCCCATGAGGCTGGGAGTAGTTCCCCGTCCCGCTGACCCCAGTAGAGAATTTCATAATTTGTGCAGCACTAAGTCAAACACCTGGAAGGGTTTTGCCTCAGGATTAGGGCAACAGAAGTCCCAGACTTCACACCACTCTGGTCCTGCCTAACAAAGCTGAAAAGCAAGATCCCAAAAGATTAACATGTGTTCTAGTCAATTAGCTGTGTTCCAGAAAAAAAAAGATCAAGAATATTTGTAAAAATACAAAAATGTTCAGCACTCAATAGGTAAAATTCACAATATCTGGCATCCAATAATAAATTACCAGTCCTGCAAAGGAACAAAAAAAAATATGACCCGTAATGGAGGGACGGGGGAATCGATCAATTGAAACCAAGCCAGAAATGACAGAGATCATAGAATTAGTAGACAAGGACATCTAAAACGTTTTTATAACTGCATTTTATGTGTTCCAGAAGCTAGGGGGAAAATTGGACACATTAAATGGAGACATGGAAGATATTAAAAACAACACCTGACCTGCACTTGCAGAGATGGAAACTGAAACTGCGCGAGATGGGATTAAAGGCGTGTTTTAGTCAGCCTAGGCTGCCATAACAAAATACCATAGACGGGGTGGCTTGTAAACAACAGAAATTTATTTCTCACAGTTTTGGAAACTGAAAGCCCAAATCGAGATTCCAGCATGGTTGGGTTCTGGTGAGGCCTCTCTGGTGGCTGATACATGGGCACCTTCTCTTTGTGTCCCCGCACAGCCTTTCCGAGTGTGGAAAGAGAGCGAGCTCTCTGGTGTCTCTTCTTATAAAGGCACTAACCCCATCACGAACCCCCTCCTTATGACAGCATCTAACCCGACTCACCTTCCAAAGGCCCCACTTCCTAATACCATCACGTAGGGAGTTAGGGCTTCAACACAGGCATTCAGGGAGACATAAACATTCAGTCCATGATACACCAGATTGGACATTGCAGAAGAAAAAAGACTGAAAAAAATCATTATAAAATATTGCTGAGATCGATTTAAAAGTGTCAGCAGCGATGTTGGCTCTCGGTTCTTGAGTTTGGCTGTTATAACCTGACGGCGAGATAACTGGAGACGCACGGCAGAATTGTAAAGGAGCACTTTATTACACCGGTGGGCTGTTACACCGGCGGGCTGGGGGGGTACAGCTTCCCCAAATCCTCAGCCCCGAGCCTTCTTTGTTGCCCGCTTTTAAAGGCACAAACTACAGAAAAAAAACTACATTCTCTTGGTGCCGCTTTTGGCACCGTTAAGGGGGGCTGATACAGAGAAGGGGGGGAGAGGAGCAGGGTAACTATTAATCTCTTTTTTCTCATGATGTCTCTGAGTTTCCCAAGGCCATCCTCAACCCCTTATCTTTACAGTTTTCTTTGGGTGTCTCAAGGCCCTTATGTTTACAGACAAGAAACTGCCAGGGTGTGTACGTGCAGTAACTGAGGGTCAGAATGGAGTTATTACACTGCAAAGAAAGAATTCAGAGCCCAAGAACTCTAGAGTGAGAGGAAGTTTATTTAGCTTGCAAAGTGAAAGTACACTTGAAGAGAAGATTTGAGCAGGCTGCTCAGAGAGCTGCCTTGGCCTTTTAAAAGGAAAGTCACAGAGGCAGAAGAAGTGAGCCAGCTGGGCTGTGTGGACTCAGGAAACAAGTTACAGAGGCAGAAGAAGGGCCCTTGGAGGCAGGCTCAAGGGGTTAGCTGGGATGAGTTGCCACTGCCTACTGCTTCCCTGGTTGCAAGTCTCCTGGGGACCTATATAGCTTAGGAGAAAGAGAGCAAAGCTACACGCCTGAGGAAAGAAGAGGGTGGGTCCCTTATCTTAAGGGTTTTTATCTGTTTTGTGAAGGTGCAAATTTTAGGGGAGATGTCAGGGGAGGATGTAGTATATTCATCAGCTCTCCAGGTGTGTCCTTTAATATGCTGATGCATCAAAATGAGTGTATAGGGTCAGGGTTGTGGTCTCTACCGATTGGTCAGTGCTAGGGTGGGGGGTCACGTTGCTTCATCTGTTTTTGCTGCTGTTCTGGGCCTGGAGCTGTAACACAAGCCTAGATCCTATCTCTAGTTTGACCAAACTGTTTCTGTGGTCAACAGACCCAAGGCTTTGTTCCTAAGATTATCTGATGCTGATCAGAACCGCATTGTCCTGAGGGCTTAAGGCTTAAGGGAGTGGCCTTGCAAGGGAGAAGGAGGCAGGTGAGTCAGGGTGCTGGATGTGGCCAGTTTGAGTCAGCTATCTGTCTTAGTTTCCCATTCCACTTGCCAAGGAATTTTCCTGGCTTCTTACTAACCTGCCTCAAAAGGACCTATATAGATATATCATGTGTGTGAACTGGAAGATTCAATATTGTTAAGATGTCACTTCTTCCCAAATCAAAGGTTAAGTCCAATGCAAACCCAATCAAAATCCCAGCAGGCTTTTTATATTTTTGTAAAAATTAATAAACCAACTCTAAAATTCATATGAAAATCCAAAGGACCCAAAAGAGCCAAAAACAACTTTGAAAATAAAACAAAGTTATAGAATTTAGACTTTCTGATTTCAAGACTTATTATAAAGCTATAGCATAGTATTGGCATAAAGACAGACAAAGATCAATGGAACAGAATAAAAATCCAGCAATGCATCCACCTATTCATGGTCAATTGATTTTCAGCAAAGGTACAAAGTTAATTCTGTGGACAAAGGATAGTCTTTTTAACAAAAGGTGCTGGAACAATTGGATATTCATATATAAAAAATGAATTTCAGCCCTGGCCAGTTTGGCCCAGCGGTTAGAGAGTCAGCCCACAGATCGAAGGGTTGCAGGTTCGGTTCCTGGCCCTGGTCCCCGACCCTGGTCCCCAGCCCTTGTCAGGGTCGTACGGAAGGCAACTAATTGATGTGCCTCTCTCACATCAATGTTTCTCTCTCCCCCCCCCTTCCACTCTATCAAAAAATCAATGGAATAATATCCTCGGGTGAGGATTAACACAAAATAAAAATAAATGAAAAATAAATTTCAACCCATACCTTGCATTGTATGCAGAAAAATTACATATAAAAATTAACTCCAAATGGGTCATAGACCTAAATGTAAGTCTAAAATTATAAACATTCTAGAAGCAAACAGAGGAGAAAATCTTTGCTCGACATAGATTTCTTTGTGTTCAGCAGAGATTTAGATATGATGTCAAAAACACAACACATACAAGAAAATAATTGATAAACTGGACCTCATCAAAATTAAAAATAGCTCTTCAAAACACATTTTTAAGAGAATGAAAAGACAAACCACAGACTAGAGGAATATATTTGCCAAACATATAATTGATAAAGGACTTGCATGCAGAATATATATAGTATTTTCAAAACTCAATAATAAAACAAACAACTAGGAAAACTTTTTAATGGGCGTAAGATTTGAAGAGACACTTCAGCAAAGTAGATATGCTGATGGCAAATGAATACCTGAAAAGATGTCCAACATAATTATTCACTAGGGAAATGCAAATTAAAGCCACCATAAGATACCATTCTGCACCTATTAGAAAGTCAAAAATCCGAAAGACTGGCCATCCCACGGTTGGGGAGAAAATGGAGCAACGAAAACCCACGTACACTGCGGGTGGGGGTTCACAGCCACCTTGCCAAAGGTTCGGCACTTCCCTACCATTCCACTCCCACGTGTTTACTCCAGAGAAATGAAAGCATATGTCGTTACAAAGACTTACACAACAGTGTCCATGGCAGCTTTACCTGGAACATGCCCGGACTAGAGGCAATCTCAATGTCCATCCACAGGTGAATGGATAAACAAGTTATGGTGTAATCTGACAATGAAATACTACATAGCAACCTGAAGAAATGAACTTCACACACGCAACAACATGCTTGGATCTGACATAAATACGCTGAATGAAAGGAGCCAGATCAGAAAGAGCACATACTGTGAGGTTCCATTTGTATGAAATTCTAGGAAATCCAGACTGATCTACAGAGGCAGGAAACAGATCAGTGATTGCCTGGGAGGGAATGGGGACAGGGGAAGGTTTACAAAGATCATGAGGACACTTTGGGAGATGACACATGTGTTCACTGTCTTCATTGCGGTGATGGTTTCAGTAAAGCTTTTTAAGAACTAAACTATTCTTTGGGCACACATACAGGGCTCAAACATGCCAGGTGCTTTTTAAAAACTGTTTTACTCATATTCATGTATTTAATCCTCCCAACAGTAATAACCCTTTGAGGTAGTTAATATTATTATTGCCATTTTACAGGGGAGAACACTGAGGCATGAAGATGGAAAGCTGGTAAATGGGGATCCATGTTTTTAACCAACACAGAAGTCGTTTTCTTCATATACTAATAAATCTGAACCTAATTTTCCATCTCAGTGATATATTCAGTGCCTGTGGTGTATATAGTCCTTTATTCGATATTTTTTTCTGGAAAATATCTAATATTTTTCTACTCCTAAATTCCCTACTCCTGAATTTTTTTCCGTTTCCTGACTACCTTCCTCATAGATAGGGAAAGGGCGCCATCTAGTGGCGAAATTCAGAAGCTACAGGCCGCTCCTATGCACTTGGTTTTCACCACCTGTTTGTGTTTAAAAATGCCTGCGGAATCAGCATCTAAAGTTTTAACTAGTTTGACCCAGGTGCTAGTCTTGTTTCCTCCACTAACCTGCCGTGTGATCTGGGGCAACTTTTCCTGTGTAGACCTCAGTCCCCCCCATGTGTAAATAGGAGTGCAGGAAATAATCTCTGCAAAGGTCATCTACAGCCCTGGCCAGTTTGGCTCAGCGGTTAGCGCGTTGGCCCACGGACCAGAGAGTCCTGGGTTCGGTTCCCACTAAGGGCACGTACCTCGGTTGCAGTTTGTCCCAGGCCCCGGTTGGGGTCGTGTGGGTGGCAGCCACTCGATGTGTCTCTCTCATGTCAATGTTTCTCTCTCTCTCTCTCTCCCCCCCACTCTATCTGAAGATAAATGCAAAAATATCCTCGGATGAGGATAAAAAAAAAAAAAAGGTCATCTACAACCCTACAAACTATACAGGTAGACCTTTGCTTTATTGCTCTTCACAGGTGTTACGTTTTTCACAGGTTGAAGGCCAAAAAGATGACAACTTGTTTTATTGCGATACTCTCTTTATGACAGTGTTTGGGAACTGAACCTGCAGTATCTCAGAGCTAAGATTGTATTGGCGCTTTGCTCTCTGAATGTTAGGTGCTTGGTGCTTTGCATGAGTTAGTTAAATGATTTTATTTCCACAGAAACGTCCCGGGCCCAGTGTTTTTATTATCCCCATTTTACAGATGAGCAGAAAGAGGCCGGGACATGAAGGGACTTGCCCAGTGTTTTCAGCTCGTACGTGTTGTGTTGGTTGGAGTCAGAATTTAAACACCAGTCATCTGACTTCAGAGCATGAGCTCTATAAACTATGTAATCTGCCCTCACCATCTCACCCATCCCCACCATGGAAGTCTGTAGTTCCATCACTAGAGCCCTGAGAAGTTTTCAAAACAGGCTGTGATACTGTGATTTATCATTTATACTTATGGTCTTCTCCCCTGATTCCCGGCACAGAGTTCCTAAAACCCTAGGGATTTCCGCAGTGTTGAGAGTGATAAAGATGTTTCTTGTTAGGACCTCACTTTAGGATGGGGTGGGTGGCCACGAGAGCCAACCACAGGATTGAAGGGTTGGAACTTTCAGTCCCACCCACCGAATCCCCCTCCAACCTGCTGGGAGGGAAGAGGGCCTGGAGGCTGAATCAATCACCGGTCGCTAATGATTTAATCAGCCCTGCCTTTGTAATGAGGCCTCCACAAAAATCCAAAGGATGGGGGTTCAGGGAGCTTCCAGGTTGGTGCACATGGAGATGTTAGGAGGGTGTGGAGCCTGGAGAGGGCGTGGAAGTTCCTCACCCTTCCCCCGTACCTTGCCCTATGCATCTCTTCCATCTGGTTGTTCCTGATTGATATACTTTTATGGTAAAGTGGTAGTTAGTAACCAAAATGTTTCTCTCAGTTCTGTGAATCACTCTAGGGAATCCAAACTGGGAAAAGGTCATGGGAACCTCTGACTTATAGCCAGTCCAACAACCTGGACTTTAAAACTGGTGCCTGAAGTCCAAGGAGGGGGTCACTTTGTTGCGGTGGCAAGAAAGGCACCGGGTGTTAGGCCGGTGGTGTCAGACTAGGCCTGGGTTCAGCAACCTCGCTGCTTGAGTTCTGGCTAGGAAAGAATTCAGAGCCAAGACAAACTGTAAGAGAATATTTACTTAGAAAATCACAGAGGTAGAAGAAATGGAAAGGCCCTTGGAGGTTAGGAGGGAGGAAGGTAAAGGTAGTACCTAGGAGGGAGGGGAAGGGCACTGGCGTGTCCAGGGAGAGACAGCTTGCTGGGTCCTCCATCCTAAAAGCTCTTCAGGGTGGAGCATTTAGGGGCGGTCCCAGGAGAGGATCTCAATAGAGGATTCATCAGCTTTCCAGGTGTGGTCTTCACTGGCTGGTCGGTGCCAGTCATTAGTCAACGCAGCTGATCCTGAGGTGTCGCTTGTCTGGTTTTGCTGCTTTTCTGGGAAATACAACTGAGGCCTAGATGTTATCTCTAGGGAGGAAAGGTCAGAGGGTCCAAACCCAATGACCAGCGATATGCTAGGGGAGGAAAGGTTATCCTTGGGGAGAGGTCCTTGTTTTCCCTGTTTACCCATTGCTAAGGTCGAGGCTTTCCCTCCTGGTGACCTTCTGTACCTGGTCCATCGTCCTTGGTCTGCTCATGTCTGTCTAACTGCCTACCACACTTGGAACCCCCAAGCTATAGCCAGTAGGTCAGAAGCACAGGTGGCAACCTGGGTGTGCAATTAGTGTCTGAAGTGGGGGTGGGTGGGCGGTCTTGTGGGATGGAATCCTTAACCTATGGAATTTGATGCTATCTCACTATCTTGGGTAAACAGTGTCAGGACTGAGTTGAATTGTAGGATGCTCAGCTGGGTTCCTTGGAGAAAGGGCTGCAGCAGAGAAAGCAGAAGGGGAGCCTGGAACATCTTATTGCGTCAGAACGCAAGAAAGTGCTCAAAGAAGTTGGGTTGGTGCTCAAAATACAGGAGTTGTCTGGAAGTGGCTTCAATGGCCAAATTCTGCAGGGTTGGGGGTGGGACAGTGATTGATCAGAAAGAATAATGATAATGTATTATAAAACACAGAATTTTAAAAATCCATGAATCCACAGTGAGTCTCAAAAAGGGGGTGGGTGGGGAGCTCTTATTTACAGAGACAATGCTAGTCAATAAATACAGACAATGGATAATGATAGAGTTAGCAAAAAGCACACTTTTGCAAACACTGATATAACTGATTCAGGCAAGAATGATGCTGAAACCACTGAGTGAAAAGTTGATGAACATAATCTCAATGAATCACTACAGAGAGACTTTTTTTTTTAAACTCTTCACCCAAGGGTGTGTTTTTATTAATTTCAGAGAGAGGGGAAGGTAAAGGGACAGAGAGAAAGAGAGAGATCTATCAGTTGCTTCCTGTATGCACCCCAACCAAGGATCGAATCCAAAACCTGGTTATGTGCCCTGACTAGGAATCGAACCCTCAACCCTTTGGTGGACAGAATGACGCTCCAAACAACTGGAACCACACTGGTCAGGACTCCAGAGAGACTTTATTAATTGCAAATGGGAAAGGGTGCCATTCATTAGTGAAATAGGGCAGACATCATGTTTACCAAGTAACCAAGTTTCACTTATCAGTGTTAAAAACAAGACAACAGGCCCCAAATGGACTCACTTACACTGAGCCCCATATGATTGCGCCAAGATTTAATTAGTTTCAGCCTCTTCCAGAAATGGAATCTTAAACCAGTTAATCAGAAATCACCTGGTCAGCACTAGTGAGGTAATCTGCGTGAAAGACCCCTGGCATTCCCCAAAGGAAAGTGACCTTGCCGCAACCAATCCACTTTTTGCTAGTATAACTTCCTTGTCCTGCTCCCTTCTGTCAATAAGTCTTCCATTTCATACTGCTCCTCAGATCTTTACTGTCTGCTAGATGGGATGCTGCCCGATTTGTGAATCATTGAATAAAGCTGTGAACACTGAGAAAGAAGACACCTACTATGAAGGGCTCTTGGTGACTAACTGGGCTCAAATTACAAAGAGCCTAGCAGCCATTTCTACTCAGGGGCCCCTCACACAAACTGCACTTCTGGGAGAAGCCTGCACTGAACTACCTGCCTCTGCAATGAACAGCGTGCCCAAACTGTTCCCGCCATCTGAGCCAGCCCTTATGAAGGAGTTCCTGGAATCCTATTTCAACCAATAGAACGGAGGCTTTCTCCATCCAATGGAGTTGCGCAGCTCCAACCAACCAGAGTGGCTCTATTACGACCAATCAAGACAGTGCCATTTGGACCAATCGAACTATGATGATTTGGAGTCTTTGTTTACATGAGGACAGACCAATCAGGGAGCAGGGCGTGGGACTTCTGTCCATGTAAACCAGGTCCCCTCTGGCTCTGGGGGCCCACTTTCCCTTTCCACTTAAGACTGCAGGCTGCGTTTGCTCAGCTGAGCTGAAATGCTGAAGGTGGCTCACTGGAGTAGAGTGGACCAGCACAGGCCAAAGCTGATTGGCATAGCAGAGCTCTCTAGCCTGTGTGGTTTTCAAAGCCATGCTGTATAACAATTGAGCTGTTTTGCACTAAGTAAAGTTTCCTTCTTCACCACACCTCAAACTGAGGATTCCTGTTGGCACTGAATTGGCACCGAAGACCATTGGTTGACAAAGCCAATAAGATCTTTAAAATTTACTCAGTTGAGCCCTGGCTGGTGTGGCTCAGTGGCCTGCACAATGAAGGGTCGCAGGTTCAATTCCCGGTCAAGGGCATGTATCTGAGGTTGCTCCCCAGCCCTAATTGATGCTCTCATCAATGTTTCTCTCTCTTCCTCCCTCCCACTCTCTCTAAAAATCAATGGAAAAATAGCCTCTGGTGAGGATTAACAAAAAATAAAATAAAGTTTACTCAGTTGAATTTTGTTTTCTTACACCAACAATGGGACCAGTTTGCACTACAGCCCTCCTGCGGTGATACAACTAGTGCGGGTTACTCAAGTGTCTTCTGCCAAGAACTTTCAACCTGAATCTAACCAGGAGAGGTGGGGGAATCAAAGATTATGGATATTCCATAAAACAATTGGCCTGAACTATTCAAATTTATCAATCTCACAAAAGACAAAAAACATGGCCATGGGAGGGAATGGGTAGGGAGAAGGGCTGTTCTGAACTAAAAGAGACCAAAGAGACAAACAAAAGGCAAGGTGCGATGTGGACTGGATCCAGTATACGGGTGAGGGTGGGGCTCTTCTTTGGAACAATTGAGGAAATTGCATATAAAGTGTATATTGGCTAATAATTTTGCATCGCTGTTAAATTTCTCGGTATCAAAATGGCATGGAGGTCACGTAAGATAACGCCGTTGTTCCGAGGAGATAAATGCTTAAGTATTTGATAGACATTTGCAGCTCAGTTTCAAAGCGTAGAGTAACAAACGGCCCCAAGCTCCGGACACAAGGTTCGCGCGTGCGCACTGCTCTCTCCGGCCGGAACCCAGCGCGGCTGGAGGGTCAGACTGCGTGCCTCCAGGCGGAAGTACGCAAAGCGGGTTTCCGGTGACCGCGTAGGTTCCGGCGACTAAGGCGGCAAAATGGAGGAGGCGCCTCACGGTGAGCGCGCCGAAGGGGCGTGGGTGGGGGGCTGAAGGCACAGGAGCTACTCTAACTGGGATTCTGTCTCTGCGCAGACTGCCCCGGAACCGGCAGCGCCCAGGCGGGTCGAGGGGCCGCATGTCAAGGGTGCCCCAACCAGCGGCTATGCGCTTCAGGAGCCGGCGAGGGTCCGGACCCGGGTGAGGAAGGGGCAAGGCCTAGACGGGAAGTGAAAGGCACGGGGCCCGGAAGAGGCGGGCGTACGGGAAACTGGGCGTGACGGTGGGCGGGACTTGAAGGATGAATGGCAGGGGCGGGGCCAGGAGGAGGCGGGGCGTGGAGAAGTTGGGCGGGGCGATGGGGCGGGGCTTGAGGGTGACAGGGGCGGGGCCCGAGGGGCAGGACCTTTAAAAGGCAAGAAAGAAGGAAAGTGGCGGGATGGGGTGGAGCCTAAGAGTCAGTGACAGGCGTGACGTCAAAAGTAGTCGTAAGAAGAGTGGGGCATGGGAGAAAGTGTGCTGGGTTGAGGGGTGCGGCCAGAGGTTTGAGTGACAGTAACTGGTCTGGAGGAGGCCACCAGAAGAGGGAATATAGGGTATACACTTTGATGTCAGGTTGTTTGGACTTAAATCCTGGCCCCATTAGCTGCTTTCTTTGGACAGAATTTCTTCCTTTTGAGGTTTCAGGAGCCAGCCTGCCACTCATTCAACAGAAATATGCGTTAATCACCTCCTAGGCACAGTGCTCTGTACTGGGGATATAGCTGTGAAAGAGAGGTCACTGTCTAGTGGGTGTTAGTTTAGTAGGGAAGACCCACAGTAAACAAGCAAGCAATCAATGATCACAGCAGTAAGTACTATGAGGTCAAATTGGAGGGTGCTGAGGACTCTGGGAGACTACTAAAGGGAACTTAAAAGGCAGGAGGCTGAGAGAAGAATTTTGAAGGAGTTCAGAGAGAGACTTGGGTTTGATTTTTGGTTCCCACGGAAACAGTAATGACCTTGAGCAAGAGTCTTAACCTTTCTGAGCCTCTGTTTCCTCATCAGTAGTGGGAAGAAAAATAGTTACCTCACAGTGTTGTTTGAAGGATTTGAAATAAGGTGAAATGGTGAGAGCGCAGCAAGTGTCTGATAAGTGATAATTCACCAGTGACAGGTACTTATCAAGTGCCTGCTATTTGTCAGGCTTTCTCAACCTGGGCACTGTTGACATTTTGGGTTGGATAATTCTGTGTTGGATAATGCTGAGCATTGTCGGATGTTTAACAGCATCCCTGGCCTCTACCCACTACATGCCAGGAGCACCCTTTGCTTGTGACAACTAAAAATGTCCCCAAACATTGCCAAATGTCCCCTGGTAGATTTTGGCCCCCAGGTTGAGAATCATTACTGCAGCCATGCACTGAATAATGATATTTTGGTCAACAATGGACTGCGTATATGACATGAGATTATAAGGAAGCTGTAAAATTCCTATTGCCGAGTGACATGGCTGTCCTGACTTTATAGTGCAAAGCATTCCTCATATGTTTGTGGTAAGGCTGGTGTAAACAAACGTATATGCTGCCAGTCATATAAAAGTGTAGCAATACAATTATGTAAAACATATAATACTTGATAATAAACAAATATGTTGCTGGTTTATATATTTATTACTGTATATTATACTTATTGTTTTAGAATGTACTCTTTCTACTTAATAAAGTTTGCTGTGTAGCAGTATTCTGTGTTACACTGACAGCTGCCTCGTACATCTTGTTTATCTTTTGATTACATCAAATTCTTTTGTGCTTGATTTAGTCTTATGCTGTTTCATACAGTAACATGCTGTATAGGCGTGTAACCTAGGAGCAGTAGGCCATATCGTATAGTCCAGGTATATCGTAAGCTCTACCATCTAGGTTTGTGTAACTGCACGCTGTGACGTTTGCAGGACGAACTTGCCTGATGGCACATTTCTCAGAGTGTATCCCTGTCATTAAGTGGTGTGTGACTATATACTCAAAGCTCTATTTTGGAGCAGGGAATAAAGTGGTGAACACTTCAGGACAGAGTCTTCCCCCTCGCCCCCCCTTGTGAGGTTTATATTCTAATAGGGGATGACAAATAAGTAAACCAGTAAGTAAGAAAACATTAGATGTGATAGTAACCTTATTTTCCTTGTAGCACTTATGACTACCATTGATTAGGTGGTATTTCACATGTGATCCCTTGAAACAGTCCCAAGGACTTAGCTCCTTCTAGCCCACTGGAAGAGTGACATTCGGGATTTAGTTGGAAGATGTCATCACTTGAATTGCTTTCTTTGCAGCCATAGAGGAAATCAAAGAGAAAATGAAGACCGTGAAACACAAAATCTTGGTTTTGTCTGGGAAAGGCGGCGTTGGGAAAAGCACGTTCAGCGCCCACCTTGCTCACGCCCTGGCGGAGGATGAAAACACACAGGTGGGACCTAGGGAAAAAGTGGGAGAGCTCCTGTCTGAGGGTTCTTGATGGCTTGTAGAGAACTGGTTCCCTAGACTAAGCTGAATTGGCCTCTTTGATCCTGCAGAGAGAATGAGGAAAGATGTAGCAGTCAAGCAGTGAAATGAAAAATTTCATTGGATGCTCTAGTTGTGAAAATGGGTAGCAGATGTATAATTCTCTTGGCATGCTGATTATTTATTACATTAAGTTCAGATTTCTTTCTCATTATTAGCCCCTTTTTGCCTTTTTCTAGGCCAGGAGTCTACAAACTATAGGTCATGGCCAAATCCAGCCCATCTCTTGTCTTTCTGTGGCCTGTGAGCTAAGAATGATGTTTACATTTATAAATGGTTGCTTTTATTTTATTACTGTTATTATTTTTGTTATTTGGGGGTTTTTGTTTGTTCTTCTTCTTATTATTTTTTAATCCTTACCCGAGGATATGGTTCTTTTAAAATTGATTTTGAGATAGAGAGAGAAACATTGATGTGAGAGAGAAACATCAGTCAATCAGCCTCTCATACGTGTGCCCTGACTGGGGATCGAACCTGCAACCTTTTGGTGTACAGGATGCTGCTCCAACCAACTGAGCCACCTGGCCAGGGCTGTTTCTTTTGCTTTATTTTTATTTTATTTTTTTTCTTTATTGATTTTAGGGAAAGAGATAGAAACATTGATGAGAGAGAATACTGACTGGCCGCCTCCTGCATGCGTCCCACTGGGGATGTGCCCTGACCGGGAATTGAACTGGCGACCTCTTGGTGTTTGAGTTGACACTCAACCACTGAGCCACTCCATCTGGGCTATTATTATTATTTTTTAATCCTCACCTGAGGATATTTTCCTGAGGATATTTTTTCATTGATTTTTTTTTAGATAGAGTGGAAGGAAGGGAGGGAGAGAGAGAGAGTGAGAAACAGAGAGAAACATCAATGTGAGAGAGTTGTCTCCTGCACAACCCTAGTCGGGGGCTGGGGATTGAACCTGAAACTGAGGTATGTGCCCTTGACCAGGAATCGAACCCATGACTCTTTGGTCCTTGGGCCAGTGCTCTAACAGTTGAGCCAAATTGGCCAGGGCTGTTTGTTTTATTTTTAAATTGTTGCTTTTAAATTGTTACATTAGTGCCTACATAGTATCCTTAATTTTACCCACAAAGCCTGAAATGTTTTCTGTTTTGCCCTTGAAGAAAACATTTGCTGACCCCCTGTACTAGGCCACTGATTTATACCCGGGTACACAGGTGAGCAGGGAAACTCAAAGTACCCAGTGCTGCTCTCAATTTCAGCCTTAATAAAAGGTATGGTAGGGCGAGGAAGAAAAAAATACTTTTTACCAAAAAGGTCAAGCGGAAATTTGCAGTACCTGTGATTTTTAAAATACATTAGGTTATTCTTTGGGACTCATGGTAATTTTGCATTGACTTTAGAAAATGATCCCAACTATTGTGTTTTTCAGTTTTTGGTGTGTTTTTTTTTAACACAGGTCACATTCTACCTTTTTGTTGTTTCCAAAATGAAATTTTGCTCAAAATTCCAATAAACCAAAACTGTACATATCAGAATTACTAGAGTGGCATGGGTGTCTCTTAGAACCCAGCTGCCCAACAGGTTGACCCCTGAAAAGAGAGACCTCACTGAGGACTTGTGTATTGGCGCTGAGTGTGCTCTGGGTTAGAGAGCTTGCTGGTCACTCTATTTCAGTTGCCAACTAAATGCTGTTTTCTCCGTCAGAGCACGTTTGGGGCCTGCAGAAGTGTTCTGTGTAACGTAGAAACATCTTATTGTGTTTGTGTTGAAAGCCATTCCCTGCCATTTCAGTTCTTTCCATGATCTTCATGTGTGCCTTCTAGCGTGCATCGCTTTATTTCTGAAAATGACTTTTCTAACATTTTGAATATTGAAAGTTACTTTTATATATGAGGGCTAACACTTTCACTTCAAGTTTCTTTTCTTACTCATTGACAAATGGCCCTTTAATTTTGTTTGATTTTTTTTTAAGTAAGATAGAAGGAACTGAAGAGGTACATTTAATATTGAATTAAGAAGTGCAAATTGGTTGTTAGACTGACAAACCTCAAAGGGAAGGGGGGTTGGGGGGTGGGAGGAGATAGACCAAAGAACTTATATATATATGCATAACCAATGGACACAGACAACAGTGTGGGGAAAGGCAGGAGGGGGGCAGGAATGGGGAGGAGGGGGCAATGGGGGAAAAATGAGAAACATCTGTAATACATTCAACAATAAAGATAAGTAAAAAAAAAAATAAAAAAATAAAAAAAAATAAAAAATAAAAATAAAAAAAAAATAAAAAGAAATTTCAAAACTGCCACATATTGCCTATTATATTTTAAAACTCTAAAAGCTGGATAAATTTCAGTACTTCCTACTTGTGTGAGATAAACCATTCTACCTCAGTGTGCAGTAGCACCCTAAGATCTTAATATGATAAAGACTGTATTTCCTCCACAAAAAGCAGTAAAGCCAGCTACAGTGGGCAAGGGGGATCAAGCCACCATTCTGATGTGTCCTCTGCGCACGCGCGCGCGTGCACACACACACACACACACACACACACACACACAGTGGCCCCCGAGACACTTCACCAGTATCCAGGAACTCCAGAAATACATTTTTAAATCATTGCATTAAGTAAAATTAGAATTTGCTTCGTGGGTTGGCAGGCTTTTCTTTTTTTTGTTAATCCTCCCCTGAGAATATTTTTTCCATTGACTTTTAGAGGGAGTGAAAGGAAGGGAAGGAGGGGAGAGGGGGATAGAGAGAGAAAGGAAAGGAAAGGAAGGGAAAGGGAAGGAGAAGGTAAAGGAAAGAAAGTGAAAGAGCCACATCGATTAGTTGCCTCTCAAAACAGGAGTGAACCTGCAACCCAGGTATGTGCCCTTTACTGGGAACCGAACCTGCGACCCTTGGGTCCGAGGGCTGGCGCTCTAACCACTGAGCAACACCGGCCCGGGCTGGCAAACTTTTTATGTCAAGAGCCAGATGGTAAACATTTTAGGCTTTGCAGACCATATAGTTTCTGTAGCAACTATTCACTTCTGCCCTTAAACATAAAGGCAGCCATAGATAGTCTGTAAGCCATGGCATGCCTGTGTTCTAATAAAACTTTATTGTTACTGAAATTTGAATTTCATATAATTTTCACAACATGACATAAAAGTATTTTGATTTTGATTTTCCCATCCCTCTAAAAATGTAATAACCATTTTTAGATTGTGGGCTGTACAAAAACGGTGGCAGGCTGGATTTGGCCCCCAGTTTGTAGTTTGCTGGTCCCTGGTTTGGTTTGTAACACCAGAGGCACCTGCGCTGGCTGGGGAAGAACATCTTTGGAGGATTGAAACCTCAGGCAGGCCACAGCCTTTTTTGGGGCAGTGAAGGGGCTGGAGTAGGTGATCTGTAAAGCCCCATGTTCCTGTCACTCATTAGGGCTCTGAATTCTGCCTTATCTCTCGTTTCTGTTCCTATCATTTTATAACGCGTGAAGCTGCTATCACTGGCCTACGTGGTGGACGTGGGCTCCTCTAGACTTTGGTATCTGCCAGCCAAGATGTGCTCTAGGGATTTGAGGAAAGGGAGAGACAACTGAGGGGTACACGGCTTGGAGAAGGCAGCATCTGGACGGTGGTGGGGACTGATGGATGGGGGCAAAGGTATAGAGGTGGGACTGCCAGGGCAGACATGGGGAAGCAGGCATCTGGGACGTACTGCTCCAGCGAAGGGAGCCGAGGCTGAGGCTGAGCCAGCCTGCTGCTTTAGGAGCAGCACTGTGACAGCCAGCCGAGGGTGTGGTTGAGGGTCGTTAGAGGGCTTTGGGAAGCCAGTCAGGAGGTGTTGCTCATGTCTCCATGAGAGGCCCCAAGGGTCCAAACTAGGGCAGTGGGTGAAGCAAACAGCAGGGAACAAATGAGGACAAAATTGGGGAGACAGAAGAAGCAGAACCTCCCAACTTTTGGAGAAGAGAGAGGAGTCAGAACTCTATTTGAGCATTTGGGGTGCAGTCTAATATGGTGGCCAAGAACACAGGCTGTGGGGTCACACTACCCAGGTTCACATCCAAGCCCTACCCACACCACTGCTGTGATCTTGGGTAGGACACCAGGCTTGCTCTGTAAAATGAGACTCTGTAAAATTGGATGGCTGAGTGAGGTGATGCAGGTAAGTGTAAAGTGCTTAACACGATGAATGACATGTAGTAAGTGCTCAGTAAATATCCTTGAAAGCAATCGTTATCATTACTTCATTCCATTAACTGAAATATGGAGGGGTGATGAGATTTTTGCTTTAGTGATAATGAGTTTGTAGCCTACCCAAACAGTGCTGAGCAGGTTCAAACTATACTTGTCGATTGGTTCTTCTGTTAGTCACCAATATCTTGCCATTCGAGGGCCAAATTTGTATTGGCCAGTTGGCTAGCCAAGAAGTCTGTTTTCTCAGATTGTCCAGATTACCCAGAATAATTACTGCGTTTAGAAGCTGTCGGACATATTCTTCACAGCTCTCTGGAGATGGGCTTTCCCCAGGCCAGTTGCAAGTAACCACTTGTGAATCAGCAGCTGCTTACATATAATTATGCTTCCATATAATTGTGTTTAGACGTCCCCACTGCACACATGTCTAGACTGCAGTATGCTGAAGGGAAGCACACCATCCAGTGTGGACATATGGCTAGATAAGCCGAATTTCTTTATGCAGCAGTGCTTTTAAAAAATGTCAGCACTCAGGAAGGTGTTTCCCCAGCAGACCTACTCATAACTGAAAACATCACTGTCTCCAAAAGGTGCACAGTGTTGGCATATCATCGATGCTTGGTGTGTCTTGTAGATTACTGTCAGGTTGCATACATTCCTCCCTGCCCTGAACTCAGCAGGATGATGGGAAACACCCTGTCCCTTTTCTAACTCAGGAAGGCTGTTCGTGTTCGTGCTCAAGGCAGGCAGGTGTCTGACAGCTCATTTGCTAAGGGCCTTGCATCAGGAGGCAGCAGAATTGGGAAGCTCCTGACTAATCACAGGCAGGCTGGGAAATGTGTAAGTTGTGGTGAAGGGAGGCAGAGGAGGCTGGCCTGTGACATCAAAGACTTATATCATCTTTCCACCACAAGTCACCAGCTTCCATAAATTACCACTTCATCACCTTGCCTTGTGATCTAAAAGATGAACTCTGTCATTAAAAGGACCATGCTAGGTGCTTCAGGACTGTAGAGTTTTTAGGCCTGTCTCAGGTTTGTAGACTCTAAAGGTGGAATGGCCCTAACAATTTCCCAAAACACTGGTTTCACAGGTCAGAAGCTCAGACGGATGGGGCCGGGAGAAGAGAAGCAATGTGTGCGAGGTGACAGCCTCGGAGTGCCAAGAGTTAGGACTAGACCCCCTTCCCATGGCCTCTTCTTTTTTGCTTGTTTGATTCATTTTCCTGTATATATATTTTAAAAGCCCCGAAGTTCTGTGGCTTCCAGGAAGCATCAGAGAAATGGAAGTGCCGTTTCAGTACTTTGTAAACACTTAGATGCACACCCGACCACCAACGCACCAGCAGCTCCTCCTGCCCCACTGTGACTTCCTGGCCTCTGCCACAACTGCGAGCCTGTGAGCTGAGACGAGCCTGCGGGCTGAGACGGGGCTTGAAGGCGCGTGTCTCCTGCGGCTCAGTGGTGCTGAGCGTGGACACGAGAAGCCCCCACCCTGAGCACGGTCCTGGTCCAGTTGGCTACATGAGTGGCCATGGCCTTCTCTGGAGGGGAAGTTTGGGTCCCAACAGCACCATAGCACCCCGCTCTACCACTTTGTGGGTGGGAGAGGTGTGGCAGGGCTTCCTCTTCCCCTCAAGCTTCTAGCACCTTCCACAGAGGCCCTAGTGAGGATGACCGCAGGCATGTTTCTCTCAGCTAGGGTTCTGTGGCTTAACCTGAGCAGAAAGTGAATTAATTGGATGGATATTGGGGATAGTGACAGGATCAGCAGAACGTCTGGAAGGGACAGACGCAGGGCCGCTCTGGACATCTGGAGAGCAGGAACGTGGCACAGCCTGTTTGGGGACTGCCGCAGGAGTGAGTGCAAGCAGTCTGTCTCTTGCATCCTTGCATCGTTTCACTCACAATTCACTCCCTAGGTTGTGTGGAGTTAAATGCCTCAGAAGGAAACTGATTAAATTGTTCCCAAAAGAACATGGAGACTGGGCTAGAACCACAAGAGTATTGATGAAAGTCTCTGTTAGGGTCCTGGGCCCTGGTGATGGTATGATTTCTTAAATCGGGAGGTTGTGATGTAAAATGTCAGTGGATTGTTCACACACGTGGGTCCCCAAGTATCAGAGATCTAGAAGGCCATGAAAGTCAGGTTAAGTTGTGTCATTTTGTTGCACTCCTCGCCTAGTCCAGCAGAGGGCACCGGAGGCAAATGACTGATCTATGGGTCTGAGAGCCTGTGAGGAAGTTGGAGGTTGGGGTTTGTTGAGAGGCTTGAAGAGGGAAGCAAGAAGCGAATTTGGGGCAAGTTAAAAAGTTACCCAGGGATGCTGCCCTTTGCATCCAAGACATTGGAGCTTTCCAGATGAATACTAGCCAGCTTTTCTGAGTTCCTGCAGGCTGTTTCAGACTTCATTTATCACACAGGGAAAGCAGCGTGTTTGGGGTGGAAGGAGTCATCCAAGGCTGCGCTTACCACTAGCAAAGAGGTTTTTTAGATTTCCTTCTTATTTTCAGTTTCTTTTCTGGAAGTTGAGCCTAAGCCGCCATTAACCTTCAGGATCACAGGAAAACGGACTTTGGTTAGAGCTCAGCTCTTTGCCAGGGCCCAGGGGGTAGTGGAAGGAGGCCTGGCGTTGGAGTCAGGACTTGATTTATGTCCCAGCTCTGCTCCTTGCTCGTTGAACAAGTCACTGGGCTGCTCCGAACCTTAGTTTCCTCTTCTGTAAATCAGAGATAATGATACCCACCCCCGGGCACATGGTAAGAGCCAAGTAAACAGTGCCAGGACCTGGATTTCCAAGTGACCTGACACCAGGTCCACAGGCTCACTTGGAGCTAGGTCAGTCTAGGGCTGGGAGAGAGGGAGTCAGTGTTGATGTACTTGGCCGTGTTCTCTTTTGGAGTCTTGGACTGTGTCTCCACGGTGGGAAGATACATGTTGTAACTCTTCCTCATGAGATTCTCCTTGGTCCACGTTTGACCCAGTTTCTTCCATCTTCTCCCTTCCCTCCTTTTTCTTGAACCCTGTTCCTCTCAACTGTGTGTATCTGGAAGGTTGTATATTCAGTTATGTTACAGCTCTGGTTTCTTCTTATTGCCCAGGTTGCTCTTCTAGACATTGATATATGTGGGCCGTCAATTCCCAAGATAATGGGGTTGGAAGGAGAACAGGTAAGATTCTACATTACAAAATGCAGTCAAGTGGTCTCTTTCAGCAAAGTAAGCGCTGAACTACTCGCCTAAACAAAGGGGTTAGCAGAGCCCATGTATTTTCACATGGACGTGATGGAACCAGGTCAGTGTTTGCTAATCCATCTTTAACAACTGGGAGTGAGGGGTATTATATATAAAGTTCATCCACACTATTCAGGGAGTGTTGGTTTCGATGCCTCCTCAGAGAGGAAGGGAAACAACAAGTGAAATGCAGAAGTAAGACTAGGAAACTGAGCTCTGACTGGGAAAGCTAGGCCAGGGCTGGCTGGGGTTTGCACTCTGGAAGCAAGGGAATGTTTCTGCCCTGTGGTCACCTCTGGGGAACTGAGACTGTGAAGCCGGTGAGTGACGTGGGGTGGAGGCAGGCCGCAGCAGTCTGCAGGTGCTAGTCTCTCCCTTCGGAGTGGCAAGAAACAGTCCAAGGAAGGGGTCTCCCAGGGGCGGTACACTGAATCTGGCTGGAGGGCGAGGCAGTTCCAGCGGTGTCAAGATTGGTTCATACTTTACTTAACTGCTGGCCCTGTTCTGGGTGCTGGGGTCCAGTGGTGAGCAAGGCAGATAAAGACCCTGGCCCTCATGGGAAGGGACAGATGATGGATCATAGAAAACCAAAGCAGGGTGAGGGGACAGACAAGGTGGAGCGGGGCAGGCACGGGGAGCTGCTCTTTGGGAGGGGAGGTCCATAGCAGTCTGCTGCAGAAAGCCGGGGAGATCCTTCTTGGCTGAGGGAGCCTGAAGCAGTAGAGTCCTCATTTCCTCCACCAAGTGGCCAGTGGGGCTGGGGCAGAGTGCGGGGACAGGGGGAGCTAGAGAGTAGCCAGAGACAAATGGGGCAGTCCCGGTGGGCTCTGCGTAGGGGTTGGGATTTGCTTCTGAGGGTGCTGGGAAGGATGTGACACCATGCAGGGCCAAGGTCAAGCAGCAGGGTCAAACATCTGTGACCACATACCCATGAGTAACAAGCTGTGCAGCACGCGCCCACAGTATGGGTGTACATTTACTTACTCATAAGTTATGTACATGTACTACTTACTGTACCAGTACGTAAGTATTTTATAAAAACTAAAAATTTTAAATAATGAGATAAAACAGAATCTCCACTATTTTCTTCTCCTACACTATTGGGTCATCATGTTTACCCCTCTCTTAAGACTAGCGAGTTAAAGAATGAGAATGAGAATGAATGTTGTTGTTTTTTAAATGAGACTGCAAAGCCAAATGCACCCCCACCAGGGATCAAACCCTCAACCGGGGCATGTGCCCTGATCGGGAATTGAACCAGCAACCTTCTGAGGCCCGGGAGGATGCTCCACCAACTGAGCCACACCGGCCAGGGCCGTATGATTGCATTTCTGTGAGACGTCTGAAACAGGCACACGTGCAGAGACAGGAGATTTGAGGTCACCTAGTTCTGGAGGGAAGTGTGGGGGTTGGAGGTGACAAGTAAGAGAGTGCAGGGTGTCTTCTTGGAGTGAATGTTCTAAAGTTGATCGTGGTGATGGATGTACGATTGTGTGATATCCTGAAAGCCACTGAATTGTACACTCGAAACAGGTGCATTGTATGGCATGTCAATTATATCTCATAGAGCTCTTTTATTTATTTATGTACTTATTTTTAGAGAGAGGACGGGGGAGAGAGAGAGAGACATCGATGTGAGAGAGAAACATCGATCAGCTGCCTCCTGCATGCTCCCTACTAGGAATCCAGCCCACAACCCGGGCATGTGCTCTGACCGGGAATCGAACTGGGACCTCTTAGTCCACAGGATGACATTCAATCCCCTGAGCCACACCGGCCGGGCATCAGTAGAGCTATTTTAGAAAGTAAGACTTCATTAAGAAAAACAGACTTTCTTTTTGGCTCCTACGTTGCTCTAATTTCTAAGGTAGATGTGTAATTGGGAGCTGCGACGTGAACCCTGGCTATTGATGAGCACCTGTGACAGGAGTCTGAATCTTGAAGTAGCCCCAGGGAGCTTCTCAGTGACACTCTCTCCCAGTGCTTGCCCCTGGGCACAGTAAGCCAGAGCTGAAGCTCAGGCCGCTGAGCGGGCAGGGCCGTGTCACCTGGCCCCCTAAAGGTGCTTTCTTCACTCCCAGACGTGTAGAGACAACCCGCTGCTCCAGTTACCTGCATTGTCTCAACCCACAACCAATTTCTGTCACTCTTTGAAAATTCCTCAGACCCCAAATTATATTTGAGTCGGGTAACTTTGGTTCCCTGACTAGATGTCTAAGCAGAGTTTCAAAATAACCCAGTTTGGTGGAAAAAATGGTATTGATTTATAGCTTTCATTAACTTCCCCCCAGCTATTCACTCCCTATTAAGAATTTAGTAGTAGCATTTTAGACAAATTGTATTTTATAAAACCGTCCTCTTACTGCATAAGATGTGTGTGCATGAAGTGTGACCAGGGTGCAAAGCGGACAGTGACTCGATGCCCATGTTCACACAGGTTCACCAGAGTGGCTCGGGCTGGTCTCCAGTGGTGAGTGCTCACCTCTCTGCCTTATGTTCAAGGTAGTGAATTGTGGTTGTGTGTGCATACTGGTAGGTGGTGGGTGGGCAGCACCGTTCTCAGCCCACCTGTTATCAGTCAGCAGGTATTTACCGAGGCACTTTTCTGGGCACAGGGCCTCCATTTCAGGCCAGGGATTGGCAGACCGTTTCTAGGGTCAGACAGTGACTATGTTCTGTTTGTGGGCCGTACACTCCCCACTATTGTAGCTCCAAAGTAGTAATGTGTAAATGAATGACCATGGCTGTCTTTCATAAAACTTCATGTACAAAAACAATGGTGGGCCAGGTTCGGCCCAGGGCCCACAGCTTGCCAACCCAGGTTCAGCCAGTTAAGGACACGATGCTCATGTATTTCAGCCCCGTTGACTGTTGTTGCAGTTGAGGGCCATGGGATACCCTCCAGTCCCCCCAATATGGCAGCCCTTCTTTTTTTCTTCAAAAAAATGATTTGAGGATTCAAAGGAAATGTACTCATAGATCACACAGTAATGTTGTCCCCCAAATGTTTTTATTTCTGCCAGAAAAGACATAGGGAAGTGTCTTGTGCTGTGGCTTTAAGTAAAATGTTTCTTGCCTCATCCTCCACAGTTCCTGGAAGACAACCTGGGGGTGATGTCGGTGGGTTTCTTACTCAGCAGTCCCGATGATGCTGTCATCTGGAGAGGACCAAAGAAGAACGGTTTGCTGCTCTGCTTTCCATCTCCCGGGGCCTTCTCCCGAGGGCAGGGCTGCTCCGCGTGTCCTTCGCCCCCGCCCTGTCCGGATGCCCAGTCTTCCTGCGGGGCTCCGCAGGGCAGTGCTTTTAAGCATCTAGTTGCCTCTTTCTTCACTGGTTGAAGACAGCTAATAGAAATACCAGCTTTCCAGATTTTAATAACTTATGGGGTTTTCCTCCTGAAAACCTATATTACCCCGGAATTGTTTGTATGGTGGTTTTGTAGTGGCTTGTGTTGGAGAGAAGTGTGTGAAGTGAAATCGATACCAGTTGACTGGGCACTAAGGCTTGGGGTGACAATGCAGAAGTGTCATTCAGGGCAGGGTTCCTCCAACTTGGCACTAGGGACATTTTGGGCCAGACCATTGTTTGTTAGGAAAGGGGTGGACTGTGCTCTGCACCACAGGATATTAGGGGTGGCCCTGGTCTCTGTGCTGGATGTCAGTAGTACCCCTTCCCTCAGCGTGGCAACCGGAAATGTCTCCAGACGTTGCCAAATACAGCAAATGTATGAGGATCACAAACTGTGTTTCTGTAGTGTCCCACGCACGGTAAAGGGAAAAGGGGAACCTGGCATCGGTGTGGATTTCTCCTTTCAGGCATGATCAAGCAGTTCCTCCGAGATGTGGACTGGGGAGAGGTTGACTACCTCATCGTGGACACCCCGCCCGGGACGTCGGACGAACACCTCTCGGTCGTCCAGTACCTGGCCGCGGCGCACATCGACGGGGCGGTGATAATCACCACCCCTCAGGTGAGCGAGTGCGGGTGAGCAGGGCCCGGACTGCACTGCCCGGGACCGAGAGCCTGGTCTCCAAAGGCTCGTCAGAGCAAGCGGTCCCTGTTTTGTCTCTGCAGAAACGTCGTTGGTCTTTGGTCCAGGCATTTTCAGTTGACAAATAAGCATTCCACAGTTGGGTTTTTTGGTCCAATAGTGGTTTAAAATTGCCTTTTTAATCCCCCCCGCCAAAAGCCAGTGAGACCAGAGGTGCTGTTATAATTCAGATTGTCCCCCAGGGTCACAGCGCCCTTACTGCACTCATGTGTCGGGTCCCCACAGTCCACAGGGCTTCTTCACTTGCATTTCAGACAGTTCAGGAACTCTCCCAGTTTTCCACAGCACCAGCTGGGCGTGGGCGGGGATTTCTGATCAGCTGCTGTGGGGCTTGCCAGCTCCTTGTCTGCCAGTCACATGGGGCCGTGGCACGGGGCTGTGTAAGTCCCAAACCGAGTCAGTCGGCAGGCAGCAGATGCAGCCAGGTCTGTGCTGTGCTTTCTTCTTGTTCCACTGACCTTAAGGGGTCCCGAGAGACCAGCAGCTGATTCTCTCCTATGACACTTCCCTTCACAGTGTTCTTCTCTGCTCCTAAGAAAGCAGAGTAAAGAGGCCTTATCTCAGTCTTCCTGTGACACAGGCAGTGTGACCCCGCCTTTGGGCCTCACTGAGCACTTACCCTGGGCCAGGTACAGGGCAGTGGAGCACACTGGTCCTCCCTCACGGCCTCCGTGGTTCACTGAGGGACGTGGGTGCTGGACACATGGGCGCACGCATGCTGCTGTCAGTGGTGTGCCAGGCACAGTGGGCCGAGTGAAGGTGCCTGGGTCTGGGGGCAGTGTGACAGGATTCGTGGCAGTCACATCACTCTGGTTCCCTGTGGAGAGAGATGTTGGGGGCGCGTGGTGGAGCAAGACATCACTTAGGCTGCTGGAGGCAGGGGTACCTGGCCCGGGGGTGGGGGTGGAGAGAAGATGGATTGGTCCCAGTGAAATTACCTAAATACTACTCAGGATGTTGATGGTAGGGAAGGTTTCCCGTGTGTGGAGGCAAGGGGCCTAGGAGACGTCTCTGACTGTCTGCTTAATTTTGCTGTGAACGTGAAGCTGTTTAAAAGTAGAGTTTATTAAGACACAATCACAACAATCCAGTTGGCACAAAGACAGCTCCTCCAGTACCACATTTCTTGTGAACAGAAATGCAGTCCCCCACTATGGTTCAGGAAGAGGGGACAGTCTGGCTGGTGTGGCTCAGTGGTTGAGCATCGACCCATGCACCAAGAGGTCACCGGTCAGGACACGTGCCCAGGTTGTGGGCCCAATCCCCAGTGGGGGGCATGCAGGAGGCAGCCAGTCGATGTTCTTTCTCATCGATGTTTCTATCTCTCTCTCTCTCATTTCCTCTCTCTGTAAAATCAATAAAGGGAAAAAAAATTTTTTTTTTATAAAGAAGAGGGGACAGACCAAGCAGGGCCCCAGAAACCCATGGGGGCGCATCCCACGTGTGTGTGCCCTTTGTATAGAACATCTCTGGAAAATGTGACTTCAGGCTGGGGACACCCACATTCTCAGAGCCCTGCACTTCCAGCACCGGCAGGCTTTTAGTTACAGGACACCAAGGAGAGAACCGCAGAGGTGCAGTGAGATGCAGAGGCCGAGTCACAGCTGGTTCACCTTCCAGCTAGATGGCTCCCCTGAACCCCAGCCTCCCAGAGGCCGAGTGCCACATGTGTGCCTCGGGAGAGTAGGTGACTCGAAGCTGTGGTCCTTTGGGAGCCCGTGACTGAGTCACACATGCTAAGGAGTAGCCATACTGAGAGCAGCAAGCTAGGACACACGTGTCTGCAGGACCATTAAACGGGAAAGGGGAGGGTACCGAGCAGTGGCTGTGCTCAGTGCTCACACCGGGAAGTACGCGTTCAGAGTTCAGAAGTGAATTTGAAGCAATCCACAGATGGTTATATTTCTTATCTTCTTTCTCCATAAAGTTGTTTGTGTTCATAATAATCTAGATCAGAGGCCCAACTAGTAGATATTTTAGGCTTTGGGGATGATACAGCCTCTGTCATAGCCACTTAGCTGTCCCATTGTAGGGTGAAGGCTACCAGAAACAGTGTGTAAAGAAACGGACATGCTGTGTTTCAGAAGAACTTTATAAAAACAGGCAGCCAGCCAGATTTAGCCCACAGGCCCTAGTTTGCCACCCCCTGACCTAAAAAATAGTGCACACTTGGACTCAGCACAGTATGTTCACAAGAAAGTAGACACAGGCATGCTAAAAGGCCACTCTCTGCAGCTGCATTGCACGCTTGCTCTTTGGCTGTTCAGGCTTGTCCGTTCAGGGTTTTGTGGGAAGTAAATGGCACCCAGAACGGGGCTTAGCACGTGGTTGGCACTGAAGAAGCACCCACTGCATAATTGGCACACACCTCTAAGGTTTTGTGAGGGGAATCCACCGCGTTGGGACCGCCCTTGCCACACAAACGTTCTCTTGTACTCTGACTTTGAAACACCTGGTGTTTTGAACCTTGACAGGAGGTGTCCCTGCAGGATGTCCGGAAAGAAATCAACTTCTGTCACAAGGTGAAGCTGCCCATCGTCGGGGTGGTGGAGAACATGAGCGGCTTCACCTGCCCCAAGTGCAAGGTGAGCGTGCTGTGTGGCCAGCCCCTTCCCGTGGGCTCCGTGAAACCAGTCCTGCTTCCCCCTTGCTTCCAGAAGTGGGGTCACAATTAAAGTTCTCCACTGCTGATTTCATGAAAAGTCTTTTGGTAGTTCATGTTTCACACTCAAAATAGACGTTTTCTCAAAGTTTCTTTAAAATGTGGTCCAGTCTTATGATTCTGAAAAAAAGTCACGAATCTTCCCCTGTTTAATTTGCCTCACAGAAAGAGTCTCAGATATTCCCGCCAACGACTGGGGGCGCGGAGGCCATGTGCCAGGATCTCAAGATACCTCTCCTCGGCAAAGTGCCTCTGGACCCACATATAGGTGGGTGAGTCCGAATGCCCCAATTCCGTCGCTGAGTGGGGCCTTCCCAAATTGGGGCATTGGCCCCAAACCCACCTCCAGGAGCTCCCCCTCCAGCCGAGAGAAGCAGTGAACGTTCAGGTAGTTGGGGCTGGAAGAGTGGAGTAGAGACTGGTCAGGGAGATGCCAGGGTACAGGGAGGGCACTAGGAAAGGAACAGAATGACCCTCGGGATTGTTTTGGTGCCTGTGCTTCCAGACCTCATCCTGCTGCTGTTCCATGGGAGCTGCCCCTCTGCTACCCCCTCACCCTGCGCTCCTTCCCTTGCGGGGTTTCCCTGTCCCACAGGGCAGTGCACTAGGGCAGACGAGGAAATGACATGCTGTTGACATGCTACAGTTGGCCTCACCAGGGTCCACTAAGGTTGGGGAGTATCTGTGGGTAGTGGAAGCACTGATCCTGCTTCTCCAGTGGTGCTCAGCATCTGGGGAGCAGGGGCGGAGAAGCTGACCACAGGCGCCTACCCAGCAGTGGGAGTGGGCAGACAGATGGAGGAGAACACCTCATGCTCGCTGGGGCAGGCCCTCTGCATCTCTCACCTGGGACTGGGTTGACACGTGGTCGACACGTGGTCCTAGAGACAACCTGCGTGTCCGTAGGAGGGCACTGGAGTGGGCAGTCTGGTGACAGAGTAGCAGATGGGTTGATACCGATGTGGAGTGACCTCCAAGGTGAAATGATACATGGAAAAAGCAGTGGGCAGAACATGTGTATCTCATGCTCCCATTCATTCTTCTGTTATTTTTTAAGTATATGGGTGTGTATGTGCATGTATATGCTGCATTGATGTGCACATACTATTTCTGGCAAGACACCTGAGACACTGGCACTCTTTTGGACTCACCTTTTATGGTACAATATTTTGTACCCCATACTTTTTTATCATGTGCATTCATTACTTTTTTATTCAAAAGAACTAATTAATCTTTTAAATTGCAGGTTCTTGGGCCCAGCAGGAGCTGCTGATTGTCCTTTGTGGAGCCCTGGAACCTGCATTTGCCATACACCACCCAGATGATATGTAGTCACACACTAAACACCCTTGGCCAGGCGAGGGTCCGAGCCATGTTGAAATGCTAGCCAGGGTGGGTCCCTGCTGGATGGAGGGGAGGCAGGTGAGGTCCTTTGAGACCCCCGACATTCTTTCTTGGCTTCATTCTTCATTATGAATGTGGTGGGTTCAAGAGCTTCTTTTTTAAAAATGTGTTTTTATTAACTTTAGAGAGAGAGGAAAGGAGAGGGGGAGAGAGAGAGAAACATCAATGTGAGAGAGAAACATTGATCAGCTGCCTCCTGCACGCCCCCTACTGGGGATCGAGCCTGCAACTCATGCATGTGCCCTGACGGAATCAAACCGGTGACCTCTTGGTACACGGGTTGACGCTCAGTCCACTGAGCCACACCAGCCAGGCACAAGATCTTCTTACTGTCACAGGCACAGAAAGAGCCCCAAGGTCATGGTGCCTCTGTTTCCTTTAGGGGTTTAATTTTCTTTCATGTGTTTCTTTAAGGTAAGAGTTGTGACGAAGGACGGTCTTTTTTGATTGACGCGCCGGATTCACCAGCTACATTAGCCTACAGAAGTATAATTCAAAGTAAGTGTTTCTGTGAGTCTTGTGGAGCCAGGAAGTGACATTAGTGAGCAAAGTGGGCTAGGTGTGACGAGACCCCACTTAAGATCATAAATGGCCACTGCCACGAAGCCTTGGCTGGGGTCAGTTGGGATGGTGGGTCTGGGATGACCTGGAGAGTGTTGCCCTCAGCCCAGGAGGCTGGGAGTCTACGAGAAGTCTTTCAGTATGTCAGTAATATGAACTAAGTCAGAATTTAAAAGACACAGTGAGGGTGAGTTTTATGGCATAGGAAATATATCTCAGTAAAGCTGTCAAAAGAAAATTAGTAAAAAAAACAAAAACCAAAGCCTAGTGAGCCAAACGGAACCCACGTGCAGGCCTCCTTCCATGACGGGCAGCCGGCAGGGCCTGGGGGTGCAGCGGCATCCGTGTCGAGGCTTTCCAGTCTGGTTTGCGCTGCTGCTTTCTCCTAGTCAGATGGTGTCCAGGGTAAATGACATCATTCCCAGGCTTCTTGATCTGAAGAATGGACCAAGGAAAGGCCTCCAGCTGGGGGTTATAACCATGGCTGGGCAGTGTGTGGTATTCAGGTCACTTTGAAGATTCAGGGCGTCAACAGAAAGGGGGCTTTTTAAGGGCATTCCGCCACCTGGGGATTCCACCCCAGTCTAGCAGCGCCCTGGCCAGCACAGGGCGGGGCTGTGGGACTGAGGAGCCAGCAGTATTCCTCTGCCTGCTGCCTTGTTTTCCAGGAATCCAAGAGTTCTGTCTCCAGAAGAAGAGAGAACCTCATTAGTTCCTGAAACACGGGAACATGGACGCCAGCAGCACGGCCTGAGCAGCTGGGCACAAGGTGGGGTCGGGGGCAGAGAGGGACCAGACTCTGGTGTGGTGTGAAGTCACTTTGCAGAGACACTTTAATCATCTGATGTTTGTACAGTTTTCTTTAGAACATATGTAAAGGGCGTTCTTTACAAATGTGCCATTTAAAAAATAAAACGTCTCCTCAAACCTTCCCAAGGCCTGCTTTGCTGAAAACCAGCGGCTTGTAGGTCATGGAGTTCCCTGCTGGAAGCTCGTTGGATTACGGAACCTCTCATTTCAGCTCCTGCTGCCTCTGAAGAGAAGCCTGCAAAGGGAAGAAAGGGGTGGGCATGCTTTCAGCGCAGAAGGCACAGGCACGGTTTTAAATAGCAGAGTCCACAAACAGGAAAAATGAATGACAGGATCGACAGAGCCCAAGCTGGGGCTTGTTCTGAGGTCAGCACACGGTGCAGCTGGATGCAGTCGGAACACCCCCGAGAAGCCCTGAGATCACCCATGAAACAGCCGTGGGTGGCTGGCTGTCCTGTGTAGTCGTGTCACACTGTACCCAGTAACTCCCAGTGCCATGCAAGACATTTTACAGGGAAGACAGGTGAGCTCTAGGATTGTCTGCATTGCTGCGAGAGGCTCGCTCTGTGTGCGGTGCACAGGAACTGAGAGCTGAGGGAAGAGTACATTTCTGTTTTCCATCTTACTCCAGGCATGAGTGGAAGGGTGGGCAAATCCCCTTGTTCTTTCCCTCCCGTTCTCTCATTTCCCTCCCTGATCCCCTTATGCCTGCACGTATGGTCAAATTTGCACATGTCCAGTATGAGAAAGGTAGGACCCCTGTAAAGGGCAATGAGGTCATAAAGCTCTGGGGATGCCCAGTGCACAAGCTGGTTCCTGCCTGGCTATGCACCTGGCCACTCAAGGGCACTTGGGGAATCCTGCCCAGGCCACGGGCACCGCTGAGCCCAGAGGAGCTGCACTTCTCACGAGCCCCCAGCCCCACACCGTCCAGCTCCCTGCCCTGGTCCCGCCTCTCACCTAACACTTGTGGATCTCCAGCCCCTCGAGGCCAGGCTTCTGGAAGTCACTCTGGCAGACCTGCAAGGGGAAAGTCAACCATGGCTTTCCGTCCCCACCTCTGCCTGATTCTAATTCAAGGCCAGAGCAAACCTACCGTGTACCAAGAACATAAAGTAGCATTATAAAAATTTAATATGGGCCCTGGCCATTTTTGCTCAGTGGTTAGAGCATCAGCCCGAGGACCAAAGAGTCGTGGGTTCGATTCTGGTCAAGGGCACGTACCTCAGTTGCTGTTCATCCCCGATCCTGGTCGGGGTCGTGTGGGAGGCAACCAGTTGATGTGTCGTTCTCACATCAATGTTTCTCTCTCTCCCTCTCTCTCTCTCCCCCTACTCTATCTGAGATAAATGGAAAAATATCCTCGGGTGAGGATTAAAAAAACAAAAACTTAAAAAAAAATTTTAATGTGGTTCAAACCACTTCAGGATGAGCCTGGTAAAATTTAAAAGATCACTTCTAGAAATACATATGAGGTTAAAAAAAAACATGTGCTTCTCAATTCTGTAGTTTTAAAAATCACTTAAAACTAACAATGATCATCACAGAAGGATAAGTGCTGTATGATTCCGCCTATGTGGGGTCTCTGAAGTTGCCATATTCGTGGGAACAGAAAGAACTGGTTTCCGGGGCTGGGGTCAGGCAGTTACTGTTCAGTGTGTACAGAGCTTCAGTTTGGGAAGACGGAAGAGTCCTGGATGGCGGCTGCAGATGGGTGGTTACACAGCAATATGCATGTACCAGGTGACACTGAACTGTGCACTAAACATAGTAAAATGGTAAACTAAAATTTTTTATATATTTTTCATTGAATTTTGTAGAGAGAGAGGAAGGGAGACAGAAAAATCAATATGAGAGATACATCGATCGGCTGCCTCCTGCACCCTCCCCACGGGGATCCAGCCTGCAACCCGGCATGCCCTGACCAGGAATCGAACCGAGACCTCTCAGTCCACGGGATGATGCTCAATCCACTGAGCCACACCGGCCCAGCTAAAATGGTAAATTTTATGTTGTGTACATTTCACCATAATTTTAAAATCTAACGGCAGCCCGGCTGATAAGGAAAACATTAAAAACTGCAGTTGCCAACAGGCCTCCTCTACTTGACCTTCTGGAGAGCAGGGGTCCAGGAGTCAGATTTCAGTAGCTCACCGTCTGGAACACCGTCTGGGACAGAAAACTGGCTGTGACTTTGCTGATGTCACCCTCGCCTCCCATCTTACAAAGGATGTAGCCATACAGGTTAGCGGCCTGGAGGGAAATCCCAGCTATCACGAGGGCCTGGTTCAGACAAAGCAATGGTTAAGTTTTCTGAGCATATATTGAAATATTCCTCCCAAACCAAGTAGCGGTGGCTCAGGCCTACACCTAAAGTGACAGCCAACATTTACTGAGCACTTACAAATGCTCTTGGACACCTTTTAATCATCAACAATCCAAGAAGTTGGTGCCATTATCATCCCAGAGAAACTGAAGTTGCCCAAAGTCCGAGAGCTGATGCATGGCCAGGATCCAAACTCCAGAGTCCACACCTGGAATCACGCTGCTTATGCTGTCTACGGATATTTTGTTTTCTCAATAAATGAACCAGGTCATGGCAACAAAATACAGTAGCTCTGAAATAGAACTTCAGAACGCTGAGGCTAACTTATTCCTACCTAGGAAGGGTTCCCTGTCCAAGGTAGGATGCCATATGCTTTTTCCTCTATTAGCGGCAGCATTCATATGTGCCGAAGGTGCAGACAACTGAAGTGGCCATCAGTGGATGAAAGGATAAGTAAAATGTGGCCTGCCCATACAGCGGAATATTATTCAGCCATGAAAAGGAAAGAAGATTTGATACACTCTACAACATGGATGAACCCTGAAAATGCTACGTTAAGTGAAAGTAGTCAGTCACAAAAGACCACGTATTGTATAATTCCACTTATAGGAAATGTCCAGAATAGGGAAATCTATAGAAACAGAAAGATGAGTGGGTGTCGGGCTGGATAAACGGGCGTGGGGGAGGTGGTGATGGCTGAAGGCCACAGGGTGTCTTTGGGGGTGATGAAAATATGCTGAAATTGATTGTGGTGATGGTTGCACAACTGAATATACTAGAAGCCATTGAATTATACACATTAAATGGGTGAATTATATGTATGTGAATTATCTCAATGCAGCTATTCCAATAAATCTATCAACAATAAATAACCATCCTCTGGGACCCCTGGTTCTGTACAGATGTCTTCCAAGCAACGTCCGAATCAAGGTGTTGCCTTACCAGCCACTTTAGCTTCAAGGAGAATAAGGTGCTAAAGAAGAACACAATCCAAATCATCGGGCAAATGATGAGGCCGAGCCAGAAGATTCGGGCTTCAGCCTCTGTGGCGGCGACGTTATCTGGAGAGACCTGTGTGGGAAAGTGATTCATGCTAGCACCTTCATTGATGTTCCGTGTGCTTCTGTTACGTGCCAGCGTGCCAGCCGAAGTGAGCTTTGTGTAGGGCGGGTACCAGAGCTGCACAGAGCCCAGAGGAACCCACAGAAACTTCCCACAGCCATTTTCCCTGTTCTGGTTTGACTTGTCCCGGAGAGTACCTTTCTGGCTTCAAAGACCCAGTGGCTCCTCCCGTCTTCATCCACCTGGTTCCACCAGCGGAGGCCCACCATGAGCCTCCCAGTGACGTTCTGAGGGAAAGGGACAAAGTGACTCTCAGCACGCCACAGGGAAAGGGGAGGTCCTCACCTGTTTATCGGTGAATAAAATAAAAGTTAAACTTGTACAGGAAGCAGAGAAGAGGGCACTTGAACTGTGGTGGTTTCTCAGTCAGTTTTCGAGGCTTCTAATTTTTTTTTATAATTATAAGTTTTTTTATTTTTTTCCTTTATTGATTTTAGAGAGAGAGGAAGGGAGAGGGAGAGAGAGATAGAAACATCGATGAGAGGGAACATCGATTGGCCGCCTCCTGCATGCCCCCCACTGGGGATCGGGTCTACAAGCTGGGCATGTGCCCTGACCGGGAACCGAACTGGCGACCTCTTGGTGCATGAGTCGACACTCAACCACTGAGCCACACCGGCCGGGCAAGGCTTCTAATTTTTATTAAGCTTACCTTAAAAAATGACAGACTCCCCAAATATATATAATCATATTATATAGAACATTTAAATGTTTATATGTTATATGTAAATTTACCAAAAATCGAAAGCCATATGCAGCTGTCATCCTCACAGGACACCTATCTGTAACCATGACAGTTGACCTCCTGAAGCCATTTATTCAACACTAAACAATGTACTTTTTCCACTAATTTTAAGTGTCTCTGTCTGCTATTCTTAAGTCTGGAGCAGCAGTGTCAACCAGAGTGCCTCTTGGCTCAGATCAGCCACGTGCATCAGGACAGTCACCACTGGGAAGCGCGGCCCGCGCGTTTCGGGAGCAATGGTATCACCGGGGGCGGGGGGGGGGGGCTTACCTTCACAGACCAGAAGTCAAAGGACAGAAGGAGAAGCACGGTGACGAAACAGCCCACAAAGCTTCTGCTGAACCAGTCACAGCACACGTAGGTGACGATGGCACTCACTCGGAAGAACAGGTGGAAAAAGGTGGCCAAGGGGTGCCTAGGAAAGAACCCAGAAGGCCTCCTCACTCCGTGGCTTCTGACTTGCCACATTCTCCCTAGCGCGTTTCAAGCTCAACTCAACCAGGCGGCAGCCCCAAGGACATCACTAGATTAGAAGGTCCACAACAATCATTATTACTCTAGCCTTTTGTTTCTCCCTCTCGAAGAAACCTGTACTTTCCCCTAATTTGATTCCAAATACCACTTGTACACTTTGAAACTGGGTCATCTTTGAAGTGAAATGTGACAGTGATCACTCACTGCCTTCCCACCTAGCAGCGATACTGACTAGTTCCCTAAAGGTAAAGGTTGGGTTATTACCCAGCAAGGGAGCAGAGTCCACGTGCAGCCCACGGGTGCTGTCGCGTGTCATCGGGGAATGCATGTTCCTGGACAGAGGGAAATGAGAACGAGGTGCCAATGACAGGTCTAACTCGTAGTTGCTCACAATGAGTAGTACTTGAATGTTGAAATTTAACCTAGGAGGAGATGGTTTTTGTTCACTGGTCCTATTGGCTCAAAAGAAGACCCAGACCAAGGGGACTGTGCTCATCCTACTTGAACTGCTTTAAAAATGAGTCTGAAAGATGAGAGACCCAAGGGTAATCAATCATGAGGGATACCCATTTGTCTGGAGCAGATAGATAACAAATGTCTGTAGGCATCAGGCGGGTGACAGCCGTGGGTGACACGGACCAGGTAGAAGACACTCATGGCTTTCTATTTCTTTTTTAGGAATCCATTTTTGATAGAGCACAAGTAGAGAGAACACTCAACCAAGATCAAGAGAGCAACATTGCAGCCTGGCCGGGTAGCTCAGTTGGTTAGAGTGTCATCCCAATACGCCAAGGTTGCGGGTTCATTCCCCAGTCAGGGCACATACAAGAAGCAACCAATGAATAAATAATTAAGTGGAACAACAAATCATTGTTTCTCTCTCTCGCTCACTCTAAAAAAAAAACAAAAAAGCAACAGTGCACCCTGATGATGGTGGTGGCAAAGCACCACCCATCGCTAGGGAGGGAGGGTGGGAGGGAGAGAAAGAAGGGGCAGGCCTCCCTCCAGAGCAAGTGACTATACTCTGCACACCTGCCCTAGTACTGCCAGATCCAATATTTCACAAGAAGCTAGAAATCCAGAGTTGTGATGGCAAACAGGATTTTGAAATGATGGCTACTAATTATGTTAATAAATGAATGCAGGCTGTGTGTCACCCTAGCCCGCCAGCCACCAGGTTGCAACATCTGAGATGACAAAGAGGCGGCCAGCAGACCTGCAGGGGGATGAGCTTGCTGGGTCTTCCCAAAAAGAAGTGTGGTCAGAATAGGCAAACAAGGGGCTCCTATGGAATTGTGCAGTTTCAAACTCCCAAGGGAACGTGAACTAAGATTCAGAAGCAGAATGTGTATGACTTCTGCATGTACTCCTGATGTTCAAAAGGAAGTTCCAAAGGAAGAAGGGGGCCACGCCCAAACACCAGCTGTGCGCCAGAATGCTTCTCCTCCGTGCCTTTCCCACACTGAGCTCTCCTGGCAGCCTGGGTGGAAAGCCAGCCTGGGGAAAGTACCTGGCATTTAAGAATTAGATGTGATGCCCCGGCTGGTTGGCTCAGTTGGTTGGAGCATCTTCCCCAAAAGGTTGGGGGTTTGATCTCCAGATGGGGTGTGTACAGGAGGCAACTGATGTTTCTTTCTCTCCTTTCCTCTCTCTAAAATCAACCAATATATAAAAATATATCCTCGGGTGAGGATTTTTAAAAGAATTAGCCACGATCACACAGAACATCTTCCAAATCTGGGCTCTTCCAGAGAGCAAGACTCTTGGGAATCTCGTATACCCTTTTCTGCCTTAAATGTTGAGGATTTTCAACAAACTGTCTCAATACAATTTCACCCCTTCATGCTGAAGATAATGAATCTTGCCGTAACTGAAAGTTCTTCGAAGGCAGAAACCATGTTTTAGATCAGTTTATATCCCCAACAGTACATGACATTTACAATTCTCAGCAAATATTTGTTGTGTCGAAACTTGTAATCGAGGCTTTCAAGGATCACTGGGACATCTCTCCTTTTTGTGGCACAATATAGACTTAAAGGATGTAAGAGAGACCCAAGTGTGCAGTGATCCAGGATAAAACCTAGAAGTTGATGTATTGGAATAAATCCCCTGCCCACCACTTCTTTTTCTTTCTTTTTTTGGTGGGGGCTGTGGTTTCCTGAAATAAAACACAGAAAAAATTCCAATTGTTGGAAAGTTCTGCTTAGTTGGGACGTATTATTATCATCTAATCAAGTTAATATTATTCACACAGAGCCCAAAGCAAGTAGAAAATGATGCCTTGTTGCACTCTCCAATATTGCTTTAATCCTGTTTTATGAAGGTTGCTCTCTGGGCAACCCTCCAAAGCCTCATGCAATCTCTCTTGGAGTTTGCCCAGCCTCTGCCCCCAGCTAACACTAATGTGGCTGAAGACCACTTTTCTAGTTTGGAGAGTTTTGAAGGCCATAGCTTAAGCCTGTCCACTCTTCCCTGCCATGGGGTCCAGCGTTCTCTCCTGCCACCTCTGCAGCAGAACAAACACACACCAAGTCTCCGCCACCTCAATGCCACTGGCTTCCAGCTCCTCCCTCCCGGGCACCCACGTGGTTCCCCCTTGAGAGGTGCCCAGCTGCCAGGGTTCCAGTCCTGGTCCAACCTCTGAGTGGCACCATGGCCTTCCCCAAGCGACGTAACCTCTCAGCCGCAGTGTTGGCTTCTGTGCAATGGGAATGCCAACAGCAGCTACCTCCTAGGACACTGAAAAGGTGGAGCGCAGCTAGCACGTGTGAAGTGCTTGACACTCAGCCCTCAGAGTCACTCGAAACCGTTCCACCTCAAAGAGCCCGCTGGAAAATTCCCCCTCTGACCACAACTTTCCCTCTCTCACTCCCCGGGGGCAGACTTTTCTTCTCAGGGATCCCCCAAGACTCCAGATTCCAGATTTCCCATCCCCGATGCTTTCATTGAAGAACTTGAAGAACGACCTTCATTCCTCAGCTCTACCCTGGAGCACTCCCCCCCCCCCCGGGATCCGACACCCCCACCTGGCCTGGTAGAAGCGGGTCGCCTCCAGCAGAGGAGATGGAAAGAATGACAGGTGGTGAAGGGGGAAATGAGACAACTCAATCAAAGTGTTGTCAAGGTGGGAAGAGCCTCAACGGGCTTTTAAGTTTAAATCCGTTTTCAGAGTTCTGGGTCCCAGGACGCCCACTGTCTTCCTCCTTAGGACACACGGGAGGTTCTCCACCCGGAATGTGCGTGGATGTGTCCCGAGGCCTTCAAACGTGCACTCGTGTCCTGATACGTGGGGCCAGATGAGAAGCGGGGCCCAGGCGTGAATTTCCCCAAGGAAAAAGCACTGCTCTGTGCTGGATTGACGAACTCCGGCCCAACCGCCACATCTGGCTCACTTCCTGTTTCTGTAAATAAAGTTTTATTGGACTGCAGCCACGCTCACTCACTCGCTGGCCTGCACAGCTGAAAATGTTTACCCAGAAAGGGTGCCAACTCCTGCTCCAAACCGGCAGGAACAACTTGTTGATGGAATTAGGCTCCACTCAAAACAAACCAAAAATGAAACAAACTGCTACTATCGGCACCTTTCCCCCTAAAAAATCTGTTTTCAAAAGTGGCAGCGTGGGAGCCGCCTGACTAGCAGAAGCAATGATCACGCTGGAAGTCAGAGCAGTGTTATCTGGGGCTGGTTGAAGGGGCAGTGACCGGGGACGCGTGCCAGGAGCCATCTGGGTGCTGGAGCTGTTCCATATCTTGATCTCATGTGTACACATGTATAAAAATTCATCAAACTGTACTCCTGAGATTAGTGTACTTGACTGTATGTACACTACACCTCAATAAAAAAAATGATTCTGATTGAAGCCACTAGCCAAAGAAAAATCTTTGCAAGTCACCCTAAAAACTCTACACGTGAGACAATCTAGCCATTGCCCTCCTCAGCATTTACCCAGATAAGTTGCAAGCTTATGTCTGCACACAGATGTTTATAGCACCTTTATTCATAATTGCCCAAGATAGGAAGTAGCTGAGATGCCCTTCAAGAGGTGAATGGATAAACTGTAGTACATCTACACAGTGGAATATTATTCAGCCCTAAAAAGAAATGAGCTACCAAGCCATGAGAAGACATGGAGGAACCTTAAATGTATAGGACTAAGTGAAAGAAAGCAATCAAAAGGGCTACGTACTGTATGTACCAACTATCTGACATTCTGGAAATGACTAAACTATTTGGAAGAAGGGAGGATGACTAGGTGTGATACAGAGGACGTTCAGGGCAGGGAAACCAGTCTGTATGATATTGTCATAGTGGGCACCTGTTATTACACATTGGTACAATACCGAGAGTAAACCCTGATGTAAACTATGGACTTGAGTTAATAATAATAATACATTGATTCGTCAACTGTAACAAAGTATGACACTAAGGCAGATAATAAGGGGAAATTTGGGGTGGGGAGGGACTTATAGGAACTGTGTTTTTGCTCATTGTTTCTGTAAAGCTAAAACCACTAAAAAATGGATATGGGTCAGTACAGAGGTGTTCTGTCTACACAGTACATAGGGTACATCGGGGAAGATGACATCCCCTAGGCACACATAGCCCTGTCCCACAAACTTCTAAGGCAGGTTTCAGTGGTGGTGGGAGGGAGGGGGTCGATTTAATCCTAAATTCAGCAGTGATCAAATAGTATGTTTAAATTTCGCCCTTTATTTAATTGTTGAACAGATGAGTAAACTGCACTCAATTTGAAAGCTGTACTCTGACTTTTAAGACGTCTCCCGCTTGCATTCCACATAAAACGTCCTATTTTAAATTCTCCACCATCTTTCAGACACTCTGGAAACTTTCTGCTTTTCCCCGTGGCAAAGGTCTGAGGAAAGCCAGAGTCCTTCCTCCTAGGTTTACTTCACCGCTACAAAAACAGCATCTGCGATGAGGTCTAGAAAATGCTTCAGAATAATTCGGGGGCGAGGCGTGGATGGGTGGGTCTGGAACAGGCCGGTCATGTGCAGATCACGACTGAAGTCTTGCAATGAACCATGTTCATTGTTCTCTGTACTTTTATGTAAATTTGAATTAAGTAGAAAAATCAAGAAACCATCAGAGGCAGTCTCAACTTTGCATTGAGGCAAGATACCTTTCAGAAAAGACCAAGCCCGTGGGTTGATATTCTGGGGGCCGTATGTGGTAAAAAAAAAAAAAAAATTCAGACCTAAAGTTCCCCAATTGAGTGAGTGGCCATTACAGTTGGATGCATGAGGAAAATTCCAGAAAGCAGGTCCTTTTTTTCTGGACTTACCAGTCCCTCTGCCAAGAAAGGGCCACTGCTAGATGGAGTACAAATGCCTACCCAGCCCCCCACCCTGGTCCCCACCTGGACAGTGGGTACAGTGAAAGCCAGGAAGCCTCAATCCACATTCGAGCCCCATCCTTGCTGAGTACCACCCTGGACAAGCTACTAAACTGCTCAGAGCCTCAGTTTACTCATCTGTAAAATGGGAGAACATTTACTTCAGCTGTCTGAGGCTTCCAGGAGATAAAAGACTTCTGGTGCCAGACCAGACAGTGGTTGTAGCTAATAGTAATGTACTTGTCTGGCTCATTAATGGTCAAGATTTTCAAGGACAGAAGAAAGGAAGAGACTTGAGCAGTGTCACTCTTTTTGGATGTCCTCTGTCTGACATGCTTTCCCCATTGTTAAAAATGAGCAGGGTGCTGCTATTTATTTCACCAGCCCTGACACCCACGTGGAATCAGGGGCTCTTGTGCTAACAGTGGTTTGCCACCATGAAGATGTGGGCGGAAGGGGACCTCCAGGGTGAGAGGGAGACAGCCAGGCTGAGGTCTGCCCCTCATGGCCCAGCTCCCCACACACCCTGGACCGGTGGCCCCACCCCCGTCCTCCTGAGGCCACGTCTTCCTCTTCACAAGACCCCAGGTGAGTCGTATGCTCATTACGATGGATGAGCCCGCCTCTGTTCCACTTTCAAGATAAACTCAGCTCCAGGAACAAAGCAGAAAGGGACTGAAGGCTTCCACGCCCAAAAAAGCAGAGACCCGTGCAAGCCCTTCAGAAACCCCAGAGGGACTGGCTGACAGAGGATGAAGCACCTGGGTGGAATCTAACTTTTCTTCTCTAGAATGTTCCGGAAGCAGTGTTAATACTGTCGTCCTTTAGACTCTGGCTTCTTGCTTCAAACGACAGCACATCCTCCTCCTCCCCTGATGCCCGAGCCTGGGACAGGCAGCTTTGAGTCAAGGGTCAGCACGACAGAGGCTTGAGTATGGAAGTGAATACAAAACAGCCTTCCCCCTGGTCACCACTGTGATCCCTCTTGTTTCTGTTCTTTATTTCTTTTTAAAGAGATATCCCAACCTTAGAGGCTAGATGTGCTCAGCAAAATGAAAGTGAACCCCCAGAGACAAGTCAGTGGGCCCCTGGCCATGTGGGCCAGGCTGGGCCCTGCTGGAAATCCTCACCCCCTTGTCTGGGGCACCTAGCAATTCCCACCCAGGCCTCGTCCTCCTGCTGCTGCTGGACCCAAGGACCAGAGTCCTTAGCTAAAGGCCCAGAGTTTTCCGAAAACATGGGAACCCCGAAGAGCTAAAAGCAGGACTCAGACAAAACCTTGTTTTTGAGTGCATGCTCAGAGCAGCGCCATTCACAGTCACCCAAAGGCGGAGACAGCCCAGGTGTCCTTCCACCCGGGAGCGGATGAACAAGATGTAGGCCGTCCATACGATGGACTGTTATTCCGTCATAACAAGGAAGGAACTCACACCTGCTACCACGTGGACGCCCCTTGAAAACATCGAGGTAAGTGAAAGGAGCCAAACCCAAAGCACAGATATTGTGACTCCACGCAGGTACCTAGAATGGGCAAATTTATAGAGACAGGAAGTGGAATGGAGGCTCCCAGGGGCTGGGAGTGGGGAGGTTTTGCTTAAGGTAATACAGGGTTTCGGTTTGAGATGATCAAGAGTTCTGGAGACGGATGGTGGTGATGGTTACACAACAGTGTGAATGTATTTAATGACACTGAACAGTACACTTGAAAATGGTTAAAATGGTCAATTTTATGTTGTGCATATTTAACGATTAAAAAAAAAGAAAGAAAGAAAGAAAGAAAAAAGAATGAATGCATGCTCCAACATGCAGGAAGAAGCTTGAAAACATTCTGCTAATTGAAGGAAGCCAGACAAGCAGGTCACGTCTTGTATGAGTCCATCTCTATGAAACGTCCCGGGGAGGCAGGTCCACAGGGACAGGAAGCAGATTAGTGGCTGCCAGGGGCTGGAGGGATGGGAGGGGGAGAATGGGAACTGCCTGCCTCATGGCCATGGGGTTTCCTTTTGGGATGACGAACATGTCCTGGAACTGAATGGCGGTAATGGTGGCACGATACTGTGAATGTACTAAGTGCCACTGAATTGTTCACTTTAAAAAGGTGAAAATGGTCAGTTTTACATTATGTACATCTTACCACATTTTAAAAGAAATGGGGGAACAAGAGATGCTGCCTTCACCGGCCCTCCTTTAGAAAGAAGGCAGCAGAGCAGGGCTGAGGTGTGGGGGGGTCACGGACAACCTGTGTGACCTTGGGCAAGTGACTTAACCTCTGTGTGTGTGTGTGTGTCCCAGTTGCCTCATCTGTAAATGGGATGAGTCAGAGGCACTGTGGTGCACAGCCGGGGGCGCCATTCAGTCACAGCCGTGTCCCCTGGAGTAGTGAGCGCACACCGTCGAGGCCGTATACACTGGTGACAGTACGCTGGAGGGGGTTGCTGGGAAGCTTACATGAGAATAACAGTGCGTGCAAGGGCTTAGGACACTGCCTGGTGGCAGCAAGGGTTCAATTCATGCCAGCTAAGTAACGGGCGTGCTCATCCCACCGCCCTCCTTCTGTGGAAGATGGTGTTGACGTGGGAGTCACCTGGTCTCTTGTTAAAACACAGCTTCTGACTCAGGAGCTCCGGGAGGGCCTGAGAGTCCGCATTTGAATGGGCACCCAGGCGGGGCCGCTTTTGCTGGCCCAGACACCACCCTCACTAGGAGGAGCAGGGAGGAGGAAAGCTGTCGCATGCTGGAACAAGGACAGCAGTGACGAAGCGCCACAAGCTAGTGACCTAAAATAACAGAAATTTCTCACAGTTGAGGCCAGCGCTCCAAAATCACACGTCAGGCCCGGGCCAGTTTGGCCCAGCGGTTGGAGCGACCCATGTGTCTCTCTCACTCCCTCCCTCCCTTCCACTCTCTCTAAAAATCAATGGAAAAATAGTCTCGGGTGAGGATTAGCAAAAAATAAATAAATAAATAAATAAATGAATGAATGAATGAATAAATAAATAAATAAATAAATAAATAAAAATCATGTGTCAGCAGGGTTGTTCCCTCTGAGGGCTGGAGGGAACATCTGTCCCAGGCCTCTCTCCTGCCTCCTGATGGCAGCTGGCACCCTTGGCATTCCGAGCTCTGCCCCATTGTCAAGTGGCCTTCTCCATGCGTCTGTCTTCACATGGCTGCCTTTTTATAAGGACACCTGTCATAATGGATCACGGTATCCCTACTCCAGTATGACCTCATCTTAACTAATTACATCTGCAAAGACCCTATTCCAAGTAAGGTCACATTTCAAGATACCAGAGGTCAGGACGCAACATCTCTTGGTGGGAGGATACAAGTCAACCCGTAACACCTGCCTTGGGACAAAGGACCCCAACGAAAACAAGTGAGCTAAGAAAGGGGACAGAGAGCGTTCTGCAGATGAGCACATGGTGCTGGGAGAGGCGAAGCGAACTGCCCCAGGTTGGCGCAAGGACGCCGCAGGCGGGCACTGCCGGGCTCAGGCGGTGCGCTTCCGCCAGCAGCGCGTTCCGGAGGGAACCGACCCCCTGCGGAAGGGTCATCTTTTCGAGTCCACAGGAAGAATGGGCTCGCAGCTGCTCTGACGGCAGAATCAGCACCAGAACAGAAGTCTTCACTCCATCTCAGCCCAGAGTTTCCCGCAGATCAACGGAAAGAGACACGTGCTTGGTGACAACAGTGACTCCCCAAAATACGAAGGGATGATCTCAGCCCTGCTTGAGGCGCTTCCCAGCCCCCGAGCCTAAGAGCTGATGCGGGACATAAACCCAGGCGGGGGCTTCTCAACTCCATTCTCCAAAGGAGCCAGGGCTCCTTGGAGAAAAGACGATTCAGGGGCAGATGGGGAAGTGCATGTGAGGAGGCTGGGACCTCGCCCCAGCACAGGTAGCAAGGATGCTGGCAAAGACACCAGAGTCGGGCCAGAAGGACTCGGAAGCCAACTAGAAGGGGCTCCCACTGGCCAAAGGTGCAACTATTTAAGTAGCAATAAGAAGACACCTTAATCCATGAGTCATGTGGTGCTTAAACTAAAGTAAACCCTCAGTGGTCACTGGTGGGGATGCTGGGGAATGATCTCATTACTGGGGGGGGGGGGGAGGGTAAGAATAAAGCATCTATTATACCATTTCTCTATAAAGTGTATCTTGCAATGACTATATATTTGAAGAGGGAAGGTTTCTCTTTCTAGATTTCTTTGGCTCACAGGTGAAGACAGAATGATAGAATTAATGCCCCCATGACGCAACGCCTAATGTTAAAAAGTACAGCTGAGGACAACCAGGCATTAGGAGCTCCCTGATGGAAGAACACACTAAAACCACTCAGCTCAGCTGCTCCCAGCTCCTGACCTTTAGGCGCAGTGTGAGATAATAAATATCTTTGGTCATATTTGTTATGCAGCAATAGCTAACTAATACAGGTTTTAATACCAAAGACTTTTAACTCTGTGTAACCCACATTATAGTTTGTCAGGTGGTTCCCAATGGCAGGAAGGACAGAGGGATCGGGTTCCTCTAAGAATCGGGGTGATAAAATGAAGAATCCCAGGCTTAATTAAAGACAGCTGGGGGTGCGGGAGAGCGTGAGGGAGCTGCAGTTACACACACCTCTGTTAAACAGCAGACTCAGAGTTATCAACTGAGGGAGAGAAAGAGAGCAGAGCAGCTAAGGACTGGCTTTCCAGAAAGCTGGGGAGAAAGTCAGCCTGCAGGAAGGTGCTCAGAGCAGGTGGCGCCTCGGAAAGGCTGAAGACGGTAAGGAACCTAGATTCTTGTTTGTTTTCACCCTAGCTCTGAGTAGGGTGCTTTTTTTTTTTTGCACTGGAAGTAGAAAGTAGAATTCACCCATTTATGTGCTTTTGTTTCTGAAGAGCTGCTAGATTCTGCTAGAAAGTGGACAGGATTTGACGGCATCAAATATTAGCTCTGGTGTGAGCTTGGGTCTGTTACTTGGCTCTTGGGAGCTTCAGTTTCCTCATCTGCAAAAGGGAGAGAATCCTGTCTTGCATTTTTTAAAAAATGTTTTGGGAATCAGGATACATCTGCTAATGGTTGCAAATATTAATACAGTATTTATTTTCTACCTCCAAAAGCTATCACTGACCCAGTGCACCTTAAAATGTTAGCAGCTTAGAAACACAGCCTGACTTACAGATTGTTTAATGGGAGAACTGAGTCATATTAATTCATTCAGCAAATACTCATCACTACCACAGCCCGGCCTGTGGGGCCCCATTACACCGGTGTCTTCATTTTATAACAGTCCGTGACATTTTAACAAATAATTGTGCTTTCTGGTAACAAAAAGATGTTCCAAATCCAGCCAGACTGGTTTCTGCCTCAAAACTCAGAACGGACTCCTCTCGAAGGAGCTGTGGATTCTTTGGGTGGTGAAGAGACAAAGACCAACATCCGGGGCTGGCATGCAGGTGAGAGGCGGTGGAGGCAAAAAAGGTGCCACTTCTGGGCTACCTTCAGAAGTGACGGAGCTGGGAGACAAATGTTCTTTTAGAACAGGACATCATTTCTACAGTGTTTCTGCCCCAAATCATAACCTGGATCTAATCATGAGAAACATGGGACAGATGAGTTCAGGTACAAGCCTCAAAATCGCTGGCCTCTGCCCTTCGGAACTGTTCACGTGGGGAAAGATAAAGCCTGAGACCCGTTCCAGACAGACGGCATGCCGTGGGCGAGCCTTGAACCGGGGAGGAAAGGACACTGCAGTATGGATTCTGCAGTATAGATTAGATACGTTTCTCGGTTTCAATCATTGCAGTCTGCTCATATAAGGGAATGTCCATGTTCTTACAAAACACACGAAACGTTTAGGGGTGAGGGTGCAGGGTGTGCGCAGCTTACTCTCCAACACTTCAGAAAACAAATACACACACACACAACAGTGTTAGCAATTGGTGTGTCAGTTCTTTGTACGATTCTTGCAAGTTTCTGGTGAGTCTGAAATGATCTCAAAGTACAAAGGGTTGTTTTAAGCCCTTACAAGGACATTGATTCAAAATATTGTTTTCCAACTTACCATATTTTGTTGCTGTATTTTTGTTTGTTTTTCAATCCTCACCCGAGGATATTTTTTCCATTGATTTTTAGAGAGAGTGGAAGGGCGGGAGGGAGGGGGAGAGAGAGAAACATCGAAGTGAGAGAGACACACTGATTGGTTGCCCCCTGCACGTGCCCCGACTGGGGCGGGGGAATCAAACCTGCAACCCAGGCACGTGCTCTTACTGGAATCGAACCCACGACCCTTTGGTGCGCTGACCAATGCTCTAACCACTGAACCACGGCAGCCAGGCTGTTGCTGTATTTTCCTCTTTCATCTGGGGTTCCATTGGCCACCAACACTCCCGTCACACTGGAAGCTGGAAGCTTTGCAATTGCTGTGTAGGTGTGGTTACTGTTTGCAGAGGAATCTGGTCGTCCAAACAATGACTAACACTGACATGAAACGGGAGTTTAGATGGTTAAGGATATAGAATTAAATTTGTAATCAACACATAGGTGTCTTAAATTGATTTTCAAAATTGTTTAAGAAATACGTGGTTTTAATACACTGAGCTTAAAGCAGCACCACCGCATTTACTAAGCACCTACTATTGAATCAGGCTCCATGCTATATCCAGGCCAGGTGCACGAAACAACATGGACCAGGTCCTGCCCTCACGGACATCACAGTCTCCGGGGTGAGGGGGCAGAGAAGCAAACGGGCAATTTCAACTCTGTGAAAACTGTCACAAACGGGGTAAGAAGAGTCACAGTCAGAATTTTCAACATCTCACACGGCATGGCCACTGTCCAATCAGAACAGACAGTGGTGCAGGGTCCCACCAGCTGTCCATACGGTTCCAGGTGCCAGCCCTTTAGTACGAGAGTCGTGCTGGCTATTTACTGACATTTTAAGAAACCCAAGATGTGGACACAGCAGTTGGGCATCAGGCCTGGGGCTGACACGGGGCTGTGGGCTGAGAGAAGGGGCACCTGGCTCAGAGTAGGGGCTGCTTCTTAGCACTGATGAGGATTAAGATATAAAGGACATGGGGTTTCTAGGTGGGGGGAGTGATAAAAATGTTCTGGAATTGGATAGTGATGACGGTTTGTATTATCTTTTGAATATACTAAAAATCACTGAGTTGTAGACTTCAAAGGGGTGAATTTTATGGTGTGTGAATTATACCTCAATGAAAAACAAATAAATTTTTAAAGATATTTTAAGATCTAAAGGACACAGGCAGCAGAGAGCAAAGTGAATACAAAGGCTGGGAGATGAGCAAGAACACGGGGGCTCGGGGTAAGTAGCCTCAGATGGCCACGCACAGCCTGACCCCCGAGGCCGGGCCCTCGCAGACAGGCCCCTCTGTCAGCTGGCAGCAGCTTCTAGAGGTTTGGGGAGAAAACACAGCATTAGAGAGGAATTCCAAAGCCTCTCACACTCCTCGAAAGTGTAGAAATGCTATCAGTGGAGTAATATTTGCTCCTCACTGTCCTTAAGAGGTGGGGAGGGGGCTGCAAACTCAGGTGCTTACAGGGCCAAGTGGGGCTGGTACAAAAGTCAGCTAAGGCCCAGCAGTGTGGCTCAGTGGTTGAGTGTCAACCCATGCACCAGGAGGTCACCGGTTCGATTCCTGGTCAGGGCACATGCCCAGGTGGTGGGCCCGGTCCTCAGTGGGGGGCATGCAGGGGGCAGCCAATCTATGTTCTCTCTCATCGATGTTTCTATTTTTCTCTCCCTCTCCCTTCCTCTCTCTCTAAAATCAATAAAGAAAAAAATGTTAAAAAAAAAATAAGTCCACTAAGTAGGTGAGGGCTGGGGCTCACCCAGAAGGGGCAGGTCCCACAACTCAACTCAGCCCTCCCTTCCAGCTCTAACGGCTTCTCAAAAGAAGTCAGCAATCCAGATTAAAAAAAAAAAAAAGATTTCATTGCATACTACTAAGTGAAAGAAGCCAGTCTGAAAAGGCTGTATACTATATGATTCCAAATACACGACACTCTGGACTAGACGGTGGAGACAGCGGATCAGTGCTTGCCAGGGGTGAGGAATGGGGGCCGAGTGAACTGGCGGAGCGAACTGGCGGAGCACAGAGGAGCTGGGGACAGTGGAAACGGTCTGTTTTACTGTGATGGCAATGCATCAGCATATTTGTCTAAATGCACAGGATGTGCACCGCGAAGAGGAACCCTCACGTAGGCTGTGGTTGGAGATGAGGCAGTGCAGCTTCACCCATTGTAGCTGATGTTTCATCTGGTGCAGATGTTGATAATGGGGGAGGCCATGTGTGTAGGGGGGCGTATATGGGAATTCTCAGTGCCTTCCCCTTAATTTTGCTGTGAACCCAAAACTACTTTAAAAAGAAAGTTGAAAAAAATAAAAAGAATACAACAAAAAATGTATTGAGGTGAAATTCACATCACATAAAAGTGACCATTTTAAAGTGAACAGTTCAGGGGCATTTAGTACTTCACAACGTTGTTCCAAAACATTTCCATCAGTCCAAAGTAAAACCCCACACCCCTCTGGCAGTTTCTCCCCAGGTTTCCCTCCCCGAGTCCCCTGCAAACCACCAGTCTGCCTCTGTCTCTGCTGTGAGTCAGATTTCTAACGTGACCCATTCCAGTTTTTAGATTTGAATTCACATTCGTTTAAAATACCTCCCTGGACGAAGAGTATATCCGAGGCTTGGAGTCAGTCAGCTGGCTGTCCTTTTGCAATTTCTATTCTAAAGTATTTTAAAATTCGGGGGAGAGATACATCTGTATTGGGATGCAGGAAAAACCGCGAGCATCCATCAGCACGATTTGTGGCTGTTTCTGAGTCATTCTGGAAGCCTCTTTGCTCCTATGATGAGTGAGGAGAGTCCTTGGCCGTGGAAAACCCAAGGCTGAGCCCCTGGGAGCATTTCCTTGGGGCTGGCAAAGGATCAGCCCCGGGCTTGTCCCTTGGATTCCAACCCGTATTTATTAACTTGGTCTTTACTAAGGAAATGTCACCGGCATCACTTACCAAATTATATAGCTAAGCCTTATATCAACACCTACCCCACCCCAATGAAAGTGAAACGTGTGTGCGCACACACACACACTCACACACACGCCAGTGAGCATTTCGTATCCAGAAAGGGACAGCCTGGAAAAACATGCCAAGTCCCTGGGAGCGCAGCAGAACCACACAGCAGGGGCCTTACACGCTCATCCCAACACCTGTGAGTCAGCACCTTCCCACAGAGAACCTGAAGTTCCGGCCCTTCCTTTTGTTTGAGTTCCCCTGGAAATGCTGATGGAGTTGAGATCCCCTGGGAATGCAGACCCTGAGACCTGCATCTGGGACCCCTGCCTTCCACCACCTCCCTCCAGTCTCAGAAGTCCCAGACCTGCAGCTGGCACATCTGGACAAAGGTCAACATGAACCAGGTTCCCATGTGCGTCCCTGCAATCCAGCCAGTCCAGTCCACCAGCATCTTTCACCCTTCACCCACCTCCTAACAGACCTCACTGCTTCCTCTCTTGCCCTGCAGGCCACATGGCAGTCGCAGGCAGCTTTCTCAAGTGTCAACCAGATCATACCATCTCCTGCGCATCTACAAAGACTGCTCATCAAAAGCAGACAAAATTTCAAATTCCCCATGGGCATCCTCAAAGCCCTCCACACCCTTTCCCCTAACAAATCTCCAAGTGTGTCTCTTCCTCCCACTCTCCCACTTTCCACACCCTGGCCTGGTTCTGACAATCCCTAGAATATATCTCACCTCAGGGCCTTTGCACTTGCTGTTTCCTCTGCCAGAACTCCCTTCCTGTGGATCTTTCCTATGCCTGGCTCCTCCTTCACACGTGGGAGTCCAAATGCACCTACTCAGGTCTCCTCCATGATTTAAAGAAATCCCCTGGCCCTGGACTCCTTTTTCTCACATTCCTCTTCATGGCACTCACTACTCTTTGATGTTACTTTGTTTAGGTATTTGCTTATATGCTCACTGTCTTACCCCTAATTAAAATGTCAGCTCCAGCCCTGGCCGGTTTGGCTCAGCGGTTAGAGCGTCAGCCTGCGGTCCAGAGACCTGGGTTCGGTTCCCACTAAGGGCATGTACTTCGGTTGCAGTTTGTCCCTGGCCCTGGTTGGTCGTGCGGGTGGCAGCCACTCAATGTGTCACTCTCACATCAATGTTTCTCTCTCTCTCTCTTCCTCTCTCTCCCTCCCACTCTATCTGAACAAAAAATGAAAAAAATGTCCTCGGGTGAGGATAAAAAAATAAATAAAAAATAAAATAAAAAAATGTCAGCTCCAGGCCCTGGCCGGTTTGGCTCAGCAGTTAGAGCATTGGCCTGCGGACCAGGGAGTCCCGGGTTTGGTTCCTGCTAAGGGCACGTACATACCGCGGTTGCAGTTCGTCCCCGGCCCTGGTTGGGGTTGTGTGGGTGGCAACCAATCGATGTGTCTCTCTCACATCGATGTTTCTCTCTCTCTCTTCCTCCCTCTCTCCCTCCTGCTCTATCTGAAGATAAATAAATAAATAAAATGTCAGCTCCAGGAGGGCAGGGACCTCTGTGTCCCCTAGAACAGTGTTTAGCACACAAAGGTCCTTGAATATTTTCGTTGATTTAACGAATAAATGAGTGAGCAAAAGAATAAACCAGTGGTTCTCAAAAGGAAGCTGATTTGGGGCCTCCCAGCAGTGTCTGAAAACACTTTTGGTTGTCACAACTGGGGGGCTGCCGCTAACGTCTAGTGGGTAGAGGCCAGGGATGCTGCTAAACATCTTACTGTGCACAGGACGGCCCTTGCGACAGAGGATCCAGCCCCAAAGGTCAGTAGCGCCAACCCTGGAAGACTGAATGAATGAGTTAAATCCTCCAGGTGCATGCAGGGAAGCTGTCCAATCACAAACATCAAAGAACCTGACCAATGTCCCCTTCTGGTCACCAGATTCCTTGATTTAGTGGGTCACGGTTCAGCAGAAATCTCTCTTCAGTGATTGGATTGTTGGGATGGCTTATGTGGTCAATTTCGCGTTAACAAGAAATATAAATAAGAGGAAGTTAAGCGGCTATAGATGTAAGGAGTTAATTTCAAAATATGTAATTCCGTGCCCTAATCAAAGAGAACTGAAATTTGTCTAGTTCCCTGATTTTGTGGGTTATTTTCCTTGGTAATGGTGGACCTTCCTTAAAATTAAATAATAAGCTCTTAGTGAGACCTGCTTATGTGTCATGTTTCAATATTTAAAAAAAAAGATTTTAGAGTGGGAAAGGGGCAGGGTGGCTTGTTCCCCAAAGTCACTGGGGACCCGAGAGGGCAAGGGGTCCTCACTTATTGAGGCAAACAGACTTCCTAGAATAACAACGAAGAAACCAAAATTCTTCGTCTCTTCAGTGTGTTGGAGCATGATGTCTGTGTGTGTTTGTGTGTGTCTGTGTGTGCATGCGTGTGTGTGTGTGCACGCGTGTGTGTGTGTGCGTGTGTACGTGCGTGTGTCTGTGTGTGTGAAGAGGAGTTGCAATTAGAGATGTGCCTGTGTTGATTTCTGCAAATGGGCAGCCACCAAGGCAACATCTGTACCATCACCTACCCCCCTCTCCTTCCTTGCCCCCCACGCAAACCAGCTTCCCTGGATCAATGTCACACACACAGGTGTCAGGAATTCTCTGAGTTCTTTCAAATGCACATTTAACTTTTCCAAATCTGCACCCCAGAAAGCTGGAGAATCACCTAAGTCAGGATTCTCAACCAGGGGCAACTTTGCTCCTAGGGAACACCTGGCCACGTCTGGAGTCATAATTCAGGAAAAGAGGGAGCAGCGCTACTGGCATCTAGTGGGTGGAGGCCAGGAATGCCGCTAAAGTCCTTCAGTGCACAGGACAGCCCACCACAGAGAATTATCCAGCCCCAAATACCAACAGAGCCAAGGCTGAGAAAGCCGGATCTAAATGGGGTGGGGGCCATAAGACTGAAGCCCTGGAAATGCTGTTCCGACTGCAGGGTTCATCCTGAGTGTCGCCCCCAAGCACAGTGTAATATAAGATGTGGACTTCAGAGCCAGACTCCCCACCCTGCCACTTAATGGCTGTGTGACGTCCGGCAAGTTACTCAACTCTTTCCTTCAACTTCCTTATTCTAGAAACCAATAAAAATCCTAGTCTCTACCTCATAGGTTTGTAATACAGATTAAATGAATTTTTATAAGTAAAACACCTAAAATAGTGCCTGCATGTAGTAAGTGCTAGGTAAGTGTTTGTTGTTATTGTTTTTCATTTGATACAACTTCCCCTAGAACACAGCCAACAATTTCATCTGCAGCTCATTTTGAGGAACGGCTTTTGAATCCAACATGGTAAGATAAATGGATGGTGAAAGACCACTTGAAAGACAAAGTGTTATTCTACTTGAGAGGCTAGTTAGGGATTTTTGAGGGTAGTTTCGATTTCATGCGATTTTTGCCCTGGGACCTGGTCCCCACTGACACATGACTCCCCGTGGTGTTCTTCTCACTGAGCTGAAGGAGGACCAAACCAGCCCTGACAACTGAGACCCAGATCAGGTCCAAGGAATCTGTCGGGCACGAGGAGACCATCCTACTGCGGGTGGGAACCCATGAGACCCGTGACCTTTGAGTCCCAATGAATTTTGAGAAGACAGTGCCTTGAAAGCATAAACATGACTTTCCACAGAAGGGACAGTCTTCAGCTCCAGGGACAACCCCAGTGCGATGTCCTGTTCCAGCTGAGGATACGCCTCCACCCAGCCCTGCCCACAGAGCCAGGACACAGAAGTCCCACTTATGGTCATTTAACAGGTACCATTTACGAAGCCCACATGAGGTATCAGGGGTCCCACTCGTCTTGTTACATATGTTTCTCACTTGATTTAATCCGCTTTACACAACCTTAGGATGGAACTAATATCATCACCATTTTACAAATGAAAAAATGGGGGATCCGGAAAGTTCCCGACTTGTTCAAGGTCACCGTGAACAAAGGGTCAACACCAGGCTTCCCTGGGAGTGACCGGGGTGGAACAGCCCCTGGGTTGGAGGAACTGTGAGCTGGCAAGCAGGACGTGGATCTCGGTGAACAGAATCATAGAAAAGTTTGCAGGAAATAGAGGCCGAAGCTTCTGGGCTCCAAGGTGACTCACAGCACTCTGGCCTTCACCTCTGGCAGCCCAACAGGGCCCAGGTAGGTGACAGAACACCAGGAATATGTGTGGGGGTGGTGACTGGGTCTACCAGAGAGATGCGGATGCTGTGTGGCTCTCCTGTATCCTTTCATTAGAGCTAAGTAAGAGTCCGATCACGTCAATGCCCTGCATAAATTCCAACTCTAGAACTAAACTGTCCGATATGGTAGCCACAGGTGGCTATTTCAATCAAACGGAATATCCAAATTTCTGTCCCCTGGTCACACTAGCCACAGATCAAGTGCTCAGCAGCCAACGTGGCTAGTGGCTACCATATTAGACAGCAGAGATATAGTACATTCCCATTCTCACAGAAAGTTCTAGCGGACATCACATCTCCATAACTTTGCTTATAAGCCTTTCAGAGTGTGGCCCCATCTCTGCCCAGACTACTCCCCAGAGACCCTCTCTCGGCTCTCTAAGCTCATCGTACCTCTGCGCCTTTGCATGTGACACCCTGCCCTCCTTCCCTGCTTAGCTAACTGCGACCCATCCTCAGGTCTCAGCTCAGCTGTCACTTCTTCCCCCGCCCAAGCATGTAAACACTGAGTCCTAACAGCCATGGGCAGACCTACACCCTACACCCTGGCACCAGAGGTTTTCAACTGGGGGCATTTGGCGGTGTCTGGAGACATTATTGGGGGGATGCTACAGGCATCTGGTGAGTAGAGGCCAGGGATGCCTCTACCCCATCCTACAATGCACAGGACGGCCTCACAGCGAGAAGTACCTGGCCCAGAATGTCAGCAGTGTTAAGACTGACCATCTCTGCTCTCAGCTGGGCAACTCCTTATAGGCAAGGGGATGTGTCCTTATACCACAGCTCCCCAGCCACCAGCCCAGAGTCAGGCATACAGGAGGTGGTCAATAAATGAACATACAATGAGTTTAGATGTCATACAAGATTCTTTCCCCAGGATTCCAGTTAGTTCAGTGTCTTTCCTTAAAGACAATCACTGATCATTATGGTAGGTTGAATAATGGCCCCCCTCAAATATGCAGGCCGTAATCCCTGGAACCTGTGAGCATTGCCACACATGGCCAAGGGGACTTTGCGGATGTGATTAAGGATCTTAAGATGAGGAGGTTATCCCAGATCATCCTGCTGGGCCTTAAATGCAACCACAAGTAACCCTGTAAGAGGAAGGCAGAGGGAGATTTGACACAGAGGGGAAAAAACCAACAACAACAACGGGAAAATGGAGCAGAGAAAGATTCGAAGACGCTCCACTGCTGGCCTTGGGGATGCAGGGAGGGGCCCCAAGCCAGCGAGCACCAGGACCTGGAAAAGACGAAGAACAGATTTCCCCCCAGAGCCTCCAGAGGGAGTGTGGCCCTGCTGACACATGACACCCCTTGTCCTCAGCCCAGTGAAACTGATTTCAGACCACTGGCCTCCAGAACTGTGAAAGAATACATTTCTGTTGTCTTACGTCATCAAGTTTATGGTAATTTGTTACTCTGGCCCTAGGAAACGAATGCTGTCCTATTCCACACTGAGATTTACTGGATTTGAATCAGAGAATTTAAAAGGAATGGCATGTAGGTCCCAGGTCCCCATGCCTGCTGGCTGGATGGCTGGAAAGAGAGATGGGGCAGAAGCCGGCGAGTGAGTGTGACTGAGCTATGGGTGTTTCTCGATGTGGCAGCTGCCTGGGTCATCAGCAATCATGTTTATGGGTCATTTTTCACACCTTAGTTCTGCCACTTTCTGCAGTGCTGAAGGTCTCGGGCAGGCAAGTGATTTGACCCAGGACTCCATGTCTGGCTGGCTGGAACTGAAGCAGGGATTGGAATAAAAATTCAAGCCCTGGTCCGCCTCTTCAGCCTCCTGCCAACCCCTTTCTCCCCTCCCACCACCCATGGACATAGAGGATTTTCTCTGACCTTCCAACACGGCCTTAGGTCTTTGCACCTGCTGTTCCTTCCACGTGGCACTCTTCCTCCAGGGTCTCCCATGACTGGTTGCTTCTCATCATTCAGGTCTCAGCTCAAATGTCACCTCTGCAGAGATGCCCTCCCTGACTGTGTTAAGGCAAGTGGCCTTGCCCAGTTACTTTCTCTTTCATCACCCTGTTGATTTTCTCCCAAACATCTTTGTTTACCTGTTCAATGTTAGTCCCCTCCCCCTCTCCCCCCATAGGCTCCAGGAGGGCAGGGACTTCGTCTGACCTGTCCAGGGTGTGTCCCTAGCCCATGCCTGGCACACATTGGGTGCTTAATAGTTATGAATGAATGAATGATGAATGGACGTGAATAAACGAATTTGCAGCTTTGGGGGATGCTTGACCAAAGCCAATCCAGACATACCTGATCTTGGCTTTCCGAAAGGCCAGCTCCTCTTCGTTGCCGAAGTCCAAGGACACATCCTCAGTATCATCCACCAGGGCCTGGGGTGGGGTAGGGTGGGGCACCAAGGGCTAGTGAAAGACCCGCCCGTGTTCACAGTCCTACCCCCACCCTCCAGGCAGTCTGGGCCCCTCCCTTCTCCACCCTCACGTCCTTTGCGGTCCAGCCGGGCCCAGGCCCCGGACTCGCGTATCCCTCCTCCTCCCGCTTTCTCCTAGCGCTCCCGCAGGCTCCTCCCGTCCTCACCATCCTTCCACGCCCAGCATCCCCGCGGCCCTACCTGCTTCATCCTCCCTACAGCCCACCTGGAGTCCAGAGCCCAGACCCCAGGCTCCGGTCCGCCTCTCGCCGCGAAAGAGCTGGGATGCCCCGCGGGCCACTGGCGGCGGACCCGGTGGGGTCAGAGCCTGCGGTCGCAGTGACGCCTCCGCGCAGGTCTCCTGTGGGGGCGGGGCGCGCGGGGCCCAGAGCGCAGTCGCGGGCTGGGGAGGTGGGCTCCGCGGCCCGGGAGGGGGTGGGGCCTGGAGGGACCCTGGGCCCAGGTGCTCCCTGGTGACCCGCCCAGGAGAGAAAGAGCAGGTTCTCAGAGTGGAGGGATGGAGGGAGTAAACAGAGCTGTGGCAGCGAGGGCATGATTCCGGCTCAGAGGGGGACTTGGGGGCCGTGAACAGTGATCCTGGGAGGAACACAGGGTGTGGATCAATGAATGAAGTGGATGTTCCATAAATGTCCAAAGAGCAAGTCAATGCCTGAATGAATGAATGAATGAATGAATGAATGAATGAATGAATGAATGCATGCATGCATGCATGCATGCATGCACGAACGAACGAACGAACGAATGAATGTCAGTGTTGGGCAGCCTTTGAGGGCTTGGAGAAGGTCAATGTTTCCCTAAAGTCTCTGATCCCAAGAATTTTCCAGGGTCCTTATTAAAAGCAGATTCCCACCTGGCCCTGGAGATTCAGAAGCCTGGAGTGGGGCCCTGGCAGCTGCCTTTTAACAGGTGACTCTGCTACAGCCGCAGCTTGGGAATCAGTCTGCCCACAGTGACAGCTGCATGCATCCAGGTGCCAGACACATATTGAGTACAAAGTATCTATTATTGGCAGTAATAGTAGTGTTTCTGGATGTAAAGGCCTTCCTGGGTATGTCCCAGGAAAGAAGGCTTGTCACCTGAAAGTCTTTCCTGGCCCAGGACAAGGTCACTTCCCCTCCTTTCTGCCCTCTCTCCTGACCTCCCACCCACGGTCAGAGGGCTGAGCATCTAGATGCCAACGCCCCTAGTCCTGCCCTTTGCCCTCCTGGCACAGGCGATAGGGACCTGTCTCCCATCCCTGGTGACCCAGAGAAGAGCTACTGGTCACACTCAGTCACCGCTGGCCCCAGCAGGGGTGATTGGCCTGGATGGTGCCCAGGAGGAGGAAGCAGAGCTGCCTAAGTTCTGACCCCTGCGTGGGTTCCCCTTCATTCCCTAGACTAACCCCGCAGAAGGCCTGCCGGTGTGTGTGGATGGAGGGTGCTTTCTCCTGGAGATAGAACGTCATCCTTAGAGGTCAGGGGGTCTGAGTGGGGCCTAGATGCTGTAGCTCGAACAAGCTCCCAGGTGATGACTCAGCTCTAACAAGCTCCCAGGTGACGCTGATGCTGCTGGCCTGTGGACCACCCTTTGAACTGGAAGGATTTAATCACCAAAGCCTGGTTTCCTAGAAAGGCGTGCTATCTCTTCTAAATCACTGCTAGCTCCAGGCACAAATGAGTGTCCTACTGAGAGGCTGGGCCCAGCTGCCTGGGACAGGTGGAGGTGAAAAGCCGTTGCAGAACATTTAGGGGCTTTTCCTCCTACCTTGATAATCACCAGCTGTGGGTATCTGTTACGTTGGGGCTCAGAGAGTCCCCAAGGGGGTGAAGAGGTAGGAAAGCCCCCTTGGAAGCCCCATTTGGGGACAAACTGTCATTGTCAGCCACCAGGTTGGGGGTGCCTCAAGAAACAGCCACAAGTCCTGGCATGTGGAGGTCATCCCACAAACAATGGTCATGCCACTCTCTGCAACTCCCACCCTGTCCTCATGGGGGCACAGGCTGAAGATGCAGATAGCAGGGTCAGACCTGGGAGGTCCAGTATGCACTCCCCAGGGGAGAGCACCCTCTCTGCACACACACCCAGATGGCCCTGTGGGGTCTCTGTGGAATCTGGGATGTGGGCAGAGAACCCGAGGGTTCTCCAGGGAATTTATCATTGGCTCAGAAACTGGTTGCAGTGGATTCACCTGAGGCTGCCGGTTAAAAGGCAGATTCCAGGGCCCACTCCAGGCTTCTGAATCACCAAGACCAGGGCCTGGGAATCTGCTTTTAATAAGGTGACTCTGGGGAATTCTTGGGATCAGAGCCTTTTAGGAAACTGTGACCTTCTCTCCTCACACTGGTACCACTGAAAATGGCCACTGAGATCCTGATATAAGCCACCTTCTGCTGGTCTTGGCCCAGAAGGGGTTTGGGGGAGCAGAGGAGGTCAACATATAGAGTTGGGCAGGCCTGCCCGGGAATGTGGCTTCACCACTCCCTGTCTGGGTGCCCTTGGGCATGAGATTTCACCTCTCTGACTCCAGTCTCAACATCTGTAAAATGGGGCCGTATCTACCCCCACCCAGCAGGGATTTTGCCTCAACTAGAGAAAAAATGCCTCCTCAGAGTAGGGGCTCAGAAAACAGTGGCCTTGGTGACAGTGACTTGTGATCATCAGCAGAGAGGCCTGGAGTCCTAGGAACCCCCGTGGGCCTTGCAGAACACAGGAAGTGAACCTCATGCCGGAGTCACTCCTCCCACTGAGGGCATCTGTCTTCGTGGGGGAATGGGAGCTGCACGTCCAGCTTGGTTGGCTGTTTCCTGAGCACCTGCCATGGGCCCCACACTGCATGTATCCGGGACAGATACATCTGGGACAGAGGACCGTGCGTAGCCCTTCTCCCCAGATGGGACCTGAGGCCCTGGACCAGGAGGCAGGAGCTTGGGTGTGAACTGACATGGCTGAATGCTACTTCCCAGAGCTTGGCTCGGGGTGGGGGTGGGGGGAAGGGCAAGAGATGCTAGCATGTCTGGACCATGCCCAGCTCCAAGCTATGATGTTCTGCTCTTTATCCTGTGGGAAAGGGCACTTGGCACAGAGAGTTACATAGTGATAGCAGGCAGTGTGTGTGATCAGGCCACTCCCCACCCTCAGCCTGGCACTCCCCATGGGTGGCACTCCTTAAGATCCTCCTAGTCTCTAAGATCTGCCCACCTGGCACCTGGCAATGGCCCTGCCATCCCCCCCCCCCCCGTAGGGTTGCCAGATCCAGCAAGTACAAATAGGGGAGCCCAGAGAAATCAAACTTCAGATAAACAGCAATCATTTTTAGTATAACTATGTCCCATCAATATTTGGGATATACTTATACTAAAAATAGTTGCCAATTGTTTATCTCAAATTCAGATGTACCTGCTGTCCTGTCTTTCATCTGGCAGCCCTATGACTCCAGGCCAGGGTACATCCAGGCCCACGAGGCCTGGGGCTCCCGCCCTGATATCTGGGCAGCTGCCCCTGCCTCTCTCACCCTCTGCCTCCTGCAGAAGCTGTGCCCATGTCACCATGTCCCTTCCATCTGACCAGTCCTTGTCTTTCTCCATGCTGGCACCCAGGAGGACAGAGCAGATTGCCGAGAGAAGAAGCAGATTGCCGAGAGAAGAAGTGGGGCCCTTCTGTGGGCTCCCCTCAGGGCCCCTACGTAAACCAGCCCGCCATTCTTTTACCATTGTTTCTGTAAGTGGTAACCTGTCAACTAACACGTGACTGCAGATAATCACCCTGTTTGCTTAAGAATTCTAGGACCTAACTTCAAAAGAAGCAGACTGACCTCCAGACATTCCAGCTCGGGATATCTGCTGACCTTCCACCAGTTATCTGAACAGACTGTGTCGGCTTGCACCGAGTCCCCTCCACGGAGAGCTCTCAGCCCCTCCTTTTGACTCCTCTGTTGTTGTTGTTTTCCTCCCTCCTCCCTCCTCCCTCCTCACGAAAACCCCTGCCCGTGTCCAGTTGTTAAGATGGTCTGTGACGAGAGTCGCCATCCTCTCAAGCTGCTGGCTCTTAAATAAACTTACTCTCCTTCCACCAGCTCCTGTCTCTAGATTATTGGCTTTCGAACAGCAAGCAGCTGAACCTGAGTTTGTTATCACCTGTTCACCTTGCCGAGGGCAGGTGGTACATGGGCGCGCCCTGGATTTCTACCCAGATGTTCCTCAGCTGTGCCTGGGCCTTCGTTTCCCCGTCTGTGAGATGGGGAGAGACCCGCTGCCCTGCCCACTCTGGGGTCCTTCACTCACCCGCTCACCCATCTACTGTGCGCTCACGTGGAGGCAGAGTCCCACCCTCACTGAGCTGAGATTCTAGTTAAGAGAGACTAAGAATGACCAAACCTGACAAAAAGGCAGACAGAGAGTTAGGAGAGATGTGACAGGTCTCTGAAGAACTCAAAACAGAGAGAGCAAGGGTGTAGAAACAGTGGCTGGGTGGGACATCAGGGAGGAGGTCAGGAAGAGCCGCTCAGAGCCTCTACATCTTCAGTCCTGTGAAAAATCGCTGTATGTGGTGGGGGAGCATTGATTCAGAGGAAACAGCAGGTGCAAAGGTCCTGAGGAGGGAAGGCCCTGCGTTCTGAGAAGGGTCACATCTGGCCTGCCTACAACAGCAGAGTGCATCGCAGAGCCCGCCGGGAGGGGGCAGTTGCTCCTGCCCCACAAAGCCTTATGGGCCTGAAGGGGAGTTTGGCGTCCACTTGATGGGAGAGGGAAGGTCAAAGCCACCTGAGGACAGAGACTCGGGTTTCCTGCACCCACCTCCGCACACCACCAGGAACAGCTCTGGCAGGATGGAAGGGCCCTGCAAAATCCTTGCCAGGTGGGAAAGTATGAGGGCCTGGGAAGGGTCTTGTTTGTAGGGGACCTCCTGGTCTCTGACAACCACCACCACCCATCAGCAAATGGTGTGCCGGTAAGGCCCAGCCCTTCCTATTCACCTGCGCCTGGCTCTGTCCTAGCACAAACCTGGCCACGCTATTTCTTTCGTAAGTCATCTGCCCTCTGGCCAGCTGCTCCTGGGGGTGAGGTGGGGTTCCCCGTAGGCTGAGAATGTGGAGTCTCCCACCCCGGGGATGCAGCAGAACACAGTCGGTGGGAAGATGCAAAGGGCCCAGGTTCTTCCACAAACACGGTGCAGGAAAAGCGTTGGGGAGAGGAACCTTCTGATGTACACATAACGAGATGTATCACACGCCATGAGTGGGCCTTGTTACGATACAATTTGAACAAACGTGGGAAATAAAAATATTTATGAGGGAATCAGGGAATAAACCCTGATGGGTGTTGGATAATACTGAGGATTATTACTCATTTTAAAGATAGGATCATGGTATTGTGGCTTTTAAAAATTGATACATACAGCAGGTCCTCAAAAAGCGTCGTTCCGCGCAGCGCCATTTTGTTATGACAGGGATGGGGGAGAATGGGTTCCCAGCCCAAGCCACCATCTGCGTGGGGTTTGCATTTCTCCTCATGTCTGTGTGGGTTTTCTCCAGGGACTCCGTTTCCTCCCACATCCCAGAGATGTGCACACGGGTGCATTGGCGTGTCTACGTTGTCCCAGTCTGAGCCAGTGTGGGTGTGTGTGAGTGGCCCTGCGATGGGAGGGCGTCCTGTCCAGGGTAGGTCCCTCCTTAGGCCCTGAGCTGCCGAGAGAGTCTTTGTCCCCCCATCCCCCACCCCAGGCCCTGAAGTGGAATAAGCACGTTGGAAAATCATTACTTAACTTGTTTTCATTAATCTTTTATAAGTTTATGTATAGCTCACAGGGATTTCAGGGTTTAACATTGGAAGTGTTTGGGGTCTTTACTTAGAAGATTGGTAATGTTTTTGTGACCAGAAATCTACTGTAGGAACTTAACATTTTCTATCAATTAACCTACGGGAAAATTGGTTTCGTAATGCGTGTTTCACTTAAAGTCACCGTTTCCAAGGGCCTATCGAAGATGTTAAGTGAGGACTTAAAGTAATTCGCACACCATAAAATTTACCCTTTGAAAGTGGCTTTTAATATATTCACAAAGTTGTGTAATCATCACCACTATCGAATTCCAGAAATTTTTCTTCACTCCAGAAAGAAACTCTGTGTTAATTAGCAATCACCCCTCAGGCCTTGGCAACCACTAATCTACTTTCTGTCTCTACGGATTTGCATGTGTTGGCTTTTCAGCTGGCTGCTTTCACTGAGCACAGTGTTTGCAAGGTCCATCCATGTTGTAGCGTGTGTTGGTGCTTCATTCCTTTTTATTGCAGAATAATATTCATCGTACGGATATAGCACATTTTGTTTGTCCCATTTGTCGACGAACATTTGGGTTGTTTCTACCTTTTGGCTATTCTGAATAATGCTGCTTGAACATTCCTGGGTAGCTCCCTAGGAGTGGAATTGCTTGTGGCTTTGTTTTTTAAGAGTCCATTTTTAGAGCTACCTACCAAAATATTCAGGCGAAATGAGATGCTGGGGTTTGCTTCGGAATCATACAGAAGGGAAGGTAGGAAATGCATCAATGCGAAGAGGCTGCAGGAACTGAGAATTTTGAACTGGGATGAGTACATGGGGGTTTACCATGCTGTTTACTATTGTTTAAATGTGTGCACAAATTTTTTTTAATGTTGAAGTTCTGAGCGCCTTTCTGTTTTCCTTTTGATTTTCCTCCCAGGCACTCTAGTAATAGAAATATAAGTTGAGCCTGGCCGGTGTGGCTCAGTGGTTGAGCGTCGACCCATGCACCAAGAGGTCACCGGTTCGATTCCCAGTCAGGGCACATGCCCAGGTTGTAGGCCCGATCCCCAGTGGGGGGCATGCAGGAGGCGGCCAATCGATGTTCTCTCTCATTGATGTTTCTATCTCTCTCTCCCTTCCCCTTCCTCTCTCTCTAAAATCAATAAAGAAAAAAAATATATTAAAAAAAAAAAGAAATATAATTTGAACCACACGTGTCATTGTAAATTGTCTAGTAGCCACATCTAGAAAAGTAAAAAGAAACAGGAGAAATTGATTATAATTATATTTTTCTTTAACCCAGTACATCCAAACCATGATCATTTTCTCATGTAAGCAATTTAAAAATTATGAAAAGGGTATTTAGCATCCTCTGTTTTTCACCAGGTCTTCCAACCCCGTGTGTGGTACACGGACAGCTCATCACCCCAGCTCAAGGGCTCCATCGTGACGTGGCTCCCAGGTGGGACAGCTCAGCTTTGTCTGGTGGCATTTAGTGCGCTTTTCTAAAAGCTCTTGTGACTTCTCTTTTTACTTGGTTGTTTTTATCCATCTACAGCTAGAACATAGGCCCTAAGAGGGCAGGTCTCGCTGAATGCGGTAGCCCTGTGCCTGGACCGGAGTTTCCAGCACAGAGCAGGCGGGTAAGTGGGTGAGGCTGGCCGGAGCATGCGTGGCAGCGATTCCCTCCCCATCTCACAGGTGGGGAAGTGGAGGCCAAGGCACAGCTGAGGTCCATCTGGGTAGAAGCCAGGGCTCACCCCATGTACCATCTGCCCCTAGCAAGGTGAAAGGGGGCCCTGAGGACAGCCCAAAGGAGGGCCCCACCTTCTTCTCTTGGCAACCTGCTCTGCCTTCTTGGGTACCCTGCCCTGGCTGCCAGCGTGGAGAAGGACAGGGGCCGGATCAGGTGGAAGGGACACAGTGACATGGGCACAGCTTCTGCAGGAGGCAGAGGGTGAGAGAGGCAGGGGCAGCTGTCCAGATATCAGGGCGGGAGCCCCAGGCCTCATGGGCCTGGATGTACCCTGGCCTGGAGTCATAGGGCTGCCAGATGAAAGACAGGACAGCAGATACATCTGAATTTGAGATAAACAATTGACAATTTTTAAAGTATAAGTATATCCCAAATATTGATGGGACATACTTATACTAAAAATGAGTGTTGTTTATCTGAAGTTTGATTTCTCTGGGCTCCCCTATTTGTACTTGCTGGATCTGGCAACCCTACCAGGGGGGAATGGCAGGTGCCAGGTGGGCAGATCTTAGAGATTAGGAGGATTTTAGGGAGTGCCACCCATGGGGAGTGCCAGGCTGAGGGTGCGGATTGGCTGCTGGCCTGGGAATGACAGGCCTGGGGTTGCCACTTCCAGCCTGCATCATGGGCGAGGGGGTGGGGGTGGGGTTCAGCCCAGAGCCTTTCCAGCCCAGGCCTGATCACCCACACCGCCTGCCCTCCCTGTTTAACCCTCTGTGCCAACTGCCGTTTCCCCACAGGATAAAGAGCAGAATGTCTGTGTGGCTTGGAGCCCTGACTCAGTTTCCCTGTCGGTGGCGTTCTAATGATACGAGCCCCTCCCTGGTAGGGCTGTGTGAGGATTAATGGACTGCCCTGTGTCGAGTGCCTGGCTCTGAGGAGCTGTGCTCTGACGTCCTTTCTGCAGCTGCCTCTCCTGCCCCCTCCAGGCGGCCTCTCCCAGCTGCCCCTTGCGGAGGCCTCCTTTCCTGCAGTCCCACAAGGCTCCCTGCCTGTGCTGTACGTGTGCTCCCCTTCCAGCTGCCCTTGCCCGGGGTGGGAGGCCTCCGCTAGGCCAGCTGGGCATTCCCCAGAGAGGAAATTCCAGGGGACAGAGGGGACAGCCAAGCTTTGATGTGTCCTGCCTGGTCTCCTAAGCAAACTGCCAGCCTGCCAGGCCAAAGAGGAGTCAGCAGACAGGCCAGAGTAAGCATCCTTTTTTAAAAAAATTCTCACCAGAGGATATTTTTCCATTAATTTTTTTTTTTTTTTTTTTTTTTTTGGTAGAGTGGGAGGGAGAGAGAGAGAGAGGGAGAGACACATCGATTGGTTGCCTCCCACATGACCCTGACCAGGGCCAGGCATCGAACCTGCAACTGAGGTACGTGCCCTTGACTGGGAATCAAACCCGTGACTCTTTGGTCCATGGGCCGATGCTCTAACCACTGAGCAAACCAGTCAAGGCTAAAGGAAGCATCTTGTCACTCAAGGGCTGGGGCAAGGGGCAGGAATGTCATGCCCACAGCAGAGCTGGGCCTTCTCCTCAGGAAGCTGGAAGAGTGGGCAGTGGTTCGTATTCATCTTGCAGCTCTGGCCTCTGCCTGGGGGAGCAGGAGCTGGGCCGGTCCTCTGAGAGTCCCTCCCATGGGTCCAGTACAAGGAGATCATAACGCTGGTCTCACCCCAGGAGCTGGAGGTCCAGTTGGCCTTGCCTTGCCCCACCAGAGAACGTGGCCCCACCACCATGCCGCCACTGGGCTCTGCTTGGTGGGGACCTGACAACCTGTCCCACCTTGTACCCCCCTACACACCCTCGTCGTGCTCTGCTAGCCCTGGCCAGACTGTAAGAGTTCCAGAAACTCCCAACCCCCTCCTTACCTCAGGGTTTCCTCTTCCAGGAGTGCCCTTCCCCTCCAGATTTTCTTAGGATTGAAAATACGAGGTCTCCCTTCCCTGATTTCCAGCTCACGTCCCAACCTATCCCTCAGTTCCTCTCTAGGGTCTGGGATCTAGACGTGTTCTGTCCTCTTTCTTGCACTTTCTCTGATCTCTGATTATCTTGGTTTCTTAGTTTAGCAATCTTGCTCCTCCCCATCCCCTCACTAGGGCAGTATTTTCGTAAGAGCAGGTGCCCCTTCTGTCCAGCAAGCACAGTGCCAGGCACACCATGGGCACCGGACAAGTGCCTGGCGAGCGAGTGAATGAAGAGGTGACGAGTTCTGGGCGACGAGCGAGCAGTGACGTGCTGCCCGGTGCACGGGTGAGGACTTTGCAGGGCAGGGCAGACAGAGGCCCGGACACCCACCCAGGGTCTGGTCTGGAGCCAGGTTTTCCTAAGACATGCACATCCCAGACACAGACTGGATGGGACAGGCAGTGGTGGCCAGTGGCCCAGGCCCCGGCGTGGAAGCCCTGGCCTGCCCTGGCCTCACGAGGAGGAGCCCAGCCTCTTCTGGCTGCTGGCCAGGCAGGGCTGAAAGCCAGCGGGCGGGAAGTCGCCACTTACGGGAAATGCTTGACTGAGGAGAAAGGGTGGCTGTTTGTTTCGTCTCACACTGGCCCCTGTCCAGGCGGATAAGGAGTTCTGTGCAACCACATCAACTCAAGCTTGGCTCCTCCCAGGAGCTGGCCGAGAGAGTGTGCCTTAGGAGAAGATCGAGGGCCACTCATCCATCCCTTCCTTCCCATTTAGTAAAGAAAAAATGCCCTGGCCGGTTTTCTCAGTGGTTAGAGCATTGGCCCATGGATGGAAGAGTCGTGGGTTCAATTCCCGGCCAAGGGCACATGCCTCGGTTGTAGGTTTGATCCCCAGCCCTGGATGGGGCTGTGCAGGAGGCAACCCATTGATGTGTCTCTCTTACATCAGACACATCGATCTCTCTCTCTGTCTCTCTCCCTTCCTCCCTTCCTTCTTCCCTCCCACTGTATCTGAAAAAAATCAATGGAAAAATATCCTCGGGTGAGGATTAAACAAAAAAAAGAAAGATAGAAAAAGAAAACTCAGTTTCTGAAGTTTTTTTTTTTTTTTTTTTATCCTCACCCAAGGACATTTTTCCATTTTTTGTTTAGATACAGTGGGAGGGAGAGAGAGGAAGAGAGAGAGAGAGAAACATCGACGTGAAAGGGACGATGTACATCGACTGGCTGCCACCCACACGACCCCAACCAGGGCCAGGGACAAACTGCAACCGAGGTACATGCCCTCAGCGGGAACCGAACCCAGGTCTCTCTGGACCGCAGGCCGACGCTCTAACTGCTGAACCAAACCGGCCAGGGCATTTTCTGAAGTATTTTAATACATCCAGAGAGACAGCCGAGTGCAGTGGCTAAGAGCAGTCAGCTTGCCGGCGTCTGCAGCTCAGTCCGGCACCCACGCTGGGAGATCTTGGGCAAGTGACTAAACCTCCAGGAATGGGGACAAGGGGAGGAAACAAGGGTCCCAGAGTGGGGACTGAGGCCGGGGTCAGGGAGGAGTGGTGGCTTCGGGCACAGGCCCAGGTTAGTCTCTACCCCAGCCGCCTTGGCACTTTAGTGCTTTGCGGTGCCTGGGGCCCAGGCAGTCTTGTGTGGGTCACCTACTAGGACTGGGAGCATACTGTGAAGAGGAAGGCAGCAATGCCGGTGGGAGAGCGCACAGATACCTTCCCCAGAGGGAGCGGGTGACCTGCTGGTGGATGGCCCTTCGTCCTGCAGGGCGTCGGGCTTTGAGCTGGAAGTCCCAGCTTGCTGAGCTGCACACCGGGCGCCGGGCGCCGGTGCAGCCCCAGGGGTGATGGCCCCGGCTCCACCCTCCGCAGCCCGGGGGGCCGTGGTTCTGAACCCTGACTCCAAACTCACCAGCAGTTGAGTGTGGCTGAGCCCAGCAGCAGTGACAGAATGAACCACAGCTCGATGTGCTGGGACCTCGGTGTGTGGAGGCAACCCCACGGCCACACACCGTGGCAGGTGCGAGCGGACAGCCCGCCCAGACCCCAGCTCTGCCGCACTCAGCGTCGCCAAAGCGCCTGGGCCGGGCGCTGGAACAAACGGGCCTCCCGTTGTCTGAGCCAGAACAGAACAGAGACAGACGTACCTCTTGCTCTGACAGCCCGAGGGGAGAGTTCAAGTGGCAGGGCAGTTCTTCCCCACTTGGAAGAGACCAGGCTCTTTGGATCTGGTGGTTCCATGATACCCCAAGACCTTGTTGTCTTCCACGCCCAGAAAACGGTAGAGGAAAGAGAGTGTGGAGGAGGGAGACTCAACTCTCTTACAGGACCCAGGAGAGGCAGAGGTGCCACTGGAGAGACCTTGGTCACAAGACCACACCCAAACGCAAGGGAGTTCAGTTGTGTATGTGACTATAACCCTATTTTTATGAAGGATGGAGAAGGCTTCAGTGAATATCTATCAGCGTCTTCCACGAGGTGAATTAATGTCTCTGGGGTTCTGTTTTCTCAGCTCTAGGATGGGAATGATAACTATCCTTCCTCATATAAAATGCTCTTCACAGCGTCGGCCTGCGGACCAGAGAGTCCCGGGTTCGGTTCCCAGTAAGGGCATGTACCTCGGTTGCAATTTGTCCCCGGCCCCGGTTGGGGTTGTGTGGGTGGCAACCACTCGATGTGTCTCTCTTGCATCGATGTTTCTCTCTCTCCCCCCCCCCGCCCCCCGCTCTATCTGAAGATAAATGCAAAAATGTCCTCAGGTGAGGATTAAAAAATAAATAAATAAAATGGTCTGCGCATGCCTGACTCAGTGGACTGAGTGTCCTCCCATGGACTGAGAGGGCCCAGTTCGATTCCCGGTCAGGGCACATGCCTGGGTTGCGGCCTCTATCCATTTAGGGGAGTGCAGGAGGCAGCTGCTCGATGTTTCTCTCTCACATCAATGTTTCGAATTCTCTTTCCCTTCCTCTCTCTCTCTAAAAAAAAAAATCAATAAAAACATATTGTAAAAATAAATAAATAACATGCTCTGCACAGTACCAGGCACGTGGCAAACCCTTGATAAACGGGCATCCGGCATTTCTGGACACCTGCAGCCACCCTTGGGGTTCTGGGATTTATTGGGGGAGGACCATGGACAGGGCTGGACCTCCTGGCAGCCCAGCAGGCAGGGTCTGGGCATACTGAGATCTGGGGCATTAAGTAAATAAAACATGACCGCTTGGATTCTGCCGGGGGAACCGGTACACGGATCTCTCAGAATTCCGTTCAGCGTTCCCCACGTTCAGATGTGCGTGCTGAGTCAGCGCCACATGCCAGTGACAGAGAATAGCCAGTGGTAGCTCCTACCTCCCAGAGCCCTGCGTGAGGTGACCAGCAACCCAGGGCTGTTTGGTCATGCCAAGGTACCCCGAAGACTCAATCTTCACTTCTCAGACTCGCTCGGCCTTCATGCCTGCAGGACGTGGTATTCATCATTCATAATTTTAGCCGAGTTCACTTTTGGAAAAAATCAGCCCCGCAGTGGAGGCCCCGCTCTGAACTTGACTGGTCCGGGCAAGGTGGCTTCGGCCTGAGCCACAGCCACGGGGGCCCTCGCCTGCCCGTGCTCAGGGGACCCCTGCTTACGTGGTCTCAGCATCACCAGGGCCTTTCTGAAACAAACCAGGCCAAGCTTGTTGGCCTCACTTTTCAGATGGGAAGCTGAGGGCCAGAGGAGGAAGGGACTGGCCTGGGGCCGGGCAGCTGGGTCAGACAGAGCCAGGCCCTTCACGACACAGTTCTCCACATTCCCCCTGCCTCCCTCCCTGCAGTCCGTCCTCCAGACCACACTTGGAGGTGATTGTTGTCAAACAGTAACTAGATCCTGTCCACTCCTGCTTCCAGCTCTCCAAAGGCTTCCCATTGTCCGCACATCCAATCCCAGCTCTGGATTCTTGAGGACGGGGCCCCGGAGGCTTCCCCCATCAGGCTCCTGCTGTCTCCCCCTGCCTCCTCCACTGCAGCCCCACTGCCATCCTTGCTGTCCTTGGAGGGCGTGTGCTTGCTCCTCGCTGGAGACTTCGCCCTCGCTGTCGCCACATGCCCCGGCACGCTTGCCGTACGTAGCTGGCTCTTTTATATCCATATCCTGCAGGTGGCAACTCAAGCATTCCTTTCTGGAGCAGCCGCAGTCAATGTCCCACCTGGACCTCCCAGCACTCCTGCTTCCCATGCCTGCAAACACCCTCCCTTCTTTGCTTGGGGGCTTTCTCTGTCCTCCAGGGCCTGCGAGGCCCAGCAGGGGGGTGGTAAGGCCCCCAGGAGCTCCTCCACCAATGGCCCAGTCCCCTTGCCCCCCAGGTGGGTGGGTAGCTCTGAGGCTCCTGTTCTATGCAGTCTCCCAGAGGTCCCCAGTGGGACTGAGCCCCAGTTGCCCACAGTGGTCATCTGCTCAATAACACACCCCAGATTTGCTCCTGCCCTTCCCTGTCTCCCAACAGAGCTTTCTGCAATCTCTTCACATCCTTGCCTTGGCGTTGGCTCCTGGAATGATCTGCATCAAGTCTCGTCCGTCCTCAGAGGCCTTTCCTGCCCACCCTCTCTGTAGGGGGTTGATTGTAGCCCCAGAAAAGATATGCCCACATCCCAACCCCTGGAACCTGAGAATGTGACCTTGTTTGGGTTTTGCAGATGTAATTCAGGATCTAGAGAAGTGATCATCCTGGATTACCAGGGTGGGCCCTAAATCGGGTGACTGGTGTCTTTATAAGGAGAGGAGAGGAGAGGACACAGACAGAGGGAAGAACGCCATGTGCAGACAGAGGCAGAGACTGGAATGACGCCCCTGCAAGCCAAGGAATGTCAAGGATTGATGGCAACCCCCGGAAGTTAGGACAGGCGTGGGATGGATTCTGTTTCAGAGCCTCCAGAGGAAACCAACCCTTTTGACCCCTTGATTTTGGACCTCTGGCCTCCATAACTGTTGGAGAATGGATTCCTGCTGTTTTAAGCCACCCAGTCTGGGATAATTTGTTTTGGCAGCCCTAGGAAACAAATGCAATATCTGAGTAACTCTGCACCCCATGTCCCCCATTTCACTCAGCACATCACTCAATTGAGCATCTTCCTCTGAAAGTATCCAGGTGGCGTCTTTGTTTACTGTCTGTGTCCCCCAGGAGAAGGAAAGCAGGTCCTGACTGTCCTCTTCCCTCCACCCTGTATCTCCAGCCCCAGGGCAGTGACTGGCCCGTGATAGACTCTCTATACGTAATTGATGAATGAAACCCAATGAACTCCAGTCCGATGGCCCTTGTTTATTCCTGCTCAGCTCCCACCTCATCTAGAAGACAAAAAATCATCCCCAACTAAACGTGGCATGGCTGCATTCTCTCCAGACTCAGGAGCTCTCACCCTGGCTGCATGTTACACTCCCCTGGAGACTTTTTCACTAAACCCTTGTCCCACCCCTGAGACCCTGAATGAGTTGGTCCAAGGTGGAACCCCAGCAGCACTTTAAAAAGTTCTAGGTGATGCCAATATGCAGCCAGGGTTGAAAAGCACTGATTTGGGGGGAAGGGTGGGGGGAAAGGGAACAAGACAGGGTCAGAATTCCAGGGTGACCAACAATCCCAGTTTGCCTGGACTGAGTGGGTTCCCTGATTCAGGATTTGTGATCCTAAAACCAGAACCGTCTCAGCAAACCAGGATGAGCTGGTCACCCTAAGTGTTCCCTAAGTCACCCGAATGATGTTCCACTCAGGCAGCCACACCCTCAGTCCTGGCCATTTTTAGAGAAAGGGATCCCCGCTACCTCTAGGAGAGACCCATGGGTGCCTGCTCCAGGCCTGGGATGTCAGAAAAGAGGAGCAGGGCTACAGCTGGACAGTGTGGGGGTCCAGGCATCAGGCTAGGCAGTTTCCCCCTATCAACCTCCCTGCAGGCATGATTCTAACAGAAGGATTTTCCCCTGTGGCTTGTGGGCATTGTAGATTCATTGTGAGAGTCTTTCACGGTCAGGTTTGGTTTGTTTCCTTCTTAGTATCCTCTCCTGGGCCTGGCATATAGTCGTATACATAGTAGTAAATAGAAGTTGAGTGAATAAAGGCATGCAAGTAATTGATAATCATGTCAGCTGGAAACAACCAGGCCTTTCCCCACTTCTCCTGCTCCACACACCCGGCACCTGCTCTACTCATATACAACATAGCTGCATGTCTGTTGATTGACAAAAGGAAAATATTGACAGATTTTCCAAAGGCATTTCTGCCTCACTCCAGACTCTTTCCCATTACCCTGCTGGGGTTTTGGGGGCTTCTCCTCACACCACCTGGTCTGAGTGTTCATCCAGCCACACAAATAAAATTACATTTTTCTTTGTTCTTCATTTAGATGTGGCCAAAACTACCAGCTAACCCCAATAGCTTCTTACATTGAAAGAGAATTTTTAGTTGGCTCATGCCCTGATTAACTAAAGACTACCTTTCTTGGCTTCCCCTGCAGTTAGCGTGGTCATGTGACCAAGCTAGTAGAAGTCAATTGTGCCACTTTGGGGTTATGCCTTTCCCTCTGGTGGAGTGCAAGTGTGATGACTGGAGCTGGAGCAGCCATTATGGATCATGAGGTAGAAGCCATGAGTGAAGATGGGAAAGTCAAGCAAGACAGGAAGCCTGAGCTTCTGCACCAAGGAGCCATTTTTTTCCTATTCTGGATGGCTTGTACCCAGACTGTTACATGAGAGAGAACTGCACTTCTGTGTTGGTCTTTGTCACAGCAGTCATGCCTATATCTTTTCTCATGCATGACATCAAGTAAAAATGGCTAGTTGGTTATTTATCCACTGTGGGGTTACATTTGGGATGGTCTGAGTTAAATGTTGGCTCCATGACCAAGTTTGGGGACACCTCTTAAAGAGACAGGCAGTCATCCAGGCTCCAGGGGAGCAGAAACTGGCTGTGATGAGAGGTTTGGGGGACAGCCAGATGCGGAGAGGGATCTCCAGTGTTAAGATGCTCGCAACAACAACAGCGGTTTCCAGACGGACTTCCGGTCAAGATGGCGGGAAGGTAAACGTGGTCTCGCCTCCTCCCACAACCACATCAAAATTACAACTAAACTACAGAACAACCATCATTCAGAACCGCCTGACATCGAGCTGAGTGGAAGTCCTACAACTACAAGATTCAAGAAGAAGCCACATGGAGACTGGTAGGAGTGGGGAGGCTCAGACAGGCTGGTCCCACACCCACGTGTGGCAGATAAAAGTCAGGAGGACACCTTGGCTGGGAAGGTCCTCCCTGAGGACGGAGGGGTCCCCGTCCCACACCAGGTGCCCAGCTCAGGGTTCCAGTGCCAGGAAGAGAAGTCCTCATAACTTCTGGCTATAAAACCAGCAGGAACTTAGACTGAGGGAGGCTGAGGTGGCTGGAGCCCCAGGCAGCTCCTCTTAAAGGGCCCGCACACGGATTTACTTGGACCCGCTCCCTCCAGGCTCCAGCCTTGGGGGATGCAGCTTGAAAGGCACCAGAGACATATGGGGAAGAACTGAGTTGTTTGGCATCTGGGTGAGAGCTGGAGAGGCAGCCTTCTCCCGGACAAACGTGCTGGTGGAGACTGATGTTCCTTCGGTGAGCCCTTCTCCCATGGGTCAGGCAGACTGCCTCCATATCTGGGCCTCCAGCAACCTGGCTTACACTGTTTGCCTCATCCTGGTGATTCTCTGAGGCCCTTCCCCACCCAGCTTTCAGGCCCACCCAAGCTGTTTCCAGTGGCTTTACCAAAGGAACGGCCTGTCTTGGCTCCTGTTTCAGATTTTCCTAAATTCTCTAAAAAAAAAAGCATCTAGCCTCAGCAAGCCCCATACCTCTCACTAAGTGGCCTCAGGCCCAGCACTAGGAGCAGCCAGCCTTGGTTCACAAATTGGCTTTTCCTGGGCACCTCCAAGCCCAGCACAAGAAGCAGCCATTGACAGATCACTTTGTACCTAATACCGGTGGCCCCAGGTAGAACACAGGCAGTGGCTGACCTTGCCCCAGAGCCAGCACACCCAGCGGACCACATTGAAACACCACCACCCAACCACCTCCACAAGTGACACACTCAATGAGCAGACTCAGTGGGTACCAGAGCCCTGCTGAAGTAAGTCTTGCTCTGTGTGGTGGGCCCCTACACAGCGGATCCTCCAAGGGAGTCAGAGGCCAGAGGTCAGTGGACACAGCCAGTCCTTGCAGCTGATCAGCCTGAGTAAATCCCTCCCACTGACATGCCAACAGCAATCAAGACTCAATTACAACAGAAGGGTGTACAATCCACACTAGGGGTGCACCTTGAGGGCCCAGCTGGGGTGATCAGGGAGGCTGTGCCACTGGATCCTACAGGACACCTACTATATAATAGGCCACCCTACAAAGCCTAGGAGACATAGCAACTCTACCTAATACATAGAAACAATCACAGGGAAGCAGCCAAAATGAGGAGACAAAGAAACTTGTTCCAAATGAAAGAACAGAACAAAACTCCAGGAAAATAACTAAACAAAATGGAGATAAGCAATCAATCAGAGGCAGAGTTCAAACCATTAGTTATAAAGATGCTCGAGGAACTTAGAACTTCAAGGAACTTAAGGAGAACTCCAAGGAACTTAGTGAGAACATCAACAACATAAAAAAAGACCAGTCAGAAATGAAGGATGCACTAACTGAAATAAAGAATAATTTACAGAGAATCAATAGTAGAGTAAATGAAGCCAAGAAGCAAATCATCCATTTGGAATATGAGGAAGCAAAAAACACTCATTTAGAACAGCAAAAAGAAAAAAGAATAAAAAATTTAAAAAATGAGGATAGTGTAAGGAGCCTCTGGGACAACTTTAAGTGTATCAAGATTCACATCATGCGGGTACCAGAAGGAGAAGAGAGAGAGCAAGAAATTAAAAACCTGTTTGAAAACATAATGACAGAAAACTTCCCTAACTTGATGAAGGAAACAGACATACAAGTCCAGGAAACACAGAGAGTTCCAAACAAGGTGAATCCAAAGAGGCCCATACCAAGACACATCATCATCAAAATGCCAAAGGTTCAAGACAAAGAGAGAATCTTAAAAGCAGCAAGAGAAAAGCAGTTAGTTACCTACAAAGGAGCTCCGTAAGACTGTCAGATACTTTCTCAAAAGCAATGACCTACAACCAAGATTACTCTATCCTGCAAAGCTATCATTTAGAATCGATGGACACATAAAGAGTTTCCCAGATAAGAAAAGCTAAAGGAGTTCATCACCACCAAACCATTATTATATGAAATGTTGAAGGTTCTTCTTGAAGTAGAAGAACAAAAATATGAACAATAAAATGGCAATAAATACATATCTATCAACAATTCAATCTACAAACAAAATTAGCAAGCAGAACAGAAACAGACTCATAGATACAGAGAACTTTCTGTTGCCTGCCAGATGGGTGGGGGCTGGGGGGATGGGTGAAAAAATGAAGGAATTAAGAAGTACAAATTGGTTGTTAGACTGATGAACCTCAAAGGGAAGGGGGAGGGTAGGTGGGAAGAGATAAACCAAAGAACTTCTATGCATATATGCATAACCAATGGACACTGACAACAATGTGGGGAAGGCAGGAGGGGGCAGAATTGGGGAGAAGGAGATCAATGGAGGAAAAAAGGGGGGACACCTGTAATACATTTAACAATAAAGATAAGTTTAAAAAAAAAAAAAGAAGCAGGACAGATCAACCTTCCCACGGTGGGAGGCACTCCTAAATTTCACGGCAAAGGACGTGGATACAAGGAATGTTGGAAAGTTGGGTCATCACTGCCATCCCACGTAGGTCGTTCACAAGAACAAAAACAAAAACAAAAACAAAAACAAAAACAGCGATTTCCATGAGAGTCCTGATGTGGAAGCCACAGGGCCAGACTCTCCAAAACCTGAGCGCTGCTTTTTAGCTGTGCTGCTTTTCCCACAGCCCAGAGAGGTTAAGCAACTTGACCAAGGTTCCATTGGTAAGTGGCAGAGTTGGGACTTGAGTCCAGCTGTGTGTGACCCGAAGCCTGCACTCGTCTCTGAATCACACTGCCTCAAAATTGGGAGCTCAGGTTGAGCAGTGGGGGCCTCTAGGGCTAGCTCCAGGCCCCAGTGATGGTCCTAGCTTCCATCCTCATTGCCCATTTGGGGATCTCCTGTGTTGCAGGGGTGGGGCAGAAAAGATCTACAGCAGGATTGGAACTGGACAGTCCAGAGCTCTGGGATGGCTAAAGGGACAGTCATTCTTTTTTTTTTATCCTCACTCGAAGACATTTTTCCATTTTTGTTCAGATAGAGTGGGAGGGAGAGAGAGGAAGAGAGAGAGAGAGAAAGATCAACGTGAAAGGGACACATTGAGTGGCTGCTTCTTGCATGACCCCAACCAGGGCCGGGGAAAATCACAACCAAGGTATGTGCCCTTGACTGGAATCGAACCCACGACTCATTGGTCCATGGGCCAATGCTCTAACCGCTGAGACAAACCTGCCGGGGCAGGACAGTCATTCTTTTTTTTTTTTTTTTTTTTTTTAACTTATCTTTATTGTTGAATGTATTGCAGATGTTCCTCATTTTTCCCCCATTGTCCCCTCCTCCCCCATTCCTGCCCACCTCCTGCCTTTCCCCACACTGTTGTCTGTGTCCATTGGTTATGCATATATACATAAATTCTTTGGTTTATTTCTTCCCACCCCCAACCCCCCTTCCCTTTGAGGTTTGTCAGTCTAACAAGCGATTTGTAGTTCTTAATCCCATCACCTTTTTCACTCAGCCCCCCAGCCCCCACCCATCTGGTAACCAACAAAAGTTCTCTTTGTCTATGAGAATGTTTCTGATCTGCTTGTTCATTTTGTTTGTAGATTCAATTGTTGATAGATATGTATTTATTGCCATTTTGTTTGTTCATATTTTTTTATCTTTTTCTTCAAGAAGACCCTTCAACATTTCATATAATAATGGCTTGGTGGTGAACTCCTTTAGCTTTTCCTTGTCTGGGAAACTCTTTATATAGTCATCGATTCTAAATGACAGCTTTGCAGGATAGAATAATCTTGGTTGTAGGTTCTTACTTTTCATCACTCTGAATATTTCTTGCCACTCCCTTCTGGCCTGCAAAGTTTCTTTTGAGAAATCAGCTGACAGTCTTATGGGAACTCCCTTGTAGGTAACTAACTGCTTTTCTCTTGCTGCTTTTAAGATTCTCTCTTTGTCTTGAACCTTTTGCATTTTGATGATGATGTATCTTGGTGTGGGCCTCTTGGGGTTCATCTTGTTTGGCACTCTTTGTGCTTCCTGGACTTGTATGTCTGTTTCCTTCACCAAGTTAGGGAAGTTTTCTGCCATTATTGTTTCAAATAGGTTTTTGATTTCTTGTTTTCTCTCTTCTCCTTCTGGCACCCCCAAGGTGCGAATGTTGGCATGCTTGAAGTTGTCCCAGAGGCTCCTTACACTATCCTCATTTTTTTGGATTCTTTTTTCATTTTGCTGTTCTGATTGGGTGTTTTTTGCTTCCTTATATTCCAAATCGATGGTTTGCTTCTTGGCTTTACCTACTCTACTATTGATTCTGTGTAAACTATTCTTTATTTCAGTTAGTGCCTCCTTCATTTCTAACTGTGCATCCTTCATTTCTGACTGGTCCTTTTTTATGCTCTTGAGGCCCTCACTAAGTTCACTGAGGTTCTCACTAAGTCCATTGAGCATCCTTATAAGCAGTATTTTGAACTCTGCTTATAAGGTTGCTTAACTCCATTTCACTTAGTTCTTTTCCTGGAGTTTTGTTCTGTTCTTTCATTTGGGACCTGTTTCTTTGTCTGCTCATTTTGGCTGCCTCCCTGTGTTTGTTTCTATGTATTACTTAGCAAGAGGTATGGGGCTAGCTGAGACCAGATGCTGCTCGTTTGAAAGAATTTAGGAAAAGCTGAAGCAGGCTCCAAGACAGGCCAATCCTATGGTCACGCAACTGGCAACAGCTTGGGTGGGCCTGGAAGTTGGGTGGGCGGGGCCTCAGGGAATCACCGGGGCGGGGCCAACAGTGTGAGCCAGGTTGCTGGAGTCCCAGATATGGTGGCATCTGCCGGCCCAGGGAAGGGCTCACCAAAGGAACAAAAGCCTCTGATACCACGTCTGTCCAGGAGAAAGCTGCCTCTCCAGCCCTGGATCCAATGCCAAACAGCTCAGTTCTTCCCCATATGACTCTGGTGCCTTTCAAGCTGCCTCCCCCACGCTGGAGCCTGGAGGGAGCGAGTCCGAGTAAGTCCGTGCGCGGGCCCTTTAAGAGGAGCTGTCGGGGGCTCCAGCCGCCTCAGCCTCAGTTCCCGCTGGTTTTTCCAGCCAGAAGATATGGGGACTTCTCTTCCTGGCACTGGAACCCTGAGCTGGGCGCCTGGTGTGGGACGGGGACCCCTCAGTCCTCAGGGAGGACCTTCCCAGCCGAGGTATCCTCCTGATTTTTATCTGCCACACGTGGGTGTGGGATCAGCCCGTCACACCTCTGCCCTCCTACCAGTCTTGATGTGGCTGCTTCTTTAATTTTGTAGTTGTAGGACTTCCATTCAGCTTGATTTCAGGCGGTTTTGAATGATGGTTGTTCTGTAGTTTAGTTGTAACTTTGATGTGGTTGTGGGAGGACCGATACTGCGTTTACCTGCGCCGCCATCTTGACCGGAAGTGTGGGACAGTGATTTTGGATTAGCATTAGGTCGCCTTCTCTGGGTGCACTCAGGGCTTGGCATGTTCAAGCTGGAACTCACGCTTAGCTCCCCACAACCTAGGTTTCTCCACCACAGCCCTGTGGACCCTTTGGCTGGATAAATCTACCACGGAATTCTGTTCTGTGCGTTGTAGAATGTTTACCAGCATCCCTGGCCTCTGCCCACCGGATGCCAGAAGCACCCACCACCTGGTTGTGACAACCAAAAATATCTGCAGAGATTGCCAATGTCCCCCAAGGGGCACAATATCCTGGTGGAGAGCGCTGCTCTCATCACCTTCTCTGTGTACTTTCCAGAAAGGGAAACTGAGGCCTGCAGGGCAGGGCTTACCCAGGGTTCCGCAAGTCCTGAGAGCTGTCCTCCCACACCCCTTGGCACATACAAGTTTAGCACATGCCCAGTGTCTCACTGCAGACTCTCAGCTGGTGCCAGAGTGAGAGGGAAGCTCCAGAAGCAGCCTGGGGTGTAGGATAAACATACCAGACCTTGCCCAAACTTGGGACGGAGTCTCAGTTGCTCATCTCCTGTTTTGGCTTTCTTTCCTTTCTGAGATTCCCCTCCCAAATAAACTATTTCTACCCACATCCTTATCTCAGAATCCCTTCCTAGAGAGCCCATGGATTGGGTCCAGGTTGCCTGCATTCCCTGCATTCAGGATTCTCAGCCTCATTTGTGGTCCCAAGAGTTCCTGGGCCTGAGCAGCCAACAGACCACTCGTTCTTGCCCAATGGCTGGCGTCACCTGGTAGCACTGGTGTAGCCCTGAAGGTGTGTCTGGCTGGTGTTCATTCTGATATCCAGTATCCTTTGGAATGCGGATGCCCAACTGTATTTTTATAACAGCTTTATTGAGATGTAATTTCTACACCATGCAGTTCATCCATTTAAAGTGTACAACTGAAGCCCGGCCATTGTGGCTCAGTGGTTGAGCATCGACCCATGTACCAAGAGGTTGCCAGTTTGATTCCCAGTCAGGGCACGTGCCCAGGTTGTGGGCCCAATCCCCAGTGGAGGGCATGCAGGAGTCGGCCAATCAATGTTCTCTCTCATCAATGTTCTCTCTCATCGGTGTTTCCATCTCTCTCTCCCTCTCCCTTCCTCTCTCTCTAAAATCAATAAAGAAAAATAAATAAAGTATACAATTCAATGGCTTTCGGTATATAAACAGAGTTGTCCTACCACCACCACCACGATCAATTTTAGGACATTTCCATTAGCCCAAGATACCCTGCACCCCTTCCTTGTTATTCCCCAAACTCCTCCTTTCCCCCTCCCCCAGCCCTCGGCACCCACTAATCTACTCTGTCTCTATGGATTTCCTTTCCTTTTATGGATATTTCATATAAATGCAATTACACAACATGTGGGCCTTTGTGTCTGGCTTCCTTCACGGGGCACAATGTGTGCAAGGTTCATCCACGCTGTAGCGTGCGTCCGTGCTTGTTCCTCTTTGTTGCCAAGTGATATTCCTTTGCACAGACAGACCACATTTTATTTGTTCATTCATCCACTGGCAGACATTTGAGTTGTGTCCACTTGGCTTTTACAAATATGCTGCTATGGAAACTCACGTGCAAGTGTTTGTGTAGACATAAGTTTTCATTTTCCTTCCGTAAATACTTAGCAGTGTCGTTGCTGGGTCATGTGATAACTCTATGGATCTCTTTTTTTAACTTTAAACTTGATTGATTGATTGATTGATTGATTGATTGATTGATTGATTTTTATTAAATTTATCGGGGTGACATTGGTTAACAAAATTATGTAGGTTTCAGGTGTACAATTCTATAAAACATCATCTATGTATTGCATTGTGTGTTCACCACCCAGAGTCAAGTCTCCTTCCATCACCACCTGTCCCCCTTCATTGTATCTTTTGTACATTTTGAGGAACTGCCAGGCTGTTCTCCAAAGCCCTACTAAATTTTTTAAAAATGAATGGAAGCATAACATAACATACAGAAAAGTGCGAAACGATAAATGTGCAACTCCGTGCGTTTTCACAAACTGAGCAGTCCCATGTGACCAGCAACCAGAAAAGGCTGCTTCCAGCCCTCCAGCGCCTTCTCTGTGCCCTCCCTCCAAGAGCACCCTGTCCAGCCTTCCAACGGCACTGTGTTGTTTTCCTTTCTGGATTTTAAACATCCTCCATCCCAGTGAGAAGTGGCAGCTAATTGTTCATAAACAACTTCCACCTCTCCTCCCAGGAATACCCTTTTCCTGTTTTCCAAGCCCAGGCGAGGAGGCAGAAAGGCCAGGGAGACTGGGTAGCCTCAGGCTGGGGACATACCAGGAAGGAAACCACGCCCCCAAGTCTGGAGCCTTCAACTGCCCACTGGGACTTTTAGGGGATTTCTTCAGGTTGCAGAATCAGGAGATATTTCTAGTCCTTGGTCTCAGCTTGGCCTCAAGCTTCCACAATCAGCCTGAAACTGAAAGCTGGGGCTTGGACTGGACCGCTACTTCTTTTGGCTGGGATTTGGGCATGGGCCAGACACGAGAACTTCAGAGGCGAAACATACCAGGCCTCAGAGGCATGAATGGTGCAGCTTCATCCTGACATCAGAAGTCACCTGGAGAACCCAGATGTCTTAGTGTGGCTGAGACGCAGCTCAGTGGCAGTGAGCATCCGGTACTTGGGAACACGTTTTCCAGATGTGAGGCCTTCCCAGGGCTGTGCTAAGGAAAAGCGATGACACGGCTGTTGACAAATTGCAATGAGAAAAACTAGAGGAAGCAGAGTGTGCCCTCTGCTGCCCTCCAGATTGGCCCTCCTGCCTCTGTATCCCTCCCCACCTACTCTCTGTACAGGGGGCTGACCTGCATGGACCACTCAGCGGACAGGCTCCCAAACCCTCCAGCTTCTGTTGGTCAATGGGGATCCAGACAGGAGATGGGAAGGTGGATGAGACTGAGCTTGAGGTATTTATTCCTCTGGCTCCCTCCATTAATAATCAACAAAAACAGACAGGTAATAAAGTGCTGAGGACAGGCTGTGTTCAGTAATGCTATTGCAATATGCCAGAGGGCTCAGCGTGAACCGGACTCAACTTCCCTGAAATAAAAGGCTGGGTTCTGCTAAGGGAAAGGCACTGAGGGATTGGAAGTGGGTTTGTCCACATGATTAGGCCACTTGGATTTGTTAAATGACACTTGTCTGGAGGAGAAACACACTTCTATCTTAGTGACAGGAGACAGTGGGGCACTTGGAAGCAGGTGCCCACAAGATTAGGTCCTTTTCCTCCCACAGGGACCAGAGAGGGAGCAGTTCTCTTCCTGAACATTTGCATTTCAAAGAGAAAACAGTTTTGGGTGGAAATCTTTACATCTCAAAAGGCAGAGAGAGGATTCAGAAACTCCTCTCCAGCCTTCAGTTAGATCCCAGTGCTGCCCACCACGCAGGTCGCAGGGATGACCTCCACTCATCCTAGGCGTCACCTGTTGCAAATGCAGAATCTCAGGCCAGAACCACTGAATTAGAATCTGCTTTCAGCAAGGTTCCCGCAAGATTTTTGTATGGATAAATACCTCGTTCAACTCTCAATCAGTGGGCCTCCCTCTGGATGCTCAGTGGAATCACTAGATGCCTAGATCCCCCTCCCGAGAGTTTGATTAGGGGGCTGCGGTGCAGCCTGGGCATCAGACCTTTTAAAAACTCCCCAGGTGATTCTAATAGGCAGCCAGAAATGAGAAGCACTGGTCTAAGCCTATATTTCTCAATCTTGGCACCACCGACATCAGGGCCAGATCACTCTTTGCTATGGGGCTGTCCTGTGCCCTGAAGGATGTTTAGCAGCCTCCCTGGCCTCCACCCACTAGACACCAGTAGCACCCATTCCCCAGTTTTATTAACCAAATATGTCTCCAGACATGGCCAATGTCCCCTGGGGGAGCAAAGTTGTCCCTGATTGAAAACCACTCTTCCAAATTCTTTTGGAAACCCCCTGCTAACGCATGGTCCATGATTTTCCTGCTTGTTCCCCATTGTTTCCTCTCTCCTAGCTCTTCTTAGTTTCTCTGGGGTTGACTTTTTCCTTTTTTTTAATTTCTTTTTTTTTCTTTATTGATATATAAGAGAGAGAGAGGAAGGGAGAGGGAGAGAGAAATGGAAACATTGATGAGGGAGAACATTGATTGGCTGCCTCCTGCATGCCCCCCACTGGGAATCAGGCCCACAACCTGGGCATGTGCCCTGACTGGGAATCAAACCGGCGACCTCTTGGTGCATGGGTCGACGCTCGACCACTGAGCCACAACGGCCGGGCGACTTTTTTCTAATTGGCCCAGCTCCTGGGTCCTCTGCAGCCGCGGTTCTGTGTGTGTTCTGGGCCCGCAGCATCAGCGTCACTTAGAAACTTGTTTAAAATGCAGGTGCTCAGGCTCCATCCAGACCTATTGATCCACAAAGTTTGGGGTTGGAGACCAGCAATCTGGATTTCAACAAGCCCCCTGGGGAATCCAATGGCGTGCTAAAGTGCAGCAACTCTGTGGGAGAATATTGTTTCCCTTTCCATTTCATGCAGGTGAGAACTAAGGTGTCAAAAAATAGAGTGAATTGCTCAAGGTCACACACATGTGATTCTAGCTCTATCTTTAGCTTCCATGGCTGTCATAGCTAGTCCTGTGATAACAACAGAAGTGTGTTCTCTTCTCTCACAGTTCTGGAGATCAAAATTCCAAAATCAAGGTGTCAGCAGGGCCACGCTAGGGAAGTGTGTGTCCTTGCCTCTTCCAGTCTCTGATCTCTGCCGGAAATCCTTGGTAGTCCTTGGCTTGTGACACCATAACCCCAGTCTCAACCTCCATGTTTACTTGGCCTTCTTCCCTGTGTCTCTACGTTTCAGATCTTCCTGTCCTTGCTCTTATAGGGTACTAGTCCTTGGATTTAGGGCCCACTCCAAGTCTAGGCTGAGCTCAGCATCCTTCATTACATCTACAAAAATCCTATTTCCTAATAAGATCAAACTCATAGGTACCAGGGGTTAGAATTTGAACATATCATTGGGTGGACACAATTCAACCCACTGTACTCTCCCTTCCTCTTTAGTTCCACCATCTGCTTTCCATATAGAGCAAGGGGAAGACTGGGGCAGAAACCTGAGCAGGTACCTGAGATAGGTGGGCCTCTTTACCCATTGTTCCTCTGGAGAGAAATATGTGAACAGAGCTTATCAGTGTAACTTATATAGGAATGGACAAAAACAAAACAAAACACACACACAGAGAAGTAGGGAGAGGGAAAAAGAGAATGGAAGAGGAGATAAAAGCAAGCAAGAGAAAGCAACACGTTTTTGGAAGGTAAAAGCTAATAGACAGTGATTGACTAGCAGAGCAGAGGAAGGAGACATCTGAAAACTGACCAGAAGGGACACCAATATTGGTTTTACCTCACCCTCCAGGAACTAGAACAAAAGAACAAAGATGCAAAAATCAGGAGGGAAAGGGTAAAATAATGAGAGGAACGATCCAGGATGCCTGACGTCTGACTAAAAGGGGTTTCAGAAATTGAGAACTGAAAAAACAGAAAGGAGGAAATTACCAAAGAGATAATACAAGAAAATTTCCTGGAACTGAAGGAAACGGCAGCAGATGAACAGCGGTTCTTAAAATACTTTGCTCCAGTGAATGTGGTGAGAAAGCACCCTGGAGATGGTGGGCTTGGCAATCATATGAGGTGGAGGACCAAAAGTAATTCTTTGCCTGGGTAGGTGGTTCAGTTGGTTGGAGCGTCATCTGGTACACCAAAAGGTTGCAGTTTCGAGTCCTGATCAGGGCACATAACTGGGTTGCAGGTTTGATCCTTGGTCAGGGTGCATGCAGGAGGCAACTGATCGATATTTCTCTCTCTCGCTCTCTCTCTCTCTCCCTCTCTCTCCCACTCTGTCTCTCCCCTCCCCCCAACCCTATCTAAAATCAATATAAACAGCCTGGCCGGTGTGGCTCAGTTGGTTGAGCATTGTCCTGTGCACTGAGAGGTTGCCGGTTGGATTCCCAGTAAGGGTATATGCCTGGGTTGCAGGCTCTGTCCCAGGTGAGGGGTGTGCAGGAGGCAGCCAATCGCTATTTCTCTCTCATTGATGTTTCTCTCTATCTCTTCATCTCCCTTTCTCTCTTTCTAAAATCAATAAAAACATTAAAAAATAGGTAAAAATAAAATAAATAAAAACATATCCTCAGGTGAGGACTTAAAAAAGTTGTTCTTACCCAAACTTATGGAATACAGTGAAAACAGAGCTAAGGGGGAAATTTATAGTTATAAACATTTACATTAAAAAACAAAATCTCAAATCAACAGCCTAACTTAACAACTTAAGGAACTAGAAAAATAACAATAAACTAAATCCAAAGCTAGCAGAAGGAAGGAAATAGTAAATTTATTATATTTTAATAATAAACATTATAATAAATATGTTTTAATAAATAATAAAAATTAGAACTGAGATAAACAAAATAGAAAATAAAAATACAATAGAGAAAAATCAATGAAAACAAAGCTTTTTTTTTTTTTTTTTGAAAAGTCAACAAAATCAACAGGCCATTAACTAGATGGACTAAGAAAAAAAGAAGACTCACATTGCTAAATTAAATGAAAGCAGTGACATTACTACCAATCCTACAGAAATAAGAGGGATTGTAAGAGAGTACTATGAACAGCTGCACGCCAACAAATTGGACAGCCTAGATAAAACGGACAAATTCCTAGAAACATAAAATTACCAAGACCATGTAATGAAGAAATAGAAAATCTAAACAGATCTATAACTGATTAGGAGATTAAATCAGTAAAAAATTTCCAAACAAAGAAAAGTCCTGGACCTGATGGTTTCATTGGTGAATTGTACCACACATTTAAAGAAGAATGAACACCAATCCTTCTCAACTCTTCTTTTAAAAAAAATGGCGGAGGAGAGAGTATTCCCTAACTCATTCCTTGAAGCCAGCATTACCCTCATACCAAAGCCAAAGTCACTTCAGGGAAACTACACACCAATATCCCTTAGGAACATTGATGCAAAAATCCTCAACACAACACTAGCAAACCAAATTCAGCAGCATATTAAAAGCATTATATACCATGACCAAGTGGGATTTATTTCCTGGATTGCAAGGATGTTTCAACATACAAAAATTGATCAATGTAATCACCACATTCGTAGAATGAAGGGGGAAAAAATCACACGATCATCTCATTTGATACAGCAACAACATTTGACAAAATTCAACAACCTTTATGATAAAGACACTCAACAAAGTAGGAATAGAGGGAAATTTCCTCAAATTAATAAAAACTGTATATGAAAAGTCCACAGTGAACATCATACTCAATGGTAAAAGACTGAAGGATTCTCCTAAGATCAGAACAAGGCAAGAATACAATACCCTCTTCTGCCACTTCTATTCAACATGGTACTGGAAGCTCTAGTCACATCAGTTAGGCAAGGAAAAGAAGTATAAGGCATCCAAACTGGAAAGGAAGAAGTAAAATTATCTCTGTTTGCAGATGATATGATCTTATATGTAAAAAAAACCTCTAAAGATTTCACACAAAATTGTTATAATTAATAAATGAATTCAAGCCCTGGCCAGTTTGGCTCAGCAGTTACAGCGTCGGCCCGTGGACCAGAGAGTCCCAGGTTCGGTTCCTGCTAAGGGCGCGTACCTCGGTTGCAGTTTGTCCCCGGCCCCAGTTGGGGTTGTGCAGGTGGCAACCAGTCGATGTGTCTCTCTCACGTCGATGTTTCTCTCTCCTTTTTTCCTCTCTGTCTCCCTCCTGCTCTATCTGAAGATAAATGCAAAAAAATGTCCCTGGGTGAGGATAAAATAAACAAATAAATGAATGAATTCAGCAAAGCAGCAGGATACAAAATCAACACACAAAAATCAGTTGCATTTCTAAACACTAATAATGAATGATCCCAAAAGGAAATTAATAAAAGAATTCCATTCATAATAGCACCAAAAGGAATAAAATACTTAGGAATTAACTTAACCAAGGAGGTGAAGACTTTTACACTCAAAACTACTAAACATTGCTGAAAGAAATTAAAGAGGACATAAATAAATGGAAATGCATTCCATATTCACGGACTAGAAGACTTAATAGTGTTAAGATGTCAGCATTACCCAAAGCAATCTACAGATTCAATGTAATCCCTATCAAAATTCCAATGACCATTTTTTTTTCTTTCTTTTTTTGCAGAAATAGAAAAATCCATCCTAAATTGCATACAGAACATCAAGGGAATCCAAAGAGCCAAAACAATCTTGAAAAAGAACAAATCACACTTCCTGGTTTTAAAACTTACTACAAAGCTACAGTAATAAAAAATGTGATACTGGCACCAAGGCAGATGTATAGACAAAGGGAATAGAATAGACCACCTGTAAATAAACCCTCATATATATGGTCAAATGATTTTTGACAAGGGAACCAAGACCATTCAATGGGCAAAGGATAGTTTTTTCAGCAAATGGTGCTGGGAAAACTGGATATACACATGCAAAAGAATGAAGTTGTACCCTTACCTAACGCCATCTCCAAAAGTTAACTCAAAATGGATCAAAGACCTAAATGCAAGACCTGAAACTATAAAACTCTAGAAAGAAAACACAGGGCAAAAGCTTACAACATTAGATTTGGCTGTGATTTCTTGAATATGACACCAAAGGCACGGGCAACAAAAGAAAAAATAGACAAATTGGACTTCACACACACACACACACACACACACACACACACACACTGCACATCAAAAGACACTATCAGTAGATTTAAAAGGCAACCCACAGAATGGGAGAAAATATCTTCAAATTATATATCTCATAAGGGATTAATATCCCAACTATATAGAACACTCCTAAAAACTCAGCAATAATAACAACAATAAAAAAACAACCTGATCCAAATGGGCAAAGAGCTTAAATGGCTATTTCTCCAGAGAGGATGTACACTTGGCCAATAAACTCAGGAAAGCTGCTCAATTTTACTCACCAGTAAGGAAACGCAAATCAAGATTACAATGAGATATCACCTCACACCATTAGGACGGCTACTGTAAAAAAAAAAAAAAAAAAGAAAGGAAAACAATAGGTGATGCCAAGAATGCGGAGAAATTGGAACCCTTGTGTATTGGTGGGAATGTAACGTGCGACAGCCGCTGTGGAAAACAGCATGGCAGTTCCATAAGAAATTAAAAATAGAAGTACCATATGATCCAGCAGTTTCACTTCTGGGTGTATACCCAAAAGAACTGAAAGCAGGGTCTCGAAAAGATATGGGTACACCCGCGTTCATAGCCGCATCATTCACGGGAGCTAGGACGGGGGAACAACCTGTGTCTGGTTGATAAGTGAGTAAATAGGTAAAATGTAGTGTATTCATGCCATGGATATTATTCAGCCTTAAAGAGGAAGGAAATTCTGACATACGCTACAACCCGGGTGAACTTTGAGGACATTATGCTAAGTGAAATAAGCCAGGCACAGAAAGACATAGTGTATGGTTCCACTTCTATAAGGTGCTTAGAATAGTCAAAGTCAGAGAGACAAAAAGTAGAATAGTGGCTGCCAGGGGCTGGGGGGCCGGGGGGGCGGGGATGGTGAGTGGGAAGTTACTGTTTAATGGGTATAGAGTTTCAGTTTTACAAGATGAAAAGAGTTCTGGAGATGGGTGGACATGGTGGTATCACAACATTACACATGTACGTGTATTTGGTATCCCTGAAAAGTACACTTAAAATGTTTAAGATGATGCATTTTATGTGGTGTGCATTTTACCACAATAAAACAAATTGGGAGGAAAAAAGTAGCTCCCCTTTTAACTTTCTACAAGTAACTAACTTTTTAGTAGGTACGAACTCACCATCTGGAGAAAAGAGGCCATGTACACAAGTACAGCAGGCATGTCTAAGGCAATAGGGAGTGGTGGCGATTGTGTCCAACTAAGCAGCCCATTCTCTCTCTATTAGTTTGCTGGGGTTGCCATAACAAAGTACTGTGGACTGGGTAACTTAAACAACAGAAACTGACTCGTTTACAATTCTGGGGCTATAAGTCCAAGATCAAGGTGTCATCGGGTTGATTATTTCTCAGGCTTCTTTCCTTGGTTTGTGGATGGCCATCTTCTCCCTGTGTCTTCACATGGTTTCCCTCTGTGTTCTAATCTCCTCTTCTTATAAGGACACCAGTCACATTGGATTGGGGCCCACACCAATGACCTCATTTTAACCTAATTACCTCTTTAAAGACCCCCATCTCCAAGTGCAGTCACATTCAGAGGTACTGGGGGCTAGGAATTCAATCTATGAATTTGGGGAGTGGGTCCCAATTCAGTCCATGAGACCCTCCATGAGAACACTCCCTTTCACATTAAAAAAAAATTCATTTTACGTGCTAATCACATTCGCCCCAAGTTTGCAGGCTCGGCTGCAGCGTGTTTGTTCATGGAAGAACAGTGGGCAATAAATGAGGCTACTTCCTAGATGACTTTGCTGGAACTGGGGTGAATCTTCGTCCCCTGCACAGTACAAATTTGGAGAAGCAGATTAATGAATTTATTTGAAAAGGAGAACTTGCCCCTGTGGTTTCTCCCTCTTGGAAGGAAGTCCCATGAAAAGAACAAACAAACAAAACTTGTTTTTGCAACACTCTCCCAAAGTACGTTGGATACTTAGAATTTCCTACCCTTACCCCAGTCCAGATGACGCATGAGGAAAATGGGCCCAGCCTGGCTTGGGGGCAGGAGAATTTCTAGGGCTGAGTGAGTCTAAGGCAGCAGCTCTCCTCCACTTGCCTTTCTTGGGTTTTTCTCAGTCTCTGTAGATGACCCTTGTCCTTGTGCACATTTATTGTCACCCACTCTTAGGTGGCAGCTTCCAATAAGCACTAATGGAATGCCTGCTGAATGCAGGACCTTTTGGTGAAAGGGAGAGGGGAAGAGAGAAGGCATGTGAGTTTGTGAAGGGTGAATCTGGGATAGTTCTAATGACGGCTCTTCCACTCTTTTGCTGTGAGAGCATGAGCAAGTGGCTTTGCCTCTCTGAACCTCAGTTGCTCTGTCTGCAAAATGGGGATGCCCCTACCCACACCTCGTAGTGTGACAAACCTAGATGAGTGTGCTTTCAAAGTTGTGAAGGTCTGGCAAGCCCGGGACATTGTCATCAGTGTTGGTGAAACCTGAAGTCTAAGAATGACTCAAAATTCACACATGAGATGGACACCAGTGAGTGTCAAGTACAATGTCAGGAACAGACAGAATCTCTGAAAGATGTGGGGAAGTACAGCAAAAAGCAGGAAATCTGGTGAGAGCGCCAGGCTTGCTGCTGTGAGCTACACACTGTGCTCCATCCCTTAGCTCCTCGGGTGCCTCTTCTGTCAGATGGAGGCCAGAGTGTCTATTTGGCAGCATCCTTCTGAGATAATAATAAAAATAACTACGAATCTGGATCGGACTCTTACTATGTGCGGGGCTCACGTGTTTCATTTGCCATGTCTCATTTTAGCCCTATGGCAACCCTAAGGTAGAGACTTATTTCTAATTCCATTTCACAAAGCTCAGAGAAGTCAGTTAACTTGCCCAAGATCACAAAGCTTGGGAGAGGTTTACCAGGCTCCCCAGTGTGTGCTATTTGATCTGTGAAAAATGCTTGTAAGATGTCAAGCTTCTTGAAGATTTGCATGTAACTGTTTGTGTGTACGTGTTTTTCACTTCTCTTGGATATATACCGAAGAGTGGAATTGCTGGGTCACACGGTAACTTTCCATGTAACTTTTTGAGGCATTGCCAAACCGTTTTCCAAAGTAGCTGCACCATGTTCCGTTTCTCCACATCCTCACCAACACTCACCACTCTTCATCTTCTTGATTATAGACATCCTATTGAGTGTGAAGTGGTTTTGCTTTGCATTTCCCTGATAACCAATAATACTGAGCATCCGTTCACATGTGAGTATGTTACATGAGAGATGCCTGCTGGACATCCAGAGGGAGATGATGCAGAGACCATTGAACATGCAGGGCTGTTCATGATGAGTTCATGATGGAGGTCTGAGATGGTGACGTAAATGTTGGAGTCCAGAGCATACGTATGGTATTTAAGTCTATGGGATGTGACCACCCAGGGAGTGAGCGTAGCTAGAGAAGAGAAGAGGTCTGAGCACAGCCTGGGGGTGCTCTAACGTTGATAGGTGGAGGTGATGAAGAGAAGATGTGGGAGAACAACCCCAAATGGGGAAAGTGTTTCAAAGAGAGAATGATGGTCCCAGCCAGGTGGCTCAATTGGTTGGAGCGTCATCCCATGCACCAAAAATGTTGTGGGTTGAATTTGATTGATTGATTTCAGCCAAGGGCACGTACCTGGGTTTCGGGTTCAATCCCGGGCCCCTGTCGGGGTCATGTGGGAGGCAATCAATCAATGTGTCTCTCACGTTGATGTTTCTCTCTCTCTCCCACTCTCCCTTCCACTCTATCTAAAAATCAATGGAAAAATATCCTCGGGTGAGGATTAAAAAAAGAGAAAGAGATGCCCAGCTGGCTGGTGTGGCTCAGTGGATTGAGCGTCATCCCGTGGACTGAGAGGTCCCGGTTCAATTCCCAGTCAGGGCACACGCCCAGGTTTCAGGCTCGTTCCCCAGTAGGGGCATGCAGGAGGTGGCCGATCAATGTCTCCCTCTCACATGGATGTTTCTATCTCTCTCTCCCTTCCTCTCGCTTTAAAAAAATCAATAAAAACATATTTTTAAAAAAGAGAGAGAATGATAGACTGTGCCAAATGCTGCTGGTTGGTCAAGTTAGATGTGAACATTGGTCTTAACAGCATGGAAGCAATAGTGACCTTGACAAGCAATTTCATTGGATGGCAGGAGTGACAGGCTGATTGGAGGACATTTGATGGAGACTGGGAGGAGAGGAATCTGAGACACACGAGGTTAGGTAATGCTTTCGAGGAGTTTAGCTTTAAAGAGAGCTGAGACAGGTATCACCTCACACCTGTTAGGATGGCTATCCTAAAAACACAAGAGGTAACAAGTGTTGGTGAGAGTGTGGAGAAAAGGGAACATGTGTACACTGTTGGTGGGAATGTAAATGCTGCAGCCACTATAGAAAACAGTATGGAGGTTCCTCAAAAATAAAAATAAAAAATAAAACTACCTCATGATCCAGCAATCTCACTTCTGGGTTGTATATCTAAAGGAAATGAAAACAGGATCTTGAAGAGATCTTCACCCCCATGTTTATTGCAGCATTATCCACAACAGCCAAGAAATGGAAATAAGCTAAATGTCTGCCAACAGATGAATGGATAAAGAAGGTGTGGCAAATATGTACAGTGGAATATTATTCAGCCACAAGAAAGAATGAAATCCTGCCATTTGCAAGGACATGGATGAACCTAGAGGACATCGTGCTGAGTGAAATAAGTCAGACAGAGCAAGACAAATGCTGTATGATCTCACTGATAAATGGAATCTGAAAAAGCCAAACTCGTAGAAACAGTAAATGGGTGCTTACCCGGAACTGGGGGTGAGGGAAATGGGGAGATGTTGGTCAAAGGGCACAAACTTTCCTTTATAAGGTGAATAGGTTCTGGGGAATCCGATGCACAATATCGTGACTATAGATAACAATACTGTCCTAGATACCTGAAAGTTGCCAAGGGAGTAGATCTTAAATGGTCTCACCATAAAAACAAATGGCAATTATGTGACATGACGGAGGTGTTAGCTAACACTGTGGTGGAAATCACATTGCACTATATAAATGTAGCAAATCAACCCATTGTACGTCTAAAATTTACACAGCATTACATAGTAATTATATATCACTAAGTTGGAAAAGATTAAAAAGAAAGAAAGGGAGCTGAGAAGTGCAGCTGGTCCTGGAAGGAAGTGTGCAGCCCGGCAAAGTACCTCAGAGGACTGCCTTCTCCTCCAGGCCGTTGTTGGCACCCTGTCCCACCTCCCTCTTGGCACCTCACTTGGGCTTGGCACTAAATGCTCGTAAGATAAATAATGATTACAATAGCAGTGCCAGGAACCAGGTCCATTGTCCCCATAGGATTGTTAGGGGATTGTCGGAAGTAAGACAAAAATAGCTTTAAAAAGCTCATTGTCAAGTGAGGTTCATTCTTGTCATATATGGTGAGCATCACCATCCTGGGTGATGGGATTTTTTTTTCTTTCAAAGACTCAGCTTCGTGGCCATATGCTGTAGTTGGGAGTGTGAAAACAGGTGCAATGTTTTGGGAAGGCAAATTGACACTAGCCAACAACATCTAGGCATTTCGAGGTGTCTGATCATTGCAGCATTGTCTGTAACAAAACCAAATCAACATCAGTGGCCTTCAGAAAGAGGAACTGATTAGGTGAACAATGATTTATCCGTTCTGTGCAATATTATGCAGCTGTTCAAAGGCGTGGAGGAGGGTTGCATGCATGGACATTGAAAGGTGTCCAAAATACATGAAGAGAAAAGTGTGAATGTCAAGTGGCTTAGCAGTATGTGTAGGATGCTAACTTTTCTGCAAAATTTCCCTAAATTGCCTCTAGGAAGAGGGACTAAATGTAGGCAGCAGAATTATTATTTTTTAAAATTAGTTTTAGGGAGAAGAAAGGAGGCAAGGACCGTGCAGGAACTGATACCACTTTGAAGACAAAGTTGTTAGTTCACAGGGTACCCCCTTACTGCACCAGAGATTGGGCAGCATGGGAAAGAGGTGATTTGTAGCTTCAGGGCACCTTCCAGGGGGCAGCGGAGGTAGCATCACCTAAAACTGGGCTTTCCCAAACATACCACTCCTGAAATTCCCCACGCCCTCCTCACTGATGAGGGGAGCCAGGAGAGGTATGTGGGTAAGCACCACCTGCCTGCCTCTGCTAAGAACAAGCAGAGCATATCCCTGGGGCAGGCTTCCCATCCCCTGTGGCAACTGTTGTTACATGGGCAACTCAAATCACATCACCTCTAGACGAAACATCACTGGCACTGTCCTTCCGGGGTTTAGCTCTGCTGGGACCAAATTAGAAACCCAGTCTTTCCGTTTCTTTGTTCACGTCTTCATTCATTTATTCACTCACTAAGTTTTAATCTATGCCAGGCCCTATGATAGGCATTCAAAACAGAAAGGCCGTAACATCCATTCCTAAACTGTAAGGAGCTCACAGTCCAATAGGAGAAGGTAGATAGATAAATAATTAGATTTAGTGAGAATCCAAGTATTCAGTTAAAGCTCCTTCTCCCCATATGGTGATGAGATTGCCTAGGAAAGAGAAAGTGATCATTACAAGAAAATTTTAGCGAAGTCTCTGGTCATTTATAAGCTTAGTTTATAAGTTTCTTTCTCATGCATTTAGTCTCCGTGTTTCCTTAGGCCCCTCTTGGCTGTGAGATGTTTTTATAATGTTTTTAACTTTTAATTTGAAATAATTATAAACTCGTAAGATGTTGCAAAGATAGCACCAAGTGGTATGCTGTGTCCCACCCAGCTTCTTCCAATGGCAACATCTCACATAACTACAGTACGTTATTAGACCTGGGAACTGACATAGGCCCAATAGAATTGGCTAGACTGCGGGTCAGCTGAACATCAACGTCTGGATCTGTTCATCACATCAACATCCTCTTTCTTGGGTGTTGGTCAGCCTGTCTGAGCGTTTGCAATCCTTTGCAAAATAAAATTGCAATCCTTGCAAAGTGACAGAATTTCCTGAAGTTGATGTGCAGTGGTTCTCAACCTTCCTAATGCCGCGACTCTTTGATACAGTTGCTCATGTTGTGGTGACCCCCAACCATAAAATTACTTTTGTTGCTACTTCATAACTGTAATTTTGCTACTGTTATGTCTTAGGCGACCCCTGTGAAAGGGTCGTTCGACCCCCAAAGGAGTCGCGACCCACAGGTTGAGAACCACTGAATTGTAAGTGATGTTAGAGAACTACTTACTCAAAGCACCCCCAGTGATACCAACAAATAACCTGGCTGATGTAATTCTTAGACCAAGAAACAACTAAAGAAGAGGATATTAATGCAAAGAAGACAGGACAGGTGCTTAAGAGAGAAAAATTTCGCTATAAAAATGCTAAGAAAGGCCTGCTGGGAAACCGACAGTATCTTATGTTTTTCTGCAAAAAATGACTCTCTGTATGGTATGACACTTGTAAGAAAAGGGTGTCATATCATACCTTCAAACTCATTCTGGTCAGAAATTATGCCAAAGAGAAAAAATGTATATCAGTCCTTGCTTCATCATCTATTTAATCTAATTAGTAGAGTTGCAATTGTAATTTTGTTAGCTAAAGGTGGAATAATATTCATAAAATTTTAGCTTCATTTAGTTTCATTTTTTAAGGTAGAATCTCAATCAAATCCTTTTTGTCCTCTTTGATATTTACTATGAAATCTTAGTCCCATTCTAACTGGATTTGCTTTTACTTGACTTTTTCTGGCCCTAATAATCCTCAAAGATCAAGAATTCCTTGCCACCCTGGCCGGTTTTGCTCAGTGGTTAGAGCATTGACCCATGGACCAAAGAGTCACGGGTTCAGTTCCAGTCAAGGGCATGTACCTCAGTTGTGGTTCGGTCCCCAGCCCTGGTCAGGGTCGTGTGGGAGGCAACCAGTCGATGTGGCTCTATCACATCGATGTTTCTCTCTGTCTCTCTCTCTCTCCCTCCCTCCCACTCTATCTAATGATAAATGGAAAAATATCCTAGGATGAGGAATAAAAGAAGAAGAAGAAGAATTCCTTGCCAATGTATTATAGAGTGAAGGACACACTGACTAATTCTACCTGGGGGAGGTCAGGAAAGTCTTCTACTAAGTAACATTTGGGTTGAGTACTGAAGGATGTGTAGGAGTTCTCCAAGTGAAGAAGAGCATACAATGTATGCCATTAGAGAACAGTGTGAGTTGAAGTCACAGAAGGATGGAAAGGCCTGGTGGCGTCCCTTCAGGTGCTGTGAGTGGGTTGTGATGTGGCTTCAGCAGAGCTGCATGGGGTGAGGGGTGCTTCTGCGCATTAGGAGAGGAGGCTGCAGAGGCTATGGACATGAGCCTTACTGAGGAGCTGACGCTTTGTCCCAAGGCCTTAGGGAACCACGGCAAGGTTTTGAGCTGAGGCAGGACATGATCAGTGCTGCAGGTCAGAAAGATCCCTCTAGCCCTGGCTGGTGTGCTCAGTGGTTAGAGTGTCGGCCCGCATACCAAGGGTCACGAGTTCTGTTTCCAGTCAAGAGCACGTACCTGGGTTGTAGGGTCTTGTGCTGGAGGCAGCTAATCGATGTCCGCCCCCCCCCCACCACCACCACTCTCTCTAAAAATCAATGGAAAAAAATATCCTCGGGTAAGAATGAACAACAACAACAAAATAGAAAGATACCCCTCGCTTCTGTGGGAGAGAGTGAATTAGAGAAGATGAGGCTGAAGGTAGGAAAACAGATTTAGAGAGTGGAGGCTAAGATCTAAGCTCTAGATGAGACAACTGTGTTGGAATCAGGCTCCACCTCTGACCAGTGAGGATTAAGGGGCCCTCACTTAATCCTTATAAGCCTCAGCTATATATTAGACAACTTATACTAAATGACAAAGTTACATTTAAAATGTGCTTTAAAACAAAATGGGGTTACAAAAAAAGACATATGTGTTTGAAAGAGCTTCACACTGCGCTGAAAATCAAATCTCTTGCAGAAATCCAATACACCAATTCATAACATGCAAATTAACAATTCTCAACATTTTCAAAGATGGTGTTAAGGTCAGGAATTTCACATATATGGTAGCACATATAGAAGGGTATTATAAATATGATGTCCATCCCCTATGAAGCTTACAAATTTGATAATGCTCAATAAAAGGTTAGAATCACATCAAAAAGTATCGCACCTAAAAATCACAAATCTGTGCCCTGTAAATTCTCCTTATAAAATCTTTATGCTCACTTTTCCACTCTTGCCATTTGTTAATACTAACCCTTAAAAAGAAAGAGAGAGAGGGAGGGAGGGAGGGAGGGAGAGAGAGAGAGAGAGAGAGAGAATAGGCCCTGGCCCGTTTGGCTCTGCAGTTAGAGCATCCGCCTGTGGACTGAAGGGTCATGGGTTTGATTCCTGGTCAAGGGCACATACCTGGGTTTCAGGTTAGATTCCCTAGCCCCAGCCAGGGTTGTTCGGGAGGCAACCAATCGATGTCTCTCTCTCACATCAATGTTTTTCTCTCTCTCTCCCTCCCTCCCTCCCTTCCACTCTATCTAAAATAATGGAAAAATATCCTTGGGTGAGGATTAACAAAAACATAACAAAAGAGAGAGAGAGAACAGGAAAATAAATTCTGCAAAAAAACCTTGATCATATACAGAAATTATTGCTACTGTAGTTTACCACAAAGCATGTCTGTACAATATCATATGAACTTTGATCATGAAGAAGAAAAAGAAAAATCTCTAGCCTTACAATTACATGCAACATTCATGTGGCAATATTAGAAGGTAAGCACCCAATAGCCATAGTTGACAAAATGTCCCACCGACCAGACTCCATTTATTTATGTATGTATGTATGTATGTATGTATGTATGTATGTATGTATTGGTATGTGCCCCTAGCAGGAACCAACAAGCAAAAACCAACAACCTAAAAACGAAATTGTTGTGGGTGGAGGTGTTGCCAGAAAATTAAGTATGCCCAAAGGTGTTTCACGCGAATTAAAACCTAAAGCCAAAGTACCACATAATCACATAACCAGCTAGTTGGGTAATACTATATGAGCCTGATCTTAAATGGAATGCTACGGCACTACAGAGCATCAATAAGTTAAAAACCAGAGTGTGCAAATCCAAATCAATGGCAATTTCTATATGAAGCAAAATATTCACTACTAGCTGTGAAGTTTGCCCAAAACTGTTTGATTAAATCACTGGATTGGACAATTTGCATATTTTAAAAAATATCAGTCTCTAAAATTCCTTTTTATGGTAATGAGGCATAAGTTTTCCTTTTTAGGGTAATGAGGTGCGTAAGTAAATAAGCAAGAGAAAATAATAGTTGGTGAATATCTTCAAAGCTTGTCTTACATTTCACTTTTAAAATGTTTAGGAAAGCCCTGGCCAGGTAGCTCAGTTGGTTAGAGAATCGTCCCGATACACCAAGGTTGCGGGTTCAATCCCAGGTCAGGGCGAATACAAGAATCAACCAATGAAACAATAACTAAGTGGAACAACAAATTGATGTTTCTCGCTCTCAAATCAATCAATTAAAAAAATGTTTAATGTTTAGGAAGAAAAGTTTAAAATATTGGCCATTATTCTATCAAAAACAAACAAAACAAAATAAGCTCAACGTAATTAAACAACCAAGCAACACTAAAACCACATTACACGGATCATCATGCTTTCATCTGGTTTAACAATCACATCTAGTTTAATTGGGATGCTTTTCAACTTTAAAAACTGTGATAAGTTAAGATGTAACTTATTGGGTAATTTTGAATTTGGATTTAACTTTGTTGAATATTATAACAGAGTGTACTTATTACAATACAGTGTAGCACATCTTTCTATTAGGAAACAATGTAAGATCCTTTACCCGTCTCCTTAAGTTAAAGGTGTGACATCATGAAGGGTGTTAAATGGCCAGATGGTTTTACAGTGCACACATGTATTATGAAGTATGTTCTTAACAAATCTGATGGTTACGTTACACAGTTCCTCTCTTTACCTTTTCTACGGTGAATTACCTGTTTGAAGTGGAGTGATGGAACATCCTGAATCCAGTCCACCATATTGGTATTTAGCTTTCTTTCCGGATGGTTTCAATATCTGAAATGAACACATCAAACCTTCATCCACACTCATCCTTCCACCAGCATGATCAAACTTGCCATAATAATTTGGGGTTGAAAATAGAATTACCTACTGTCACTGAGCAAAATATTCTACCACCTAATGATCTCGACAAATCAAGAATAAATCATGATGATTCAGAAATTTACTGCCCACATCAGCTTCAGAAGTGAAGGAAACACCACAGTTATCTTCTTCCCAGCTTTGCATATCCTTGTCTGGGTCAGACCACAGCAAATCACAGAGCAAACTTGTATCGGGGACATCAGTGGGTCTCATACTTCTCCAAAGCTGCTCCCCAGATTGCAGAACTGCTGATAGTCCTTCAAGACAACAGACCTCATCCACAATAGCAGCTATAGGCAGACAGCTGAAACACTCAGTGAAGGTCTTCCACAATTTAATATTAAACCTTCGCTTGCATTCATCATAGAATCTGTAAGTGCGACTGATGCTGACACACTCGAGGTTTCCTCTTCCAAGAAAGAAGTTCTCCGGGTATTTGATTTTTAAAGCCAATAGCAAACAAATGGTTTCCAACGACTACTTTCCTCTGTCCACATAATCTTCTAAGAAAAGATAGTTGGCTTCTGGTGGGAAATTTCCATATTCAAATAATTGTAGTAAATCTGTATACTCTCCACAAATATCTCCACAAATTTTCAGTGGTGCTTTCAATTCCAAAAAAAAATGAGGTCTCTGCTTTTTTATTACTATTATAATGGGAATGATAATAGTACCTACATCATAGGATTGTCAGGAAGATTAACTCAAATAATGTGCCACATATGAGGCTTGATGAGAGATAATTGGGAAGACTTAAATCAAGGATTTTAATTTAGGTTGGGCGGAGATGAAAGAGGAAGGTGGATGAGAGACCCCAGAAATGTATTGGCCAGAAACAGATTGCATGGAAGGGGAGGATGTGGTACAGAAGGAAGGTGTACTCTGGGTAACTGACCCGGATGCCCAGGTAGAGGGAATATCATTTGCTGACTCGGGGAACAAAGAGGGAGGAGCAGGTTTTAGTTCAGAGCCATTGGGCTTGTTCTGAGCATGTGTAGAGGACTGAGATGCCATGCCATGGGTAGCATTATCTTTGTGTTGGAAGTGCCTTTAGTTAATGCAATTTTGTCATAAATCATTCTAGAAGGAACTACAGAAACTATAGTAGCTATCTCAAATACTAGAAATTATGCCAAACTGTTATGCTCTGAGGAACTATGGACCTTGTTCAAGGAAGGAGAGGAGGACTAAGAGAAAAATTCTAGTAAATTCCATACACCTTGAGACCACTTATACATTAGAAGTAATAAAGAGACTTCTAATTCTAGTACTATGGAGGATTAGATACCCTAATACTCAGCCCACTGAAAAAACTAAAATGTTGAATAAAATACTCAAATGCATCTTTTAAACACTTCCCTGATCTAGCACAAAGGTAAGGGATCAACAGAGCCCCCAGAGACATGAAATCAGGGAGGTTGAATGGTGATCACTCCCCAAAGCCAGTTTTTTCCCTAAGGGTTTCTTTCAAACTCTGGAGAATTTGAACTTCCCCTTTAGAGGCTGCAGAGGGTATAAGAGCAGAGCACAATCTAGGGCATACCCAAGGTGAGAATTTAACAACAGATCTGTCATAGAGCTAGACCCCAAAGAACTATACCCTCTCTGTAAGGATGAGTGAGATATAAACCCTCTCAGACAGAAGAGACAGCTTATGAAATTTGCCTGTTTAAATCTTAGGGCTGAGCATAGGGAAAGAAAAAAATCTCACCTGAGAATTTGTCATCATCAGGGGATCCTTACTCATGTTTGTGGCCTGAATTCATGTTACCTAAGTAGTAAAAAAAAAAAAACCTCCAGCAAAGAATTTAAAGATGTCACAAGTTGGAAACAGTCCCCAAGGATTAGCAGAAGTGAAATCAGCTATGCACTAGTGAAACTTAACTTTACACAGGGGCTCAAAAGTCACCTACAATAATGCTCTAAAGAAATGTATAGCTCACAGACAAAAAAAAAAAAAAAAAAAAATCACACAGAGAGAAAAAGAAGCACAGCACCATGAGTGTAAACGAGTAGAAATAATAGACTATAGAAACAGACCCTCAGACTTCAGACACCAGACTATAAATACAAATTTGTTTAAAATCAGTGATATGCTTAAGCCAGCTGATGCTAATTACCAGAGCTGATGGTGAGCATCTCTTCCCAACTCCATGTGCAGCCATATCATGTCTGTAGGGAAGTTGACAACACCAGGGAAGTTGGCAAACACTATCAATTGGGGTATTTATTTACTTGTTGGTTTATTTATTTAAAATTTATTTTTGTACAGAGAACCATTTGTTAAACGTTGACTAAAAGACCACTGAATATATTCAAAAATTAAAAGAGAAACTTGAAAGAAAATCAGAACTGTTGGTTTGTAACCCCTTTGGGAGCCTCCCAGGTGAAATCTGAAACTGGCCCCAGTACACACAGGGCGGGGAGGGACCAAAGAAAGAAGCAGACTGCTCCACATTGGTAAATAGCAGGTTTCATAAGCAAGGGAACTTGTTGCAAGATAAGTAGTTTTCACAGCTGCCTGCCAAACCATAAAAGTGTATATAGAGACCCTAACTGGGGTCAGTCACATACCCCGGGGGCCTTAACTGGGGTCAGTCACATACCCCGGGGGCCTTAACTGGGGTCAGTCACATACCCCGGGGGCCTTAACTGGGGTCAGTCACATACCCCGGGGGCCTTAACTGGGGTCAGTCACATACCCCAGGGGCCTTAACTGGGGTCAGTCACACAGCCAGTCCAGATGGTCTCATCACCACATTCTTATCTCAAGGCTGTAATCTTGGAGCAGCTCTGGGAGCAGGGAAGGCAAGCAGAACCCACAATCCAAATACAGGGGAGGAAATGAGGAGCCTCCTATTGCCCAGGGCCAGCTCATGGGTTAAACCAGTGGTAATGTCTTTTGTTTTTTGTTTTAAAAAAAAAATGTTTTCTATATTGATTTTTTTTTTTTTTTTGAGAGAGAGGAAGGGAGAGGGAGAGAGAGTAGAAACATGGATGAGAGAGAACATCGACTGGCTGCCTCCTGCATGCCCCCCACTGGGGATCGGGCCCAAAACCTGGGCATGTGCCCTGATCGGGAATCGAACCAGCGACCTCTTGCTGCATGGGTTGATGCTCAACCACTGAGCCACACCAGCTGGGCTTTTATGATTTTTTATCCTCACCCGAGGACATTTTTTTTTTTTTTTTGCATTTATCTTCAGATAGAGCCGGAGGAAGAGAGAGAGAAACATCGATGTGAGAGAGACACATTGACTGGTTGCCACCCGCACAACCCCAACCGGGGCTGGGGACAAACTGAAACCCAGGTACATGCCCTTAGTGGGAACCAAACCAGAGACTCTCTGGTTTGCTGGCCGACGCTCTAACCGCTGAGCAAACTGGCCAGGGCAATGTCTTGATGAGCTCCCCCATCACTGTACACTTTGTGACTGGCTCTTACAATCTCACACAAACCCCCCCTCCACAATGTGCTCTGAGCAGTCAGTAAGGGGTTTCTCACGTGTGGAGGTGGCTCATGCGGCGGATATCTGGCTGCACTAGAGCCAGATACCACGGCAACAACACAGAGAAAATATAGATTACAACAATGACTCCCCCAATCAGTGGCAACTTTTTACCAAAAGCCCTGTGATTGGAATACTAGGCTGGGACCAAATCACTCAGGTGTCCACTTGTGTCCTCACGTGATTTAATAAAGACAACACATCAACAGACTCATCAGGTGTGAACACACAACATTCTGTTTAGATAATGGTGCGGCTGCCTCCTTGCAAGAAAGTAATAATGTCCTAGGCCACACTGTTTTGGTGGACAGCTTTTGTCATTAGAGACATTTCAGTGTTCAGTAAGGACAGGCTTTGTCGGCCATCATTCAGAGCTTGCTGAGTGAATTTAGGAAGGATTTCTATGTATGCTGTAACGCCCTCCAGGATGATGGAGGGAACAAAGATGGTAGCCAAATGATCGTACGCGTGGGAAAAGAATGTGCCCACCTGGCCTTGGGGAAAGGGAGGCTGGTAGCTTCAGGAACTTGACCTGGTTGTATATACTGTACATGTTGGCTGGGTGGGGCAGCACTGTCAGGAGTAAGGAGATGCACTGGGAGCGGGAGATGCCAGACCTGGACCCCCATCTTCTCCCCTTTTTCAGTAGTTCTTGTTCCATTCTAGGTCTAGCGCATTTCAATAGGTTCAACTTGCAGGACAACGGGATCCCAGTGCGGACTGAGTAGTTTCCCCTCACCCAAGGGTTTGAAGTAACTCACTCATCCCGGTGGGGCATCCCACTGTAAATTCCTGCTCAGTGTTCTCAGCAGCACAGCACGATGATCCACGGTGGGGGTCAGGGAAATAGCTGCTTCCTGAAACTCCCATACCTTTACAGTACTGGGCGCCTCAGCACGGGCCCCCAGTCTGGCATATGGGGCAAGAGGCTTACAAGTCGGTCATTCAAATGTATTAAAGCCTAGACCAGTACATCAGACTACCCAGCCAAGGTAGTTTTACTTGTTAGTAAATTAATCTGCTTTAATATTCTATTTTTCCTTTTTTTTTTTTTTTTTTTTGTTAATCCTCACCAGAGGATATTTTTCCATTGATTTTTTTTTTTAGAGAGAGTAGAAGGGAGGGAGGGAGAGAGAGAGACAAACATCAATGTGAGAGAGACACATCAATCAGTTGCCTCCCACATGACCCTGATCAGAGCCAGGGATCGAACCTGCAACCCAGGTATGTGCCCTTGACTGGAATAGAACCCACGACCCTTCCGGTTTTTTTGTGTTTTTTTTTTTTTTTTTTTTTTGCATTTATCTTCAGATAGAGCAGAGGGAGAGAGTGGGGGAGAGAGAAGCATTGATGTGAGAGAGACACATTGAGTGGTTGCCACCCACACGACCCCAACCAGGGCCGGGGACAAACAGCAACCGAGGTACGTGCCCTTAGCGGGAACCGAACCTGGGACTCTCTGGTCCGCAGGCCGACCCTCTAACCACTGAGCCAAACCAGCCAGGGCTATTTTTCCTTTTTACCAACCCTGCTGCTTGCGGCTTACAGGCGAGATGGAACCTCCATTCAATGTTACATTCTTTTGCTCAGTCTTGCATGTCATGATCTTTGAAATGTGACTCCTGGTCACTGTCTATTCAGTGAGGGTTTCCATATGTGGTACTCAGTTTCTCTAATCCCCTAATGGTGGCCTGGTTTGCATGGTGACAGGGAAAGCTTGGGTTAAACCAGACATACTGTTCACACACCAACGCATATTTAGTACCCTCACTCGCAGGGAGGATGCCAGTATAATCAATTTGCCAACCTGTCGGGAACTCCCATGGATGGGCTCAGACTCCTTTGGCAGTTGCCTTAGACGTTGATTAGAACACCCATGACATGCTGTTACTGCATTAACCAAGTCACTGTATTTCAAGGGCAATCCAGCATCCTTAGCAATATGCCATCCCACCTGGGCGCTGCAGTGACCACTGTGTCTATGTACCCTATGTGCTGTGTCAGTGGCTAGGGCTCGTACCCAAACTAGGGCGTCAGCTTCTTGATCACCAGGGGTGTCAATGCTTTATTAGCTGGGATGTGAAAGACAATGAGGACCGCCTCAGGCTCTTGCAGGTGAATCCAGATGTCCCTCCATACATCCTGACCCCACAGGGGCCCACTCATCAATCATCCATCCCTCGGCTTCCCATTGTCCAAGCCATAGGGTTAACCTCTTTAGAATAGCCCGACTGTCAGTGCAAAGGGCTAATGGCCAGGACTCGAGTGCTCACCAACCAAACCCCTCTGAGTTCAGCTCACTGGCTGCTCCCGTCTGTTCCTTCCTGAGAGGCTCTACCTGGAAGAATCCTGTGTAGTTGCTTTATGGAGTATATCAGATTTCTGTCCCCTTCTAGAACTGCGACCAAAATCCTAGGGGCACTCTCCCTGCCCCATGCCCTCCGGAGTCGCAGACATGTCTAATTCAAATGGTGGTCCTGCTCAGGAGATGCCCAGAGCTTGAAGCGGCTTCACTAGTATTCTTGCCTTCTCAGCGGTGGCTTGCTGCTCTGATCCCCAGTCCCACCTGTGCCTTTTCTTTACCCAGCATAAGGGATAGAGTCACTGTGCCAGTTGGGAAATAAAGGTCCTCCAACCCCCCGAATCCCTACAAAGTCTCACATCTCCTTTACCTTCTTAGGGGTCGGATAGGCTTGCACCTTATCAATCACAGCTTTTGGGAAAACATGTGTTGTTCCCGACCAAACAACTCCCCAAATCTTCCGGTGGTGCCTAGACCTTGAATTTTCTGTGGGTTCACTGCTCATTTCTCCTTAGATGATGCTCCAGCAAAGCCTGCAGAGTGTCCAGTGTAGTCAGGTTGTCACATGTTAACATTCTATCATCAGTGCAATGGGCCCATTTTCCTGATGTGGGGAAGGAGCACAGAGCCAGGTCTCAGGCTACCATCCCATGGCACGTGGTGGACTGTGCAGGTCGCCTTGGGGAAGCACTTGAAAGGTTCATGACTGTCCCTCCCACACGAAGGCAAATTGATCTTAGTTATCAGAAACCTGTACTTGTCAGAATCTTTTCATGAGTCTCCATGAGGATGAAGCACCTCAGCAGGAACGCTTTTGTAAAACATCACAGTAAAACAACTGTCTCAAAGGGCAAAAGACATACAAATGGCCATGGTTAAAGACCTAGTGAGAGTTCAACACACACCTAATGATGCAGTTGACAGGTGTCCACTCCACGCTCAGCCAGCTTGACCGCAAGTACAATTCCTCCTCAAGCCCAGCCGGTGTGGCTCAGTGGCTGAGTGTCGACCCGTGCACCAAGAGGTCGCTGGTTTGATTCCTGATTAGGGCACATGCCCAGGTTGTGGGCTCAATCCCCAGTAGGGGGCTTGCAGGGGGCAGCCGATCGATGTTTCTCTCTCATCAATGTTTCTGTCTCTCTCCCTCTCCCTTCCTCTCTCTCCAAAATCAATAAAGAAAAAATATTTAAAAAACAAACAAAAAACACCAATTCCTCCTCAAGATTCCCATGCTTGGAATTTTCTGCAGCTTCCATGAACCACCTGCCAATTTCATATACCTTTCAGCATTTGTACTTTTTCTTTCTTACTTTGAAACATTCTTTTTTTTTCCCTTTTAATTATTTTTATTAATTTGTTTTTGTTACAGATGTTTCTCCTTTTTCCCCCATTGACACCCTCCTCCCCATCCCCCCTGTCCCATCCCCAGCTTTGTTGTCTATGTCCTTTGGTTATGCATACATGCATATAAGTTCTGTGCTTTATCTCTTCCCTCCCAACACCCTCCCTTCTGAGGTTTGTCAGTCTGTACCCTACCTCTATGTCTCTGGGTCAATTTTGTTCATCAGTTTGTTTAGTTCATTATATTCCATAAATAAGTGAGATCATGTGATATTTGTCTTTCTCTACTTGGCTTGTTTCGCTTAGCATAATATTCTCCAGGTCCCTCCATGTCATCTCAAATTATAAGAGATATTTCTATCTTACAGCTGCATAGTACTCCATTGTGTATATGTACCACAGCTTTTTAATCCACTCATCTACTGATGGACACTTGGGTTGTTTCCAGATCTTAGCTATTGTAAATAGTGCTGCTGTGAACATAGGGGTACATATATTCTTTCTGATTGGTGTTTCAAGCTTCTTAGGATATATTCCTAGAAGTGGGATCACTGGATCAAATGGCAGTTCAATTTTTAATTTTTTGAGGTAACACCATAGTGTTTTCCACAGTGGCTGCACCAGTCTGCATTCCCACCAGCAGTGTACTAGAGTCCCCTTTTCTCCACACCCTCACCAACACTTGTTTGATGCTTTGTTGATGGCAGCCATTCTGACAGGTATAAGGTGATACCTCATAGTTGTTTTAATTTGCATCTCTCTGATGATTAGTGACGTTGAGCATTTTTTCATATGTCTCTTGGCCATTTGTATGTCCTGTTTGGAGAGGTGTCTATTTAGGTCCTCTGCCCATTTTTTGATTGGGTTCTTTGTCTTCCTTTTGTTGAGTTGTATGAGCACTCTATATATTTTGGAAATTAACCCCTTATCTGATGTATCATTGGCAATTTGCTCTCCCATATAGTGGGTTCCCTTTCCATTTTGATTATTGTTTCTTTTGCTGTGCAGAAGCTTCTTAGTTTGATGTAGTCCCATGTGTTCATTTTTTCCTCTGTTTCTCTTGCCTTAGGTGTTGTATCAGTGAAAATTCTGCTGAGTATGATATCTGAAATTTTGTTGCCTATATTACCTTCTAGAATTTTTATGGATACATGAATTACATTTAAGTCTTTTATCCATTTTGAGTTTATTCTTGTGTATGGTGGAAGTTGGTGGTCTAGCTTCATTTTTTTTGCAAGTAGCTGTCCAATTTTCCCAACACCATTTATTGAAGAGACTGTCTTGACTCCACTATATGCTCTTGCCATCTTTGTCAAATATTAATTGAACATATTGTCTTGGGTCAATTTCTGGGTTCTCTGTTCTGTTCCATTGATCTATCTGCCTGTTCTTGTGCCAGTACCAGGCTGTTTTGATTACAGTGGCTTTGTAGTATAACCTGATATCTGGTAATGTGATCCCTCCTACTTTGTTCTTTTTTTTTTTTTTTCAAGATTGCTATGGCTATTCGGGGTCTTTTTTGGTTCCATATAAACTTTTGGAGTGTTTGTTCTAGTTCTGTGAAATATGTCATTGTATTTTGATGGGGATTGCATTGAATCTATAGATTGCTTTGTGTAGTATGGACATTTTAATGATGTGAATTCTTCCAATCCATGAACAAAGTATGTGCTTGCACTTTTTTATATCTTTCTCTATTTCTTTTTTCAATGACCTGTAGTTTTCTGTGAAGAGGTCCTTTACGTCTTTGGTTAAGTTTATTCCTAGGTATCTTAATTTTTTTGCTGCGATGGTAAATGGGATTGTTTTTATAGTTTCTCTTTCTGTGAGTTCATCATTGGTGTATAAAAATGCCATCGATTTCTTGACGTTAATTTTGTATCCTGCTACTTTGCCAAATTCATTTATTAAGTCTAGTAGATTTTTAATGGAGTCTTTAGGGTTTTCTATGTACAATATCATGTCATCTGCAAATAATGACAGTTTCACTTCCTCCTTTCCAATTTGGATCCCTTTTATTTTTTCTTCATGTCTGATTGCTGTGGCTAAAACTTCCAGTACTATGTTGAATAAGAGTGGTGAAAGTGGGCATCCCTGTCTTGTTCTCGTTCTTAAGGGGAATGCTTTTAGTTTTTTCCCATTGAGTATAATGTTGGCTGTAGGTTTTTCATATATGGCTTTTACTGTGTTGAGATATGATCCCTCTATTCCCACATTCCTGAGCGTTTTTATCAGAAATGGGTACTGGATTTTGTCAAATGCTTTTTCAGCATCTATTGATATGATTATATGGTTTTTATCTTTCATTTCGTTTATGTGGTATATCACATTTGTTGATCTGCGAATATTGTACCATCCTTGCATCCCTGGGATGAATCCCACTTGGTCATGGTGAATAATTTTTTTGATGTATTGCTGGATCTGATTTGCTGATTATTTTGTTAAGGATTTTGGCATCTCTGTTCATCAGGGATATCGGCCTGCAGTTTTCTTTCTTTGTAGTGTCTTTATCCGGTTTTGGAATTAGGATTGTGCTGGCCTCATAAAGTGAGTTTGGAAGTGTTCTGTCTTCTTGGAGTTTTGGAATAGTTTGAGGAGAATGGGTATTATCTCTTCTTTGAATGTTCGGTAAAACTCCCCCATGAAGCCATCCAGGCCTGGGCTTTTGTTTGCTGGGAGTTTCTTAATTACATCTTCAATTTCCTTTGTTGTTATTGGTCTGTTCAAGTTTTCTGTCTCTTCCTGGTTCAGTTTTGGGAGGCTGTGTGTTTCTAGAAATGTGTCCATTTCACCTAGATTGTCCAATTTGTTGGCGTATAATTGTTCACAGTATGTTTTGATGATCCTTTGTATTTCTGTGGTGTCAGCTGTTACTTCTCCTCTTTCGTTTCTGATTTTGTTTATTTGGTTTCTCTCTTTTTGTTTCTTGGTGAGTCTAGCTAAAGGTCTACTGATCTTGTTTATCTTTTCAAAGAACCAGCTTTTTGTTTCATTGATCTTTTGAATTGTTTTTTTTTGTTTTGTTTTTGTTTTTGTTTTTTTGGTCTCTGTGTCATGAAACATTCATTTTACTTTAGGACAAAATTACTTTCTTTTTTCCTTTACAAAAAAATATCCCCCAAAATCCCATGTCCTTTATATTTTCTTATCCAAAAAAACACATTCTGTTTCCTTTCCCTCAGCAAACATGCATCCCCCCTTTTCATATTCTTTTACCAAAACATACATCCTACTTTTCATATACAGTCATTATGTTGCATCCTTATTATTTTCTAGTCATTTTGTAAAAAGACTTAGCTCTTTCTTACAAATCAGTTTTGGTAAGAGAACTGTATTTTTAAAAGTCCTCTTTTTTCCCTTCTGTCTCTGTGAGCAATTTTGGGTGAGCACCCGCGTGTTTATGTTTCAAAGACATGGTAAGAGTTACAACTTTAAGGGACAGAAAGAATGCAAGTTTTCTCCTAGGAGTTTTGGGGTATATTTCTCTATTATCAGTAGTCTAGGGTAAATGCTATTTAACATTTTCCTTTGTGTTAGGGGTTGGATGACAAAGGGCATCCCATCCATTTCATTGAAAATCATTGCATTCTCTTCTTCACTTCCCCAGGATTCCATCTCTAAGAGTCCCAATCAGACCTTGTCACAAGCTCTCAATCTTATTCTGCAGCAGCTTGTGCCCTCCTAGCTTTGCAAAACAGCACACTCAGGTCTCCAACTTATTACCCTGCTCCCCGCCCTTGCTGCCTGCCCTAAAGCTGGCAGAGTCGTGGACATGCAGGTCATTCTCTAATCTCAGCTCATTTCCCAGCTTTCTAACGGGAGCTTCAGTCTCTAGTTGGGCATTGATAACTAGCCGAACTGCCCACAGTAGAGGCCAGCCCACTGGGCAGCCATGCCGCAATGTGCCAGGTGCAGTTCTTCAAACGACTGCAGCCAGCATTTCCAAGAATCCTTGTACTCACTCAGCAGTCCACAAGCTCTTGGCATACGGGCCGCCCTGCCCCACATAGAGATCCTGGCCAACTCGGGATTTTCCCTGTGCATGGCTCTCAAGGCCAGTTTCTTCAGTTTCCTCGCTGACTTGCCAACTGTTGGATTGCAACCTCTTCAGGAACTTCCTGGGTGTAATCTAAAACTGGCCCCCCTATACTAGGGCAAGAAGAGACCAAAGAAAGAGGCTGACCACTCCCAGTTGGTAGGTGGCAGGTTTAATAAGTAAGGGAATATACATAGGAGGCCTGTCTTGGGTGACTGCCAGATGAATAGTTCTCTGCACACACTCAACAAACTTAAAAGTTTGTACAGAGGCCCTAACTGGGTTCAGTCATGTACCCAGGGGGCCTTAACTGGGGTCAGTCACACAGCCAGTCCAGATAGTCTTATTACCACATTTCCATCTCAAGGCTATAATCTTGGAGGAGCTCTGGGAGCAGGGAAGGCAAGTACATATCGCCAAAATTGTTGAAAGACACTAGATCTTGTTTATAGGTATCTCAATGAATTGTAAGCTGGAAAAAAAGGGGGGTGGGGGGTGGGGAGACTACAGAGCAAGAAAGAATACGAGAAAGTTTCAAAAGAAGATAGAAATAAAGGACAAATTTACCAAAAACAGCAATTAGTCTGACAACTTTTTACTCAACAGCAACTTGGAGGTCAGAAAAAAAAGGGAGAAAAACAGTACTGAAAGAAAATAACCATCGTTTGAGAAGTTGTAACCAACAAATTATCTTTTAAGAAAAATACCTAAAGGAAGATTGTTTCAGACAAAAACAGAGTTTACCAACAAAAGATCCTCATTAAAGAAGATTCTATAAGATCTTTAACAAAGAAGGAAAATCCCAGCAGGAATGGTGAAGAGATATTGGTAAATATGTAAGTAAGTTGAAAAAAAAATTAGCTATAGAAAAATTATAATGTCTAATTTGGGATTAAAATTAAAGACTTGGTTATAGTATCATACACCTTGGGAGGGAGTAATTGATGTTAAAGTATTTTAAGATTCTTATATTGCTTGAAAAAGAAAGAAAACTATTGATTAAATTTAGACTTTGTTAAATATTTATGTTAAAATAGCTAGAGTGATCACTAAAATAATGGGCATAGTGTGTATCACTTTCAAATTTATTTCAAAGTGTAGAAAGAGAAAAAGAAAAAACACAAAAACTCAATGTAAAAGAAGGAAAAGGGAGGGGAGGAAAAAAATTAAAACAGGGACAAATAGAAAGCACATGTTATATTAATATATAAAGATAGATCTATAACTATAATAAATGTAAATGGATCAAACTCCAGACAATGATTTTTAAACTGGATATATTTTGTACAAGAGATCTATTTAAAACTTAAGGGCACTTGAGAAATTAAAATTCAAATGATGGGGAAAAGATATGCCAGGTAAACATAATCAAAGCTAATGTCACTATATTAGTATAAGGCAAATAAATGTTAAGGTAAAAATATTATCAGCTGTCAAGAGAGTCATTACAGCCCTGGCAGGTTTGGCTCAGTGGTTAGAGTGTCGACACGTAGACTGAAGGGTTGTGGGTTTGATTCCCGGTCAAGGGCACATACCTGGGTTGCAGGTTTGACCCCCAGCCCTGGTCAGGGTCGTGTGGGAGGCAACCAATCAATGTGTCTCTCTCACATTGATATCTCTCTCTCTCCACCCCCCCTTTCCCTCTCTCCCTCTCTCCCTCCCTTCTACTCTATCTAAATATCGATGGGAAAATATCCTTGGGAGAGGATTAACCAAAAAACAAACAAAAAAAGAGTCATTACACAATGATAAAAATTTCAATTCAACAAGAAGATGTAACAATCCTAAACTTCAATGCACCTAACAACACAACCTCAAAAAATACAAAGCAAAAATTGATAGAATTTCTCCTTGTAAGGAGAAATTGACAACTCTACCATCAATTTGGGAAATTTTAAGATTTGTTTTTCATTAATTGATAGATGGAACAGACAAAGAGTCCAGTGCAGGTATATAAGGTAAAAACATCACAATTAACTAGCTCAATCTAAGGGACATATGTAGAAAATTACATTCTAAAGTTGGATGAATACACTTTCTTTTTAAGTGTACATAGAATGTTTGCAAAAACTGACCATAAGCTGGATAGTAAAACTGACCTTAACAAATATACAGACTTCATTCTTTGACCACAATACTATTAAGTTAAAAATAAATAATAAGCCTGGCCAGTGTGGCTCAGTGGATTGAGCAAGCGTCATCCCATGGACTGAGAAGTCCCAGTTCAATTCCTGGTCAGGGTACATACCCAGGTTGCAGGCTCGATCCCCAGTAGGGGATGTGCAGGAGCAGCCAATCGATGTGTCTCTCTCACATCAATGTTTCTATCTCTCTCCCCTTTCCTCTCTCTCTAAAAAATCAATAAAAACATATTTATAAATAAATTATAAAATGATAACTAGAAGAATTGAAAACAGACTCTGTACATATTCAAAGAACATTTATTTCTTTGGACCTTGTGATAATGGACTTCATAAGGAACAAAATGAACTCTGACCTGGGACCTTTGAATTTAGCTTACTAAGTTCAACTAACCCACTTTCACTATTCAATCTGTGCACCATTAAAATTTCAGGGCAGAGGTCATTTACTGTCCAGCACTGGGTGTAAAAGCACCAACGGATTGCTTCCTGGTTTTCCTTTAACTAAAGTTGATTTCCCTCTTAAAGGGATACTTACAGTTCTAGTCTCATATATTTCCCTTCTCAAAGGAGAGGCTTATCTTATTTGGTTTTTATAGCTGTTAAGATTTCTTCAAGCTATTTCAGGTTTAGCTTTAACTAATAATGTTATAAGTTCCATGAAGAATTTTTGTCTTTTTTATTCACTGCTGTACCCAGTACCTAATATATAGTGCTACACTTGGATGAGGCACTCAGTAAGCGAATGAATTTGTTGGATGCCTATAATGTGTCAAAACAGGTATATGTATTTTAAGCCAGCTTAAATAATTTAGCTCTCAAAACAGCCCTGCAGTGTTAGGATAACTAACACCATTTCAGATGAGGAAACTAAGGTACTAAGCCACAGAGAAGTAGAAGGGCGTGCTCAAGCTTGTCCATGGAAGAACAGTTGATTTATAATAATTTTATAGTTGCTACAGGAAACAGTTATATTAGTATACACTCATTCCACAGGGCTAATGAGTGTGTGTGTCTAAAGTCAGATCTTAAGGCTAGTTCTGTGACTAAGGCATAGATTAAGCTGGTGGTCCTGTAGGCTTTGACAGTGGACACTCTCTGATTGAATCCTGGCAGTGTGACCTTGATGTCACTGAGCCTCAGATTCCTGTGATACCCAGACTACTTTGGTAAGTGTTAACTGTCTTGTAGAGACCTGTCTGATCCTTTCTGCATCTTCGGAATTGACCCACTGGGAGAAACAGATGTCATCTCCATATTGGGTCAGATTCGATGTCAATAGGTGGCCCTAACACCTTCTTGTTAGGAATATTAAGAGGAATCACATAGACCTTGTTTTGAATCTTCTTTAAGCTTCATTGTGTCGTGGTGATAATAAGAATATCCACCTCATAGCCTGGTGTAGAGATTTCTTGATTGAAGTACATAATGCATGGTGCCAGAAGTAGTCATAATGCTGTGGTGGGGACAGTGCTTATCAGGATGGAGGTGTGGAGCTGGTGGAGATGATGGTGATTGTGAAGGTGGTAGTGATAACAACAGAGATGGGAGAAGTGGTGAAAGTAGTGGTGGGGAAGGTGAAAGTGATAGAGATGGTAGGAATGATGATGATGATGAAGATGATGGAGGTGATGTGATAATGGAGATAATGTTGAGAATGATGGAGTGGTAGAAGGGGAGACGATGGTGGTGATAATGAAAGTGGTAGGGTAGATGAGGGTGGTGATGATGGAGGGGGAGATGGTGGTGGTGATGACGGAGGGGGAGATAGTGGTGGTGATGAGGGGGAGATGGTGGTGGTGATGATGGAGGGGGAGATAGTGGTGGTGATGAGGGGGAGATGGTGGTGGCGAAGCCTCTTGGCCCAGGTTTTCCGACTCCCACTTCTGGCCCCCATGAACTGCGGGGAGTTGTGTTTCTCACTGTGGACTACATGCCAGTCCCCACCCACTCTCCTTACTACCTCTGCCATCACAAGCCAGAAATGAACTCCGCCTGCCTTGGGGGAAAACCTAAGAAGCAACAGTAGCAGTCGACACCCCCGAGTGGTGATCAAGGTGACTCAGGCTGAGACACAGCAGCCCATTTGCTTCGTTCTGTGGGCAGACACAGGGCAGCCACAGGGACCAGCCCTCCACCCCCATGCTCACGAGGCCCTATGGACCCAGGAAGTTGGTCTCCCTGGACTCTCAGGTGGAAGAAGCCAGGCCCTCATCTCCTTTTGCCTACCCACAGCCCAACATTCCTCCCCAGGTTCCTGTTGAGATTCTGTGACGTCACATCTTTGGGCCTCATCTGTTCATTGAGATGATTAATGCCTATCTTGTGGTGCCATTGGTGATGATGAGACCATGTACAGGAAGTCTCTAGCTCCCCACTCCTCGCACTCAAGAAATTGTATCTAAATATTTTAGTACATCATCATTGATCTCCAAATCTGTGGAGCAAGATTTGGAGATACAGAGAAGGTGATTGTCTGTCATTCAGCAGGAAGGTAACCTCAAGAACTGCCTAAGCCCTGACCTTGCTCTAGGAGCCTGGAGAATGAGAATTTTGTATGTGACCCAGTTGCACTGCCTCCTCTCTGCACACCCCTCAGCACCCTCTCTTTTCCCTGCTTCTAACCTCAGACCACAAATTTCTCATCCCCAGGGCCAAACCACAGGTCTCAATTTGTGACAGAGACAACATTCACTAAATCAGTGTTGCCCAAAGTGTGGCTCCTGCATCACCCTGCTGGTAAGCAGATAACTGGAGACCACATGGAAAGAAAGAGGGTCCCTTTACAATTCTTTATAATCATCATCATTATCATTCTATTAGGTCACATCATATGAAATGGCTATTTTTGTAGATCAAAACCAACAGATATTAGCAATTGCATATGACTCAGCATCATAGATATTTTAGACATATAAGAAGGAATAAAGAATAAGACTATCAATAGCTATGTAATCACACCTCTGCTAATGGAATAAAACATTAAAGTTTTATTGAAGTCCCCTGGGAATTCTTCCCTGATGCTGTTCCCTTTATCCCTGCCACCTCCACACCCCCTTTGCTCTAGAAGTAATCTATCTCCTGAAATGACAGTTGGTCATTGTTATGTACATCCTCCCCTGTTATGAACCCATCCCTAGATGATTCTTTGCAGACTATAGCTGGTTTTCCACTCATTACATTTTTGAGCTTGGCATGGTAATATATGTAGCCCTACTTTATGTATTTTACTATTGTGTAGGATTCCATCATAGGAATATATAGCAACTTGTTGACCCTTTCTACTTTAGAAGGATATTTAAGTTGTTTCTAGGGTCTTGAGGTGATTATTTTATAGTCAAGGAAATTACTATATTCTTTTATTGGTTTTTGTTTATATGTGTTATGCTTCAACTTTCGATAATAAAATTCAATAACTTGGATTCTTTAAAGCCTTGCTTTACACATTATTTTCATGCTGCCAAAGTCAACAGCCATACAAAACATCACAAGGGCTTAACTGACTCTACACATCATCTAAGAGGGAGCTAATCAAGTCACAGCTACTCAAAGCTGAAATTATAGATATGCACAGTGTATTTGTCACTGTTCACAGATATCACAGTGCTTTCCTCTTTGATATAGGCATTCTTAAGCCAATGTACAATATATAGACGTTTTCTATTACCATCAAACCCATCCAACTTTATAACACAAATCAAACAATTTTAAGAAACATAGAATGTAGCCAGAATTGGGAATGGAACACAAACCTTCCAACATCTTGCGCTGTTCCAAGTAGCCGCCATCCGCGAAACAGGTTTAACTTAGTCGCTTTACTACTGTCGGATTGTCCAACAGAAACCACTTTAAGACACTGTCCTTCAATACACAAAGAGATGAATGGCACTTTTCCTTAAAATGATCGGTTTTTCATGGAAGTGCAGTGAGATACCCCTAGTGATACATAACTTGTGATTCTGCAAGGAATTGCAAGTGGATGATCATGAATGACCAATGCCACAAAAGGTGTGGAGAGTGTACTAGGGAGGATGGCGGCGGGCAGGACCAGAGGGAGGGTGAGTGCGTGAGAGAATGAGCTAGTGTGTGAGAGAGTGTGAGTGGACGTGAAGGTGGACGACCAAACTCGTGCAGTGCAGAGACGCGGAGCAGAAGGTTCCTGTGCTGTGGACAGGAGCAGCCAGCTACTGCGGTAAGCGGCTCTTCAGGGCGCTTCTCCCTGCACCGCAGGGAGGTCCCACCATTTTGGAAGATCCCGGGTCTTCCCTGGGAGGAGGCAGTGGGAGCGGCTAGGGCCCAGCAACCTGAGCCCACCAGTGCACCTGGCACCCTCGGACCAGTGGGCAATAGTGGAGCTGCCAAGGTGCCTGCTGCGGAAGCCACAAATGGCCGGGAGCCCAGCACCATCCCCCACAGTAGCAGCCCGATCAGAGGATCAGAATCGAGATATACCCCCAGCAACAGAGGCTGGGGAGCAGACATCCATCCCCAGGCAACAGAAGCACAGATCAGCAGCTGAGACCCATCCCCAAAAACTACAGCAAAGGCTGAGCAGGAGCTGAGCCCCACGGGGCAGCAGCACTCCCCAGCCACCAGCAGCAGGACCTGGGGCTCTACAGAGGCCTGTGAGACCCAGTGGCCCACAAGAGCTGTGGGAAGCCAGGGCTCAAGAGGGACTGGTGCAATCCAGCTGCCCACAAGACCTGTGGGGTGCTGGGACACCAGAGAGGCCTGTTCGACCCAGCAGCCCACAAGATAGGCGTGGAGCTGGGTCTCCAAAGGGACTGTGCGATCCAGCTCCCCATAGGATCAGCAGGAAGCGAGGGCTCCAACGGGGTCTGTACAACCCAGCTGCCCACAAGACCGGTGGGGAGCCAGGGCTCCACTGAGGCCTGTGCAACACAGCGGCCCACGGTATGGGCAGGGAGCGCAGCTCTAACAGGGCCTGAGCTATACAGCTACAGGTGGCACCAGCGACCAGCTGGGAACACAGCTCCAGAGGTGCCCACGTGATCCAGCAGCAGGACACACCAATATCAGCCCCTGGTAGTCAGTCCTCCCGGATCCACAGCAGGCAAGAGGCGACACGCAACAAAAACAGTCTAGGAGGCACAGTAGCCTTATTTGATATGCAGTGAGCTGCCTACACATCCAAACATCCCTCACCGGGTCTAGAGCTACCAGACGGCTAAAATGGGGAGACAAAGAAACAACACCCAAAGGAAAGAAAAAGAGGAATCACCAGAAAAGGAACTACAGGAAATGGAAGACAGCAACTTGTCAGATAAAGAATTCAAAGCAATGATTTTAAGGGTGCTCAAACAATTTGGTGAGAACTACAAGCAACTTAATAAGAATTATGAAGAGCTCACTGGGAACTACTTCAGCTTAAAAAAAGAGGTAGAAGCTACATATAAAGAGGTAGAAGCTATGCATAAAAATCAAGAGGAAATAAAGAATGACATAGCTGTTATGAAAAATATCTTAGAAGGGTTCAGTAGTAGATTAGAAGAAGCTGAAGACCGAATCAGCGACTTGGAAGACAAAGTAGAGAAAAACACCCAAATAGAGCAGCAAATGGAAAAAAAAAAATTAAAAAGCAGGAGGAAAGTTTAAGGGAGCTGTGGGACAACACAAAATGTAACAACATTCACATTATAGGGATACCTGAAGGAGAAGAATCAGAGAAAGGAATAGAGAACCTGTTTGAAGATATAATGACAGAAAACTTCCCTAAACTGTTGAAGGAAAAAGTCACACAAGTCCAAGAAACACAGAGAGTCCCAAGCAAGATGAACCCCAGAAGACCCACAGCTAGACACATCATAATAAAAATGGCAAACATTAAAGACAAAGAAAGAATCTTAAAGGAAGCAAGAGAGAGACAGAAAGTTACCTACAAGGGAGCTCCCATTAGACTGTCAGCTGATTTCTCAATAGAAACGATGTAGGCCAGAAGGGAGCGGCATGAAGTGTACAAAGTAATGCAAGGCAAGGGTCTGAATCCAAGACTACTCTGTCCATCAAGGCTATCATTCAAAACTGAAGGAGAAATAAAGAGCTTCATGGATAAAAAAAAAAAAAAAAAAAAAAAAAAAAAAAAAAAAAAAAAAAAAAAAAAACAACTAAAGGAATTTACCACCACCAAACCAGCACTGCAAGAAATGCTGAAGGACTGTTGTAAGAAGAAGAAGAAACAGAGAGAAAGAGAGGAACACAGGTATAAAATTAAAATGGCAGCTAGTAACTATCTATCAATAATTACCTTAAATGTAAATGGCTTAAATGCTCCAATCAAAAGATATAGGGTAGCTGATTGGATAAGAAAACACGACCCATATATATGCTGTCTACAAGAGACCCACCTCACAACAAAAGACTCACACAGGATGAAAGTGAAGGGATGGAAAAAAATTTTCCAAGCAAATGGAAATGGAAAAAAAGCTGGTGTAGCAATATTCATATCTGACAAGATAGGCTTCAAAACAAGGGCCATAATAAGAGACAGAGAAGGTCACTACATAATAATAAAAGGATCAATCCAACAAGAGGATATAACCCTGGTAAACATATACGCACCAAATACAGGAGCACCAAAATATATTTAAAAACTCCTGGAGGACTTCAAGGGAGAGAGCAATAGCAACACGATCATAGTGGGTGACTTTAACACGCCACTGACACCACTGGATAGATCTTCTAGACAAAAAATTAACAAGGATATAGAGTCCTTACAAGACAAACTAGATCAGTTGGACTTCATTGATACTTACAGAACATTTCACCCCAAAGCTGCAGAATATCCATTCTTCTCAAGTGCACATGGGTCATTCTCAAAGGTAGACCACATATTAGGATACAAAGCAAGTCTCTACAAATTCAAGAAAATTGAAATCATATCAAGCATCTTCTCAGATCACGGTGGCATGAAACTAGAACTCAATTACAATAAAAACACACAAAAACATTCAAACACTTGGAGGCTAAATAGCATGTTATTAAACAATGAATGGGTTACTAATTAAATCAAGGAAGAAATTAAAAACTTCCTGGAAACCAGTGAAAACGAACACACAACAACACAAAATCTATAGGACACAGCGAAAGCAGTCCTGAGAGGGAAGTTCATAGCACTACAGGGCTAGCTCAAGAAACAAGAAAAATTCCTAATTGACTTTCTAACCTGACAACTTAAAGAACTAGAAAGTAAACAAAAAGAAAAACCCAGAGCTAGTAGGAGGAAGGAAATAGTAAAGGTCAGAGCAAAAATAAATGACATAGAGACTAAAAAAAAACAATTCAAAAGATCAATGAAACAAAAAGCTGGTTTTTTGAAAAGATAAACAATATCGATGGACGTTTAGCCAGACTCACCAAGAAACAAAAAGAGAGAAACCAAATAAACAAAATCAGAGATGAAAGAGGAGAAGTGACAACTGACACCACAGAAATACAAAGGATCATCAAAACATACTGTGAACAATTATACGCCAACGAACTGGACAATCTAGGAGAAATGGACACATTTCTAGAAACACACAGTCTCCCAAAACTGAACCAGGAAGAGATAGAAAACTTGAACAGACCAATAACAACAAAGGAAATTGAAGATGTAATTAAGAAACTCCCAGCAAACAAAAGCCCAGGCCTGGATGGCTTCATGGGGGAGTTTTACCGAACATTCAAAGAAGAGAAAATACCCATTCTCCTCAAACTATTCCAAAACTCCAAGAAGACGAAACACTTCCAAACTCATTTTATGAGGCCAGCATAATCCTAATTCCAAAACCAGATAAAGACACTACAAAGAAAGAAAACTACAGGCCAATATCCCTGATGAACAGAGATGCCAAAATCCTTAACAAAATAATCAGCAAATCGGATCCAGCAATACATCAAAAAATTTATTCATCATGACCAAGTGGGTTTCATCCCAGGCATGCAAGGATGGTACAATATTCGCAAATCAATAACTGTGATACACCACATAAACAAAATGAAAGATAAAAACCATATGATCATATCAATAGATGCTGAAAAAGCATTTGACAAAATCCAGCACCCATTTCTGATAAAAATGCTCAGCAATGTGGGATAAGAGGGATCATATCTCAACATAATAGAGGCCATATATAAAAAACCTACAGCCAACATCATACTCAATGGGCAAAAACTAAAAGCATTCCCCTTAAGAACGAGAACAAGACAGGGATGCCCACTTTCACCACTCTTATTCAACATAGTACTGGAAGTTTTAGCCACAGCAATTAGACATGAAGAAAAAATAAAAGGGATCCAAATTGGAAAGGAGGAAGTGAAACTGTCATTATTTGCAGATGACATGATATTGTACATAGAAAACCCTAAAGACTCCATCAAAAATCTACTAGACTTAATAAATGAATTTGGCAAAGTAGTAGGATACAAAATTAACGTCAAGAAATTGACAGCATTCTTATACACCAATGATGAACTCACAGAAAGAGAAACTAAAAAAACAATCCCATTTACCATCGCAGCAAAAAAATTAAGATACCTAGGAATAGACTTAACCAAAGAAGTAAAGGACCTCTTCACAGAAAACTACAGGTCATTGAAAAAAGAAATAGAGGAAGATATAAAAAAGTGCAAGCACATACTTTGTTCATGGATTGGAAGAATTTACATCATTAAAATGTCCATAGTACCCAAAGCAATCTATAGATTCAATGCAATCCCCATCAAAATACAACGACATATTTCACAGAACTAGAACAAACACTCCAAAAGTTTATATGGAACCAAAAAAGACCCCAAATAGCCACAGCAATCTTGAAAAAAAAAGAACAAAGTAGGAGGGATCACATTACCAGATATCAGGTTATACTACAAAGCCACTGTAATCAAAACAGCCTGGTACTGGCACAAGAACAGGCAGATAGATCAATGGAACAGAATAGAGAACCCAGAAATTGACCCAAAACAATATGCTCAATTAATATTTGACAAAGGTGGCAAGAGCATATAGTGGAGTCAAGACAGTCTCTTCAATAAATGGTGTTGGGAAAATTGGACAGCTACTTGCAAAAAAAATGAAGCTAGACCACCAACTTACACCATACACTAGAATAAACTCAAAATGGATAAAAAGACTTTAAATGTAACTCGTGAATCCATAAAAATTCTACAAGAAAATGCAGGCAACAAAATTTCAGACACCATACGCAGCAGAATTTTCACTGATACAACACCTAAGGCAAGAGAAACAACGGAAAAAATGAACACATGGGACTACATCAAACTAAGAAGCTTCTGCACAGCAAAAGAAACAACCATCAAAACGGAAAGAGATCCCACTATATGGGAGACCATAATTGCCAATGATGCATCAGATAAGGGGTTAATTTTCAAAATGTATAGAGTGCTCATACAACTCAACAAAAGGAAGACAAAGAACCCAATCAAAAAATGGGCAGAGGACCTAAATAGACACCTCTCCAAACAGGACATACAAATGGCCAAGAGACATATGAAAAAATGCTCAACATCACTAATCATCAGAGAGATGCAAATTAAAACAACTATGAGGTATCACCTTATACCTGTCAGAATGGCCGCCATCAACAAATCATCAAACAACAAGTGTTGGTGAGGGTGTGGAGAAAAGGGGACTCTAGTATACTGCTAGTGGAATGCAGACTGGTGCAGCCACTGTGGAAAACACTATGGTGTTACCTCAAAAAGTTAAAAATTGAACTGCCATTTGACCCAGTGATCCCACTTTTAGGAATATACCCTAAGAAACCTGAAACACCAATCAGAAAGAATATATATACCCCTATGTTCACAGCAGCACTATTTACAATAGCTAAGATCTGGAAATAACCCAAGTGTCCATCAGTAGATGAGTGGATAAAAAAGCTGTGGTACATGTACACAATGGAATATTATGCAGCTATAAGAAAGATCTCTTATCCTTTGAGATGGCATGGAAGGACCTGGAGAGTATTATCCTAAGCGAAACAAGCCAAGCAGAGAAAGACAAATATCACATGATCTCACTTATTTGTGGAATATAATGAACTAAACAAACTGATGAACAAAATTGACCCAGAGACATAGAGGTGGGGTACAGACTGACAAACCTCAGAGGAGGGGGGAAGAGATAAACCATAGATATAGACAACAAAGCTGGGGATGGGGTGGGGGGGATGGGGAGGAGGGTGTCAATGGGGGGAAAAGGAGAAACATCTATAACAAAAACAAATTAATAATAATAATTTAAAAAAAAGAGTGTATTAGCCATTCAGAGCCCTTAGTAACCTGTTTTACTGGTCTCTTCTTAGAAATAGAACACTCTCATGGAATAAGCAGCTTATGGATTTACGTTTATGTGTAACAACATACTATTATGAAACGGAGGGAGAAAACATTGTAAAGACTCAACCATTAAACCTTTAAAATGTGGGTTATAGCCCAATGTGTAACTGACCTCACTGACTTCATTTTAACAACCATTAAATTCCTTCATTTCACCTGGGTCCATTACATTATTCATTAAATTCATTAAAGCCACACATACTTCAGAATGTTTACAGAAACATTTATATCTATTCTTGTGTTGATTTTTTTTAAGGACCTTCCAGTCACTTAAGCAACAGGCTTTTTTTAATCAAAATTTTTATTAAATTAATTGGGGTGACACTGGTTAATGTGATCATATAGATTTCGAGCGTACATTTCTATGATACAAGATTTGTATATTGCACTGTGTGCCCACCGTTGTGTTGATTTTTATTTCTTATTTTTTGCCATCACAAATAATGCTGCTTTGTGTGTCATATGCACACGTGTAAGAATTTTCCTGCGGTATATACCGAGGAGTGGAAATGCTAGATATATACTTCTCCCATCTTCGTAGGTGTTGCTATGTTGCGCTAAGTGACGGCATAATTCGCTATGGTCTCCAGGAGAGGAGGAGAGTTCTTATTTTTCTACATCCTTACTGCTGGCTTTTAAAATGTTTACTCATTTGCAGATGCAGGTAGCTTCAGTTCGGTGCCTTTTTAATACCTTTCTAACATTTTGCTAACCACATATTGTCACAAAGAGAAATTGAAAACCTCTAGTGGAACACTCTAAACTTTCATATTAACATTTTGCTTTCACTGTGTTTGTCATGGTTGCCTACTATTCTTGGGCAAGTGATTTGACTTTTTATGAAGTTTCCTTCTATGATAAATTAAATAAATAAGCCAGGTTAAAACAAAATGTTGAGTATAACAATCCAGGTTGCATGAAAAATGAAACTGTGCAGGGGGATCTGAATGACTGTCGTCAAGGGAAATGCGAACTCATGACTAATCGCAGGGGATACCGTGGAGATCTGAGACCAGTGGGTTCTGCAGCTGGGTAACACATCCCTGAAAATGGCAGCATTTCCGAATGGAAAGAAATCTTAAGGAATTATGTAATCTGACCCACTTGTTTCATGGGTGACGAAATTGTGGTCCAGAGAGAGGAAGTCATGCTTGTGGTGGCACAGTGAGTCAGTGGCTGAGTGGAGGCTGGCATTCAGGTTTTCCTGAATAAACTCATGACTGGGTAGTGGCTGGATTGATAGGAAAGAGGAAGGCATCTTACAAGTAAGTGGCTAGGAGAACTTATTCCAATCCCTGATTCTGTGCACCCAATGTTTGCTCTTTCATTATCCATCATCCCCACCTTGGATGTTTGGGGGTGGCTTATCATGGTGTGGGCCTCTCTCTCAAATGCCTCAGAGGTGACGTGCTTAAGAGCACAAGTTCCTTTTTAAAATTTTTATTTTTCAATTATAATTTATATTCGATATTATTTTGTATTAGTTTCAAGTGTACAGCATAGTGGTTAGACAACTATGTACTTTACAAAGTGATCCCTGCCATATTTCCAGTACCCACCTGGCACCATACATAGTTATTATGATATTATTGACTATGTTCCCTTTGCTGTACTTTATATCCTCATGACTGCTTGGTAACTACCAGTTTGTACTTCTTAATCCCTTCACCTTTTCCACCCAGTCCTCGAACTCCTCCCCTCTGGCAACCATCAGTCTGTCCTCTGTTTTATATTAGTTGAAACAACTTCAAAGCAAAAATAGTAAAGCTATTGCCAGTGTGGAAAAAAAAAGATTATGTAAATGTGAAAGAATATAGTTACAAGGTTCTTGATTGCATCAGAATTTATAATGACAAAAAGAGTGCATGTAACCTAAAAGACCAACAAGTATAGATTGGGTTATTCCAAACAATGGGATACTGTAGACAATAATATTTTTCAAGTATATTGTTGACATGGTATATTATTTTTAGAAATCAAACAAAAAAATACTGTATTTTGAATATGATCTCAGTTTGATGGAAAGTGTGTGTGGCAGGAGCATGTATTGAGATATAAACTCATTATTTTGTGTATTGTTCACTTAAAAACAAAAAACAAGTTCCTTATCCCTCCCGGCAACCTCCGCCAGCTCTTCCACAGCGATGGCTGAAGATTCCATGACATCTATTCCATCTGTGAAAATTCTCTTATGGCTCCTCCTAACTCCTACATTTTAAGCTCTTCAAATCTCCTTTTTCTCTCAGTTCTAATTGATGAACATTACTGCCTTGTCCAAGAAACTGCATGATCTTCTAACTGCTGGGACTAGAAACTCACAAAGAGGGAAAAGTGGGTGAAAGTGTCCTCTTCCCCTCTAAATGCAGTAAAGCAAAAGCTCTTCTGCATCACAAATTAGTTCTGATAAAGTTGAGAACATCTGCACAAGTACCCATCTCATTCTCCTGTCATGAGAGAAGACCTGTGTAAAAATGCAAAGCTTTGTTTTATGACAATGAAACTATTCTTGAAAGTATTATGTGTACAAAGAAGTCTTAAGATGCCCAGCCTGCAAAAATTATTCATTAGCCCTGTGAATTCAATTTTTAATGCCTAAAAATTATGCAGTTTCAATTATCTTAATTGATAATTTGCTGCCCTAGGAGTAATATTTACATTGACATCTCTGTTTGCTTAAAAGTATCAATACTTTGTTAGGTGAGAAGAAGAGCTTTGGGATTTCCCATTCCACCTTTATGATCTAAGTTCATAATGTCGTGATGTTGTTGAATTGCTTATTGAAACCAAGAGTTGAGAGTCCATATCATTTAAAAGTCTGTACTAATTTCTAATTGCTGTTTAGTTATACCCTTTTGCATTGTTTTAGTGGTTGCCCAAGGGATTATAATATACATCTTCCATTTCTCCTACTTGATATAAAACATAGAAACCTTGCAACTGCATAGGTCCAACCATCCTTTATGCTATAATCATCATGTGTATTACATATACATATATTTAAAAGTCACAAGACAATACTATAACTTTTGCTTTAAGCAATTGTGTTTTTAAATGAGAAAAAACAATTTTTAATATTTATCCAGAGATTACTATATCTATTGCTCTTCAATCATCCCTATAGATCTGAGTTTCTAACTGGTATTATTTACCTTCCGCATAAATAAATTACTTCGGCATTTCTTGACATGTAGGTCTGCTGCATCACATTGCTTTTGTTGTCTTTTATCTGAAAATGTCTATCTTTTCTGCATTTGTTAAGGATATTTTCACTGGATTTAGAAATCTGGATTGACAATTTCTTTTCTTCTCAGTTCTTCCAAGATACTGTTACACTGTCTTCTGGCCTCAATGGTTTCTAATGTTCTCCTGTATGTAATATGTTGTTTTGATCTGGTTTTCAGCAGTTTGACTATAATGTGCCTCAGTGTAGTTTCCATGTATTTATCCTGATTGGAGTTTACTAAGCTTTACATTACAGAAGTTTGGGGCTTTATTTCTTTAAATTTTTTTTTCTGCCCCCTTCTCTCTCTTCTCCTTCTAGGACTTCAAATATGTATAAGCTGGATATTTTGATATTGTCCCAAAGATTCTTGAAGTTCATTTTCTTCCATCTTTCTCTCTCTATTATTCATATCAAATAATTTCTATTGCTTCATCTTAAGGTTTTTTTTCTTTTGCCATTCCTCAATTTCCTGTTAATGTCATCTAGTGACTTTTAAAATTTGATATATTGTACTTTTCACTTTGATAATTTTTATTTGTTAATTTTTAAATAATTGCTATTTTTCTGCTTAAATTTCCTATCTTTTCATTTTTATGAGCATATTTTCCTTTATACTTTTTATGTCTTTTTTTCATTCATGGTTATAGTCACTGCTTTAAAAATCCTTGTCTGTTAATTTCAACATGTGGGTCATCTTTGGGTCAGTATTTATTGACTGTCACTTTCTTTTGTGAATGTATCTCTTTTTCCTGTTTCTTTATAGTCAAGTAATTTTGGATGTATGCTGCACATCATGAATGAGAGATTGTAAACACTCCGGATTCTGTTAGAATAGGAACAGTGTTCATTTCTTTGTTGTTTTAGCAGGCTCATAACTTGGCTGGCATCAAATGCAAAGTCTCCTACCCCCTCCCCACTCCCATAGTAGATTGCAACTCAAATCTCAGTTCAGTACCTTTAGCCTTAGCTGAGCTGTTTGGAGTCTGATCATAAGTACATACATATTACAGAGGTCAGTTAGATATCTGGGCAGTTTATACATAACACTTGAAGCAACTTCTCTCTGTCTCTCTCCTTTTTTGAATTTCTACCCCTACTTTCCAGCAGGTATTGTTACGCCAAATTCTGTCGTCTGGACATTTAGGGCAGTAACACTTTGTATATTTTAACAGAGTTTTACTTGCCCAGCACAGTAGTAATTGTGACCTGCCTTCAGACTAAACTTGTGAGCTGAGAATTCACCAGTGATATTCTTGTCTTCCACGAGTTGACTCCCTTCTAGCATCTGCCTTCTCTGGTCACTCTCCAGTGCCTTCAGGTAGTTATTTTTCATATTTCCCCCCAGAGTTTATAGTTGTTCTCTGTGGTAGAATTGGTCAGATAGGAGCCATTCATCCATACTGGAAATGACAATTGTTTGTCTCATTTAAATGAGCGAATGCAAACGGTCCCATCTAAAAGATGATAAAGCTGAGGCTAGGAGAGGAAACAAGGTCACAGGTGTGTTTCAGAATGGGCAGGGAGAGCAGTCAGCTATGATTTTTTAAAAAAAAAATTGGGTTGGGGATTTTTAGAGTAAAATCCTGAAAGAGACTGACTCCTATGCAGAGCCTGTTTTGTATTAGTAAATTGAGGATAACATTAGTGTATAGTCAATGTTCATTACATGCTTACTAGGTCAAATGCTAAGCCCTTTATTTTTATTTATTTATTTTATTATTAATTAGTTAATTTTTGTTACAGATGTTTTTCCTTTTACCCCTCAGACATCCTCCTCCCGACTCCCCACTCCCCCCCCCCCCCGCCCCAGCATTGTTGTCTATGTCCATTGCTTATGCATATATGCATATAAGTTCTTTGGTTTATCTCATCCCTTTCCCTCCCCACCCCCCTCCTCTGAGGTTTGTCAGTCTGAACCCTACTCCTTTCTATGTCTCTGGGTCTATTTTGTTTATCAGCTTATTTTGTTCATTATATTCCACAAATAAGTAAGATCATGTGGTATTTGTCCTTCTCTGATTGGCTTATTTCTAAATGCTAAGCCCTTTAAATGCATTATCCCTTTTAATCCTCAAGAAAGCTAGATGAGATTGGATTACTTTTAATAGGAGGTTTTTGCAGAGGAGGAGCCTAAAGTTCAGTGAGTTTAAACCCAAGATGACACAGAGTTGTTTGTATGATTAATTAATAATAACAATAATGGCAATAATGGCAAAAATAATGGCTCATATTTATCAAACTCTTATCATATTGTAGATAGTGGAAAGTTTTCTATAGACATTATTTTATTTAATCCTCCCCAAAATTCTAGGAGGTAAGTACTATGAGGTAAATACTATTATTATCACTTTACCTTTTCAAATGGAAGAATGGAGGTTAGAAGAGGCTGAGTAACTTGACTAAGGGCACTTAATTAGCAAGCAGTGGATCTGGGATTTGAACCCAAGCCGATTAGCTCCAAACCCAAAGGCCCCCAATTGCCTTCTTGTTATGATAAAACACCTTAGAGGTCCTCAGAGAGTTAGGTTCCCTCCCTTTTAGTAAACACCAGATTACAGCAAATGGAATCCCCAGGCTGTGGGCTTCTCTGGCACGTGCACACTGGTGGTACCTGCAAAGATCTGTGGGCTCGGAATCCACCCGAGAACCTATTTCCAACCATTCACCAGGAACCCCAGCCTACAATGCAAATGAGGAAATCTTCCTAAGCAGGAATAAACTCAGTAAACTGCAGAGGTTCCCTCATCCTGTTTTTCACTTCGTGTTTTGGATGCTACAGGCCGGGTGAGCAGAAATCCCAGGCTCTGGCCCCAGGGAAGCTGCTGGCCTCTGAGTGCTGCCATGAACAACTTCCAGACCATCCTGACTCAGGTCCGGATGCTGCTCTCCAGCCATCAGCCAAGCCAGGTGCAGGCCCTCCTGGACAACCTGCTGAAGGAGGAGCTTCTCTCCAGGGAGTATCACTATGCCCTGCTCCATGAGCCTGATGGTGAGGCTCTGGCCAGGAAGATCTCCTTGACCCTGCTGCAGAAAGGGGACCCAGATTTGGCCCTCTTGGGATGGGCCTGGAGTGGACTGCAGGGCCCAGTGGTCGAGAGGGACTCCAGCTACAAGGACCATGGTGGTAAGTTGACATCCTCTTTGTTCCAGGAGCAATGACTGGTCCTAGGCACCTCAAGGACTTTTCTTCCTCTCTGAAAGGAAAGTCAATGGGTTCATTCCTGTTCCAAGATGGGCAGGCAGACCAGGACAGGAATCAGGGCTTCTGGTGGAGCTGACAGGAGCAGCAAGGGCTTGGAGAACTCAATCTATCATGATGGGTGTGCTGGAAGCATACAGCGTACATCCCACTCTGCTAAAGAGAAAACCCTCCTGGAGGCATGCAGCCAAATGTCCACTTGGTTTACTCTCTGAGCTGCCTTCATGTGTCAGGCACTGTACCGGTCACTGGGGAGCCACAGATGAACAGATAGGTCTTGCATGCAAGGGGCTCACAGTTCAGTGGGGAAGACAGACGCAGGCATAATCAGTGTGCTTCAGTGATGGAGAAATGTGCTACAGACAGAAGGGGCCAAAGTGCTGGAGAGCAGAGGATGCTGTGTGTGGATATGTGTACATGCATGCATGTGGGTATGTTTGTGCAATTATGAGTGCATGTGGTACATATGTATGCATGCACATGCATTTCTATGTATGTGCATCTGTGTCATGGAGAGTAACAGAAACAGAAGGACAGACAGGGCCAGAGAAAGGAAGGGAGAGAGAATAGAAAGAGACAGAGAGAGACAGAGATGGAGAGGAGGGAGGGAGGGAGAAAGGGAGAGTGGGAGAAAGAAAGTGGTGGAAAGAGTGACAGAGAATAGGAACTAATCAGAAAGAGTGTGTCTTATTTTTAAAGAGTACTGATGACACTTGGTGCATCTTAAATCAGAAAAAAAACAAGCCTACACCATACTGTTTCACTCACAGCCTTGGCTCCTCAAACATGTTAGGTCTTCCTTCCCAGAGTTACAAAGAGGTTCTCTTTGTTGCAAACAACCTTCTTCCTAAAAACATGTGTTTTTTCAGTCTCCTCTATGCAAACCTGTGCTTTTCTAATTTTAGGACTTGGCATCATAAATTCCTAGTCTTTCTTGGTCCCTTTTTGGTTTCAGAGTAACTTGGACACTTGAGATAATAATAGTGATTCATGTTGCTTGAGTATCACCGTGTGCCAGGTACTGCCTAAGTACACGCCAACACCTCTTTGGGTAGTTCTCACCTCTATCCTGAGCCCTTCGCTGATCTCCATCCTTATCTTCCACATAAAGAAGAAGACAGAGATTGCTCAGAGGTGACACAACTCGGGTGCCCAGGTGGGAAGTGGTGGAGGCAGGATTTTAGGACAGACAAGCTTTTATCTTCAACCTGGCCTTGAGGGGGGAAAAGCCTTTTGATGGTCTTGCCTTTGGTACCAGGGTGGTGTAGTTATTTCTCCAACTCTCCTGCCAAGACACATGTTTACCTGGGGTTGGCTCTCCTTGTGGTTACGTTCTCACCCAGATGGTCTCCTGGACACATCCTGTACTCCCTTCCTCCTAACGGACCTGTAGGGGAAATGGGGCATTTTTACATCTGAATGATCTCCCCAACTTCTTAACCTGAGTGCCTGCAGCCCACGTGGTAGTCTGGCAGGAGGGAACCAGGCGGGTGCAGAGGCCAACCTTGGGGGAAGTCAAAACCTTGCTCTCTCTTAGACATACCCCCCCTCTCCCCCACAAACTGCACGCTCCTTCAGACACCTCTGCCCCTCCCTCTCCTCTCTCTGGTTCCTGTTATTTAACTGTGTTTCCTCCCTGGGGGTGTAATATTTTTATTTCTGATCCCACGTGACTCTAGAAAGGGAACTGGGCTCTGGGTTGCATGGTCTTCAGGAGGCTGGGAGACAGAGAGGGACAGATCTCTTTCTTGCCTGCTCTTCCCATCCTCCAGACAGCTGTTCTCCAGGGCTGAAGCTCCGCAGGCCTAGGCAGGTGTGCGGCTGCCGTGCAAGCAGGGAGCGGGCAGCCTTCAGGAGGGACGAAGAATGGGAAAGAGAATTCTGTGGTTTATAAATAAAGGGCACTGACTTTAGTTTCAATGTAGCTTCAGAAAAGGATGTCATCATGTGAAGTTTTGTACCTCTCTCCACAACCCTATAAGGCTCTTCACCCTCCACTGCTCTAAACCCTGCACTGGGCCCATGTCACTCAGAAGAGAAGCTAAATCCAGACAATGGCCCACAGTGCCCTTCACGATCTGGTTGTCATCACCACTCTGCTCTAATCACCCATTTCTGCTTGCTCAGACTCCAGCAACGCTGGCCCCTGGCTGTTCCTGGGACAGGCCTGGCATGCTCTCTCCCTCAGGACCTCTGCACCTGCAGTTCCCTCCACCTAGAACATCCCTCTCCAGATATCCTCTTGGCCAACCACTTCACGTCCTTCAGCTCTTTGCTCAGATGTCATCTTCTCAACCAGGCCTACCCTGACCATCCCATTAAGAATTGCAACAGCCCCTCCACACTCCGAGCCCCCTTCCTAGATTGACATTTTCACCCTCTATATATTTTACTTTTGTATGCTTGTTGTTTATTGTCTGGTTCTCCCACTGGAAAATAAGTTCCACATGGTCGGGGATCTATGTTTTGATCATAGATGCATCCCAACTGCCTAGCATGGTGTCTGGCACAGGATAGGTGTGCAATATGTATTTGTTGAATGTTGGATGGATGGGTCAATGGATGGATGGATGGATGGTTGGATGGATGGATGGATGGATGGATGGATGAGTGGGTGGGTGGATAGGATGATGGGTGATAGGTAGATGGATGGTGGATGAAAAGATGGATGGATAAATGGGTGGATGAGTGAGTGGGTAGGTTTATGGGTGATGGGTAGATGGATGGGTGGATGAGTGATGGGTGGGTGGGGAATGGGTGAGTAGATAGGTGGGTGGGTAGGTGGATAGTTCATGTATTGCCATCATTCTCACTTTACAGATGAGTAAACTGAGGCACAGAGCGGTTAAGTAATTTGCCTCAGGTCATGGCCCAGGGAGGAGGGCTACTGTATCTCTCAACTCCAGATCTATTGCTGCATTTTCTGCTTGGCTGCTTCTTTTAAACAACCCAAAGGAATACCGTAAAAGCACCCAAAACAGGTTAATCTGCTTCGAACTGAAACTAGCCTGATGATTCAGAAGGCATCTTCCGATATAGCAGCACTTCAGCTGCAATGGTGCAGAAAGCCCACCTCTGGGGATGTGGCCTTGGGAGTTTGACTCCCAAGTGTGCATCCAGCCCCAGGCAAGCTCGGGGGGAGGCCCAACAATCAACCTGGTCCTGACAGGATTCAGCAGCTTCACTGGGGAATCGGAGCAAATGCTCGGGCATTCTTTGGTCAACAGTGGGTGACAACCCCTGGAAGGGTCATCCGAGGCCAGAAAATAGAAAGGATGACAGTGATGGAAAAGAACCAGGCTGGAAGCTGTACTGCTCTGAGTCTGAGGCCATGCTCTGCTATTTACAAACTGTGTGACGTTGGCCATGTAATTAAATCAGTCTGACCTTTAGTTTCCTCATCTCCAAACAGGAGTGATGATATAAACCTCCCAGGGCTATAGTGAGGGGTAAATGAAAGGGCAGCTGGGAAAACTTTCTAAGGCAGTGCTTGACTTTAGACAAATCACTCTGAGGGTGCTTAACAGCAAGGAGAACTGGACAAGGAAGAAATAAACCAGCAGTTTGAGGAGTTGAGAAAACAATCGTGTCTGCAGTCTCATTGGGAGCCCCACATAATATCTAGATTCTAGACACTCATTCATGCGAAACACAGTGCTGAGTGCTTGTGTGCTGTGGACATCTGAGCAATGAGTCAGTGTGGCCCCCACCCTCAGATTGGTACATTGGTTAATTGGGCTGTGCCCTCAGAGGGCCTGAATTCCTGTCATGACTTCCTGATTCCAAAGGATATGGCTGTGAGCACTTCCTGGAACCTCTCTGGGCCTCAGTTTCCACATCTGAAAAATGGAGGTAATAACAGTACCCAGAGTGGTGTTCTGAGGATTCAGTGACCTCATCTAATGTAAGGCACATGCGTTTCTGGCAAGAGGAAAGTCGATTGTAACTCGTTGGCCTTGAGGGTGGTGTTTGGGGCACGCACAGACTGGAGGTGAACAGAAGGATGACTGGGTGAGGTCCGATGTAGCTGGCCTTGGGCTTGTGAGCAGAGTGAGGGGCAGCAGGGCCGCTGTGGGCATGCTTTCCCAGAGGCTGTAGGACACCTCTCCCATCGGTTTTATATACGATTGTTTTCTTTGGCTTTTCTTTGTTGTTTTGGGCCCATGAGAACTCTGTTCTAGGAAAAATAGAACAAAGGCCCCCTCTAGGATGCTGCCTGGTTTATTGGAAAGGGAGAAACACACCCCAGGCTGCCGAGCTCTTCCTCCAGCGCCCTTCCCCCTTTGGCCCTTAGGATGAGAGCCACCAGAGCTAGGGCCACAGAGAGGAAAGGACTTTACCTTCCTACCCTCGTCCCTCCTGTCCCCAACCCAGTCCTGCTCTGTGGGGGAGCCTAGCCTCCTTTGCCTCCCGGAAGGAGACGTGTTGGCGAATGACTGTTGTCCTTTTACCTTGGGTGGCTTCTCCAGTCAGTCAGACCCACTTTGCCGTCACCCCTAGGAACCACAGAAGGAGAATCACCTGCACCAGGAAGTTGGCACTTCCCCATGGGTTTTCCCGGGCTGACCAGTCACCTACTCCATACTCCGCTTGGCTCCGAGCCTGGTGCCTAACCAACCACAGATAGTTTCTGTTCTCTACTGTTGTTACCTTGAGCAGCACACCTGTGTCTTTACTTCCTGCCTATTGGTCTCTCCAGCCACCTTCCCAGCCACCTACGTGCCTGTCCTCAAACTTACTTGGTTTATCTACCCACCTACTATCTACTTATATCTACTGCCTACTTATCAATTTATCAATCTTTCTACTTATCTAGTTGCCTATATATTTATGTATCAACTTACCTGCCTTTCTACCAACCAATCCATTTGTATATTACCTACTAATAGGCTTATGCTCTCCTATACCTCCCTGTCTGCCTAATTTGGATACATACAGTTTTATTGTCTCTATTCACCTACTTCTCCTTTCACTGATCTCGTTTCCTTCCTTTCTCACCTCCTCTCTTCCCTCCTCTTTAATAATTTATTTAGCACTGTTACGTAGCACTGACAATGAGACCTTGGTTCTTGTCTTCTTGAAGGAAAGGTTTCAATCAAGAGACAGAGTGTAGAAAAGCAAGCAAGAATTATTGGCCGCAGCAAAAGCACACTCAGGACAGCGAAACAAGCAAGGGCATAAAAGAAGCAACAGGAGAACCTGCTTTGGCTGACTGGAAACAGAGGAAAGGGGGCCTTGGAGACACGTTCAGGGGGTTAGCCTGGGATGAGGTGCCCTGCCCATTGCTCCCCTGGTGGCAAGTCTCCTGGGGTCCCTTAGAGTCTTAGGCGAAGGAGAGGAGGTAGGGAATGGAACTGGGTGTATTCCTAGGAAGGAGAGAGCTTGCTAGGTTCTTAGTCTTGAGGGTATTTATCTTTTTCTTGCAGGTGGGAATCTTAAAGGAGGCCTCAAGGGAGGGTCTCAATAGAATATTCATCAGCTTTCCAGGTGTGTTCTTTTAGGATCATGGTCTCCACTGATTGGTTGGTGCCAGGGGAGGGGGTCATTAGTCAGTGCAGCTGGTCCTGAGGTCAGCCATGACATCACTTGTCTGGTTTTGCTGCTTTTCTGGGCCTGGAGCTGAAACACAACTGAGGCCTAGATGTTATCTTTAGGGAGTAAAGGTCAGGGGGTCTAAACTGTATGACCAGTGATATGAAAAGTCAGGGGTCCAATCTGAAATACGCTAGGAGAAGAATGGTTACCCTGCGGGTGAGGTCCTCGTTTTCCCAGTTTTGCCCCTTGCTAAGCATCGGGGCTTTCCACCCTGGTGACCTTCTGTCCCTGTCCCATTGTCCTTGCTCTGCTTATGTCTGTCTAACCATCTATTATAGCACCTGCTAGAAATTGTGGTGGTTACAAAAAGCATAAGAAAAAGCACTTCCAACCTAGTAAGGGAGGACTCTTCATCCATGTGGAACTTGAGTCTACCTTTATTATTCAAATTCAAGCTCCACACAGTCGTTTAAACAATCTTGTAGCCGTGTGTCTTTTATTTTATTTATGTATTTAATCCTCACCCAAGGATATTTTTCCATTTATCTTCAGATAGAGTGGGAGGGAGGGAGTGAGAGGGAGAAAAAGAGAGAGAGAAATAGTGACGTGAGAGGGATACATCGACAGTTGCCTCCTGTGAGACCCTGACCAGGGCTGGGGACAAACTGCAACCAAGGTACGTGCCCTTGACCGGAATCGAACCCATGACTCATTGGTCCACAGGCAGATGCTCTAACCACTGAGACAAACTGGCCAGGGCTCGTGTGTCTTTTAAATAAGAAAATAAAACATTGGCTCCCAGACACTAACGACTCATGATCTAATCTGAGGCAAAGGGCTGTATTTATGAAGTAGGAAGTTCACAATGTATTGTTAAATCCATGGCAACAAGTTTTCTAAAAATGAATGAAGCAGAAGATTGTTGTTAGCTGGAAAAGGAAGAAAGGTGGGAACTCAGGTCTTGAAGGATGGCTAAAATATGGGGAGAAGGCAGGAGTGGGGTCCTGGGAGGGGACGCTGCTTGAGCAGAGGTACATAGGTAAGGACAAGCCAGGTCTGTTTGGGGAGACTGCAGCAAGGAATGGGGAGCTTTCTGGAGTGCTAATATTACTTGGAAGATCAAGCCCCCCTCTATCTCCTTTCCTTGGGACTTGGCAGGAGACCCCAAGTCTGGCAACTTTAACAATGCTTCTGCCATGACTGGTGTGGCTCAGTAGGTTGAGCATTGTCCCATGCACCCGAAGCCTGCTGGTTCGATTCCCGGTCAGGGCCTATGCCCAGGTTGCAGGCTCAATCTCCAATAGGGGGTGTGCAGGAGGCAGCCGATGGATGTTTCTCACATTGATGTTTCTCTCCCTCTCCCTTCCTCTCTCTCTAAAATCAATAAAAACTTAAAAAAAAAAAAACAAAAAACAGTGCTTCTGTTGGTAGCTAGTGGTCTTTGTCATGCTAGATCCTGACTTAAAACAGAGAATTCAGATGCCAGGGCAAGGCTGGCCTCAATAGCACTGAGAGGGCCCCTCCATCAGGAGGGAATGGAGCCCTGGGCTCAAGAAAATGGGCGCCACCTCTAGGGAATTTTTGAAGAGGAACATCAGCAGGAATGCAGGATGCTTTAGTAGGGAGAAAATCTGGGCTTGGCTTAACCTGTCCACCCCACTCCTTGCCCTATCCACTCAGTCCAGGAGGCTTGTCTTCTACCACTGTGCCAGACTGTCCCCTCTCCTCATCTCTCCATCTCCACTGCCTCTGCTGGAATTCAGACCCTCATCAGCTCCTGGCTGGGCAGCACCATGCCTCCTACCTGGTCTCTCTACCACAGGCTCTCCTTGTACTGATCTACAGCCTCTGCCACCAGCCAAACACACAGGCAAGCACATGTCACTGCCCAGCTCAGAGACCTTCTGTGTTGACACAGGCACAATCAGATTCTGGTCTTATGGAGTGTAAGTCTGGAGGTCCACAGAGAGTGTGGGGAGACCAGGTGGCAGGCTGCTGCTGTTGCCCAAGTGAGAGATGATGGCATCCAGGCAGGTGCACCTCCAGACCTGGCTACCTCTCATTACAAGCTCTGCCCTGCCATGAAGTTGATTCAGAACTGCTTTGGACATGGCCACTGGAGCTGGCTGCCTCTGAGGACAGGAAGGGACTCCCATAGGAGGCCTCAAGACAGCTGAATGGCCAGGGCTGCCTCTCTCTTGGCACCAGGTCATGGGATGGTGAGACTTCTTGGGATTTCTAATATTCGTCCCTTCTGTTTTGTCAGTCTACCAAAGCAGGACGCTGTTTCAAATGGACTCTTAGTATTCCTTATTTGTCTGCCTCCTCCCACTTGGGACTTCTGAAAGCAGCGACTGTTTCAAAGTAACCACCATACAAAGATAGGCCTCATTATCCTCATTTCATACATGGGGAATCTGAGGCCCACACAAGGGAAGTGAGGGGTCTAAGTGTTACCAGCAAAACGAGGAGACCCCTGTTCTTATCTTCTTGAAGGAAAGATTTCAGTCAAGAGACAAAATGCAGCAAAGCAAGCAAGAATTTATTGGCCACAGCAAAAATACACTTAGGACAGGGTGATAAGGAAGGCCATAGAAGAAGCAACAGGAGAGCCTGGGCTGGGCTGCTTTGGCTCACTGGGAAGTCAGAGAAAAGAGGGCCTTGGAGACAGGTTCAGAGGTTCAGCCCAGGACGAGCTGCTGCTGCCCGCTGCTCCCCTGGTTGCAAGTCTCCTGGAGTCCCTTAGAGTTTCAGAGATGCTTGCCTGTGGGGGAAGGAGAGGAGGAAGGGAACGGCACAAGGGTGCTCCCTGAAGGAAGAGGGCACCTCCTAGGTCCTTCATCCTGAGAGATTTATATCTCTCTTCTAGGTGGAAATCTTAGGGGAGGTCTCAATAGAATATTCATCTGCTTTCCAGGTGTGCACTTTCAGAGTCGTGGTCTCTGCTCATTGGTTGGTGCCAGGGCAGGGGGTCCTTAGTCAGTGCAGCTGGTCCTGAGGCAGCCACAGCATCACTTGTCTGGTTTTGCTGCTTTCCTGGGCCTGGAGCCGAAACACAACTGAGGCCTAGATGTTATCTTTAGGGAGTAAAGGTCAGGGGATCTAAACCGCATGACTAGCAATATGCTAGGGGAGGAAAGGTTACCCTGGGGAGAGGTCCTTGTTTTCCCAGTTTCTGGATACCGGGGGCTTTCTGCCCTGGTGACCTTTTGTACCTGGCCCATTGTCCTTGCTCTGATCATGCCTGTCTAACTGCCTGTTACACAAGGTCACATAACTGCTAGTGACAGCAGGTACTACACTCTCACTTATCACACGCCCAACCCAGTGCTCTTTCAGTAAAAATGCATGAAGCACTGGAAGTGATTGTTTCCCAAACTTCATTCATTTCAGTACCACCCTCATGATGTCTTTCAAACCACTCACATTTTTTATGCAACTTCATTTCTTAAGGAAAGTTTGTGTCCATCATAAATGGAAAAGAATGCCACATTATTTCCCATGAAACAGGAAAGCAGAGTAATGTTATTCGGTTCTAGCCAAATACTGTTATCTACCAAAGGCTTGAGGCTAGGGGCTGCTCTCTGTGAAATGGGGACATCATCCATTAGCAGAGGTGTTAAAGACACATTAGCCCCAAACTGAGACTTTCTCCCTGATGCCATCAGGAGCATGGGCAGAGACTTGAAAGGGCACTAACTTTCTCTCTGTGTGAGTCAGTGTTGTCTGGTACCACATCTGCATGCCACTGCGAACCTTCTGGCATATATCCAATATTTAGGGTAGTACCCTTCTATGTATAATTTATGTTTCAGTCCAATGTCTTGGAGTTAAAATGATGGGCAAACCACTCATGATGTGCAGGGAAATTCAGGGCAATGTGGTGTGGGGGTAGTGATGGAGGGGAGTGGAATCCAGGAAGTCTGCTGGAACCCAGCAGGGACTCTCAGCTTGTCTGAGACATTTGGGGGGCTCTAATCCTGGCCCCATCCTGCAGAGGATGGCAGATATTGGCAGCTGACACCACCACGGTCTCCATCATTTCAGAATGTTAGTGTGTTGAAGGTCTCCCCACCAAGACAACTTCACAACCTTCTTCAGCCACCCCATTTTGTCCACAACAAGGAACTGAAATTAACATCAGAGGCTCAGGGAGAGTTTAAGGGAGTGTGGACAAATTAGATCGTGTCTAGAAGAGAGAAACCTGAGAGCTTGAAGCCACCTTGTGGGGGGAGAGTTTTCTGCTGGTCCCTTGCTTTCTTCCTTTGCGTGCTGGCTTAGTCTTCCCCGGCTCCTGACCTGACCCATGTGCCTGCTCCTGAGCTGAGCATCTGAAAGCACTGACCGGCAGACCGAGGGTACCAGGAGAGGCTGCCGGACTCACGGCGGTGTTTCCCACACCATGCGTTGCCTGGCTCCACGCCCTGCAGTGTCCTACCTGCCAGAGCCCGAAGGTAAAAAAAAATGGGTAGAGGAAGTTGGGACTGAGAATGCTTCTTAATTTAGGGTTAGATCTCAGTTGATCTTGCCATCCCAAATAAATAGACACACTTTGAACTGGGGGTGGGTAAGAGAGGGGGACCTTGTCCCGCTGTGGTTGTTGGAAGAAGTGAGGTGGTTGGCCATTTCCTTCCACTTGAGGGACAATCAGTTCAGTCCAGATACCTGGAAGGAGAGAGGGTTTTATCAGCCCTTGAAGGATCCTAGAGGGCTCACTTTCAGAGGGTATGTTGTTAGCTCTCAGCATCGATGGCCTGGCTTGGCCAACCACAAGGTCCTCTATCTGCCAGGTAAACACTGAGGAATGCCCTTGAAGGACGGGACCCCGGCCAGACGCCACCCCATCCTCGTGAAAGCAGAGAAACCAAAGCCAGAGTCAGCCCCTTGGTATAGTTGTTAAACCTCAGCCAGCTGGCAATAGTCGGTCACCTGGACAGACGCTGCCCTGTCCCCAGTTTCCAACTGGTGTTTTGGGGGAGAAGAGGGAGCAGGTGGTGAGAGACAGCACAGTGCAGACAAGTGGCACCAGCTCTGAAGTCAGAGTGTCAGGTTCGAATCCCAGCTGCACTGTTAGCTGGGTGCAATGTGACACCGAACATGTCGCCCATCCTCTCTGAGGCTGTTTTCCTGGGCTGTAAAATGGGATAAGGGGAAGTGCCTTACGACAGGATAAAGGTGAGGGATTAAAGGGTCTAGCACAGTGCCTGGCACATTGTAGGAACTGACTGTCATCACAGGAGCCTGATATTATTGGTGTTGCTATTGCTGTGTGGTGGGAAGGGATGGGACTCCTTTTCTCTGAAATGTATGGCTTCCGCTGAACCCCAGATTGATGACAAGTTTGCCAGCTCTGTATGATGCAGCCAGAGCTTGTTGAGGAAGTTGTGTTGTGTGTGTGTGTGTTAATTTTTATTTATTGATGAGAGAGAAACATTGATTTGTTGTTCCACTTATTTATGCATTCATTGGTTGATTCTTGTATGTGCCCTGACCAGGGATCGAACCTGAAACCTTACCAGGTCAGGCTGACGCTCTAACCAACTGAGCCACTGGCCAGGGCTGATGGGAGAGTTTTTGAGGGGGAGAGAGTGGACACCTTGACCCACCCCCTCTCTTTCAGATGAGGAAATCCAAGCCTGGGAAGGGAAGTGACCTCCCCAAGTTCTCGTGGTAGGCAGGGCAGCAGACCAGGACCTCTGCAGGAGGAAGACAGGAGTAAAGCCGCAGGGGGTGTGGTATTGGAAATGCTAGGCTGCTGGACCTCCAGCCAGTGAGGTCCCTGAGGAATTTTCTCTTCCTCCCAAGGGCACCCAGCTTCTTAGAAATAAATAGCTCAGGGAGCAGCCTCTGGATTCGCATGCCCTGCATGGGTGGTTTGCCTCCTTCCCAGCAGTACAGAGCTGGAGAGAAATCAAGGGCCACCCACGGGTGGGGATGAGCTCCCTGCAAGCCAGGGCTTGCAGGTCACGTGCCCGTGGGCAGGCTGGCTTCCCTGCAGCAGGGGATTGGACATTTCGAAGGAGTGGGTGCTCTGGAAGTGCCCAAGAGGGTAAGGGGGCCCCTGAAGTGCTTCTGAGAAACCACGTGGTAGATGAGCAGGGGGAGACTCTGATGCCTAGACTCCTATTTACTCCCCAGTTTGGCCCAAGATCCACAGGGCAGAGAGAAAGTGAAAGAGAAAAAGTGCCGCTGCATGGGGTGGAGACGGAGTGGCCAGGTGATTGGCTATCCCAGACTCACAATAGCCCCAGAGCTGTCCGGGGGGACAGGCCACCGGCAGCGGCAGCGCGGCAGCGTGCGGGTGTCCGGAAACAGCGGTAGGTGACCAACGTCCCCTCTGCAGCCCCTAAAGTTGATCTGGGAATCCAGACTCAGAGATAGGCAGCTCCTTGCCGGAGGTCACACAGCAAAGCTGGGAGCAGGGGAAGAGAATGTGAGGAATGGGAAAGTCCTTATTTGCAGCATCCATCTGTTGAAGGGCTGGAGGCAGGGAACCTGCGCTGAGCTGCGGTGCCTAGAGCGCTGGGGCCGAGGGATGGTGGGGAAAGCGGTGGGAGGGAGACTGTCTGCGGAGGGACTGGGACGCAAAGGGAGAGTGCAGAGCGGAGACAGGTCCCGGGGCCAAGCCCTGGGCGGAGAGACGCTGCGTCCTAGCGTCTGTAGAGATGCTCAGCGGCGCATGGAGGAGACACAAGCTCTTTCTCCGGAGGGACCTCGGACCAGGGCTGCCCTTCTCTGAGCCTCAGTTTCCCTGTTGGATCATAATTCTGCTCAGACTCTGGAGTCTGGGTACACGGTCCTCCTGGTGGGGTACGTGGCCCTCTTAGTAGGGTCCTCTGCTCAGGGAGGGCTATGGGGAGCCGGGACTTGAGCTAGCTGACTGAGAAATCCTCACCTCTCTTTGGTCACATTGGGTGGCAGGGTCTTTTCCGGAAAGCCTTTGACGGTTGGTTTCGCTACCTCACTTTGGGGTCCTGCGCCAGGCCATCCAAAGAGAGAAATTGAGGGGCCCCTGGAAAGGGGGGCGTAAGGCTTTCTAGGGTTCCAGAATGCTGGAATTGGAGCCGCCATGTCTAGCTCTGCCTGGGACCCTTAACACCGCAGTCCTCTGAGTCCCACAGCCCCTCTCTCCACCTGATACGGGGGAGGGGACACAAGCCCAGAAGGCCACTGCGACCCACCTCCAATCGCAGCCAGGAGTTCCTTACTTTCGCAGGAAGCCTTCCATCTGTACAGCGCCCCCTTCCCCAGCAAAATAAATACTCTGGTCGATCAGAAGGTTAAGAAAATTGGTGCTTCTTATTCTAGGGGCTGGTGGAGCTGAAGGTGGAGGGGAGGAGACCCCAGCAAATCATCCTCTTCCAAACCCCAGGCTGCCTTAGGCAAGAACCTGGTCTCTAACATGCCAGGATGTGGAGTGGAAGGGTCCATAGAGATAACTGAGCCAGGGGGTCCCAGGCTTCTCACACTGGGATCCCCCCCACCCCCAGGCTGTTTAGTGTGCAGGTTCCAAGGTCCTAAACTCCCTTGGCTAGGCCTAGGGTGGGGCTTCAAATGGCAGGTTAAACCATTTATCCCAGGTGATTCTTAGGTCAGGGGTCCAATGGTCATACACACATTGAGAGGCACCGATGTGGTCCAACCCCTGTACTCTCTCCATGTTACAAAAACTCTGGGGACTTGCCCGGGAGGTTTTGTCAAAGGCTACAGAGCCCAGTAGTTGGCAGACTCAGGATTTGAACTGAGGGGCTCAGGAGCAGAAGGGAGGTTATCCAAAGACTTTGACACATATGTGGTGATTGGTCTAAGGACAGTTCTCAAAGAAGCGTAAATTAACCCTGGTTCTCACAGGGAGGAAGCTGGTGCTTTTCTGATTCCTTTTCATCCTTCTTCTCTGTGTTTGTGTATAGGGGTTTTAACAGCACTCTAAATACCAGACTGTACTCACTAAGGTTTCTTTTTAACAAACTGGTAGGGCAGCTGACAATATTTTGATAACATTGTTTTGTTTTCAATGACAAGTGATACTGGGCTTTTATTCAGGTGAAGTAGTCATAGAAAGTTTTCTTTTTCTAAAATGATAACAAATTGACCAATGTAACCATTTTAAATGCACAATTTAGTGACATTAAGAACATTCACACTGTTGTGCAACCATCACCACCATCCATCTTCAGGACTTCTTTATCTTCCCCAACTTAAAGTCTGTCTCCATTAAACAGTAGCTCCTTAGTCTCCTCTCCCCCTGAGTCCCTGGCAACCACCATTCAACTTTCTGTTTCTAAGACCTTGACCACTCTAGGTGTCCCAGATAAGTGTAATCATGTATCTGTCCTTTAGTGTCTGGCTTCTTTCCTTAGCATAACATCTTCCAGGTTTATCCATGTTGTAGCATGGATCAGAACTTCATGCCTTTTTATGGCTGAGTAATATTCCAGTGTATGCATAGACCACATTTTGCTTATCCATTGATTTATCAATGGATACTTGCATTGTTTCCGTCATTTGTCTATTGTGAATAGTGCTTTTATGAACATTCATGTCTATGTCTGAGTCTCTGCATTCAATTCTACAAAGTTTTCTTTTCAAATGAGTATATTTGTTTCTTTAAAAATTAATTTAAGAAAAATGCTAAGGTAAATTATAGAATAGGTGGTCTGAAGATATGACACAAAATTGTAAAGGAGGCAGCTGATTCGCTGAAGTTTGGGAGACTCTAGATTAGTGGAAAGACCTTGTACTTATTGTAACAATCTAGGCTGTGGAGCTGAGGGCGGCCAGATCAAGGGCATAGCAGCTGAGGGACTTTTGAAAGGAAAAATATAAGACTCAAGGCAGTTTCCAATGGTGGCAGAAATGGAGGGTCAGGAAAGTTCCCTTAGGAGAAAAAGAATTGTAGCCTTCCTGGTGTTCAAGAAAAGCTGTACAAGGTGAGAGTCGGTGTCCTCTTGGCAAGTGGAAATGGAAACTCAGGCTTCCTCGGAAATAACACCTCTCTTAGTTCTGAGTCACCAATGTGTGTGTGTGTGTGTGTGTGTGTGTGTGTGTGTGTGTGTCAAGACGGAAAAACAAAGGGGATGCTCATTTAAAAATTCAGATTCCTGGGCCCCGCCCCAGACCTACTGGATCAGAACTTAGTGGAGGGAAGGCCCAGGCTGCTATGTGCTTAGCACCCTTTCCAGAGGTTTTGATTCATAGCCAAGCCTGCCAATGGCTGGGCTCGGTAGACAGATCCTGGCAGGCAGGGCCAGCCTGTGGTTCACCTCAGAGGCTCCAGCGACCATCAGAGGGCCTAGTGCTGGCTTAGGTGCCATGTTAGGGTGAGCAAGGGGTCAGGCCTGGAGTTGGGGGCCTGACTTGCTCGTACAGCTCCAGCATCTTCATTTCATTTCCCCACCTCAGCACCTGGCTTAGGTTGTTGGACTCTTTTTACAGGTCATTGACTGCAGCTAGAAATGTTGGGACATGCAGAGGGAAGGCCACTGGAGGGTGGGAGAGGCCAGGTGAGCCAGAAGGGGGATTGCATTCTGGACTAGCACTGAAGGCACCCCTCCGCCCCTGGCTGCAGCTCTTCCAGCTGCTCTCCTCCCTCTTCATCCCAGGACCACCAGGCTCCCCACCCCCAGTAACTGTCCCATTTACACGCACGTGCATAAACCAAGGTGGTCTCCTTTGAGTTCTAAGACTTCCCAAGTTGCGATGAGGTGGATTCCTTCAATGGGGGTCCAGAAAGATGGGTGGCTTACCTGAGCTTTCAGAGGTGGTCTCTGTGGGGACTCTTGTGGGGTTCTTTATGATTTCCAGATCCCAGTTGGGAAAAACCAGAGCCAAGTTGTCTCAGGTGGGGCTCCCTGGGAAGCAAACTAGGAGATGGAGATTTGCACATGGGAGGTTTATTGGAGAGAGGTCACGGTTGGTGGGGGACACCCGAGGGGAAAGGCAGGAAGCAGGATGGGCAGAGGGAGGAGTCACAACAGAGGTCTCAGCCAATCCTGTGGGGAGTGCTGAAGCTGGGACGGACTACAGTGTTATCTTGAATTGAGGCACCTGGACCAGACCTTTGCCCTCCACTGCCACCAACCCTTACACATGAGCTACCCCTAGAGAAGGGTGTGCCTTCGGGCTATTTTGAGAGAGCTTGAGCTGTGAGCTTGAGCCACTTGCCCTCCAGCAGCTGGTGCCAACGAGGCTGATCTGAGCAGCACACCACAGCATCTACCACGCAAGTGGAAATTGTCAGGTCAGAGAGTCTCTAGAGGCCAAGGCCTAAATGGTCACGTGGAGTTGTGTTCTTAACTGGACTCTGGGCAGCCCCTTTTGGGGAGAGGAGGTTCAGGGTCCCCCATCCCCTTGAGTCAAACAGCTCCATCATCACCTGTTCTGAGATTTGGGCTCCTTTCAAATTCACTTAGAAGCCACTGGCCTAGAGTGACATTCTTATTTAACAGATGAGAGCACTGGAGACCAGAGAGGAAAAGGGGGCCCACCTAGGGTCACACAGCCTGTCAGAGGCAGAGCAGAGCCCAGCTCTCAGGTCTCATGTGTCCCTGTGTTTGTCCCATCCTGCCAGTCTGTTGTAAACTCAACTGTCTCCATGGCAGTGCCAGTCCACTTTCTCTGCCCTCCCTCCAACTGCTGAGAAGCCCTGTGAACAGGGCCTGGAGCCAAGCATGTTTCCGTTTTTGGCTTTCCTCCTCTGAGGCCCCCTTGTCCTGGCACAGGTTGGTCCCAGAGCAGAGGGGCTGGGGAGCTGTGATGAAAATGCCAAGATACTTGAGGGTGCTGGAACTGGGGGAGGCGAGGTGGAACAGCAGGCTGGACCCAGTGGGATCCAATGTCAGTGCCCCACAGTTCCCAGATAGCTTATCTCCTAACCTTTCAGTCCAAGCTGGCACTAGAGCTGGAAAGACACACCCACCACCCTAGATGCCACAACTCCCATGCGTCTTGCTCCTCCCCTTCGTAGAATTGGTCAGTCTGGGTGTGCAGGGCCAGTCTCCTCCAAGCCCTTCTGTCGAAATAGACCCTCCTATGTATCTCAATTCCATTATGGGGCAGAACAGAATTTAATCCTGCCTCTTTCTGCCCCGATCACCCATCCATTCCAAGCCATCATCTTTCTAGCAGGTCAGAGATAGAAGGGATCTGAGAGGGCCTCCAAGACAAGGGTTGCAAACCCAAATGCCCGAGGGGCCATAATAGTGCAAACTGGGGTCAGGCAGAAGGCAATAGGGAGTAGTGGGAACTTTGGCAACAATCGTGTGCTCTGTATGGAGACATTGTGAGGGTAATTAAGACACACATATACACACTCAAATTGCCTTGGGAAATAAAACACCTAGGCCTATGGGCCTGACTCAACCCTCATTTGTGAGCCCATTTTCCGAGCCAAGCCCCCATGGCACAGAGGAGGAGCCTGTGGTTAGAGTCAAGTACCAAAGCTAACCAAGAGCAGTATTTCTAGACTTCTCCTAACATGAAGCTTGTCTGGTCTGCTGCCCCCTAGTACATGCTCACACGCATGCGCATGCACAGGCATGCACACACGTCTTCTGATCTCCCTGCCTGGAAAAGAAGAGACTAGAACCTCTAGCTACTCCTAACCCCATAAGCCCCTCAGTGTTGCCACATACCTCAGTTTCCCTTCTGTTCTCTTGTGACTCCCTCAAGTCCCTCCAGGAAGTGGAAGTCTTGAGGGAGACCAGCAGTTTCTCCAAGTCCTCCCTGTGTCATTTTCCTGGGACGCCCATGCTGGGCTGGCCAACAGCAGGCCAGGGTGCTGGGGCTTTCTCCTCTGAAGATGGCCCCTGCCTTCCCCTGTTCATCTCCAAGTTCTGAATAGTCTCCTACCCAAGAACTGGGGGCTCTTGGGCCCAGATCGCCCCCTCCTGGGATGGCCTAGAATGGGTAGGGAACATGTGGCCCTTGGGCTGTATAAGGCCTGAGAAATCAGTACCAGCTAACATCACACATCTCACTGAATTAGCCTGACCAAATATAGCAGGCTAATTTTTAGGTTGGTAATTATGTATGGCCCACGAATGATGTTATAAATATCCAAATGGCCCTTGGTAGAAAAAAGGTTCCCCACCCCTGGTACAAGGATGCAAAGAGCACAGGTGTTCCTATTCGAGCATCTCTAGAGGTAGGCTCTGTCAGGCCTTGGGGGAGCCGCAGAGATACCCCACCCCGTGAAGCTTCCATCATATTTGTTTCCGCTTGGTTTTCAGTAAACTTCAGGAGCCTTTCAACCTTGGGTTAACTGCACTCCTCACTTCATAGTGCTCTGTGATCTTTGGTCCACACCAGGCAACTCTCAATTTTTCTTTTCCCTTTCTAGTACCCATTCTAACATATTCAAAGTGTATCCTTTTGTTTGTATGCTTTTTTTTCTTAAATTTATTGGCATGACATTGGTTAATACCATTATATAAGTTTCAAGTGTATAATTCCATATACATCACTGTATACTGCATTGTAATATACCACCCAAAGTCTAGCCTCCTTCCATTACCATATACTTGGCCCCCTTTACCCTCTTCATAGTCTTTGTATGTGTTCTTGTAAAATATGTGTTGCTTTTGTGTGTGCATGTCGTCACTCTGCACATCTAGAATTGGGCTATCAGAGTTCATTCTGTTTTTTTACTTGTTTAGCTCTGTACTGTGTTAGTAAGATCCACCTGTTTCTCTATGTGCATTTGGTCCACTGCTTCTAATCACTGCACCATCCTCCATGGATTGCAGTAGCTACTTTTTCCTGTCCCTCCCCCAGCAATGGACACCCAGGTGGCCTCCAACTCCCTATCACCATAAATAGCGCAGAGGTGAGTATCCTCAGATGTGTGTCTTTGTACAGTTGTGGGGACATTTCTTTGAGAGGTATATACCCAAGAACTGAATTGCTGGGTTGTAGGATCTACACATCCTTAAGTGTGCTAAGTGGTGCCAGGTTCTTCTCTGGGGTGGTCACACCAGCCCACTCTCACAAACCCATTCAAAAGCATTGCCCAGCTTCCCAATCTTTGCCAGTTGCACAGGGTCAAGTGACACCTTGCTGTTTTTATTTTGGAGCTTACATCTTAGTAGCACATCCTGGATCTGTCACTTTAGGCAAGTCATAGCAAACAGATGAGGTAGACACTCTGCCAACCAAGCACAGTAGCCTTTATAACCCAGAGAGGCTGATAACTCATGTGAATGCACACAGTGAATGTGCAACTGGGGTTCGAACCCAGAGCTCACCTTCTCAACCACTGTGCTATGGTGACCATATTTTGTCTCTCTTCTAAGCTTCTTGGTAGTGTACAAAATCTCTTCAGGGCCCCTGGAGACCGGAGCCAGTGATTTTCTCGTAGGAGATGCTCAGTAAATCATTGGGTTACAGATCTGGAGAAAAAACACGCAAGAGGTTTCTTAGAGTTTATCTGGAGGACTACAGGGTGCAAGAAGGAAAGAGGAAGTTACTTTACCTATGAGCCCCACAGAGATGCTGATTGGGAGCTGGTTGTGGTAGATAAGTAGCTCTGGGTTCCTGCTTCCTACTACCATCTAACTTCCGGAAGCAGTTGGTCATAAGGTTGGGGAGCAGGTGGTGTTAGGGGGGGCCTTGGGGGAATAGAAAGGGGGGAAGGCTGACAGGCAAGGAGAAATCTAGAATCCCAAAGTGCCTTAGCTATGTGGACTCCCACACCCAGTTGGTGAAACTCAGGCTCAGAGGGTTAAAGAAATGTACTCAAGATCAAAGGCAGCACTGGAACCCAAACTCATGTCTCTAGATACACAGTTCAGAGATTTTACGTTCCTTCCTCAGGAGGAGAAGTTCATAGTTAAGAAATAGGGGAGTATCTCTTCTCACACTCTTACATTGCAGTGCAGAGCAGTGCTGAAGGTTTTGGGGGATAGCAGAAGAGTCTCTTTCTCCATCTCAATACCTCCTCGGGCCCTCAAAGTTATATGCCCTCTTTCTGGGAAGAAAGCAACTAGTAAACTGAGCCTAACTTCATAGTCATCATCTGTAAAATGAGTGTAATAATACCAATCCCCCAGAGTTGCTGTGACTCTTGGAACAAGAATCTCCCAGCAGAGACAGGATGTTATGTCAGCACAAGAAGAGCTGCAGAAACTGAACATCATGATGCTGAGGTCTGGCTGAGAGCCTTCTGGTCACACTTGATTTCCTTCAGCGGAGAGAGAAATGAATTTTTATTTCAGAAACAATTTTTGTACACATGCTCTTTCAAAACTTACGGTGCAGTATGAAATGGGGATGGAAATGAACCCCAGAAGGGACTGTGGTGGCAAAAGAATTAGGAACTTTGTTCTCAAGTTGGATGTGGAAGGTGTGGCCCAGGGGGAAGGGTGGGTTCAAAGAGGACCTTCTAAAAATACTGCCCATTTACCAAAACACCATGATTTACAGCTACTCCTCTGCTGTGCCCTAGAAGCTTCTCAAAAGGAGAAATCATCTTGAAACCCACACCCTCTCTCACTGGGTGAGGTTACCTCCCCAGGGGACCTGGAGGCCAAGAGCCACTAGAAGAAGCTGAGACTTTGGAGCTAGGCAGTTGGTTCAGATCCCAGCTCCCTACTCTTCTCTCTGGGCCTGATTCTTCATCTGAGAAGTGGTGATACAAATAAATAGCTAAAGTGTGAGTTAGATGAAATGGGGTAATGTTTATATACCGTGTCATTTGGTGCTTGGCACTCAGAAGGCACCTGTGAATTCTAGTTATATATCCTTCCTGTTGATGGAGGGAGCTCACACATGCTGGAACCCAGGGATAGGGGAGTGAGACGGACAGTGTCCTGCCCTCCCCGGGCTCCTGGCCTCTTTGATCTGCCCTGTGCTGGGCAGCTGAAGGGGGCTCTCTCCTCTGCAGTGTGGTGATCAAGGCCATCTCTGCCTTCAGTCCCCTCTGGAATTTGCAGGTGGGGAAAAAAAGAGTCCGGTTGAGGGGCCTTTGAGTAATATCCTAAGCATCTAGAGACACAGGAAACATGGTTGTGAGAACACTGGAGGGGAGATGGGCTAGACCAAGATGCAAGTAGATCTTGGCATGAATGGGAGGCCCTGTGGCCTTGTAGGGAGAGCTAGACTGGGAGCCTAGACTCTTGGGTCTAAGCCCCAGTTCTGAGACTTCCCAACATAATGGGCTTTCTTTGACTGTGAGCCTCCTGTGTGCCTGGTGCATCACACAGAGCCCCTCTTGGCCTTTCGATGGTCCCACAAGGTAGGCTTCATTATCCCAATGTGGTGGGAAAATGGATACTCAGTTAAGTCATTTGCCTAAAGCCTCCCAGCCAGAATTCAAACTCAAGCTCTCGAACCAGGTGACCTTGGATAAGCATTTGAGTATCCTCCTCTGTCTAGTATGCATAATACTCCATCCTGCCTTCTCCCTGAGACTCTTTGGGAGCTCAGATGGGTGCATGGGGTGGAGACAGAAGTGCATTGTGAGTTGAAAATCCCTGTCAACTTGAGAGGTCGTGTGCAAGGTGCAGGGTTCATCTCGGGGAAGGGAGGTGTCGCAGTGCATGTTGGAGGTGTCTGAGAGTAGATTTCTTCCTGCCCAGGTTGAGCCAATGACAGAACTCAGGCCCTGAGGTGCCTTTTCTCAGATGCTTTCTCAGTGGTGGTGATGGGTGGGGGTGGGGGTGGGGTTGGGGGGAATCAGACCTCCCAGATTATACTGCTGATTGTCAGGCTTTCTTGTTCCTATGGGGTCTGGGAGGCCTCATGCAAAACAACAGAAATCTTGGCTTGACAATGTGGTGAATCAGGCAGGAGTGAAAGAGAAATTGTCCTTTGGTCAACCTCAGAGGTAAGAAGTAAATTATAATAAAATAATAATAATAATAATAATAATAATAATAATAATAGCCATCATCCATATTGACTCGTCACGTATCTGTTGGATGCTGTTTTAATCTTCCATTCATTATGTGCTTACTAAGCACCATTCACCTTCCTAAGGGCTCTACATGAATTAGCTTACCGAACCCTTATTTATAATCCCCATTTTATATGTGACGAAACTGATGCTCCAAGAGGTTTAGAAAATGAACCTGGCCATGTCGCGGTGGGTTGGTAGGTAGGAGTGGTTTCAGAGTCAGGCAATTTGACTCCAAAACTCATGTGAATTGCCTTCTTTCTCTTTGTCAGTGTGTTTTCCTGGTGTTTGACCACATTTGGCGATGTTGCCCAAAGTCTGAAGCTGAGCCTGTGGATAAATGAGACTGGGCTAGACTTTTTTAGCCCTCCCCCATTGTACCTCCTGCCAGCACACATCTGTAAAAGAAGCTGCTTCCTCTTCTTGGGCCTAGACACAATGGGGTGTTCATGTGAATGGAAATATTGTGATTGGCCAGAAAGAGCAGTGGGCTGGGAGTCTTGTACCAGGGAATCAGGTGCAGGCTTGGCCACTGGCAGGCTGTGGGGCCATGTGCAAGGCGCGTCCCCTCTCGGGGCCTCAAGTTCTCTGAGGAATGAAGGAGGCTTAGGGTCCCTGGCAGCCCTGATACCCTGTGAGAAAACAGAAATTGGGTAACTTGACCAAAGTCATACAACTCATTCCTGAAATTGCTGGGGTCAGTCCTGAGCTGTTGTCACCAAATCTCACTGCCTGGAAGAAGAGGCAGATTGCTAAGAGGTAGACTCTCGATAAATAGCATAGACTGAAAGTGAGAGGCAGGCAGTAGGCGAGATCTGGGGCAGGGAAATCTTTTCTCCTCATCCTTGAGAGAACAGTGGATTACTTGACCAGCTCTCAGGGCCCCCTGTTGGGAGAGATGCAGCCCTTCTTCCTCCCCCAGCTCCCAGCCATGGCCCCACTCCAGGAAAAGGGTGGCAGCTCTGTCTTTCAGTTCTGCTTCCTCCAGTCATGGCTGGCTGGGCCTTCGATGCAAGCCTGTTGTTCGGGTTCCTGAAACCACCGCCTAACCCATTATAAACAGCTCCAGCCAGGGCCCGATGTTGAATTGAAAGTTCATTCTCTGTGACAGCTGGGTCTGTGTTGAGACCCTCCATAGGTAGTGAGAGTTGCTGATGAGTGAAAGGAAAAGAAGCAGCTGGAAGGTGCTGAGTCCTGTGTATTTTCTCACAACCCTCCCACTGCCCTTCCCCGCTTCCACTCCATTTTCTTCTGGGTCAGGCAGGGCCACCCAGAAGGCTCTCTCACATCCTCTGGCCTTCAAGGCCAGCTCTTCTCTCACCTCCTCCAAGAAGCTCCCTCTGATTCCTTCCAACATGTATCCGTGTCCCATGTACATTGAAGGGTGACCCCCGAAAAGATATATCCCCGTCAAATCCCCAGAACCTGTGAATGTGACTTTATTTTGGAAAAGGACCTTTGCAGACAGAATTAGGTTAAGAATATTGAAATGAGATCATCCTGGATTATCCGGGTGGGCTCTACTCCAATGGCAAGTGTCCTTATAAGAAAAAGGCAGAAAATTTGAGACACAAAGAGGTGATGTGATCACAAAGGCAGAGATTACAGTGGCTTGGCCACAAGATCACATGTCAGAGAATGCCATCAGTTCCCAGAAACTGGAAGAGGCAAGGAAGCCCCCCCCCCCCACCGAGCCTCCAGAGGGACCATGGCCCTGTCAGCATCTTGATTTTGGACTTCTGGCTTCCAGAACTAGGAGAGAATAAGGCTGTACTGTTTTAAGATGCTCGGTTTGTGGCACTTTGTTGCAGCAGCCCTGGGAAATGAACACACCATGGAATTGTAGACTACCTGAACTAGGGAGCAGGTGGGGGTCTGGGAGCCACACAGATGAGGCTTCAAATTGGCTCTAGCCAGCAAGAGCTAGCCTACCTTCCAGGGTTAGTGTTTTGTTTTGCTTTAAAAACCTTATTGGTATAAAATTCACACATCATACAATTCACCCATTTAAAGTGTACAATCCAGTGGTATTTTTAGTATATTCATACAGTTGTGCAACCCTCCCCACAGTCAACTTTAGAACATTTTCATCATCCTCCCCCAAAGAAACCCTATATCATTAGCACTTGTTCCCCATTCCCCACCCGCCCCCCACATACACACACAACTCTTCCCCAACCCTAGCCAACCACTAATCTACTATCTGTCTCTAAATATTTGCCTATTCTGCATATTTCATATAAATGGAATCATACAATATGTGGCCCTTTGTGTCTGGCTTCTTTCACTTAGCATAATTCTTTTCTAGTTTCACCCATGGTGTAGCATGTATTGATACTTTGTTTCTTTTATGGCTGAAAAACTGTATGGATTTGCTGCATCCTGTTTATCCATTCATCCACTGATGGACATTTAAGTTGTTTCTGTATTTTGCCTGTTATGAATTATGCATTTATACACTTATGCTTTGTATACAAATTTTTGTGTGGGCATGTCCAAGGTTGTCTTGAAGATTAAATGATGTAGCATCTAAGGTATTTGATATGTTCGTTAACAAATAATAATGCAGAATGTTACAGAGAATCTTCCCCAACTCTTTCAATATATAAATTAGGAAACTGAGGCATGGAGAGGAGTAGAGAATTGCTCAAGGTCACCCACAGCAATAAAGCATAACTGTTGAATGCAGGCCCTTGAGTCAGACTGCCCAGAACCAAATCCTGGTTCCACTTGAACTTGGGTTACTTTATGTAAGTCACTTCATCTCTCTGAGACTTAGTTTACTCATGTGTAAAACGAGGGTAGTAAATAGTACCTGCCTCATATGATTGTTGATGTATTTAATGTACTAGCCCACGTGTCTGGCACATAGTAGGTGCTCTCTCAGTCTTAGCTGTCATCATTTATGGCAGTGCAAGATGTGGCGTTATAACCTGATGGCGAGATAACCAGAGACGCACAGCTGAATTGTAAAGGAGCGCTTTATTTCGCCAGCGGGCTGCGGAGGGCATAGTCTCCCCTCAGATCAACAGCCCCGATTCTCCTTGCTCATCCCATTTTAAAGACAGAAACTCCCTCCTCCTTTTGCCCCCCTCCCCTCAGGGAACCAGTACAATAGTGGGAGTGACAGAGACTACAGAAGGCAAAATTAGCATTATTTACCGATGGCACAAGTACTTGCAAATACCTGCAAATTCCTATACTCAGGAAACTGCAAATGCCTCCCAACTGTGGGGCAACTATAATCTTAGGCAAAATTCCTTCCCGTCTAGGGGTAATTAACCTATTATTGGAAGAATATCGAGGAATGTCTATTGGTGATAAAATGGAGTCTTTTAGTCGCCTTAACCAAGGGGCCTACGTAAAATGGAATCTAGTTGCCTTAGCCTTGGGGCCCAGATCATTGGAACTCAGGTTTCCTGGCTCACAAGTGTAAGATGTCTTGTTTCTACACTTCTTCAGTTCCCTCTCCCGTATCATGGGCATCTTCCCAGTGTAATTGAAGTTTCTTGGAGGAAGAAAATGTGGCTTCCTCTTCCCACTGCCCTGAGCATGTAAGAGGTGCTGAATGATCTCTTTTGCTCACTTTCTTTGGCTACCCCAACCCTGGACTTTGCCAAGTGACTCAGCTGGGAACTATGTTAATTCTCTGCATCTTTTCAACATCCCATGAGGTGACCAAGTGTGTTTCCCTTCCAGGCAGTGGACAGTGTGCTACCATGGAGTTGGGGCCTCTAGAAGGTGGGTACCTGGAGCTTCTCAACAGCAAGGCCGACCCTTTGCAGCTCTACCACCTCTATGACCAGATGGACCTGGCTGGAGAAGAAGAGATTGAGCTCTGCTCAGGTGAGCTTTCCCTGCTCGGCCCTCCCAGTCTCCTCCCTACCCCTCAGCCTGCAGTGCAGACAGGCAGCAACCAGTGTTAAGTGCTGGCCAATGAGCTCCGGTCAGCACCACGGACAGCTCCCATCCCTGCAAGAGGCTTGCTCTCTAAGGGGATGTTTCCCAGCCCAGTCCCTCTCACCTCTCCTAAATTCCCCACCAGCCCTCTGCCTAGAATCCCCTAGATTTTTCCTGCTTCGTTCAAGGGCTTTTTCCCACAGAACCTGATACAGACACCATCAACTGTGAACAGTTCAGCAGGCTGTTGTGTGACATAGAAGGGGACGAAGAGACCAGAGAGGCTTATGCCAATATCGGTGAGAAAGTACTCTGAGCCCAGAAAAAGGGCAATTAAGGGGAAAGGTTCTTTTTTCTCTTTTCTTAATCTCACCCATTCACTGTGAGCCACAGCAGGCCCCTCTCTCAGAGACCAGGGCAAGGGGGATGTGGGTGAGGGCTAAAAGAACAGAGACTTCAAAGAAACTCCAAGAAGATAGAGAATAATGAGGGAAATAGACCACTCCACTAATGACCCACAGGCAAACAAAATCTCCCTTTTACATCCTTTGCCTCCATTACTATACCTTTTTCTAATTCTTGTTCTTTCCTTCCTTTTCATAAAGCCCATGCTATACATCCCTCTCTCTCTTTCTCCCCAGCTCCTAAGCCTAACTACTCTAGTATTTGCCCTTGCTTTCTAATTGCCAGATGTATTGCATCCTTACAACAGAAGAAGTAGATTATTAGTATCTCCACTTTACAGATAATGAAATTGAAGTTCAGGGGTGAAGCAATCTACCCGAGGCTGCCTTAGAGATAGTAATGCACAGGTCTGAAATTCTGACCTCTGTCTTCTCATTTCAAAGTCCTATTCTTAACCTAACCATAAAGAAGGAAGTATCTGGGGTGGGAAGGTTTGCTAAGGCATAAACTGAGAGGCTGGGTTGCAGCTTGAAAAAGACCTATGTACAGCTTTCAGATAAAGGCAGAGCTCTTTGGAGAGAGGTGTCTGCTCTGTTGTTTTGGGGTTGGGGTGGGGTAGAGAATCCTTCCTCACCAGAGTCACCACTATCTCATACAGAGACTCTGTTGAATTAGAAAAAGATGCCCCTTCTTCTGGAGGATGCAGCCCCCACCGGGAAGTGACAGCTTAGCTATGAAAGTGCAGGATGAGCCCTGACCGGTGTGGCTCAGTTGGTTGGAGCATCCTCCCGTACACCAAAAGGTGATGGGTTTGATTCCCAGTCAGAGCCCATACCTAGGTTGCCAGTTCAATCTCTGGTCAGGGTGCATAAGGGAGGTACCAACTGATGTTTCTCTCTCTCTCTCTCCCTTCCTCTCTCTAAAATCAATAAGAAAAAGTTTAAAGTACAGGCTGAATTCCCTGCTCCCATTTGCCCTCTCAGCTGGGCACCCTTGTACACTGAACAACCACACAACTTTTCTTAGTTACCCTTTTTCTGGCAACCCAAGAAGCACGTGACTCAGGAGGTCTGTGCTCAGCACAAATGTGGCCAGTCTTTCCCCAGGGCACAGTTAATCCATCATTATGCCAGGGCAGAAAATGAAGAGGTGTCTCAAAATTACAGAACCGAGAGGCTGCCTGCTTCCTTTCCTTCCTGGGAATTTACTTGTGGGAAGCAGAAGTGTTCGGGGCTGAGGGCAATCCTACTTCCTCACAGCTGGAGCTGGAGGCCATAGTAAAGGATTTGGGCATTGCTTAGGATTTGGGAGGTTTTTCCCTTAGGGGCATTTACACAGGAAATGGAGCTGCCTGAGCTCCTCAAATCTGTGGGTTTTCTCTGTGCTTCTAGAAAGCCACACCCTGCCTGGGCACACAGTCATTGGAGACATTCTGAAATATTATGTTGGCTTCCATCTGTGTAAAACATGGGAATATAATCACACCTGCCCCATGGGACAGCTGTGAGGATTGAATACATTTCTGTGTGTACAATAGTTAGAAAAGGAATTTGCAAAGGGTACACATTCAATAAGTGTTAGGCATCACCCCTCACTTCAGTCATCACCACCATCATTATCATCACCCTCATTTTTTTTTTTACTTTTTAAAAAATGTTTTTATTGATTTTTTAGAGAGAGAGGAAGGGAGAAAGCAATAGAAACATCAATTTGAGAGAGCTACATCAGTGGGCTGCCTCCTGCACTCCCCCTACTAGGGATCGAGCCCAAAACCCGGGCATATGCCCTGACTAGGAATCAAACTGGGACCTCTCGGTCCATGGGACGATGCTCAATCCACTGAGCCATACCAGCCGGGCATCATCATCATTATTATTGTTGCCCTCACTCCATTCTTCACCTCAGAAGCCTTTTATGGCTTCCCAGTGTCTATAAAATCAAGTCCTAACTTTCTCCAACATGAAACTTCTACTGCAGACACCTGTCTCTCAGAGTTTCCCACACGTACCCCAAACACCTTCCCTCGCTCTGTCTCTACTCTCCACAAAGCCCTCCACTCTCCACCTCTCAGACTCTGCCCATCTTTCAAGGCCTGGCTCCAGGATCCCTTCCTCTGGGAAGCACTCCCTCACTGCCCCATTCCACTGTCTCCTCTGACCTCCTGCCATGATAATTGTCTTCCCATTGGTTCCAAGTCATGTTCTACTTCATATAATTAGCCACTGTTTACTGAGTGCTTACTGTGTACTGACTACAGTGTTGGATGCTTTAAACGCAGCGCCTCCAATCCTCACAATCCATCCCTGGGTTATAGGCACCATTTATTCTCATTACACAGATGATGAAATGGGGGCTGAAAGAGGCTAAGTAACTGGCTCATGGTCACATAACTTGTAGGGCTAGTGGGGGATAGAGTTGGAATTTAAACTCAAGCCCCCCTGACAACTCATCCACGTTGCACTGCACTACTTTATAGCAATGGGTAAGTTTTTATGGATACATACCCCACCCCTTCAATTAGATTAAGAGCCCATGAAGGTTCCGTGTTCCTTCATGAATGTGATCATTCAGCAAACATTATTGAGAACGCACTGACTGACTGCACTTTCCTTTGTCTGGGCAGCGGAACTGGACCAGTACGTGTTCCAGGACTCCCAGTTCGAAGGCCTGAGCAAAGACATTTTCAGTAAGTTGGGGGCTCCTGCCTCAGCCCACATTTCCTTCCTTGTTCCTTGGGGGGCACTGTAATAGCTGACGGCCACCCTTTGATGGGTGGTCAGATCCCTTCCCAACATAGAAACAACACAGGTTCACCTGGGCGCCCACTGACTGTGCATGTTGGTGTCTGGTTTTCCTCCAAAGTCGAGCACATAGGGCTAGAAGAAATGATCAGCGAGAGTGTGGAGGTGCTGGAGGAAGCAGGACAAAAATGTCAGAAAAGACGTGAGTGAGCCCCGCCCTGATCCTGCCCAGCCTTGCTTGACTCCTGGCCCTGCCTTGGCTCCAAAGCCTGTTGTGGCTCCCAGTTGCTTCCCTCATTAGTCCTGTCTAGTCCACCTGGGTTTGGGTATCCCAACTGCCTCTTCCCTCACCACTGCTCCCTGGTGACCCAGGGAGTAAGCCAACAGCCCAGGCCAACGGCCACTCTCCTGGTGGGTCTCTGTCACTGGCTGTACTGACTGCCATTTCCAAAGGAACTTTGGGCTCTGGCTTCCCTTTTGTCCTTAGCTGTCACTCCTGTATTTGAGGGAGGTCTCTTCAAGCACAGATTTTGAAGTCAGCAAGAACTGGGTTTTAATCCTGGATCTGCTTCTTATGCTCTCTGTGACCGTGGCAAGTACCTGCAAATTTTTGAGCTTCCTACTCAGTCTCCCTGCCTCCTCAATCTGTCCTCGCCTGGCAGCCAACACAAGCTATTAAATACAAATCAGTCCATTTCGCTTCCCTGTGAACCTTCCAAAGGCTACAAAATTCATACCACAAGGCCTGCGTGCTCCAGCCCTCTCCACCACTCCAATCTCCCCATAAGCCACTGTGCTCCAGCCACACCGACTTCTTTCCATTCCTATAACCCTCAGACTCTTTCTAGCCTCAGGGCCTAGCACTTGCTATTCTCTATCTGTAAAGTCCTTCCCTCACTTCTTTCCATGGCCAGCTTCTCCAAATCTTTTAGGTCTTGACTAACATGTCACCTCCTCCTGGCAACCTTCCTTGACCACGATTTGCACACAGATTATCTCGTTTATTTTCACCTTGTGGTGTCTCTCCTGGCACCTTAGTACTTGCCATAATCTGAACTTACTTTATTGATTGCCTTTTGCCTAGTTCCCCCCTTGTGAGGACAGGGACCTTGTCTTTCTTACTCATCACTACATCCCCAGCATCTAGCACAGTGCCTGACATACAGCAGTACCTCAATAAATATCCATCGAATGAAAATGTCTGTAAAGTGGGCATAACAGTTAATCAATTGCATACTATGTGCCAGAACATGTGTGAGCCCTGTACCAATTTGTTTATTTTCAAAAAGTTTTTCTCAGTTTATTTCCCTCCGTTTCCCTCCCTGAAGGGAGCCTTTGTTGTTAAGTTTCCTTTTGTTAGAAATGTTAATTATCTATAAGCCAACTCTTTTTTATTTTTTTAATTTTCTACACAAATGACCATATTTTTCTACACTGTTCTGCCCCTGGCTTTCTTCATTTAACATGTCTGGGAGGTCATTTCTGTATCGCTGATGGAAAATGGTCTTGCCTCCAGGGAACTCTTCCCTTCTTTTTATCTTCCTCCCTCCCTCCCTCCCTCCCTCCCTCCCTTCTTTCCTTCCTTCCTTCTTTCCTTCCTTCCTTCCTTCCTTCCTTCCTTCCTTCCTTCCTTCCTTCCTTCCTTCCTTCCTTCCTTCCTCTCTCTCTCTTTCTTGTTTTCATTTAATAAAAGTTTTGTTCAACATTTTACTATGAAAAGTTTCCACAGACAATAAAGATGGAAAAATTACTACAAACAACCACATACCTACCACTTACATTCTACAATTCATGTTTGGCTCTGTTCGCCTTAACGCATCTCTGTCCATCTGCCCATCCCTCTATCCATCCACCCTTTCATTTGTGTTATATTTGGAACATTTCAAAGTAAACTGCAGACACCGGTACACTTCCCCATACATCTCAGCATCCTTGTTCATTTCCAGGGCTGCACGGGTATTTTGTTGGTGGGTGAGCCATGATTTGTTTATCCCTTGCTAAGTGACACAGTGTTTTTCTCCATTGCTGTGCTAAGTGTTTGATACTCACTCACTGATTTTCAATGTACTCCTGCTGCGAGATAAGAATCACACCTCCCCATCCCCCATTTTACAGATGAGAGATCGCAGGCTCAGAGAGGCTGTGTTGCAAAAACACACAGTTAGGAAGGGATCAAAAGCATGTTGTTGGTTTTTTTTATTATTTTTTTTTTAAACTCTAACTCATCTAGTTTGTCCCCTCTGTGTTTCTGCCACTTCTAGAGCCTCCCTGCCCTGCGAGCTTCGAGGTGGGGTTTGGTCACAAGCAGACAGAAAAGGGTGGGGGGCAGGAATGGTCAGGGGAAGAGAATGGGACCCCAAAGGCCACATCCCAGCCATTTAAGGCAAAGCTATTCGGCCTGCTGGGGTCCAGGAGCCCCTCCTGGCTTGGACCACCCCTTCCCTGGGGCTGCTGACCACGGTGTTCTCTCTGCAGCCTTCCCAGAGGAGCTGCCTGTGGACCTGAAGCACAGGAAGCTGGGTGAGCAGGGCTGGTGGGCCCAGGAGATTGCGAGGCAGGAAAGCCAGGGCCTCCTCAGGTGCGCCTATAAACTGGCATTCGAAAGCCGAGGATCAGAGAGGTGAAGCCACTTGTTCAAGATCACACAGCTAGTGAGAAGTGGAGCTGGGATTGAAACCAAGATTCTGATTCCATAGTTTGTACAGTTCAAGGGCTGCTGGGAGACTCAGCTTCTCCTACAAAGCCTCTTCCCTAATACACCCTCTTCTTTATGCTGAGTCAGAGCCGAGACCCTGTCCCCACCCCCTCCCTTCCCCACCTTGTTCAACTGCCCATTGCCTTCTCCTTTCAGAGTGCAGTCACCTGGGGTCAGCTAGTCACCCAGAGCCTTCTCACCCCCATGCCTCAGTGAGCCTCTTCCTCCTAGCTCACCACCTTCTCCCACCAGATGCTTCCTCTCCTTCTTCCCCTCCTCTCCCCTCTCCTCTCACACAGTTGTTATTGCAAAGGTGGAAAGACCAGCCCCTGAGTGGGGAACAGACTGCAGAATGAAAGGCTCGTAGTCTGATGGGGGAAGTCTTAGAGAGTTCCACTCTGACGGGGGAGGTAGGCGCCCTGCCCATGAAGATCCCAGGACAACAGAGAAGTAGTCCCTGTCTTCAGGGAACTCCCAATCTAATGGGGGAAGCAAGTCTCTACCCTCTTAGATCTCCTCTCTCTCTTTTTTTTTAAAAAAAATATGTTTTTAGTGATTTTTTTAGAGAGAAAGGGAGAGAGAGAGAAAAACATCGACGTGATCGGCTGCCTCCTGCACGCCCCCTACTGGGCATTGAGCCTGCAACCTGGGCATGTGTCCTGACCAGGAATTGAACAGGGACCTCTCAGTCCATGGGATGGCGCTCAATGCACTGAGCCACACTGGCCGAGCTTAGATCTCCTCTTAAACAGAGGAGAAAAATGCCTGCCCCAGTCTGATGGGGGCACAATCCCTCCTTTCTTTGGGAAGTGTTGGAGCTCCTTAGGGTCCCCTGAGGGACCCTGTGACTGGCTGTAGAAGGTGGTGGGGACCTGGGCCAACAGACTATTTATAGGTCTGTCTGCCTTAGTGGACTAGTAGGGCCATCACTAGTGTCTATCTCAGGGCCAGTCGCAAGGAGAGGGCTGAGGACAGGGGCTGGCTGCCTGGCACAGAGTAGTTACTGATCAAACCAGCTTCACCCAGGGCTGAGAAGAGGACAGAAGTTTCCTCCAGGTGCCAGGAGAGAGATCCACTCTGCTCCTGGAGCACTCCCCACCCCAGGAAGGCCCCTCTAGGCACCCACCTAGCCTTCATGCAGCCTCTAACATGGCCCCTTCCACACAGCTGAACCCCTAACTGTGCCCATGGTGACTGGCACTTTCCTGGTGGGGCCAGTGAGTGACTCCTCGGCTCTGCCCTGCCCATCACCACCTGCTGTGTTCAACCAGGAGCCAACATCCGCCCAGATCCGGCTGGAGGAACCCGTCCTGTGGCCTGGTATGTGAGGGGCTTGGAGAAGGTGGGCTTCCTGCCTCCCTGTGCCTATGGAGTGACTAAGGCAGGGGCCACCAGGGACAGGAATCCCTCCCCCAACCAGTCTCACCCACATCCATCCCAGCCAGTCCCATCCTCTGAGTCCCCATCAACGTAGTCTGTACCAGAAAACGTGCTCTGGAGGGACATGTTCCTGGGAGGCACAGCAAGGAATCCCCACCAATGAAAGAATTCACCCGCCAGCCAATGCACTCATCAGCTGCGAACGGTGACCTCTCTGTGCCAACGACTGTTAGGTGCCAGACACTGCCATGGGCAAGACAGACACAGCTGCTGCTCTTAGAGAGACTGGAGCCCTTTAGAAAGGGAGTCAGATGTTAATCAAATAGTCACAAGACAGGATTACAAACAGGTGTTGCAGAGGGCCCCCCTCACTGCCCTTGTCTCTTGCAGTGCCGCTCTCCAGTTCCTTGTCAAGTTGCCTGAGTCTCCCAGCTGGACCCATCCACATCATCCCCACCCTCCCTGCTCTGCCCCAGGGGCTCTGGCAGATCTCAGGAACTGGGAGGGAGGTGTCCAGTATCCTCATCTACCAAGGTGAGTGAGGAAGACCTGCCCTCCACCCCCGTCCCTGCTACCTGACTACTCCCTGGTTAGGTCCTTCCCCCACCCCAGGCATTTGGCGGTTGTAGCCTGGTGCCCTTGCTTGATCCTCCCTCCTCAGAACACCTTTCTCTGTTCCCATTTCCCAAGAATCAAAGTAGAGGAGCAGAGCTTTCCAAGGTGGTCTGGGTGAGTGACCCACTGAGTGGCTGTGTGGCCTTCTATGTGTCACTTTCCGCCACTAAGACTTAGTTTTTTCTTCCTCCCCCCTGCCACTATTAAACAATATCCTATTTTTAAACTACAACATCAATACATACTCATTAAAAAGCCAAACAAGCTCTGGCCAGTGTGGCTAAGCAGTTAGAGCATTGGCCTGCAGACTGAAGGGTCGTGGGTTCGATTCCCAGTCAAGGGCATGTGCCTGAGTTGCAGGTTCGATCCCTGGCCCCAGTCGGGGTCATGCAGGAGTCAACCAATCAATGTGTCAACCAATCGATGTGTCTCTCTTGCATTGATGTTTCTTCCACCTCCCTCCTTCCACCCTATCTAAAAAATCAATGGGAAAGTATCCTTAGGTGAGGATTAACAAAAAAAAGAAAATTTTTTTTAGATAAAAAGCCAAACAATAAGAGATGCTTAGAAGGATTACTGAGTCTCTCCCTCACTCTTTTAGTATACCCTTGTGAACAGTTTTGTGTGCGTCCTTGCACAGCTTTCTCTGAATTTCCTTGTTTTGTGATCAGTAAAATGCTCCCTTCTGACTGACACATTGATGGGTTGTGAATTGCCCAGAGGAAAGCATGTTTCAGCCCCAGGGATGGGAGAGCGAATGAGGTTAGGGCTGCACTTCCACTGGATGGAAGGGCATCCTTTGAAGGTCACAGGCCAGTTTTTGTATAATGCACCAGTGCCCCAGAAGCAGGCAAACATTTTGGGTATCTAGGAAAACGAGCACTGACCATACAGTAGAAAAAGTGCCACAGTAGCCTTTGCCCTAAGCTCCCTATGAGCTGACTGTGCCCATTTCACAGATGGGGAAACCAAGGCTCCAGGAGCTAAATCTAACTACAGAGCTCTTTCCTCAACTCCATCCTGAAATGCTGTCGTTTGAAAGTTCTATTCTCCTCTCCCCAGACTTCCCAAGCCCCCATAGCCTGGTTTGAGGCTGGGTAACTCAAGTGGGTTCCTGGATGGACACCTGGTTATTTTTATATTCCCTTCCCACCGAATGTAGGTGAGATGCCCCAGGCCAGCCAAGCACCCCCTTCCAGCAGTCCAGCCATCCACAGCCTCCCAAAGTCCCCAGACCGGCCTGGCTCCACCAGTCCCTTCGCCCCATCCGCAACTGACCTTCCCAACATGCCAGAGCCTGCCCTGACCTCCCGTGCAAACATAACAGGTAAGGACCTCAGGGCCTGTGAGAGTAACTGGGAGCAGGATTCAGATCCTGGGGTAAAGAACTGCTTCAGACAATCAGGTCCACAGACAGCTGCCTCTAGAGACAAGCACTCCATGTTTATGTAAAACGGGGCAGGGAGGGTCTCCAGGGGGTGGAGGGTCTGAGAGGGTGGGTGAAGGGGACAGCTGAAGAATCCATGTCCCACCTAGACACGGCCACCAGCCTTCACCAGCTTGTCACCCAGCAGGAAAGCCCAGTGTGGCCAGATCTTCTGAATTGTTAACAGAATCTAGAAATCTTGATTTTTACATAGATATTGTGATTTTTTTAAAACATTGGTGAAAGATTTTAAAAGTAAAGCTGGCCAAAGAAGGACATCTTTGGGCAGGATACAACATTAAGTCCCCACTTTGTGACCCCCTCCCCCACAACCCTTGTCAGCACTAACCTCTGTATACTCAGAGGACTGGATGCCTCAGAGGGAGGGAAGACCCTAGGGTGCCCCTCACCCTAACTCTGGCACCTCCTTCTTCATCTCCAGAGGACAAGATGTCCCCCACGCAATGCCTGGCAGCTCGCGAGGTCTCCAGCAAGCTTCCAAAATGGCCTGGTGAGTGGTAGCAGGGTCCCTCTGCCCTGGGTGTTGGAGGCAGGAGCACAAATCTAACTTCGTTTCACTTATTCACTCAGCACTTATTCAACCCCTTATTTGTTGGTTCGTTCATTCATTCATTCATTCATTCATTCACTCACTCATGTGGTTCCTCCATCAAACCAGCACTCATTCTGGCACTCACTCACTCTTAAGTAGTATTTACTGAGGACCTACCCCTTAATAAGGCCACGCTCGGTGTTGACATCTTGATTGCAAGGCTGAGAGAACAAACTGGGGAAGGGTGGGTGGTTGAGGGAGGGGGTGGAAGAAGGCGGTGATGAGTATGGGACAGAGGGCGAGAATGAGAGTGAATAGAGAATGGCCAAGTTACGAAGTGCTTACCGTGTTCCAAGTGCTCTTCTAAGCACAGCAGATATATGGAATCATTCACATCACAAACAACTGTCACAATATCCCCATTTCACAGAGGAGGCAGAGTGGGGTATGTAACATGCTCAAGACTACACTAATAAGTAAGTGGTGGAGCTGAGATGTGAACTAGACACATGGATTCCACAATTCTTTCTTTCTTTCTTTATTATTATTTTTTTTTAATCCTCAGCTGAAGACATTTTTACATTTATCTTCAGACAGAATGGGAGGGAGAGAGAGAGAGAAACATTGATGTGAGAGAGACACATCGACTGGTTGCCACCTGCACAACCCCAACTGGGGCCGAGGACGAACCACAACCGAGGTACGTGCCCCTTGGCCGGAATCGAACCCGGGTCTCCTTGGTCCGCGGGCCGATGTTCTAATCGCTGAGCCAAACTGGCCAGGGCATAGATTCCACAATTTTAATTCAACACCCCACCAATGTCCTCCCTATTGTGAATGAGCAAAAGAAGGAGGTTAGTGAGTAAATGAAGGAGTTGATATGTAAACGAGTGAGAAGATGAAGGAATGAATGAGTGTCTGGGTAACTGAATGAGGCATCTAATAAGGTAGTTGGTGAGGGTTGTGTGGTGAACAAATGAAGAAGCTAGCGATGGTGGCCGGGCTGGCCTCTTGGCTGCCCGCATGGTGGCCAGTCCTGCCACTAGCATCCTCCCCCCACCCCACATATCCTTTGGCTTTGCAGAGAGTGTGGAGCAGTTTTGCCGCTCACTTCGGGACAAGTACCAGGCTGAGCACGCAGGCCTGGAAGGCATCCTGGTGGAGGTGGGCCTGATGAGGGCACGGCTGGAGAGGAGTAGCAGCAAGAGCCTGGAGAGGGAACTGGTCACCCTGGACTGGGCAGAGCAGCAGCCAGCCTACAGGGGTCTGGCTGAGGTGCTGCTTGCTGCTGGTGACCGCCAGCGGCTGCGTGAGACACGGGTGATTGCTGTGCTGGGCAAGGCAGGACAGGGGAAGAGCCACTGCGCCCGGGCAGTGAGCCGGACCTGGGCCTGTGGCCAGCTGCCACAGTACGACTTTGTCTTCTACTTGCCCTGCCACCGTGTGGACCGTTCGGGGGACACCTACCGCCTGCAGGATCTGCTCTTCTCCCTGAGCCCGCAGCCCCTGCCGGTGGACAGCGAGGTCTTTGGTCACATTTTGAGGAGGCCTGATCGCGTTCTGCTCATCCTGGACGCCTTTGAGGAGCTTGAAGCCCAAGAGGGCCTTGTGCACAGTACAAGCCCACCCACGTCGAGGGAAGCCCGCTCCCTTCCGGGGCTGCTGTCAGGCCTCCTCCAGCGCAAGCTGCTGCGAGGCTGCACCCTGCTGGTCATGGCCCGGTCCCGGGGCCGCCTGGCTCAGAGCCTCAGCAAGGCTGACGCCCTGTTCCAGATGGCCGGCTTCTCCGTGGAGCAGGCTGAGACCTACATGGCACGCTACTTGGAGCGGTTGGGGGCCACTCACCACCAGGAGAGAGCCCTGGCACTCCTCCGGGGCCAGCCGCTCCTTCTCAGTCACTGCCACAGTCCCACTGTGTGCCGGGCCGTGTGCCAGCTCTCGGAGGCCCTCCTGGCGCTGGGAGAGGAGGCTGAGCTGCCTTCCACACTTACCGGACTCTACGTTGGCCTACTAGGCCCAATAGTCTGTGACAGCCCCCCAGGGGCCCTGGAGGCACTGGCCAGGCTGGCCTGGGAACTGGGCCGTAGACACCAGAGCACCCTGCAGGAGGACCAGTTCCCGTCGGTGGAGGTGAGGGTCTGGGCTGTGGCCAAAGGCCTGGTGCAGCCCTCCCCTGGGGCCCCAGAGACCGAGCTGTTCTTCCACAGCTTCCTCCTGCAGTGCTTCTTGGGGGCCCTGTGGTTGGCTCTCAGCAGTGAGATCAAGGACAAGGAGCTGCCGCAGTATTTGGCATTAACCCCAAGGAAGAAGAGGCCCTATGACAACTGGCTGGAGGGCGTGCCGCGCTTTCTGGCCGGGCTGCTCTTCCAGCCTCGAGCCCGCTGCCTGGGAGCCCTGGCAGGGCCGGCGGCGGCCGCTGTGGCGGATAGGAAGCAGAAGGTGCTCAGCAAGTACCTGAAGCGGCTGCAGCCAGGGTTGCTGCGGGCAGGGCGGCTGCTGGAGCTGCTGCACTGCGCCCACGAGGCGTCGGACGCTGGCCTTTGGCAGCACGTGGTACAGGGGCTCCCTGCTCACCTCTCCTTCCTGGGCACCCGGCTCACACCTCCAGACACCCACGTACTGGGCAGCACCTTGGAGACAGCGGGCCGTGACTTTTCCCTGGACCTCCGCAGCACCGGCATTGAGCCCTCTGGACTCAGGAGTCTCGTGGGACTCAGCTGTGTGACGCATTTCAGGTGGGGTCGGGGGAGAGGGAAGAGGGCTTCTTTGCATGGATCACCTACTGTGGTCTCGATTCCATGCCGAGATCACGCTGTGGGGTGTCATGGAGTGTACACAGCAGCAGGTGGGAGTAGAAGTGGTTGCCTCATTTTTAAGATGAGGAAGTTGATGTTCAGAGAGGGACAGCAGCTCGCCCACGGTCACACAGCCAGTGAGGGGCAGCATCATTCCTTCAACCAATATTTGAAGGCCCACCATCTGCCAGGCACTGGGCCATGTCTAGAATCTAAGACTGATTGGGGTTCAAATCTGTTTTCTGCTCTCCATCCCCTAATCACGCCACCGTCTGTCATGGGTAGATTAAAGCCACAGCCTTCCCTCGACCTCCTACTTCCGTCCATTCTCTCCTCTTCCACCTCACTATGTTTAACCATCAGAGCAATCTTCCCAGAGCCTGAATCTGGTCAGACTTACACCCTTTAGAGGTATCTTCCTACCCTCAGGATGAAGTCTAAGTCCCTTACTTTGGCTCATTTAAATCTTTCTGTGATCTGTTTGATCACTTCAGCCTAATCTCCAGAGAATCTCTCCCACCTTCCCCCTAAACATAATTTACCCAAGCTGTAAGGTCCTACATCATTGTAGTGGTTCAAGCAAGAGTTTAGCACTGAGCTTCCTAGTAGCCAAAGCAAAAAGGGAAACGAAACCACTCGGAAAGTTGAGAAAAAGGAACCAATAAGGGCTGGAGTGGTCGTTGAAGGCTTTCTGGAGGAGGTGGGGGTTCAGCTGAAGAAGGAAAGTATCTGAGTAGGTGGGAGGTCCCTTCATGAAGCTGCCCCTCCATTATGGTCTAGCCCGGTCACTGTGCCTGGGTCTGAGGCCCTCCCTCCACAGGGCCGCCTTGAGTGACACGGTGGGGCTGTGGGAGTCACTCCAGCAGCGTGGGGAGGCCGAGCTGCTCCAGGCGGTGGAAGAGAAGTTCACGATTGAGCCTTTCACAGCCAAGTCCATGAAGGACGTGGAAGACCTGGGCAACCTGGTGCAGATCCAGAGGTGAGGGGGAAGGGGTGGGAGGTGGGCCCGGCCATGCAAGTTGAAGGCATATAGGACCTGAGATCAAGTTTGCCATTAGCACTTCCAATGCCTCCTCTCCTCTGGGACATCCTATCCCCTTGCCCTGGGCACTGGCTACCCAGAGTGCAGTTACCACCCAGGCAGTGCCCCCAGGACTTACCACTTTGTCCCATTCAAAACGTGCCATCGTGTACCTAATTCTTTCTCAGCCAAAGCAAGGGGTGTCCTCTCCCTTGCGAAGAGTTAATGAGCTGCCTTCTGCGTCGAGTAACAGCAGTGACACCTAAGGCCACCTTTCAAGGCAGCCAGGACCAGTATCGTCCCCATTTTATAGATAGCGGAGGTCTAAAGTCCAGAGAGCAGAGGAAACTTGACCACAGAACAGCCGTCTTTCACTCATGCCATCATCATGCATTGTTTGAGCGTGTACGAGGTACTCTGTGGGATGGGTGCTAAGTGCCCGCTCTGCGGTTCTTCCACGGCACACACAATGATGCCTTAATAACGCCCTGTCCCGAGGTTTTCCTTTTAATGGTGAGCAGCAGTAGCCACAAGGAAGACAGTCTTTTGAGGGAATCCTGGGACACACAGGTAGGGGCTCAGCAACAGGCAAAGAGCCTGTTCCCGCCTAACATTGCCGGTTCTCCCCAGGACACGAAATTCCTCAGAAGACGCACCTGGGGAACTCCCCGCCATCCGCGACCTAAAGAAGCTGGAATTTGCGTAAGCCAAGGGGTGGATTGTCTCGGGTCCGCGTGAGGTTTCTTCTCCAGCATTAGCTGAGCTTGTGCCACCAGAATACAGATGGGTCCCCAGAATTATTCTTGCCCTCTCGCCCCACCCCTCTGGAAACTGGCTTCTAGGAGCTGGGGCCTGGCCGGTGTGGGCTAGTGAAGAGAACTGGCCCGTTTACTGGTGAGCATGCTTATTAGAATTCATTTATTTAACAGACCTACTCAGATGTCCTCAATGAGCTTGCAGCCTAGTGTAATTAGACATTTGCCACCTGCTGTGATAAGTAGCAGAAAACTCCAGGGTTGTGAGAGTGCAGATGTGGGGGAAGTCAGGGGACTTCCTGGAGGGGGTGATTACAGCAGTAGAACTTGATAAAAGAGTGGGAGTGAACCATGGGGAGGCCACACAGGGTGGAGGTATTGTTATCTCCCCATTGTACAGATGCATACACTGAGGCCTAGAGAATATAAATTGTTGCCCAGCCAGTGTGAGCATCGTCCCACGGAATAAGTCCAGGTTCAATTCCTGGTCAGGGCACATGCCCAGGTTGTGGGCTCAATCCCCAGTAGGGGGCGTGCAGGAGGCAGCTGAGTGATGTTTCTGTTTCACATCGATGTTTCTATCTCTCTCTCCCTTCCTCTTTAAAAAAGGCAATAAAAACATTTTAAGCCCTGGCCGGTTTGGCTCAGCGGTTAGAGCATCGGCCCGTGGACCAATGAGTTGTAGGTTCGATTCCGGTCAAGGGCACGTACCTCGGTTGTGGTTTGTCCCCAGCCCTGGTTGGGTCGTGCAGGAGGCAACCAGTCGATGTGGCTCTATCACATTGATGTTTCTCTCTCTCTCTCTCTCTCTCTCCATTCCTCCCACTCTATCTGATAATAAGTGGAAAAATATCCTCGGGTGAGGAATAAAAAAAATAAAATAAAATAAAAACATTTAAAAAAAAAAAAAGAATATAAATTGTTTGTCCAGAGTCACAAAAGTCAGGGCAGCCTGGCTCCTGCTCCAACAAAGGAAAAAGCTAAATTCGTGTTTAGTCCTTGTAAGGATCTATAGTCATCTAACGATTGGGAAGGAATTATTAAATACAGCGTACTCAGTGCATCTGATACATAATCTCACTAATTTCAAGAGCTACTCTGGGAGACAGTCATTATGTTTTCCATTTTACAGATGAGGAAACTGAGACCCAATGAGGTTAAATAACTTGCCCAAGGTTCCCAGCTGCCACCCACAACTTTCTGCTCCTCCTGCTCACTGCTCCCCCTGCACCCCAGAAAAAGAAGTGTTTCTTGTTTCAAACAGAGACAAGTTGCCAAATTTGTGCAGAGTTAAAAACGTTGCTGAAAAGAGGAAATGTATGAAAACAAATCACCACGGGCCCCTCTAGCTTTGACTTATTTTCAGCTTAAAAAGCCCCTAGTTCAAGGTCGGAACTGTGCTCTGGGGAACTGGGGTGGAACTGCCCAGAACGGGGAGACGGGCCACCTGGAGGCTGGAAGCCCCGAGAAAGTTCTGAGGAAGGAAGGAAGGAAGGAAAAGACTATTTTGGGTGTCTGACTGACGGCCACGGTTCCAGGCACACCGCAGGCCTCATCTGCCTATATAGGTCAGTCTGCTCGGCCGCTGAGAATCCTGCAGGGGCTCTGCTGGTAGACAGGGTTCTCTGATTCAGCCCTCATTCACCTCTGCCCTGACCTAGAACCCTGCCCTTGCTCACTACGCTCCAGTCACATGGGTCTCCTTGCTGGGTTTCAGTCTGATGAAGCATGCTTCAGCCTCTGAGCATCTGCATTGGCTGTGCCTCTGCCCAGGACACTCTTCCCCAGGTGTCTGCATGGCCCACATCCTCACTTCCTTCCAGTTTTCACTAGAAAACTAGGGGAGGCCTTTTCTGACCCCCACTTTTAAAAGTGAAATTGCACCCCACTAGCCACTGTACTTTTCTCCAGGGCATGCATTATCCCCCACACCAGAGAGTTGACCAGTTTCTTCGATTATCTGTCTTCCCCACTGGAACGTCAGCTCCACGGGGCGAGGGTTTGCTGCCTGTTTTGTTCACAGCTGTCTCTGTGACGGGCTCTGTGGGCCTGGAACACACGAAGCAAAGAAATCAATATTTGATGAATGAATTCCTTAATCCTTCTAAAAACCTCCTAAGATTAGGGCTAAATTTTAGGAGACTGAGGTTCAGAGGTGAAAGGCTTTGCCCAAAAGGCCCCAGGGGAAGGAAGTGGCAAATCCTAGATTCGAATCAGACTTTGGACTCTCGTCTCGTGACCTTTCACTGAGACTGGCGGTTCCCAAACTTTGGGGTGTCCAAGGCACAATATTTCAGAGTAACTATGTGCAGTTATCATCTTTTAATTTGTATCAAGTATATTCATTCAAACAAGCACAATAACCACTGTTGGCATCATCGTTTTATCAAAGAATGAACGTTTTAATGTCAATCAAGTCCAAAGAATATAATTTCAGAATAAAGGACTGTTCTAGCTTTACATTGAGTATATTTAACCATATTTTAAGAACAAAACAAAACAGCCCTCCATTGTCTTTATTTTTCTCATTCCCTTGAAGTCTGGTCTAAATGACAACCCAGGCTCTATGACCTTGTGTGTGTTAGTTCACCTCTCTGTGCCTCCATTTCCCTATCTCTAAAATGGGGATAAGAAGTGCCCTTAGCCCTGGCCGGTTTGGCTCAGCGGTTAGAGCGTCAGCCTGCAGACCAGAGAGTCCGGGTTCGGTTCCTGCTAAGAGCACGTAACTCGGTTGCAATTTGTCCCCGGCCCCGGTTGGGGTCGTGTGGGTGGCAACCACTCGATGTTTCTCGCTCTCTATCTTCCTTCCTCTCTCTCTCTCCCGTTCTATCAAAAAAAATTAAAAAATTAAAAAAAAAAAAAAAGAAGTGCCCTTAGCTCAGAGTCATTGTGGGATTAAACGAGATCTAGTCTGAGTGAAGGCCATGCTGTGTTCCTGGCACATAATAAGTGCTCAACAAACAGTTCTATTTGCTGTTAAAATGCAGTGGCCAATAAGTAAACCATCTCTCTGGGAAGTGGTAGTGATCCCCAGGTCAGTATTTGGGAACGACTTTCCTCAGCCAGGGCAGGAGAAGGGTGCCTGTGTGAGAACTCCACTCAGATGAAAGCTGGGGATCCCCCAGCTGGCCACGTGAGGGGGTTTTGGGAAATCTTCCCAGAGCAGATTTGGGGTCCCACCTGGCGGGGCTGAGGGAGGGAAGGGAGGGAAAAGAGGGAGCCTCAGGCGGGCCTGCTTTCTGTGCCCCGTCTGTACCCCAGCCTGGGGCTGAATTGAGGGGCCGTGACTCTTTCAGGGTTTTACCTCTGCTCTTTGCTTCCTAGGCTGGGCCCTGCCTCGGGCCCCCAGGCTTTCCCCAAACTGGTGAGGATCCTTGAGGCCTTTTCCTCCCTTCAGCATCTGGAGTGAGTATCGACCCCAGAGCCTTCCCCGTCACCTCCGGCCTTGGTATCCCCTAACCCTACCCCTGTTTGTGTGTGTGTCTCTCTGTCCTGCTGCTTTTTTTGTGGGGCTGGTATGAGTGACCAGATGACCCCCACTGCAGGGGAGTGACAGCAGGTGGGAATCCTTGAAAAATTTTTTTTTAAGTTGAATCCTTCTACCCTGGCCGGTTTGGCTCAGCGGTTGGAGCGTCGGCCCGCGGACCAAAGAGTCGCGGGTTCGATTCCAGTCAAGGGCACGGTTGCTGTTCGTCCCTGGACCTGGCAACCAATAGATGTGTCTCGTTCACATCAATGTTTCTCTCTCTCTCCCTGCCCCCTTCCCACTCTATCTGAAGATAAATGGAAAAATATCCTCGAGTGAGGATTAAAAAGAAAAAAATTTGAATCCTTTTGTGACCTTTGAAACTCTTCCCCTCATGTGCTGCTCACGGGCTACAGGGAGCAGGGTCAGAGAACATGATCCCACGGTACAGCTGAGGTCCCAAGAGGTTGCCAGGAAGTTACCCGAGTTCATGGGGGCTCCCAGGAAGCCAACTAGGGATTCAGGTCTTTTGGGAGCTACTTCCTTGTCCCCTGGCTGGCCAGTTGGTACCCCCAGGTGATCAAGACTCGCTCCCAAAAGCTCGGGAGCAGACATCTGCTATGGTGTGTCCAGAGGTGGGGGGCATGGGAGGAGTCTCCTGATGGGTTGGAGGGAGGCGGAAGGTCAGGTGACTGCCAGGGTGCTGGCTGATGGCCCTCCAACTGATTCCACCTGCAGCCTGGACTCGCTGAGCCAGAACAAGATCGGGGACGAGGGTGTCGCGCAGCTCTCGGCCACCTTCCCTCAGCTGAAGGCCCTGGAGACCCTCAAGTGAGTGGGCTGGGCCTGCCCTTCCTGCTACCTCTGTCCCCCCAAGGCCGGCTACCTTTTTTACTCTTTCATTCACTTATCATTCACTCATTCGTCCACATAATCATCCATCCATCCATTCATTCATCTATCCTTTCACTCATTCATTTCTTTATGTAATCATCCATGTATCCAATCATTTATTAATTTAATCAATAAATATTAAAGGAGCACCTAATGTGTGCAGGCTCCCTTCCAGGCCCTAGAGACCCAGCTTTAAACCAAACAAACAAAGTCCCTGACCCAGGAGTCTTCTAGTGAGAAGATACCATAAACAAGCAAACAAACACATCCAAAATTATAAAGTATATACTAACAAAAGTAGACAATGTTTAGTGACAGAAAGTTACACTGGAGGTGAATGGGAGACATAGATTAGGATTTATCAGTAAAACATTATCAAAATAGTACTTTTTTTTTTTTTAACTATTCTGGGCTTTGGGTTGTAGGAGATGGATAGATATGATTTAAGAAGATAAATATGATTTTTTTCTTTTTACTGAACCTAGATGGTATCATCAAAATTTATCCACACCCCACTTCATAACCATGATTAGGATGGCCACAGAATTCACTTAGGCATTTCCTTGATTGTAAGACACTGAGACTTCTCAAGTAATTTGTAGTGTTCTAGGTAACACAGTGAGTAAGCCAGATTTCCCTCTCTGAGTCCTTCCTTCCTTCCTTCCTTCCTTCCTTCCTCCCTTCCTTCCTTCCTTCTTTCCTTCCTTCTTTCCTTCTTTCCTTCCTTCTTTTCCTCCTTCCTTTCTTCTCTCCTTCCTTTTGAACCTCTCTCTTCTCCCTTCCCCTCTCTTTCCTTCCTTTCTCCCCACTACTTAAATTTGTATTGAGCACCTACTATGTGCTTGGCATTGCTCCAGGCACAGGAATATAGTAATATACAAGCAACAGAACTGGGCCCTTGCCTTGTGGAGCCCACAGCCATTAGACAAATAACATGAACACTTAGTGACAGTGCTGAAAAGCCATTCAAAGGGGGTGCTATAAAATCACAGCACAGCCCCGCCAGTGTGGCTCAGTGGTGGAGCGTCAACCCATGCACCAAGAGGTCGCTGGTTCGATTCCCAGTCAGGGCACATGCCCAGGTTGTGGGCCTGATCCCCAGTGGGGGGCATGCAGGAGGCGGCCAATGATGTTCTCTCTCATCGATGTTTCTGTCTCTCTCTCCCTCTCCCTTCCTCTCTCTCTAAAATCAATAAGGAAAAAAAAAATCATAGCACAGGTGTGGCTGGAAAGTGCTGCCTCTCTGTCATGTGCACCCTCACCCCATCACCCCGCTCAGCCACAGGACCTAACAGTCTCCTGAGAGTAATTCACTGAGAGTTAGCACGACCGTGCCATTCACAGTTCATTACCCGCAGCTCTCCTTGAGGTCCGTTGTCCTGTGTTAGCTGCCCTGGGCCACTCTGTGAAGAAGCAAGAGTTTCTCAGGTCTGCCCCAGGGGAGGGACTTGGGGAAGGGACATACAAGTTTGGCTCTCCCTCTGTGTCCCTGCAGCTTGTCCCAGAACAGCATCACTGATGTGGGTGCCTGCAAACTCGCTGAGGCCCTGCCCTCACTGGCTGCGTCCCTCCTCAGTCTGAGGTGAGTGGGGCCCTGCTGAGCTGGAGGGCTGGAGGGCTGGAGGGCTGGAGGGCAGAGAGCCCCCTGCGTGCCCACCGCAAAGTGCCACACTGGGACCTGGAGGCAGTCACTATGGGCTTTTCTGCTGTGTCAGTATTGCACAGCTTCAGAGGAGGGGGGCATCGACCTAAAATCCAGTATGAATCCAACCCCCTACCCTGGAGTTGGGCAATGCCTGTTTCTTCGTCTAGAAAATGGGTACCATCCCAATGACCTATGGAAAGCCCTTGGTGCAGTGCTGGGCACAATACGTATTGGTCCTCTTCTCCCAGGGGATGGTGGGACTGAGCTTTTTCTAGAGTCCAGGGGTGGTGATTTCTAGATAGCTGACTGAATACCCTCGGGCAGCCCTGGCTGGCTCTTAGCGCTCCCCACCAGTCTGTGCTTATACTGCCACCTTGTGGCATAATTTAGCATAGCACCTCTTGCTTTTGATTACTTCCAGCCTGGCCCCTGGTGATACAGCGGCTAACGAGGGAACTGAGAGCTTGGATCAGAGCCCCAATCATTCAGCTCAGTATTGCCAACTCTCCTTTCTCACCAGGCTGGGAGGAACTTCCCTCTCCTTCCCCAGCCCTCATCATTTGCCAAGGACAGCCAGAGTCAAATTCCCAGGGTAGATGACATCTGGTTTGAGTTATCGATGTATCCATTTTTTATCCTTCCATTCAGGGCCACTGGGAGCAGTTGCATGGGTTGTGTACTGTGCAACTCCTAGTCTATGTGATTGGTACCCCCTAGAGTTGTGCAAGGAATCTAACATCCTCTAATATCAACCGTGGGCCAGCCTGTGCTAGGAGCTAGAGGTACAACTACAGACAAAACAGATGCGGTTCTCGCTTTCAAGTTTCTTACGTAATAAGCAAGTAAGCATATGCATAAATGAAGTATTTTAAAATAGTGATTTATGCTGGGAAGGAAACTAACAAGGGTCCAGGAATTACAATAGGAATATTGAATTCACCAGAGAGGTCAGGAGACCTCTGAGGGGGTGACCCTTCCCCTTCTACGGGCAGCTCTAGGCGGAAAGCATTCTGAGAAGAGGGAACAGCAGATCCAAAGGCCCTGGAAATAGGAAATAGGTTGGGTCTCTGAGGGCCAGAAGGTCCACTGTGGCTGGATGTAGTGAATGAAGGACAGGGAGGGAAATGAGGTGGGAGAGGTAAGTGGAGGCCAGATCATGCAGAGGCCCTTGCAGGTTAGGAGGAAGGTTTGGAGTTTTTCTACTGTGAATGGAGAAGCAGGTGGGGCCTGTGGAGGTGATCCAATTGATGCTTAAAGAAACCTCATACTTCATGGAATCTAAGATGCCATTTGTTGTAAGACATCATTCAGAGGACAAAACACGGCAGATTATAAGATGACACTCCACTGATTATTAGATCCCGATCTCAGTGACATGCAAATATATGAGCATGTGCTTCTTAGCATCGGTGAAATATGGGAAGGATCCCCTGCTTGTGCAAGGAGGAAGGCCTCCTGGGTCCTAAGACCTACCCCAGAAAGAGATCGCAAAGCCCCTGCTTGGTGCCTGCCCTGGTGGCAGCCAAGTCATGACGTCAGGGGATGCTGGCATTTAGCCTGAATCCACTTTGCTGCAGTAGTGACCTCCTGCTTTTACATGCAGCCCTGCAGTGTCGCCCTGAGGCTGTCATGGCAAAGTCATGGCCTTGAAATTAGAACCACAGCACGTCCTGGCTTGTTAAAAGGATGCTTAGTAATGAATGTACAGCTTAAGTCAGCATCAGCTACACCCGTCGTGCTATTTTCAACACTGAATACGCTACAGAAACCTGAGCCGGCCCAGCGCTTGGGCTTGTCTCTCCCCTTTATCCTCAGTGCCGGGCATACCTTCCAGGGTAACTCAGGTAATCCTCACAACCCACCCTGGGAGGCAGAAATAACCTCAGCTAAGATTCAGTTCATTCTACACGTTTGGCCCATTCTGTGTGTTTTACCAGCACCAACTCATTTACTCCTTCTCACAATGACTCTGTATCATGGCCATTTCATGAAGGAGCGATCTGAGTCACAGAGGAGTTGACTAATTTGCCAAAGGTCACACAGGCAGCAAATGGCAGAGTTGGGATTTGAACTCATGAAGTGTCAGCCCGGAAGCTACCTCCTCTTGGTCCTGCTGCTTCCCTGGACTCACTGTGTGACCGGAGAGAAGTGCCCTCAACTTTCTGGGCCTCAGTTTGCCCTCTGTAAACTGGGGCAGTACTCCCAGGGCCCTGAACCCCCACACCCCAGCCCCTGCCCTGACTTCTGTTTCCGGCAGCTTGTACAATAACTGCATCTGTGACGTGGGAGCCCAGAGCCTGGCACACGTGCTTCCAGACATGGTATCCCTGCGGGTGCTGGAGTGAGTATGGGAACCCGGGCAGTGGGTGGCAGCGGCCCGGGGCTCGGGGAGACCAGGGTCCCCCCTGGCATCATGGGAAGGACTGGGCCGAGGTCTGATTGTCAAGTGTGGTGGTGGCCTTGATCTGGGGCTGGGTGATCCTGAAGGCCGGGCCCCAAGATGGGTTTCTCTCCCCAGCGTCCAGTACAACAAGTTCACAGCCATCGGGGCCCAGCAGCTCGCTGCCAGCCTGAGAAAGTGCCCACATGTGGAGACACTGGCGTAAGTCTCCGTGGCCCCAGTGGTGGTTCCGTGAGCCCTGAGCTCAAGTCCTGCTCTGTCCCTTACCAGTGTGCGACCTTGGGCAAGCAGGACATTGCACCCCTCTGGCCTCAGTTTCTTCATCTGTAAAATGGTAGTGGTAATAATATTTTTTCCCAAGCAGTTTTGTGAGGTTTGAATTAGTCAAGACTTACAAAGTGATTAGAACGGTGTCTGGTACATGAAAACGCTCAGTATGTTGGGTTGAACAATATGGAACTGAGTACATAAACCACTGTGACCTAAAAAATTGGCAGTTTCATAGGGCTCAGACTTACTACATCACCATGATGTCTGATGTCCAAGACTGGTACTTTATACACTTCCAAAGTACTTTCACTTACATAATCACTCATATCCTCTAAGAGGGATAGGTGGATCTTATAGACCCATTTTACAGATGAGGAGAATAAGGCATAGAATTTAACCAATGTTTTAGGGGTCATACAGCAAGTCAGCAGCAGAACCAGGTCTAAAGAAAGGGGTTTGGGGGTTCCTAGGCCTCTGCTGTCCCCGTGCCCCCATACTGGTCTGGTCCTGCCAGTTGGGAAGTCCCCAAGGTCCAAGGCTGAGTGGGAGGAGAGGTTTGGGGGCAGCTCGTGTTGGGGCTCCAGGTCACACTCCCTCCTCTAACCTGGCCTTTGTGCCCCGTGCCCTCGTCACAGGATGTGGACACCCACCATCCCTTTTGGTGTCCAGGAACACCTGCAGCAGCTGGACTCCCGGATCAGCCTGAGATGACCCCAGCTGTGCCTGGGACAAGGTATCCGGGCTGGGTTTGGGAGGGGAGAACCACAAGGGCCCCTGGAGTCAGCATCCTGGGAAGGCGGAATCCATAAGAAGTGGGCAGGGCTGCCGGTGGGATCTGGGTGACCACCCCTGGACCATGCACCATCGGGGGCCTCCCCATCTCTGCGCTAGGCTCAGTGGAGGTGTCCTGAAGGCTTTGTGGCTTGGACCCTGAGGACCCTCCCTGTGGTCAGGCTTAGAGACGGGGGCAAGGGCAGGGTGGTGGGCTGTCCACACCCCACAGCGCTCAGCACTGGGGAGATGTTCCTTCCGGGACTCCGAACCATGCATGCTGCTCTCAGCCGGTTGGCTACCCGATGTCTCGGACTGTCCCGATAGGACCCTACTCTTTGAGGTTCCTGCCTCTCACGGTGCAGATGACTTTCTCCCCATCTGCCTGCTTCTCTGACTTGTGAGGTCCCCCTCTAAACCCTCTGTCTTGTCCTCTGTTCCCACCATCCCTGCTTTCCCCAATTTCGACAACACTCTCCATGTGTCCAGCTACCCCCTCCTAAAGCTTCCTGACCTACCCCCTTCTCTGGACCTTCCACAGCACCTTCTCTGAGGACACTGAGCATGCTGGACCTTGAACTGGATTATCTGTGGACACAGCTCTTCTCAGGTCGTATCCTGTGAGCCTCAGTGTCCTGGCACCCAGCCGGGCTGGCTATGGAAAGGACCCATGGCCTGCTGTGTGGACAGACCCAGGCCCGGCTCCAGGCTCCTTCAGAGCCCGGGTGATGCCAGCCCTACTCAGCTGCTGCAACCCTGGCAGACAGGCGGGCGCCTGGTGGGAGCTGTGGTCCGCCCAGGAGACCTGGCGCATCTTCTCCAAGACACTCCAGAGTCGTGGCCAGGCCAGAGCGAGGAACTGAGGCAGCCACATCTCCGCCTCCCCAGGTCCCTGCCAGCCTGGGGAGAAAGCACTTCTCCAGGCTGCCGTCCTAACAGCGCGCACTTGGCACTTTGAGGATACCAGAAGGGAACCCGACCTGCCAGTTCCCGGAGGCTGGGACTGTGAAGCAGTGGCGCTCTCTCTGTGGGACTCACTGTTTGCACTAAGTTTGTTTGCTGAGGCCAAAGCCAGGCCTGGCCAGGCGCACTGGACCTTGCTGGACAACGCCAGGCTGCACGCTGATGGAGGAGGGGAGCGGCGGACGGGAGGCGCAGCTGCCTTGCACTACGTCGTTAACGGCTCATTCGGTCCCACAGGCAGGTCCGGTGTTGGAGTTGATGGCAGGGTTACCATGTTGGGGTGCCCACTGATCTGGTGACTGAATGTACCACAAACCACCCCAAAATGTAGTGGCTTAAAACAACACACACTTTTATTCTGCTCACACACGTGTCGTTTGGGCTCATCTCTGTCCCTCTCAGTGTCAGCTGGGGTCACCTGAAGGCTTGCTCACTGGATGCTGGCTGGTGGCTGGGGGCCGCGGTTCCTCTAAGGAACTGTCAGTGGGGGACCTCTCCACGTGGGCTAGCACAGTGGCTGGGCTATAGGGTGGTCGCCCAAAAGGGAAGAGAGTGGGGGGAGAGAGGGAGAGAGAAGTGGTATCCTTTTTAAAACCCAGTCTTAGAAGTCACACATCATCATTTCTTTGTCCAGTTTGACAGGAGCCGTCACTCTCCTCCCTCCCTACCACACGTGTGTGCGCAACACACAGCAGAGTCCGCTTGGTCTAAGTCCTGTCTTTTCAGAAAGGATTTTCTTTATGATGTGCTATGACTCAGGGGGAAATTCATTATTAGGGGAGCAGCAAGGTCAAAGCACCATGAGCCTTGCAGAGGGGCTGCTTCCCTCTGCCTCTGACCCCCTGTATCCTGGGAGCCATTCCTAGCCCAGCTGGGATTCTGCCTCAGCCAAGGCAAGCCTGGAAGGGACTTGGCAGCTTCGCTCTCCACCCGGAGAGCTGCCAGCTCGTCTGTTGTTGTTTTTCACCGGGGCACGGCCTGCTCACTCAGAGCGCGGTTTCGGATGACTTGGCTTTGGCAGCAGTGGGAGCTGGCTGTTCAGCTCTAGTGCATCAGCTCTGATGCCTGGACCCAAACTCTCCTCCTCTTCCCAGCAACTGGGAGTCAGGGGCAGGGGGGGTCTGAGGGGTTACCCAGCTACCTGGTTGGCAATCCTTGCAGAGAGATGGGTGCCTTCCGCCTTGGGCATCAGGTGTTGTGACCTAGGTTTGGGCTTTAAATAGCTCAGGCGCTACCTCTCAGGGTTTCCCTGCATTTATGGACTTTGTGCGGACACAGGGATGATCACCAAGCCAATATCTCCCCACTTAAGGTGTCTACTGCACCCTTGGCCAGATGAGAAGGGCACTACTGTACCCACTGCTTTGGGTCTATTCAGAGATGACAAAATGAGATCAGAGGCTATAATTATTCAGAGTAATGATTTTAAATGATAGCTACCATTATTAAATGAATTCATACATGTAAAGCACTTACCAGAGTGCAAAGGACCTAATAAGTGCTCAATAAATATTAGCAATGATTATTACTTTGTGTCAGGCACCGTGCTAAGCCCTCCCTACTCAGGAGGGACCACAGCCTAGGGTCAGCAGCACAGACTGTAGAGGTAGATCACTTGGACTCAATGCCCAGCTCACCACCTGTGCAAATTACTTCTGTGCCTCAGTCTTCCCATATGTAAAAGGGGCATATTCATAGCACCGTCTTCATCATGGGGTTATGGGAGACTCAGTGAGCTAACGCACGGAGAACAAGAGCCTGGCATACAGCTCAATCCATGTTAGCTGTCCTTGTTACATATGAATGTGTTTCACTCTAGCCTTTGCCTGGAATGCTATTGCTAGTTCTTCCCATGGCTGACTTCTTCTCATCCTTCAGGACTAGGTTTAAAGGACAGCCCCTTAGGAAGGTGTACCAGATCACTCCATTAAACACAGACGCACACATACCCCCCCACCCTCTCCAACCTCATCATTTGTTTATCTTTTCCACATTTATGTGTTGTGCTGTCTGCTCTTATTCTAGGACGTGAGCTCCTGGAGGGCAAGTACCTTGTCTACTTTGTTCATTGCTGTGCTCTCTGCTCCCAGCAAGGTGCCGGCACATAGTAAGTGCTCAATAAATGTTTGTGAAATGAACAAATAAGGCTCACCACAACTTGGCTTTATTCATTCCACAAATATGTTCTGTGTACACCGTGGTGAATAAGATGCTCTGGTAAGTCTTGCATTTTAGTAAAAATTTTAAAATCTCTGGGCAGGGCTGCCAGGTATGGTTGGGCAGTCTGTGCACTGTACAAAGGCACCAGGACAAGGGGATAAATGGAGGCTGCAAACCAGTCTGGGATCTGCTTGCCAAGCTGGGAGTTCTGGTGCGAGGCCATCCCAGCCCAGAGGGGTACTTTGGTTATTAACACAGTCATCTAATGAAGTGGGCAAATGACTGTCCTCATTTCATAGAAGATGTACTTGTCTAAAGTCACATCCCTACAAAGGAGGCCATCAGGATGCAAACTTGCTGTATTTTTTTGTTTGTTTTGTTAATCTTCACCTGAAGATATTTTTTTCCATTGAGTTTTAGAGAGGGTGAAAGGGAGGGGGGGAGGGGAAAAGAGAGAGTAAAACATTGATGTGAGAGTGACACATCGATTGGTTGCCTCCTGCATGGGCCAGAGATTGAATCTGAAACCCAGATATGGGCCCTTGACTCAGAAGCAGACTTGCAACCTCTTAGTCTGTGGGATGACACTCTAACCACTGAGCCACACCAGCCATAGCCAAACTTGCCTTCTGACTTCTTTGGAGGGTCTCTCCATGGGCGCAGTGTGCTGGAATTGTTCCCTGAGCCCCGCCTGATGGGCGGGAGAAGTGACGCTCACAGGAATCTGGGTATGTGATGTTGGGAGTCACACTGTGTGCTGATGGCATGATTTCACGTTTGTGGATTTCAAGTGCATGCATCTTTTAAACCCTCATTTCCTCCTCAGGCCTCTCCCAATGTCTCCTTTCTCAGGCTCACCTTGGGCCTCTTGAATGTTGTTTGTTCTCATTTCTTAGCATCCCCTTTCTTAGACTTGCCTGAAGGCAAGTGGTGCGGCAACTGTCCTTTCTCGAGTCCTGGGGGACCTGTCGTCCCCCACACCTCAGCATGCTCACCTACAGGACAGAGCTAATCGTCTGGTTTAGCATGGTGTGCACGTGAAGGTGCTTTGAGAAGCAGCAGGTGCTCTGCAAACTGGAGAGACTTATGCTATTTTTTTTTTTTTCTCATGAAACTGTAAGTGGACCCAATTTCACTCATTCATTTTTCCCTCCCTCGCTCCCTTATCTTTACTGGAGTCTACTATGTGCCCAGCATGGAAGGGAGGGTGGGGAGATACCACACCTCTGTTTCTCTGGGTTTTGGCCCCAATTTCCTGCTTGGCCACCAGGCCTGTGCCACCACACCCCAAAGGCTGGCCCTGGTATGTCAGGCTTGCGGAAGCAAGGAGGTCTGGGTCTCCCACGCCAGCTCAGTTTGGGCAGACTCTCCAAACCTGGCTGGATCTTCAACTTGGGAGGCTCTGACTCTTCTGCCCTTTGTCAAATATGAGGTTTTCTCCTTATGAATTCCTTTCCCAAAACTCAAAGAAGAAGAAGAAAAAAGAAGCAGGTCTCCAGGGGTTGAAGTTGCATACATTTTTTTAATTGAAAGAAGTCAGCCTCCTAAGTATTGCTTTTACAGGTTTATCAAAGTCCAGCATTCATACTACTCATATTTTCTAAAAATATTTCTGGCCAGAGGAGAAACATGGCCCTCCCCAGGCATGATGGATCAGTTTTGGCAACTTGAGGAACAAGCAACTTGCAATGAATAAGTCAAAACCCTGCCCTTAGCCCGACACTTTCCTCGCCTCTTCTCCTTCGGAGCCGCTCCCTGAAACAGTCGCTGCCTCTAAGATCAGCCGGGGCCAAACCCAGTCAGGCTCAGGGCTCCATAGGCATCAGCCGGAGCTGCCTGCCGCTATTGTGTGTGTGTCCATGGTTTGAAGTGTCGTCTTGGAAGTTAAGTGGGGGAAGCAGGTGCAGTTGGGGACCAAGAGCAGGGAGACATACTGAGGCTGGGTTCCTGTAAACATCCATCGCGACTGCGAAAGGTCAGAAGCCAAGGCAAGGCCATCTGTGCAATGCTGCAGGAGGGTGAGGTCTTCAGACATCCCTGCCTTCTCCCTTGGAGGAGGGGGACAAATGCCTTCCCAGCCTCGGCACTCAGTCTCAACCTCTCCGTCCCACAGTCCTGGTTCTGGATGGGAACCTCTCTGTTGGCACAGAACTTTCGAAGGGAGCAGGCCTAACGAGAGAAAAAAGGGCGTTACCAACATAGAAGCACCGACTGATGGGGGTCTGGACCCACCCTCAGGGCTTCAGGAGGCTCCTGGCCAGCCAGGGAAGTCTATCCCTCGCATTCAGGGAACCACCAGAAGCCCCAGACTCAGGAGTGTTTTCCAATAACTTTTATTTAAAACACCTTTTAATGGAGAGACCCAGTGCCCTAGGCCACATACAGACATTACAAGCCTCACCATCTTTCCCCGGGCAGCAGAGTGCCCCGTCGCCCCATGGGCCACCGCGGGTGCCACCAGCAGCTGAGGGGCACGCACTCCCCGTGAGTGCCACCAGCAGCTGAGGAGCCTGCCGCCACTGCAGATGCCACTAGCAGCCAAGAGGCACATGTTCCCCGCAGGTGCCACCAGCAGCCAAGGGGTGCGCACTCCCTTCAGGTGCCACCAGCAGCCAAGGGGCACGCACTCCCCACAGGTGCCACCAGCAGCCGAGGGGTGTGCACTCCCCGCGGTTGCTGGGTGCCACCAGCAGCAGAGAGCCACCAACCTACTGGCTCCACTGCAGCAAAGAACCCCTGGTCCCATTGCCAGGGCTAAGAGCCGCTAGTACCCCCAGACCACAGAGCAGGATCCCAGATCCAGGCACACGATCCACCTGGACCTCACATCCCTGGACACAAGACCTGCTCCTGGGACCCAGCCTGCCCCACCCGGCCCTGGAACACCAGACCAATAAAATGGGGAGACAAAGAAACAACCCCCAAATGAAAGAAAAAGAGGAATCACCAGAAAAGGAACTAAATGAAATGGAGGCAAGTGATTTATCAGATACAGAATTCAAAGAAAGCCCTGGCCAGTTTGGCTCAGTGGTTAGAGTGCCGGCCTGCGGACCAGAGAATCCCAAGTTCGGTTCCCGCTAAGGGCACGTACCTCGGTTGCAGTTTGTCCCTGGCCCGGTTGGGGTCGTGTGGGTGGCAACCACTCGATGCATCTCTCTCACGTCGATGTTTCTCTCTCTCTCTCTCCCGTTCTGTCTGAAGATAAATGCAAAAATGTCCTCGGGTGAGGATAAAAAACAACAACAGAATTCAAAGTAATGGTTATAAGGGTGCTCAAACAACTTAGTGAGAATTACAAGCAACTCAATAAGAATTATAAAGAACTACATAGGCATGAAAAAAGAGGTAGAAGCTATGAACAAAAGTCAAGTGGAAATGAAGAATGACATAGCTAATATAAAAAATACCTTGAAAGGATTCAATAGAGTAGAAGAAGCTGAAGACTAAATCAGTGAGTTAGAAGACAAGGTAGAAAAAAACACTCAAATAGAGCAGCAAATGGGGGAAAAAATTAAAAAGCAAAAGGAGAGTTTAGGGAGCTTTGGGAAAATATGAAACGTAACGACAGTCGCATCATAGGGGCACCAGAAGAAGAATCGGAGAAAGGAATAGAGAACCTGTTTGAAAAAATAATGACAGAAAACCTACCTAACCTGGTGAAGGAAAAAGTCACACAAGTTCAGCAAACACAGAGAGTCCCAAACAAGATGAACACAAAAAGACCCACACCTATACACATCATAATTAAAATGGCAAATGTTAAAGACAAAGAATCTTAAAGGCAGCAAGAGACAGTCAGAAAGTTACCTATAAGGGAACTCCTATTAGACTGTCAGCTGATTTCTCAATAGAAACACTACAGACCAGAAAGGAGTGCCATGAAGTGTACAAAGTAATGAAAAGCAAGGGTCTGAAACCAAGACTACTCTATCCAGCAAGGAAATCATTCAAAATTGAAGGGGAAATAAAGAGCTTCTCAGACAAAAAAAAAGGCTAAAAGAGTTTACTACCACCAAACCAGCACTGCAAGAACTCCTAAAGGGACTGTTGTAAGAAGAAGAAATAGAGAGAGAAAGGAATACAGGTATAAAAAATAAAAATAGCAACAAATAAGTACCTATCAATAATAACCTTAAATGTAAATGGCTTAAACTCTCCAATCAAAAGATGTAAGGTAGCTGAATGGATAAGAAAACATGACCCATATATACGCTGTCTACAAGAGACCCACCTCAGAACAAAAGACTCACACAGGATAAAAGTGAAGAGATGGCAAAAGATGTCCAAGCAAATGGAAACGAAAAAAAGCAGGGGTAGCAATACTCATATCTGATAAAATAGACTTCAAAATGAAGGAAATAAGAGACAAAGAAGGTCATTACATAATATTAAAGGGATCAATCCAACAAGAAGCTATAACCCTGGTAAACATATATGCACCCAATATAGGAGCACCAAAATATATTTTAAAACTTCTAGAGGACTTCAAGGGAGAGATACATAGCAATACAATCATAGCAGGGGACTTTAACACCACATTGACATCACGGAATAGATCTTCTAGACAAAAAATCAACAAGGAAACAGAGACCCTAAACAATACACTAGATCAGATGGATCTAATTGACATTTACAGAACATTTCACCCCAAAGCTGCAGAATATACATTCCTCTCAAGTGCACGCGGGACATTCTCAAAGACAGACCACATGCTAGGACACAAACTAAGTCTCTATGAGTTCAAGAAGACTGAAATCATATCAGGCATCTTCTCTGATCACAATGGCATGAAACTAGAAATCAATTACAATAAAAACACTCAAAAGCATTCAAACACATGGAGGCTGAATAGCATGTTATTAAACAAGGAATGGGTTACCAATGAGATCAAGGAAGAAATAAAAAAATTCCTGGAAACTAATGAAAATGAACACACAACAACACAAAGTTTATGGAACACAGCAAAAGCAGTCCTGAGAGTGAAGTTCACAGCATTACAAGCCTACTGCAAGAAACATTTCTAATAAAGTATCTAACCCTACAACTTAAAGATTTAGAAAGAGAACAAAAGGAAAAACCTAGAGTAAGCACAAGGAAAGAAATAATAACAATCAGAGTGGAAATAAATGACACAGAGACCAAAAAGACAATATAAAAGATCAATGAAACCAAAAGCTGGTTCTTTGAAAAAATAAACAAGATTGATCAACCTTTAGCCAGACTCACCAAGAAGCAAAGAGGGAGGACCCAAATTGATAAAATCAGAAACAAAACAGGAGAACTAACAATGACACCACAGAAATACAAAGGATTGTAAGAAAATACTATGAACAATTATATGCCAACAAATTGGACAACCTAGGCAAAATGGAGAAATTCCTAGAATCACAGTCTCCCAAAACTGAACCGGGAAGAATCAGAAAACTTGAACAGACCAATAACAACTAAGGAAATTGAAGCTGTAATCAAGAAACTTCCAGCAAACAAAAGCCCGGATCTGGACAGCTTCACAGGGGATTTTTACCAAACATTCAAAGAAGAACTAACACCTATTCTCCTCAAACTATTCCAAAAAATTCAAAAGGAAGGAAGACTTCCAAACTCTTTCTTTGAGGCCAGCATAATCCTAATTCCAAAACCAGATAAAGACACTACAAAGAAAGAAAACTACAGGCCAATATCCATGATGAACATAGATGCCAAAATCCCCAACAAAATATTAGCAAATCGGATCCAGCAATATATTAAAAAATTATTCACCATGACCAAGTGGGATTCATCCCAGGGATGCAAGACTGGTACAATATTCACAAATCAATAAATGTGATATACCACATAAACAAAATGAAAGATAAAAATCACATGATCATAACAATAGACACTAAAAAAGCATTTGACAAAATCCAGCAGCCATTTCTGATAAAAATGCTCAGCAAAGGGGAATAGAGGGATCATATATCAACATAATAAACGCCATATATGAAAAACCTACAGCCAACATCATACTCAATGGGCAAAAACTAAAGGCATTTCCCTTAAGAACAGGAACAAGACAGGGATGCTCACTTTAGCTACTCTTATTTAACATAGTACTAGAAGTCTTAGCCACAGCTAAGACAAGAAGAAAAAATAAGAGGGATCCAAATTGGAAAGGAGGAAGTGAAACTGTCATTATCCCAGATGACATCATATTGTACACAGAAAACCCTAAAGTCTCCATAAAAAATATGCTAGATTTAATAAATGAATTTGGCAAAGTAGCAGGATACAAAATTCACATTCAGAAATCTATGGCATTCTTATACACCAATAATGAACATTCAGAAAGGGAAACTAAAAAATCCCATTTACCATTGCAACAAAAAAATAAAATACCTAGGAATAAATTTAATCAAGGAGGTAAAAGACCTGTTCTCAGAAAACTACAGGACATTGAAAACAGAAATAGAGGAAGATATATAAAAAAAAAAAAAGTGGAAACATATACCATGTTCATGGATTGGAAAAATCAACATCATTAAAATGTCCAAGACAGTATGCACAATTAATATTCGAAAAGGAGGCAAGAGCATACAATGGAGAAAAGAGTCTCTTCAATAAATGGTGTTGGGAAAATTGGATGGCTACATGTAAAAAAATTAAACTAGACCACCAACTTACACCATATACAAGAATAAACTCAAAATAGAAGACTTAAATGTAACTTGTGAAACCATGAAAATCCTAAAAGAAAATGTAGGCAGAAAAATCTCAGACATCAGACATAGTGGAATTTTCACTGATACATCACCTAGAGCAAGAGAAACAAAGGAAAAAATTAATAAATGGGACTACATCAAACTAAAAAGCTTCTGCATGGGAAAAGAAACCAGCATCAAAATAAAAAGGGAACCCATTCTTTGGAAGAACATATTTGCCACTGACACATCAGATAAGGGGTTAATATCCAAAAATATAGAGTACTAATACAACTCAACAAAAGGAAGACAATCAATCCAATTAAAAAATGGGCAGAGGACCTGAATAGACACTTCTCCAAGCAGGACATACAAATGGCCAGGAGACATACGAAAAAATGCTCAACATCTCTAAACATCAGAGAAATGAAAATTAAAACAACTATGAGGTATTACCTTACACCCTCCAGAATGGCTGCCATCAACAAATCAACAAACAACAAGTGCTGGTGAGGTTGTGGAGAAAAGGGTACTCTAGCACACTGCTGGTGGGAATGCAGACTGGTGCAGCTGCTATGGAAAACAATATGGTGTTTCCTTAAAAAATTAAAAATGGAACTGCCATTTGACCCAGTGATCCCACTTCCTGGGACATACCCTAAGAAGCCCGAAACACCAATCAGGAAGAATATATGCACCTCTATGTACATAGCAGCGCTATTTACAATAGCTAAGATCTGGAAACAGCCCAAGTGTCCATCAGTAGATGAGTGGATGAAAAAGCTGTGGTACATTACACAATGGAATAGCAGCTGTAAGGAAGAAAGATCTCTTACCTTTGAGAGGACATGGAGGGACCTGGAGAGTATTATGCTGAACAAAATAAGCCAATCAGAGAAAGACAAGTACCACATGACCTCACTTATTTATGGAACATCATGAACAAAATAAGCTGACGATCAAAATAGATCCAGAGACATGGAAGTAGGGAACAGACTGAGAAACTTTGGAGGGAAGGGGGATGAGGGTGTGGTGGGAAGAGATAAACCAAAGAACTTATTTGCATATATGCATAACCAATGGACACAGACAATAATATGGGGAAAGCAGGAGTGAGCAGGGAGTGGGGGTAGGGGGAGGAAGGGGCCAATGGAGGGAAAAGGGAGGTAACATCTGTAATACTCTCAACAGTAAAGATTTAAAAAAATATATAAATAAATAAATAAAGCATATGTCCCACAGACAGCAAAAAAAGAAAATACATAAATAAAACTCCTTTTAATGAATTTGCCTGATTTCTAAGGACCCTGGGCTGAAGAACCAGTGCAATTTTACCTGGGAGAGGAAGACTGTCCATCATTGGGAAGGAGAGGAGGGAAATCCTGGTACCTGAAAGAGAAGGGCAGCCCATGCAGGGGTCACCCAAGGATCTGCCAGCTGACTTGAGCTCCAGGGCATCTGAGAAGCTCTGGGTAGTGGGCAGGGCTCGGCAGCACCTCTCACCTTGCCCAGAAAATGCTTTACGGCCTGCAGGAAGGCTGTGGCCACAGCCAAGGTACTTAGCAGCCCCACTTAGCCGTTTCTCCCAGGACACGGCATCACCCTCACGGCCAGGCCCCTCGAAGGTCCTCACTCCCTGTGCCCTTTTCTTTGTCCTGCTGGTGCCAGTGTGTCTGCAGCATCTCATACTCCTATGCCTATCCCATGCCCACCTGGAGCCACAGTTCTGAGTCTCATCTTTTCCACCTCAGACTATTCTTTCTGCAAATGTCATCGAGCATCACATAAAATTTCTGTTAAACATCCAAGATGTCTTGTTCATCAGGGCACTATTGACATTTGGGGCAGGATGATTCTCCAACGTTGGGGGGCTGTTCTGAGCACTGCAGGATATTAGCAGCATCCCTGGTCTCTGACCACTAACTGCTAGCAGCACTCTCAATTACAATGACAACTAAAAATGCCCCCTCACTCCATTTCTAAAGACCACCCAAAGGGACAGAACTGCTTCCACTGAGAACCATGCATCTCCTGCAGGTGGGAGCTGCTGGTAATTGCTAGGATCGCCTCCCAAATAAATGACTTGCACTTGAATCTTCATCCTAGGGTCTGCTCCCAGGAGAGCACACCTGAGATGGAGCCTTACACAGGTGATTTCATTCTACCCTCCTAACCAGGAGTCATATACCATTACGATTCCATTTTATAAATGGAGACACTGAGAGAGGGTCTAAGGATGCCCACCTCTCCATGGCTTTGTCCCACTGGAGATCTGAAAGACTACAAAATCTCGTATCACCTAAGGTCCTGAGCTGGGCACTAGGGACCCTATGAGGGTGGTCCCCGCCTTTGACATGATATAGTGAGCAATTTCAGCCCAAGGTAATACACCCGACAACAGGAGGATGCACAGGGATGAACGGAACTCAGCGTCTGGGGAAGGCTGTGCACAAAAGGCATGCCAGGTAAAGGGCAGGTGACCAGGGCACAGCAGGTCCTGAAACCTGTAGTTTGACATGGGGTGGGGAAGGCGGTAGAAGGCAGCCAGTGGGGAGACAAGGCTGGGAGGTTAGCAAGGGCCAGATCCCTCAAGTTTCTTGTGTCCCCTGCCAGATTCATCTCCTAGAGGCCAGCTGGGAACATGTCTTTCCACTGCTCAGAGACCTTCCCCAGCGTCCACTAATGACACAGGTTAAGTCTTTGAGTCCTCAGGCCCCAGCCCACCTCCCCACGGGAATGGGCAGGCGGGAGGGGGAACCAAGGCCATGGCATCTAGAGCTCAGCCCTCTAGAAATTGTTCACAGGTCCCCCTCCCCAGCCTGTCAGGAGCCCACCTTCTGCTGACCTCCCTCCTCCAAGTAACCTCTGGGGTTCCTGTGGGGGTCACTGGTAGTGCTCCTGAGAACCCTGGTGTCCATGAACCTGGAGCAGAATTCTTTCTTCAGATTTGCCCTTACTGGGGCTCACTGAAGCCATCTTCAAGGCCAGGGATCATGCCTGAGCCCATTTCAGACTTGTGGGGAGAGGGTGTTAGAGAGCACAGAATTCCTCCATAGAACAGAGACTCACTCCTTTCCCATTCCTCATAACAACAAACAGCCTCAAGTCCCAGCCGTGTCAGGCTGGCTGGAGCGCCCCTCTCCTGCTGATCTCCGGGCCTCTCAGGTTGCCAGGTGAGGCTCCAGCAGTTCACTAGCCCGTCTGTTTTCATGGTAGTTATCTACAGGGTCACCTTCTATTTATGGCAAGTGATGCCAATTTTCCATTTCTGATAGTAATATAAAGTTCCTCTTTTCCCAGAACATTAATTTCGCTTTAAAAATTTAGGAAGCCAGTTTGAAGAAAACAACTAAGTAAATAGTAGTTCAGGCAATAGGACGTAAAGTCATGTGAGGTTTGGGAGAACTTGATCCAAGTTGGTCCCACGCCACAAAAAATGAAGAGGCCCAGAGAAGGTGGCCTGCCCTAAATCACACAGCAAGTTCAGCACAGAGACATCAGCCCAGGTCTCTGTATCCATGGCTGGAGTATGTTCTGGGACCTCTCATCTGGGCCACCCACTGTGACTGTTAAAGACCAATCCTGTTCCTCTGACAGCAGACCCCAGAATGAGAACAGCTGACCTTGATCAAGCACTTCATGCTCACCTTGTACTGTCTGCTTTAACTCATGTCTTAACGCATTTATTCTTCAAAACAATCCTAAGTGGGGCCAAGGAGGACCACCATTCCTGAATTTCAGATGGGGCTCAGAGAGCCGCAGCTTAGAGAATCCAAGGCAGTGGCTAACATTAGAACATGAGAAGATTCCTTAGGTATCGGCTTTTCTTTCTTTCTGAAACTGTAACCTCATTCCAGGCCATGCCCTAGAGCTGGACAGAGGGAGTGAGTGGCAGGCTGGTTTGTCATTAGAATGACAGTTGGGCACTTAACTCGTTTTAAGTAGCAGTGTCTCAGCTTGATTATCTCTGCAGAGGATTGAGCATAAGTGAGAAAATGGCCTGTGAATCTTAAGGGTGCTGGTGGGGTGATGCTCTGGACATGCTGAAAGGGATTCTTTTCTGTAGTTCAGCCGTCCCACTGTCCTATCCCTGGAGGAGCCAGGGCAAGGTCTGCAGTTGGCCTGTCGGGGGTAATTCTGGCCCTGCCAATCCTCAGCTGTGTGACCTCAGGCAAGTCACCTAATCCCTGGGCCTGTTTCCTCATCTGAAAGGAAGGCTACAATGCCTACTTCATGGGCTGTTTGTTGTGAGGATTACATGATGAAATCGTGTGGGCAGAATGCCTGTCATACCCAGCACACAGGAGCCCTGGGCACATGCTGGCTCCTCTCCTCCTTGTCCTCACCTGTTCCCAGCTGGAAAACACACCAGGCAGGGGCCCTCCTCAATGCTGGGGGCCTTCTGAAAGGAGCAGCACTTTTCCTCCTCCAAAGACCTTGCCTGCCGGAAACCCATTACTCGTTCCTCTTTGTCCATGTACCAAACAATCAAAGCGGCGATGTCACCACAGATGTCATCCAAGTGTGATTTGCCCAGTGTCTCTGTGGCAGGGTGTGCAGTAGGAGGGCCTCCGCCTTGTCTAGTTGACGAGTGCTGACAAGTGCATGGCCAGAGGGGAAGGAAAGGAGAAGCTGCCTGTGACCGGGTTGTCTCTGATGGAAGCCAGTGTTCTGGAGAAACACAGACCAGGTTCTCAAATGTGGATTCTGGTTCATATGTCAGCTATTGATGCTCATCAGCCGTGGGGTTTGTGAAGATCCTTTGTCCAGAACGTGTTTCCATTCAGTTGGTGTCCAAGATTCCATGAGGCTTTCTGTAGGGCAGCATCTGCCCAACACCTTCATGAGTCCTGCCACACCCAAGAACCACCTGTACTGCTATGTATATGTGCAATCAACACACCTCTTTTCTTAACTCCAAGACTTTAAAAGGAATCTTTATGCCATTATCATGAATAAAAAATGGTAACATTTGTCATAAACATAAGGTGATGCTAAACATAAACATGATGAAAATGAAACCATGAAGTCTAGCTAGATACCCCTGGACTGCCAAGGCAAGCCTGGGCCTAGTTTCTCTGGTCAAAAGGGAAAAGTAGCAAGTACCCTAGAAGTAGCAGAGCACTGAGAGGTAGATGGCACTCTGCTTCAGTGTACTCACTGCCTCCAGGGATGCCTGATAGGCGACCTCACTGGGAAAGCACTAGAAGTATGGCTGGGAGGCCCAACTCAGCCATTTGATAGCTGGGCATCTGGGCGAGTCACTGAACCTTCCGAAGCCTCAGTGTCCTGCCCTGCTTAATGGAGTTAATGAATTAGCCCCGCCCTGCCTGCTTCAAGGGGTGATGCTCAGGGGAAGCTATGGAGATGTGGGAGAGGCGGTTATTTTTAATCACCCTGCCTTTTATTTTTAATCACCCTGCCGCCAAGTCTCCGGCCAGGAAGGAATCTCAGGAATGAAGCCTATCCCTTCCAGAAGGAACTGGAACTGGAACCAGCTCCCAGCCACCCCCAGGATTGGGGCAAGGGATGAGGGCTGTGAGGGCACCAGTTATCATTGGCCTTGGGCTGCTTCAAAGGTTGCCCACAGCACACCCTCCTTGATAACTGGCCCCAAGAAGAGGAGGGGAGCCAAGGAAAGGGGAAGGCTTCCTGGGCTAAGCCTCCTCTGGATGTGACACACCACCAACACTGACAGCATCATTTATTTTATTTTATTCTTTTTTTTTTTTAGGTTTTTTTTTGTTGTTGTTGTTGTTTTGTTTTGGTACATGCCCCTAGCGGGAACCGAACCCGGGACTCTCTGGTCCGCAGGCCGACGCTCCAACCGCTGAGCCAAACTGGCCAGGGCTATTTTATTCTTTTGTTAATCCTCACCCGAGGATATTTTTCCATTGAGTTTTTAGACAGAGTGGAAGTGAGGGAGGGAGAGACAGAGAGAGAGAAACATCAATGTGAGAGAGACGCAGCAATTGGTTGCCTCCCACAGGACCCCTACTGGAGCTGGGGATCGAATCTGCAACCCAGGTACATGCTCTCAACTGGGAATCGAACCTACAATCCTTCGGTCTGCAGGCCCATGCTCTAACCGCTGAGCCAAACCGGTCAGGGCCTGACAGCATCACTTATTAAGAACCAACCATACGTGCTTCCTTCACCATCTCACCTACTGTGCACAAGCCCTGCAGCAGATACTATCACCCCTAGTTCAAAGGAGGAAACTGAGGGCCACAGAGGTGAGGTCACTTGTCCAAGGTGTTGGTGGAGCTGGGATTTAAACCCAAATCCAACTACAAAGCCTCTAAGTCATATTTTTAGGAGGTTTCATGGAGACGGCCTTAAGTAACACCAAGTCACATGAAACGAGCAAGCGATTCATTTTGGATCTTAGTCAATCCTTGTGATAACTTTGAGAAGGAAGTTCCACTTTGGAGCTGGAGTATCTTTACCAACTGACTGTTGCTAATCTGCCTTTTAAACAAAGAGTAGGCCAGAGGCCCTGCACCTTTAGCTGGCTTTAATATTTGGCCAGAAGTTAATGACTTTGGCACTTCCTGTTTTTATCCATGCCCAGTGATGCTGGTTTTCTCTTTTCAGTGCCATAAACAAATTCACATAAAAAATAGTTTCTTAAAAATGAAGCACCAAAACTAGTAGATTTAATCACAAACTATAAATTATAAAGCGAGAAACAGGAACTGCGCAGAGGAAGGAACTGGCAGACACCACCTTAGCCAAGTGATCCAAGTTAACATCAGCAGCGATGGGGCACATGTCTTCTGATAGGATGCACTCAGAAAAACAAGCACTCACTTCTCTGTGGTGTTCCTGCCAAAAATACATCATCTGATTCTAATCTCAAGAGTAAGCATCAGACAAACCCAAACTGAGACATTCTACAAAATACCAGACTTGTATTCTTCACAAATGTCAGTGTCATGAAAGATAAAGACAGACCAAGGAGCTGTTCCAGATTGAAGAAGGCAGAGACATGACAATTAAGACAAAGGGGTGAGCCCGGCCGGTGTGGCTCAGTGGATTGAGCATGGTCCCATGGACTGAGAGGTTCTGGTGTGACTCCCTCAGGGCACATGCCCAGGGTTGCAGGCTCAGTCCCCAGTAGGGGGCATGCAGGAGGCAACTGATTGATGTATCTCTCTCACATCGATGTTTCTATCTCTCCCTTCCTCTCTCAAAAAATCAATAAAAACATATTTAAAAAAAAAAAAAGACAAAGGAGTGATCTGGGATTGGACCCTGGACCTCAACTCCCCTCACTTTTTACTGTGAAAGGACACTATTGGGACAATTGATAAAATTTGAATAAAGGTATAAATTAGATTGGTCCTAGGATTGTATCAATGTTAAATTTGCTTTTGACAATTGTACTGTGGTTATATATACCCTGAAATATTTAGGAGCAAAGGAATATAACATCTGAAATCTGTTTTCAAATGGTTCAGAAAGATAATTATACACATATTATGTGTACATATACAGGTACATACACAGAGCGAGCACGTTACACACACAAGCAAATGCAGCAAAATGTTAATTGGTACAATTGATGAGTATGGGTGAAAATACGGGAATTTTTTTTACTCTTCTTATGACTTTTGTATAATTGTAAATTTCAAAATAGTTTTTTTTTTTTTAAATTCAGAAAGAAGGAACAATGCATGAGGCAGGCCTGGCAGAACAGGAAGTAGTATTCCAAGGACAAGGGTTAGAGCCCTTCCCTGGAGGCCCCCCACACCCCACACACCCCCAGCACTGGGTGGGGAGGCTCAGCTCTTACTCAGCTTTGTTCCCCTGACCCTTATTCCCCCTTTCTGGGCCTCAGTTTATTTGTGAGATGGGGATAATGATGCCTGTCCTTTTTATTGTGATCTTGGTTTCCCAAAAGCCAACTAAGCTGCCAGAAGTCCTGGGGGGAAAGTCAGCAGATTAACCAGGAATACAAATGGTCAAATTGAGAGGAGTCCTTAATTTCTTAGTTCAACAGAGCAGACCCAAGGCCTGTGAGGGTGTGCCTTGAACGAAATCTCGTTCGCCAAGGGACTGGGACCTTTGGCATCTCAGCTGTCTTGAGATACATATTGGGGTTTTCTCCTGTCCAAAGGGGCAGCCAGAACCAATGCACCCTGTGGAGAGCACTCTTCTGGGTAAGCCTCATGACATGACAGAGCTGGCTTGTCAGCAGGCCTAGGGGTACATGTGCCTCCCCTTGTCATTGTTGCCTGTCTCTTGCCTGGATGACAGTCATGACTTCCCACCTGGTTTCCCCATGAGACCAGACCCCTGCCTGGAACTCCACCACTTGTCTGGGGGATCTCTCAGGACCTGACTCTATTGTGCCTATGCCCCAAAAAAGGTTTGGGTTTCTGAGCAGAGCAGTGATATGCCAGCTTCCTATGTGTTCTGCTGATGGCACAGGCCAGATTGGCATGAGAGAGCAGGGCAGGTAGATCAGGAAGGAGTGGCTGCAGCACCCAGTCGGGACACTGAAGCCTGGGAAACCCTGTAATAAGGTGACTGCTGGGTCTGGTTACGTTTAACTCCAAATCTGAGTTTTGCCAGGCCACCCTGACTCTGGCAGCTGCTTTCTCCAGTCTCCATTCCCGGCACAATGAGGTTCCTTTTCCACAGCCCTTCCTGTATGCCAAGATGGCAGGCACCATCAGCTTTCATGAGGAAGCAGGACAAATCAATCCAGCCGAGCTGCCTCCACAGCAGAACTGCGAGGACTCTCCTCAGCTCCCAGGCCAGATGCAGTGGCCCTTTCTCCTGGGAAGGAGGGAGCTCCTAACTCCCCGCTCCTGGGCAATGATTAAAACTCGAAGAAAACCACAGAGCTGCGGCTCTCCAGGGCTCCAGATCTGGTGGCCTTCGGAGGTCACAGCACAATGGGCAAGGTCTCCTGAGGGCCCTGGACCTAGAAGGCAGAGTGAGAAGTCTGTCCCAGTAGTCTAGACTTGGACCTACCCATCACTCAGCCAGCCAGTTCTCTTTTGCTCATCCTGGGATATAAATTACCAATGGGTATATGTGCAGGTTTATACATACATAAGGGTCTGAGTGTACATACTTTCCGTTATACCTGTTAATGATAAGAGTGGTTAACTTTAATATATCACTTGCTATACACAGGAGTGTCTAAGAGCTTTACATATATCTCATTTAATCCTCACAAGGAGGTAGATTTTCATTATCTCTGCTTTGTAGAAGAGGAATCCGACACACAGGGAGGTATGTAGCATGCCCAAGGGCAGTTAGGATTGGGATTTGAACCCAGGGCATCTGAATCTGGTGTGTTTGACCCTAACACTGCCTCCTTAACAAGTTCTCAATAAATGTTTGAGGACTTGAATTATGTAAGTACACACATAAGAGAAAAAAAAGAGAGGGAGAAAAAGTGACTCTTTTAATCTTGAGATCCACCCTCGTCCCCACTGCCTGGCATGCCCCTCATCCTTAGTTAGTGTTTCATGAGACTGTGTCCACGTGAAAATGAGGGACAAAGAGCAAGATCTGACCACTGGTGTTCCTCTGCTTATGGAAAGGGGCCTGGAGATGAGGTGCAGTCAGATCATCTTTAATCTTTCTCAAAGGCTTTTCCTGCTTCTAGCCACCCCTCACCCAGCCAAGTCTAGGCTTCCCCAGTCACTGGAGCCAAGACTACCTTGGTCTGGATTTGGGAGCGGGGAGGAAGGAATGCTGTGCGTGACTTCTACCACTTCTCCAGGCACGAGTATTTCCCACAGCCCCAGGCCTCTCTAATTCCCAAGGTCCAGCTCTGTCACTTTGAAAGCTTTGCAAGGGTGTCTCTGAGACACACTTCCTGTGTTTCTGCTCAGTGTTTGCTGCAAAGTGTGTCAAAACATTTGGGCTTCAGTTTTTGGTTCAGAGTATGCCAATGTTTTCATTTGGAAGAGGAAGTGTTTCTGTTGATCTGGTGAAGAGATAAAATAAGACAGTCTTTACCAAGTTACACCTTCTGAAAGTCAAGTGCTTGGCGTGGAGGCAGGGATTCATCTTGGGATCCCTGAAGCCTAGCACAGGGCCTGGCAGAAAAGTAGGCAGGGCTAACATTTGCTGAATGAGTGAATGAGTGAATACACAAAGGGCCTGGAACCAGGCACGGTAGATGAGCGATACTCAGTACAGGTTTTGAATGGATTCCATAGTTCTACCTTCAAAAGGTGTTCTTGGTCTGTCCGTGTTTCTCCATCTTTACTAACCTTGTCTCATCCAAGCTCTGGTCACCTCAGGCCTGAGCAACTGAACAGCTCCTGATTACTGTTTCCACACTTCCCCTATAGCTCATTCTGCCCACAACTGCCAAGCCATCCTTGCAAAATGTTAAGTGGAACTGTGTCATCTCCTGCCGAAATACAAACTGCTGATGGCTTCCAACTGCTCATGGCTACAGCCTCCAGGTCCCACACAGTCTGGCCCCCGCCCATCCCACTGATCTCTCCTGGGGCTGCTCTCCAGCCAAAACAGCCCCCTTTCAGTTGCTGGAAGAACCAACTCTCTCCCACCCGATGGCCTTGGCACTAGCAGTTTTCAATGCCTGGGTGGCTCTTCTCCAGGTCTTCATGTCTGGCTCCTTCTATCAATTTAAGGCTCAGCTCAAATGTGTCATCTCCTCAGAAGGACCTTTTCTGACACCCCCCCCCATGTGAAACAGCCCATCTTTATTCTTCTGTGTCACTTACTTGATAGACATTTATTGAGCACCTACTAGATGCTAGGTGCTATTCTAAGTGTTGAGGGAACAGTAGTGAACACAATAGGGATGTCCATGTCCTTACCTGCCTTCATAGCTCTAAAAAAATTTTTTTGATTATCTTGTTTGAGAACCTGTTTGTCTTTCTCATGAAGTGCCAGGAGGGCCGGGGCTAAGCCTGTCTTGTTCACTGTGTTCACCCACCAGGTACTTGGTAAACATTTGTTCAATAAAAGAACCGACGAACGGATGAATGGATGGATGGATGGGTGGGTGGGTGGATGGGTGGATGGATGGAAGCAAGGCAGACAGGCAGACTGGGTAGTTATACAGAGGAGCTCAAATGAAGCTTTCTTTAAAGAAATCTCACTCTTAACCCCTCAGGGGAGCACCTGGACCCCAACACTACTGGCAGTCAATCTGGCCCCACCCTGAATCACCCTCTAACTATGGCGATCTTGGCTTAGAAAGGCAGAGGAGAGGTGTTAATTCAGCCTACTTGGGGTGAGTGGCATTAGTGTCTGTTTTCCAAAAGAAGCCTTTGCCCAATGCCTCAGTATCCCCCTTCCATTGCCACTGAGGCCCTAGTGACACTCCAGCACTGGCCAGCTGAGGGGCTCCAGCCAAGGAGTTCCTGCATGTCCAGTGAACACTCACCAGACCCAACAGTCTGCCTGTCTCTTTCCCATCTAGTCCAGCTGCCTCTCCTCCTTTTTTTCTTTTTGTTGTGTTTTGTTTTCTTTTCTTTCTTTCTTTGCCTCTCTTCCTTGATGTGTTACTTTGGCCAAGTCTTTCTCCTTTCTGGATTTTCATTTCTCTCCCACCAACACACATGTGGGGCTGGACACAGCTACCTGGTTGCGGCCCAGAGGCAGGACTTCCACACCTCAGTGCAATGATCCTGTTGTTTTTTCTGCTGGCCCAAGAGTCCCTTGAGGGCTTGCAAACACTGCAGGCAAAGCCAGCCTCAGCACCAACCCCCCACTTGCCTGCCTGCTCTATGAAGGCAGCCTGTGAAACTGGCAGCTCCTGCAGATTTGAGCTGCAGCAGAATTGCCAAGCTGGGGCACCCTGAAACCTGACACCAAACAGCAGCAAACCCAAGGCCAAAGGAAGTACAGGGTTCTTTGCTGAAGGAGGTTTCTCCTCTTACCTCAGCCAGGAGCCCTTGCTCTCAGTCCCCAAGGGGCCACTGGTAAAAGTGACCAGTGCCAGGCTTCCTACCTTTTGTGACACTCCAAATCTTTATCCTTCCAGGACTAGTGAGAATCCCTCACAAACCAAGGTCATCATCAAGCCAGGCTGAGGACAGGGGGAGGAGCTGACAGCTCTGCCTCAAATGGATTTGGGTGCAAAGTTTTTTTTCCGACAAGCTGTGGCAGTTGGTACCATGGCTAACTCAAACGCTATTTAGGCCCTGCCTCCCTTCCCCTCAACAGCTGTCACCTTCCTTAGGGGAAGCTTTCCAACTAAGGGCCTAAGAGGAGTCTAGCCGTTCCTGACATCCAAATAGACCTGGAGGAGGTGGATGGAGGAATGAATCAGAAGCCTGGGGGAAGGGTGTGTGTCCGGCTTGGGAATGCCTCCCTCTTCCTCACCAGCACCCCAACCCGTCCTCATCCCGCACAGAGAGGGCACTTACAGGCCTCGGAGGCCGGAGAGGGCCTCGTCTTGGAGGTCCCATCCCTGGCCAAACGGTGCCCTCAACCAGCAGCGGCGGCATGATCTGGGCGGCTGGTCCGGGCGGAAGGTTGCGGGTTGTGGGGGGATGGGGGGAGCGAGGACTACTCCAAGTAACCATCGAAGACGTCGAGCTCCGAGTCAGCATCGTAGAGGCCCGAGCCGGGGTCGGAAAGCACACCGAGATCCACGAGCGCCTGGTCCATGTCTTCGGGCAGGAAGACGAGGCCCACGTTGAGGACGATGTACTCCATGAGGAAGGCGTAGTATAGGATCAGCACATTGACGAAGAACAGGCCCACGTAGAACATAGAGGGCAGCAGCGGCGGTGGCACGTAGGGGACCAGGGAGCCCAGCACGTCCAAGTGGGCCGCGACCCGGGCGCCGGGCATGCAAGGGGTGGCGAGGGCGGCAGCGGCCCGGCGATCCCGGCGAGCTCAGCTGCTGTGGCGCCCGGGCGGCCGGCGAGGGGGCAGCTCAGCCATCCACCCTGGAGCTCGATCGAGGCGGCGCTGGGTCGAGGCGGTGAGACCCCCGGGGGTGTGCGGTGGGCCCCTGTGGACGCGTCCAGGCGCCCGAAACGTGCCTGGCGAGGTCCCCGCACCTGCAGATGTGCCCACACAGCCCTCTCGACCCGCCCGGCGGCCAGGCGGGCCCCCCTGAGGTGGCCGGCGGCTGTCCGGATCCTCCGACGCGCCCCTCTCGCAATCAGGGGCCCTCGCAGCGCCGGCGGGGACCCCACCGCGGCTCAACGTCGAGGTCCAGTCCTGGAGGCAGTCTCTCCTGGTCGGCCTGGCAATCTCTCGAGCCCCATTTGCACCTCCGCAGGCTCAGCGTCCATGGCTGTAGCCGCCGCGTCGCCCTGCAGGTCGAGTTCTGAGCTCCGCCTCCACAGCGACCCCGCACTCATTGGCCAATCGCCCCGTGTCCGCGCTCATTGGCCCACTCAACGCCAGCGTTCATTGGCCCGAGATGTCTTGGGGCGGGTACTTTTTAATCTCTGTCCCAGAGGGCGATGGCCTCTGAGTTGCTTTCCTGGTTCTGGACTCCTCCCTAATCTCAAATCCAATTCGCTCCGCAGAGTAGGGGGAGTGGAAAGAAACCCAACACAATTCAAACCTAGATGTATCTCAAGGCGACAAAAGCTTAAGGAAACTGCACCGTGCTGGACTTGAATATGGCGCCACGCCTTTCTGGGACTCAATTTTCCAGATGAAAAAGGAGTTGGGGTAGGGGAGGAGTGGTGGACTGTAATAGTGAAAATCTTAGGCTTTCCCAAAGTGCCAGTTTTTCATGGTAGGGATGATCAACCAGTGCCCCTTTCGTTTCCAAATTCTGGGTGCAAGAAGGTCTGCCTATTGGGGAGGGTTCTGCATCATAGGGTTCAGGGACACCAGACTAAAGAGATTTCCAGACCTTTAGCCAGTAGGGTTGCTTCTTGTTTCTTTGTACTTTGTAAGCCATGTTTAAAAACATGAATGCACATGTTTAAACATTCATCCAAGAAGTACAAAGAAAAGTGATTCTCCTTCTCTTGGGGAACCCTTGTACATTCTTCAGGAGACTGATCTTGCCCACAAGGCCTTCCAAAGCAGTTCAATAAGCCTTTAAATCTCAGGCCACACTGAGCTGGGTGCTTTATATGCATTGCTTAAGTGGAGCCAGATAAGACAGTGTAGTAAGTTATACTTTTTTACAGAGGAGGAAACCAAGATCCAGAGAAATGGAGGGACCCTAGAAGCTGATCATCTTGCCTGTGTCTGGAGGCCAGAACATGGCCTTTTTAATCCATGACTGTTTTTTGCCCCTTTAGATGAATCACAGAGCAAACTATTAACCCTCCACCGGTCTCCATTTTTCCAACTGCAGAAGATGAAACAAACCATTTATTCATTCGCTCTGTCAATATTTGTTGAACACCTACTAGCATCAAGCCTTGTGCTAGGCATTGGGGAGAACATTGGACCCTGTTCCAATTCTGTCCTGAGCATAGTATTTGTACACAATAGGCCTCAAATAAGTAGGAGGTATGGAAATAAATGAGTGAATGGTGAACAAGGTCATCTTATCTCCATGGAGCTCTCACTACTTATCCAGAAGATACATTTAGATATATCTTCTTGGCTCATATAGGAAATTGAGTGCTTCCATTTTTTTAGTGTGGTAGTTTTGGAAATGGCATGGATTTTGCGTGAAGACCAGATAAATCCTTTGAAAGTATAGGACGTTCAGTTTTGGTATATTGTTGCTTGAAGGCCTTTCTTTGGTCTGCGGGTGGACGCTCTAACCGCTGAGCCAAACCAACCAGGGCGAGGGCCTTTCTATATATTAATTGAAGTAGAAAAAGAAAAAGGCTGTGAGGACAAACAAGGCCATTATCAATTTGATGCAGTTTGGTTTATTGGGAGACAAAAATAAGGGTGCCTGGGTTTGAACCCTAGTTCTGTCACTTACTAACTGCATGATATTGGGCAAGTCAACCCCTCTGTGATTCAGGTTCCTTGAAGGTAAATAGGAATAATAATAGCACCCACCTCAGCAGATTGTTTGAATCAAATAACTACATGTAAGCGCTTAGGCGCAAGGTATACATCAGGCAATGACTACTCTTATCATAAAACTAATAATTGTTAATATTGATGTTACCATTATTTACCCTACTTCACCGATTTCCTTGTCAAGGTTCTGCGCACAGGTTTCCCATTCCCGCCCACCGGGACGGTACTGCGCACTCTCCTCCTCTTGCTCCGCCTCTTCGAATGCCGCAGGCCCGCAGTGGCGTGATGCACGCCGGGCCTTGTAGTTGGTTGGCAGAGGCCTATCAACTGGGGCCTCGTGGGCGAACTGCATTTCCCAGCGTTCCTCTTGGCGGCGGCCGTAAAGCGCGACGGTCGAACGGCCGGTTCCGGCTGAATGTCAGTGCCGGGCTGTGGGCCGGGGAGGAAGGTGGTTGGCGGTCTCTTCACCACCTCGGCGGTTTGTGCTGCCGCCGCGGGCTCCCGGCCGCTGGGCCACTGCGACATGAGACCGTGAGGCGAGCGACGGGCCGGTGCCGCCGACATGTTTGGCCGCTCGCGGAGCTGGGTGGGCGGGGGCCATGGCAAGTCTTCCCGCAACATCCACTCTTTGGACCACCTCAAGTGAGTGTGTTGGGGGCGGAGGTGGGAGGCCTTGGGGCTGGAAACTGGGATGGGGGCGCATAGCCCTGGGCCGGGGTCGCTGGGAGGTGTGAGAGCGGAGGTGGAGCGTGGAGAGAGGCGTTTGGGAAAGGCTGTATGGTGGTTAAGAGCGAGGGCTCTGGAGTCAGGGCCTCTGGGTTCGAACCCTGACCCCGTGGCTCCTCGTTGTGTGACCTTGGGCAAGTCGCTTAGCTTCTCGGTCTCGGTATCTTCGTCTGTAAAATAAAGGAATGAGATTTCAGTGTATGGACACAGACTGCGTTCTTGCTGGGAGCAGATCGTGGGCACCAAGCTTCCCGAGGTGGGATTCCTTGGCTGGAGAGCTTAGAGGTCAGAGGTCTGGATCCCCGAGTCGGACAGATCTGGGTTTGAATCTAAGTGTGTGAAGTTAGACCTTAGTTTCCTGAGTTGTAAAACGGATGTTGTGACAGCACCTGCTTCCCAAGATTGTCTTGAGGATTGGCTAAGAGAATGCACATAAAGCTGGAAGCATATACAGGCGTTCAATCAAGGGCAATAATGAAAAGCAAACTATTTTCTAGGGGGAGCCTAAAGAGGGACTATCAGCAGTAGAGCTCTGGGGGAGGACAGGTTGCAAACGGGGTCCTGGGAAGCAGGAATGCAGCAGTCAGACCTGCATTCAAATCCTGATTTCACCACTTAATGGCAGAGTGAACTTAAACAAATTACTTCACTTCTTTGAGCCTCTGGTTCCCCATCTGCAGATGAGTATTGTGAACATTGTGCAAGGATGTAGTAATGTCATGCATGTAAAGAGATTGATCCAGTGTCTGTTACACAGTAGGTGGCCAGTAGTGGTAGCAGTGTTTATTAGCCAGGCCAGGCCTTCCCAGACCACACTCACTACCTAAAGTGCTTACCCCATGGCGATTCCTTTCCATCTTTCTCTTGATTTCATTCAGGGCATCTCCGCTAGCAGCAGTTATCCTGTTAGTTTTTACTACTTTTCTGTCTGCTGCTAAACTGGCACTTCCAGGAGGACAGAGACTGCTTGTTTTGCTCTCAGCTGTATCTCAGAATCTTGTGATGTGGCTGGCACACAGTAGGAGCTCAATGGATACTTAAAGAATGAACTGGGGAGAGGTGCAGAGCATGCAGGCAGAGCCTAGGAATTTTGGGGTGGGGGGGAGAAGGGCGGTGGTGAAAGAATAACTTCAGGGAGGAAAATATAGTAGGGGAAAGAGTTGGTTGGGGGAGTAGGCAAACTTTTGGCAAGAAATAGGTTGATTTACAGATTTAAGATTACTGATGGGAAGGAAGAAGGAGGGGGGGAAGGGCTCATGGAAGGGATTGGTGGGAACAAAATTAGATGGGGACTTCTCATTTGGCTGGGGAGTTGGGGTGCTATAATTCTTAGCTGTGTCCTTTTCAGCGTGGAGCAGGCATTTAATACATGTTTGTGGGTTTCAGAGAGTGGGGGGCAGGAGGGCTCATTATGTGGTGAAGAATGGTTTTAGGGGGCGGTAGTAAGAGAAGACATGGGGAGGAGAGAGATCCAGGGCTAGAAGCAAGAATCTTAAATGGGAGGGCAGTTGGATGGAAAGGGAGAGGCTTAAGGATTTCAGGAATGTAGAGAGTGGGTGGATGTGGCTGAGAAGGGGAGGATGATTGGGTCTCCTGCCAGCACCCAGTTACCTGCAGGCTGTCACCTAACTGCCGGACTCTAAGCCTTTTAAATTGCTTTTAATATTTATTAAATGTGTTTTCTGTACTAGGTACTTGCTAAGGACTTCCTGTATGTTATTTCCTGTAGTCCTCACTAGTCTGAGTTATAGGAACTGTTATTGTTTCCATTTTATAGAAGTGGAAAGTAAGGTTCAAAGAGGTTAAGTCACTTGCCCCAAGATGACAACAGCTGAAAAGTGTCAAAGCCAGGACTCGACTTTAGGGCTTGTACTTATGACACTGTGTTTTCTTGTAAAACTTCCTAATAAGTCAGTTTGGGAAGTCTTTCAACTTGGTTGAGTCTCACTGCCCAGTAGAGCATCTTCACCCTCCCGCCAGCCAAGGAATGGTAAAGGTTCTCAGGTTCCTTTGAAATATCCTGGGAACTGCTCAGGTACATTGTTTAGGTTGCATGGCCATTCGGTGCTTTTTGGAAACCTGAGCTCCCTGCCCTGGATCAGGCAGATCAGCTTAATCCATATTACAGCCTGTCTGAATAACCTGGTGATTTGCTTACTGGTATGGAGCTTAGACGACCCTAAAGTGACTTGGAAAAGATTTCCATAAACAGCTAGTACCCATCCCAACGCTGGTGATCTTCATTTGGCTCTGATAGTAAACATTGTGGGTTTGTAATATAGAACAGCTCATTCCCAGAGGGAGTTCACAGGCTGATGGGAGTGACCACCGTAGAGCCACTGACTGTACAATTTGACAAGCACTAGGATCACCATAGGCCTACGGTTCTGTGTAAACCTTCTTGGAAGCTTTCTGGAGGAGGCGACACCAGAGTGGAGTCTTCAAGGACAAGCAGAAGTCACTGTGTGGGGCAGCAGGATGTGGGAGGAGAACTCTGGGGTTTGTTGAATATCAGTGTGGGGCTGGTAGTTGTAAGATAGAGTGAGGCTTGGGCCTCATCTGACACAGGGTGACCAACCATCCCCGTGTTCCTGGGACTGAGGAGTTTCCCAGGACATGAGACTTTCAGTGCTAAAACTAAGAAAGTCCTGGGCAACTGGTACAAATTGGTCACCCTCCCAGTGACAAGTGACAATTCCTAATATACTCTTGCCCTGACCTAGGGCACGGTGTGGGTGGAGAGGAGAGATTAAGATATTTAAATGAATTTAGAATGGACAAAGCATCTCAGACCCCCCCCCTCCCTTTTTTAATGGATTTTATTTATTTATTTATTTATTCATTCTTTTTTTTTTTTTTTTATCCTCACCCGAGGACACCTTTGCATTCATCTTCAGATAGAGCGAGAGGGAGAGAGGGAGGAAGAGAGAGAGAGAAACATCGATGTGAGAGAGACACATCTACTGGCTGCCACCCACACGACCCCAACCGGAGCCGGGGACAAACTGCAACCGAGGAACATGCCCTTAGCGGGAACTGAACTCAGGACTCTCTGGTCCGTGGGCCGACGCTCTAACCACTGAGCCAAACTGGCCATTGCAATGGATTTTATTTTTAAGAACAGTTTGAGATTTACAGAAAAATTAAGAGGATAGTTCAGAGAGCTAGATACTCTTTTTGAACCATGTTATTCTTCATAGCATTCCCAGTTTTCAAACTGGAAAAGGATTTTCCTGGTAGACAGGGTTTTACTTTTGGAAAATTGTGTACCTGTGGTTTTTGTGTACTGAATCAAAGTTGAGGCAGATTGAAATAGTAAGAGGTTATTTGCTACACATCATGGCTGGTTTATTGCCTAGACTAGTGGCAAGGCTCTGATAACTGAATAACAGATGCCCACCACTAAGAAGAACCTTTACTGATAGAATCATGTGATTGCTACTGAAACATTGCCTGTACCAGGAACTGTGAGTCTACAACTGATGGAACTTTTTTGTTCTTGCATTGTTTGGTTTGTTAATTCTGATCACCTTTTTGTGTGATTCAAGATTCTTGGTTGCAAGTGACAGAAACCCAGATGGAATTGCCTCAAGCCCCAAATGGAACTGACTGGCTCCTGTCACTGAACAGTCTGTCCTGGCTAAGACATGGCTAAGTCCAGGTGTTGAGTTGGTTATCACTGTCTGCCTTTTTCCAGTTCTTGTCTCTGTTTTCTACTATATTGGTGTCATTCTCGGCCGGCTTACATTGTATTAGCTTAACAAACCCTGGGAAAAAGAGAGCTCTTTTCTTAGTATTGCCAGCAGAAGTCCAGAATAGAGTACTGTTAGCCCAACTGGGGTGTCATGCCCATCTCTGAGCTAGTGACTGTGGCAGGGGGTGTGGAGTGCTCTAATTAGTCTTTTCTTGGACTTGGGATGGCATCAGCTCCACCCAACCTAGTGGACAGAGAATGAGAGAAAGGGAAAATCAAGGGTTATTACCCAAAGAGATGGAGAATGTATACCCAGCAGACAGATGCTCATCTACTCTTGGTATGTTCCACTTTTGCCTAAGATAGTACTGATACTTTTAGAACTTGAGGTACAATACTGCCAGATTTATTTTCTTAGAATACAGTATCCTATTCAACATATTACACAGAATGAGTCCAAGGCTCCTGCTATGTCAAATCTAAGTTCTTCAAGGCCTTCAGAGCGCTCTAGACTGTTTCAGCCCATCTAGTTTGAGAGCACAGAGGAGGATCCTGTAATCCAGGTTAACGAGTGGAGCATCCTTGGTAGGCAGATACCCATTTAAATGGAGACCTGAAGGATGAGTGATTGTTATGAGATAGGGGGTGAGGCAGGGCAGGGTTGAAGGGAGGATGCTCAGGCAGAGGAAATAGTATTGAGAAGCTAGGAGGAGAGAGACTCCGGTCCTTCAGTAAGGGGTATGTATGTACATGGGGTGGGGGGAGGTGTAGGACCCTATAGCAGAGCAGTGAGGCAAGAGAAGTCACAGAACCCAGGTCCTGCTGGGCTTTGTAAAAATCATGTAAGGAATTTGGACATTAGGCTGAGAACAGTGAGGAGCCATTGAAGGTTTTTAAGCAGAGGACTGCTGTGGCCCCTCTGAAGTTTGGAGAAAGGATTGGAGGAGGGCCAGACTGGAGGCAGGCTTTCACTCAGGGGACTGTTTTTGTCTTCTGGTATGTTAGGGTAGCAGCCTGCCATAATCCAACGATATTTCTTATGCCATTTCACACTGACGGTCCTTCTTTCGCACTCATTGTTCCACGCATCTTATATGTCCACCTATCTGCATCTGTATTCCCTCCACTTGAGCTCCCCTCTTCTTCCTGCCCATCCAAATGCCAATTCTTCCATAAAACTTGCCCTTGTGACTTTAGCCAAGAAGTTTTACCATCTTCTCTAGCTTCACTTGTTCATGTTCTTGCTGTCCCACTCAATTAACATGTTATCACATACAGTCTTCTCATCACCAAAGAGTTAGACCAACTGTTAGGTGCTCTGGGCTCTTCCAGCTTTATCCCAGCCTTGGGGTCAGATCCCCAGGAAGCTGGCCAGAGTTCCTCAGGCATGTCTGTTTGCCATCAGAAACGATATTTGTTTGTCTGTCTCTCAATTTGAACTTCAGCTTCATAAGGGTAGGGACCTTTGTAGCTTGTTTACCTGGGAATCGTCAGATGCCAGGACAGGGCCTGGCACATAGTAAGTGGTCCACAAGTATTTGTCACAGGATGAACAAAAGAGGCAAGTTCTGGCCAGGCTTTTTAAAAAAAAAAAAAAAATGTTTTTATTGAGTTTTTAGAGAGAGGAAGGGAGAAAGAGATAGAAACATCTATGTGAGAGAGATACATAGATATGCTGCCTCCTGCACGCCCTGCACCGGGGATCAAGCCAGTAACCCAGGCTTGTGCCCTGACTGGGAATCGAACTGGGACCTCTCAGTCCATGGGACAATGCTCAATCCACTGAGCCACACCGGCCAGGCAAGGCCAGGCTTTTCTTAATGGCTTGCTCTTGCCACTTTGGTCACAACGTCTGTGCTGGAGCTGTGACTTTTTCTAGGGCTGAAAGCCCTTCCTGCACTCTCACTATGATTGCTGGCTTCCTGGCATCTCAGGTCTTACTGGCTGGCCCAGTTTGACATCTTTCAGGGCGATTCATCAGGAGAAGCAACGCCTGTAATAACCTTTCTCTAATCCTCTAGTCTGATTTTACGCTGAATGGAGCTTCTCTTTGTCCTGCCAGCCAGAAGGCTGGATGCTGTCCAAATGGAATTTTTTAAAACACAGAGTGGGATGCTCTGGAGGATGTCTGGGGATTCTCTGCCTTGGTGCTAAGCAAGCCAAACAGACACAGGCTCTGTGTACCCCCCTCAACCCCACTCCAGACATAGTTATTTTTTGGGGGGTGCTTTGGAGGAGTGGATTTCTAGTCCCCCTGGGCTTCTGTCACTCCACTTAACCTTCCTAACACTTGAGCTTGTAGATGAGTTTCAAGATCTTCCAATAGGAGCATCCTAAGAGGCATATTATGATACACATCATAAAATTTGTATGAAACTTGAACTTAGTATGTCTGTCTCTGGACATAATTGTTATTAACTGTAATGGTTTAACTTGTGAAATAAGTGACTCTCTTGAGAAAGAAGGGTCTGTGGAAGTGGGATTTGTTTGCAGTCTATAGTCCTGGTGATGAGCCTCTAGTGTGTTGGTTGCACGCTGGCAAAAGGCTGCAGTTTTCTGGTCTCCGGGCATTTCAGACTCTTAAGCTTGTCTCGCAAGGTAGAGTTCATTAATGTGCAAGGGTCTGAAATTGGGATTCTACGTTCTGCAGATCTCCTTTTGAGATATGGTAATGCTGGAAGGTCAGTTATAAGGACTTACCTTAAGATCTAATAAGTATTTTCTTGTTTTGTTTTTTTTTTTTTTGGTTTGTTGTTGTTTATCTATTTGACTTTCTTGTATGCTAGGCTTTCATAACTTCAAGTAAATACTTGGCTAATAAAAGTGTTGTTTACTTCATTGTTTGTATTTTCTATACTATAATGGTTGTAAGCATGGTGTCTGGAGTCAGATTGCCTGGGTTCTCTGTGGGGACTCTGGGCAGGTTCCTAGCCTCCCAGAGCCTCAGCTCTCCAGAGCGTCAACTCACAGGGATTGTTGTGAGGGTTTAATAAGTGAATACATCTGAGGCACTCAGAACAGGGCCTGGCAACAGGAGACTGCAACAGTTTTTATTATGATAATAAAAATATTCACACACAGAGTTTGAAAGAAAATGCTATTGTGCCCGGCCGGTGTGGCTCAGTGGTTGAGCATCAACCCATGAGGTCGCCACCAAGAGGTCGCTGGTTTAACTCCCGGTCGAGGCACATGCCCAGGTTGTGGATCAAACCCCTAGTGGGGGGCATGCAGGAGGCGGCCAATCAATGTTCTCTCTCATTGATGTTTCTATCTCTCTCTCTCTCTCTCTCTCTCCCCCTCTCCCTTTCTCTCCCTTTCTCTCTCTCTAAAGATAAATAAAGAGAAAAAATTAAAAAAAGAAAATGCTATTACAGTTGTTATCATTGTAAGAGAAAAACCTTAATTTGCTGTAGTTAAATGTCCAAGGTAATCATTCTGTCCTTGGAAACTTATCAGATATATGGACACAGCTTTGTACACAAAGATGGCCATCCTAATGTTTTTGATCATGTAAACGCTTTGGAATCCTAGTGCCTAACAGAAGACTAGCTGCTGTGCTTGTCCTTTTAGTGCTTCACTATGTAGCCATTATGATGTTTGCGACACTTGTCAATAGCAAAAATGCTTTTATTTTAGCAAGAGGTGGAAAAAAAGATGGGCATGGAAATGGACATGCAGCATGAACTCAACTGTATAAATATCTATACAGGAAAAGACCCAAGGAAATATATTGCAGCTACAGCAGTGGTCATCTCTGGGCAGCGGCATGCTTGACAATTGCCCTTTCTCTTTTGTTGTTGTTGAAGTTTCCAACCTTTCTAAAATGTGTTACATTTCTAATCAGAAAGTTATTAAACTGTTAATATATCTGAGGTGGTTGAATTAGTTGATTTTCCTAAACTCTGGGATTAAATGCAGCATTTAAATATTAAATCTTAATCCATTCAGCTTTCTTTTCTTTCCTAGTATATTTAAGCAAACATACGTTGAGGGTCTGTCTCTTCTAAAACAGTGTATGCTAGGGCATTGTGGGGAGAAAAGATGAGCAAGGTGCAGATATGATCATTATAGAGCTTGAGAGCTTGAAATCTAGTGGGTATTTCTATTTACCAACAACAAATATTTAGAAAATGAATATTTCAAACATTACTGTTTACAATAGCATAAAAAAAAAAAATCAGCGACCTAGAAATAAATCCAACAAAAGATGTGCAAGACCCCTATCCAGCAAACATTGAAAGAAATGTAAATGTCATAATGTTACACTATTGTAAAGATGTCAATTCTTTCTATATTTATAGATTTAGGTCAGTCTCAAAGGAAACCTTAGCAGGTATTTTTGTGGAAATTGAGAAGTTAATTTTTAAATTTATATAGAAATGCAAAGGCCCAAGAATAACCAATACCATAATGAAAAAACAGAAGGAAAGAAGTTTGGAGGACTTACATTATCACATAGCAAGATTTGTTATGAAGCTGCAGTAATTGGACAGCACGGTATTGGCACAAAAGTAAACAAATAGAGCAGTGGAACAACAGCATCCAGAAAGAGTCCCACATGTGTAGTCATCTATTAATGACAAAGGTGACATTGCAGTGCATTGGAGAAATGAGAACCTTTTCAGTAAATGATGATGAGTCAAGTAGACATCCAAATGGATAATGAATTTTGGCCAATACCTCACACCATACACAAAAATCAGTTTTAGATGTGAAAGGTAAAACAGTAACTTCTTTTATAGACGAAAACAACATCTCTTCATGACCTTTGGGGTAGGTAAGGATTTCTTAAGCTTGATACAAAAAACATTATCCAAGGGAAAGACTGATAATTAAAATTAAGAACTGCTGCTCATCAGAAGACAACTATAAAAAGAGTGAAAAGACAAGCTACATTCAGAAAAAATATTTGTCACATGTATATCCAATACAGGATCTGTGCTCAATATATAAAGAACTCCATCAAACAAATAAGAGAAAGGTACTCTACCTAATAAAAAAGTGGGCAAAAGACTTGCACAAGTACCTTGCAAAAGATATTCAAATAGCCATGAATATAAGAAAAGGCATTCAACTTCAATTACTATACAGTAAAACCCCAGTACAACGTCACTATATAGCCAGCAGAATGGCTCCATTGAAAAAGACAAAGAACAGCAGACGTTGGAGGGGCCGTGGAACAGCTGGAACTCTCAGACTGTGCCTCCTGGCCATTTGGCTGTGGGTGAACTCCCAAATGTCCCTCAGTTGCTGTCCTGTCCTGTGGTGGTCACAATTTGTGAGTATGAAGGTCACTTGAAGCCCTTCACATAGAACCAGACTTGTAGGCCATGTACCACATGTGGGAGCTTCCAGAATCTACTTTTCAGGACTTACTACCCTAATCTTTCCCCTGGGTTTGTCTGTAAGGGCCTCCTTGTAGTTACTAGAACTTTTTCAGAGAGTATTTAATGAAGGCAATGATGGTAACAATATTATCATATGTAGTAACTGCAAGTTTAGATGTCTTTCTACTTGTTTCTTCCTAATAACACCATAACAGATAGGTACTAAAGCATTAAGGTACAGTTGCTGCTCCCATTTTACAGTAAATAGAACTGAGGTGCAGAGATGAACTAACTTGCTCAAGATTACCCGGCTAAGACCAGACTTTCCACTTCCTGCTCTTGTTTCTCTGTACAGTTCCATAACACCTCCCCTGAAGTCCTCTTTTCATGACTGTTTGGATCCAGCCTGAGCTCTCCTTCCTACGTTCTGGAATATTCCATATATAATTTAGTAATGATGTTAATTATGGCTCCCATTATAACGACCACAACATAATAATAATAGTAGCAGCTAACCCTGCATCTTTGAGTGCTTACTGTGTGAGAGATAGCATGCTCAAATCCCTGGAACAGCCCAGCGAGGAGGCCTTGACTGTTACTGGCACATTACAGAGGCTGAGCTCCAGAGTGTGAAGTGCCTTGTTCAAGGCCACAGTTAGGGAGTGGCAGGGCCAGGTGTCAAGCCTAAGTTTGTCTGTTGGACTCCAAAAGCCTGAGTTCTTCACTACCTCTCTGTGCCTCCCCCCACCCCCCCGCATTCAGCATTTATTGAGCACCCTCTGTGTACCAGGCATCAATAAGATGATGTTTCTGATCTCGAGGAATTCAAGTCTAGTAAGGGAGGCAGATCATTGCAAATGTTGTTGGTCTGTGTAGCAGCAAATACATATGGGTACTGAGGTGCCAGAGAGGAGGGAATAATCAGATCCCCCTGGGCAGCAGAGTGGGCAGGAGGGTGAGGAGGTGCTTTAAAGAAGGCTTTACCAAGAAGTGCCTGAGGTGGGTTTTGAAATAGGAGTAAGAGTTTTCTGATTGGTTAGGGCATCAAGGGTATTCCTGGTAGAAAGCACAATGAATAGAAGTTTAGGACTGGTTCTAAAGATTTTAAACTCTCCTATCCCTAATGTATGTCATCCTCTACACGCAAGGAAACATCAGAGTGGGTAGAATCTGCCTCTCCCCTGTCCCCAACAGTGCCTATTATGGCAGAGAGTGGGTGTGCTGTGGGCTGCATGGAGAGTGTCACTGATGGCCATGGTGTGAGTGATGCAATGGCTCTGAAACTTTAGTGGAAGGTCATTCAAAATGCAGACTTGAGGCCCTGCACCCAGGAGTCTGTGGGTTGCTCTGAAAGCACTAGGCGTGCCTCAGCACTTGATTGTCCTGATGTGTAACCTGTATTGTGGACAGGAAGCCACTGTCAGGACAGAGTATGCAGAGACAGAGTGGTTTCCTATAGGCAAAAGTGACAGAGCGGGTGAATTTTATCTCCCTATTTGTTTAAGCCATACACAGAACGTATGATATGAAAAACTGGGCTAGACTCAGAGGAAGGAGGAATGAAAATTGGTGGGAGAAATATCAATAACTTAAGATATGCAGATGACACCATTTTATGGCAGAAAGTAGCAGTGGTTTGAAGTGACTTCTGGTGAAAGTGAGAAGAAAGTGCCAAAGCAGGACTTGCATTTGAACGTCAAGAAGGCAAAAATCATGACTATGGAAGAAATACACAACTTTAACATAAAATTATGACTGCAGAAGTAATACACAACTTTAACATAGTGAAGATGTTGAAGTTGTTAAAGCTTTTACTTACCTTAGTTCAATTATCAATTGAAATGAGGACTGCAGCCAAGAAACTCAAGAGAAGGCTGAGACTTAGAAGGGCAGCAATTGAAGAATTAGGAAAGATCACCAGAAAGATAATATTTGAGACCAAGGTTAAGATCATCCACACCCTCATATTCCCAATTACTATGTACAGTTGTGAAAGTTGGACAGTGAAGAAGGCTAATAAGAAAATGATTGAGTTGAAATATGATGTTGAGAGCTCTACAGATGCCCTGGACCACCGGAAAGATGAACAAGTGGATCCTAGAGCAAATTAAACCTGAAACCTTGCTGGAGGCAAAAATGACCAAACTGAAGCCATTCGACTACAGGAACATTATGGAAAGGCAGGGTTCTTTGGAAAAGACAATAATGCTGGGAAAAATAGAAGGTAGCAGGAAAAGAAGATCAAATATGAGATGGATTGACTTCATAAAAGAAGGCTTGAGTCTGCAGGAACTGAGTAGAGCTGAGAACAGGACTCTGTGGACATCACTCATTCATAGAGTCACCAGGAGTCGGAGCTGACTCAGTGCCATGTGACACACACAGGAGTCATTCTGTGGATCTGAGGTGGGGAGCTAGAATCTAATTTAGGTGAGTCTGATGCAGGAAGCCTGTAAGCCACAATTTGAAAATTCTACTCTTTGACTTGGAGAAGATGAGTCAAGGCAACATGAAGACAGAGATTCATGAGAGTCCCCCTGTGATTGATCCCAGGCTGAACCACCTGCAGCCCCGCCTGTAGATTTGGGCACAGGTGTTGGAGATTTCTGTTTTTGGAGGGCTATTCTAGTTACTGCATGGTAGAAGTTGTATGCAATTTTAAATTTAAACCCAGACCCCTTAAATAGAAGGTTGCTCCTTATTGTTCCCTCTGAAAGATTCTACCCCTTATATCTTACACATTTTTAGAGATTTTTCAATGGGACGATCCTATCTAATCTTTCTCTACCTTGCTCTCACCAGCCCCTATCACCAAACTGAAGGGGGCCATAAAAGAAGTCAGAAGGAGACTCTTGGTATCCCTTTTGCCTTCCCAAGTCTGAGGCTCCCATGACAGCTCAAGTTAACTCAGTCTGTGGGTCCTAGCAGTGCCATCTCTTAAAAGCTGTGTCAGATGGCGATCCCGTCATCTGACCAGGCTTCTGGGCCCAACAGTGCTCAGGACTGGCCTCAGAGATTCAGGGCCTGGGCCTTCCTGTCTCTGTCTCAGCAGCTGGCATAGGTCTGGAGCAGTGTAGGCCTTCCAGGACCATGTGGGTGGATGAAATACCATGCCATAGTCTCAAGCCCACTTGACCTGGTGAATTCAACAATCTGTACTCAGCAAATAAGATCAGTGTCCTGCAAGCAACCCACTTCATGTGAGCCATCAGTTCTGATGGGTGATCTGAACTTTATGGGGAATTGTGGGCAATCCAAGGGTAATCTTGTGATTGCACATGATGTTTATCCCAGGCGCTGGCTTTGGGACCCAGCCTCCCTAAGCTGTGACTCCACCTCATGCAGGTCTTACGTTAAGCATTCAGACCTGAGCCACCTGTCTCTACTTGCTTCACTAGCATCAGAATGACCTGGAAAGTGTGTGAAAAAGGCCAATGCCTGGTCTTCCCTCAGTCCCCCTGAATCTGAACTTCCAGGTGGACTCCCATACCCCCACTTTATCCAGTTCTCAAGGTGATTCTTTCACACACTCAAGTTTGAGGATGGCTGTCTTCAAGGACTTGACCATTCTCTTGCCTCAGTTTGGGTTGGTGTGTCCCTGGTTATTTAATGCTTTGAAGCATTGTCTGCCATTTTTCTTGAATGGTAAGTTCTGTCTCACCTGAATGGCAATTGTGCTAACCGGATCTGCAAAAGCACAGCCACATTGTCCCCCAAATGTTGTTAATGGTCATTGAGCCTGGCTTTCATTTCAGTTGGTAATCTTTACTTTTCTTTCCTTTCTCTCAGGTATCTGTACCACGTTTTGACCAAAAACACCACAGTCACAGAACAGAACCGGAACCTGCTAGTGGAGACCATCCGTTCTATCACCGAGATCCTGATTTGGGGAGATCAGAATGACAGCTCTGTGTTTGAGTAAGGGTTTCTAATGTTTTTAAAATTTTTTTCTTCTTCCTTTGAATATTTTTCTAAATGCATATTATGAGTCATTCCTGATGATGTCAGAATTTGACGCCAATTTGGTCTTGCACAAATATCTATATCTCTGTTTATATAAAATGTCCTGAAACACTGTAAGGTGAAAATGGGGAAGTTATGGAAATGAGTCTCTAGAAAATCTGAAAATATCATGGATAATTTTTCCAGCAGTGTCTGATTATCAACCCCAAGGAAGGAGACAGTTTCTTGGGTAGTTAGACTCTAAGTGAACTGGGGGAGACACTAAGGGCAAACATTTATTGTGTTCACTGATGGGCCAGGCACAGTGCTGAGCTTTTGATGAGATAATCCCCCTACATCTCCCAGTGACTCCAGCGTAAAGGCCCTGTTGTCCCCATTTATGTGCACGGCCACACAGCTGGTAAGTGTTGAAGCAGTGCCTTGTGCCAGAGCCCATAAAGGGGTTTGTCCCTATTCTTGTACTTTCTAGATGAGCAACCTTAGGCCAGCCTCAGTTTCCTCATCTTTAAAGGAAAGAGAGAAAGTTCCCTGTCTAGTGCCTTGTATAGACTAGGCAGTAAGAAATGTTAGCAGTTCATTAAAAAAAAAAAAAAAGGTGTCTCGCTCTTGCCGGTTTGGCTCAGTGGTTAGAGCATCGGCCCACGAGCCAAAGAGTCCTGGGTTCAATTCCAGCCAAGGGCATGTACCTTGGTTGCGGTTTGTCCCTGGCCCCGATTGGGGTTGTGCAGGAGGAAACCAGTCGATGTGTCTCTCTCACATCGATGTCTCTCTCTCACATCGATGTCTCTCTCTCTCTCTCTTTCTCTCTCTCTCTTTCTCTTTCTTCCCCCCTCCCTCCTGATCTATCTGAAGATAAATGGAAAAATATCCTCTTGTGAGGATTAAAAAAAAAAAAAAAGGTGTCTCTATTGGACAGTTAAAAAGCAAAGGCTACAAACCATGAACTACTTCCCCAATAGACCTGTCTCAGTGTCTGAGTGCAGAAGAATTTGGATTATGACAACCACCAGACAGATTTTACTTTTATATAAAATAATCTCAACTATAAGTATTGAGACCATTTTTAAGACCATTTGAAAAAATAAAGGTGTTCCATTTCTAACATGGCTTCTTATTAGATATCCCGATTTTCTGGATAGCTCTGTGTTTTCATCAGTAAGGTTATTAGGATAAAGTTACTTGTGGAAAATGCAAACCTGTGACCTTGACCATGATCCCCAAAGGGCAAAAAGAGTAATAAAGTAAGGTGTCGCTTATGAACAGGATTAGCTTCCTTTAAGGCTTCATGGGGAATTGGTTGGTTGGTACTTGTTTTTGGAAATGAGAGAGACCCTTGGGTTAAAGCTTAGAAACTGTGTCCTCCTTTACTAGAATGGACTTCCTTAGTCTATCAGCTAGAAAAACTCCCAAGCTCTTAGAGGCCCAGTGATTTTTCAATGGCTGCCTAACAGAGTCCCCAAGAGAAGTTGTTTTTAATACTTTTTTTTTTAAATTTTGGAGTAGTTTTAGATTTACAGAAAAGTTATGAAGGTAGTACAGAAAGTTCCCATATGCCATTCCCCCCGTATCCCCCATTGTTAACATCTTAGATTACCAGGGTGCATTTGTCAAATCTGAGTAGCTGACATTGGTACCTAACTATTAAGTGAACTCCAGACTGGATTTGGATTTTGCCAGATTTTCCATTAATATCCTCTTTTTGCTCTAGGATCCCAATCCAGGCTCCCACAGTGCATTTAGTAATCACATTTTCCCACTCTTCTCTGGTCTGTGACAGTTTCTTAGTCTTCCCTTGTTTTTCATGACCTTTTCAGTTTTGAGGAGTACCTATCCCGCATGGGAGTTAAGCTCTACCTTCTGGAAGCTGGTAGTATCTACATATACTATTTGAAATTCTTCTGCATGGAAGATGTTTCTTCCCATTTATGTATGTATTCAATTATTTGTTTATATCAATATGAACTCATGGATATTTATTTTATACTTTGGATTATAATCCAATACTCTGTTGTTATTTTGTTGCTGAATTGGTTCCAGCTTTGGGCATTGGAAGTTCTTTCAGGTTAGTTCCTGTGTCCTCTGACACCCCTCCATCCTTTTGTTTTTGAGCACTTCCTTACTTTCTGGTACTATAAGATGCTCCAGGTTCATCTTCTATGTTTTCCTGCCCTAGCCCTAGAATTAGTCATTTTTCCAAGGAGCTTCCTCCCTACTCCTCCAGGGTGTTTTCAAAAATCTAGGCTCTTGGACTTCATGCTAGACCTAGGGTATAGATCTCGGGGCAAAATCTAGATAACAGGCATTTCAACAAGTTCCCAAATTGGTCATCATTGTACTGCAGTGAACTTGTTGAGTGATCCTTGGTAGACAAGATAAACAAAATAGGTCAAATGATAGGAATATTCTGGGGGTCAGTGTGAATGGCTCCCAGAATCAGAGTTGGAAAAGATTTTAGGGGTCTTTCTTTAGATAATTTACTCATTCATTTACCCTGGCATGGATTCAAACAGAAGTTATACAGCCCATAATCCCGCTACCGTGGAGCTGATAATCGAGGGGAAAGAGTCACCAAAACGAAGTCAACCAGCAGACACGTTACTGCAGTGACTTGTTTGGAGCTCTTAGCTTGAATTCAGAGAATACATACCTAGAAACATCACTTTCTTTCTTTCAAAAAAGACATTAGGGGTTCTCTCCTTTTCAAGACTAAAAGAAAAGAGCCAGTATGTGCTGTTTAATGGCAGTGCCCCAGGCTGCATGCAGACATATGTCCTGTCCAGAGCAAGAAAGGCAAACACAGACTTGAGGAGTGGCTAGGGTCCTACCACCATGTTTAGCATCTTCTATTTCCTTCCCATTCTTTTCCCCCAGGAATGGAAAGTATAATCTTGACAATTTGGAAACCAAAACCTTAATAATCCCATTGTTGTTTAATTCTCAAAGACATGGAAAGCAAAGGAAAGAGGCTTAGTAAGGAAAACGAAGGATATAAAATTTTGATGAAAAATGTTGCTTACCGCCCTGCTGGTGTGGCTCAGTGGTTGAGTGTTGATCCATGCACCAAGAGGTCACTGGTTTGATTCCTGGTCAAGGCACATGCCCAGTTGCAGGCTCGATCCCCAGTATGGGACGTGCAGGAGGCAGATGATGGATGTTGATGCTTCTTTCTCTCATCAATGTTTCTATCTCTCTCTCCCCCTCTCCCTTCCTCTCTCTCTAAAAAATCAATGAAAACATTAAAAAAAAAAAGAAAAAGAAAAATGCTGCTTACCAAATTCATAAGCACAGATTACTGTGCAATCATTTAGTAGGTAAAGATGTTTCCCCTTCTGTCAGAAATCTAGTAGTTCACTGCTTCCAGAATCAGCACTGTTCTCGAATTTTGGGAAGAGAGCTTTGAAGGTGGTATTTGCCTGTCCAGCATCGTGGAAGCTGGATAACAGGAAGCTGAGGCTGTGCAGGTAGCGTGGTCTGGCTGCTCTGCAAATGCCTTTGGGGGTGAGGGGTGTGCACATGTGTGCTTTGCATGGACCCAGAGGATGATTTGGATTTCCATCTGTGGAAACAAACCACTGACGCTTTCCCATTCTCTCCCCAGCTTCTTCCTGGAGAAGAACATGTTTGTTTTCTTCTTGAACATCCTGCGGCAGAAATCAGGCCGCTATGTGTGCGTTCAGCTGTTGCAGACCTTGAACATCCTCTTTGAGAATATCAGTCACGAGACCTCACTTTGTAAGGACAATCCTTGACACCTGCCTCTGCACTGCTGAGCATCAGCAGCGTATAGTTTAACGTGGCTTTGTGTTGTTTTTCAAATGTCTGTACTTATTGTGTATCTTAGTGTGCTTGGGCTGCCATGACAAAGCACCCCAGACTGAGTGACTTAGACAACAGAAATTTATTTTCTGGAGGCTGGAAATCCAAGATGTGCCTTCAGGGTTTGTTTCTGGTAAGGCCTCTCTTCCTGGTTTGCAGATGGCTGCCTTCTCATTGTGTACCATGTGGTCTTTCCTCTGTGCACACACACAGAGAGTTCTGATATGTCATCCTTTTCTCATAAGAATACCAGTGTATCCTAGCCTATGACCTCATTTAGCCTTAATCACCTCCTTAAGGCTCTATCTTCAAATATAGTCACATTGGGGGTTAGGGCTTCAACATGGGGATTTTGGGGCCCACAGTTCAGTCCGTAACATCATGTTTATCTCTGTGTGGTGGTGCTGTGAAGAGCTAAGGGAGGGTTCTCTATTACTAAGTGACTCTAGGGTATTTGCATTTCTTGTTTATAATTTACTACTAAAGAGTTGGGAGTCGATCTGCCAATAGAACAAGCATTGGAAGCAGCAGGAGAGGAAGAACTCAGTCACAGAGCTTGCAGGGCGTGGGCTTTGGCACCTGCCTGACTGGCACATGTGTGACTCAGAGTTTATTCACTGCCCTCACTAAGCCCCTGGTTCTTCATCTGAAACAACCTTCCCTGAGATACAGGTGCTGTCACTGCCCTTATTTAACACTCAGAGATTTTGAGTCATTGACCCAAGGTGACAGCTCTAACAAGGCCAAAATTGAGAAGGGGTGTAGCTCAGGTGAGTTAGTTCACTGGTCATTAAATGAGGGTGATTGTGCCCCCAGCAGACATTTGTCAATGTCCAGAGACATTCTTGGTTGTAAAAATGGTGGTGGTTGGGGAGAGAGGGGCCAGAGTTGCTACTAGTATCTTGTGGGTGGAGACCAGGGATGCTGCTTAACATTCTATAATGCACAGGACAGCCCCCACAACAAAGAATTCTATAGCCCAAAATGTCAACAGTTCTGAGGATGAGAAACCCTGATTTAGCTCCTAATCTTCCATGCTTGACCACTAGCTTTATTATTCCAAGATGACCACACCAAGCCCTAGGCTCTACTTATAGAAAGTAGGAAAGAGAAGACAAGTAACTGAATGTCTATGTCAGAGGCAGGCTTTAGGTACCCAAGACAGGTTTGTTATGGAAGATGAGAATTGGATACTTGTACTACCAGGCATTCCTGGTGCCTCTTCCATCTTTTTTTTTTTAATATGTTTTTTTTAATTGATTTTTTAGAGAGAGAGATAGAAACATCAATGATAGAGATACATCAATCAGCTGCCTCCTGCATGCCCCCCATTGGAGACCGAGCCCACAACTTGGGCATGTGTCCTGACTGGGAATCAAACTAGAACCTCTCAGTCCATGGGAGGACGCTCAGTCCACTGAGCCACATTGGCCTGGCCCAAGGTCGGTTTGAAAATAGTTTCTAGTGGGTGGAAGGAGGTAGAGATGGTGTCATTGGCATTCCTTTGGGGAAGGACAAAGAGGTAGGAAAGAGCCGTTGAATGGTGACTCTCAGAAATGACCACTAGATGGTGCTGCTGCTCCAGGAGACTCCTTACACTGACTGATGAATGTGAGTTGACTCACCCTCCCTAAGTGGTTTCCCTTGTTATTAGTTTTTGTTACACTGGACATGAATTATGTATGGTTTTGAAAACTCTGAGAGGGGAAGACCCAGCTCTGTGGTGCAGGCCCTGGACTTAGACCCAACTAGGCCCCGGGCCAGTTCTGCCACATATTCCCCGTATGTACTCCCAGGACTGAACTCTCCGAGCTGCAGTGGAGATAATCCTAGCACCTGGGGAACGAAGTGGTTTGAGGATTAAGTGTGACAGCGTGGTTGCAGAGCATAGTACAGGGTCTGGCTGATAGATGGAAGTGTCTATAAAAGAGTTAGTTTTATTATTAAATCTAGCATTCCCCCAAATGTCTGTTCTGTGGTAACCCTTTCTAAACTAAGCCCAGGCTACTGCATTAAAGATGGGAGTTGGGACAATTAAAATTCTGAGGTTTCTGGATCAGATGGCTTTTCATGCATTGTCTAAAAAGGGTGCTCTGCTGTAAGAAACCCAGGCAGATGCCACTAGCTTTATGGGACATTTTCACCAGAGTACTTTTATAAGCCCTACCAAAGTTGAGAAGTCACTTCGTTTGTATAGAACTTGGATTGATGGGAGTAAGAGTAACAGGATTAGATAACTTTGGCTTTTATTTTTATTTTCTAATTATGGAAAGAAAATGTACTCATTATAAAGCAACACTCCTCCCTCCCCCCCAAATAAAACATTACAAAAGTATGGAAAGCCAAAGTTTTGTAGAATCTCACCCTAACAGTTCAGTGTACACATACCATTTTGTTGTTTGTTTTATTTTCCCCCAACCTACCACTGTATCTTAGACCTCATGATTGTCCATTCATGCATCCTTACCTAGTTTGGTTCAAGAGCTGCATTTTGCCGGGCCATAACTTATTTAACTTGACCGTGGGCATTTAGGTGGTTTCCAGATTTTCACTATTACAAGCAGCCATATCACAAGTGCACCTGTTGCCTGTTGAGTTTGGTGACCTAAGTGACAGAAGGCCTGAGAGACTGAGATTACTTATAGACTCCTGAGTTTATTATAAAAGAATACCACAGAAAGTTGGCCACACAGTGAGGGGGTAGGAGAAAAATCCCAGCCGAATAATAGAGGCACCTCCACTGTCCCGTGGTGGCCCCCACCACCCACAGAGTCATCTTGTGGAAGCCCTGGAAAAGTCCCCGCTGGGCAGTGATTGGAGCATGTGGCTTTTCCAGCTCAAGAATGCAGCCCAGAGGCTCATGGTTGCACGTCTGAAGCTGCCAGCATTGGCATCTTTGCCTCTGGTGGCCCGGAAGCCACTAACCAGTCACAACGAAGCTCAACATGACATCTCAACAGTCCCTTCTCCTGCTCATTTGTCCCCATCCATAGCCAAAACGACAGAATGAAAAAGAAGTGCTCTAGGCATCAGTATCACCTGGGCTGCTTGTTACAAGTTAAGATTCTAGGTGGGTAGATAGTAAACTGTTCAAAGTATGGAGAGCTGTATAGCAAAGGAATAAAAGGAATGAACTTCTACCACTATGTGCAGCAACATGGATAATTCTCAGATGTGATGAGTAAAGAGGCCAGACAAGGAGCATGCATAGTGTGATTCCATGCATATGAAGTTCAAGAACAGGCAAAACCAGTTTATGAAGTCAGACTAGGGGTTGTCTTTGGAGAGGGGGTAATGACTGGACAACGGCATGAGAAGCCTTCTGGGCAGCTTGAAATGTGCTATGTCTGATTTGGGTGGTGCTTACGGTGTCTATATTTGTAAAGATTCATCAAGCTGGACACCTAAGATTTATGAGGTATATATATATCAGTACACAGGTACATGTATACTTACCATTCATCTTTATGTACATTTCCTCGTATATCTAGCTGTACACAAGATTTGTGGAATATGTAACCTCATTTTTTTTTTTTTTTTTTTTTTATCCTCACCCAAGGACATTTTTGCATTTATTTTCAGATAGAGCGGGAGGGAGAGAGGGAGGAAGAGAGAGAGAGAGAGAGAAACATCGATGTGTCTTAAGAGAGACACATGGAGTGGCTGCCACCCACATGACCCCAACTGAGGCCGGGGACAAACTGCAATGAAGGTACGTGCCCTTAGCAGGAACCGAACCTGGGACTCTCTGGTCCGCGGGCTGATGCTCTAACCACTGAGCCAAACCGGCCAGGGCATAACCTCATTTTTAAACACAGTAAGATTCTTAGGCCCCCACCCCAGACCCACTGCCTCCTCCCTTGGAGCAGGTTCCAATATGGTATCTGCCTCAGTAATTGTTCTGATCAGGAAATTTTGAAAACCATTCTAAGACTACAGAATTCATGGCCTGTCTGCAAAGCCAGAATATCCAATGTGCTTTGAATGCAGTGACTTTTCTGGAGAGCTGTGGCCCATGCCATAGCCTCTCATGGCCCTGGGCTCCCAGATGGCTCTTTGTGTTGTGTTTGGTGATTCTAAATTCTTTTCAGTAATACTTTGGCCTAAGTTAGGTACCTCCTTGGTGCCAAATAACTTAATGGCTTATTTTTGATTCACCCAAAAGCAGCTGTGTTCAGTCCTGGGAATATGGTGGTGGAGATTATGAATCTCCAAATGAAAGTAATAAGAGTAATGGCAGCTAACATTATTGAGTGCTCACTTTGTGGCCCTCACTGTCTTTTCATGTATTATCTTTAATTCTCACAACAGCCCCATGAGGAAGGTAGTTATTTTAGTTTTCAGACAAGGAGACTGGGGGAATAGGGAGGGTAAGTGGTTTGCCCAAGGTCACCCAGCTAGGATGTGGCAGAGGCAGTGTGGATCCAAGTCCACATTCACACCCAGTGTCTTTCACACACCAGATGGCAGGAAGCCCTGTGGTTTCTTAACACACACTCCCCGGCCCACCCCGAGACATCTGACGGGGGGTCGGGACTGGGGCCCAGGATTCATCATGTCTGATTGGCTCTAAGTGATGCTGTGCTGCAGCTCTGAGAACCAGATTTTGAACCACTCCTCTCTACTGTATTGTGTGTCTGCCTGTAGGTGCAGGTGTTGATTGTGTTCTGCCTCCAGCCACTTGTGGGGAGGCAGGTGGGGTAATGCAGAGCTCACAGACTGGCAGCCCAGAGGACAGACAGCAGAGCCTGCTTTGAAGGGTGGCTGGTGAGGACTTAGAGGAGAACATGTCCAGCAAGAACCTAATGCCAAGGTCACAAACTAGAGGCCCATGGGCCACAGCTGGTCTACAGACCTGTTTTTGCAGGCCAGCACTGCTTTGAAAATTAGCTGATCTAGTGGCCAACGTTACAAAATCAGGAGATGCAATATTAACATCTGTGTTATCCAGCTTCCCTTGCATAATTGGAAGCTCTCACCATGATAAACCTACATTTCTGCAGGGGCCGGGGGCTGGGAGCTTGGAGGGGGTAGCCATTCTTCAGTTGGCCCCTGTGCCTCCAGGCCCTCATCATTGTTGGCCCCCATTAGTGATGATATGAACACAGACTTTGACATGGGACCTTGGTTCAGATTCCCATCTCTGCAACTTTCTGTCTCTTGTTTCCTGGGGCAAATTAATCGACCACTCTGAGCTTTTTTTACTCATCTGCAAAATGGGAAGAATGAGACCTACTCTGCAGTATCGCTGTGACAATTATAGTGTAAAGCACTCAGCCTGGTGCCAAGCATGTCGTGTAGGTTCAGCATAAAGTGACTTTTATGAAATCATGTTGCTATATAGGGAGAAAAAAATACCATGTGTGTGAGACCCTTTGTGGCATTCAGGGATGGTTGGGTAACTTTCTTTAGCAAAATGGGGCAGCTTTTTATAAAATACAGTGCTTTTTACCCTCATCCATGGGTCATTTGTGAAATGCCCACACACCAACTCATCTGTCCCACCCCCAGCTCTGTGTTGAATTGTGCCTGCGATGAAGAAAATGTTCCACTGTTCTTTTCTGCTTGGTGTGGGAGAAAGGGGTAACCTGGGCCTTTCTGTGGCATTGCTTTTAAACTTTTAGTGACTATGCACAGTGGCTGATTTCTTTGCTGGTTAAAGGTTAAGCTGTTCCCTGTTTGCTTGTTTAACCCCACCCACCAGAAGCTTGACTGGTTTGGGTATTTTCACATGGTCATCTGTTTGTTACCTGACTTCTCTGCTTGTCCTTTCCTCCAGCACGAACTAACCTGTTTTTTTTTTGTTTGTTTGTTTGTTTTGTTTTTCTCCCTCTAGATTACTTGCTCTCTAATAACTATGTAAATTCTATCATTGTCCATAAGTTTGACTTTTCCGATGAAGAGATTATGGCATATTATATATCATTCCTGAAAACACTTTCGTTAAAACTCAACAACCACACTGTTCATTTTTTTTACAATGAGGTAAGTGACTGCCAGAGGGGTGCGTTGGATGCAAAGCCAGCTGGTCAGAGCAGCACCTTCTGTCTGGGTGGCCTTCTGTCTGTTTACAAAGCACTTATGTGCTTACTCTTTCCTGATTTTCATAGCAACACTGCTTGGCCTTGGCATGCTTAAATTTTGTTTTTTTAATTTAATAAGTTACCTCTCCATCTTTTATGTTAAATTCAGTTGGTGAAGCTGACAGCAGTATACTTGGCAGGGAGAAGTGCTTGGAAGTTGACTTGGGGGTCGTGTTACCCTGTGGGAAAAACAGGAACTCCAGTCATACCCAGTTTTGCCACTTCCCTGCTGTGTGACCTTAGAAAAATCCTAGTGCTCTGAGCCTCAGTTTCTTCCTCTGAGAAATGGGGATGATATATATACCCTGTAGGGTTTTTTTCAGGGATTGAATTAAGTGATATGATTTCCTCAAAGCACCCAGTATGTACCTGGCTCCCTAAAATCATAGCTGTTGCTATTCCTTACAAGCTAACATCCCTGGTAATCCTTGGGAGAATTATTAACCATTTAAATAAATAAATTGCTGCTGTTCTCACAATTAAACGTAGCTTGAACAATAAGTGCAATTTATCTCCTACCGAAAGGTACGGATGCCAGCTGTCCTGCGGCTGGTTCATCCTGTGGCTCAACGAATTCATCAAGGACCCAGGCTTTTCCATCTTCCTGCTCTGCTGACCATACAGTTGGCATCTTTCCTCAGGTTCAACCCCTCATGGTCTCCGAACGGCTGCCGCAGCTCCAAACCTCACATGCTCACATGCCACTGCCGAAAAGCCTGATGAGATCACTTCCCTTTCTGGTCTCTTTAACTTCCAAAAAACTTCTTTCCCAGAAGCCTCCCAACAGACTTCTTCTCATGTCTCACTGGTCAGAACCGTGTCACATTTATCACAGTGTGTCTAGAACGTGAGAGTGGCCTAGCAGGGCATTGCTGGCTTGGTATCTTGTGACTGCGCTGCATCACCTGAAGGCTGGGTTAGGGTTGGAGGATCTGCTTCTAAGGTGGCTCGCGCATATGGCTGGCCAGCTGCTGCTGGCTGCTGTCAGGAGGATTCAGTTACATAGGCTTCTCCAGGGACTGCCTGAAGGCCCTCATGGCATGGTGGCTGGCTTCCCCCAGAACAGATGATCCAAGAGACCAAAGCAAGCTGTAATACCTTTTATGACCCAGCCTCAGAAGCCACATGCCACCACTTTTGCCGTATTCTTTAGGCCGCAAAGGGCCAGCCTTGATTCAGTGTAGGAGAGGAGGACACAAGTGTGTGAATAATACAGGAGGTCAGAATCATTGGGCCATCTTGGAGGCCAGCTATCACGCAGCCACCTGCTGTTTGCATGATAAGTGTCTTCTGATTGGTGGTTACATATGCTACACAGCCTGTATTTGAAGTCAGACCATAGTCCCAAACATATCCTCTGAGTTTGAGCAGAATCCATCTAGCTGTTCGCATATGATGCGGCAACAGTGGCCTGAACCTTGATTTTCTTTGTCTAGATTTGTAGTGGGGAAGAGTTGGCCTCAAAGGGAAGAAATACTAGCTGCCGATCACAAAAACTGTATGGCAATTGGAAAAATCAGTATTGTGTGGCCCAGTACCTGGCACATAGTAGGTGCTCAATAAACGTGTTCAGAGACCAGATAGATGACATTAGCATTCTCTAAAGGGCTCTCCCAGGTACAAGAAAACCCACCTGCAAAGTTCAGATTAGAGAGAGGAACAGACTCTCCCTCCACTCTGGTGCAGCTGGGCTTCTGTGCACCCAGCTAGGAGGGCAGGATATTGGGATTCTGGGGCCAGTGTGATGCTTCTGGAAGAAGATCCTGCTGGTCACCAGAGGAGTGGTAGGAACCTCATTTTGGAGATGGGCCTGGTTTCCTCTTTTATGTGGGCCAGTACAATAGCTACCACCTGTTAAGTGTACACTTGATTTCTAGTGCTCAGAGTCCTGTTTTTCTTATTAGACAGTTGTCACCATTCTGGAGGTGGCTTCTGCCCCACTCCCTCACTGCCTGTGAGTGTTCTCCAGCTGGCTCCAGAGCCAGGGGGAAAAACTGGCCAAAAGAGGGTAGCCAAGTACGCCACCTTTCTGTTCTAGGCCCAGATCCTGTTGTGCTTTTTTATTAAGGTTCCAACAGTGGAGTTCTGTGGTTCTGAACTCTTTGGGCCTGTTCTGATGATCCCTTTTTAATGTCAGAAGATTCCTAAGATCCTCCACCATGATAATGTTTACACTTTTAGTATTTCCAAATAGAGGAATATATAATAGCCAAGAGAGATTCTGAATGTAGTAAGACTTGATACTTGCTTTTATTTTTTTTAATTTTTATTTTTAGCCGTATCCATTAATAACTAGCATTACAACTGAGTGCTTATTAGCTATCAGGTCTGGGGTTAGCATTGTGTTGGAAATAACATCTTTAATCCCAGCAGTTATGAAGTAGGAATTATTATCCCCATTTTGTAGGTGAAGAAACAGAGGCTTAGAAATATTACATCACACAGCTAAGAAGTGGTAGAACAGATCATGAGCCCAGGTCTGGACCTTTTTCTATTTCTTCCGTGGTCTCCCCTCCCCATCCCTTCCCATATTCCCCATTGGGAGTGAATCACTAACTTAACATCCATGTTGGTAACATATTTTTTTGTGTGTGTGTCTTTTACTGAAGTCTTTGATAGGATTCAGAAAGCTGGGGTGGGGAGCAGGCCTGTCTTGTGAGTTTGTAATTCCTTTTTGGTACTTCTTTTGTTTTAGCACACTAATGACTTTGCCCTGTACACAGAAGCCATCAAATTTTTTAATCACCCTGAAAGCATGGTTAGAATTGCTGTAAGAACCATCACTTTGAACGTCTACAAAGGTAAGTTTTCCTTATGATTTCTACCTTGGCACCTAGTGCTCGCTCTCAGGAGCTCATTTATTATAGCTGTGGTTGCTCGTCTCACAAAAGGTTTGTAGTCATTGAACATTTAGCTGGTCCCTTACAGACATTTTTATACCACTCTTTTCCCTGCATACTCAGTTCTGCAGTTAAAGTCTCAGTGCTAACACAAAAGTAGTAGTGTCCTAAGAGAGGCACATGTGGGACTTGGAGCAGCCATGTGATAATTAGATAAAACAAAGTTGTCTTTTATTTTGATTTTTTTGTTAATCCTCACCTGAAGATATATTTTTTTCCCATTGGTTTTTAGAGGTAGTGGAAGGGAGGGAGCGGGGGAGAGAGAAAGAAACATTGATATGAAAGAGACACATCAATTGGTTGATTCCTGCATGACCCCGACTGGGGCCAGGATCTAGCCTGCAACCCAGGTACATGCCCTGACCAGAATTGAACCTGTGACCCTTCAGTCCGAGGGCCAACTAACCGCTGAGCCAAACCGACCAGGGCACAAAGTTGTCTTTTTTTTTTTTTCCCCCAGAATTCTTGTGCCCTGACTGGGGATCGAACCCACAACCTTTGCGAATTCAGACAAAGCTGTCTTTTATTTTTTTTATTATTATTATTATTTTTTAATCCTCACACAAGGATATTTTTCCATGCATCTCAGCTAGAGTGGGGCGGGGCGGAGGAGAGAGAAACATCAATGTGAGAGGGACACATCGACTAGTTGCCTCCTGCATGAACCCAACCAGGGCCGGGGACGAACTGCAACTGAGGTACGTGCCCTTGACCGGAATCAAACCTGTGACTCTTTGGTGTGTGGGCTGATGCTCTAACCTCTGAGCCAAACCAGCCAGGGCCAAAGAGGTCTTTTAAATGTTAGATTTAAATTTTTGTGTTTTGGCCTATAAAATATACTTCCAGCGAGTGTATTATCTTTAAATAATGTATAAAAGCATTTCACATCATGAACAGCAGAGGGCAATATTGTATTCTCAGCCTGCTGCAAAGCCCAACAAATTCCTCTTTTCTTTCAAGATGTACCTAATGCCCAAATCACTGCCTCTAGGAGAAAGCCTTTCCCAGCTCCCTGCCCACACCAGCACAGAGGCTGACTGCACACAAGTGTCCCAACCTGGCATTGCCCTTCAAGGCAGTGCCTTCTCTGTCTAGAGCCGGGATTACTTTCCCTGTAATCACCACACTGGAGCTGGGACTATTTTCTCAGGGACGAAAGGGCTTTGACCTTCACAAATTTGGATGTTATTACTTGAGATGACCCCTAATTGGGAGGGTGCAGGAGCTCCTCATAGACTCACTCCAGCTTAGCTCTGAGATTGTGTTAAATTGAAGAACCTTTTTAAGAGCTCAGTGGGACTTATCCAGAGGTCGCAATCTGAGGGCCTGAGAGCTGAATCCAGCCCTCAGACAGGTTTTAATTGGCTTAGATATGTTTTGAAAAAATAATATAGTTGCCAGTATTTAAAAATTAGAAGATCTTAGGTAATGGTCTGGATTTTTTACTTGAAAATGAAGATTTGGCTATTCCGGACCCACAACCCTGCAGGGCAGTGGTGAGCTGGTGCTAGTGCACTTGTCCCCTGTGGAGTCATGCTCCCCAGTTCACAGGCCAGGCTTGCTGGCTTCACTCACTGAGTCATTGGCCAGCCCGGCAGGCTTCTGAGTTTGCGACCTGGTCTAGGCTGCAGTTCTGCTGCCTCCTCTTAACTGTTTTCTCTTGTTCTCTTCTAACCTATGTCTTTCGGTTTAGATGCCTCCTGCCCTAGCTCTGTCCCTCTGAGCAGCTGTCTCACCATCCCAGTTCCTAACCCTGTTAACCATTGTCTGTTTTTGCCTTTCCTTCAATGACGAGTCCCGTGTTCCTTATTCCAGTGTCATGTAAGTTATTAACCTCTGATTTTTCTCTTTCTTAACTTATCATTACATGTAAACACAGGAAACTTGTTTGAGAATGGTGTAGCTTTCATTGTAGTCTAGCTAAACGCACCACTGATAAGTAGACTTTCTAATGTACAATTAATGTTTAACCCAATTAATTAATTTTATTAATCATAAAAAAGAGTATAAGAACTGGCTTGATAAGTATAGTTCTGTGACTAAGATAACCATTTTCAAGTATTTTCAGGAAAGACATAAAAGATTCAGATTATAGTAGCTGGTTTTTTCATTATTATTTTTTTTAATCTGCCCCAAGTTATTTTTGGTAGCTTGACTCTTTTTTTCTCTTCTTTTGTGAATTTCCTCAGTGGATAACCAGGCCATGCTACACTATATCAGAGATAAAACTGCTGTCCCTTACTTCTCCAATTTGGTCTGGTTCATCGGGAGCCACGTGATCGAACTTGATAACTGTGTGCAGACTGATGAGGAGTAAGTGACCTCGGGGGTGCTTGTTAGGTAGACAGAGTGGTTAGGGGAGAATTTTCTTTTCATTGAGAAAAAGTAAATATTAGCTCCAAACTTATTCACCCATGTGTAGGCAGAATATGGATTTCCATATTCTAAACGATTCCACCCACCTGTCTACTTTTTATAATAATGGAAAATTGGAAACGACTCAGATACTTCCCAGAGAGGATTAGGGTTAGTAAATTCAGTACACCTATAGATGGGGTGACAGGCAGCTGGTGAAAAGATTAAAATGATCTGTCAGCTGGTGAAGGATAAACAAAATGTGGTATTTGCGTACTATGGAATAGTATTCGGCAATGAAAAGGAATGAAGGATTCAAACATGCTATACCATGGATGAACCTGGAAAGCATTATGCTCAGTGAAAGGAGCCAGACACAAAGGACCACATATTGTATGATTACATTTATATGAAATATCCAGAATAGGCAAATCCATAGAAACAGAGAGTAGATTAGTGGTTTGGTAGGACTCTCCAGGGAGGCTTGGGGAGGAAATGGGGAGTACCTGGCTATGAGTATAGGTCTTTTTTGAGGGGAGGGAGTAAAAATGTTCTAAATTGATTGTGATGATGGTTGGATAACTCTACAAATATACTAAGCCCCATTACATTTTGTAATTTAAATGGGTAAATTTTATGGTATGTGAATTATATTTCAGTGTATCTGTTTTTTGTTTTCTTTTCTTTTTTTTTTTTTTAAAGATTAAGATGGGAATTTGGGCCCTAGAGTGATGAATAGAAGTTCCAGAGAAGGATTTCTCAGCCTCGGCACTATTGGTCTTTTGAATTAGCTAATTCTCTGTGGTGGGGCTGTCCTGTGCATTGTAGGGTATTTAGCAGCCTTGGTGGCCTCAACCCACTAGATGCCAGTAGCACCCTTTTTCCAGTTGTGACAACCAAACATGTCTCCAAACATTGCCAGATATCTCCTTTAAAATTGTCATCAGTTGAGAACCACTGTCCCAGAGTGACAGCTTTTCACAGACTGGTGAGAGGCACACCTAGAAGAGTCAGGACAATCAAGAGACTCCAGAAGGAGGTCTCCTAGGAGGAGGGGCTAGAGAGAGAGAATGTTAGGTCTCGTATTGAGAAAGAAGCAAGGATAGGTGGATGGCAAATCTGATGGAGTGCCCTGGCCAGTTTGGCTCAGCGGTTAGAGCGTGGGCCTGCGGTCCAGAGAGACCCGGGTTTGGTTCCCGCTAAGGGCATGTACTTTGGTTGCAGTTTGTCCCCGGCCCTGGTTGGTCATGTGGGTGGCAGCCACTCAATGTGTCCCTTTCACGTCGATGTTTCTCTCTCTCTTCCTCTCTCTCCCTCCCACTCTATCTGAACAAAAAATGAAAAAATGTCCTCGGGTGAGGATAAAAAAAAAACAAAAAAAAAAACAAATCTGATGGAGCATTTGGGAACCTAAGGACCCATATGAACAGTCGTAGATGTGAAACATAAAGGAAGCACTTAACTCCAGAAAGAAGAAAAGGTTATACAAGCAAGGAAATGAACCCCTAGTCCTTTGTTTGTCTCTTCAGTAAACAGTTATGATAATGTCAACACCAGTTGCCAATGACTATTGAGGGGAAGGAGCGGAGGGAACACAAAGGGTTCTGTCATAACGTAGTGCATAATGGCTGTCACGAAATAGACATCTTCACAGATTTTATAGAAATATGGGAGGAACTAGCCACAGAAACAACTACAAGAGTTAAAAACCACCTCTGGAGAGTGGTCAGGGATTTGGGAGACTGGGCCAGGAGCTGCTATTCTTTATTATCAGCTTATCAGTACTATTTGATTTTTAAGCCCATCTGCATATATTACTTTGATAAGAGTTTTTAAAAGTAAAGGTTTAAAAAGTAAAGTGCATTACATATTCTGCTAAAGAAAAAATTCTAAATATCTTAAGTGGGATAAAAGCTTGTGAAACATTGTGTATAAATGTTCTAGGTCTCAGGGTTCTTAGGTACTCATTATACTGTTTGGCTTTATAACATGTATTTGTCATAAATATTTATTAAATACTTTATTAAAGTATAATGAGGAATAAGTATCCAAAATTATGTAAAAGTAAAATTGATCCCAATTTTACTTATTATTATTATTATTATTTTTTTAATCCTCACCCGAGGACATTTTTTCATTTTTTGTTCAGATAGAGTGGGAGGGAAAGAGAGGAAGAGAGAGAGAGAAACATCGACGTGAAAGGGACACATCGAGTGGCTGCCACCCGCACGACCAACCAGGGCCGGGGACAAACTGCAACCGAGGCACATGCCCTTAGCGGGAACCGAACCCTGGTCTCTCTGGACTGCAGGCCGACGCTGTAACCGCTGAGCCAAACCGGCCAGGGCTGATTTTACTTATTTTTTAAAAAATAGGAATGGTTAGATGGATAGATATATAACACCTGCATCTTAGGTGTGACTATAGGGAGACAACAGAATGTGGAAAAACAGAATGTAGGGACACAAGTCCCAAAATATCATCTGTTAGTAGTGGGGCTATAGGAGACTTTGATTTTTTTTTTTTTTTTTTGCTTTTATTTTCTTCTTTAATTTTCTGTCTTCTAAAATGGCCATCTATTATTTGAGTAATACCCATCATACAAACAAAATGTCTTACCCTGTCCAGATTGCTCTTTGCAACAGATGCCGCTTGGGAGGTGGGGAAAGTGTGCCCACCAGCTATCTTAGGGGCTCTGTCATCCTTTTCGGGGTTGAGACAGACTTACCAGTGGGGCCCAACCAGCATGCCTGTTGCTTCACTGCAAGAAGACAGAGACCTCCTGGGGCCTGGGTTGGGATGTCATGTCTTTGCACTCTGCCCCACATATGGTCAGGGCCAGTGGGTCCCACACAGCTGCTGAGGCCTGCTTTTCTCTTCAGAACTCCTCTGGAGCATTTTAATTAGCACGGATTTATTGCTCCATTAATACTGCTTATCTTGGGAGCCAGGGGATCTTGCCACATTGGCTAGTGGCTACTCTTGTGAAATGGCTTGCTAAGAGCTTAGCTGATTTTTGCTTTGTTTTGTGGTTGTGGTGGGGGGGAGTTATACTGAGACCCCAGATGGTGGGGGACCCCAGAAGTCCCCTAAAATTGATCAATTAGAGTAGACCTGCTCCTTTTCCCTTTGTGTATCCCACTAGTAGGGCCAGAATAAGTGTCTGTTGAAATTAATTCAGATATTTGTCGTGTGAACAAATACACCCCAGTGACCTAAGTCTCAGGCCATTAATTCTAGGCCCAAGGGCTCTGAGCTTCAGATTTCAGACAGGTCATTTTTATTGGCAGGCACCGGAATCGGGGGAAACTGAGTGACTTGGTGGCTGAGCACCTGGACCACCTGCACTATCTTAATGACATCCTGATCATAAACTGTGAGTTCCTCAATGATGTACTCACAGACCACCTGCTCAACAGACTCTTCCTGCCCCTCTACGTGTACTCATTGGAGAACCAGGACAAGGTGGGTCTGGGGGCCTAACCCCATTGCTCCTGTGGGCTGAAGGTTGTCTTCAGAAGGGGGAAAGAACAGTCACCTTGAATAGGGCTGAGCTTTGCAAGGGGCCAAGGCTTTGAACCTGCAAGAGATTCCTTTTAAAGCACACTGGTTTTCTTTTTCCTTTCATCTTATTTCCTGAGAGTAGGGGTGGGGGTGGGGCGGGGGGGAGAGAAGAGGGTAGTCTGTAAAACTGGAAAAGTGAATGAGAAAAGAATACTGACATCAGAATGAAACAGGAAACCTCTACAAATTTAGGTTTTTGGCTTCTGTGCATCCTTCTCTTGAGGTGTTCTCATCCTTGGTAACTTTTTCTGGTAGTTGCCAGGGCTAATTGATTTGGAGAAGATCCAGCCAGCCACAAAACTTGCACAGAATGGACAGGAAGGGATGGAGTGCACTTAAGAAAAGCTCCCAGAGCAATAACTGTCCCCAGTTAGGCTCAGACTCCCTCGTGGGGAGAGTGTCTGTTAAAAGTGCACATCCTCAGGTGTCCTCCCCCCTCTCAGGGATGCTGGTCCAGTGGGTGTGGGGTGAAATCTCTGTATTTAACCCCCCCCCCCCAGGGGATCCTGAGCTGGTAATTTTCTGCTTCCCCCCTGAGAAATGCTGCTTTAGGGAGTGGAGGCCTTCTGCCCAGTCCCTCCCAGAGTTAAGGGGCAGTGGCCTCAGCAGGAGGTGTGATGGAGCCAGCTGGTTATCTTGCAGGGGCTTCAGTCTCTGCAGATGTGTCTCACGTAGGTGTAACTTTCTTTTTGGAGATGAAGATAGAGATTCTTACTGAAAATAAGTAAATGGAAGAAAATTGCAACCCCACGTCTAGCAGAGGCAGCTCTGGGAGGCGGACAGAAAGCATGGGAAGTGACTTTTTCAGACCTGGGTTCAAATTCTCTCTGTTCCCTTTCCTACTCTGTGACCTTGGACAAGGCAGTTACCTCCCTGAGCAAAACGAGGGTCTTGAAGATCCTCCCAGAGTTGGTGTGAGCTGGAGCTCATTGAGCCTCAGTACAAATGAGGGGCTTTTCCAAGGCGACAGTGCCCCAGTTTCTCCCTGCTCCATTTTTAAAGCTCTTCCTGAGAACAGGCTTGGGGAGGGGGGGCGGGGGGCTTTCCTGGCAGGCTAGGCCTTGGGCTCTCTATGGCCCAGCTGGGGGAAATTAACATTCTTGGTAATTTAAGGAGCCGGTTGTTTTGGGTCCAGCCTCTAATCCGTGACTAATGATAGATTTCTCAGGTGGAAAAATCATGGTCTTGCAAATGGTATTGAACAGGATTAGGTTGCAGATTTCTTTTGCAGAGTGGACTTTTGACTAGCACCAGGCCAGAATAGCTCAGGGTCCTGGAGGAAATCAGGGGGACAGGGTGCCTCTCCTCCAGACAGATTTTTGGCTGCATGTATTTTGTGCTGCTCACTTGTGTGACCCGGACTTCTCTCTCTCTCTTTCCCCTCATCCTTCACTAGGGAGGAGAACGGCCAAAAATCAGCCTGCCAGTTTCGCTCTATCTTCTCTCGCAGGTATGTTTGATCACTTGCCTATGTCCCCACCACATTTAGGGGGCCTTGGAACACTGCTGCTCCTCAGAAATTTCCCAGGTCACATTGCCCTGTGTTCTCTCTCAGTGTCCCCCATCTTGAAAGAAAATAATAAAAGGAAAGGGGGTTCTATTTTCTAGACACTGTGTGGAGGTACCAGTATCTTGATGGTAGTGGATGGAAATTTAACAAGAAATGAAAAATAAATCTACCCTGGCACTTAGGTAGTTGAGTTTTACCATGGGGACTGAGGTTTCCAAAACAGTCAAGGAGTGTTCTAAATACCCTGGAAATGTGGACTGTCTGGGTCTTATTCACGCGTTTTGAAATAAGCCCCAAACTGCAGGACCATTGTATGCACACACATAGTGACCCTGGTTTAACAAACTTCCACTAATGAGGCTGTTTTTAAAGGTTTTTGTCATGGTTCTAGTTCCCAGATTACCTTCAGGAAGGTATCTTGTAGCAGCCTCAGTTCCCAGATTTGCATCTTGAGCCAATTTGTCTGCCTCCTCCCCTTAAGTGTGTTTCCTTCTCATAATTATGTAATATTTACAAGAAGGGAAAAACTCCATGGTGACCCAGTTACATAACTTTAAAAATATTTTTATTACAAGCAGTCCAGACTTTCAGGCCATCTCATTAGACTGTCAAGTAGTCAAACGTTTGACCAGAGCTCTGTTCTCACTTCTGCAAATGGCACAGGTATTTATTTGCTTTGCTGAGAGAATGTCCTTCTAACTTGGTTGCTGGGCCGTTTTGAGTTTGAGGTGGGGCTGTCTCCCATTGGCCTGAGGAGAGAGATGCAGGCCTGACCTCCTCCCAGCGGCTCAGCTGATCGGGATCTGCAGTGGTTTGCTCACTATTCACTCCTGGTGTCTCGTTCTGGGGGCTCTGTGTGCTTGGAGCTCTGCACTGGTGCTGACTCCTTCTGAATGCCCCTCTGTACGACGGAGCTCAGTGCAAACCCCAGCCTCTCCTGGCAGCTTTTTCCACCACCTCATTACAAATCCACCAGCATCTCCCGCTTGGGATTCTGGGAGTCTGGCAGGACCCAAGCAGGCCAGATGCTCAGCCACAGGAATCTCATGGAACACACCCTCAGGAAGCTTCAGCTGTTGGGGCAATGCATGGGCAGGGTCTCCTCCAAGGAGTAAGGGGTCAGGCCACACCTTTACTCTGAGAACCCTTTTCCTCCTGTTTCTTAGTGCAAGACCAGCAGCTCAGACACCTAATTACTTGTTTCAGTATCTTACAAAAAGCATACCTTGTAATTTGGTATACCTCAACTTCAGTAACAGAGCCCTTCCTCCCCTGCGTTTTCATTTAGCTTTATTGTAATGTTGCCTAAGGGTGTGAAAACCTTGAAGCAGGTATAAATCCCATGTCCTTAAGCCCTACATCAAATCATCTTTACCAGTTATTTTACAAGCACAGCCACAAAACCAAGAAAGTTCACATTAATTAAATTAATTTAGTATGAGAGGATTCGTCCTGCTGAAATGAAACTGCCACTTGTGATGATAGTGTGGTACAGACAGGCTGGCCCAGCTTTTGAAATCTGACTTGCAAACACTTCCAGGCACCATGCAATGACTGGCTCTCCCCTTACTTTTCTCCATCCAGAGCCCAGGAAGGAATGAGCCCTGTGTGTGTCCATAGGCGGGAATCAGTTGGCCTTTGTCTGGTGGGCCTAAATAGGTGCTCAGTGAATGTGGACTGACTAAATGATCATTAAGATCACATTCACACAAGTGTGCAATAGATATTTGTGGAATGAATGAACTCGGCTGATTGGGGTTTGATTTGGCCATGATGAATAATGATTTGGCCATGATGAGGGTAAGAAAACTTACCTTCCTCATTGTCATAATTGCTAACAGTTGAATACCTTGCACAGCCCTGGACATGGGTGAATTCATGTGTCATACTGTATAGTCTTTATGATAGTAAATGTGCTTTTTTTTTTTTTTTTTAAGGTGGTAAGTAGGTACCACATTTGGCTATTCTGCCTATACCTTTAATTTGAATTGTATCTATTTATTTATTTATTTATTTTTTTATCCTTACCCGAGGACATTTTTTTTTTTTTTGCATTTATCTTCAGATAGAGCGGGAAGGAGAAAGGGAGGAAGAGAGAGAGAGAGAAACATCAATGCGAGAGAGACACATCGAGTGGCTGCCACCCACACGACCCTAACCGGGGCCAGGGACAAACTGCAACCGAGGTACGTACCCTTAGCGGGAACTGAACCCGGGACTCTCTGGTCCGCGAGCCGACGCTCTAACCGCTGAGCCAAACCGGCCAGGGCTGTATTTATTTATTTTGAACAATATATTTATCCTATTCAAACAATACAAAATGACATGTGAGAAAAGGTCTCCCTCTGCCCCCTGAACCCACAGGCACCCAGTTCCACTGCCCAGAGGCAGCCAGTGTTTCAGTTTCTGCCTTTCCTTTTTTTAAATAATATTTATTTATTTTTTTTAAATGTTATAAGTTAAGAAGTACTAACAGGTAAAAGCTAAGGTTCCTTTCTTCTTTTTTTTAATCCTCACCCGACGATATTTTTTCATTGCTTTTTAGAGAGAGTGGAAGGAAGGGAGAGAGGGAGAGAGAGAGAAACATTAATGTGAGACACATGGACTAGTTGCCTCCTGCACGACCCTTACCAGGGGCAGAGATCGAACCTGCAACCCAAGTACATGCCCTAGGCTGGAATCAAACCCGTGACCCTTCAGTCCTGGGGCCGACACTCTTAACTACTGAGCCAAACTGGCCAGGGCCCAAGGTTCCTTTCTTCTTTTGTTCAGCCCCTCTTTCCTTCCAGAAACATTCTCTACCAGGGGTTCTCAAATCCCGTCTCCCCACAGGGAACCTTTGGCAGTGTCTGGAGACGTTTTTAGTTGTCATAATTGGGGTGGGGCTGTGCTACTGGCATCTCATGGGTAGAGATCAGAGATGCCGCCAGATATCCTACAATGCACAGGTACAGCCCTACAACAAAGGATTATGGTCTGACAATAGTGCCAAGGTTTAGAAACTTTGTTCCATGTGTATATCAAAACAAATACAAATGTGTGCACACACCCTTTCTGTATACAAATATAACCCCACACTATGCTATACCAGTTTGCCTTTCCATTTTAAAGCAAAGTAGCAGGTGTGTCTGAACCAGCTTTGTGAGGCAGTTTTGAATACTCCGATTCCTAAATCCTTTCCTCTGAATATTGGGCAACAGGGTGGGGTACTGGCGCCATCCCAAATGGCCCAGTGCCTTCTGATTTTGCATCCTAGCACAATTAGGTCTGTCTCTGGCTTGTGTGGCTTTTCTTCCCCACAGTTTCCACACCTACCCGTACTGCCATGGAATTCTGGTGTGCTGAAGCCCACCGCAGGGGTCAGCGCTCATTCCAGTGGTGGATCTCTTTATAGCTGACCCTTTGCCAAGTCCTTGATTGGAACAAGACTCGCCAGCCCCTTCTTCCCGTAGAACTGAAGTATTGGACTAGTGCCTTCTGATATTTTCATAATCAAATTTGACGCTGAAATGCCTGTGGAGAGGAAAGAGTGTGCTGGTTTGGCTGCTCCTTTCCCACGTTGCTTCAGTTCAGCTGGATTTGGCCTCACCCAGCCATGAGGGACAGTCTTGCTTTTAATGCATTTCCTTCCGCTGAAGAGCCGCCAGCCAAATAGGCAACAGTCTGAATGAAGGGGGGCCAACCCTAGAAAGAGAAGCGTGTAACTGATTTCTCCTGAATGTGACCCATTCTATGGATTTTGTATCACAGGGATTGCTGCTTAATATGAGACTTGTATAGCCCAGCATTGCTGTAGATCAAGGAAGGAAGAAGTTGAAAGACTGCATACTTTAATGCAAATCCCATTTCTTCTTTCTCACCAGGTCTTCCTAATTATACATCACGCACCCCTGGTGAACTCGTTAGCTGAAGTCATTCTGAATGGTGATCTGTCTGAAGTGTACGCTAAGACTGAACAGGATGTTCAGAGAAGTTGTGTAAGTCATTAGCGTTGGGACTGTTTCTAGACTTTGATAAGAAGCCATGGCTCATTTTGTTAACCTGTGTGTTTCTCTAAAACTGGAAACCGACTTTCTGCTTACAGCAACAGTGATGTATAAACTGTTCTGGGACTTAGGAAACCTAATCAGAGTCTTGAAATGGGTACCCAGCAAAACCTGGGAATCTGTACTAAGAGTAGATTCATTGATTGTATGTTATTGAACATGGAATTGTACTGCTCTGGGCCTCAGGTTGTATATCTATGAGGCACTGTTATGGGGACAGAATGAAAAAATACCTTGTCTAAGACACAAATAGCTATAGAGGCTGGACATGGAACATCTATGAAGAAATAGGCCCCCATAGAAGGGCAGTAGGGAGTGGTGAGGACTGTGGCAAATTGGAGAGTGTGTGCATCCTTTGTGAGCAGTTGCTCTTCCACCCCAGACTGCAGTTAGTCTGCAGGAATATGGATGCAATATTGCTAGGTTTTCTCATGTTTCCAGAGAAGCTGGACATCTGCATTTTGATGCAAAATCTCCCAAGTTTTAAATTATCAACTGTGGCCAAAACAGACCATATGTGGTTTGTGCATGTTGGTGCTCTGCTAAAGGAAAACACTGGATGACCAGTATAATGACTTCTCGTGAGGCTTTCCCAGCTTGGCTCCTGTATATCTTGCTTGCCTTCACTCCTGCTCTCCTATTCATATGTCCTGAGCTCCAGGCTACCTTAGTACTGGTCCAGCTTGCTTTTTCCCTGGTGTGCCCATGTTTCTGCCTTTGTACCTGTGCCCTTACCAAACCCAAAGCCTGGAAGGCCCTTGCTGCTGGTTCCCACTTACCAAAGATCTTACCAGCTTTAAGCAGCTAATGACAGGCATCTTGTTTGTCATTACATCTGCCGCAGCGTGAGCTCTCAGCAGACATGTCTGAGGTGAGCCCAGAGTGTAGGCATACAGGTAAAAGGCTGGCCTTGCCCTCGGGCAGTCAGCTCTGTTGCCATATCTGAAGGAGTGGGTAGAGGGTGATCCTGTAGCATGAAAGGCCAGAACTGCATGATGTACCATTACGAGAGTCCCCTGCCCTTCTGGTTTTTCTGGTGTGCAGTAGCTTAGCCAAGCCATTTTGTTCTTTAAGGGAGCATTTGAGCCTCTGAAAAGGTTCCCAGAAACTTTCTGTCCTTATTGGTGATGGCATTAGTTCAGCTGGATTGAATGGGTTCTTTTCATGGCCCCTGTGTGGCTCGTCCTCTCTTTGATTCATTCAACAAGTGTTTCTTAAGCCCTTTCTTTGGATCCGGCATCATGTTAGTTCTGGGGATATATAAAATCCTAAATAGTTTCAGTCGCGTTGGAGCTTTACAGTCCAGTAGGAGAGACAAATGTCGATCAGGTATATAAACGACTGTACTATCGAGTCTTATAAGTGCTCTAAGAAGAATGTATAGTGTTTGGTGAGAAGGTATAACCTAGAGATGACGAAGGTGACAGCGTTGAACAGGAAACACTCCCTTTGTCATGACAACACATGGTCTAGAAAAACGTGGAGCTGGCTTGGTATTTACGGAGCCAGAGATATTTTTTTGCAGCTTTCTTAAACTTGCTTTTGCAGAAGGAATGCAAGTAATGGAGACAGAATTAGCAGGGTCTCCTACCTAGTCAGAAGACCTGGTCCCATGGTACACATGTTTCTGCAGGAAGTTTCTCAGAGGCTGCCCCCATCACACAAGGCCTGTGTTTGCCATTAAATTTCCCCAGTCCCCACCCAACCTGGTGCTAATACATACTATATTTACATGAATAACAAGTCAGAATGTATTGAGTCCCTTTGGACTTTATTTTGTCTTGTGATTTCCAGAGCCCAAGATAGCTGCTTAAGTCTTCATTACAGACTGTCTTTCTTTTTTTTTTTAATCCTCACCTGAGGATATTTTTCCATTTATCTTCAGATAGAGTGGGAGGGAGGGAAGGAGAGAGAGAGATCGATGTGAGAGAGACACATCGATTGGTTGCCTCCCACACAACCCCGACCAGAGCTGGGGACTGAACCGCAACTGAGGTACGTGCCCTGGACTGGAATCAAACCTGTGCCTCTTTGGTCTGCAGGCTGACGCTCTAACCACTGAGCCAAATGGCCAGGGCCAGAATGTCTTTCTATATGACACTCACTGCTGAGATTAGACTTGGTTTTTCAAGATGAACCCCAGAGATCGTTGGGGTGCTGGGGTTTGCAGGGTTGTTGTTTTTTAAATTGATTTTAGAGAGAGGAAGGGAGAGAGAGAAAAAAAGAAACATTGATGTGAGAGATAAACTCATCCATTGCCTCCCACATGTGCCCCCACCAGGGATCGAACTCACAACCTGGGCATGTACCCTGACTGGGCATCGAACCCTCCACTTTTTTGTGCACGGGACGATGTTCCAACCAACTGAGCCACACTGGCCAGAGCTGCAAGGTTGTGTTTTTTTTTAATTGAAATTAATTGGCATGCCCTTGTAAGAAAAAATAATACCCTTCCCCTAGTTTTCCCCGTTGGTAACATCTTGCAAAACTTAGTACAGTACCACAAGCAGGATATTGACATTGATACGTGGGGTTTACAATTTGAGCAAAAGCTAATTGTAGAAAGTTACTGGTGACTCCTCAGTTTAGGATACCCACTTTAGTCAAACTAATGAATCAGAGGGAGACTTTAGGAGATTTGTTCATTTTCTCTACAGCCTCCGCTTGGGATGAAGTTTGTTCCTTCAATACAATAGACACATAGCTGCTCATTGTGGTGGATGCCTGAACTGAAAATGAGATTTTTTTTGTAGCATAAAAGGAATTGACAGCCCAAGTGAAAGTGTCAGTTTTCTACTTCCGGTTTTTGCCTTTCCCTGGGTGTGAAATCAAAGTTTGTTGTATTCTGATGACTGCAGTTGAAATTTGGGAAGAGTGGAGGTGAATCTCGTTTATGACTTGTTTGACAATGGTCCTGGTAAGATTTACCTTCCTTCCCTCTGAGCAAGAACAGTCTCCTATTGTTTCCTGCCTAACTCGGATGTGGTTTGGTCATACTTGTTTTAAGTTTCTTGGTCTTTTTTAACCTACTTTCTCCTTCCCGTAATTTGTAGATAAGTTACTGGTATTGCTTCATTTTTACCAGCAGACCTTTCACAAAACCAAACCAAAATTGAAGAGAGAGAACAGAGGGGAGAGCAGAGTTATTTGAAAAGTCTGTAATTTAGGGTTAAATTTAAAATGCATCAGCATGGGTTAGATAAATGTCTAATTGAAATTCATCTGTGCGTTAAAATAATATGGTTCCTGCTAAGGGATAACTTCTCACAATAATTCTAACACAGAGCAGATAGTGTGTTTCTTGTCAGAGAAAAAGAGTAAGAGAACAGTAATTCTGAAACTGCTAACATCTCATTATTTTTGCAAAAGCGAACATATAGATTAGATTATGGGATATGCCTCATGACCTGTAGGTACTTTTTTTTTTTTTTAAGTAGGGACTTTTTCCATCCTAGGTTTCTGTGGATAGTTTCCTTAGTTTTTACATTGATTCATTCCTTCCTCATCAGAGATATGGTGGTACACAGACAAGACAGGACCCGTGCCCTCACTGGGCTTCCTATCCCCCGCAGGATGTTTTGGAGATTCCTGCATTGCTTGTGCCATCATGGGGCTTGCCAGAGATGCTCAGTGGGTGCTCACTGCAGGAATGAATGACTTGGGGGAACTGGCAGTGGGGTCACAAGGGACCTTGTGATGTTCTTAATGACTCTTAGAACAGAAATAGCCTCAGGGCCTAATCCTCACATGCCATCTTTTGGGGAAGGCGTGTGAGAGTGGGTTGCTGTTGGTGCTGTTCCACATTCTACCATAAGGGGCAGTCTAGTGGAGTGGACTCTGGAGCCAGACTCCTCAGGCTCCTCAAATCCCAGCTCCTCATCTCACTAAGTGTTCCCCCAGGGCAAGTTAGTCCACTTCTCCCAGTCTGTTTCCTCACCTCTCCCATTAGAATAACAAACATGGATTTTGGGAGAGGATTAAATGCAGCATAAAGTGCTCATTCCAAAATCTAGCACACATCAAGACGTACATATTAGATGTTATCATTTTCATGATCTTAGTTTCTGAGGCTGAAGTACAACTCTGTGCCCCCTACTGGGACCTTTCTTCTTGGTATTAACACAGAGGCACACTCAGTGCACCCTGACAGAGGTGCCTTATGACCAGACACAAAGGCATGGAAGGCCAATCGTTAGCAGCAGTGACAACGATGATGACAGCACTAATAGTAAATGTGGCCATTTAGTGGCAATGGTCTGAGCCCTGTGTGGGCATTCTGGGCCTTCTGATTCAGCTGGTCTCAAATACAATCTCTGGAAAGTGCAAATATCTAACTAATTAATGTACATTGGCTGACTGTGAATTCAGAATGGGGACAGAATTCGGGGGCAGAATAGGCTTGTTTGTCCCAAAATGAGGATGCTGATCATCTTTGTGTAAGCACCATTTCAGCCAGTTGTGATGGTCACCAAATGATTCTCTGGGGACCCTAAAGATTGAGTGTATACCTAGGATGTTAGCTGCCAGTTCTCTGTGTGACACCCGTCCTTCCTTGGAGCTGGGCCCTCTGCTAGCAGAACACTCTGCCAGGACATGGCCTATGGAGCCGGCAGCTAAGAAAGTAGCTGTGTGTTTGCAGAAGCAGAGTCATGGGCTTGGGACCCCCTGGTCTCTGCTTCAGGATTCTCCAAACCAGGCTTGAGTCAGATGGCAGCAGAGCCTACCAGGTATTGAATGCAGCAGCCAGAATAGACCCCTGGGTTGGAGTTCCCCCACATCTTTTAGTGACCCTGACTTTACTCGTGACCCCTGGTTAGTCATTGCTGGTTCTGAAGGACACATATTCTTCAGAGAATGGTAATAGGCTTCAGGGAGAGGGTTGATTGTGAACGCCGAAGGAAAAAAAATAGACTCCTATAAATCAAGGGCCTTAATTGGCACAGTTGCAAACATTGCCACAAAAGAATTAGAACTCCTGTGTATTCTCCCTTTTTACTGGGCTGTTGTGGTCTATCTGTAATCCCTCAATGGAATTACAGTTCCCAGGCACCATTGTTGCCTGCAGAGGTATTGAGTGTGGCAGCTCTGGTTCACATGTAAGAGGATTTGACAGAATCAAAGAGAATCCAGGGTGCAGCGTGTTCCACATATCAAGTAGGGCAGAGTTGTAGATGAGAGACCTCTTAGAAACAGTCGCCTCTCCCTTTCTCCTGTGCAGAAAGTGAGGCTAGACAACTAACAGAAGTCTCATAGTGTAGAGCCTCACAGAAGGGCAGCCTTTATTTAGCCAGGGCTGCAGGTGACTGTACCTGAGGGCCTGGGGCTGCTGATTCTGGTTCAGTGAGCCAGAGAAGGGCCAGGCGTTCTCAGATGGAATGGTCACATGCTGGAGGAGCCAACAGGGGAAAACAGAGTGGGCAAAGTGGGGTTGGGGGTGGAGAAGTTTCTGTGACTCAGACCTTAGCTGACTTTTCTGTGTCTGCCAGGCAGCGTGACACAGAATGGGCTAGGGTGGCCACAAGCCTGGAGACAGGGTACGAGGTAGTGTCATGTCCCCTGCTGAATGAGTCTGTACTGAGACCAGTCTACATTGAGCCATTGGTGACTTCTTCCAGGTTTCTACTAAAATCAGGAGAATCAAGGGTGAAGACAGAAAAATGAGGCACCCACCACTTCTGGTATCTTTGCCCTGGGGCTTTGTCAGTTTTCATCACCAGCCTGGCCCTTTGGGGCATTTGAGGTTTTTAACTAGACTTTGAGTTCTTGAAGTTGGGTCAGCATTATTTATTTATCTATTCAACAAATTATTGAGCCATGTACCAGGCTCTGCTCTAGGCACAGGAAGTAAACTAGGAAACAAAAACAAAGGCCCCTGACCTCTAGGAGCTTTTTTGTAGTGGAAAGAGCTAAAGAAAAAAACACTTTAGTAATAGCATGTTAGAATGCGGGGAGTGCTCTAGAAAAGCAGCAGTAGTGAAGCAGAGAAGGGAGGGGGCAGTGCTAGGAGGCTTGGTTAGGCCTCACTGAGAAGGTGACATTTGAGCATAGACCTGATGGAAGTGAGGGACCAAGTCACATAGATATCTGGGGGAGGAGCATTTTGGCCAGAAAGAACAGCCAGTGCAAAGGCCAGTGTCTGGTGTGTTAGAACAATAGAAAGTCCTCCAGCCAGGAAACTTGGTTTTGCTTGGGGTGCTTCGCCTGACAGGAGGCTGGGGGGCTTCACATGGGTGAGAAAAGGGCCATCCATTCACTTTTCTCTCTGGGTGCTCCAGTGATTTAACACCAGTGGGCTGGAGGGGAGTGGTGTGAGTTACTCATTGCCTGACTGAGGACACCAGACATGGCAGGTGGGTATAACTCATCCCAGGAGACAGCTAGTGGTGTTTCTCCAATGAGTTCTGAGGCCCTGGCTGGCCAGAGTGACTGCCCACTGACCACTCACCTCAATGCTTATAACCTTATTTCAGGGGACCCTCCTGATAGCCTCCATCCAGGCTTGGGGACAGATTCCCAAAAGCTTCATGAGCAAAGGGAAGAACAAAATACATTAATTCACTCAAATAATATTGTTCTGAGTAACACTTAAACTCTGGATGGGCCATTCCCTAGTAAGAGCAGTGCTCATCTGTTGAGCACTTACTTCATGCCAGGTTGGCTGGCTTGCTCCCCTTTTCTTCTCCCCCCCAACAAGGATTTTTTGGAGTACCTACACATTCCTTGCCTCAGGAAATACAGGATGAACAAGATGGATGAGGTCCCAGTCCTGACAGTCTGGTCGAGGGAAACAATAAACAAACGTGTCAACATAGATTTAAGATTGGAGAAGATAAGAAAACAGGTTTGGTTAGAACCACAGAAGACCCTGAATAGCCACAGCAATCTTGAGGAAGAAAAACAGAGTTTGAGGAGTCACGCTACCTGATGTCAAACTACTACAAGGCTATGTTACATGGTAGTCAAAACAGCATGGTACTGGCATAAAAATAGACATATGGATCAATGGAACAGGACAGAGAGCCCAGAAGTAAGCCCACATCTTTATGATCAGGTGATATTTGACAAAGGAGGCAAAAACATACAATGGGATAAAGATAGTCTATTTAATAAATGGTATTGGAAAAATTGGACAGATATGTGCAAAAAAAAAGAAATTAGACCGCCTTCTTATATCATACACAAGAACGGACTCAAAAGGATCAAAGACTTAAATGTAAGACTTGAAACCATAAAAATCCTAGAAGAAAACATAGGCAGTGAAATCTCAGACGTTTCTTGTAGCAATATTTTTTTCTGATATGTCTCCTTGGGCAAAGGAAACAAAGGAAAAAAGAAACAAATGGGACTATATCAAACTGAAAAGGTTTTGCACATCAAAGGAAATCATCAACAAAATAAAAAGACAACCCACTGAATAGAGAACATATTCACCAATGATACATCTGATAAAAGGTTAATATCCAGAATTTATGAGGAACTTATACAGCTCAACACCAAGGAGAAACAATCCAATTGAAAAATGTGTGGGGGACCTGAATAGACACTTCTCCTGAGAGGACATGCAGATGGCCAATAGACATATGAAAAGTTGCTCAATGTCACTAATCTTCAGAGAAATGCAAATTGAAATTATGATGAGTTAATCACCTCACACCTGTCAGAATGACTGTCATCAATAAATCAACAAACAACAAGTGTTGGAGAGGATATGGAAAAAAGGGAACCCTCCTACGTTGTTGGTGGAAATACAGACTGGTGCAGCCACTGTGGAAAACAGTATGGAGCTTCCTCTGGGAATCAGAAATAGTACTGCCTTGTGACCCAGCGGTTCCATTTCTGGTAATTTATCTGAAGAAACTTGAAACATTGATTCCAAAGAATATGGGCGCCCCTGTGTTCGTTGCATCATTGCTTACAATAGCCATGGTTTGGAAGCAGCCCGAGGTGCCCATTGGTAGATGACTGGATGGAAAAGCGGTAGTACATTTACACAATGGAATACTACTCAGCTGTAAAAAAAGAAGGAAATCTTGCCTTTTGCGACAGCATGGATGTACCTGGAAAGTATTATGCTGAATGAATAGACCAGTCGGAGAAAGACAAATGCCATATGATTTTACTTATATGTGCAATCTAATCAAAATAAACAAACAAAATGGAGTCAGATTCATGGATACAAAAAAGAGACTGACAGCTGTTAGAGGAGAGGGGGTTGGGGGGCTGGGTATAAAAGGTGGAGAGATTAAGCAAATAAAAATAAAAAAACTCATAGACATACACAACTGTGATTACCAGAGGGAAAGGGATGTGGGGGTAGGTAGAAGAGGGCTAATGAGGGGTAAATGGTGACAGAAGAAGACTTGACTATGGGTGATAAACACACAATACAATATACAGATGATGTATTATAGAATTGTACACCTGAAACCTATGAAATTTTATTAACCAATGTCACTGCAATAAATTCAATAAAAATTAAAGAAAATGGGTTTGGGAGATTATGGTGAGGAAGTCCTCCCTGAGGTGGTGACATTGAATTTGAGGACTAAAGGATGAGGCGCTCATTCACCCTCCTGAGAGTTGAGGGGTAGGGTGGGGGGTGAGCATTGTGATAGTCAAGGCATGGAAAATGGTGAGTCAGAGTCCTCAGTGGGAATGGGCTAGCTGGCTGGGATTAGAAGGTATGCCAGAAACGTTCCGGGTCAGTGGGAGAGTGGAACGTTTTTCATTTTATTAAAGAGGAACATACTAATTCTTCTCACCTAACTTCTCATTTATGACTCATAATACCCAGAGAGGGAGGTAGTGTTATCTCACATTTTGCATGAGGAAGCTGACACCCAGAGAGTTGCAGGGATTACAGGTGTCCAGCCCCAAATCTTCATCTGTTTCTATTTTGCCTCCTGTGTCACCATCTACAATGATAGTCACTTCCAGGTTAGCATGAGATGTAGGGTTCTGGACTGAATGTTTTGGGTACCTGAGAGTCACCAATTTTCACAGTCCATTATCTTTTCAGAGAACAGATATAGTAAAATACTCTTCCTAGAGAAATACCAAATATGTGCTTGGTATGTTATTGTTTAATAAAAGAATACATTTTATTTTGCATGAGCATTGAACATGCCTCTTCAGCCATAAATATCTTGCAGTTAATTAGCTCTTGATTGACTGTCAGATGTGGCATTGAGGGGGACAGAGAAGATGACATTGGGTAGGGTAGGCTAAGGGGATGAGGCTGGTCTCTTGCAGATCCAGCAACGCCTCAGAGGTTGCTTTCTAGGAAGTCTCAGCACCTTCTTGTTACCTGCTTTCTTAGAGTGCTGAGCAAGTGTGCAGTGCCAGTCTCCTGAGATCTAAGATTGTTCCGATTCCAGATAAATGGGCATTTCTTTGGTTTATGCCTCTGCAGCTACAACGCTCCCTGATAATTGGCCAATTCATGGAGAAGAATGCCATGCTCCTCTTGTTAATGGAAGTGGCCTGTTACCTCTTCATGTTTTCCCCCTCACTAGGTTTTATTTTCCCCATTAAATTTGGCAGCGTTGCCCAGACGCCTCGCTGATGTGGTGGTGATTGTGCATTCTGGACGCGCGTTTGGGCTCTGGTTCAGCAGCCCCACATTACTCAGGATTTGGCATGTCGCACTCGCACCCATACATCACTGGAGTTTATTCTGTCTGATGTCTGCTTGCTGATCACCTCATTCTGGAATGAAAAGAGGCTCACTCTGCTGCAATTATCGGCCCATTTTTTTTCTGTAGCCAGTTACAAAGCCACGCTGCAGTGCCATTGGTTATGGTTGGTGTAAACTTGGACCACCATGACCCCCATGACATTGGGAGCTCTGTGTAGATGAGACAAAAATGGGAAACAATTATACATTGTGGTCGGCCATTGTGGTCAGGTCAGAGGGCCACCTAATGAGTGATATGTAAAGTGTCCCTGAGCTTATGCTTCACAGGGCTGGCTACCTACTCCTCTGATTAGTGTGACTTAGTGTCATGCCTTTACACCAGCTTTGGGGGGCTGGCCCCATATTGGGAGGCTCAGCAAGTGCTTGTTGCAGGGGATGAATGTTTAAGCAGTGCAGCAGAAGGGTTGAACACAGGGCCACTGAAGCTACACTTCCTGGGTTCAAATCCTGGCTCTGCCTCTCACTAGCCAGTGACCTGGGCTGACAAGTCCCACACTCTCTGCAGCTCCTTGCCCCATTCGATTGTTTGAAGGATAAAGTGAGTCAGCATATGTGAAGTTTTCAGAGCAGTGCTGGGCACATTTCAAATGTTTACTGGGTATTACTGGTCGTTGTTATTACCTGGAAAAAATAACAAGAAAGTGTGCTACCTCTTAGCAGCCCCGGGTGAGGGGAATGCTAATATGAGGCCCACTTGATCCATGTGGAAACTGAGGCTCATAGAGGAGAAGGAGGTGAACAGCGCAGCCAGGACTCAAATCAGAGTGAGCGGGGGCACCAAGCCCAGGCTCTGGCTGCTTCAGCATCCCTGAGGATCCTATACCGTCTTTGTGCTGTACACCCCGCCAGTCCCAGTCCCGAGGCTGGAGGTTGGGTAGGTTGGCCAGTAGCCCGGGAGAATTTTGGGGAGTCTAGCCTACTAACAAACCAGAAAGCCAGTGAATGGTAAGTTGCTGGGAGTCAAGTTTAAAACAGAGAGTATGATTGTTTTTTAAAGGTTAGCTCCTCCCCTGACATCTCTTCCATCCTAGCGATCTATTTGCTAAGGGATGGAAGGTAAATATATATTTCTAGCATGCCCATTTGTGGCAGGCATAATGCCAGGCATTTTTGCATTCAGGATCTCATTGCAGCCCCATGGCAGCATGTGGTGGAGTTGCTATTGTCCTTGTTTTACACATGAGGAAAGTGAGGTTCATTTGGTCACTTGTCCAGTGAGTGGGTCTGAGGTCTGTGCTCAGATCTACCTGTATGTTGGACATGTTTTTGTTAGTCAGTATGGCTGCCTTTTTTCTTAGGGGAAACCCTTTCTTAGTTCTCAAATCCCTTAGCAAGCTGCTTGAACAAAAGGATTCTAATAGCTTCCTCTAAAGATGAATGGGTTAGGCCTGGGAGAGCCTGGAAAGTGAGCTTTCTTAGCATCATCATTATGACCACTCGTATAGATCCAGACAGAATTCGAGGGCCGTCACCTGTCCTTTCCCTTACTTGCCCCCTCTAGCCAACAGTCTTTTTTCCCCCTCCTTTCCTTCTCAGCCAAAATTCTGCCTGGTGTTCCTGGAATCCTTTTCCTTGCCACTCTCCAGCCACTGCTGTCTGCTCTCCCCACTGCATTACTGAGTAGGCACAAAGGAACCCACCCAACACTACCTATCAGGTGCTGAGGCAGGAGCACCCCAACATCACTTCCCAGGCCATGAGCATCATGAGCTCCTTTATGAACAGCTGGCTGGAGAGGCTGCCTGGCTGGCCCAGCACCACCTCCTGACTTTCCATGTGCATGTTGCTACCTGGGGAGCTGGTCATGCACATTGTGTCCCAGGACACCACCACTGTCACCAAGCACACCAGTTCCAGGTGACTCTGACCTTTACAGAAATAAAGGCTGGAGCTCTGAGCTGTCCTTCCTAGCATTCTCTTCTCTTCCTGAGTGTTCTGGTGAACTGTTAATATGCAGGACTCGATCAGTCATTTCCTTCTCCATGAAGTCCTTCTAACTCCTGCCTGCCTGCCACAGTCCCCTCTTCTTCCTTTGTGTCCCCAATGACCTTTGCTGCCTAGTTTCCACATGGGATGCACAACAGTACACTGCCTGCTCCTGGCTGGACTGTGAGCACTGCCAAGGCATGACCTTGGCTTCTTTTCTCTCAGCCCCACCCTTGGTGTCTCGTCAGGGTTCAGTGAGTGACTAGGTCCATCCCCTGGTGACTGCAGTGAATCCAGCTTCCCAAGTTGTCTGATTGGCTCCTAGCGTGTATTTAAGGCATTAGGACAACCCGACTTTACTGAAAATCTTTTAGGTAAATGTTTTTGTCTTTTTTAATTGAGGGATAATATAAATAAAGTGCATAAAGGTACAGTATCTTATGTGTATTACTTGATGGTGTTGTACCTATGATCACATTTGTGTATAATTCAGGTCAAGGTAGGAAACATTTCTGTCATCCGTGCAGCTCCTCAGTCTGTAACTAACACCCTCTATTCCCTCCTCCAGCTAATCACCATTCTGATTTCCAGAGGTGCCTTTAGTGTAAAGGTACTTTTTAAAAATTGTGATGAAATACATATAACAAATACCATTTATGATAGAGTGACCATTTTTAAATATACAGTTCAGTGGTATTAGGTGCATTCCTTCAAGGTATTCTTTACATTTAAATGGCACTGGCCATGCTCTCGTGAGGTAAAACAACTGAATGATAGAGAGGCAACTAGAGTAGAAAGTGAAAGTTTCCCCAACCTCAATATCATCCTCAGAAGGAACCACTATTTTCAGTTTGTGTATCCTTCCAGACCTTGCTTGGTGTAGTGTCATGCAACTGTCTATCAGCACAGGAAAACATGAGATATATGTACATGTTTTGAATCAATAGTTTTGTTTTGTAACTGTAAATGGAATCCTTGATTGACTGATTGATTGTGACTAGCTTTTTCACATGCAATCTGTGTCCCAGCTCTTATAAGGGGGTGCACCCAGACCTAGTGGAGGGTGTTCTGGTTGACATCTGGGGCATCGGCCATGCTGCCTTTCCTCATTCACTTAGACTCCCAGGCCTGGCACGTTTCCATCCTTCCTCCTGACCCTGTGCTCCTGACCTCTCTTGCTGCTCTTGCAGAACTTGCTCTGAGATCCTGCAGCACCTGAAAGCCTTAGTTATTGCTGACCTCTGGGAAGTCACCTCAGGTATTCAACTTGTAAGCAAGGACCAAAGCCTTAGGTTGAACAGATGAAGGCTGGTAGAAGGCGTCATTAACCAGCAAGCAGGCAGGGACAGACACTGTAGGGAGCCATTAAGCCCTTAAATCATATTGTTGGCCTTCGGCTGAAATCACATTGTTGGCCTTCAGCTGGTCCTGACCCCAGAAACCAGCCTAAATGTCCAGCCAGAACCCAAGGCACTTCCCCTGTGCCCCCCGGTTGGGTACCTGACAGAACCTGTGGTCAGCAGGAGGGCCCAGGATCTCCACGCTCCTCCTGCAGCTCAGGCTCCAGGTCCCTGGGAGATGAGCCTTGGTGAAACCCTGCCTGTGGCACTTGGGAAACAGACCTATTTCAGAATACTTTTCTCTGAGGCACACGTGGTGTGCTTTCTTGATGCGAAGAAAAACCCAAGCCTTCTGACTTTTTCCTCAGAAGTGGGCTTTGCCACTTTTTTTTTTTTTTTTTTTTAATCCTCACCTGAGGACATTTTTTCATTTTTTGTTCAGATAGAGTGGGAGGGAGAGAGAGGAAGAGAGAGAGAGAGAGAAACATCGACGTGAAAGGGACACATCGAGTGGCCGCCACCCGCACAACCAACCAGGGCCGGGGACAAACTGCAACCGAGGTACATGCCCCTAGCGGGAACCGAACCCGGGTCTCTCTGTACCGCAGGCTGGCACTCTAACCGCTGAGCCAAACCAGCCAGGGGGGCTTTGCCACTTTTGATTAGTTTCATCAGGCTTGCTCTTCCACTCGGTGAGGTTCAGCTCCTAAGGGTGTCAGGCCACTTTTTTCTTTCTTTCCTCCCTTTTCTTTGTTTTGTTTTGTTTTGTTTTCTCCACTTTGGATACAGTGTAGTACAGGCAGCCATGAATTTACTCAACAGCCCATCCCATCGAGGCCCTGCCCTGTTTCAGGCACCTGGTTTAGTGTTGAGAGCACAGTGGGGAGTAGGATGGGCAAGGACCCCTCTCCTGGGGGCTTTCCATGTGGAACACCTGGACTTGTCCAGTGTAACGAGATTCCTGGGAGGCTGGCAACCACAAGGCTCTTGAACAGGGCAGCAGGAATGATCTCGGATTTCTGCCCATGTTTCCCAGCCAAGCCCTACCAGCTTCTCCATGGTAACTGTGGGATTTCAATGTTGTTAGTATTAAGGGGGAAAATCAGGTTTTTTAAATATAGAAGAAAAAGAGGGAAAATAAAGTTCATAATTCCAATGTCCAGAAGATCCTTGTTGAAGTTTTTAAAAAGTTAATGTGCATATATGATTAGAAATTTCAAACCTGACGGAAAGGTACAGAAATGAAAAAAATGTAAGTGCACTTGTGTGCATGTGCACACACAGTACCGCCCACCTTTCTTTCCCCAAAGATGAAACCTTAATATATTCTTATGCAACTTTCCAAGAAAAATTGTGTTTATACTATCAGGTGGAGCCTTTGAAACGCTTTACCTGAAAGGGATCCTACTGTGCTCCCTGTTCTTGCTTTTTCATCCCGCTGCTGTTTCTGTATCAGTCTATCACTCTGTGAACAGACTGTAATTAACTAACCACTCCCTGATGGACATTTAGGTTATTTCCAGCTGTTTACTGGGTAGGTTAGATTTTAAAGGTTTGAAATTTCCCCAACAAGCTTGCCTTCCCTTCTTCCACTCCCCAATACCTGGTCACTGAGAAAAACAGATCCCTTTGGAAAGTTTTAAAATTCATTTTCATAGTTGATTTTTTTTTAAATGTAGGCAGGGAAAGAAAGGTAACTGTCATTCATATAGGCTCATGATTTCATTTAGTTTTAAGTCAGAATTACTTTCCCAGTGTTTTAGATGAGGAACCCCACAGCCAAGCAGAGTTCAGCTATGGTTCACACAGCTGTGACCAGCCTGGACTTTGTGCACCATTTCACTTCCTTTAGTTCTGTCAGTTGGTCTGTACATCTGCGTCCACACAGAGCTCAGGGAGAGGTTTCTTCATCCATCCTTATGAATTTCTGCTCGGAACTTCTAACTGGGTGGTGTTTTGCTCCGTGTTTGGTCTTGGTTTTCTGTTTCTGAAAGCTTTGATTATGTATGACATGCTCTTACATTCACTGGGAGTAAGTGGTAATTGGAGGCAGCTGTCACTTCATCATGGGGCCCTAACTTATCGGGTTCATGTCCTTCACGAGAGGATGGGGGGCATCTGGGGCTGTGTTCGATCACACGGCATCCCGAGTGGGCTCTGATGGATGCTGTCTGTCAAGCGGCGCACGCTCGGAATGCTCTGGGCACTTGGTGGTTGGCATCGGTAATGCACTATCTGGGTTTCCTGGACACTGGAATCATGTCTCAATTGATCTGTCATTTTTGTGGATGAATAATCCTAAGTGGGTAAATAAAAATTAATGTTTGGATTTGGATGCTAATTTAGCTTTCAATTACGTTTTGTTTTGAATGTTATTGAAATTAATTTGTGTTCCTTGAGCACATTCTACTTATTGGCAAGATACAGTGGCCCCCAGAATATAGCTGGTGGTTGTTTGGGGTAAATTCAGAAGATGGATAAACCATATCAAGATAATGGAAAAGTTTACTTGAAAACTTTTCCCTTTTTAAATGACAGAATGATGCCTGAATATCATCCAGACCCTGGAAAGAGAAAAACACTTTAATCAGAATCCTGCCCCAAACAAATCAGACAGTTTTCTTTTGTCTTTGCTCCTTTCTAGTCCTGGTCCACTTGCATGTAAATCCTTTTTAGAGAGTACTAAATTTGGAACTGAGTTGGAGCTCCTGATGAAGCACTGTTATTTTAGGAAGAGCTGGGGCTTGGGGATTGGGCATGCTTCTATTAAAATTCTGACTCTGCTGCTCAGTAGCTGTGTGACGTTGGGCAAGTCACTTAACACTTCTGAGCCTCTATTTTCTCATCTATAAAGTGGGACTGATAATTCCTATATCTCCTGGTTGTTAACAAGGACTGAGACACAGCCATGTTTTCCAGAATATGGGACATGAACCACTGATGCCACAATAGGCCTTCTTCGTTTCTCTTAGAAGCCTTCTGACTTTCTATTTTTTATTTTTCTTAATCCTCACCTGAGGATTTTTCCACAGATTTTTAGAGAGAGTGGGAGGGGGCAGGGGTAGAGGGAGGGAGAGAGAGAGAGAGAAACATCGATGTGAGAGAGACACATCAATTGATTGCCTACCACATGGGCCCTGACTAGGGTGGGGGATCAAACCTATAACCCAGGTACATGCCCTTGACCCTGGAATCAGGCCAGCACTCTAACTGCTGAGCCAAACCGGCCAGGGCTCTGTTATTTATTTTTATAGTAACAAGGTACATTGGTGTTCCATTTCCTTTAGTGATACACAGTTTATTTTTAAATGAATTTATTTAAATAAGAAGTTAATAATAACATCAATGTGCTGTAGTTAAGACATAAATTGTGCAGCTAGCATGTGGGTTTGAATTCCAGCTGCCTCCTCCTGGCTGTGTGATCTTGGATGGGTCATTTAACATCTCTGAGCCTCAGTTTCCTCCTCTGTAAAATGAGAATAACAGTAGTACTACCTCACGGGGTTGTAAAGATTAAGTGAGGTAACATAGTCAGAGCCCTTAGAACACATCTGACACATACAAATACCATGAAGTGTAAATAGAAGTTTCTTATGTAAATGACTGACCTTTGGGAACATTGGAGCTGGTGTTGGTGAAGTGCAGTTTCTGACTTAGGACTGTGGGCAGTAAATGCTAGTTGGTGCTATTGTGTTGATTATTTAATAATGATGATGTTAATAATAGTCAAAACAACAGACTAGGAGGTAGCATTTGTTGTTTTGGAGATGAATTTCTTGGGGCAGAGACTCTCAGGCAGCTTGATAGGATCCAGTGAGATGCAAAGTTCAAATCCATCTGTTGTCTCGGTTCTACTTTTCTAGGCCAAGCCCAGCATTCGGTGCTTTATTAAACCCACCGAGACACTCGAGCGGTCCCTTGAGATGAATAAGCACAAGGGCAAGCGGCGGGTGCAAAAGAGACCCAACTATAAAAATGTTGGGGAGGAAGAAGACGAGGAGAAAGGGCCCACTGAGGATGCCCAAGAAGACACCGAGAAGGCTAAAGGTACAGAGGGTGGTTCAAAAGGCATCAAGACGAGTGGGGAGAGTGAAGGTGAGTGCGCCTGTGAACTCTGCCCTGCTGTCCGTGCTGCGAGCCAGGCTGTCATTTGTCTGGTCCCCCCTTGTGTGTTAGTGGATGCTTCTCTTCATTCCTGGCACCAGTATACCTCACTCTAGGCCAGCGATTTTCAACCTTTTTCATCTCATGGCACATGCAAACTAATTACTAAAATTCTGCAGCACACCAAAAAATTTATTTTTTGCCAATCTGACAAAAAAATAATAGTTATAATATTTGATTCATTCACACCGGACAGCTGTTGTTGTGTTGGATGTTGTCATTTTTTTGACAATTGAAGGGAAAAGAGGTCAGTGCCCCTGACTAAATAGTCAGGTATTGCATGTTTCAAAAATTCTTGCAGCACACTGGTTGAAAATCGCTGCTCCAAACAGCCCAGCCATCTGAAGGTAGATCCGGTATAAGACCTGCCGTCACTAGATGGGTGACCTGGAGCAGGGTTCTGTACTCTTAACCTGTGTTTCAGTTTCCCCATCCCTAAAAAGAAGGTAACAAATAGTATTTACTTTGTTACTGCAAGAATTAAATGCATTAATAACATGTAACATGCTCAGAACAGTGGTTGGCCTGTGTCATAAATATTTGCTGCTACCGCTACTATTACTACTACTGTTGTTATTGTTATCATTGCCATTTTTATCATTATTGCTTTTGTTATTACTCCTGATAATCTGGCTTATGATTTTTGACAGAAGTCATTGTTTCCAGTGCACTGCAAGAAGAAAAGGGGGCAGTATTTAATGAACTTACATACTTTTAATGAGATTGGGTTTTTGGAATCAAATAATGAAATACAGTCCCTTGAATTTTTGCATTAAGATTTTGTTTAAAGTCCTGTGTGTTTAGAGTGAGGTATATATGTGTTTGCTGCCTATGTGCTAAATAAGCAGAATAGTTCAGTCCTCTTTTTTGCCTTTGTCAGGAATGATTCTGTTTTATTTTTTACCTTCCTCTTATTTAGATGCTAAGACCTTCTCAATCTGGAGAGAATGGTCTGCTCTGGGATTAAGCAAACTTAAACTGTCCAGTTCTTTGTGTCATGGGCTGGGCACAGAGCCACACAGATGGGGTCCCTGGCCAGAGCCCCGGACACTCAGGGTAAAAGAGGTGATGGGGTGGAAGTGGACTGGGGCTCTGGTCGCTGGAAGTGAGTCCCCACTACACCCCTTAGGACAGGCATGGGCTCTCTTCGGCTCTCAGCTGTGGTCTGCTGGGGTGTGACGAGCACTTTCTGTAAGCCATCCTCCTGGGTCCTGAGCTAGCAGTGACTGCTCTGCAGCCAGCTCTCTTTGGCCCGTCAGCCTGGACTGTGTGAGTCCCTAGTCCCAGGTGTCTAAAGCTGGGGAACGGAATGGCTCAGTAAATCAGTGACTGGGAACTCATTTATTTAGAGGAGTTTCCTGCAATTATGCAGCCAAAACCCATCCCCGTCCCCACCCTGATGGCCCCATTCTGATTTTCTTGGCAGTTCTCAGTGACTGCCGCGGTCACTTTTCAATAAGTATTACCAAAGCATCTCTCTGGTGCCACCTGGCCCTCTTTTTAAGGCTTAGATCTCCTGTATGCTTTTATTTCTATTCAAAGTGTACAGTAAGCATTTTGGTTTAGAAATTATCTTTTGGCTCAGAAAATCTTTACCAACAAATACACTTTGGTGAGGGAGGGAGGGGGAGGAGCAAACACTAGGGAAGCCATATTTGTTTGCTCATTTGGATCATTTGGATTGTTTTTTGACTCATGAGAAAATTGTCTGCTTAAACCCTAGATTTAACTGTCCTGTAGCCACATCAGGGGGCAAAGGGATAACTTTACCCCATTTCGTACTTAGTGTTCTCGTCAATTTTGTTTTGGAAAGATGATTCCCTCTTTCATTCCAGTCCTTTTAAGGGCTGCTCTCTAACCAGGCCTGGGCTGTGACTAACCATGGTGTGGACAGGGCAGTCTTGGCCTCAAGCGCACAACTAAATGAGTCAGCCTGGCCGCCCGGTCCTCATGCACAGGGGCTTCAGTGGCTCGGCAAGGCTGCCGTTCCAGCTCACTGTTGGGATCGGGATAAGGACTCCTGCACGCTGAGCCCACCTGCCTTGTGCAGGGGGCAAGGGGAAAATGTTCACCAGTTTCCAAAAAACTACTTCCCAGGCAGTCATGCAGCCAGGTTGTGCCAGATAGGGCCTAGGAATTTCCCCAGAGGTTTTGCTTGTTCAGTTGGTGCTGACCTTGGAACTCAGTCGAGCATGGTTCTTAATCAGCATTTTGGTACCTTCTTATTTTCTTGAACTCTAAATAGTCTTCCCATCCAGTTCACCATAAATAAATACAACTTCAGAGTCCCGTCCATCAAATAGACCTAACTGGGCAGCAGGAGTTATATTCTGGGGCGTTTTGAACCATACATTTGATCTCTTAGTTATTCTCATATTTGAAGGTGTGGCTAGTGGGTGTTCTCTTCTCTAGACTGTATCTTTGTCTGGATAAAACCGCACAGCTATTAATTCCTGTGACTTGGAAGGGCATCAGGCACATTTCCTAATTCAGTTTCAATCCAGATGACAGTGTAGATGGGGGAGGTACCTAGGAGATGGGAGACCTGATTTGCAGACTTGTAGTCCTCTCTTGACATCTAGGTTCACTGTGGGTTTTGGATGGTCTTCTCCAGCTTGAGGCCTTTCCTTCTGGAAATTATGATTACTGAAAATATGATTCACATGACATTTTTTTTAAATGAGATATTGGTATTATTGAGTTTCAAGATTTAGAAATTTCAGCTCAGGTTGGCTTAAGCAAAAAGGGTGGTTATTGTTTATGTAACTGGGAGGCTAGGCAGGGCTGGACCCATGTACAGAGATGACCATTGGCAGCGCCAGGCTCATATCCAATCCACTTACCACCAAGTGGAGAGGGAGCTTCTGCTTCCCACTGGCTGCAGCTGAAGCCTGGGGGGCCAGTGCTTGTTGGTGCTGATGGGCCTGGCTTGCACCCCTGGAGAGGGATGTTCTATGTCGATTGGCAAGGCCTGGGTCACATGTCTGTCCTACAGTGACTCCCTCAGTAAAAATGAGGAGTGTTCCTCAGAAGAAGGGGGCATAGCTGCTGGGCCAGCACAACAGCAGATCCTCCCCTAGAAAGCCACAGTATTCCACTGTCTTCATCCCCTGAGGGCCATCTTCTCCCTTGCTGTTTTGAGGTGGATATGTTGGTTTCCCCTCCAAATGATCTCTTCTCTAGCAAGCTTCTTGCATTGTCTGTGGATCTAGGGGCTTATTGACAGCCTGGTTGTAACAGACAGGCACAGGTGACTCTTCAGTAAAGAGATGCTGACACCAGTTCCCCCTTGCCTACCCTGCCATCCCCATGTTGGTGAATCTTTACTTAAAAAGGTGGCTTAAAGTACAGGAGTAAAAAAGCATGTGGTTGAAAGTCACAATTTTGCCATGACCTGATTTGAATGTGGCATTAACATGTTTTTTTCAACAAATGCAGCACCCAGAGTTCACACCTCCTTCATGTTTAAGTCCAGACAAAGAAGTTATGTGAAATGAGTGTGCACCCGGGGACCCTCTACTCCCATCCCCGGTTTGCACAGAAATTTGCTCTGCCTTAGTGTGATAGGTGACTCATTCTGAAACCAAGAAAATCACAGGGCCCCTAAATTTTCAGAAACTGAATACTAAAAGAAAGACGAGAGTGCCCTCATCCTTGCTGCCGAAGGCGTGTTCACTCGAATGTGTGCTGCTGTCTTGGCTTGCTCTGCAGTCCGAAAGGGCGGTCATCTCTTTCTAGACTCACTTGGAGCAGTAACTTAGGAAACATGCCCGAGACAAGAGAATGAACTGTTTGAAAAATAGGATTTGGCTTCTGGTTTTTTTTGCCTATGGAAAAGGTAGGCATCAGTTTCACGGCCTGACCTTCAAAACCTACACTTGTCTTGGAATCCCAGCAAGGGCATGGATTACAGGTGATAGCACTGACTTTGAACCTGCCAGGTCAGCTGGGAGTTGAGGGGTGCCTAGGAGCTTGCAGCCCCAACTTTGCTTTTTATTTTTTTAAGTTTCACTGCATGAAATGGAGCCTGGCCTCATTCTTGGCTCCCCTTGTAAAGCCAGACTAAACCCCAGGTCCAGCAGAGCGTTCTGATTGGGGTGAGCCAGGGACTAGCTATCAGGAGTTTAGGGTCTAAATCCCAGACCTGCGGGTCTGCTCCTAAGCAGCTGTATGACCTTGGGCAGGTCATTGCCCTTTCTGTGCTTCTCCACTGACAGAGGGGGCTTCATAATGCCCAGCCCTCAGGGTGTCAGAAGTGAGAACATCAGTACCTCAGCATTTTGCACAGGACACCTGAGCACTGGGTAGGAACCCTGGCCGAGATGTAGAGTAGAGTGAGGAGCTTGGAAGTGGCACTTGAGCTTGGCTGGGAGGACTTTGTGCTTGGGCACCCCAGCATATTTCTGGGGAACCCATTTCCCCGTTAACTGCTATAAGGAATAGTGAGATGGCTGCCTGTGTGTGTGTGTGTGTGTGTGTGTGTCTGGAGGGAGGAGAAAGATTGGTAGGCTGGGCCACTGTTGTGGAGAGCTGTGGGAGTGCCTGCTTTTCAAATGGGCTTAACTAGTATAAGGAGAAGGATTGGAGGTCAGTTTAGACAAATTCTCTGAAAAGCAACTTCCCAGAAAAACATTCTGAATTCAATCTCATGTTATTCAGTAAAAGATAATAAAAAAAAAAAGAAAGAAAGAAAGGGGCACCCTAAATACTCTGCACATACACACCCTGTTGTTGCTGGTTCCTATTTCCCTCTTGAAATTCTGCTCCAAAGCCAGCCAGTAGCATGCGCTCTTCCCTTATATCCTAGGTAACCAGCAAGGGCATCTTTCTCCTCCTTCCCTTAACCTTGTTTTTAAGGCCTTCTTATTCTCTCCTCCCCCTCTGTTTATTGTCTGTCCTCACTGTGATTGCTGGAATGGAGAACACAGAGGGCAGCTGAGAAAATCCTGGAATTTATGAAGTCAAAGACTATTGGGAGGTCATGCCTGCCATTTCCCTGAAAAGTACTTCATTTACCAAATATTAATCAGATTAGAATGTACATCATCCCAGGCAAGTTGATGAATTATTGCTGTTATTTAAAAAAATCAGAGTGTCAGAGTATTGGGGAAGCTCATGGATTTGGCCAGAGTTGTCATAATGAGAGGCAGAAGTTGACATCTTTGCATCCTCAGGCCTCTGTACAGTCACACTGTTGTACAAACATCACCACCATCCAGCCCCAGAACTCTTTTCATCTTCCCAAACTGAAACTCTGTCCTCATTAAAGGGATCTCCATTCTCCCCAGCCCCTGGCAGCCACCATTCCACTTTCTGTCTCTCCTCATTTGACTACTCTAGGTTCCTCATAAAGGGAATCATATAGTATTTCTCCTTTGTGACTGACTTCTTTCACTTAGCATAATGTCCTCCGGGTTCATTCAGGCTGTAGCAGTGGCAGGATTGCCTTCCTTTTTAAGGCTGAACAATATTCTATTTTTTGGATAGAACACATTGCGCTTGTCCATTCATCCATCGATGGACAGTTGGGTTGTTTCACCTTTTGGCTGTTGTGAATACTGCTGCTATAGGCATGGGTGTATAAATTCTCCTCTGCTCTGGAGGTTTTTGTGGAAATTATATTGTGGAAATGATAGAGGCTGAGGAGGACCTGGACAGAGCCTGCTGAAGCCAGAGGAGTTGGAGACTCGGGTTTTTTCTCCCAGCATCTCAGCTCACAAGCATGTTCCTCCACTCCCAGAGACTCAAGACTCTAGTTGTGTAATGGGCTCACTCACCAGAATGAGTTGCTGGAGCCTTCAAGATTTGAGCCATGGTGCCTGGCACAGAAACCAATACCACACAGATGCTCATTTATACAACGCAGCCAATGGGCAATGCAGAAGGGGAACCCACTGCAACCAGGGGTGGGAGCAGAGGCCCGCCACCTAAAATAAAAAAATAAATAAATCCCTCTGTGCCTCAGTTTCCCCTTCAGTACAATGCAGAGATTATGTTACATCTTTGTCATCCTAACTCTGGGGTATGGAGTGTTTTTAGGTGGGACAGAGTGGGCCTTAAAGACCGTGGTGAGAGGATTCTTGTTGCGTGATTAGCTCCAGGGGAGCCTCAGGGTTGGGGTGCCACATCTTTCACATTTCTCTCCCATTCCTAAATCTCCCTTTTTCAGTGTGCACAGGCAGCCTGGGTACCTTTTTATTTATTCATCATGTATATTACTTTCACAGTTGGTTTCTGTTTATATTGGTTTAATGCTTGCAGTAGTATTTCAGATTAATTAAAAGTTTTTAAAAAATAGTATAAAGAACACCCATTTACCTTTTACCCAGTTTCAGCTTTTAACATATTATACCCCATTTGCTTTCTTATTTGCGCTTTTCTCTCTCTCTACACGAATACATCCAAACACACACACACTCACAATCATTTTTTTCTTCCTGTCCCTTCCCTCCTAAATCCTTCGGTGTGCATTTGCTAAGAATGGGGTATTCTCTTTCATGACCACAGCACTGTTATCAGCTTCATAATAGTTTTCTACTGTGCATGTTCCAGTCCATTGGCCTATCAGCAATGTCATATAGAGCGTATTTCCCCTCTAGTACAGAATTCAGTCTAGGGTCAGATTGTGTCTTTACTCATCGTGTCTCTTTAGCCTCCTCTACTCTGGAACATTTCCACAGGCTTTCTTTCTCTTTTACAACATTGACATTTTTGAAGAATACAGAACCTCCCCTTTCTTTGTTTTAATAAAATGTTCCTCATTCTGTCTTTGATGCTTCTTTGTGATTAGATTGAGGTTTTGCATTCTTGATTGGAATATGGTGTAGGTGACATCATGTCTTTCTTGGGGTGTCACATTTGGGTGTCCTTCTGTCTCTCATGAGTGATGTTAATTTTGGTCACCTGCTTAAAGTATTGCCCAGTTTTTCCACCATATAGTTACTTTATTTTTTCTTTGCAACTAATCAGCAGTACTTGGGGAGACACTCTGAATATGCAGATATCCTGTGCCTCATTAAAATTCCCCCTTAAACTTGGCATTCATTGATGATTCTTACCTGATCCAGCCTTTATCAGGATGGTGGCAAAATGTTGACTTTCCAATATCAGCTCTCTCTTCACGTTTAAAAGTCAACCCTCCGCATTCTACTATAAACAAAATTCCTCCTTTCTCCCCATTTATTTATTTATCTCTCTATTCTTGGCATGGACTTGTAGATTTCAGTTTTTTAATGGTTTTTATTTCATTACTGTATTTAATTAATTTGATGCTCAAATTGTTCCAGATTTAGCCATTAGGAATCCTTTCAAGCTGGCTGCTGTGTCCTTGTGATAAGCCCCCATCATTTTTTCAAGCAGTCCTTATACTTTTTGGCATAACAAAGTATTCCAGGTTCATCTTCTGTCTACTCTCTCCATCCCTGGGATTAGGCATTTCTCTGAAAATCTCTGATTCCTCTCAATGGGCAATGGTATTAGAAGCCAAGATCTGGGCACTAGATATGCTCATTGCTACTGGGTTTTCCGGCTTTTTGGCCCTTTAAAGGGACAGAACTAGGAAATATATGTATGTATATGTACAAAATATACATTTATTTATGCATACATATATACACACAAATATGTACATACATATACATATTTTAGAAATCATAAGTTCATATCAGTACCTCCAGTTCTGATCAATTCCCAGAGGGCTGTTTCCTGCCTTCTTCCATTTCAGATTTATATCTCTTCTTCCACAGTGAGAATTCTGGCTCCCAACAACACAGCATCAATAGATTTATTTTCTCAATCCTCTAAACCCATCTAAGAAGTTTCAGAATTATTTCTTGTTGAATAAACAAATAAAGAGTTCACAATTTTTTGCAGTCCCTACCCCATCCCCAATACTTAACCTATCCCCAAACTGAGGGTATAGAAATAAGAATTGTGTTTATACTACATGGATTAGTCTGTCCTTCGTCCGTTCTTTTCCCCTTCAGGGTAGGTATGTTATTCATTTGAAATAAATGTGGGTCTTTTTCATTTTTTTCAGTTTAGGGTTTTCCCTTCCCATTCTTACTGACTTAATTTTTAAAAAATATGTGGAACATTAACAAACTCAAAACTATGTCAGAAGGTTATGTTTAAAGACGTGTCTGTCCCTTCCATATTCCTTTCATCCATTTCCCCCACCTCTTGTATGTAAGCAACTTGATTGTTTTCTGCAATATCCTTCCCATGTTTCTTTTTGTAAAAACAAACAAACAAACACGTGTATGTATGTTTTCTTGTTTCTCCTTCTTTCTTACACACGGAGTAGCACACTATATATGCTCTTTGGTACTTTGATCTCTTCGCTGAGCGGTATCTTCGGAACTCACTCCGTATCAGTTCACAGAGTTCTTCCTTCTTTCTTTCTACAGCTGCACTGCGTGCGTGTACCATCGTTTATTCAGCCAGTCTTTATGCTTGGACATTTAGGTAGTTTCCAGTATTTTGCAATTACAGATAACACTGCAGTGAATACCCCTGTGTGTGTTTTTCTTATTGCTGGAGGTGTATCTTCCAGATAAATTCCTGCAAGTGGAAGGGTATAGTAGTGATTTAGTTTCCTTTTTTTAAGTTCTTAAAACATTTTTTTTTATTTATAAAGTTTTCTTTTAAAATGTACTTAAGTAAAAAAAGTGAGTTCAAACAAAGTGATTAAGTAAATAACAAATGGTACAGGCAACATAGAGACATGGCAAAATTGTGAAGGCGGACGGATGACTGAAGTTTGAGCAGAACTGGGCTAAGTTATTGTTGCAGTTCCTTCAGACTCCAAAATAGAAACCTGGTTTCAGTGGGGCTCATGGTATAATAACTGAGGTTCAGATGGAGCCCCCTGGGAATTTATCGTTAGCGCCTGAGTTTTTAGTGACTGTCAGTGGAAATATGAGTTCACATGAGCCAACTGATCTGCTTTTCCCAGTTGCGGCAGCATAGTGTGTGCACCCTGGGAGGGAAGCGGGTATGATGTCAGTGCAGGGGTTGGGGACAGAAGGCTATGCAGAACCGTGCCAGATGTTCTGGAGTGGCATAAAGAGGGGTTCACTTGACCCTGAATCACCAGGAAAAGTCAAATTATCTTTTAAAGATGGATACAGAATCTACTTCAGAGCAGTGAGAATCTGGGGAGACCCTCTTCCCCAAAAAGTTATTACCTACTCCTCTCATGTCCATGTAGCCTTTTGCATACAGGGAGTTGGCAGGCTCTAGGTAGGAATTACTACATTCAAGAGTTGTTTGGATAAAATTGTTTAAAAGAAGGTGGGGAAAAACTGTTTTGGCATTGGAAGAACTGTTCTATATTCATCTAGAAAATTAATCTAAATCAAACAGCTCACTCCACAACTATGCTGGCTGGGTCAGGATATATGGGAGGGATGGGGGTGTATCCGTGAGAACCAGGGTGTGACCCAGCCAAGGTTTGGACTCCTCATTCTGTGTGGAGAGGTCCCTGTGGGCCTGGTCCTGCACCAGGACGTGATGTGGAGGTGAAGAGGGGAAGCAGGCCTGGGTTTCGATGTTACTTTTCTAGCTGTGTTAAGAGTCGTTGCTCTTCTGGGTTTGTTTCCACATACAGAGTATCCAGGACCAAACCAGTGGTTTTCAGGCAGTTTCGTTTGAAGTGCCAGAATTCCGCCAACGAGCTTTAGGGGCCTCTGTGGAACGCTTGAGTGAACCTGTGGTTCAGAGATGTTTGGGACCCACCCACTCTATCTAGAGCAGCTCTGCTCTCATTGGCTTACCAGGGTTGTGTGCCACAGGAAATTGTCCAAAATTAATATCCACTGCTTAACAAAGTCTAATGAGCACTGGACTGGATTATCTTTAACCTCTTTCTCCTCTGCTCCAGAATTCTCATAGTGTCCAGGGAGATTAAAAACTGAAAGGGAACAACCACATCACCACAGTCCTGTTCTCCAGGCCGAGGTGTTCGGGCTTGGCCCCATAACTTGGGGGGTCCTTGGAGCCGAGTTCCTGCCATGACAGCCAGGCCAGGAGGAAGGAGAGCTTGCAGTAAGGCAGGAGGCAGGTCAAAGGTCATAGGGCAGAAACCAGAGTGGGAGGCTGGTGCTGTAGTCTAGCTTGGTGGTCTTCAGATGTCCTTGTTGGCATACCTGTCAGTAAACATACAGTCAAACCTCTGTTCTTGAACATCTTCCATCTGAAACAATGCGGTTCTCTACCAAGTTGTTCACAAAACTTCGGTTTTCTACTCATCAGTCCTTTCATGCTGATGCCTCATTGTGACAAAAAAGCATCCCTTAGACAACAAACAAAGGAGCAACTGCTTTTGTTGCTGGTGAAATCTATGATTAGCACAATTTTAAAACAAAGGCCATCAAGAGTGCTGATGTTGCTAAGGGTGTGAAAGTGCTCACGAAACAACAGTCACAATTGAAGAGGTAGAAAAGGTGTTGTTGATTTGGATAAAGGAAAAGCAGTTAGCTGGTGATAGCATTTTGGAGGCAGTGATACATGAAAAAGCAAAGACACTGCATGCTGACTTCCTGAAAGACGCCCCTGGGACCAGTGCTGAAAGTGATTCCTTTAAGGCTAGGAGGGGGTGGTTCAATAAATTTAAGAAAATAAGTGTTTATTTATAGATGAAACAGTACATTAGACATGCATTGTATATAAGAAAGGTTAAAACGGAATCATTTGTGGGTCTGGATAAACTCAATTTACATTATTTTTAATGGGAAAAATGATTCGGTTTTTGAACAAATCGCTTTTTGAACAGCCTTCCAGAACGAATTAAGTTTGAAAACTGAGAGGTTCCACTGTAAATACATAATTTGTGCATGCATCTCCCAAATATATATATATTTATTTACTATAAATTATACATTTGACATTACTGGGCTAATGTTACGTATATTATAAAACCAACAACATGGATTTTTAAAGATGAGAATAATTAAAAATAAATCAGGTACTGCCCAGTGAATCATCTTGCATACCCACCAAGGTGTCTGCACCCCACTGTGGAGAAGACTGGGGTAGCTGGGGGGCAGCTGAGGAGGCTGGTGGAAGTGAAGATGCAAGGACAGGGAAGAGTGATGGCTCTCAGACTGCAGTCTGCACCACCTCCTGTTCATCGCCGTGTCCCTGTGCTCCGTGGACTGCTGTTTACTCATGGGCTCTCTGTGAATCCACTCACTTGTTTTGTTTTTGTTTTTCTTAAATAGCCTCATCCTAAGCAGTAACACCCACAAAAGAACAGATTTTCTGGGCAGTTGGAATTTTCTTCTAATGCACATTAAAATAAATACAAAACTATGCAAAGAAAACATTTGTCCACATACCCCTTAAAAATCACGTGAGCCCCCACCTGTGTAGTGGGGGGCAGCCCTGTGGGAGATTGCCATCTGTGGCATCTGACTCCACACCACAGTGGGGCAGAAGGGGGCTGGTGAGAGTGAGGCCCCCCCATCTCCTGCTGAGGTCCAGGTCTGTGGGGGGTACACTCCTCCACACCACAGACAGGTCACAAGCAGTCATGCCCAAGAGTCCCAGAAGGGTGGTGGGGATGTGACACCTGCCTGTGAGAACACTGTGCACACATCCGATGTAGGATGGGTGGGGCTGTGGATCACTTCGATATATGTTGCAGCTGCCAGAACCTCCCACGTTGTCCTAGACCCTGCCTGCCTCCAGAACCTTTTGCACTGGGCTAGACCAGTCATTCATTTGTCCATTCATCCATTCCAGCAATATTTATTGTACACCTGCCATGTGCCAGGCCCTGAGCCAGACACTGGAGTTATAGTGGAGAACAAGGCGGCTAAGGCAGCCACTCTTATGAAGCCCGCATTCTAATAGGGGAAGGCAAGCAGGCAACAAGCAAACCAACAAATAGAAAATGTAAAATCCAGGTAGTTATAAATACTATAAAGTGAAATCAAGATAAGGAGGGAAGGGACAAATCTATACAGAAGAAATTCAAATAATTTATGTAGCAATTCCCTGTTCCTTAAGTGTAGGCTGTGCTTAATGACTTGCTTCCAAAGAGTATGGAATGAAAGGAGGAGAAAAGTACCTTTCCAGTGGAGAAACCTGAGCAACATACACTTGGCCAAGTGACAGATAACATCAGCAGTCATGAGTCATGTTGATACCCTGTACCCTTGATGTGATGTGATGAGAAGGGCACTTCCCCTCTGTGGTCATCCTCCCAGAAACCTATAACCCCAGTCTAATTATCAGAAAAACATTAGACAAACCCAGATTGAGGAACATTCTACAAATTACCTGACCAGTTCTCCTCAAACTATAAGGTCATCAGAATCAAGGAAAGTCTGAGAAACTGCCACAGCCAAAAGGAGCCTAGAAGTAATTTGGTGTTCTAGATGGGATCCTGGAACAGAAAAAGAGTATTAGGGGAAAACTAAGGAAATCTGAATTCTTGAGTATGCAGTTTAATTAATTTGAAGAGGTAAAGGAAAAACAGGTGGAGATGGCCTCCGAGAGGTCCCTGAGGTGGTAACATCTGAGCCTTGAATTATGGAATTGAGTCATGCCTGAGCAGGGAATCCTGGGGTGAGAGCATTCCCGGCAGAGGAAACAGCCGTGTAAAGATCCTGGGGCAGAAAGATGCTTGGACCGGTCAAAGAAGAGTGAGAAAAGCTCAGCACAGCTGGAGTGGTGCTGAGTGGAGAGGGCCAGGATGTGAGGTCAGAGGTGGACGGGTGCCAGGCCATGCAAGACCTTGACACCATGGAGGCATTTGGATTTCACCCCAAATGTGGTAGGAAGGCAGTGTGGAGTTTTGAACAGAAGGGTGACATGAGCTAATTTCCACTTAAAATCACTTGCGTCTGTATAGAGAACAAACTAGGCAAGCAGGAAAGGAAGCAGTGGCCATGTGGGGACCCCTGTGTGAGTCCAGGGAAAGATGATGGCAGAGGTCACGGCAGAACCCAGGTATGCGCCCATCTTTCCAGAAACAGAAATACAGGTTCATGTATTAACGATCTTTTTCCCCCCTCATTGTGTCTCCCAAAGATGGGAAAAATGAACTGAACTCTGGGTTCCATGAACTGAGTATTTGAAGGTCTATACCCGTGTGTCAAAGAACTCTGTAACAGGACACCTTCCTGTGCAACAACCATCCTTTATTGTTTTCCTTTATTGGTTCATGCCTTTGTCTGAAAAATAAAATGTACACCATACTTAAGTCAGTTGACAAATTGCCCTTCTTTAACTGGGAAAAATAAAACATGGTTCCTAACCTCTCTCTGCCATCTAGAAGTTATAAATAGAAAGGGAAAACAAAAGGCTTCAGTCACATCCAAGCTTTTTCTAAAGTGTAAATAGTTTCAGAGTGTTTTCAGTGACTTTGGTTATGTTTTATTCACCATATATTTCTTCTATGCTGCCCCAACTCTTTTGGGAAGGAAATGTGGCATCAGTAAAGTAAAATAAATTCTTTTTAAAAAACCTTGAAATAAAATAGATTATTGCAATTTGTGCTTTCTTGTCAAAATCAGGGCCTCGTTTCTTGGCAATGCCAAGATGAAAACAAAGAGAAGGTTCTGGCGTTTGTTTTATATTTCCCCCAGCATGTTGCTGGTGCCCCTGTCACCACTGTTGAACATTTGCTTGGTGTGTTAGGAGCAGTTTCTGGGGCTTTGTCTCCAACACGAGTATGTCTACAAATCTAGGTCTGGGAAGCTGTCTGGGCTCATCCCAGTCTCTGTATTTGCTTCCAGAGATAGAGATGGTGATCATGGAACGCAGCAAGCTCCCAGACTTGGCGGCCAGCACATCCTTGCAGGAGCAAAACACCACAGATGAGGAGAAGAGCGCCGCCACCGGCTTAGAGAGTGTGCAGTGGAGCAGGTAGGAGGCCAGCCCTACAGCACTCGTGCTGATGCTGGGGTGGGGCGGCCTACAAGCCAGCCTGGCACGGTGGGTTACTGCTCAGTCTTTGGGATGAGGAGATGGGCTCAGCAGTGAAGGTGGGTACCTTGGCTGGGATGCCCACTAAGGATAACTCAGGGCCTCTTCCCACCACCCAAATGGTCTCTTCTGCCTCTCAACCAAGCCATCTTGCTTCCTGCCTTTCCCTCTTATTCAGCCCTTGGCCACCAGAGTCTAAGCTCCTCTTGAGAGGCATGGGGACAGAGCTCTCACTCAACACTATTGCTCACCTCTTGGAAAGAGAATGAACAAGACATGGCGCGTGCCCTCCCCCCTCCCCCCACCCAGCACTGCAGTGCTGGGCCCTGTTCTAAAGGATGTGGGCTGTCTTGTAGACTTGTACTGGCCATTCCTGGAAGGCTCTGTGGCTCCCAGGAAGGATCCCCTTGGGAGCAGTGTTTGGGTCTCCCTGTCTCATTCATTCTCTGCCACGCACACAGCCGTCCACAGGGCCTGCCCTCATGACTCAGCTGGTATGATTTAATGCTGCTGTCCACCTTTGACTTTGTGCCTGATTGTTCATTTCAGTGATGGCCTGCCAAAGCTACATCCTCTTAAACCTTCGAGATGCTACATTTCCTGGAACCTTGCTATAGCACCACCCCTTTCGGAATAGACTTGAGCAGAAGGCTGCTCCCAAAGTGTGCAGTGACCTGTTAGGAGTGCTCCTTATCCACTGCCCCCACTGCACAGACCCCTGTAATAACCTCCTAATCCTGCGTTAGTGTTAATAAATGCACAATAGCATGGTTTTCTGCCAGCCTACAAGGAATTCATTTCCTGAACCCTGAGGGTGGGATGGTTGAAATTCACACATACCTCATCCTATTTATTAATTCTACTTAAAGTGAAGAGTTAAAGCACTCTATCTTTTCCCTCCACATATTATTTATCTCTTTGCTTAGCAGATGTTTCAGCTACCTGACAGAATTAATTTTTATCAGATGCACAAGGGAGCCACTTTTAGTTTTGGTTACATAGAACACACTGGAGTGCAGTGAGGGCTATCAGTTGCTATAACTTACAAAGACCTTTTTGATTTTGCTTGGCAGCAAAATAAAATGTAACCCCTGAAGCTCTGAAATTTAAGGAAATAATTCTAAACAGAAAGGAAGGGGGAAACAACCTTTAGGTGCTTGGCACAGCATTAGTTAGAATATGAACAATTGGAAAAACCACAGATGACTAGAAGTGGGGGATGCTCAAGAAAATGAAGGTGCATCTGCTTAATAGATTATTGGCCATTGCTTTTAAGTGAATACTGTCATGATGTATTCAGTTTCTTAGAATCTAATAAATGGGAACAGCACATATTTTACATAGTATGGTAAAACTTTAGCTTTGTTAAAGGAAGAAAAATATCCATCTGTTGTCCAAAAAAAAAAAAGTGAACAGACCAAAATGTTATGTTTGAATGTTGGAGATGAGACTTCTTTTTTCTCCCTGAATTTTAGTGAAGCGGGAATTTTCTTAGAGTTGATTGAGATTGTTCCTTAACTTTCGGTGACTTTAAGTGGCATCTTCTATCGCGTGGTTTATAATGGAATCTGATCCTGGTGCCTTGAGTTAGGCCACATGCAGGCTTATGGCCCCAGGAATTTTTGGTTCAGAGCCCTGTTCTGTCCTGAGACTGAATGCCAAGGAGAGAGTAGCCCAGGTGGAGAGTTGCCTTCTCCTTTGCAAAGGTATTGAGTTGATGGTTGTCAGAAACACCGCCAAGGACTTCTGTCCTCCCAGTTCCCGGCACTGAGCAGGGAGGATGGCGCTGACGGTGAGGGAGGGAGACAGTTTGTTCTTGACACGAATTGGATCTTGACATTGGTCCACTTGTCTGAAGAAACAGTGTAGTACAAAGCATAACTGTTGTTGTATATGGACTAAATCTTCATTCAGAATTACATACAGGCCAAGAAACTAAAAGCCATTCAAAATGTTCTTTTCTTTAAAAAAAAAAAAAAAAAAAAAAAAAGCTTTGAAATGTGTAAAGAAGGAAAAAATGGATGGTTTTCATGATGCCAGAATTCAAAGGCAGCTGTTACTAACATGCCGGCTATTTCCTGCCAGCTGTTTTTAAATGCCAATTTAGTGGGAATTTTGCCCTCCTCCCCCCCTAATAACTTATACTGTACCATGTCTGTCATTTTCTTCATTTTTTTTTTTTTTTTTTGTCTAATCAAACCCCAAACTCTTTTTCACTTTATTATACTCTTAGTAAACAGAAGGTTAGTGGCTTCATAGTACTTCATCTCATAACATGGTATATCCACCCAGCCCTCCCTCTGCTACTGGGTATTTGGTTATTCACGTTCTTCCCAAATGAAAATACAATCAAAACTCCAAGCAGCTTGTTTATAAAAAACATTTTCTATTTTATCCCACTTTTAATTTGAAAGTGTTACCACTATAGGCTTACAAAAATCCAAATGCACACATTGCAGACCTATTCATGCATCTGAAAGGTGATGCTCGATCTGGGGCTCCGGGGAAACAGCCCAAACATAAATGTCCATGTTAAGGTTCTTCCTTTAATTTCTGGGTGTCCTGTGTTTGAAATCTATGACAGGTACATTTTCACTACTTTCTCATTTGCATTTTTCAATGTAATATTCTGAATCAGTGGTACATTTATGGTGTTCAAAATTCAAAAAAAGTATAACAGGTTACATAGTGCTTCTCTGAAGCATGGTTGCACTCCCCCCAGACAACTGGTGTTGACAGTAGCTGCATGTTCTTCCAGGGTCAAGTGTGACTTCGGGTACTCATTGAGGCGCTCTGCTCTCTTGGCTTCAGCCTGGCATCCAGTGGGGCAGCCACAGACAGTCACGGGATCAGAGTCTTTGGCCCAAGGGCCAGAACTGTGCATATTCTATTATCCTTGTTGAAGAGTCTTTCTGGGCCAGGCCTTTCACCTGGAAGGGCAGCATTTGGGGCGTGTGGTTTGTGATACTTGCAGCCACTCTATAGATCTCACCCACAAAGCATCAGAGGTGAGAGACTTCATCGATTCTCACCAGTCAGGGAAAGTCAGTCCAAGAAATTGTGGGGCCAAGACCTGCCGATATGAGATCATGGAGAAATGCCCTTGAAATATTCAAAATAGAAATCAAATAGCCGCTCCATGTACTAGCACTTTCCACTGTGTACCTGGCCCTATGTAAAATGCCTTTCGATGGATATTTCACTTGAATCCTCATAATAACCCCGTAAGGGTTTCATCTCCATCTTACAGAGGGGGAAATAGAGAGGTTTTAGGTAACTCGAGACTCAAGGGTTTGCAGCCAAAAGAGGCAGAATCAGAATTTGAGTCCAGGCAGTCTGGCTCCAAGGCCCACATACTGAAATTGTTCTGACTTGGTGCCTTGTCTGGTGGTGTTAGTCTGTCACATTGCCCTGTTTTCTTCATTTCTTACCACTCTTTGCAGTCATGACGTGGTTTGTCTATTCTCAGTTACTGCTCACTTGGTATCATTTATCCCCAATGTCTGAGACAGCTGGTAAATGATTGTGGAATGACTAAGTGGTCTGTTCCTCAGTCACTTTCCCCTCCAGATAGCAGCTTCCCACAGGCAGAGCATGTCTCTCATTTGTCTTGTGTCCTCCATGCCTTGTGCCGGACTGGGCACACGGTCGACTCCCTGCATGCTCGTGGCAGAGCTGTAAGAAGCAAACACTAGCACCCCGTTTGCAGGTGGGAGAGGAGAAGTGTTTTCCTGTGTGCCATGAACCTCATGAATGTCCCTCCTCTTTTCCAGGCCCTTCCTGGATATGGTGTACCATGCCCTGGATAGCCCAGACGATGATTACCACGCGCTCTTTGTGCTCTGCCTCCTCTATGCCATGTCTCACAACAAAGGTAAGCCTGCTCGCCTCCCTGGCTTTCTGGTATCCCTGCCATCTGCTGTCAGGAGGGAAGAAGGAAAGCTGCTTTTCTTGAGGAATTAATTCCCTTTCTGGTTTTGGTGGACTCCCTCAAAACTTCTCTTCAGCCTTGTTAGAATTTCTCAGGTGTTTTTCTGCAGACTAAAGCCATAGGAATTGGTTACTTAGGCAATATGGAGGGAAAAGATTCAAGTGTGACAGTCTGACCCAGACAGTTGTATTCACACTGTGGTTTTCTTTCGACCCCTTGCTTTACAACTGCCTTAGTGTCGACCTCCTCTTATTTAACATCAGAAATGAAATTAGTCAAAGTGTAATCTTGGTTTTGCTATTTATAATGGTTGATGTTCTCATTCTGGGTTCTGAGCTAAAATAAACTCTGGGTGGATTGTGTGGAAGTGTAGGTTTCCTTTCTGAAGAAAGGTGTGGTTCTCCGGCTTCCCCTGTTGAGGCTGAGTGGTCAGGATCAGACTCCCGCAGAGCCGACAGATTTGATTAGGATTCATTCATTCACTTCCTCTCTGGGAACAGCCTGGTGTATGCTCCACCTGGCTTGACAAGAGCAAGTTCTGAAATCTCCACATCAGAACCTCTTCCAAGAAGAAATCAAGAATGATTCTCTGGCCCTTGCCACGAGCTGGGCTTGGCATAGACGAGACTTTGCATCAAAGGATGTTTTAGTCGGTTTTTCATAAGCTTATTGGGAAATAAGTGGAGGTGGGTTGTACTAAGCCTATGGCTAGAGACATTGAAAAAGCAGTCAACATAACGTGAATCAGCACATTTCACATCTCTATGGAATTGCCGCCTTCTTTTTTTTTTTTTTTTAATATTTTTTCTTTATTGATTTTAGAGAGAGAGGAAGGGCGAGGGAGAGAGAGATAGAAACATCGATGAGAGAGAACATCGATTGGCCCCCTCCTGCATGCTCCCCAGTGGGGACTGGGCCCACAACCTGGGCATATGCCCTAACCGGAATCAAACTGGCGACCTCTTGGTGCATGGGTCGATGCTCAACCACTGAGCCACACCAGCCGGGCTGCCGCCTTCTTTTTAATTATATGTCTGTGCCATCATTTATTCTGCCGTTCCTTAATTGAATGGCACTGAAACTATTCCCAGGCTTTTCCTTCCATAGACAGGACTGACCAGTGATGCTCTTCTCCCTCCGCAGTCTCATGCCCTCCCTTGGATCCCAGCATTTAGTCATCAGGTTTTGTCAGTACTCTCTCTTCAGCCTCTCTGGTCAGAATTTAACTCAGTGTGTCTCAGTGCCTGGCTCTAAGCTAGACGCTGGAGGCGAGAACCAAAGTCATAAGAGCAAGAGAGATCTGATCACATCATTCCAGTGGCTGTTATCACAGCCTTCCCAAGGTGTCAGACGACTTTTATAATCCATCCTCCATGGCACTGCGAGGTAATCCTCTGTGGGGCTGTGTTGACCATGCCCTTCCCCCATTCAGAAACCTTTAATGCCTTCTTTTTTCCCTTAAATTTCACCCTCCTATACCTGTCATTTACAATATCCAGACTGCACCCATCATTCCAACTTAATCTGATTCCCCTGACTTCCCATCACAGACCCTCTGCCCTGGCCCAGGGGTTAACATTTTTATGTAGTGCTAGAACTCTTTCATAGAGATAAACCCGCTATTGCGCTCATTGAACTCTTGAATGTTCTTTTGGTTGCAAGCAACAGAAACCACCTCTCATTAACCTACCTAAAAGGGAAAGTTTATAGGAAGGCCCCAGAAGCAACTCATAGGGTCCAAGAAGTTGCTGAAAAGCTGAGGGAAGGGCAGGAACTGACCAGCTCTAAGGACTTCCCTCAAGGTAGATCCTGATTTGTTTGGCCCTAGCAAATCCCAGGCTGGAATTTTGCCTCCATTCAAGTTTCAAGTTCTTGGGCAAGAATCTGATTGTTCCAGCTTGGTGGTGTGTCTAACTCTGGGAACAGTCAGGTATGGCTAGGGGGAGGCAGGGTTACACAGCACAGACTTGGCCCCTTGGGCTCAGCGCTGTGTCTGGGACTGTTCCCAGAGCAAGGAGCTCTTTGAAAGTCTGGCAGCCACCCCAGTCAGTGCCAACATGGCTAGTCAGCCACCTTCTGATATTTATTTGTGATTTTTCTTACTATTTGCTCTGTCCCATCACCACCACCTATTAAAATTTTGCTTGCCTGTCAGGAGTCCTCTCAAAAGTCACCTTCTCCAGGAAGTTTTCTCTGATCCCTTCAGGTGATAATCACTCTGGGTTAGTACCAGTTAATGTAGCAGGCACATTTTACACATTACTGGATTTGATTTGCTGAAATTTGGCTCAGGATTTTTGCATCTCTGTTCATGAATGATATTGGTCTGTGGTCTTCTTATAATTCTCTTATTTACTCTCAGAGATATGTTCATTTTATGGAATGAATTGGGAAGTATTCCCTCCTCCTGAATTTTCTGGAGAAGCTTTTGTGGAACTGGTATTATTTCTTCCTTAACTATTTGGTAGAATTCACCAGTAAAGCCATCTGGACCCGAAGTTTTCTTTGAGGGAAGGTTTTTAACTACTCAATTTCTTTAGTAGATATAGGGCTATTGAAACTTATCTGTTTCTTGAGTGAGCTTTTGTAGCTTGTCTTTCAAGGAATTTGTCCTTTCATCTAAATTGTTGAGTGTATTGGCATAAACTTGTTCATTATATTTATTATCCTTTTAATGCCTGTAGGATCTGTAGTGATAGCCCCTTTCTTTTTTTTTTTTTATCCTCACCCGAGGACATTTTTGCATTTATCTTCAGATAGAGCTGGAGGGAGAGAGGAAGGAAGACAGAGAGAGAAACATCAATGTGAGAGAGACACATCAACTGGTTGCCACCCACACAACCCCAACTGGGGCCGGGGACAAACTGCAACCGAGGTATGTGGCCTTAGCGGAACTGAAGCCAGGACTCTCTGGTCCGAGGGCCGATGCTCTAACTGCTGAGCCAAACCGGCCAGGGTTGTTTTTCTGTTTTCTATTGCATTAATTTCTGTTCTTATCTTTATTTCTTACCTTTACCTGCTTACTTCAGATTTAATTTACTCTTTTTTGTTGTTGTTGTTTCTTAAGATGGAAGCTTAATCATTGATTTTTATTTTACTTTTTAAATTAACATATAGTAAAATTAACTTTTTGTGAATTTTAGTACATGTATGGATTTGTGTGAGCACCACTATAATTAGGATATGTTTTACAGCATTTTCAACCAAAAAATTCTATTCCTTTTTAGCCATACCCTACCCATACCAGTCATTGATTTTTAAATGTTTCTTTTATAAAATGAGTTTAATACTCTAAATAGTCTTCTAAGCACTGTTTTAGCTGCATGCAATGAATTTGATATATGTGGTTTTATTTTTCTTTGGTTTAAAATATTTTGTAATTTCCCTTCTGATTTTTTCTTATCTATGCTATTATCTTTGTAATTTCTAGCAGTGTTTCTATTACTGATTTTTCTCCTGGTTTGGTTTTGGGATAGATCTATATCTATCTATCTGTATGTATATCTATGTCTATGTCTGTGTCTATATCTATATTTATGGTTGACAGTTGTGAATTTTACATTGTTAGATGCTGAAGTCTTTCTTCCTTTTGATATTTTTTGGCTTTGTCATAGGACATGGATAAGTTTCTTGGAATCAGTTTGCTCCTTTTCGAAGCTTGCTTTTAAGCTTTGTTGGTGTGAGTCCAGAACAGCGTTTAGCCTCAGGCTCACTTGGCCCCACTCCTGAGGCAGTTCCCTTCTGAGGACTCTACTCGATGAGCCACTGTTAGGTGGTTTTCTTTACATGCTGGCTGGTGGGAACATGAACTCTTCTCAGGCCTGGGTGAGCTCCAGGGATTGTTCCACCTGCTTCATTCCAGTAGGTCTTTCCCTTTCCTTACATGCATGCACAGAGCAGAACTTAGTTGAAGCCTCAAAAGGAACCTTCTGCACATCTCTACAGCACTCTGTTCAGCTCTCTCCTCTCCAGTACTTTCTCCCATCACATCTATCGGCCTTGGCCTCCCTCATCTCCAAGCTCTGCCTTCTCATCTCAGAAAGACCAAGGGCTTTGCTTGGGTTTTCTCTGTCTGTTCTGAGGCCTGGAAACTCTTTCCAGACAGTGAGCTGAAGCACTGGGCCCACTGTGTTTGTTTCTTCTCTCTGAGGATTACTCTCCTGTGCTGCCTGTTGTTCTATCCAGTGTCTCATAACCATTGTTTTATATATTTTGCCTAGCTTTTTAGTTGCTTGAGCCAGGAGAGTAAATCCAATCCATCTTGGCTAGAAGCCATGCATTTAAAAAAAAGCTTTATTGAGGTATAGTTGATATACAATAACTGCACATATTTAAAGTGCACAGTTTGATAAGTTTTGGCTTATGTCTACACACATGAAACCATCACCACAATCAAGACAGTGTACATACCCATCACCCCAAATGTTTCCTCCTGCCCCTTTGTCACCCTTCTCGCCTTCTCCTCAAGCAACACTGAACTGTCACTGTAGATTAATTTGCATTTTCTAGAATTTCATATAAATAAAATCATGCAATATGTACTCTTTCTGTATGGCTTCGTTTAATCTTCATAATTATTCTGGGACTCAACCATGTTGTTGTGTCTATTGTAGTCATTTCTTCTTGTTGAATAGTATTCCACTATATGAATGTACCAGTTTGTTTATCCATTCATCTGTTAATGGACATTTGGATTGTTTTCAGTTTTTGACCATTATAAATAAAGCTGCTATGAACATTTATGTACAAGTCTCCTGTGAACATATATTTCCCTCTCTTTGGGGTAAATACCAAGGAATGAGATGGGTGATTATATGATAGATGTATGTTTGTTTGTTCGTTCTTAAGAAACTGCCAAACTGTTTTCCAAAGTGGCTATATAATTTACAATCTGTTTTTAATTTCCATGAAGTTGCCATGGCACTTTTGTATACCATTTTCCTCTTCATGTTTCCTCTCCCACTCTGGTCTGCCAGGCCTCTGAAGGTCTCTCCCAAGAGACTATGTCTGGCCCCTTGCAGCATCCGGCTTAGCACCTGTACTGGTCAGCACTCAGCCAAAGTTGGCTGATTGAGTGTCTCTCAGCCATGCAGCTGCTCCCTTAGACTGCTGTCTTCTTCACAGACCATGCTCAGGGCTCAGCAGGGAAGGTACTGTCTAGAGGGGAAGATACCAGGCTCCAGAAGGCCAAGGGGCACATGGGTGAACTCGTCTTGTGGATGGCTGGCTTTCCCTATGAGCTTTCTTCCTGGAGCCCCGCCCTGTGCTGGGGAATCAAGAAGTTGTGGTTTGCACACACACACTGCAGCACTTCTTTGTTCAGTGCTATGGCCCGGAGAGATCACCCTGCTAAGGTCCTACCTGGAGAATCTTATCTTTTTTTCTTGAGGATTTCTTCTTAGAACAATGGGACTGTATATTGGAGGACATTTAATTCCTTCTTTTGTTTCCTGCTAACACTATTCATTTATTTATTCACTCACCCTTCTAAGAAATATTTTTGAAGCCCTTATTAGATGCCAGGCCCTGTGATTAGTATTGAGAACACGGTAATAAACCAAACAAATATTTTCATAGAGGCGAGTGTGACTGCTTGGTAAGAGTGGGGGGAGGGAATGGCAGCATGACAGGTAAACAGAAACACATCATGGAAAGTAAGGAACTTAGATCATATTCTTTTTTTTATCCTCACCCGAGGACATTTTTGGATTTATCTTCAGATGGAGTGGGAGGGGGAGAGGGAGGAAGAAAGAGAGATAAACATTGATATGAGAAAGACACATTGACTGGTTGCCACTCACACGACCCCAACCGGGGCTGGGGACAAACTGCAACCGAGGTATGTGCCCTTAGCAGGAACTGAACCCGGGACTCTCTGGTCCACGGGCCAATGCTCTAACCGCTGAGCCAAACTGGCCAGGGCATTAGATCATATTCTGATTCAGCAGGAAGCTCTGAAGGTTGTTCAGGGAAATCGTTGTGTCATCTATGTGGCTTACATGGGTCTGTTTTCTCTGAAATCTCCTTTGGTTCCAAAAGACCTGTAATCAGGTAGATCGTGTTGAATTTATTCATGTAGTTATTCAACAAACACATGTGGGCCCTAGCTGCATGCCAAGCAGTGCACTCAGCATGGAGGCTACAAACTCCAGGCCACCTGAAGTCCTTGCCCAGGAAAGCGTTGGTCTGGTACAAAAGGTTTATAGGCAGACTGCAGCACAATGGAGACTGATGGACCTGGTGGAGGACATAGACCAGGTCCATGAGAGTAAGGGAAGACTTCCCAAGGGTGCCTGGGCTGAAGGTTCAGGGGGCTGAGGACAGAGTGGCCAGAAGGTTGAAAGGATAACTGGCAGAGGGCAGAGCAAAGTGGGCATAAGAGCCTGTGATGAGCCCGGCCGGAGTGGCTCAGTGGTTGAGCATGAACCCGTGCACCAAGAGGTCACCGGTTCGATCCCCAGTCAGGGCACATGCCCAGGTTGTGGGCCCAATCCCCAGTGGGGGGCATGTAGGAGGCAGCCAATCGATGTTCTCTCCCCGCCTCTCTCCCTAAAATCAATAAAGAAAAAAAAATTGAAAAAATGTTTCTATCTCTCTCTCACTCTCCCTTCCTCTCTCTCTAAAATCAATAAAGAAAGAAAAATTAAAAAGAAAAAGAGCCTGTGATAACCCATCATCAGACAGGTGAGCAACATGCCCATGGTGGGCAGGTACTCTGAGAGATAGCAGGCTGGAGCCAGTCTGTAGGGAATGGGGTAGGGTGGGCAGCAACTGTGAACTGCGTACTACCAGGTGGGTGGGGCTGCTGAAGGATGGTTCAGCCAGGAACTGATCTGATCCTCTCTGCATCTCTTAGAATGGGTTCATGTAGTTCAGCCAGAAGATAGGTGGGCTAGAGATATGGGTAGATGTGGGCAGTGTTGAGGGGGTGAAAGTGAAAGGCTTTCTCATCATTTGACAGATAGCTGCTGAACACTTACTACATGCTAGGCACCGTTGTGAGCACTAGAACAAGTTTGATGAGTCTTGTTCAAGTGAACAAGAAGATAAATTGTGATTGCGGAGTGATAAAGAGTAAACTGGTGGTGGTGGTGCAGGGGTTACTAGCCTGGGTGGTCAGGGAAAGCTGCTGTGAGGAAGGAACATCCGATCTGAGGCCCGAAGAGTGAAAAGGAGTCGGCTCCGTAAAGATCTGGGGCAAGAGTGTTCTAAAAGCATGTGCAAAGGCCCTGAGGTGGGAAAGAGTTTACAGTTTTGAGGATCAGGTGAGGCTGACCAGGGGGCCGGGACCAGATTGTAAAGGGCCTTGAAGGCTGTGAAAAGGAATTTAGGTTTTATTCTGAGCTCAGTGGGAAACCCCTAAAGGATTTTTAATTAGAAGAATGGCATGATGGAAATTTTTGAAAGAACCCTTTGTCTCTGGATGGAAAGTAGATTAATTGGGATGAGGGAGTGAGCTGCAAGAGGGAAAGCTGGGCGGCTTGTTAGGGAGCTGTTGCAGTGGTTCAGGCGCGGGCTAATGTGCATTGAATCAGCATGTTGGCTGTAGAGATGGGGAAAAGAGGAAGGTTTTATGAGATATTTTGGAGCTAGAGCCAGATAAGCTGATGAATTGGATGCAGGGGTTGTATGAAAGGGACATTTGAGCAACTATGTGTGGCCATTTACTAAGATGGGAAGACAAGGAGAAGATCAGGACTCGAGGAGGGGGAGTTCTCCTTGATTTGGATGGGAGGGGTCACCAAGGAAGAAAGAAGACTGGCTGCTGTCCAGATCCCTAACTCCTGCCACTGTGTGGCTGGTGGTGCCATTTCTAGAACCAGCGAGCATGGGGCATGGAACAGTTTGAAGAGGAGGCTGGAGAGTTCAAGTCTGGTATCCTGAGGCCCAGGTGTCTGGGGGACCCCCAGGGCAAATTGCCTAGTAGGGGAGTTACCACCTGGTTGTGCTGTAGTTTTAGCCTGTGAGCACAGGGTCTGCATCTGATGAGGGTAGACTTGTTGGTGGGGGTGGGGGTGGTGAATTGGTTGGATTTTGGGTTAGGCAGCAGACATTTAGCTGCACTTAACTTTCAGCCTCTCTTTTCCAGATCCATACCGTCCAAGCAGGCCCCCTAATGAAATGGTCTCTTTCTGATAGATTTTTCATCATAAGACAATTTTAACATAAAAGCAACGTTAATAAAAACCAAATGTTAGCTCAGGCCTTCCAGTAAATCATAATAGATTAGATGCTGTACCGAAATGAATATCCCACAGTGGAAAGGGTTGACCGGTTGGAGGAAGGCGCTCCTTGTGATTCAGTTGAGCCACATAATGAATTCTGGTTCATATCTGTAATAGCAAATGCAGCCTCCTCTCTTTTGTCAGGTCTGCAGAGCCCTGGCCCGAGGAGGGGGGTGAGGTTTGCAGCTTTTGTATTCTTAAAGGTTCCCCCACTCCATCCTCCACCCTTCTACTCTTGCTTCTCCATTTATTATTGTTTACCCAAGAGGAATTGGGCTTATTTTGTTTTGCCGAGAAGTTACTGGAACATAGATGAGAGGTATGGGAAAGGTTGAAAGGTAATAGGATAAAGGGAGGCTTTCGCCATGCAGAGAGCTGGCAAAACAACATTTTGGATCTCAACTGACACATAATCAGAACTGGAAGTACATTGGAAATTGGCCCAACATCTGGTTAGCTTTCGAAATAGTTGGTCTATAGTTTTCCAAAGCTGGCAATGCTTGCGTGACTATAGCCAAGGAGACCTTGAGTGGTCAAAAGAAAAAAATTGTTTTGACCATTATTTACCTAGCATTATTGTAGTCTCCTTATCCAGGTTTGACTGCCTACTTCTTCTTATGTAACTTTGGTTTGAGTCTTTTCCACCCTTTGCTGGGGGTTACTGCTAAGGAGGAAGAATCCAGAAATCAGAACTTAAGAGGAAGAAGCTTAGTAACTGGTAACTGACATCTTGAGTCATGCCCTTCCCTTCTTTTGGATTCTTTGAATTAGTTAGTTGAGAGTTCCACCCTCACCCCACCCCCAGTCCTGGGGTTGTTGAGTGGACCTGTTCTGACTCATTCGGCAGAGCAGAATCTGACCCAGGTGGGAAGGGAGCAAGGAAGCATGAGTTCTGCTGAAGTCTGAACTTGCTAGTGTTTTCCTGGGCCATGGAAAGTGCATCTGGGTTTCTTTGGAATTTATCTGTCACTTGGCACTTAAGTGTTGAAGCAAATAGGACAATATATTCTCCACTGTTTATTTCAGTCAAAGGGAAATGGCTAGCAAGGAAACGCAATCACATTTGTCACAAAGCCCTGGCTGGTTTGGCTCAGCGGTTAGAGCGTTGGCCCGCGGACCAGAGAGACCCGGGTTTGGTTCCCACTAAGGGCACGTACCTCGGTTACAGTTTGTCCCCGGCCCCGGTTGGGATCGTGTGGGTGGCAGCCAGTCGATGTATCTCTCTCACATCGATGTTTCTCTCTCTATCTCTTCCTTCTTCTCTCCCTCCTGCTCTATCTGAAGATAAATGCAAAAATGTCCTCAGGTGGGGATTAAAAAAAAATTTTTTTTTTGCAACAAAACCTGCCTTTCAGTGACTGAACACCAATTTGTGTGTGTATGTGCATGTGTGTGGGTGTGTATGCATATGTGTGTCCTCCCGTGCACACATGTGCTGTTTTCCCTTCCATATGCATATTCTTGTCATATGTGACATTGACTTTGTTCATTCACAACTGTCAACCGTCATTTTGTTTGGACCCAGAAAAATGTCTGGAGCTTTTGAATTGCTGCACAGGCTTTGAAAGACAGTTACTAGGGTGGGATAATTCAGAGTAACAGAGGGGTTTTAGAGGCCCTGGTGGAGAAAGAAAGAGACAGGGGAAAGAAATGAGCCACTTGGCCCAGGAGGAACTTTGAGGGTGTTCAGAGGGGGTCTTTTAGACGAAATCTTGCCATATGTTGTATGGAATCAATCCTGCTCTCTGTTTCCCCATGGCTGGTGATAAACTCCATCTCACACAGAATGTGTTACAATACCAAGTCTGTTCAGAGGGAAGTGTTGGAAGCATAGAGATTACCTTGAGTGGCCGGAGGATTGGAGACCCTTCAAAGTCAGCCAGAGCACAACCAGATCATGTCACCTCCCCTAGCTGCCCTCCAGGATCCTGGCATCCAATCCTTGCCTGTCCCTCCCCACCCCCACCCCCCCAACGTCTACCTCATCGCTTCCTCCCAAAGCTTCACCCCACCTTCCCCAAGCTCTGTCACAGTCCTGCATTCCCCCATAGGCCTGGCAAGTTCTGGCCATCTGTGTGCAGCTCAAGGCGAATTCCCGCTCATTCTTTAAAATCCAACCTGAGCAGCTCATCTCCTGAGCTGGCCCTCAAACAACAGAGCATGCCTTCTTTGGACCTTCTAAAACAGCTTGATTTTAGCTTTTGTTAGTTTATTTTCCTTTTTGTACTTTTGTTCTTTCATTCTTTCTTTCCTCTTGTAATACAAACGATACAGAAATACATTAAGCCATGCTCAAAGTAACAATGCCCATCAGTGCATGTGACAGGCTGTAGTTATTGGACCATGACTGCATACTTCTCACTGGATGCTAGCCACAGCCCTGGGACAGCGTTACTGTAATTGTCCCATTGCACAGGTAAGGAGACTAAGGGTTGACGAGAACAAAATTCCTTCTGCACCCTGCACCCAGTTCTCTTCACCTACACCTGACCAGAGTGTGGAAGGTACCCTGAGGGAGACTGAGCCCTAGGGTACCGTGAGGCCTTGGAGGTGGTGGCTGTTGTCAGCACAGAGGGAAGGCCCCTTGCACACTGCTTGCTGTGGATGGCTCACCATGCAGGTGGTACCACCCCTTTCCATCTGTACCTGTCCATCTTTGTAATCTCATCCTGGTTCTAACTGTGCCTCTAACTTGCTCTGTGACCTTGAGGATGTGGCATAACATCTCTGGTCCTTAATTTCCTCACTGAAGGAAGAAGTTACACTGGACTCTGGCTCTATGAAATTCCGGAAATTTTTCAGTCTCCCAGGGTCCCTTGTCCCCTTCACACAGAACGGAGCTGCCCATTGAGGAAGATCAGAATAACCTTGGAGTGTTTCTCTTCCTGTCAAGAGAAGATTTTGCCACAGATTTTTATCCTTTTTGACAAATTCTAAGAGATCAGGGTTAATAATAGGAAAAAGACAAAATAGAGCTTACCGTAGAAACTCAAGCCCTGGTCCAAGTCTGTGTCTCTCCTGGTTCTGCCGACCACCACCACAATCCCAAGGGAGCCAGCAGCTAGGCTTCTTTGGAGTGGGATGATAAATGGTCGGATCATAAAGTTGGGTGATGCACTGGGCAGGCCGAAGAGCCATTTTTTTCCCAGAACCACTGACTGACAGTTCCCAAAAGGGCCAGAAATAAAAAGATAGAGAGATGTTAAGACGGTGTTGACATCTGGAGAAAAAACAAATGCCAAAAAGATTTAGTTGACATTTTTGCCATTTAATAAACCAGAATGCTTCAGAGTTAGATATTTCACATTAAAATGGGATATAGAATCCACAAATTAAATTTTCATCACAATCAAATTTTTTGACGGAAGCCATGGTGGTGGGGCGTGAGAGAGAGAACTACCCAACTCGAGTCCTCCAGCCGTCTCTCACCCGTGTCATCTCCTTGGCATGACTTAGCCTCTGGTTTGGAGCTGGACGGAATTCAATAAAACAAGATATATTGTTATGGTTTTTTACGTCAATGTGGGGGGAGTTACTTAGAATCCAGACAATCAGCTCTTCAATGCTATCCTCCACTATTTTGTCAAGGTTCTAAATGAAGCGTCATCTAGTACTCAAGGGGCCGTATTTCAAGAGTTCCCAGAAGTGCCACCTTCCCCCCTTTTGTAGAATAACAGGAAAAGACGTGCTTCGAGCACAAACAATCTGTTCAGCTCTCCAGGCTTGGATCAGGAGAAATGTTTGTTTCTGCAAGCGTATTTTTCCAGAGCTTTGTAAGATGAGAGGACAAGGATTTGGAATGCCTCTCGTCCCACATCTGGCCTGTTGAAGTAGCCCTAACAGGTCTTCTGTCACCCCAGCATTCAGGTCCGCTTTAGGAAAAATGTCACTCTATTCACAGTTGGACTTTGCCTACCCCCCTACCCCACCTCTCCAGTCTTCTTGTCTTTTGTCTTTTCAAGCTGTTAGTTTGCACTGGAGGAAACATGATTCCTTTGCCTCTTAGAGATAGAGCCGCTCCGTGAATTTCATGGTGTTTGTACCTTTCTGTCACAATGTTTAGCCTAGTCTCTTTCTGCTTTGTCTCCCCCTGGCCCAGCACAGTGCCTGCTGCTGCCTGTGTGTGTGTGGAGAGGTAGGCCCAGCTCTTTGAGTGTGGTGTTGAGAGCTTGAGATGTGATTGTTGGGTATGACTGTTGTTTCCTTTCTGTCTGGTCTCTGTTTCTCTGGGTCTGTGTCTCCCTCATTGTGGCTTGTGTCTCATAGAGGAGTGGCACACAGACCCAGCATGAAATGGCAGTGAAGCACACTGTGCAAAAGTTACTCCTTTTTCCATTCCGTTTCCATTCCCTCTGATGTTGTCCAGGAGCATGTCACCATGTGGGGCTCGTGTGTTTTCAACAACTTTTAGCACCTGCCAGGCGCCCTATTTAACACAGAGTAGGCCTTAGGCCACAAATAGCCAGTCAGTAGTCTTTGGCTAAACATAAAAACATTTTCTTTTACTTTTTTTTTTTTTGGTTATAGTTACTGTCAATATTGCAGCAATGCTGATTTCCTATCTGTATATAGTGATAGAAAATCTATGTTTTAATATATTTACCTAAGTTCCATTTACAGACAACTCTAAGGTAAGTTATAGTACAGACGGCACCCAGTCGTAGCAGAAATCGCGAGGATGTCCTGTGGATGGCCAAGGTTGGGGAAGCCCTGCTGTATGGGGCTTTTCGGGGTGCAGAAGGCTCTCAGTAAGTTGGTTCCGCTTACTTACATCTTGTCCCTTTCTCCGATGCAGGCATGGATCCTGAAAAACTAGAGCGAATCCAGCTCCCAGTGCCCAGTGCATCTGAGAAGACCATCTACAACCACCCACTGGCTGAAAGACTCATCAGGATCATGAACAGCGCTGCCCAGCCAGGTGCCTGGGCCGTGTTGGCTGCTCACGGGGGCGGTGGAGTTAGAGGGACCAGGCTTCCGCACTTGGCACCAGGAGCCCTAGGCTCTAGACTTGGCCCTTCGGGTGATCTAGGCAGATCTCAGCCACTCACACCCATACCTTGGACCACCCATACCCACCTGTCCTGCCCAGTCTTTATCCCTGGGTCTCCTCTCTTTCTTTCCCACCATGGTGTTCGTGCCAGACCCTGTCTTTCTTCTCCTTTCATACCCAACCTTCCTTTTGCCAATTTTGCTAATGTCTGCAGCCCTCATTTTGGGGTAGCCAAGGGTTTGAGCTTGAACTAGGCCGAGTGTGAGTGAGTGGGAAGGAAGATTTGGATTGGATGCTTTTGATGATACAAGATATGCCCAGTGTTTGGCCTTGTCAGCCTAGGTCTGGATTTTAGCCAACACTGATCTACTGCCACAGCAAGGGCTAGAAATAGCAGGCAGAATGATATAGCACAGTGCTTCTCAGCTGGGAACAGCCTTGCCTCCCAAGAGACATTTTGCAGTGTCCGGAGATAATTTTGGTTGTCTCAACTTGGGAAGGTGGTACAACTAGCATGTAGTTGTAGAGGCCAGGGATGCTGCGAAACATTCCACTTCACAGGACAGCCCCGCAGCAAAGGATTATTTGACCCAAAATGTCAACAGTGCTTAGGTCAGGAAACCCTGATTGCAAGGCAGGTTCTCTGCAAAGGCAAGGAGAGAGGCTGTCGAGTTGGAGTGTGCACAGGAAAGGGCCCAACTGAGTTGTGACCCAAGCGAGAGAATTGCTAAAGCTAAGCCATCAGAGCAGTCCAGGCAGCGGGCCCAGGTCAGGCTCAGGAAAACGGCGAGGGCGGGGCGTGTGATCACGGACAAGGACTTCAGAGATAAAGGGGAGTGGCTCCAAGTAGTGGCCAGAAGCACAGGGGATTGCCAGGGCGTGAGTGCAAGGTCTTGGAGAGCCAATTCTGTGGCCTCAAGGGTGTCAACAGGGGATCAGGAAACACAAAAAATGTTTATTGAGCTCCTCCTGCATGCCAGCCACTGTGTGAGAGTGATGGGGACATGGGAAGTGCAAGACAGGAGCCACAGCTCAGGGTCTGTGAAGTCCTAATAGTCTGGGACTCCTTGTGGAGACGGAATCTGGAGCTCAGAGGGGGGTCAGGGCCAGAACTAATACTGTGGGGCTCGCAGGCATGTGGATGGTTTTTAAAGCCACAGGAGAGAAGAGAGGCATGTGTAGGACTGAGCCCTGGGCTACTGCAGATATCTGGAGGTGCTGAGAAGTCCGGAAGGCAGAGCGTGTCTCTGAGGATGGTGTCCAAGAGGGCAGTTGGCAGGAGCTGTATGAACAGACAAGGGCTCTGTGGTGGAGGAAGGTGGACTGTGGCCTGGATGATGGGAAAGGAACCTCCAAGGTGGGGAGGGACAGAGGGCCCCTTGAGGACTGATGTATAGAACAGTCTGGATTTCTGAAGAGGTTGGGGCAGCTGAAAGGGATAGTCTGGAAGCTGCATTGATGACTAAGGAGCTTGCTGCTGCCTCTGTTTCTGTCATGAGACAAGCCCAGTGGGAGGAAGTCAGCTTCTTGGCAGGAGCTTGCAAAGAGAGAAGGGTCTTGGTGGGAAATCACATTCCATTTCCCTGGAGGCAGCAGAAGGGGTGTTTCTGACCTGGCCAACAGTGTGGCTCAGTGGAGGCGCAGGCAGGAGTGAGACTGGGTTCCAGAGAAATTACTGAACTCAGAGGAGGGCGCGTGGTGGTGGGTGCCACTGGGATGGGGCAGCAGCACAGAAGTGGGGTTAGTTCTGGGCTGGTTGGGGCTGCGGCAGGGAGAATGACTGAGCTGAGACTAACCAGCCTCTTTCCACATGGCCCCTGGGCGTGTATCATGCTTAGGAAGACCTGTTTCTGCTTGCATATAGCCTGTTCATTTTTGAGCAAACAATTTCCTCTTCTCATCTGTTTCCCACCTGACACATGAGGCATCAAAGGACGGGCAGGGAGGTAGGCAGTGGTATATCTCCCTTGAGTTTTTCCCAGTGGCCTCTTGGTCCCTGCTCTTTCTAAGACCTCAGGGATGTGTCCTGGAAACTTTTCCCTCTCCTGGCCCCTCTTCCATATTGAGACTCTCCCCATAAATGAGCTTAAAAACCCAGGGAGGAGTTTGCACAAGAGCTGGTTGCCCTTTAGTCAGGCAGTCACAGATGCATCTAAGAACAATGCCGGCTGTGGGTTTTGACATTCAGAGCACTTGGGAGTCCACCACTGCGCAGGGTGAGACTTTGGACAAGTCACTTCACTCTTCTAAGCCTCAGTGTTTAGAGCACCCATTGCAATGGGTTTTTATAGAGACCCCTTAAGGGAGCATCTGCAAAGTACTCAGCCTGTGCCTGGCTGACAGTAGGATAGCCAGCCGATTCTCTCAGAACTTGGTTACATTTGGTAGAAAACCCAACTCAGACTGGCTGAAACAGTACAAACAGAAACAAACAAAACTGTTGGCATATGTAACTTCAAGTGTGTTGGGCATTGGCTTTAGGCACAGCTGGTTCCAGGAGCTCAAACAGTGTTTTCAAGACTATTTGGACTCTGCAGCTTCTGTGTTGGCCATCCCTTTCTCTACTGGGGCCTCAGACTTGCTCAAGAAGAGACACTTTGGGTAATCTGGTAGGAAGGGAGGCTTGGGGCTTAATTTGCAGAACATTTTACAAAAGATTGAAAACACTGGTAAGAATGGGGAGGTGGCCACTATGGATTATAGTGCTTGTGCCACTCAGGGCCTTACCACTGTTCCTGTCCTCTCTGCAGCCCAGTGGTTCCAGCAAGTGGTGAAATTGAGCCTTTCTAGCTCTGATTGGCTCCCTTGCCCACCCCAGTGCAATCACTATGACCTGGGGAATAGAACACCCTGACCAGCGTGGACGCTGTGCCCACCCCTAGGGTGGGGGAAGGGGCACCAGTTCCACCCAAATCACATGTCCAGTAGTGGAATTGGGTGGTTCTCCAAAGGAAATTGGTGGTGCTCATTCCAGGAGAGAAAGGAATGTTGGACAAGCAAAGCAAGTATAGACAGCCACTTTCTAAACCTTCAGTAATAATAAAAGAAGTGCCTTCTTTTTCCTGCATCCTCTCTCCTGATGAAGAGACTAAAGGGGGGAGTATTAGGTCGAGGCAGTTTTACTGGGACATTTAATTATAATTGATTGGGGAAAGGGTTGTCCCTACTGGATGTCAGAGGCCTTGAGCAGTCAGCTGATCAGCTGACCTGTTAGCCTCAAAGCTGGAAGGCAAGAAGCTGTGATTAAGGGCATGTAGCCCTGAGTATACGAGGCTGACCCCGGTGTGCTCTGCAGATGGGAAGATCCGGTTGACAACACTGGAGCTGAGCTGCCTGCTCCTAAAGCAGCAAGTCGTAACCAGCACCGGCTGCATCATCAAGGACGTGCACCTGGCCTGTCTGGAGGTGAGGGCCCTGCCCACTCTCAATGCCTGTGAGCCACTGCCGCCCGGGAGAGTGAGAGGGAGTCCTGGTCTGCGGGGTCCACAGCACCAGCAAGAAGAAGCTGGACCCAATAGCCCCGATGCCCCACTGCAACCTGCTTGTTCCCACAGAACTTCCTTCCCGGGATTGGCTTGACGTGAATTTTAGTCATTTCTGTTATGATTATTGGGCTCTTATTTCTCTCCAGGATTTAGGAATTCTTCTCTTTTTTTACATATGTTTTATTCATATACAGACAAGTACACACATTTATTTATTTTTTAACTTATATTGTTTTCCCCCTTATTTTCCATGTTTATTTTAGAAAATTTAGAAAGTATAGTAGTCAAAAGTAACAATTATAGCTGACACTTTGGTGTGTGTCTTTCTAGATACACACATACATTCACACAGATTTTTAAAAATAAAAACAGAGTCATCATGAACGTATTTTATAACCCATTTCTCCACTCAGTTGTATGTTAACAGCTTTCCGTGTCTTCGTTGAATCCCTATTCTCTGTTCATTTCATGTTTTGAGCTCTCTCCTTCTCTTTCTTACTTTCTCATTAAAAACCACTTACAGATTAAGGATATTAGCCTAGTTTCTGTCCTATATACACTCAGATTTTAGAATCAGTAATTTACGTAATTCACTTGCCTCCCTGAGACCTGCCTCCCTCACATCTTCCCTCTTTTTACAGGGCGCCAGGGAAGAAAGCGTTCACCTGGTACGGCACTTTTATAAGGTAAATGGGCAGAGCACGGGAGGACGGCAGTGTGGTATGTGGTGTATAAACAGAGTCTGCCCCTGTACACGCAGAGGTTACCTGTCTTCAGTTATTTCTCTACCTGTGGCTCCTGAGTAAAAATGCCCAATTTCATAATCTCCAGAGCAGTGGTCTTTCACCTTTTCTGCCCATGTTCTCTTATCAGTACAACTTTTGAAGACTTGGCCCTAGTATGTGACAGCTTGTTCATCAATCCGATAGGAATTTGTTTAGGGATGAATTCATATGTAAATTATGAAATATATATATATATATATATATATATGCACACATGATTTATGAATTTATATATTCATGCATTATGTGCTTATACATATAAAATTACTTCTGAATTGCATATTAATTATGAATTACATACATGAATACATGCTTACATACATGTATGCTAAGAAACCTCGTACAGGCTTCCAAACATTTGTTATTAAGTTGAGTGAGATTTTGTCAAGGACCACCATGACTTTGCAGTATCTGAAAAATTTGTAGATTTGTCTTTAGGTTCTAGATGATTAGTTTTAACATACCTCATTGTGATGGTTTTGATGAACTCCTATCTTAAGGCATAGAATATTCTTTGGCAAAGCTCATCATTTGTCAGCAATAGTGGATTAATCCATATGTCAAACCGCATAGTAGGTTTCTGATGTTTTGGCCTCCCCATCAGATCTCTCCAGATCCAGTTAGTGATGGTTTCTGCCAGTAATTTAACGGATGGAGAGATCCTCATGGGAGCCGGTGTCGACACTGCCGTCTTCGTGTTCCCCTGTGCTTCATTTTTTGTATTCTCTCTAAACTGCTGTGAATTACATACACATATGCAAGGAGTCTTTTTCTTTGCAGGACACTCTTTAAGCCACTGTCCATTGTCAGTGTTCACTGAGATAAAAAACCAGGTCATGTAATCTGGAAATCTACCTTGCCAGGGTCATATGACCCCCTGCAGCTACAACACAGTGGACATGCCAGATGAGGGTGGCACCACTGTGCGTCCCCTCGCACTGAGGCGGAAATCCCAGTCTCCCCTTGGACCATTCCAAACCACACATGGCCTCTAAGTGAGGATACGTGTCCTCTTGCAAAGCCCTGAGGAAGGTAGCAACCTCACCATTGCATTAGTCATCTTTGATCTCCAGTATAACTGTTCTCGGTGTATTTCCCCCTAGAGAGCTTTTGGATTGCAAAAACAGAAAGACACATTAGTAGGCATTATCCCAAAGGGTTTTTCTTTATTCTTAACAAAAGGAGAGCCATACAGTAGGTCTTCAAATAACGTTTTGTTCAATGTCACTTCGTTATAATGTTGATGGGAAAAAAATGGATTCCCAGCCAGGGACACCTGTGGAGTTTGCATGTTCTCCCCATGTCTGCATAGGTTTTCTCTGGGGACTCTGGTTTCCTCACACACCCCAAAGATGTGCACGTGAGGTGAATTGGTGTGTCTACATTGTCCCAGTCTGAGTGAATGTGGGTGTGTGTGAGTGGCCCGGTGACAGGAGGGCGTTCTGTCCAGGACGGGGTCCCACATTGGGCCCTGAGCTGCCAGGACAGGCTCCAGTCTCCTGTGAGCAACCCTGAACAAGAATAAGCAGGTTAGAAAAGAATGATCTGACTGGTTTTTATTAATGTTTCTTAAATGTTTAGTATTAGAAGTGTTTAGGGTCTGTATTTAGAAGTGTGCTGATGTTTCTGTGACCAGAAGTATGCTATAGGAACTGAACTCTTGTTTATATCAATTGGCCTATAGTAAAATTGATTTCATTTTATGTCATCTCACTGAAAATCAATTTCCTAGAACCTATCAACGATGTTAAGTGAGAACTTGCTCTATTTGAATTGTAGCTCCCAAACAAGTTTTCTTTCTCTTTTATCCTATAAGGTTTACACCTAATTTGTAATGTCTCGGAAGCTTTTGGGGTTTCAGGGCTGCTATTTCTGCGCTTATTGCCTGGTACTTACACCACACAAAAATATTCAGATTTATCTGTAGATCTGATCACTGGAAAATTATAAAGAACCTATTGCTTTTCCCACCCTGACCGTGTGCGTAGGGGGCAGGGTGAGGAGGAAGAGATTCAGGACTTGTGAGAGAGACAGGACAGTTCTAACAGTCATGATACATTCCGCAGAATCTCCCCTCCCCTCCTTAGCTGTGGTCCTGTCCAGCAGTGATCATAATGACCATGAGCACTAACACTTACCAGCTCTGACCAAGCGGCAGGCTCTGTGCTCAGCATTTTATGTGCGTTAACTCCTTTCATCTTCACAAAGACCCACACAGACATGGGCTGTCATCCCAGTCTTGCAGCGAAACAAAGAGAGTCTCCGCGAGGTAAAGCTGGGATTTGGCCCCTGGTTTATGTGTCTTGGAGCCAAGTTCATACTCACCACCCATTCTGAGAGGGACCTCCTAGACAGTCTTCAGGGCCACAAGAACTACAAAACCTCAAAGGCACGGCTCAGAAATGAACGGAACAAGCCTGTACTTTCAGTGTTAAGCATATTTAATTATACTCTTCCTTTCAGAGGTGTGGAGCCTCTCAGTTTTAAAATGGCAAATTAACCAGGATTCCCATTCCTCAACCATTCCCGACAAATAGAGGATGTTAAACACTTGAAACATTAGCCCTTTTAATATTTTGATGATCTGTGGCATTATTTTTCATTTGTGTTTTTTAACTAACTGCCTTGACAGAATAAGTCTAACTACATATGCTTAAACAAGGGAGAAAAACATTGAGAGGTGCAATTTGATATCTGGGCTTTCGTTGGAGCGTGTGTTCGTGTTCACGTGTGTATTTTACTTCCTGGTGATTTATGAGAACTCTCTAATGAGAAGCAGATGGCCCCAGAAGCCATGAACTGGCGCTCATAATACTTTGTTGTTTATGGGGAAAGAATATGCATAATCTTCTCTTCCCTCCCTTCCTTCCCTTTTAGGGAGAAGAAATTTTTTTGGACATGTTTGAAGATGAGTACAGGAGCATGACAGTAAGTGAGGGGCCAGAAGCACCTGTGTGCCTAAAAAGCTTGCCCTGCCCATCCGAGAAAGAGAGAGCTCTAACCTGGGGCCTTCCGCCCAAGTGGCAGAGATTGGGAGGGAGGTGAACTGGAAATGGTGATCCTCACCACTGTGAACATTTCAGATGACATTCCCTCCACCCGAGTTGGGCTGTGTCATAAGCTAGGTCAGGAAGATTCACTTTGATATGAATAGTATTTGATTGAGGACTTATTCCATGTCAGATATGGAAAGTCTGTTATACATGTTAAAGCTCTCATCCCCATGTCAACCCAATGGAGTAGCTGCTATCATTAGCCTCCTGACTCTTCTTATTCTAAGGGAATGAAAGTCAGGTTGAGTGAGGTGCCCACATGTGCCCAGCCAGTGAGGGGCAGAGCAGCTCACCTCTCAGTCCTCTGCCCTTCTCTGTATATTATGCCACCTCCTTCTTTGCCATGCCACTAGAATTTTCTGGAATGTTCCTTGAATTTGCAGTGCCAGCCCAAAGCCTTCCCTTTCTCCAACCAGCAGGCAGAATTGTGGGAAAAGATAGGTTCAGAAGATTGCAGCTTTCTCATTGTCCCTTTGACTTTGCGTTCCTAGCACCTACCCCTTAGTTGGCACTCGGTAAATAGATGATAAATGATTTTTTCTTGGATGTTACTCACCAAAGAGTGAAGTGATTTGGGAAGTTTACAATAAGCCTGAGTGTTTAGAGTGTCCAAAAGAAAAAGGCAGGCAGCATGTACTAAGTGACTCCTTGGCTCCCTGGCCCATTTAGGTTTCTGGACAGCTGGACCCTCAACACAGTCTTGCCCTGTTTAGTTAGCTTTATGTTACAGGAGGGACAGAAATGAGGTATGATTGAAGCCCACATTCTAAAACACGCACAAATAAGCTTGTGATGCTTTAAGGAGTAAAATGAATTCTATAGAAAATTTGCCTTTGTGAAATGTCATTTCTTTATGATGCCAGGTATAAATGAAGTGTCAATGCCCAACATGTACATTAAACAGTCAGTACAAATGCAGCAGAGTTCCGGAGGGGAGGTGATGTTACAGGTGTCTTAGTAATCAGAGAAGGCCTGTGGAGGTGGTGTGAAAGGAGGAGACAGCTCTGCCCCTGTCTAGCCCAGTGGCTGTGGACATCTGCTCTTCCTCTGAGCCCAGCATTCCCCTCTATAATATGGGACAGCACCAGCATCCCTCATCCAGTAGGAAGTGAGCCCTGTGGTACCTGGCACTTAATAGATGCTCAATAAGTGGCTTTGTTATATTATCCCAGGTAAGATGCCCAGGGGGCAAGGAAGGAAGGGGCAGTGTTGATCGTGTGGTGGAAATCATAGGAGGTCTAGAGCCAGGTAAGCCTGGGTCTGTGTCTTGGTTCTGCCACCAGCCAGCTGAGGGGGCCCAGATCCATTCCTCGGCTCTCTGAATCTTTTCTCAGCAGATTGGGAAACATCCCCTCTGAAGTTGTTGGGAGGATTAAACTGGATCATGCATGCAAAGCCTGTAGCACACCACCTGTCCTGTAGTCAGCTCTCCTTAAGTGAAAGCTGCTGTCACTATGGCTTTGGTCATCATAACTGGAAGTACAAAGAGAAGGAGGCGGGCAGCAGTCAGGCACATGCACGTGGGGCAGACCACCCTAAAAGGACCGCTGTGAGGACCAGCCTCCTTCCTGAGGATCCCTCTCCCTGCCGAGTGGAGGAGAGTGAGAATGAGAAAACAAAGCTTTTCATAGCAGGGAGGCCACTTCACAAGAGTGTCTGAGCTGTCACTTCAAATGAAGAGAAAATCCACACTTTAGAAAACAAAAAAGGCACATCTCACACATCTGGCTGCCTCAAGGCTTCACCTCAGTCTTCATCCAGGGTTCATGTGCATATTTACCTGTGTGACCTGCCCTGTCCCCTTTTCCGTCACTGAGGTCTCCTGTGATGTCTCTCTTCTAGATGAAGCCCATGAACGTGGAATATCTCATGATGGACGTCTCCATCCTACTGCCCCCCACAGGCACGCCACTGACAGGCATTGACTTTGTGAAGCGGCTGCCATGTGGTGATGTGGAGAAGACCCGGCGGGTAAGTGAGCACTGGACCTGGCCTCTCCTGGGCAGCTGTCTATTAGGACCACTCACAGAGCAGGGAAGAAAGGGTCTCTGACCAGGTCAAGAGTCCGCCTTCCCACACAAGTGCAGGTAGTAGGGAGACAGACAACACCTCCCATACCCTGCCAAGAGGAGTAACTCCCCAAAGCATGCTGCCCTCTGCTAAATCAGGGATTGCCATCCCATTGCATCTCACACCGGATGTGGGTTTCGGGCAGGCTGCCTTCACTGAGCTTTGGGAGGGAAGCCAGGGGCTGGGTCTGTAAAGTGCAGGGGGAAATGAGCAGAGTCAATGCAGTGCAGGTGAGGCTGGCGTGGAATCTTAGCCCAGATAGCTCAGGACCCCCAGAGATGGTGTGATGTTAAGGTATCTGAGTGATCTTGGGGCGAGGCAGACGCAAATGAAATGGAGTTCTCACCAACCTGCGGGAGAGACTTGTGTGAAGGGCAGATTAGTTCTCAGAACCCAGCTGGAGTGTGTGCTTCCGTTATCAGCATTTTTTCTGAAGCCGTCTCGCAGGGCTGTTCATGGTATTTTATCTCCCTCATAAGATTACACTTTCTTTCTTAGAAAGCACCATAACCTTTTCCTAGAAAATCATTCCCTGGAGATGTGAATGGTAGTGGATAAATTAGTGGAATTCATTGCACTCAGCTCTCATTATCAGCCTGCATCTTCCTCTGAGTTAATCTGCGTATAACCAGAGCAGCTGAGGTGTTCAGCTTTTGGATTATGAGAAGCAGGAGGGACCTGCTGAGTCTGCCTCAGACCAGAGGGTTCTGTGGCCTTCCTCCACCCAGCTGGCGATTTTGCCACAGAGGCCTGGGGGGTGGGGCCAGAGGAAGTGGGACCCATGTGTCTTAAGTCAATCCACGTTCCTTGCTGTCTGACTAAACCCACAGGCCTCACCACAAGACACGCCCTGTCCGAGCCAACGACGCCTTCCTTCCGTGTGCTCCCAGCCAAGCGCGACAGGCCCTGCAGCGGGCACACGATTGTGTTTGTGGGTGCCAGTATTTGCACTGGGCATTCTTGGCATTGGCTTCTACAAGAGGACTGGTTCTGACAAGTGTGGGTCGTGTCAATGACTCCTTCATGATACAGGCCCGCTCACCCTTAGCCTTGGGTTGGTCTAAGAGGTGCTCCCCAGCAAGGTTACAGTGAAGCTCCCCATCTGAATGGGCTCAGTGCCCCAGGCCAGAGAGGACTCTGTCCCCGAGGTCCTCCCCGTCCCTTGAGCCAGAAGGTCCAGAAGGCTGTGAACACAGACCTGCTGCTCTGAGTTGCATCTTGTCTCCTTTCTGGGTTGTGATCCGTCAGGCTTTGTTAACATTTATATGAATTCCCATTCTTTTGTTATAATGTGGATTGTTCATAGCAGTTCTTTATAAATTTCCTCACGTAATTCTACAACTGTCCTAGGAGGTTGTCATTATTATTATTTCCATCTTACAGAGGAAGAAACTGAGGCACAAAGAGATCAAGTGATTTGCTCAAGGTCACCCAGCTAATAAGTAGCAGAGCCAGGATTCAGCTCAGTTGGGGTGGCCTCCAGAGCCACTCGGACCCACCGCTTCCCATTGCTACTTCCATTGTGTTTATTAACCCTACTCAGCGCTGGGCATCAGGGATATAAAAAGCATAGCCCCAGTCTTTCTTTGAGGAATCAGAGTCTGGAGGGTGAGGTGGAAGAGGCAGCATCAATCCATGTGGCTGGGGCCGCTAGGAAAGGAACATGGGGCCAGGTCCCTAATCCTGTCTGTGGAGTAGGGCGGGAAGCAGGCACCAGAGGGATGTGGCACGTGCCAGCATTTCCAAGGAAGAGACTGTGGCTGGAGCCAGAGTGAGGGAGGCTGCAAGGGAAGTGATGAGTCTGGGGGGCTGGAGGAGCCAGATCTCAGGGGCCTTGGAGTCCAGTAAGGGCCTGGGCCTTGTTAGCAGACTCCTGCCATCATGCCCTGCTGGCTTAGGGCAGACAGTCCTGATCCACAGGAGAAAATGGGAGAATATGGCAGAGGAAGGGTTGCTTGGACTTGGAGGTTCCTGCTCTTTTCTAAGCCACTCTCTATCTGGAAAGCAACATGTGCCTGCCTTGCCAGAGTGTCGTGAGGACTCAGAAACACTGGAGGCCAGTAGTAGTTCCTGATGGCAGGGATTTGCATCTTCTCGTTGCCCCTCAAGTCTCAGTTGCAAGTTCCCAGGACTGTGCTGCCCACCTCCCTTGCCCCAGATGGGTTGCACAGTCCAGACTGCTAACTGAAACACAGACAGAGCCTCTGGGAACATCTGGGCTTCCCTGGGGTCTCTTGGTCAGCCTTTGTCTGTCCGACAAGTTTATAAAAGCAACTCTCCCGTCCCAGGGTCCATGGGTTTAGACCCAGGGAGGGTGGCAGAGTGATATTAAAATAGGGCTGGCCACTTCCAAGCAAAGCCACCCATGTAAGAGAAGCTTCCCTTTGTGACTTCAAGAATCAATTTCTTTTTTCAATCTAACTATAGTTGGCATACAATATTATGTTAGTTTCAGGTGTACAATACAGTGAAGTATCAATTTCTGAAGGGGAATTTCCACCACTCACCTCAGTCCAGTTCCTGTCACAAGGTAGCTCTTTGGAATCCTCCAGAAGCTTAGCTCCTCACCCCATTTCAGACATCAGAACACAGCAGTGTGCTTTGAATTGGAGCTTAAGGAAGTGTATGGTTTAGCAAGCAATTGAGGGCTTATGTGGTTTGTTTCAAGTTCTTTGCTTGTATCCAAAGAACATTCCATTTCATCCTTTTGGATTCAAAGGCTTTCTTTCTTTCTTTTTTTTTTTTCCCTACCAACTAGACTTTTCTAACTTTAGGAGGCTGAGCCTTTCAGAAATCCCACCCTTTATTTTCCTTAGGGACTTGTCAGAGAAGTTCAAACAACCTGACCAGTAAATCATTGCTAACTTGTAAATATTCCTTCAAACATTCATCAAAGAACTGTCGGATTCCTATGCCAGACGCTGTGCCTGGGGGTGCACAAGTGAACAGGGAAAATGCCCCTGCCTTCTGGACCGCACATGAAATCGAGGGAGGTAAAGTTTATGAACAAGTAAGGGAATGACAAGTTTGTAACTGCACTGCAGTAAAGGGCCTGAAGGAAAGAGGGCTGGCACGACTTTAGCTATAGAGTGACCAGGAAAGGCTGCTCTGCCAAGGTTGAGATCTGAGCTGAAACTGAAGAGTGAGAAGGAGCCAGCCATGCAGAGACTTAAAGGAGGCACTTTCCATACAGAGGGAACAGTGAGTTCAGAGTTCCCGATGGGACAGAGTACAGCGTGTTCGAGGAGCAGGATAACTGGAGCAGAGTGAGTGAAGGGGCAAGGAGGAGGGGAGGGCACAGGAGATGAGGGTGGCAGGGCCTTGCAGGCCATGGGGAGGATCTGGCAACAAAGTCATGTTTTCCCTCTTGCATTCTGCAAATTAAACTACTTATTCTTTCATTTGACATATTTTTTTAGCATTCTCTAGATGCCAGGCACTGTGCAAGATGCAAGAATAGACAGTGAACAAATAATATAAAAAAGCCCAAAGTAGCAAAAGTGCCACTGAGTCATGGCAGCTGAGAAGGGAAATTCACGTTGAAATGAGGGTCACTGGAACTGCTGGGATCTAATAAGAGCACGCAAGCAGAACCTTGGACTTGGGCTGGACCTACCCCTCTGCAGGGGCATTTGAGAGAAGCAGTTAAGAAAGAACACAGGCTTCATGAGTCGACCGACAGGTTACTTCCCAACTCTGGCTGTGTGACTTTGAGCAAGTTACTTAACCTCCCTGAGCTTCAACTTCCTTGTGTGTCCTGCCTGTCAGCTCTTGCCCGAAGTAGATGAGAGATTGATTGTGAGGAGACGAACCCAGTGAGAGCCTAGCAGGCAGTAAGCACTCAGGAAATGTTGGCTGAACAGTGGTGGCGCATTCTAGCATCTTAGGTAGGAAAGAAATAGAGTCTTTAATAATCTAAGTCTACTGAAGTTTAATGCTAGGGGAAAGAGAGCTAGGGAGAGGATTTTTTGGTGAATATCAAAATCTGAATGTAAGTCACTAACTATCTTTATGTAGTAGTTTTGGGAACCATTATGAAATAAATTATTTGCATAAAGTTTTATTTGTCCCTGCATTCTGTTTCCCTGTTCTCTTATAAAACCACAGACAGCCCTGGCCAGTATGGCTCAGCAGTAAGAGCAGCGCCCGCGGACCAAAGAGTCCTGAGTTCGATTCCAGCTAAGGGCACATACCTCGGTTGCAGTTCGTCCCCGGCCCCGGTTGGGGTTGTGCGAGTGGCAACCACTCGATGTGTCTCTCTCACATCGATGTTTCTCTCTCTCTCTCTCTTTTCTTCTCTCTCTCTCTCCAGCTCTATCTGAAGGTTAATGTAAAAATATCCTCAGATGAGGATTAGAAAAATAAAACCACAAACAATTTTTGTTTATCGTTAATGACCTTGATGAAATAAGATATTTTGCTTTATTCTTTGTATGTGTATTACTCATTAAAGAAAATACAGTGGCATCTCATAAAGTTTCAAAAGTAGAGGGAAAGAATTTCCCATGATTTCATCACCCTAAACATTCAACACTTAGACATTTTTTTGTGTCTTTTCCCTATCTTTGCAAACACATATTTTCATGGACAGTGACCTTGCTTTTATTCTCACACCTCTTTCTTTTCCCATTGTAAAGCAAGAAGTTTGTCATGTGGTAATACAGTTTTAATAAGTCTAATTTCTTACTGGTGCATAGAAGTGTATCTGGTGACTTCTGTCATAATTTACTTAGGCATTTTCCTGCTGGTAGACATTTTGGTTGCTTGCAGTGTTACATTATTTTCAACTAAACTGTAATGAGCAGCTTCACAGTGTTTTCTTTCTTTTGGCTTATTTCTTTAGGATAAGTTCCCAGAAGTGGAATTTCTGGTTCAAAGGGTATGAACATTTTTGTGTGTGTGACTCTACATATTGCCAGATTGCTTTCCCAGTGGGCTGTGCCCACTTTAAACTGCTTCAGCGTTCTTTTAAGAATGACTGACTTTCACAGCCACATCCACGGTCTTGGTGGGCTGCTAACGTGACTGTTGCCTAAACTCAGCAGCTTGCAAATGTAGCAGGGGAAGCGGGGGAGAGGGCTTGAACTGAGCATTTGATCCAGGGTCAGCCCCAGGGCTTGGTGTCACCTGCACTATGTCGTTGCATGTTTGTAGTGGCCCTGTGGTCTCAGAGGTGGCGGGTCCTCATTTCCAGAGCTTGAGCCTGGGCTCGGGGAATTCATGTGACTCGCCTGACCCCAGGTTGTCTGACTGAATGAATCTGTCCTCCTGCCCCACTGATCAGACTCCCTCCCCCAGGACTCTCCTTGCCAGAGTTTGCTCCCCCGTGAACTGAAGCAAACTGGAGAAGCTTAGTAAACCGTCACCCCTTTCCAAATGTAATCTGTTCTTCCAGAGTCAGTCTTCCTGGCATTCTGTGGAAGCACCTGAAAAAATAGTAATTCCTTTTTGGTAATACTTTTTAATTTGCATGTTTATTTTGCAAAGTTAAGAAAAGCACTCAGTAGAAGCCTGGGTCCCAGTCCTTAAATCTGTTAAAGGCAATGGCATGTGGTTGGAAGAACATAGACTTTGGAGTCTGATTATTAATTGAGTAACCTTGAGCAGGTTGCCTAACATCTCTGGGCTTTCGTTTCCTGTCTGTAAAATGAGAACCAAGCAGGTCCATAAAAGGCTCAAATGAGATGGCACAGTATAGCCCCAACCCTTACCTGGCAGGCCGTGGGTAGCAGAGGGCATGGTTATCGTTTTAGGGGGTAGTGGGACGAATTTGATTACCCTTATCCTGGTATCTTATCTTTCTTTTGTGAATTCTCAGGAGTTGTGTTGCTGGTCAAAGTGCCTGCCAGACCCTATAATCCTCAATGGGAGCCCAGCTTTCACCCAAGTGGAGCATCGGCCCTGTGGGAATCTGCCCTTCTCACATTCATGGGCGGTGTCTTCTCATATGTTTTAAATTCTGCTTTATATTTATTTTATTTTATTATTATTATTTTGTATTGCTGGAAATTCTTCCATTTGTTGCTTGAAGAGCAAAAGCAGATGTTTTACCAAAAAAGGTCTACATTAAGAGCCAAATTTCTAACTCCTTTTTTATTGGAAGGTTCTGTTTTTCAGAGTGATGGGCTGGCATAAGCTGCATGCACTTGTCTTTCCTCATCCCCTGTTTAGGGTCCTGCTTGATTTCTCTGCCTTCAGAACCCCGAGAGGAATGGGTTTTTGACAGTGAAATGAAGCATCTACTCAACTCGGACCTGACTGTCATGGGCCTTTTTCCTTCTTTTTCCCTCATCTCCAAGGTCTCAAACTGCCACATAGTTCAGGTGCCCACCCACATCTTGGGCTTTGCACTTAGGCTGGTGGGCATTTGAATTTCCCTGTGTGCTTGGTTAAGTGACATGGTGTCAGATTTCCAGCTCAGCCACTCAGTAGCTGCATGAACTTAGATTTCTCTGCCCTCTGCTCCAATTCTTCCTGCATAAAATCTTTGTGTTGCAATAAAGTACCCACGTTGCCTGCACACAATAGAAGCTTAATGAACAAAAGCTGTTTTGATTTTTTTTAATGAAAGTATACCTCTTCTTCTGATTGTTGCAGATGTCTTTATGAAGACTGTACTTTAAAAAACTAAGATCACATCAGTGCTAATGCCACCACCACTGCCACCACCATCATCATTATAATACAAAAGCTTGTGTTTCTCTAGGGCTCACAGTTGACAGAGGAGAGTCATGACCTCAGACTAGGTCCAGGCAGTAGGATTGTTCTTCTAGTTTTCTACATTAGGTTAAGTGATTGGCCCAAGGTCTCCTGCTGGTTCTGGGCCTAGGCAGGATTGGGGTTAGGCCTGCCAAAGGGCATCTTTGCTGCCTGAGTTATCAGGAGCCCTTGTTTGGGAGGCACCTTGTCATATAAGAGGTAGCCTCTCCTCTCAATAGACCAGGCCTGTAGCCCTCAGAACTGTAAACGAGAAGACCCAAAAGTGGACTGGAATTCACCTTTGTGTGCCTCGCCAGTGGCAACAGTGGTTTGTCTCCATGCCCTCCCCCATGCCCAGCTGGCGAGTGACTGGAGTAAAGGGTAGTTGCCCCTTTACAGAACACATGCTGGCTGCTTCACCTCCCCCCCAACCCCAGCTTTATGTCAGAACCTCCCAGCAGCCCGGTGAGGTAGGGACTACCATCCCCATTTCACAGATGAGGACACTGAAGCTCACGGAAGTCAGAGGCCTTGCCCACTGTGGTGGAGCTGGGAGTCCAATGCACATCTTATATGTCAGTCTCTGGAGCTGTTTCCCAGTGGCCATCAGCTAAAGTCAGGGACAGTGGTCTGGAGGTGGCCTGTCCTGTGGGCTGCCCCTCTGCTTCCTGGCCTCTGGTTGATGGGCAGGTCAGCCCCAACCTAGGACTCAAGGGGAGGGTGCCACCAGGGCAAGCTGGCCTGTGGTGAAGGCTGCTTTCTGCACAAACTTCTCTGGCTTCCGGGGCCTGGGATTCTGCTTTTTTTCCTGCTCTCTGAAAATGCCTAATGGCCACAGTGGGTTCTTCCAGACATCTCTTCCACGGGTCAGGAGTCCCAGTGCTAATGGAGCCACCTCTGCTCCCAGAGGACTGGCTGGGGAGGCCTGAGGGGCGCTCAGGGCACTAGCATCACTGCACACTTGCCTGGTGCTAGGTCTGCTGCCTCATCAGTGACACACACCCGCTGGAAGGCCAAGAGACCGAGGCTCCAAGGTGAAGGGGCTCATCCAGGGAGGGGCAGGAGCAGGGTTTTAATGGGTCTGGCCGGCTCTGAGCCTCACAAGCATCCCCTCTCTTCTGCCACCCTTGCCCCTACGTTCAATTGGTGGGACCTTGAAACAGGTCATGATTTGGATTTCCAAATTCCGTGCTGGTTCAGTTGGAAGAGACCTGGTTCTAGCCCTCCCTAGATGTGTGCCTGGGGCAGATCATGTCACCTCCTTGGGTGTCATCAAGGTCACATGACACTAGGGTAAATGTCCTGGCAAGTGACAGGTGCCCAGTTGAGGTAAAGTGGCCCAAGTCTGAACCCGTGGATAACTGAAAAGAGGCTGTGCCCTTTGGGTGTTCTGTTTTGTTTTTGTTGTTGTTTTGTCTTGCTCTGAAAGCACCAGAGCCAGGGTAATGGGAGAGGGGGAGAGGCGGACTTTGTTTTGTTTGTTTTTAATGAAGTGTCACGGGGTAATTTCTCCCTGTGGAGCATCTCAACAAAATGACTGCAGTCTCATCCTTCTCTGTTCTCTGCGCTATTCATTCAGGCCATCCGGGTGTTCTTCATGCTCCGTTCCCTGTCACTGCAACTTCGAGGGGAGCCGGAGACCCAATTGCCACTGATGCGCGAGGAAGATCTGATCAAAACCGATGATGTCCTAGATCTCAGTGAGTTGGCTGTCTGAGTCACAGCAAGGGGGACACTGACATGCTGACTCACATGTCACTGGGAGGGTTAGTGTGTGATCTGCATTTTGTACGGGGTTGATCTGTCACCTTGAGCTAACAAGAGTGTGCGTGTCCCATAGAACTTTCAAAGAAAGGGACCCAGATTATGGGCAACTTGATTCTGGGCTTGTGGGTTCTGCTCTCTAGAGACCAGGCGGAGCTGTGTGGGTGGTTTGCTAAAGATCTGTACAGAGGCTTTGGGGATACTCAAGCTCCAGGATCCCCATCTTCCATATAATCATAGCAGCATCAGTTTGATTGGTTTTGTCTGTTATGGGTTTTCTATATGATTCCAACAATTAAAGGGTTCTGCTGCTAAAAAAAAAAAAAAATGAAGAAGAAAGAAAGAAAGCTAGCTTTCAAAAATGCAAATTGTGCCCTGGCCAGATGGCTCAGTTGGTCGGAGCATCAACCCCTGCACCAAAAGGTCATGGGTTTGATTCCCTGACTGGGCACATATGTAGGTTGTGGATTTGCTCCCTGGTTGGGGCGCATACAGGAGGCAGCCGATAGATGTTTCTCTCACGTTGATGTTTCTTCTCTCTCTAAACATGTCCTCGAGTGAGGATTTAAAAAAAAAAAAAATGCAGCCCTGGCTGGTTTTGCTCAGTGGTTAGAACGTCAGCACGTGGACCAAAGGGTCTTGGGTTTGATTCCCGGTCAAGGGCACTTACCTGGGTTGCAGGTTCAATCCCTTTCAATCCCTGGCCCTGGTTAGGGTCGTGTGGGAGGCAATGTGTCTCTTTCACATCCATGTTTCTCTCTCTCTCTCTCTCCCCCCTCCTCCTCCCTCCCTCCCTTCCACTCTATCTAAAAAAATCAATGGAAAAATATCCTCGGATAAGGATGAACAAAAGAAAATATGCAAATCACCAGCATTTAGGTAGAGATGAAAGCTTTCGAGGCCAGAGAACTGTGTGCTCAGCCTGAAACCTTGGGCTCTTTATTTCACCATACACTGCAGCATAGGCTGAGATTTAAAGGAGACAACAGGTATAAAGCCTGGTCATCTTCCCATAACCCTCTTCATGTTCACATAGCTCTCTCTTTCCTCCATTTGCTGTGGGGCAGACAAAATAGTTTTCTGTTTCTTAAAGACATTGTGGTATATTAGGACTCTTCAGCCATAAAAGACAGAAAACCCAACATAGGCTTGCTTAAGCAAAAAGGGAAATTGGCTGGTGTCACTAGAAAGTCCAGGATTAGCTGCCTTCAGGTATGGCAGGATCTAGGTGCTCAAGCAGTGTCATCAGGAAACTACCACCCTCCATTTCCCAGCTCTGCTTTCCTCTGTTCTGGCTTTATTCTCAGGAGGGCTCTCACCAGGTAGTGACAATGGCCATCAGCAGCTCTAAGATCTGCGGAACCAGCTAAGCAGACCTGACAGAAGCAGAGCTTCTCTTTCCCTTTTATAGAAGTCCAGGGCAGTGCTCTCATTGGCCCAGCTTGGGTCATATGACCATCCCTGAACCAGTCAGTGGTCAGAGGAATGTGACTCACTGATTGACTAGGCTGAGGTCACGTGCCTGGAGCTGGAAGTAGGGCCTGTTCCTTTTGAGCCCCATCACCTGAGAGTGAGAAAGGAAAGGACCCTCAAGGGAAACTCATAAAGAAGAGGTGGAAACTGAGCAGGCGGGAAGAGCAAATGGCCATTCTTTGTCCTGTATGGTGAGGAGAGGGTCCTTATTTTAAATTAGCTTTATGAAGTATCATTTACGTCCAATAAAATTTACCAAGATTAGTGTACAATGAATGAGTTTTGACAAAACGATTCAATTGTGTGACCAGTTTTTGTGCTATAGACCACTGAGGGTTGGCTTTCGAGCCAGATACCCCTGCTCTATATTCCCTTAAGCAAATGGCGGAAACACTCACAGCATCTGTTTTCTCACCTAGGAGATGAGGATGACCGACCTTCCTTATATTCAGGGTTGTTTTGACACTTGAGTGAAATATAATATGAAATATAACTTGACCAAGCATCCTGCCTAGCATATAACTATTCTCAGGAAATTGTAGTTAGTATCACCCACAAATTAAATGAGGTGAAGCATATAAAGATCAGAGTAAATGATTATTATGAGTTTACCTGGTTGTCTAGCTTCTTTTTCTGCCTTCTTCTTGTTTATGTTCTTATTTCCTTCTTTTTCTTGGAAGAACAAAGAAAGTATGTCCCCTCTGTGCTCTGCGTCCATCTCCTTTGGCCCTTTCACTCTTGAGAAATGGCCACAGTGGGTTCTATAAGGGTTTAAATTGATGTAGTTTTCTGAAGAACTACAAACCAGTCTTTCTCTGATCAGATTCAAGGAAAGAGAGGGAAACAACTTGCTTTAAAGAGGGCTGCTGTATTCTATTTGAAAATGGAATTAAATTTTATGCTGGGAACTCACATTTCCTCCCTTTCTCACCAAAAATGGCCTGCTGTGATAAAGGTTAAAAGTATTTCACTTATCAATTTTAATTGATTAGATTGCTAGTTGAGATCAGGTAACTGAAGCTTTTTGGGTAGCTGGCCATTAAGAAAGTAATGGCTGCCTGGCCGGCGTGGCTCAGTGGTTGAGCATCGACGCATGCACCAAGAGGTCGCCTGTTCGATTCCCAGTCAGGGCACATGCCCAGGTTGTAGGCCAAATCCTCAGTGGGGGGCATGCAGGAGGCGGCCAATAGATGTTCTCTCTCTCCTTCTCCCTTCCTTTCTCTCTACTAATCAATAAAAAAGAAAAAGAAAGTAATGGCTGTCTTTCTTTACCCAGCCTGATTGCAAATTATGTCTTTGCTAAAGAGAATGCCATCTAGAAAGTATTGGGAATTATGGATTTTACAAGTACATGGTACTAGAATAAGATCTTCATGTGTTGTTGACTGTGTGTATGATTGTTTTTAAATGTTGGAGCTTCTCACCTTCCATTGGGGAAAAATGAGCATGCTTTGCGTTTCACAAAATGTCCTCTGTGTAGAAAATGAAGGAAGCATCATAATGTAGGTGAAGGCGTTTGTATTTGCTGAATGATTGGAAGCTGGGCACACTTCTTTTTTTTATTTATTTATTTATTTATTTAAAAAAAATTTTTTTTTCCTTTATTGATTTTAGAGAGAGCGGAAATGAGAGGGATAGATAGAGAGAAACATCGATGAGAGAGAACATTGGCTGGCTGCCTCCTGCATGCCCCCCACTGGGGACTGGGCCCACAACCTGGGCATGTGCCCTGACTGGGAATTGAACCAGTTACCTCTTGGTGCATGGGTCGACACTCAACCACTGAGCCACACCAGCCGGACTGGGCACACTTCTTCAGAGCTTTGTGTTTTGTCTCCCTAACAAAAAAAAAGGAAGCTGACTCAGAGAGAAATGTTTGGGGTTGGTCAACTTTTATTTAAGGTGATATGGTCTGACGTGCACAGCAGGAAGAGGTGATTTAGAGTGTATTTACTAAATTTGTCACACTGTGATAAGAAACCACAGTAGAAGAGCCATCAGAAGCCATCTCACATGTTCGCTCACCAGCAGCAGGCCTCTAAGCCAGGTATGGCAGGTGAGCTCTGGTGGGGTGACTTCTGACCAGGAGCATCAAAGACACCATTAGCCTGTAATCACGCCTCCAGAAGGAAGCAAACTATGCTTAAAGCCAGTTTTGTTGCCCTGGCCGGTTTGGCTCAGCGGTTAGAGTGTCGGCCTGAGGTCCAGAGAGACCCGGGTTTGGTTTCCACTAAGGGCACGTATCTCGGTTGCAGTTTGTCTCCGGCCCTGGTTGGGTCGTGCAGGAGGCAGCCACTCGATGTGTACCTTTCATGTCGATGTTTCTCTCTCTCGCTCGCTCTTCCTCTCTCTCCCTCCCGCTCTATCTGAACAAAAAATGGAAAAATGTCCTCGGGTGAGGATAAAAAAAAAGCCAGTTTTGTTTTCACTGGAGAGGAGAGTGGTGGGGTAGAGGTTGCAAACTGGCAGCTGGGAAGGAAGGGAGGGAGGGAGGGAGGGAAGGAGGAAAGAAGGATAGAAAGGGGGAGGGGAAGAGAAGATAGACTAGACTAGATAAAGTAGATTAGATTTTTTTAGAAAGAACAACATCAATCTCCATAAACCCAGTCTTCAGCTTTAATAGTTACTACCCTTTTGCTAAGTCTCATTGTATCTGCTCCCCCCATTTCTCTTTTTAAAATATGGCCCCCCGCAGTGTATTAAAGCGAGTGGAAGACATCATATTATTGCATCTATAAATACTTCTAACAGATAGGGCCTTTGGTTAATCTTATTAATTGAATTGGTTGCCACCATTGCAAATTGTGAGCTTCTCTAGCCCCTCTGCTGCTCTGGGTGGAGCCAGGGGAGCGGGGAAGACAGCCACCAGACGGGAGGCCTGTGCTCTCTTGTGTTCTGCCACCCTGGCCCCATTGACATATGATTTTGCAGTCTCCAGTATAGTTGGAAGTAATCAGCTCTGTGACCTTGCTCAGCATCTTAATGCTTATGAGGCCCGGTGGCCTTGCCTTTAAAACGGTTCTAAAAGACTTAGCAGGGACTGTTGAAGATCAAATGAGAAAATATATGTAAAGCATATAGCACTGCGCTTGGCACATAGGTAGGTGCTCGGTGAATAAGAGCTGGCTGTCATCCCTGTTGCAGCTGCTGAGTAAAAAGATGTAACTCATACTGTGGGCACCAAGGGGTGAGCCTTTTCTGCTTTAACAACGTTTTGAAGAACGTATCCTGAAATATTCAAACCAGTGCATCACTTACATGATGGCACTGTTTTGTGGGGTAAGAAAGGCAGTTCTGGCTGCTTAGGCTGAGATGAAGGGAGCTTGACCTCGTGTCCAGTTTATGAACAGGCCTGTTGACCAATAGACAGTCCCTGGTAGTGCTCTGAGGACAAGCAGGCTTCAAGGAGAAGCCAGGTTCCTGCCTGGATTGGCATTGGAGCCTTTTGAAAGGAATCTTGCCTGTTTCCAAATAACATGGGCAATCACGGTAGAATGAAATCCCACCATTATCCAAACACCCTAAGGAGATACCAGGCAACCAGGCATCCTCAGGAAACTTCTGGTTTCTTTCCCAGCCTGATCCACGTGGGTATTTGACCTTTCCCTGGTTGTAGCCATGCCATGTACTGCATGTACCTGATCTTGTATTCTGATTTTTAAAATTCACTTACGAAATCCATTCAGCGAAATCCATCCATTTATTCAACTACTTACTGAGTACCTGCTATATGCCAGGCACAGTGCTGGGAGCTGGGAGGTGATAGTGAGCTAAAGCCAGACTTGGTCTCTGCTCTTATGATGCTTTTAGTTTGAAAGGCGAGAGGGGTAGGAGAGGTAAGGAAATAAATGCACAGTCATTGAGATGGCTCTGTGGAGGTCATGAACAGGGGCTTGTGCTAGAGAATAACTAGGAGAAAAGACCTTGTAAGCTGATTAGGGAAGGCTTCTCCGGAGAGGTGCTGTGCAAGGAGGGACCAGAAGATTCTATGAGAAAATGCAAAAATGGGGCCTGCCAGTTAGAGGGGATGGCAGAGGTGAGGCTGGAAGACGGGAGAGAGCTTGGTGTGTCCCAGGATCCTAAAGGAGGTTGGTGTGGCTGGCAGGGGAAGAGGACCTGAGATGAACCAGATCTCAATTCCAGTGTAGTGGGAAGCCATCAGTGGGTTCCTGCAGGGACATCTATTCTGAAAGTACACTTCTAGAACTTGGAAGTGCCAGGTCAGATGGTCCCAGCAGGGGCCTATGAGCCATGCCAAGGGGGCTAGAGAGGCTATGGAGCACAGTGGTTATGAGCGTGGGCTTGGGAGCCAGACTGTGCCCAGAATGAAATCCCAGCTTTACCCCTTGCCACTTGCCAGTGTGTGACCTTCGACCAGTAACTTAATCTCTTGGCGCGTCAGTTTCCTTATCTGTGAAATGAGAGTTGTTAGGAGGAGCAGACGAGTTAATATATGTGAAGTGCCTAGGACAGTGCCTGGCACAATTGCAGGGAAGCCATTTAGGAGGTTGTGGCAGTTCCCATGGGCTGATGACATTTGGAAAAAGAGGACTGGGGACACATTCTGGGGGGCAGCATTTTGTGACAAATCCACCATGGATTACTTAGCTTTACTCTGGATTCTGAGCTTGGGAACAATCTGGGCAGCAAGGGGTGGAGGGATGGTGATTCCATAATCTGAGGGCCAGCCCTGGGGGAGGAGATGGTTCCAGACGGAAGATGACAAGGTTAGTTGGTGGCCAGGTGAGAGGTGCCGGAAGGCAGCTCGGCCGAGATATCCAGGGAGTGGGTTGGAAACCTCTTCTCGTTCGCCTCAGAAGCTGTTTTCCATAGTATCTCATATATTTCAGAATTATCGTGTTTAGTAACTTGTGTAATATTCCACTCCGTGTAAAGTGGTCTCATGTAACCATTCCACAGTTGTTGGCACTTCCACTTCTGCTCTGTTATAACCAAGATGGCTGTTCCTCAAAGGCAGCTTGTTAGAATCCTGGGTCCAGTGGTCTTTGAGAAAGGTCCACCCCTCCAGACAGATGTCCCCAGATAAGCAGGTCTCTGTGCTCTAGATCTGATTCCTCACAGGCTGGAAACATTTGCCAGGGGCTGGGGGCCTAGAGAATATCTATCGTAGTAGAGGACAGTGGTACCCAGACTGTGGGACTTCATAGCCCTATGACACGCCCAAACGAAAATAAAACCCAACAAAGCCTCTAGGGATAGGATTGCCAACTTTTATTTCACCAAGTAGTCATGTTCAGAAAATAGCACTTAGGAAAACTATCATTTCACAAAAGAAAGAACACTGTTAATACCAGATAAATAGGAAGGACATCATTTCAGAATGAGGGACTGCCTTTCCAAGAAACAGCAGTGGAACTGGAGGCCCACATACTGTGCTTTAATAGGGTGTCTTTTCAAAAATCTCAAGTGCAGTCCAGCCAGTGTGGCTCAGTGGTTGAGCGTCAACCGTGCACCAAGAGGTCACTGGTTCGATTCCCCGTCAGGGCACATGCCCAGGTTGTGGGCCAGGTCCCCAGTGGGGGGCATGCAGGAGGCGGCCAGTCGATCAATGTTTCTGTCTCTCTCTCCCTCTCCCTTCCTCTCTCTCTAAAATCAATAAAGGAAAAAAAAAATCTCAAGTGCAGACCAGTGATGAGAGCAAAAGCCAATGTCTGTCTTTTCTAGTTCAGTTTCTTTTGGGAGAGGCAAGCACACAGACCAAAGTCAGATGTTGCTATACTAAATTCTGTGGGAGCAGGTAACAGGTATTGGCCTGCCCAGAGGTCAGAGAGGCTTCTGAGGGAGAGAGAGACCCATCTGAGGGCTGGGTGTGGATGTGGGTGCCAGGAAGGGACTTTGCAGAAGGGAGTTGAGGAGGATGAGAAATAGCAGTGTGGCCAGAAGGCAGGGCAGGAGAGAAGTTAAGCAGTGGTGAGATCAGGCTGAGGAGGTTGCCCAGTGTGCAGGCCTTGTAGGTGTATCAAAGATACGGGCTTTATCCTAAATATAGTGAGAGGAGTTTTTAACTGCGGTAACATGGTCAGATTTGTGCCTCAGAGAGCCCCTGTGGCCTCAGTGTGAAGAGTAGATTTATGGTGTTGAGGGGAGGGGATAGTTACAGCAGGGAGCTCCCTTGGGAGGCCAAGCATGCAAGGCCCTTCCTGCAGAAGTGTCCAAAAGGTGGTGCCCATGTGTTTCCCACACACCCTGGTTCACCACAGTGAATTGTCTGTCCTCGAGCGCTGCTGTGTTCTGCTCTGTGGCCTGGATGCAGACACTCTTTATTGCAAGGAGGCCCATTCTGTTTGATCTAGCTTTTTCCCTGGAACCCAAGCCATTGTGCCTTTGAAGCTAATTATTAACAACAGTAACACTATTTCACTTGTTCTTTGTTGGCAAGGCAGGCTGCTGTGGACTTCCATCTGCTTTCCTTCTGGCTGTTTCTAGCCTGGGACCTGCCTCTACAAGAAGGGGCTGAGGGTATGGTGGAACCTTGGGTCCCAGAAAAATACAGATTTAAGAGAGGACAGAGCTGGCATCTGGATCCCAGCTCTGCCTCTTCCTCACTGTGTGACCTTGGACAAATTGATATGCCTCTCTGAGCCTCAGTTCCCTCATCGACAAAATGGGAGCAGCAATACCCACCTGTGCAGGATTATTGTAAGGCAGAACAATAAGATGTGTATAGAGCTTGCAGACTGCTGGCCCTCAGGCAGATAAGCCCACAGATGTAGGCTGATAGAATGTTTGTGATCAAATTTTACATTAGTTGCCAACATTTAAAACGTCTTCCTGCAGCCTTTCCATCCATCTCTCAGTTGGTGGAGCTCCATCCTGGTGGCAAAATATTGGGGCTCATACTTGACTCCCTTCTTTCTCTCAAACTGGACTTCCAGTTGGTCAGCATACCTGTTCAGCTCTTCCCTCCAGATATATCCAGGTTCTGACCATCTCTTCCAACCCCACCCCTGAACACCTGTTTTTGCTACCATCATCTTTTAGCTGGATTGTTAGAATAGTCTCTTAGCCAGTCACTTGCTTCTGCCTTGTCCCCTATAGTTAATTCTTGACACAGTGTCCAATATTATCCTCTTAAAATATGTCAGATCGTGTCCTCCCTGTACTCAAAGTGGCCTCCAATCCATTATGACTAAAACCAGGACCTTTATGACAATTACGAGGCTGAGCCTCACCTGGCCTTCTCTGTTTCCTCGCTGTTCTTCAGACACACCAAGCATGTTCCCGCCTCAGGGCCTTTGCTCTGCCTGTGCCCACCTGCAGACTGGTCCTTCTGCAGAACAAGTGCAGCTGTGGACTCTTAGTAGGTTCACAGAAGCCCCCATGTGGCAACCATACTCCAAAGTCTCCATCCGTGTTTAAATTTATTCTTCTTTATTATTCTTTATTATTCTTGTGTCTGTTGATGACTGTGAATGTGAATGTCATGAATGACCCTGCAGTGTTCTCCCATTTCCCCAGTTCCTGTCACTCTTTGTGCTTTGTCCCAGTGCCCTTGCAGGCGAGAGCTTTTAGGCCAAGTGGAAGTCCCTGGCTATATTCATCTGAGTGCCTAGAGATTCGTTTCCAGCAAGAGTGTTATGAAGCTCCCCAAGCAAGATATGTGGTTTGATTGTAAGTCCCTGAAAATGTGAGCTCATTGATTTTCTTCTCCTGCAAGACCAATGATAGTTTTGTGGTCCTGTCTGTCAGTTCTGGACAGTTCTCTATGTTGCCTTATTTTGCTGATGTTCCAGTCATTGTCACGTGCCTCATCCTGGCAAAAATGAGAAAATAGCATATAAATAATGAAGACCGTGAAAGGCAAATCCAGAATTTGGGACATTCTAGGAGATAGCTGACTGGAAGTTTTTATAAAGGCGAATGTCATGGAAGACCAAAAATGTATTGGGAGAGGGTTGGGGTACTATTCTAGGTGATTGAAATGAAGAGACATGACACCTGTCTGCTTGGATTGGATCTTGGATTGGGGTTGTGGCTTTAAAGGATGTATTTTTGTAAAATTGGGGAATTTTTGCATACAGTTGTGATTAGATAATAAAATTCAGGTCAGTATTAAATTTCTTGGGCGTGATAATGATGTAGTTCAGTGAGATATGTCATTATTCTTGGGAAGTGCGGGCTGAAGTGTTTGGGAGTGAAGTGTCATGCTGCCTGCAACTTTGGAATGACTTACAAACTAAAAATGTATTAGTGTGTGGGTATAGTGAGAGGAAGCAAATGCAGCTCAATGTTAACAGTTGATGGATCCCGGTGAAGGGCATATGTGTGTTTATTGTGCAATTCTTCAAACTTTTGTGGATGCTTGAAAGTTTTCAAAATAGAAGTGAACAGAAGTAGCAAGAGGAAAATCAGTGTTTGAAAATCAACATTTTTAAAAATCCAATATTGCCCTGGCCGGTTTGGCTCAGCAGTTAGAGCGTTGGCCTGTGGTCCAGAGAAACCCGGGTTCGGTTCCCGCTAAGGGCATGTACCTCGGTTGCAGTTTGTCCCCGGCCCTGGTTGGTCGTGCGGGTGGCAGCCACTCGATGTGTCCCTTTCATGTCGATGTTTCTCTCTCTCTCTCTCTTCCTCTCTCTCCCTCCCACTCTATCTGAACAAAAAATGAAAAAATGTCCTCGGGTGAGGATAAAATAATAAAATAAAAATAAAAATCCAACATTTAATTAATGAGGAATGTAATGTTTTAAGAACCAAGGCCCTGGATTCAGAAAACACTGGGTTTGAATCCCAGCTGTTTGACCTTGAGCAAACTAGTTAACCTCTCTGAGCCTTTCTTCCTTGGCTGTAAAATGGGGGTGATTGTGCCTGCTTCAGGACTATTTGTAGATTAAAAGAGAGAATCCATCAAAAATGTTCAGCAGCGTGGGGGACATCTGCAACAGTGTCAGCAACAACAAAAATAAATAAAAAAAAGAAAGTTGCAAAAATAAATAAATAAGATTAATATTTTTATAAAAGCTCAGCAGCGTCCTCCACGCGCAGAAGCTTTCCTAGTGAAAACAGTCATCAGCATTCATCATCTGGACTACGTGTCTACCACTGAACTCTTTTCTTATTAGAAGGTTCTCTGTAGGAGTTCTGACAAAGCCAAGCCTCCTGTTCTATCCATGGGATGCACTGAAAAGTGGAGGAGGTCACACAGGCTTGTTAATTAGATAAGTTTCTTGAAAAGATGACTTTTAGGAAAGTGGGTGCCGGCTGACTAGAAAACTGAAACCTGCAGGGGAGCCTTGATTCAGACCCTCTTGGCTCCTTGGGGGCAGTTTAGCTCAAGTGTTCAGGTATGGAGCCCCTGAGAAGTGGTTTGCGTAACGTGAATCCCTAGAGGCAAGAATGGACATGGCATTTCAGGTCTGCTATCCAGGTGAATGTGGTTTTGTGGCTCTTTGATCTGCACTTCCCACCGTGTTTTGTCTTTAAAAGGAGTGCAGTCCACACTGGGTGTCCTCACATGTAGATGTGTGGCAGAGTACCCAGTGGGCATCCCCATCTGCCCTGCCAACTTGGAACCACTCCTGACCCCACTTTATTCCATAGCCAGGAAGTCACTAGCCATCTGCCATCTCACCTCTGTAGCTCTGCCCCCTCCCCACCCCAGGCTCTCTGTGCCCAGTGTCTCCCATGTGGCATCCCAGCCCATGGCCTTGCCCCACTGGTCCATCCTCCCTGCTGCCCATGTCTAAAAGACACAGCTAGCCCACCATCACTTCCCTGCTGTAAACTTTCAGAGCTGCTCGGCACAGCTGCTGGACCTAGCCTTATCCCTCCACTCCTGCCTTCTGTTCTTACTGTATCTGAGCCCACCTGGCTATGATGCTGCCTGCAGGCTCCTGGACACAGCCTGCCTGCCACTTCCCACCTGTGGCCCTTTGCCCAGGCCGTCCCTTTTGTCTGGCTTGCCCTCCTGGACCTCATTCCCAACCTTCTTCCTCCTCACTGCAGAATTAGGTAGTCCTCCTCCTCCTCTGCTTTCCCCAAGCCCACCTCACACATGCACTAACCACTTTGTTTTCTGTCCCTAGTGCCAGGCACAGGGCACAGGGCCTGGCACAAAGTATGCACTCAAAGAGGGCTTGTTGGATTGAACTGATGAAAGCTTTACCAGTCACTGTATTCATAAAGACGCAAGGCACTTTTGTTAACACAAAAATGATGTTTCTAAATGTTGTTGAGCAATTTGGGGCTGTCAGATTTGCGTTAAAAGAATGATGTTTGTTCCTCATTCCCATACATTTGAATAAGCAGGTTCCTAAAGCAGACTTTCCCCTACCGGTGGACTACACAAAGACTCTTAAACCCACCTTGGTGTTTTCTAAAAATATTCATTGCCTCATTTCAACAGTTGAGCTGTCCCAAATTATTTTACCTAAGGGCTAAAATGCTTCTTTTTTCCCCTGCCCTTCTTTGAAACTAGGACCTGAACTAGACTGATCAGAAAAAAATCACGTTTGAATTAAACCACCAATTCTCTAAGGGAACGGAAAACATGGAATTAACAGCGTCTCCCCCTCTCTGTGATTAGGCTCCTTCTCCGTGTGCTTGATGAATAATGTTTCTGGCCCCTTTTCAGAAATGAAGTAGAAATATGGAGAAATGAAATTTGTATCTTATAAAGTGACTGGAAATGTGATTATAATACAGCTGTCAGTTTTGTTCAAGTGGAAAATTTTTAAGTAAATCCAATTGCAGCATTATTTGGTTCTTTTAAAGCAGGGTAATGTAGCTGTTTCCTGCGTATTGATTATTTGATTGGTACCTGTCTGTTGAACCTATTTTTTTTCTCAGTAGCGCTCATTGATGTGGTTTAATGTATATTCCTGTAATCTTTCCCTGTTTTATAAACTTACAATCATAATTGAGCTGCATTAGAGAGACATGTTCTGCTGAAATCACAAGGTCACCTAATGGCTGTGCCCTCTTGTTGGTTATATATTGAAGCAGTCTTAGGACAGTTCTTCTGAAAAAGACAGAAGTCATTATTTTTTTTCCTCTACAAAGCAGAATTTCTAGATTCCATTCTAGGCACTGGGGAAATGAGGCATTTGAGTAGTAAAGACTAGGTTTTGAGCTTTTTCCTTTGCGGCTTATTAAAATAATAACTTCTGCTTGAAGGTACCCTACAATTTAAGTATTTTTTCCAAATCCCAGTCCTTCTCACGCATTTGAAAATGGGACCACAGCTTTGATTTCTCCGATAGGAGAGGACCTGATGGCTTAGATTTGCTCACGGAGCAACATCTTCTGAGGCACATCACAGCCCTTTGGAAGTGGGTGGATTCTGGATCTGCTTCATCTCAGGCCAGGGAAGCAGGCGGGGCTCCATTGGGTGGTGGGGTCCCACCATGGCACTCAGGCTTTGTAACCTTGGCGTGTCCCCTAACCTCACACATCTCTGTCTGTGCCTCTTGGAGCTGTCAGGAGGTAGCTGCCTGGTGTGCTGAGCACAGTGCACCGCATGACTGGAGAGGGCCCAGCCAGCAAAGGCCAACAGAGAGGTACTTCAGACAATGGGCTTCTCCAGCCAATAAACGGAAATTCCATCTTTCTAGTCGCTCAAGCCAGAAGCCTGGGAGTGTACTATCTTCTGTCTTTCTCTCATTCCTACAGCAAAGCTGAATGCAAATGCTGCCAGTCCAGGCATTAGGTAGATCCAGCCACCCCTGCTCCCCACCTTCGACACCTCTGCCCTGGTTCTAACTCTAGAAACCACCCTCTGACTAGGGTGCCAGCTTCCTCCACTGCCCTTTCTCCACCAGCAGCCCATTGCAACTTTTTAAATTGGCTGTCAGAACCCTCCAGAGACCCTGGTTGCCCATCTCAGGGTCAGCTCCAAGTCTCTTGCCTGTGATCTGGAGGGCCTGCATAATGAGTACCCCCGTCCTCCTCCCCCCATCTCCTCCCACCACGACCGTGCTACTCCAGCCATAAGAAACATGGGAGATTCCCACTTGGACTGCCGGCTTCAGAGTGGCTCCTGAGCCCCCCCTGCCTTACAGTGCTGCTGAAGCCAGCCTCCCTAACCACATCTGGCTGGCTGGGGGCGGGCAGTGAGCTGCCACAGGAAACAGGAATTCGTGGGGGAAACGGGGTTGAGGGTTAATGCTGAGTTTCAAGACATCCCTCGCTCCAACCCACTCGAGGCTGTCTGGGGCTCTGCCTACACAGGGCTCCTCACCCCAAAGCCGACAGTTTCCCGCCCACCTCCACCACCCTACCCAGCCACCAGGGACAACAGGACTGCTCTGGCCTCAGGAGGGGAGGATTGGCTTCGGGCCCTGATCTCTCATCAACGACAGAACACCCCAAATAAATCTCTGGGAAGACTGAAGCAGCAATAGACAGCGTGACCTTTACCAAAGGTCCATGACAGGAACAGATCATCTGACCTGTGCTGTCCCCTCCCCCAGCTCAGGATGCCAGTGTCACTTTCCCTGGCGCCTGTCCTGCTAGCAGGCCCACCCTGCTTTCAGCCAGCCCTCACCAGCAGCCCACCCCAGTCCCCACTAGGAAAAACAGGAATGGGGAAAGGGACCAGCGCCCTCCTCCCTCCCTCTCTTAGGAGGGAGATGTTTCATTCAGGTTAGTGTTGCCACCTAGAATCCTAAGTAAGAGTCAAAGTGGAGGCATAAGAAGCACCTGGAATAACATGGAATGACCACTGAATCTCTGAGTTAGGAGAATGTCCTGATTTAAGACTCCAGGACTCCTGTGACAAGGATGCCGTATTCCCAGTGACCAGCATACTGTGTGGGGTGCAGTCGGCGGTCTGGACTGCTTTTTCAAATGAATGTCAAATGTTGTTTGCTCTACTGAGCTTTTAAGAAATGTACAGATTACTGATCTTGAGACATGTAAAAGCTTAAATTGTCATTTCACTTTGACCTGCCTGAAAATAGAAGTGAAAATTGGTTTGCCATGCTGCCCTGGTGAGTGGCCACACACCAGAGGAACTGCTCTCAGGGCGGCTAGCTGGCCCCCGACTCTGTAGGACAAGGCAGGGCCCGGGCAGTAGTGGGTGGTGAGAAGGCTGGCGGCCTGGCTGTTTCTAGCCTGGGCTCTCTATGTCAGAAGGGAGACACAGTGAAGATCTTCAACCCGAGTTGTGCTTTAAAATCACTTTAGCATCATTTGGAAACTGTCCGTGCCCGGGCCCCACTCCAGAAGGCTCTGTGCACTTGTTCAGGGGATGGGGCCCTGGCATCTCTATTTTAAAATGCTCCCTAGAGGAGTCCATTGTGCAACCAGTGTTGAGAATCACTGGGTTAGACAGAATGGGGAATGTTCTAGAACTGAACACTTAGTCTCTGCTTTGCTGCTCTCCATGAATTCCAGTTCCTTCTCAGAGCTCTCCTTGTCCACCTCCTTATCAACCAGATGAGGTCAGGGAGGCTGGCTTTGTTGGCATGATATGGTGGTCACATTTCTCTCTAGGTTCTGATGTCCCCTTCCAAGATGGAAACCTCGTGCCGTCCGAGTCACCCTTACAAATCCCTTGGAAAGGTGATGTGTGACCTTTCTCAAGGCATCTGACACAGCCAGTCTTCACTGCAGGGCTGAGCTAGACCTCTCCCTGAGCACCAGCAGAGGGGAGGCCACATTGAATGAGAACAGGTATCTTTATCTGGGAGAATCCCACTGGGCACTGGGAGGGTGCTCAGGAGAGAGGCAGGAGGGGCCCACAGGGAGGCACAGCGTTCCACCTGCCCCTCAGGCTCACTCAGTCTCACTCCGTCAGTGGGGTGGCAGCCAGAGCATCCTGTAGTATTTAAGCTGTTATGTTCCTCTCCCCTCTCCCTTCTGAAATGTGCACAGTTGAGTTTAAGTTAACTGCATGCAGCATGCCTTCATCTTAGTTGAAAACAAATCACTTTAGCCCAGCCGGTGTGGCTCAGTAGATTGATCATCGTGCCATGGACTGAGAGGTTCCGGTTCGATTTCTGGTCAGGAAACATGTCATGGCACATGCCTGGTCCCTGGTAGGGGGTGTGTAGGAGACAGCCGATGGATGTTTCTCTCTCACATCGATGGTTCTATCTCTCTCTCCCTTCCTCTCTCTCTAAAAAAAAATCAATAAAAACATATTTAAAAAAAAAGAAAACAAATCACTTTACCTGTCAAGCCTAGGGGCACCTTACCTTGTTGGAGAGAAGAGCCTGGGTGAGGGGCTGGGCCTCCTGAACGCTCCGCTCCCCACCACCAACCCAGTCCTGAACCCCCCACTCCCACCCCCAGCACATGTGCTCAGGCAGTCACTGTGCTTGGCATTGTTTATGATTGACCTGGGCTGGGTGAGAGGGACCCTTGCAGAGCTGGCAGTCTCTGCAGCACTGAAACCCTAGCCTGTCCCTGACTCTCTGGTTGTCCTGAACCAGCACCTGTCCTGAAAATAGCCTGCTCTGCTTCAGGCAGTTGTAAAAATGCCTTGGAGCAGACAGGCAGACCAGGAGGTTATAAGTCATTTGCCTATAATTAAGAGCTAAAAGTTCTTATCCCATCTTCCCCTCTTTCCTCCCTTGGTCTGGTGGGGTCACCATTTTTATACCAGGTTCAACATGCATTAGACCTTTCATCTCCCTGCCAAATCCTTATGCAAAAAAGTCCCATGCAACTTCCTGGTTTTCATCTTGGCACATCCAAATTATCTTTTGCATTCATCTGTTTTTATTACCCATACCCAGGCCCTTGAGATGTATAATATGCTTTGCGTTTTTCTAAATGCAATTGGGGTTTTCCAGCGCTGTGCAAAGCCAGGAAATATGCATGTCATTTAAATGACTCCAGTTAACCTTTAGCCTTTAACTGGTTGCTCATCAAACTTGACTCTCTCCCAGTGATACCGGGTTGGTTGCATTCTCCATAGCAGCAGAATTGATGAAGATATGCAGCTTTTTTTTGTTCCATGCTGGGCCTCCTTTCCTCTGCGGCCTCCACCTCGACGAGCCCTGCAGTCAGATTCTAGTAGAGGAACCTGAAAGTGGAAATGTGAGTCCCAGAGAGTGTCTAGTGAAATTTCTAGGCTAGGTTTATGCAGCCTTGTTGCCACTCCCTTGGCCCTTGCCTCAGCTGCTTCCCTTCTGGTTCCATATCCTCTGATGGATCACACAATCATGATAGTAGAACCATCTTTTGATCCATTCCCTTAGGCCAGGCAGTGTTGTAAGCATTTTACTCAGGTTAATTCATTTAACCCTCACAATCTGGCCAAGTAGGTCCTTTTATTATCCCCACTTTACAGATGAAGAAGCCAAAGCACAGAGGTCAGATAACCTGCCCAAAGTCACACTGCCAGGAAGTGCAGGAGCCAGGACACAAATGCAAGATTCAGAAGCAGAACTTGTACACTTCACTCTGGGCTAGGACACCTCTGTCCATTCAGTCACTCACTAACGTGTCCTACTGTCCCATCTATTATTCACTGAGTGGTGGGCGCTGTGCTAGGTGCCAGAAATACACAGGAATAAGACAGCCCGTCCCTTCAGGCAGCTGTCGGCTTCCTGGTAGGAGTCACATCAGCAGATGCACATAGGTGCTTGGACGGAAACTGGAGAGTGCAGCAGGCGAATAGAGAGTGGTTGGGCCTTTGCTCGTGATGGGGGTAAACAGATAGGAATTGCTGCTGAGAGCTCCAGGTGTTGAGCCGAGTGTTGTTCTAAGTGGGTGTTCAGCAGGCAGACAAGGTGGGCAAGAATGTTCCAGGCAGGGGGCATCCTCAGTGAAGTCACAAAGCTGTGTATGCTGACCCTGGTCAGTACCCTGTGTCTAGAACGTCAGGTGGTGTGTCATTTCCTATTGCTGCTATATCAAATTTCTATAAACGTAGTGACTTCAAACAACACACACTCACCATCTCATAGCTCCATAGGTCAGAAATCTAGCATGGGTCTCAATGGGCTAACGTCGAGATGTCGGCAGGCCTGCTATTCTTTCTGGAATCTCTAAGAAGAATCCATAGGCTAGATTTACGCAGGCTTTTCCAGTTTCTAGAGGCTACCTGCATCCTTTGGCTCATGCTTCCTCTTCCATTATGAAAACCAGCAGTGTGTTGAACCATTCTCATATCATCACTCTGACCTCTTCTCCTTCCATCTTCCACTTTCAAGGCCCCCTTCTGATTAGATTGCACTCACCCAGATAATTCAGGATCCTCTCCCCATCACAAGGTTTTTAATTCAGCCACCTTAATTTAATTTAATTGTGAAATGTCTTCTGTAAAGTAACATTTTCACAAGTTCCAGGGATTAGAGCATGGGCATATTTGAAGGCCATTGTTCTACCTGCCATGGGTGGAGTGTGGAATCTGGCAACAGGTGGGGATAGAGAGGTGAGCCGAGGCTCTGCGTGACTTTCTGCAGTTAAGGAGTCCCCAAGAACCAATGGCAGATGTACAGGCTAGGGCAGTGACCCCTCAGATGCTCTTGGGTTATGTGACTGGGCCCCACCCCCAGCCATATCCTTGGCAGATCCTTCCAGCCTTTCACCCCATGCAGGGCTGAGGTCAGCCCAGCAGGGTTCCACTTTGGTGGTACAGTTTAAGACTCCCCCCTCCCCCCCTCCTCCCTTCCTGCCACCATCGCCAGGGTGTCCCTGGTATCTGCCCACTGATGTTCCTCAAGTTGCCTCCCCAGTTTCAGACACCTAGTCACTTCCTGCCTTTCTTGCCAGTCTTCTCCATCCTTCCGCTGGGTTCCTGCCATAGGCTTTTCCTGTGATTGGTGCTCTCCGAGGCAGCTTAGGCTTACGTCTCCCCGAAACTTTCCTTTTTGCCCAGAAAGGCTCAAATGTCACCCTCCTTGGTATTCTGACCACCTCCCACACACACAAACACACACAAGGCGTCACTCCCTTGGGTCCTCAAATCCTCAAACCACAGAGGCCCTTCTTGTTTCTTCTCATACATCATTAGTCTGGGACAGTGGTACTGAGAATGGGGTGCTCTCCAACCGATTTTAATCAGGAGGAATTTTCATCAAAAGCCCCAAATTGGGACCATTCTCCAGGAAAGAATTAGAGAGTTCAAGTCATTAAATGGTATGTTGCAGAACGTTAGTCCTTGACTAAAGTGGTTGGATTTAAAAATGAAATAAATGTTTTTGGTTTTGTGGGATTTTTGCTTTGTTTGTTTGTTTGTTTGTTTGTTTGTTTGTTTGTTTTTAAGAAATGAGAACATTGTTGACCATGATGGAAAAACATTCTGATTCAGGCTTTAAGTATGTGTATGAGAATTGAGGTTCTGCAAATTCCTTCCCGGATTTTGACGGCTCTTGCTAAAAAACAAACCCGTGATAATCTTACATATACTGTGTGTGTGGGTGCACATGTGTGTTTATGTGTATGTACACGGGCACATGTGTGTATGCAATGGGAAGGCATAGTAACTTGCTTTGTGGAAATCCGAATTCACTTATCTACAGTTACCCTTTTGGGCCGGGGACCCTGGGCTCACGAGTGGTGCCACTTCCCCATCTGGACCACCCTTCGCCAAGACCCAGGTCCAGTCTTTCACTTCTCTTCCTGCTATGAAGAAAGTGTTTCTCTTGAAAACAAGTGACAGCCCCACCCCACTCCCTAAATGATAGAGTGACACCAAAGACAGGAACTCATTTGGGTGAAAACTTGGGGGTTAAAAGTGAGAGTTGACAAGGTTTAAGTCCTGATGGGTTTACTGCTGAACTGGGAACTAGCAATGTGCCTAGGTGGCCGAAGGGGCTCGCTCTGCCTTGATTCAGCAGCCATTTACTGAGGCCCTACTGTGTGCCCAGGTCAGGCAGGGCACTGGAAATAAAGGTAAGGGGTCTCCGATCTCTTGTGTCTCTCTTTTCAACCTTCTCCTCCTGAAAAGAAAGAGGCTCATTTACAGCTGGGTCCAGGACCGCAGATCCCTCCCGCCTTGGATATACATTTTTTAAACTTCCATATTTGGTGAGTCTGTATCCTGCTTTTGTTGTTTGGTTCTGTATGACTGTGAGACTATATTTAGCTCTAAAAAAATGTAGGAGGTGGAGAACCAACTGCTCATCAACAGCTTCTCTGCCCAGTGAGGGAGACAGTGGGATTTCCCCATCAGGGTCCAAGGTTGCAGCTTCTCCAACTCCTGCCAAACAATGACTCTTGGAGAACCTAGGCAAAGGCTTTGAGAAGTCCTGCCGACCCAAAGCCACTGAGCAGGTGAGGGTAGTAGGAATGGCCCCTCGTCGGCAGTTCATTGTCACCAAGCGCTATCTGAGTATTTACATGGAGGAGCCCCCACACCTGGCACTCGGCCCCAGGTCCATTCACCTCCAGCACCCCTGCTCTCATCCACCAGCACCACCACGTCCCAGTCCATCCTAGCAGAGCCCAGTTGTTTTGACCCTGAAGCGTGATTATTCTTCAGCATATGTAAGAACATCTCCAGTTTCCCCAGCACTGGTTTTGGAAGGTGGGGCTAGGAACCGAGGAGAAACACACTGCCCTGAACCCCAGTTCTCTCTCCTGACCTGGGGAGCCCACTCCTCCTGCCTGTGGAGCTGCTCTGTCAGCTGGGAGGGCCCGGCAGGCTGCCTTCAAGGACCTATCCCAGTTTGTTGGACGGAGGGAGGAGGGGATGGCTCTGATCTGCTGTTTCATGGGTTCAGTCTGCCAGGGATGGAAGCCAGCCTTGGGCTTGTTCACCTGGACAAGATGGTGGGAGCAGGGGTCACATCCAGGTTCAGCTCTTCCTGGCTGGTTCCTCTGTTCACCAGCAGATTCAAGGCCCAAGCCCCATGGGGCCACCAGGGCCTGTGCACTCTGACCCTCAGCCCACTCTCCAGCCACATTGCCCATTCTGGGACCCAGCCACACCACCTCTTTTAGTTCTCTGACCTGCCGTGCATGGTCCCCTCTGCCTCTGACCCTCGCCAGGGCCAGTCCCTCTGCCTGGGACACTCTCTCCTGCCACCATGGTCCCCTTTGCTTGGCTAACTCCCTGACATCCTTCAGATCTCTCCAGATGGCTCACTTCCCAGCAAAACATTTTCTGACTGCCAGGTCTCTCTCTTTTCACAACATTGGCCACCGTTTGTAATTTTCTATTTTTGTGCTGTTATTTGATTCACGTGGGCACCAAGCTGCTTGGGGGCAGAAACCCTGACTCTTTCACTCACAGTTGAATCCTAGTGCTGACAGCGTAGTAGGTACACGGTGAGGATTTGCCGGATGTGAATGAATGGAAATAAGAAAGTGGCTTAGGATCTGAGCCCATAAATGAGGACATTGGCCTTATTTTCAAAAATCAGACCATGATTTCAAGGGCCCTGGGCTTACTTGTAAACCTCGCTGTTTTAAAAAAAACTGACATGCGTCCTCACTTGGGGTTAGTCTCTTTTCTCACTGGGAAGTTGGAATGAGATCAAGACTAGATCTGAGGGCCCAGTGTTAGTCTTCTGAACTTGCCCGGCTGTGTTGAGTCATCACCGCGGTGGAGGGAGACAGTCTGAAACTCGAAAGGTCAATCAATACGTCAAAATATGTAGTAAATCACACTGCCCCTACAGGGGCTCCTTCCAGTTCCTTGAAATGCCTGCCCCTGTGCAGCTCCCCCGAAGATGCTACTTAGGAAGCAGCCGCCCAGGCATGGATGGTGATTACCTCGAGGAAAATTAATACCTTGCCATCAATTCTGGAGGCAGAGAGGGCCCCCAGCCAGATGGCTATGCATTGGCTGGAATAACTCACAGCCCTGGCCCCGCAGATAAATCAGCGAGTCTTCCTCGGAGAGCCCGCAGTGCCTTTGTCATGGGTGGGGGAAGGGAGCCAACCCCAGAGCTCTTCTTCCCCGGGGTCTGTCTTGGTCTGAGGGGTTGAAAGGCACCTCTCCGACACCTGGTCTCAGCCTGGGCCAAGCTCTGAACTGGTTGGTGGACCGGGTGCGATGCCCACATCCTTGTCCCCAGTAGCATGATGGGAAGGGGCTTTCAGCCTGGCTGTCAAAACGAGATGTGACAGACCCATTTTCACACTGCAAGCCTTAATTGGATGGTCAGAGGGCACATCTGTGGCTTATAAAAACAAATGGCCCGACAATTTTCATGAAGGAGAGAAAACTCGCCTCAGACTCAGTCCCCAGGAACGGAGATGCTGGAGGCAGCCGGCCGACTTGGGCCCTGTCCCGGCTCTGTCACTCACTGTGAGACCTCGGTTGCTCTCTTCATCTTTACAAGTCTCTGTTTCTCCATCTGAAAAATGAGGATAACGAGGCCCAACATGATGTAAGGCTGTAGGGAGGATTTCATGAGAAAACGCGTTTAAAACGATTTAACATAGTGCCTGTGTGCTCTAAGCACTTGCAGTCATTATCGCCCGCTGTGGTCTTGGGTGGCCAAACCCGAGAACAGCCTCGTGTTTTAGTCTTCAGTGCCTTCGCCTCACTCTCTGTGTGACCCTAGTCCAGTGTCATGGGCTGCATTCTTCAGGTCAGGCCAGGCTGTCTGCAGGAGCAGATGAACCTCCACAATGGAACACAGCGAAGATTTATTTCTTGTTCATTCTGCTTGTCCCACATGGGTCAGCAGGGTGCCCTGCTCCCCATGCCACTCAGAAACTAGCCTGACGGAGATGCCACCATCCTGTAGCTGCACTGGCAGGCACACCCCCACCTCCTCAGCATGAAGGGCAGGGGAGAGTGAGAGATCTGGAAGGACATGCCCTTGCTCCTAAATGCTTCTGCTCAGAAGGGACACACTTTTTCCTCACTGTCCCCATGGCCTCACCAAGCTGTTGGGAGGGGGCGTGGAGGACAGCATGGTTATTTGTCTCGGCCGTGCTGGTGAATACTCATCTTCTGCCTGTCCCCTGGGAATCTCTTAGTTCAGTAGCTAGCATTTGGGGGATCAAGTGTACCCAGGCCCTTCCCACACCGAACCAGGGAGAAATCTAAGGAACTAAGAATGAGGGAAGAGCAAAGGCTGAAAGAGAAAGGAAAGAAAATGAATTAAGGCCTTGACTGATTTCAAGACAGTAGGTAAATTCCGGGATGGGCTGAGATGAGGCAGGCCCAGTTTGGGGTGGGGGGTGCTGCTTTGCAAATGGTCGTGTCCCTAAATCATCACTGTTGCTGGCTGACCGTCAGGCACCAGAGGAAGCTCCAGAATTGCCCTTGGTTACCCCAGTGCCCCAAACCACTGCCAGAAAAGAGAGGAACTGAGAGAGTGGTAATGCGTCTTGGCCATCTTGGTTGGCTGCCCTTCAGGGTTGCAGAGCTGGTTTGGACTGAGAGCTAGTAACACAAGTAGCACAGCTCAAGCCTGCATGGCAGAGGAGGCTGGGGAGTGTAGTGGGCATGAGCGTGAGCTTTGGGGGCTGGCTGGCTGGGGCCAGGTCCCCACTCTGCCACTTGGTGGCTGTGTGCCATGAGAAGTGTGCCTCTCAGGTCCCATCTCCTTGGTGAAATAGGGAGAATAATAAATAATGGCTATTCAGCGGGATGTCACAAGGATGAAATAAGATAATGTATATACAGCACAGAGCCACTGTTGAAAGTGCACTGTTGCTGCCATTGTTGTCATTTTGCTTGTTCTTGATGAAGATTTCTTATTTCTGGGGTGTGCACACAATCACCAAAGCCAGGGATAAGGCTCAGGTGGTGGTTCCTGGATTCACATCCCGGTCTGACGGGAAGATCCAGGCATGTGATGGTTAGCATGGGCTGGGCCAGTTCCACTTCTTTCTCTGTGCCCTGGGCAGCATACCAAACCTCATCTGTGGAATGGAGAGCAGAACTGATTCCCTCCTTCTGGGGGCTTTTTATGAGGATTTCGTGAGACATTCCCTGTTGTTTTCACAGTGCTCTGCTGTGCTAAGTACCTGGATGGTAACTCAGGGTAACTAAGTTAAAGTTATAGTCAAGATGTGTCGTTTCAGATGATGGCAGGAGTTCAGACGGTGGCAGAAGTCGAGTCACTTAATACCACTGCCCAAAAGGGACAGGCAAGACTGCCTGAGTGCTTGGACACGGCCCCAGCTCTTGCCTTTCTGGAGTTCAGTGTCATTTTTAAAATCAGTGCTACCCTAGCTCTTCCATTCCATTCATTCCACCTCTGCTCAGCAGAGGCAGTTCTGTGCCTGTACCAGTACGCCCCAGGCAGAGGCATTGGAGTACCACCTTGGGGATGTAGCCATGTCAAAGACCCAATTGTACTATCATTATTTAATGTTTTTTTTGTTGTTGTTGTTTTTAATCTATTCACAAGTTCTCCTACTCAGTCAGGGCCAGGTGGGATGGGTTAAGCTAACCCTAACCTATACCCATGAATCTTGGGATCCGTGAGCTAAGTATATATTTTTCTCACTCATGTGAAGATAAATATAGAATGACTAAAATAAAAGTAACTGTTCACACACGTGCTATCTAAAACCATCTCACATCCCCTGTGGTCTGCACCTAAGTGTCCTTGTTAGTCACCTCTGGGCCCCTATCTGCCCTCAGAGCCGCGCTGGTCCCCAGGGCTTCCAGGAAGAAGCAATCCCTCTGTAGGAGTTGGGCTGTGATTTTCATTCTTCAGCGGTGAGCTATGAGGCAGTTTGTAAAACCACATTTAATATTTGCCATTATCATTTTAATTTACAAAATTCACCTAAACTACTTCTTGTTATTTTATAGCCACCTATAGATAACATATTAAATGTGGACAGATTTTTGCCTGATTGAGCATCACTTTAAAAGGCAGGGTTTGAATAGTAGAATTCAACCCCAGATTCTTTTGGGCCCAGACAAGAAAGTTCTATTTCTATCTCATCAACATTTCTTCTAGGGAGGCAGGGAACCCATACAAACCAATTATGTATCATAATCACTAGGGATGGGTATTTAAAATGCTGATTTCTTGCCCCACTGCTGGGGGGCGGGGGGAGTGTCCCAGATCACCAGCCACGTGAGGGTACTGCTTCTATGTGAGGTGTCTGGGAGGGAAGGCCCAGCAGGTTTGAGGCGGGAAAGATCCAAGATGCTGGCCAGAGCTCCTTCATGTGCACCACTGCCCTGGAAGCTACTGTCACATCAGACACTTCGTGAGCATGAGCCATGAAAGGCCAGTCCCAGGGCCTTTTGAGCCCCTGCAGTCCAGTGGCTTCAGGGTTCTTGTTGCCTTAGACCCTATTAGAGCTTTCTATTACCTGGGTGCTCTCCATCCCCAAAGGGGCCCCTGCACCAAGACCCCTTCATCCCTCAGTATCTGTGGCATACATGGGCCCTACTCTGCACCAGGTGCTCCACGGAGTGTGCTGTGTATCAGGTGAAAGGAATCTTTCTGCACTTCTGAATCAGAGAACATCTTCATTTTATATCTTTGAGGACTGAGGCTCCCAGAGGTCATGTGACCAGCCCAACAGTACCTAGCTAGGACCTGGCAGACCAGCCTCAGAGCCCCGGCTGCATGGTCCCCAAGGCGCCTTGCTCTTCTCTCCATGGCCTCGGCCCTCCTCTTCACACAAGTGGAGGCAGACTGCTGTTAACTAAAAGGTGACATGTTTCCTGTTCAGGTACAGTCGTCCCTCACCACTTCGCGCTTCGACCTTCACGGCTTCACTCTGTCCCTGCGATAGAGTGAAGCCGCGAAGGTCGAAGTGCGAAGTGGCGAGGGACGACTGTATAAATAAAGAATCCTACTTCACGGAAATTCATTTATCGCAGTAGAGTCTGGAACTGATTAACCGTGGTAAACAAGGGCCGACTGTACTGACGCTCATGAGTTGTTCTCCTTGTACCGCTCTCACCTGGGAGTAGGTAGAGCCTTGATGAGGAGGAGAATGGACCTCTGGGTGTTCTCTCACACCCAGAGAGAGCTGCCGGAGAAGGCCCACAGTGACACCCAGCTGGGCAGGCTGAGGAAGCTCAGTGCTCTTGGCATTTCTGCCCTCTGAGGCACAGCCTCAGTCGAGAGGGTGCCCCTGACCCCAGCCAGAGGCTGAGACTGATGGGCTGCAGAAGTCCGTGCTCTGCAAACCTGTTCTTTCCAAAGGGCTTGGAAATTATGCAAAACCAAAACCCTGGCATTGGTTGGAAAATTGAGCCCTACTTAATTCTATCTCTGCCCCTCACGCATCCATCCTGGGCCCAGTCGGGTTGGGGTCCTGCCATAGAGTCACTGATTGCATATTTTCTTTTTGCTGTTTAAAGGTCACCAAGTAACATAGAAACACATTCACATTTTAAAAGTTCAGACAATTCAGTGTGTAAAAAGTGAGAATATACCCTTCAACCCTCCCCTCCCAGCCATCCTGCCACCTCTCCCCATGCCTACCAGCCACTCCTGCAGGAACGCCCAGCTCAGTCTGGGTGTGTCTCTTTCCAGACCCTGTTCTCTGCATGTGCACACATCTAAGTTTGTACTCACAGACAAGGACTTTATCTTGTTCACCATGTCACCCCTGGCACGGGGCCTGGCACTTAGTAGGTATGTGATAAATATTTATTGACTGCATGACTATTTGTGTTATTTTTACACAAACGGGACCACATCCGTTTTGGTCTACAACTTGGCTTTTTCAATTAAATGGAAGTGCCCCAAGTGCCGTCCTTACGCAGCCAGCCCCATCAATGGGTGCTGGACAGCTTCCAGTGGTTCACTCTTCCAAAGAACCCAGGAGAGCTGGGCCTCATTAGCAGCTCTGGTGGGAGGGAGGCCTAGCTGGGAAATCGCTGGGTTAGAATTAGGTGTCTTGAGCCCTGGCCGGTTTGGCTCAGTGGTTGGAGCATCGGCCCGTGTATCAAGGAGTCCTGAGTTTGATTCCGGCCAAGGGCATGTACCTCGGTTGTAGTTTGTCCCTGGCCCCGGATGGGGTCGTGTGGAAGGCAGCCACTCGATGTCTCTCTCTCTCACATCGATGTTTCTCTCTCTCTCTCTCCCTCCCTCCCACTCTATCTGAAGAAAAATGGAAAAATATCCTCCGGTGAGGATTAAAAAAAAAAAGAATTCGGTGTCTTGATACATAGGACAGCTGTTATCAAATTGCCCTTCACAAAAGCAGCTAGACCCATCAGGCCTCCTGCTGGAAGTGTAGGGAGGAGTACCTATTTACTCACCCCTCACCCTGTTGGCCTTTTTAATTTGTGCCAATGTGATGGGCACAAGCACCTCTGTCTACTAAGTGTTGTCAACCTGGTGACGTAGTCAAAGGGGGCTGCAGGAATTCGGCCTCCCAGACCCCAGATGGCCAGGGTGAGGGACCCAGCTTAGGGAACAGTGTTGGAGGGATCAGCAGGGCAGCTTGCTAAGAAGCATCAGATTCTGCTCACAGCTTGGGTCTAGCACCCCAAGGCACCTTCCAAACCAGTCAACCCTGTGTCCTGCCTGTTTTTCCCATCCTGGTCTTCGCTCATCAGAAAAGACTTCCTGCACTTGGAATTCTGCCTCCAGGCGTGTTTAGAGGACACACAGCTGTGTTCTCTCAAACCTCCACCATCCTTTACTCTCAGGATATCTGCTTAGACATTCCTAACCCTCTGCTTGGCAGTTGCTTATTTTAAAATAGTACCAGAAATATGCTTGCTTAGTTATTTGGTTCTCTGCCAAATCTCCATCATGTGAAATAGTACATCCCCTGTGTGGTTCTTCAGAAGAACCACAGGAGGGGGACCTGCCTCATGTGACTAAAGCTTCATCAGGTGACTCTTAGGGGGCTGGTCAGAAAAGGGACCATGGGAGGCCCAAGCTGGAAATCTTACATAACAGATGTCCTCAGGGAGCTGAGTGGGATGTCGGTGGGCATCAGAAATAGTGCCGTGGAGCCTCTGCGTCTCCGCAGTGGACCATTTTATTACTACATCCTTCCAGTAACACCCCCCACCCCCCACCCATCCTGCCCCACCACCATGGAATCGCAGTCCTGTGTCTTAGGAGGCGCCCCTGGATTTTGCTTTTAAAGCTCCCAACCCCCTTTCTGAGGAAAGGACTGAGGTAAGCAGTTTTCCTTCCTGTGTTATATCCACCCCAACTCACACCATAGACTGCTTCTATTAAAAGAAACAGGAGATTGACAGCTGGTATAGAGAAAGATACCACTTATTCCAAAGGGTGAAAGGGAAGTTGTGTGTGGCTTTCAGTAAAAGCTCACTGGCCTTCTCAGTGTGAGCCACTCAACGAGGAAGGTCTGCTCTGTGGGGGTACTTAACTCCAGGGTCTGAGAGAGCAGGGCCAAGAGGCAAGAGCACAGCTTTGGAGGCTGGGATTCTGGCCCAGCCCTGGGGGCTGGCAGAGCTGTGTGACCCAGGCAGCTCCTGCACCCCGGGGCTCAAGGCCTTCCACCTACCTCTGCACATTGTCATTAGGTGCAGGCACAGTATAGGGACGGGTCCTTGCTCGGTGCAGTAGCCAGAAGAGGTAGAGGACAGGATAAGCAGTGCACATCAGACCACCGGCCCTAAGCCAGCTCTGCTGCCCACCAGCTGGGTGGCTTTGGCCTGAGGTTTCCTTTATCTGGAAAGTGAGGAGCATTGTCAGGAAGGTCCTGAGCACTGTGACTGAAACACAGCAGACCTCTGGGACGTGTGAACCAGAGTTTCATGACAGGCTGCAAAGTGACCTGCTAGGCCTCTGATAATAGTGACAGTCCGTCCAGAGCTTGAGGTCTCCCTTCTAAAGCACCCACTTTTCTCAGCAGGAAAGGCATGCCCATGTACCTAGTCTTGAGCAGGGGTGCTCTGACCCCCTATCACCCAACTGCCATAGTTTGGCTTGGTCAGAAGGCTTCTTCGCCAGCCGGCCCAATGGCTATGGGGTCTGCTTGGGCTCAATGTGCAAGAGCACTTCATACTCCATTGGAAATAAGCCCTTAAAACACACTTAATCCATTCCCCGGCTTGCAGATATTTCCAGCATTTCTTTGAAAGTTGATTTGCAAAGACAGATTTGAACATAATTGATTTTAGTTCTTAGCCCCAAAACTTTGGGCTTTGTTTCTTTCTTCTTCCTTTCTTTTGTTCTGGGCACAGTGGTAACAGAAGAGGCTCTGTAGTCAGAAACCATCAGGGTTTGAGCACCAGGTCAGTTGTCAGTTCGCTGTCCTCATCTTTAAAACAGGGTTGTTGTGAGACTTAAATTACTATACCAGAAAGTGCCCATCCACTGCCTGGCCCAAATATAACGCTCAGTGCATATCAGCTGTCACTGTCATCCTCATTGTCTTGACCATTCCAGCCTGGTGGGAGACAGGCCAGGAAGTAGGTACCCCCACCCCCAGAGAGTGTTGAGGTCCCCACGGAGCAGGGAGGAGCCGTCTTCACCTGGACCATCCCTCAGGACCCATCCCAGGAATCATCCTCTTCTGAACCCCTCACCCTGCCACTTGAAGCTTTGGGAGCATTACATGCAGGACACCTTCGTCTCAAGTGAGTTCAGCGAGACCTGCTCAGCAAAGCAGAGAGAGAGATCAGTCCAACTTAGAGTGACCAATAGAGTGGTCCATCCCTGCCACCCTCACGGAGAGCCTGGGCCCTGGAGCCAGGGCATCTGGAGAAGGAAGCCACTTTTCCTCAGCCAGTCTCAGTTCCCATGGCCATTCTTACCCCAGCAAGTGTGAGTCCAGGACTCAAAAGTGTGTATTTCGAGTGCAACATGGCCTCCTAAAGACCAGCCGACACATTCTGTGGTGCTCAGCCAAAGGAATGGCAGGCCTCCAGTGCCGAGGGCCACGGGGCACATCCCAGTGGACACTCAAGGGGTTTTGCCGGGACTTTTCCTCTGCTCCCTTGGTGGAAGGGCAGTGATGGGTTGGCTTTCTCTCTGTATCCATGCTACCTGGCACTGAGTAGCCACCGAATAAATATCTCTTGAGGCAGAAGGAACTTATTTTTTAAGCAAACATCAGCCAGGCATCCAGGGGTAGGTGGAAGCACACCAGGCAGAGGGCACAGCACAGGTAGAAAAGGGCAGGGCATGAGTGCAAGGTGGGAGAGCAGAGGGCACGGAGGCCGTGGCATTGTCGAGATGGGGACCCTCAGCAGAAAGGAAATGCTGTGCCTTGAGCAAAGGTATGGTGCACTAGGATGGGTGCTCCAGAAAGGTCACTACCCCAGTCAGTCACGAGTGACGGCAAGGGGGCAAGGCTGGAGGCAGGTGACTGCTGAAAGATGCCTCTCATTGGACCTTGAGCAAGTGGATGGTGATGTGAACCGAGGTGGCTCACAGGGTTAAGGCAGCAGGTCTGATGGGTGGAGGTTGGGAGGAAAGGTCCATTGGCTTCATAACCTGTTGGAGAGGAAGTGGTTGGGGGTGAGTGCCTTTGGACAATAGGCAGGTCTCCTCAGTCTATGCGGCCACCATGGCGGTTTAGTTCTATCTTCTTTTATAACAGCAGCATTAGGAAGGAGGACTGACCCCATTCTTCTAGTGATGCCTCTGTCTCAACCTTTCCTAAAGGGTACTTGCTGGCTCTCCAGTCTGGGTCCCAATAAATTACCTTGTAATAGGTCCTACTGCTGTGTCACCTTTGGGTGACAGAAGTTGCAGGCTCCAGGGACTCAAAGGGAAACTGAAAGGTGATATGAGTCAGGGATTCCAGAAGCTTGACCCAGAAGCTCCACGCCAGTCCCAGTCAGGCCTTGCCTGAAAAGTTTCCAGCCATCTTCTGTGATTACAGTAAACAGCCTGGAGGGCCCCTACCCAATCCCGCAGGCCAGGCTTCCCCTACAGGTGCAAGGTTTGTGGGAGGAGGCAGACAGCACTTTGCGGCCTAACGGGTTCTCCAGGCACCAGCTGCTCAGAAGGACAGCTGCGTCTCACAGGAGGTCTCACCTTCTGAAGTCAGGCATTTGTAGCACCACTCCCCACACACCCAGTCCAAGGCCTGGTTGCCACAGCTGACCACACACACCAGGCATTTTTCTTCTTGAGATGTCCTCATGCATCTCTTTTGCATCTGGGTTCTTTAGAAAGAATCCCTCTCTTTTTTCCTCTGGGACCCTGCCTGCCTGGGCCCCCACTGCCCAAATATGCCTTCTCTTGTTTCCCTACTGCCTCTGCCGTGTAGTTCATAATATAACTCAAATGTGGAAAAATTAGCTTTGCATGGTCGCCATAAATTTTATATGAGTCACATTTAAATCAATAAAGTCTGTAGAAGGAACCAAGTTATCCTTATTATGAAGAAGTGGGGGCCAGTTTAAAGGGGCCTTAAGCCTTTAAGCACACTACCCCTTGTTAGAGGTGGAAAAAGTTGTCCACCTGTGGATCAGCCAATGAAATAGCAAGTAACCTTTCACAGGTCTGGGCTCCCTCAGTACCCGGATGCCTTTGAAGTCTCTGCTTTCTTCTTGGGAGGTGTGATCAAGCAGAACCAGAAGGAAAGTCAGATTTTCCATGACTTGTTTCTTCTTTGAAGAGTTGCTAATCTTTTTTTTTTTTTAAGTTGGTAATCTTTTAAATGACATTTGGTTTCAAATGTGTGAGCTTGGGATCTTTGATGTAAATAGCAGGAAAAAGTGGGCGGTAATGTTATGGAACGTGGAAAGCCTGCCTTTTCTAGGCCATGCTTTAAGAGCAAAAACCAGAGAGAAGAAAGACAGGAAGAGCAGCGAGCAGAAGAGAGCGGAGAATGAACAAGAAAAAAGCCCCTGTGAGGGATCAGGGCCGTACAGGCCCTAATCCCAGCCTGGCCACATCATGTTCTAACCCCAGGTCCTGCCTATCTTCCCCTCAATCGGACCTGTCATTCTCTCCATGGCCTGCTCTGTGCTGGGGGGAGTGAGTGAGCTGTGAGCCAGGCAGGAGGAGCAGAGGTCCCGCAGTTAGTTGGCCATGGGACTCTGGATGATCAAGGAAGATGAGAGCTAGAAGCGTGTTAATGGCATAAGATAGGCTCTAAATGAGCCTTCGCTTCGGAATTTAATATCTTTTTCCATTAAATTCTAATTATATAAATTCATTGTCCTTGTAAGATAACAAAACTAGGTAATTCCTGCCCCTCCCCACCCATCCCATCCACCTTCCTGCAGATAAGCGGGTTACAGCCATGTGTGTGTTCTTCCAGACCTGTCTTCCAAGAATGGGGACCCATAGGAGAAAAACAGGAGCATGAACATTTTTATAAATTTATTTTTTATTATAAAAGTGTTATCAGTTCACTGTAGAAATTTTAGAAACTAGACATAAGCATTTTTTTAAAATCCCAAAGATAACCACATGAGTTTGTTTTACATAAACCAGGTCATTCTTGCCATGCAGTTAGGTAGCCTTCATTTTTCACACCTGCCCAAGGGGCACACCTTTCCAGGTCATCAGCTGTTCTCAGCTGGACTTTCCCAGAGGTGGTACCTGAGACAGTTTTTGGTGGTACACCTGTGAATATTTTGTCCATATAAATGACTGTGTCCTCTATTAACAGATGGTGTTAATTTTGCACTTATGTAAATGATACAAAATTTCCTTTTAAGATAAATTTAAAAGAGAGGAACATAACTTAAGGAAAATATCAAATAAATGGTACAGAGGCTACAATTATGGAAAAATCCTTAGGGTGGTAAAGAAATGACTGAGGTTTGGGAAACACCATTTTAAGAGCATTCTTAAAAGCTGGCTATATAACACTCCATCATGAGAGTCTGCCAAGATTTAGTTTCCCTGTTCTGTGAGTTTTTCCCTGTTTAAGTCCCCTCCCCCCATCACACACACACACACACACACACACACACACACACACACACACGAGGTTGACCTTTTCTGTAGTTGAATCTCTGTGAGGCTGCAGTGTACAGTTCTAGAAGTGGACTTGCTGGTTCAAGGGCAAGCCCAGCTGAAAGGTTGCCCTTACTTATTGTCACCCTGTCCTCCAGGAGGGCTGTGCTAGTGTGAACAGTAGGGTAGATAACCAGGAGCTGTTTTCCTGATTTAAATTCACAGCTGTAAGTGCCTCATGACCAATTCCCTTATCTTAAAGATTTAATCAGTTCCCTCACCCTTGACAGATATCATGCTCTCTCTGTGTTCTGGGGGCCTCCGTAAGTGCCTTTTAATATTTCCATTGTGTGTGTTAATCTTTAATTAGAATTTGATGTATCAGAAATATTTTTGAAAGGCCTACCTCAATTAATTTTATTCCCTGCCCTATTATTTTCCATCTTTCTTTACCTGAATCATTAATGGCAAAGCGTGCTGACTTACAGGACTGAGTTCAGAGCTGTTCTAATTAACTTCTGAGGACGCCGTAAGCAATCCATCAGACCTGGGATGGCATCACAGTGCCATGTATTTACTGCTGTTTTCTTCTCGTGCCCTCCCTGCTCATGAGAACCTCACCAGCTCTCTGGCCCCATTAGACATCTGTTTTGGGAATGGCTTAAAACATCTTGCTCTAGTGCTCTGAGTAAGATGGGAAGAAGGATGTTGTGTTGTGTTTTGTTTAGAATTAATGGTGAGCTGCGAGTTCCTGGCATGTGAATAGCGGATCATAAGCCTCTTCATCAAGGCTGGGTTCACTGTTGGGCAGGGTGTGGCCTTGGCCAAGTCTCCCTCCTCCGGTGATGCTGGAAGGCAGTGGCCTGCCAACTTTGCTGCAGAGTCACCTGGAGAGGTTTTAAGACTCCCAATGCCCAGGTAGCACCTCATATCAGTGAAATCAGACAGTCCAGGGGTGGGAGTTGAGTGACCCCACATGCAACAAAGTTTGGGAGCCACTGTAAGGTTTCACTGAGGCCTCTGAGGCCCACGCTAGTGTGGTAACTAATAGCAGGGTGCTCAGCGCCTACACCTCAAAAAAAAAGAAGAGTTGGTTTGAGGAGGAGTGTCCCTCTCTGGGGAAGGGCCAGGTGAATCTGCATCCCGGGAAGGTTACCTGTGCATCCCTGGAACCCAGGAAGAGACAGGAGGACCAAGGAGTAGTCAGCCTCTTTTTCCAAGTTACCACCAGTTATCTCTGTCCTGGCCTGTGTAATATCACTGCTGAGCCCTCTTTGCCTGGGAGAATCATTCGCTCCTAAATAAGGGGAGCCAGGTCGGGCTGTGGCTTCTTCATGAAGAGTACTGAGTGTTGGACCTCAGTGTTACCTATAATTGTATTTGGGCTCCACAGATCTCCAAAGCAGGTTCGCAGGCTCTCCCAGACCCCACCTGCTTAGTCCGGAGTCCTGAGATCTGCACTGCCCAGGTGCCCAGGCTGTCCGTGGTCCTCACTGTGAGAAATCCTGGGTCCCTGTCAAGCCGTGTGTCTGAGTGACAGCCTTTGCAATTGTTGAATGTCCCCTTCCAACTGCTAGGTGCGAGGGAGTAACTTTCCATCTCATTCGTTCCATGAGCCTTTCCTGCCCTGCCCTGACACTGTGCCCAACCTTGTGTGGAGGCCAGGACACAGGAAAAATTGGGCAGTGGACACACCACACCCTACTTTGCTTCAGGGGTCAGGCTGGAGAGAAGCAGGCAGCCCATGAGTAATCCCTACCCAGAAGTGAGACAGGCGTGCAGCCCCTGTCGGCCCTATTATTGTCCCTAGTGCTCCAGAGAACTGTGTGGGATGTGTCCCTGTGTGGGATCTGCAGGGCCATGGCAGTGTCGGGGCCCAAGATAGGCCGCCCCAAAATATCCCACAGTGGCATATTGATTACTTTGAATTAAAGTTACTTGACAAGCAGCCAGTGCCAGAAGGGCATCTTGACCCTCCCTTGTCTCCTTGGATGCAGGAAATAAATCTCCCTGTGAAAGATGTCCTGTGCACTTGGGGGAGATCCCCTCATCGCTAGTGTTGAACAGTGCAGAGCCAAACGTCTGTATCATCAAGTCTTCCTGCCTCTTTTCTAATTTACTACTGTGTTTAAATTCCTCATCAGTGAGCATCCAAACCTTGCCTAGCTTCCTTTCTAATGAGCACTGACTTGCTTTTTTCTGTCAGTTTCTCACAAATTTATTGGGGATTTTTTGTCTAAAAAGTTTTCAAAGGTGTCTGGTTCCATCATTTCTTTGAGCCCTATTTTGTGATCTAAGCATCATATTGTGCTTCTCTTGTGCACACACATTAAATTGTTCATCTAGTCTTGTGCCTGTTTTATTGTTGTATTAGTCCAGCCATAGGAACTAAGGCAGGGTTGGGGGTGGAATTCTCCCCCTCCCCGACAGCAGCTAAGGTTACACGTGGGTTCTAAGGCTCCCACATCGAGTGAGCCGAGAGTCAAAAGGACCTGTGGTCAGAGTACCCCATTCCTTCCAGGTCAGGGAGCTCCCAGGCCCTGGGTCACACTGCCTTGTGTCACCAAGGCTTCCTGAGACAGGGCTTTCACCTGCGAGCTAGCTCCCAGCCAGAGAAGAAGCAGGGCCGTTTCCCACAGTCTCCCACAGCGGTCAGCGTCTCTTAGCCACGAGCCACATGTGACTATCTAAATATCAATTAATGAAAATCACATTAAGCTTAAATCAAACTGAAGATTCTGTCCCTTGGTCACACCAGCCTCCTTTCAGATGCTCAGTTGCCACATGTGGGTAACATGAAGGAGGATGAAATTTTCATTTGAACAGCCACATGTGGCTGGTGGCTCCTGGGCTAGACAGTGTGGGCGTAGAGCATTTCCATCCGTACAGGAGCCCTGCTGGGAGCGCTGCCTGGCAGGTGGGGATCAAGTTGGGAAACAGGAAAAGCACAGGTTTGGGGGTCTTTCAGGATACTGGCTCCATGGTTTTGTTTTGTTGTTTTTAATCCTCACCTCAAGGATTTGTTTTTATTGATTTTAGAGAGAGAGAGAGAAAATGATATAAGAAACATCGATCAGTTGTCTCTCCCATACCTGCCCCGATGGGGTAATCAAACCCACAACCTGGTTACGTGCCCTGACCAGGAATCAAACCTGCAACCTTTTTTTGGTGTATGGATGACACTCCAACCAACTGAGCCACCTGGCCAGGGCACTGGCTCAGTGTTTTTAACCCTGCTGAGCGTCAAGTACTCTTACCTGTGGCCTGGTGGCAGGTGAAGAAGTGATGATAAGAACAGTAATATTTACTGTGCATTGACTCTCTGCTTGTTTATTCTTCAGTGCCTAGGAACTAAGTGCGTTGTTACCCCTCTTTATAGATGGAAAAGTAGACGTCCAGAGCCTGTATTGTGGGTGAGCACCCAGCATGTGGCAGGAAGCAGAAACAGTGGGCCTTATGATTCTTGTCCAGCCGGAGCTGCACCTGAGGGTTAGAAGCATGGCTGCCCCGAACTGCCTCTGCAGCCTGACTGTCTTCTCCCTTCTTCTGCCTATGTCTTATTCCTATTTCCTAGTGGAACACCTGACTAGCTCTCACATAAAGAAAGCAGTGCCTGCCTGTTCTTTTCTTTCCTTTTGCCTAAGAAATAGGAATCTGTGATATTCTAGCTCTGCAAACATGCTTTGTGTTCAAGAAGGCACAGGGTTTCCAGTGCCCCATGCTATATAGCAAGGAGGTAGGTGTGCAGGATGCCCAGCTCCTCATAGTCTGGGCTTTCTTGCTGCCTATTTTTTTCTCCTTCTGTCCTGCCAACATCTCTGTCTCTCTTTAACCTTTCCCTTTCTCTTCCTGTTGGTGGATTTCCTCTGCCAAGAAATCAGCGAAGCAGTGATGTTCATGCAGCCCGGTCCAAATGAAGTCACCCTGGCTCTTGCTCTAACACAAGCTGTGTCTTAACACAGGCGGTCAAACATTTCCCCGGCCAGTCTGGATTCTGACTAAATGTAGAGTGTGACCCGCAAGAATCTCTCTAGGATTGGGGTTTGGTTTCAAGTGTATAGAAGAACTTGGACTTGACTCACTATGGGTATTTCCTGCCTGGGGTCCTGGGAATTGACCTTACTGAAAAGTCACAGCAGCACAACCTCGAGCAAGTTAATAACTGTCATGGTCTCAGTTTTCTCATCTGGAACCTGCAGATAATAAGAGTACCTTCTTCACTGGAGTGATTTGAGTGCTTAGCACAGAGCCAGGCGCTTGTTAAAATAGTCAGTAAACTGTAACTGTTATTATTTGAAACTAGCGTAGATATGCCTTTGCAAGTGGAACTTTTGAGAAGTCTATTTGTAGGATTTGCAAATAGAACTTTTGAAACCAGTCTCTTTATTTTCAGGATTTGCAAATGAACTTTTGAAAAAAGTTTCTTTATAAGTAGGTTTCAAACACATTGCCTTCCCCTTGTGTTAGCAAAATTTATACAAATAGATTTATCTAAGTTACTGTTTATGGTTTCTCTGCATCCACCAGACTGTGAGTTGCATGAGGACAGGAACCTTCTTTTTCACCCCTACATCCTGGTAACTGGGGCTGAGCTTGACACATAGCAGATACACAGTAAATATTTGTTGAATTAATAAATTAAAAAATGATTGGGAAATGTTGGTAATCTTTTTCATATCCTTAGTAGCCCTCTTTTTTATGTATATTATAAGTTCCAATCTGGGTCTTAATTATAAACTTCCGATTAAAGACCTGAATTAAGTTTTAGTAAATAACCACGGGCAAAACCTTTAGTTGCCATGACAACCTTCGCTTAGTCCCCAGTTCCTGGGCATCTGTTTCCATTCCTTAGCGTGGCTTTAATAAACAGTCCTTACTGTTGGGTTTCCAGCCTCTGCAGCCTCACCCCCACCAGGCCTTGCTCCCCGTACTTCAGCCCACCGAAGGACAGAAGCTTCCCAAACTTGCATGTTCTCCCACGTCTCTTCCCCTGCTGACTTCAGCACATGCTTGGAAGCCTGTGTGAGGACCCACTGCCTTGAACGACCAAAGTAAAGTTAATGAACAAATAAAGTTCCCTTTCTCGTTTTGTTCTTTGTGGATTGAATAGAGAACTTTGCGTTCAAGTTCATTTTTAAAAGAAGAAAAGCTTCAAGGGAAAAATAGTTGAGATTCTCGATTTTTATCTTGTTTGAAACATAGTTTAATAATTTTAAAAAGGCCTTCTGATTGGGTGTGTAGGATGTACAGAGTTAGGCCGATAAGAGTTAGTTTCATTTTAACCATATCACTTTAAATCACATGCTTTGGAAGTGTTGTTCTAGTGCCAAACGTTTATTGACACTCAGCTTGAGTACTAGAAATTAGAAACATAAAGCAAGCAATTTGGTGTGTGAAGTATACAGCTTTTGTTTAAGCCCAAAGGTATGGCTTGTCTCCACCAGAGGTCTCCCATATTTTACTGCTAATGTTTGAAGTATACTGAATTCCCACAAGCTAATTAAAAATCAGACTGCTATGCCGGTAAGCATTCACTCTGTGAACTAATTTCTGCCAAACAGCCATAAATGTGTCCCCTGGTATGAAATTTAGACGTTCTTTCCCATCAGAAAAGAGGCATGTGGTTTAGTCCCGGCCTCTTCATTTGAGAGGAGGAAACTGAGGTCCACCCAGAAAGGTCAGTTGCCTTGACTAAGGCCTTGCAGCCTCATCAGTGCCCAGCTGGGATTCAAACCCGGGCCTCTTCTCACTCTCGGCTCACTGTTCCCACCACACCCTGCTTGCTCTGACTCCGCCGAATTCAGAGAGATTCTGTTATTCCTCAGTGCCAGGCACTGATCTAGCCCTTTGCGAATATCGCTTAGTCTTCACAGCAGCCCTAGAGGGAAAGTTCTGGTCCAATCACCCCTGTTTACTGAATGAGGTACCTGAGGACCAGTGTAGGTAGTCGTGTGCTGAGGGCCCACACTGAGCAGTCTGGCCCCTCCCTGCGTGACTGTGCTGCCCCAGGACATAAGACCCAGAAGGGGCAGACGTAGAGGGAAGACCCACATGATGGGCAAGGGAAGACCATGTGGACACCCATTCTGCCATTCCAATCAAAATGAGGCAAACTGCCTGAAACTCCAAAGTGTTGGTGGAAAATGGGAGGCTAGCACTGGTCCAGGAAGTGTCGGATGCAGGAGCATATCAGAGAGGAGTCCGTGAGCCTTCTGGAGATGGACAACAGTTTGATTTGAGTTGAAGCGCCGCTTTCCTCTTCTGCTTGACAATTTCTGGGCTTCTTTCAGGATTCAGTTAAAACATCATCTCCTACAGGAAGCCTCCCCTGACCCCTGGGCTGTGTCAGTAGCCCCTCTTCTAACCTTCTACCGCCCCCTGGCCTTCCTTTGCAGTGGCCTTTGTCACACTGTAATGTAATGGTCACTTGTTTGGTCTCCTCTGCTGAATAGGAGCTGCTGAGGGGTGAGTCTTGCCTATCTCTGTGGTCTCCTTTGCCAAGCACATGGTCCAGCAGAGAGGAAAGTGCCACAGAAATGCTTGAATAAAAAGTCTGACACAGTGAGGAAGACAGTAGGTGTAAATGGTTCTATCTACAAAGTCATTTTCTTCCACCAACTGGCCTATCTCAAGGCGAGGGTCCAGGTTGGATATTAGCAGAGAGATCATTTCCCATGCAAGAAGGGCCTTGAAGGCCAAGCTGAGAGCCACTGACCCGAAGAGCTCCCTGAAGTTTAGCCAGCATCTGGGGATGCACCAATCCCCCACAGATGCCTGTGTGGCACCCACATATGCCTTCTCTAGTGGCATTAGCAATATTAAACCCCCGGAGGTTTTAACACTGGGGAAAACTCTCTAGCTGTTGTTCTCTCCCAGGTGGAACCCCCAGCCCATTCCACTCCTCCCCTGCCCAAGAAGGGAGAATTTCCTGGGCCAGGATCTGCTCTCTAGAGTACCCGTGTGCACTTTTCTGATTCATATCTTAAAGAGGAAATCCAAGGGAAGACTGACTCTGTCTTCAAGAACCTGCTATCCAGAGGAAGAAAGGAGACGTGTGCCCACATGACCCATGCAGAGAAAAATCACAAACTTTTTCTGCATCTCATCTCATTTGCTCCTCACAGAATCCCTATGAAGTAAGTGGTGTGTCCATTTTTCAGATAAGGAGACTGAGGCTCAGAAAGGTCTCCCAGAGCAGGGATGTCTCTACCCTCCTTCATCCCTGGCACCTAGTAGCCAGCAGGCGAATACTGAGAGGAGAGATTGGTGGAAGAATAAAAGAAGGAAGGGAAAGGCAGGACCTTGATCCAAGCCTAGGTCAACTTGGCCACATTCTGTGGAGGGGCCCAGAGCAGAGAAATATGGGGGGGGGGGGGGGGCACGACACAAGGGCTCCTAAAGACCAGGATATCTCCATCTTCTGCTGCTGGGCTGCAGGAAGGAGGGAGTGGTACTGAAAGTCATTCTGTGTTAGACTATCTTGCAGTGCATAGTAAGTGAAGAACTTAGGTATTCAAATCTTTTCTTGGAAATCTCAAGTATTCCATTCGGCTGCCACAGAGTTAGGTAACTTTATTTACTCATGCTAAACAGGGCCATTTTCAGAGAGGAAATTATGCAATGTCCTATGCAAATGTGGCATTCCGGGGAGAGTGAGTGTAGAGATAAGTGTGGTCACCAGTGCATTATAAAGATCAGATCGCTGTGCCTCTGGTGGCAGGCTGTGTGTCACTTGATAAGGGGATATGCCAGGCTCTACTTGGAATTGCTGCTTATTTGGATTCTGTTTCTGGTAATTATGTTTTCACCGAGTTGTCTATCTGTGAACTTTGTTTAGTGCGAAAAAGGAACAAGGAATAAAGCTTTTGCAAGTTGCCCATCCTTATGTAGATTTGAGCAGAGGGAGGTGCCTCACACATGTCTGGACATGTGGCAATAAGAAAATGCAAATTCTCAGTTTTCCCAGGAAGAGAATTTCTTGAAATTCTCCAAGAGGGAAAGATGAAGATGTGATGGGTTTTCTTGGCTGCTTTGTGAAAATTGGTCACATTATTTTACTAGTCACGGTGTTTCAAGCAAGAGGAAGGAAGTAGTTATGAAAAACCCCCTCCTCTGGAAGCAGGTGGTACTGAGCTGAAGCCCAGCACTGTCCCCAAGCCTCAGGCTCCTGGCCTGAAAACGGTTCTCTCACATATCTACACCTCTATTCTGCCATCAACCCACCTTTTCTTCTTTCCTCTTTTTTTTTTTTTTTTTTTTTGGTGCATTGCAAAGTAAATTGCAGACATCAGTAAGTACCCTTATACCTAAATACATGAGCATGCATATCATGAAGTAGAGCCATAAAGTCATTTGTCATTCTATTACCCTGGCCTACAGATGAAGCAACCGAAACGAAGTCATGTGCCCAGGGTCAACACAACTAGAGTGGCAGAGTTACAGCTCGACTCCAGGCAGCCAGCACTCAGGCCTGGCTGGCAGCTGCTCTTGCATGGCTCCTCTGCACATAGAGCTGTGGTCACAGGGGGGGCAGTGTAGCTGGAATGTGTTAGGAGAGCATGGGGCTCTCAGAGCTCTGTGTAGGGACGGGTGGAGAGGAGGCTGAGGGCCAGGTCCCCAGTGTGGCAGCTGTTGGGGTAGCCTTGGTGATCTTGGTTGAAATCTTGGAACGGAGCACTAGGTCACAGTTTCCCTGGGTGACTGGATTTCAGCCCATATCCTAATAGCTGTATCCCCAGTTGCTACTACCCTTTCAAATCCTAGAAACAACACTGGTGCATTTTTTCTATGTATTCTTGGAGGGACTATGCCTGGCAGTAGAAATGTGAGAAAACTCTCCATCCAGGAAAGATTGCACTTTACACCTGCCCTGGTGCTGTGCTGGGAAGGAAGGCTTTAGGGAGCTTCAAAAAAGACATAGTAATTGATTGCTACTTGCAGCAAATAACCCATAAGCTGTTGCTGGGTTGATGGAGAAGTGGTTACTTAATTTTCTTCGAAGGATTGATTTGACAGTCAGGAGAAGCAGCCAACCTAATTGAGTGCACTGGTTCACACCCTGAGTGGGAGCAACTGGATATCTTTCTTGTTTTGACTTCAGAATGTTTTGGGCCACGAGTGGAGTCTCCCCCTGGTATTAATCAGGCTCGAGAAGGACTGGGTGTTGCTCATACAAGACCATTCTCCTGTGCTGGGTCTGTAGAGTTTACCAGGTTCCCTGTTGCCCCGGCTCTGCTGGGTTACATTTGAATCGCGCAAGGCTTCCTTCTCAAAGCACCAAGGAAACGTATGTGAGTAACTTACACCCTGGAATGGCTCTCATTTCATTCTTATAGTGGGTATTGATAGAGGAATGACATTTAGGGGATGGATTGCACTTTCCCACTGTGCTTCTGATTGACTGCCTCGTACTGACGTGCCTGCCTCTCCCTCTCCAGGCACCCCCCCACCCCCACAGAGAGCCAGCTGGTGCTGATGCTCCATCAGTCACTTCCCAGCCATGCATTACTGGTCAAGTGAGGTCTCTCCCCTCAGCTGTATTCTGTCAATAGGGAGCCATGCCAGGCTGTTCCTCCCTGGCTGGAGTCACTGTCAAGGCTTTATTCCGTGCCGTAGAATACCTTCTCTGTCTCCCATAGCTCCAGAGATCAAAGCCTCTCAGGCCTGCCTTATTGAGAGCTTATGCTACTGTCCCCCTGCCAGAACCAGCCAACCACGGTCGAGGGTGTCCCCATATCTGAGGGAAACGAGGGTCAGTCCTCTCTGGCCCGATCCAGAGGACTAGAACCCAGGTTACAATTGGCTTGTTCAGGATGGTATGAAAGGTCACACGTTTGCTCTGGCTTCATACCTCACCATATCATTATCAGTTGTGTGTCCTTGGGGAAGTTACTTGACGTCCCGCAGCTTGTGTCCTCTGGAATCAGTGGACCCACCTCACAGGATCCCAGAACATGTCAAGTAGGACTCAGCACCTGGCACACAGAAGCACTCAGTAAAAGTTGGCCGTGGTGTCAGCAGCAGTCATAAACTGCTGGGGGCCGGGGGGGGAGGGTCTCCTATCTCAAACCTCAGCCCTGATCATCTTTCCATAGGTGGCTTCAGAGAACCAAAGCCCTGGATGGCACTGAACCCCTACAGAACAGGGCCACCAACTCCAGGAAAATCAGTGATCCCATTGTCTTAGGTCACCCTGGGAGGGCCCACAGGCCACTGCAGTCTCTCCCTCACTAATGCCTGCTGCATGTGCCGATCCTGGAGTAGAACCCCAGCCTGCTCTTGGATGCAAGGAGGGGTGGGGACCACATGTTCCTTGCAAATGGGGCCATGTGCCTTTCCAGTTACAAAGGAAATCCTGGTCTCCTATCTGCTGTAAAGTCTCCCTGTGGGCCTGGTATCTTGGAACCCCACCCACGCTGAGCCTGTCTTTCTCAGGGAATCACTGTACGCTGTTCTTGGGCCCTCCTGACCTCTGATTAACAATTAACAACACGTGCCCGAAAGACAAAGCCTACATGTGGTATTCCAAGAATTGGCCTTAAAGCCCACAGTATTGGATTTCAAAACACTGGAACTCTCCTGGCTTTGAAACCTCACTGTAAAGATAAAGACTTCAATTCTAAATGTGTGTGGAGCCACCAATGCCAAGAATTAAATTATGGTATTGGCACCCATATTTTATTATGAAGGGATTATTTAAATACAGCAAAAGTCAATCAGCCCCAGTTATTGCTCAGTAATGAGCTACTCTGTCAGAAGGAGCTATGGAGGAAGGCTGCAGCCCAGGAGCTGAGAGGACAGCTGGTTGAGAAGTCCTTTGCCCCTAAACGGGAGGACCAGGAGTCATTAGCATCCCTCCATCCAATGACAGATACTTCTTCTGCACCTGCCACTGCCCAGGCCCCCTCCTGGGCTTACAGCAGTGAAGGAGACCGGGCAGGGTAATGCCTTCGGGGGGCTTACATTAGATAGAGAGCAGGCCTCAACCAGGAAGCAGGGAGTGAATGGGATCATTGGAGACTGCTGGCATTGGAGTGCAGTGGGGGCTAAGATGGGTACATGTGGCGGACAGTGATTGTGTGGGTGGGGCAGCCACAGACTAGGAGGAGGGGGGCTGTGTAACTCACTGTCCATAACCCCACAGGAGTTCTGAGGAACAACCAAAAGCCATGATTCATTTTCTCCCTCTGTAGAGCCTTGCTTAGTCTCTAGAGCCTGCATTCAGAAAGTATGACTTCACCTCGAGCGGAAGGGTTCCTCTGACCAGAGAGTCATAGCTCCAAAAAGTCAGGGCACTTCCAAGCAGTAACCATTGCAGATGAAGACCCTACAGTTTGTGTTTGTGAGGCCCAGCGAGTATTCCTTCGGGCATAGCCCCAGGCCTCTCTCAAATTCCAACAGTCCTGCAAGGGCTTAGGTTTTAATGTTACATGTGAGGAACGTGAGACTCAGAGAGGGTGGTGTCTTGTCCAGGGTCACACAGTTATTAATGGCACAGCTGGGATTTGAACCCAGGTTTCCATGGCTCTAAAATCCACAATCCGTTTGCCAGGCCAAGTTACTCTGGTTCTGCACTTCATGTTTCTTCCTTTTCTCCTCCTCTTTCCCAACATCTTAAACTTTGGTTGGGAAATAGCTACACTCCTTTTCCTTCATTCTAAGAAACACTGCAGGACCTTACGCACTTCCGAAATCGCCAGCCCTGAGTCGTTCGTCCAGGCCCGTCCTCCACGATGTGGTGTGCAGCCTCTTGGTGGTGCTGAAAGAATTTTAGGATTTTAAGTGTGCCTGCATACAGCACTAAGTTACATTCAATTACAGTAAGTCACTGTTGAAATTCTCTATTTCTGAGTAACAAACTAACAACCCATCTTACAATTGAGTGACTTAAAACAACTATAGTCATTCATTTTGCTCACATATCCATAATTTGTCTGGGATTCAGTGGGACTAGCTCCTCTCTGCTCCACATGGCATCTGCTGGAGTGGCTGAGCTGATGACTAGAGGATCAGTCAACTGGGAACTGGCAGGTTGGGGCTGGCTGTCAGCCTGGAGCCTTGGCTTTTCTTGGGGTGTTCCATAGCTGCTTGAGCTTCTCACAGCATGGCGGATAGATTCCAAGAGCATTTTTATGACCCTGCCTTAGAAATCATAGCGGATCATGTCCACTGTACTCTGTTGGGCCAGGCAATCATAGAGGCCCACTCAGGTTCAAGGAGAAAAGACAGAGACCCCCCCCCCCACACACACACACACACACACACACTTGTTGATGGGACGAGTGTCAAGGTCACACTGTAAGGAGAGTTTATAGAGTGGGAGGTATTGCTGTGGCCATATTTGGAAAATATAATCCATAAGAAAATCCATTCCAGTGCCCCTCTGGTCCTTTCTGTTATGTTAAGGAGAAAATTTCAGATTGGTACTAGATTGGTTTACAAGTTCCCTAACTCTTGGGTCTCCCTTTTTGTCCAAACAGCAGTCTTTATGCTGTAAGTTAATCACATTGTCGTCTTTTAATTCTATTTTCATGGTCACCTTATTATAAGGACTTCTGGTTTTCAATCCATGATAATGAAATGACTTTTCCTTTTGAAATGTATTTTAGTAAAACTTTGTGAGTGCTTTCAAGAGAAAAATTAAGAGGAAGTTCTTTGCTGCTATAGATTTACTCTCACGTGCATAGGTAAGTAAGAATGTTCCGTCAGCTGGGGAGCTGTTACATCACTTCGTTATTCCTGTAGTGGGGAAGGGTATGACTCTGGAAAAGAGTGAGGAGGGTCTCTGTGTGCTGATGCGTCACCAAGACTCGGGACTAAGTGACAAAGGCATAAATAATGCAGAAGGAGTGACATTCCACTGTTTGTGAAAGACAAGTGGAGAAAATGTACATGTACATTCAGAAATGCATAGTGAATGGCAGACTTAACATCCACTGTAAAAAATTCATACCTTTTTAGCCCGGCTGGTGTAGCTCAGTGGATTGAGCATCATCCCGTGGACTGAGAGGTCCCGGTTCGATTCCTAGTCAGGGCACATGCCCAGGTTGTGGGCTTGATCCCCAGTAGGGGGGCGTGCAGGAGGCAGCTGATCAATGTTTCTCTCTCATCGATGTTTCTCTCTCTCTCCCTTCCTCTCTCTCTCAAAAAATAAATAAAAACATGGTTTTAAAAATTCATACCTTTTTTGCCCTGGCCAATTTGGTTCAGCAGTTAGAGCATTGGCCTGCGGATCAGATAGTCCGGGTTTGGTTCCCGCTAAGGGCACGTACCTCGGTTGCAGTTTGTCCCCAGCCCCGGTTGGGGTCATGTGGGTGGCAGCCACTCGATGTGTCTCTCTCACATCCATGTTTCTCTCTCTCTCTTCCTCTCGCTCTATCTGAAGATAAATGCAAAAATGTCCTCGGGTGAGGATTAAAAATAAATAAGTAAATAACTAAATAAATAAATATTCATACGTTTTTAAATGGGAACATATAAATGTGTTATCTGTTCAAAGAGATTGTGCCCTGGCCAGTTTGGCTCAGCAATTAGAGCGTTGGCCCGCGGACCAAAGAGTCACTGATTTGATTTTGGTCAAGGGCTCTTATCTTGGTTGCAGTTCGGTCCCCTGCCCTGGTCGGGGTCGTACAGAAGGCATCCAGTCAATGTGTCTCTTTCACATCGATGTTTCTCTCTCTTTCCCTCCCACTCTGTCTGAAAATAAATGGAAAAATATCCTCGGGTGAGGATTTAAAAAAAGAGAGATTGATACGCTTAATATTTTCAAATAAAATAAAATGGCAAATCTCCCCTTTCAAATAAATGAAACAAAGGCAGTGCCTAGGAGTAAGAGGGACATGTCACTTCTCCCTGGACTGAGTATTTGCTGGGAGACAAACTGTACCTTTGTGGTCCTGAGGTGTGGTGGAGACACCTGTCATCTCACCTGCTCTGCCCGTAGGGTACCTAGACGGAGACTCGGTCTACACCGTGTTTTGTGGTCCCTAGTCCCAGCATCCCTGCCAGCCCTGAGCCCCTTAGGGACGGCCAAGCCTCTTTTTTTTTAAATCCTCACCCAAGGATACTTTTTCCATTTATCCTCAGATAGAGTGGGGGAGAGAGAGAGAAACATCGATGTGAGAGAGACACATCGATTGGTTGCCTCCTGCATGACTCCGACCAGGGCTGGGAACCGAACCCCAACCGAGGTACGTGCCCTTGACTGGAATCCAACCCACGACTCTCTGGTCCACAGGCCAATGCTCCATCCGCTGAACCAAACCAGCCAGGGCCCAAGCCTCATTTTTTGGGGTCTGGTTTTCTAGTACAGCACCTGACACCCACATGCTTGTTGACTGGGTGCCAGAGTGCTTCGGCTCACATACCTGGCCAGCTTGGAAACGTGCATACCTGTGTACTAAGAGATGCTGTGGGAGAGCCCTTGGCTTGCCATTGCCCTTTCGAGGTGATTGTCACCACCTTGGGGATCAGGCAGAGCCAGCTGGTCGACAGCATGGCCTGCTGCTGCTTCCCCCCTGGCTGGGCCCCAGGAGGACCTGAAGCCCTTTGTGTCTGAGTATGGAAAGAGATGAACTTTTCTCTTTATTTAATCTTAAATACACAAGTGGCATACCTCTTTTCCCTTTAAAGAATCAGAACATTACATAATAACTAAAATAACCTTGACCCTGCACCCCAAATCCCACCTCCCCTACCCCAACAGATATCACTGCACCCACCAGTCATTTCCTTACATTTTTCTCTTACATCCACATACTTGAACCCATAGAAAATACACAGTTTCATTTGTGTGGTTTAACTTTACACGAATTGTATTGCACTGCATGTGCCATGCTGCAAATTGCTTTTTCCACTCAGTGCTGTGTTCTTGAAACACCTAGAGAGCTAACTCGTTCCTTCTTGTTGCCCTATGGCTTTGCACTGAATGAATGTACACTTTTTTTTTTAGGCTTTCCTCTGTTACTGGACATTACAGACCTTCAAATCCTGCCATCAACATCCTTGTTCACGTCTCTTGGCCCACAAGTGTGTTTCTCTTGAGAACTTACCAATCGCAGGGTCATATGGTGTGAAACTTTCAGTTTTAATAAATAATGCTAATTTGCCCTTCAAAGTGGCTATGTTACTTGATTCTCCTACTAGCAGTGTTTGAGAATCTGGTTTTTTTTTGTTGTTTTTTTTTTGGTCCTCACCAGTACTTGATGTCATCAGACATTTTTGTTTTTGCCAATCTGCTGGGTAAAGATGGTATCTTGTTTGCATGTTTCCTGATTTCTCACGAGGTGAGCACCTTTGTGTGTGTGGAGCAGCTGTCCCCGTCCGCTTGTCTGTGCAGGGCCTGTGGGAGCCCTCTCATTACCTGCTTTACTCATCTTTGGCCTCTTAGAGATGGTTTGTATATATTTCCCCTGGTCTGATATACATGAAGTTATAAAGTCATTTGTTATACATGAGTTAAATTTTAATTTTGAAGGAGTTAGTTTATCAATCTTATATATATTTATTTGTATGTATTGATTCTTATTTCTTTTTAAAGAAATGCTTTCCCTCCCCTAAGATCATATGGATATTCTCCTATGTTGTCTTCTGATACTTTTCTGCAATTTTCTTTTTAATAAAGTCCTAGGCCTTGCTCTTTTGGCAATGAGGTTGGTGGAAGAAGGACCTAGGAGATTCAGATGGGCAGTGAGATTTGGGCAGTGCCAGTGTACGGATGACCTGTCACCTGCACTGGCCTCCCCTGGCCACAGGCCACTCCAGAGAGGCAGGCAGGGAGGCTCATGAGGCCACCACGCACCCTGCATAGCTGCCTGCCTTCGAGTCCTCCCATGTGCCTGTGTCCCTCCCGGTACCTCAGCCCCCAGCAGGGCTCCCCCTGGCTGAGAGTGAAAGCAGCTCTCTTCTGGGCCCTCCTCCACCCAAGACATCATGGCCATCCAAAGGTGACCAGACAGCCCTGTCCCCTAGAACAGCAGCCAAGGGCCAGTGTGGTGAGGGAGTTCCCTAAAATGACACCCAAGAGGACCACAAACGAGTCCCCCAACCAGCATCCCCTTCATCTTCTGACAGATGCCCTTCTCTTTAGTCCTCAGAAGCCACTGTGCTTCTCCTTAACTGCCCCACAGGTTCTGGAAAGCCAGGCTCCCTTCCTCTCGGAGCGGTCCTGTCTCATGGTGACAGTTGCTTTTAGTTTTCTTATGAAATCTCTCACAGGGCTTTGATGCCTCAATTACATTGCTGAAAGTTGTTCCGCTTTGGGGTTTAGTTCTTCCTTTTTTTGTTCTTTGTGGCAGAGGTGGTAGGTCTTTTTTCCCCTGAAGCCCCTGGGGCTGCTGGGCTTTATGAGGGGGTTGCCTGCTGACAAACCCCACTGTCATCCACACGCCCCACTGATACCAACACCTCTGGCTGCCTCTGCCTGCTGTCCCAGGGTACACCCTTCGTGAATGTCGGAAGAAAGAAGACAGAGTTGGTCTGTTCGGGGGAGGGGGGGGGACGGGGGGAGAGAAAGAGAAAGGACATAAAGGAAAGGAAAAGCACCCTCTATTCATTTAGTTTTGTTTTCTACTTTTAAAAAAGTAAAAGATTCTCATTGAGGAACATGTCTGAAGTATTAAGTAAAGAAAATAAACTCTACCTACCACAAAGAAGATGTTTATAAGAATGAAAATGATGACTTACATTTCTGATAAGTCTAGATGTTTTCCAGTGTGAAACTAGAAATTCTGGATAAAATAATTTTTGGAAATCTTTTACAACACTTGGCTGGACTGTTGGGAAAAGGAAGAAGATTCTTGCCCTCGATAGTAAGAAAGTGCAATCCAGAGAGTTAAGCCTGTCTGGTGCTGCTATTTGCCATGGGAGCATCTGACTATCCTAGGTGGTCATATGTTGGGAAAAACAGACAGAAACACGAGACCTGTAAAAACAGAGAAGATGGGCTGGAAAACATCTATCCCCATGAAGCGAGACTCCCAGATGATTATGCTCTCAGAGGGTTAAACTGAAGTGTGCGTGGGGAGGGTTGCATGAGAGAGAGAGGAGAAATTTATCATCCCTTAGATCTAAATGAAAAATAAAAGGGGTGGGGGTGCCTTGGCGAATACCCGAGCCCAAGTTTGTTATCACGTGTTTGGGGCCAGAATTTATACCATCTGTGTTACCTCCACTGCCCCACCACCAATAAATGTAAGCTGAATATCAGGTTACAGTGCTCCTGATAGAATTTATTGGGGTGGTGGAAGTCTTCTGCAGCTGGGATGTAGTTATGCACAACTGTAAATTTACTAAAATACAAACTGTACACTTAAAATGGGTGAATTATAGGATATAAAATTTTACCTCAAAGCTGTTGGTAAAAAAACCACCCACCAGTCTTCTAATCAGAGACTTCTTTTAAGATTTTTTTTTTTTTTTGGTATGTGCCCCTAGCAGGAACCGAACCCAGGACTCTCTGGTCCACAGGCCCACGCTCCAACCGCTGAGCCAAACTGGCCAGGGCTTCTTTTAAGATTTTAGTATATTTCTCTGCACTTGTTATTTCTTTCTTTCTTTTTTTTTCTTTATTGATTTTAGAGAGAGAGGAAGGGAGAGGGAGAGAGAGAAACATCGATGAGAGAGAACATCGATTGGCCGCCTCCTGCATGCCCCCCACTGGGGATTGGGCCCACAACCTGGGCATGTGCCATGACTGGGAATTGAATTGGTGACCTCTTGGTGCATGGGTCGACACTCAACCAGTGAGCCACACCAGCCAGGCTGCGCTTGTATTTCTTTTTTTTGTTTTATCCTCACCCCGAGGACATTTTTGCATTTATCCTCAGATAGAGCGGGAGGGAGAGAGGGGGGAAGAGAGAGAGAGAAACATCGATGCGAGAGAGACACATCGAGTGGTTGCACCCACATGACCCCAATCAGGGCCGGGGATAAACCGCAACCAAGGTACGGGCCCTTAGCGGGAACTGAAGCCGGGACTCTCTGGTCCGCAGGCCAACGCTCTAACCGCTGAGCCAAATCGGCCAAGGCAACGCTTGTATTTCTTTGTAGGGATTTTTTTTTTTTTAACGTATCTTTTAATGTCTTTTCCAGTGTCACTGATATTATTTGTAAATAGGATTTTTTAATTTGGGTTTTTAATATGTATTTCAAATGTACACCTTGAATACTTTCTCATTTTAAAATAATTTCAAGCAAAACAGTTATATAGAGAGCAAAAATTGAAGTTCTCTCATTGATATTTCCCCTCCCCCCACTAACCACACACACACTCCTACTCCCAATTCTCACTTCCCTCCCAATAGGTAACCACTGTTCACAGTTTGGTTAAACATAATTTTTAAATGGTGTATAATTTTCCATGTGATGGGGAAAAATCAAACTCAAAATGTTCCCCTTCGGGGGCATTTAGGTTGTTTCCTGGTTTGGCTATTTCTTTTAAGACATGTAGCAGAGAATTCCATTGGAGGGAACTCAAAGCATGCTGTAGATTTAATGGTCCTGGTGATTTCATTGTCATCAGATAGGCACTAAATTAGACATCAAATTGGGAGGTAAGTTTCAAGTAAAAGAAGGAACCCAGCGTGCACTGAGGACCCCATACTAAATGTTTTACCTGTTTGTTCTCATTTAAACACCAAACATCTCACAAAATGGGACATCGTTTCCATCTTCCAGATGGAAAACCGTGGTTCAGAGGGGCCAAGTGCTTCACCCCGGATCACACACCATCTAGTGCAGAGTTCAGCTCTACATTGCCAGACACCACCTTAAGGTCTTGGAGGTTCTATAACCAAGCAGAGGACTGTTCCTTTGCTGTCTTCACTTAATTCAGGCCAACACCATCACAGTGTAAACCTCCAGTGGTCTGCAAGGAAGTGCTGGAATGTTACTGAGATTCTCAGTTTTTAGCTACAGTTTGAGCACCTAATGTGTAGTAAACATTGCACTAATGCTTTGTGTACTTTATATCAGGCCTCACAGATAGAGCTTTGAGAGGGATGGACATCATCCCCATTTTTCAAATGAGGAATCTGAAGCCTAGAGAGATAAAGAAAGCTGCCCAGTGTTACTCAGAGGAGGGACTCAGACCCAAGTGTGTGTGATTCCAAGCCTGGGCTCTGACCGCTGAGCTGTGCTGCCCAGCAGAACATGAGTCAGCTTGAGTGTCTCCATCAGGTTGGGAAGCCAGGCTCCGCCTCATTCTGCTCTGTCTCCCTCCTCCCAGACAACAGCGACCTGATCGCGTGCACGGTGATCACCAAGGATGGTGGCATGGTCCAGCGATTCCTGGCTGTCGATATTTACCAGATGAGTTTGGTGGAACCTGATGTGTCCAGGCTTGGCTGGGGAGTGGTCAAGTTCGCAGGCCTCCTGCAGGTATGACGGCCAAGAACTCCAGAAGGTCTTCTCCAGTGACTGTACAAACACACACAAGTATCATCTTTACAGTTAATTTCTCATGACACAAGGACCACATGAACAGATTATCATTGAAAAAAATAAAAATATCTCACAGACCCGGGTCAAGACCTCTTTGACCCAAACCTAGTTCTTACACTCCCCTCCTCCCATTATCAGTAATCCTTCCAGATCTGGTTCTCTGCCAACTGCATATATAAATATAACTACCTGTACTGCTTTTTAAAATCCTGTACATATACTTGAGAAGGGGGTACGTGTATGTATCTTTACAGTGTCACATTGAACGTAGTCTAAACTTTGCATTTTTCACTCAATATACATCTTGGAGAACTGACCATGTTAGTATATGCAGACTTACTGATATTCTTTTCATTGCTGCTTGATGGTACCAAGGCATAGTTAGCCAGTGTATGGCTGTCTCTAGATTTTTACCTTTACAAACATTGCTGTCATGAACAGAATTGACCTTACTTCCTTGTGCATGTGGACAGGGGTTTCCCTAGGCAGATCCCAAGAAGTTGGGGTGTGCCTGTTGTCAGTGTTCATACACACTGCCAAATTCTTATCTGAAATGATTGTTGCCGCTGACAGTGTGCAACAGTTCCTTTGTTCCCACCCCTCTCCAGCAGAGCTGGGCTCAAAGTTGCCAAAAGCCAAGTCATGACTTGGGTGTTCTCCATGTTTGTCTCTGTGAGAGTTGACTAATGGCCAGCTGGTTCATTGATGCAGCACAGAACTAGAAGAGTTGAAAACCTCCTTCTAGCTCTGTTAGACCCCAGCCCCTGGATGTCCAGGACACTCTTACAGGCCTGCGACTTGCCCTGCTCTGAGGCAGTCCGTTTCCTTGCTGAGCAGGCCTGCTTGCTGGCAAGGCCTTGCTCGGGCCAACCCACATCCATCTCTCCACAATGTGACCTGCTGGCAGCGTGCCGCTCTCCAAGAGAACCACCCACTTGTTTAAAGCTGCTGTTGCAACCTTTTCCCCAACCTCCTCTTTTTCAAGATCTTTCCATTTAAAGAATGTCTTTTACCAAGGGTGATGTGAGAAAGAACTATATGAAGAATCTTTTATTTATAAAAAGACTTCCATGTAAGTGGTTGTCCATTAGGTGACTTAGTGCTTCTTATTTATCTAGGCTTATGATCAATTTCCTTTAGAATTTAGTGTTAGGAAAGTGTTTTTCTTCCTCGAAGGATTAATACATGTCCTCCATCAGACAATGAAAGCCACATAAACCTTTTCTTTTGGTCATCTTCCAATAGCCACTATTTGTCAAACCGTTACTGTGTGCCAAACTCTCTGTTTTAAATGTGTAATACCTCATCTAATCCCCACTGCAACATCTCCGTGCAGGTATTATTTCCAAAGAGCCCGTGCCAGATTGAATACCTCTGAACGGCAACCATCTCAATAAGCCTTTTCCAGCACTTTTCCCGCCTCCTGTAACATGGCTGACATTCATGTCGATCTCCTGTCTCAGGCTTTTATCTTAAATCACCTCACACCGTTGGGGGAAGCAAATTCTTTATGTGGAATCCATTCTGAGGTTTTAGATTGGATCTAGTCTTAATTACACTTGCTATATGTGAGTTCCTTCCCCAACTTTCAAACATAGTTTTTTTCAACTGCCTCCCTTCTCTTTCTCAGAGTTAGCTTTTGCCTTTAGGAACCAGAACTGCTTCAGAGACATACGGATGGGTGCTAATGACTCCCCCTTCTTAAGAGAAACAAGGGAGAAATTGGTTCGTAGATGCGTCGATCTATCTAATATCATGCCAGGTGGCATAGAAACTTGGGGTTGTTATCACTGGCTTCTCAGAAGTAAGAATGTTGGAGTTTGACTGCTGGGTTTCCCATGGCCCCTTGAAGACGGACTCGAGGCCTCTTGTGGATGGTACCACCACCACCAGCCTCGCTCCTTCTGAGTGCTCTGCTTCCCACGCTGCCTGCTCCTGCTACGCCTGTTCTGGTCTGTGTCCATCCTTGACTGTCTTAGACTTGGGTGGCTGATGGTCTCCTGAGAGCTAAAGCAAAGTCAAAATTTGGGGTTGGGGGGGCCTCTTGTGGATGACACATGGATCCCACAGCTTTTGAGCAGTGGCCCGCCTCCTGAACCTAACAAACCATTTTCTTTCACCTCCTCCCCTGCAGGACATGCAGGTGACTGGTGTGGAAGATGACAGCCGTGCCCTGAATATCACCATCCACAAGCCTGCGTCCAGTCCCCACTCCAAGCCCTTCCCCATCCTCCAGGCCACCTTTGTCTTCTCGGACCACATCCGCTGCATCATTGCCAAGCAGCGCCTGGCCAAGGGCCGCATTCAGGCGAGGCGCTTGAAGATGCAGAGGATAGCTGGTGAGTGGTTGGTCCTGGCGCAGTGTCCTCTGAGCCCTCAGGGCCAGAAGCAGCCATAGGGCTGTCAGGGTGTTTCTCACATTGACCTTGAGAACCCCCATAACTCCTCCAGTAAAGCATACATATGGTTTGGGAATTAATTGTGTTTTGGTGAAAGAAGGACAGTCTGCTCAGTATTTCCCACTTCTTATGTACTTGATTTCTAGAGAGTTTCTAGGGCTTTGTGGAAGAGGAGGAGAGCTCTCCCGACCAGGGAAGAGGCTGTGAACAGGCAGGTATCAGTGAGGGACAACTGTTCTCACTTCTGCACACGGATATTCTCCAGCTAACATTTACAAAATGCTTCCACATTGTGTACCGCCTTAGATTCTTAAAATAATCCTTGAAATCAGTAGGGCATGTTCTGCCCATTTTATTGAAGAACAAACTGAGGCTCGGTGACTTGCCCAACGTCACACAGGCAGCTAGTTAGAAGAACGCAAAGCGGAACTTCCTACTCTAACACCCGTCCCTTCCCAGCTCTCATGAGAGTTCGCCCTGCTTGGTGAGGGAGCCAGGACCCAGCCTGAAATCAGAAGTTGCACATTTCACAGGGATTGTGGAGAATTTGGGAGGATGCCCACTCCTGCCCAGTGTCGGGAAGTCCCCAGCTTTCTTAGAAGTAAAGGCACTGAGATAGGGTGTTCCAGTCATCAGGGCGGAAGGCATAGCATTTTCCTTGGGGAAAAGGCATCCTAACAACTACCAAAATTATCAAGTTTTTCTGAAGACACCAGCGCCTTTTGGGTCCAGTACTGTTGTTCATTCTGGTGTGGTCCCTAGGAGGCTTCCCAGCCCACTGGGGAGGAAGAGAGCTTTCTTAACTAAAAATAAAGATGGGGAGGGCGGGGTTTCTGGATGCTGTGGACTGTTCTTTCCTGCACATGCCTCGTTGATTTGTGCAGGCCTGCATCCCATAGAGTCCTCATCTTATTTCTCACTTAGCTGAAACTTGGCCTGCAAATCATTACAGAAGCATTTATAATGTGCAAAGTGACTTAAATCATTCAGTCCTTTCCTTGAAGATTTATTTTCAGAGGGGTTTTTTTTTTTTTTAATGTAAAGCAGTTTCTCATAGCTGCCACGGAGGCTAAATATTTCATTTGAAAATTGAGAATTATGCCATAAAGTGGCTCTGAGAACTAACGCCTTGGGTATTTCTTCAATTGATTTTTAAAAGCCCCTTCAAATTGCTATATCATGAGATTTGTTTATGGACAGGAGGAAGCAGCTGTGACAGATAAACACACACTCATAAATACATACACATGTATATTCTTCCCCACATGCACACATATGTGAACTTTCAGGGCAGAATCGGCCCCATTTGCCTTGGGGTCTGAAACTGGACCTCAGGCTAAGCCTCGACCTTGTGTGTGTGGAAGCAAGAAGCCCAGGGGGAACCTGGCCCTGTGTCCATTTTCGAACCCTCACCAGGTACTAGCTGTGTTTTGAGGCTCAGGCAGGACCTATGGTGTCACACTGCTTTCCCCCGCTTGAGGCTGCCAGTTACTTGCTTGGCATCGCCCAAGGGATGTGCCTGGCAGGGCCATGGCCACTTTAGCTACAACCGCCCCACCCAAAGTCTCATCACCTACACTCTTGTCCCACGCCTGGAGCATGACCATGGTTTGTTTGAACATAGCCCTCTTGGACCTTCCGATCCAGCCGACTACTGAAGTCCTCGGATTTGGACTCGGCTCCTCCTCTTCCTCCCAGCACCTGCCTTTCCGATTCTACGACCAGAGCCGCCGAGGCAGCAGTGACCCCACAGTGCAGCGATCGGTGTTCGCGTCCGTGGACAAGGTGCCAGGTGAGCTGGCCCCACCCTGCGCCGCTGCCTGTCCCCCTCCCGCGGGTTCCAGGGCTTTCCCCCGTCAAGCCCGTGTAAGCTTCTTCTCCCTTCTCAGAAATCCAGCCAGCTGGGAGCACCAAATAAACTTCTTAGAATTTATCAAAGTGTAGCACAAGGTTAAACTCAAGCCACAGAAAGAAATGTTGGCTTTCTCTTTGGTGTTCTTCCGCCTGGCTTTGGTTTTCCAGAGATTTGTTGGGGATGTGGAAGGACTTCTCAGAATTAAGAAAGACGTTTCTTGGAAATTTCTTGGAAATACTTAGATGATTAGTAATGAGATTGTGGGAGAGTTATTTCCTTCTCCATGTAGGATGACTAGAAAGAGATTGTGTGTGGTTCCTGCTACAACCCTCTAAAGAAGTGAGACTTCGGAGAAGGCCTGGCTGCCCCCAGGGAGGCTGCTGGTGTCTCCCTATCTGGGAGTCTCTCTAACCACTTTCACCAAAGCTCCTCTCTAACCCCTCCTCCCCTCTCCCAAAAAGGAAACATGAATAGAAAGTTCAGGGTTACCTTGGAAGAGCAAAAAGAACTGCGCCAGAAGGGCAGGCTCTCCCCTTCCTGTTCCGACACTTCTGATTTGAGTAAATCCAAATGCACCCCCATCCCTCGAAAGAGAATTTTTCTCTTCATTGCAAAACTTCAGAAAACGGGCCCTGCGTCTCCTGTAACTTAACCTCCCCACATTTAGGGTTTCGAACGTCCATCGCAAATGTTGCAAAATGTTTTCAAAAGCAGTTATTGAGCCCTGGCCGGTGTGGTTCAGTGGTTAGAGTGTTGGCCCTCGAACCAAAGGGTCACAGGTTCGATTCACCATCAAGGGCATGTACCTGGGTTTCAGATTCATTCCCCAGCCCCAGTCAGGGCACGTGTGGGAGGCAACCAATTGATGTGTCTTTCTCATATCAATGTTTCTCTCTCTCTCTCTCTCTCTCTCTCTCTCCTCCCTCCCCCCAGCCCCACCGCTCCTTCCCTTCCACTCTATCTAAAAATCAATGGGAAAATATCCTCAGGTGAGGATCAACAACAACAAAAAGAGCATATATTTATTTAAGAACAAAATGTAGCCATAAGAACCTGTCCAAAACCAGGGTCCTTGTTTCCCTTCTACCCCATAGTTCATTGTTTTCATTCTTTGACTTGCTTAATTCATTTTAGAAATATATATACTGTAAGCATATGGTATTTAAAAATCCAAACAGGACATGATAAAATGAAAATAAGTCTACTTGGCCCTAGAAGTAACCACTTTTAACAATTTCTTTACATATCCTTCCAGAAATGTTTCTTTGTATGTCATATATATGTCTTTGCTTGTCTGTTTTTACACCAGGGTTATATCATATGTGTGATTCTGCGCCTGGCCGGTTTTACTCAATAAGGCAGCATTACATGTTAGCACATATAAATCTACTTCATGCTCGTTAACTGTTGGTATTGTATGATTTGGTGGGACCAAAAAAGTCTTTTATAACATTTGGTATTATTGGCTGTTTGGGCCATTTCCAATGTTTAGCTCTTGCAGTGTCACCATCCACATCCTCAGGTTATCTGTGTAATTATGCAAACCTCAGGTGTCTGTGGGATAAATTTCCAGTGATGGATCTGCCATCACAGAGGAGGGTTTTCATCTTGATACATGTAGTCCCAACACGCGCTCTGGAAAACACGCACCAGTTCACGCTCCCACCCAAGCTGGGAGCTGTTTTCATTCTAGAACCGGTCTTAAGCTACGAGATTGATTATAGCACTGCCTGTTCAGCTGTGAAATGTGAGATGATTCTGCCTGCTCCAGGGTGGGAAGGGTTCTTTGTTACACATTCTCCAGGTTGCTTCGGGTTCTGTAGAGAGGGTCACTAAATATAAATGATGACCATGAGTCTAGGTTAACTAAATACAGATTTTTTTCTTTCTTTCTCTCTCTTTCTTTATACACAGTTGTGATTTTATTATACATTTATAAGCACCACTTTGTAATTTTTTATTAAGATATAATTGACATATAACATTATATTAGTTAAGAAATCATTTCTTTAGGGTCATTGGGGCTTCTTTCAGCTCGGGATCTAGTGGGTTAAGGAGAATAGCCCTGGCCTATTTCCGCTCCATCCTTTTTGAAACAAGACGAGTGTAAATAAATAAATAGAGCCAAATGTCACATTCTTCAGCATCTGTATAATCATCTCTCTGTTTGCAACAGGCTTTACAATGACTTATTACTTCTCCCACCCTGCCTGGGCTCTAGAAGGGTTGCTGTGGGGTCATCCAGTGCTGGGGTGTGGCCATGTCTACAGTGGCCTGCCTGGCAGAAGGGTTGACACCGCTGGAATGCCCAGTGTCCTGTTGCTGGTCGCAGGGTTGAGTATGTGAAGTTGGCCCAGTTGGAACTCTGGCAAGTCAAAGGTAGTTGCTTAAAGGTGGCCATCCACCCTTTGGCTGTCTCTCTCCCCTGGAAGTGCCACTCGGGTGTGGGCTAGGGTGGGGACATTCTCACAGATGTGCTTTCCTGGTCAGCTGTCTGGGCCCTTGGATAAAAAGGCCTCGCATCCCTCCTGCCTTGGCCTGGGATAGAGATGTGACCTAAAGAGCAAATTGAAAGCTTTAAGAATCAGCATCACTCAGAGAGAGGGAGAGGAGCTCTCCCTGGCCCCCACTCTCCTCCCCACCTGCTGTCTCAGTAGTTGGCCCCACAGCCGCCCAGCATCTTGGAATCATCTGAATCCTGCTCTTCCCTCTCCCACACCCACTGGCCTGCTCTGCTTACAGAATATACCTGTTTCTCTCCCCTCCCCGTCACCAGCATCCCCAGAATTCTCTGGCTTTCAGTTTCATCCCCTCCCTCCCATTCAGCCAGAGGACTCTTTCTAGAACAGAAATCAGATCATACCATGCCCCTGCCTGCAACCCTCCGGTAGCTTCCAGCTGCACTTAACAGAATCCAGATCTCCCACTCTGATCCTGTGTGGTCACTGAGATCGTCCCCCGCTGTCCCCTCAGACGCAGCTCCCGCACCGCATGGTCACTCCATCCCCGGCTGCTCCTCTGAGTCAGCACTTGCCAAAATTTTGGCCTCAGGGCCCCCTTATACTCTTTTCAAAAGTATTGAGGAACCCAAAGAACTTTGGTTTATGTGGATTATATCTACTGAGGTTTCAGGATTAGAAATGAAAACTGAGAAATGCTTTAAGTATTTACTTATCTATTTAAAGAAAATAAACCCATCACATGTAAACAGAAATAACATTTTTTTATGAGCAACAACTTTTTCTAAAACAGAAACAAAAAAAACTAGTGTTTTATGCTTTTGCAAATCTCTACTGTCTGGCTTTATAGAAGACAGCTGGATTCTCATGTCTGTTTCTGCTTTCTATCTGTTGTGATAGCATACATTATGTGGCCTCTGGAAAACTGTATACTCCTGGGAGAATGGAAGTAAAAGGAAAATGCTGTCTTGTTATTTCTATGACAGTAGTTCTGAATCTAGGAAGCCCTGCTTTGGAAACCACTACTCTAAGTCACTGAATTCTCCTGCCTCAGGACCTTTTCGCGTTGGATGTTCTTCTTCAGGTCTGTGTGGCTGAATTACTCAGGCCTCGGTCTCCTCAGAGAGGCCTTTCCTGATCACCCCCCTCCCCAGAAAGGTTGCCCCCTCCCTCCATCACTTTAACCTGGTTTATTTTCTGTGACTCTGGGTTCCTTACCTGGCCGATGTATCTGTGTAACTGTTTGTGGTTTTTCTCCCCCATGGAGAATGTCACTTCCATGGGGACCTGGTCTGTTCTGTTCCCACTGTATCTCAGTGCCTAGTGCTGTGCCTTCATTCAGTAGTTGTTGAATGAAGAATAAGCACAGCATTCTCACCTAATACCTTCTCCATGTGTGAACACCAGGAAGATGAGGAAATTCCCTCTGGGACCCTAGACGTTGGGTGGTTTAGTGTATGGCACTTTAACAAGGGAACACGAGGGAACCAAGACCCTGGAAAGCACCATTCCTCTGTTTGATTTCTGTCACCAAAGTGAGCGAGATGTGCTTCCTGGGAGGGCAGATGCACTGGGTGGTAGATTTGGGTCGGTTGCGTATCAGCTGAATTTCACTGCCCTCTCCTTTCTCAGAGGTTTGCAAAAGCCAGAGTGGGCTGGAGGGAGTCACCAGGAGCACGGCCTAGGTTTGCCTCCATGCTGTGGCCCGCGAGCCCAGCGGTATCGCTGTGTCCCTCGCCACAGGCTGCACTGTGGCAGACTCTCAGGCCGTGTGGGGTCCTCACTCTGGCCGCCTGCCTCGGGGTGACTGCTGGAGGAGCTATCGCTGTCATGGCACGTCTTCCAATTTTATCTGCCCAAGTAATTGTCATAGAGCAGTTTGTCTCCCCTTTAGAAGCTATAAATGATTATATTTGAGGAAAATACGCCTTTCATTTCCTTGGAAGAGATATTAAAGTAGAATATAAATCAGGGCTAATAGATGACTAGCCACTTCGGAATATTTTTCTTCTTCCATTTGGCTTAGAAAGAAATCACAAATTCTATTTATTGGCCGGTTTTATGTTGATGGCTCTTGCCCACACAGAATGTTCGGCTCCACGAGGGTAGAGGCTTGTGTGTGTGCCTGGCGTGGGAGGGAGGGGCTGGTGGTGACCCACATGTCGGGGTGGGCAGGCAGGCCTGGTTCTAGAGTCTGGCTTTGAGGCACAGTGCTTCGTGGTTAGTGCCCTCAAGGACCCGTCCCACTGACCCACAGTGACAGCTGATTGCCAGAAACTGCCACTGGGGGTGAATGTCCAAATGAGCCCACCAAGGCAGTCTCTACATAGACACCAAGTAGACCAGCAGGCCCCAGGGCAGAAGTTGCTCCTCGGAAGTGACCAGGGGGCAGCAGCCTTAACTCCCACTTCTGGGCTCCTCTGGCCAAGAGGCTGCTCACAGGTGTTCACCTGGTAGGGCAGCAGGCAGAACATCACGATCTCTCTTGTTTGGGTCCTTCCGGGCCCTTCCTAGTTCTTACCTAAACAGAAGGGCTCTACAACCCAGAGGGCATTATGGGCATGGCCATAAAAGTGAACCTTCCGCACCTTGTTTATCAATAGCCGTGCCCCACCAGCCTTTTAGCTCCAGTGACAGTGCTTAAAATCCTCGAACACCTCCTGTCCCCAGCCCCTCTCCATGGCCCATGGGCCTGCACAGTCTGCCCTCGCCACTGCTCCTACCACTGTCAGCTTGTCTCTCTCATTCCCTCTTTGCTCCCTTTGCATAACACAGCATTTCAGCTGCACTGACTTCTGTCTGCGCCTCACAGGAGCCAAGCGCATCCCATCTAGGACCTCTGTCCTCATGCCTCCCCGAGACTGGTTCCTTCTCAGCATTCAGTTGTCTGCTTGGATACCTCTTTGGGGCCTTCTTGGGGGTGGCGGTGGGGGGCAACCCACTCCCAGCCCTCTCTGTGCAGCAGCTGTTTTTTTCTGTTTTAATTGAGGTGAAATTCACATAACCTAAAACTAATTTGCCCCATTTGTCTTTCCATCTGCCTCACTACTCTATGCTAGCATGGAAGGTGCTGGGGGGCCCTGGTCCCCCTGCCCTGACTGCTGACGGGGAGAGAGCAGAGCTGAGTGACTGTCCATGGCGGGTGGAGACGAGGATTGGTGGAAGGGGGCGGGGCGGGGTGAATTGTTCCTCGGCTCAGACTGTAAACTCCTGCAGCAGGGGTGGTGCCGTCTTGCTCACACCTGGGTCTGGCACCTGTACCAGTTGATGGTGGCTCAGGGTGCCAGCTGCAGAGTCAGATGTCATCCTGTCAGGGCCAAGCTCTGCTGTACTCATTTCTTGTCCCAGCTTCTTGTCGTACTGAAGTCACGGAGCCATCTTCTCTGGGCAAACATTTAAGTCCTTGAGCACGGGAGGAGAGCTGTGCTTTCCACAGGTGTTATCTGTCTCAGAGGTGAGCAAACCCGCCCTATCAGTCACTGACCCAGAACACTTAATAGTTCTGTGGAAAGGCAGCGGCAGTGCCAGAGCCAGCCTTTGGCAGCCGAGTGACTGAAGAAGAATGCAAAGGTTACAGTGTGCCTGGAGCCAGCTGCGCTGACCACAAAGCCTCGGACTGACATCTAAAAAAGAGCAGAGAAAATCAGTGTTTAATTCATAGACCTCGGTTTTGACTTCACCCCTGGGCATAACGCACTAGGTGCTAATGCCATCTCATGGCAGTGTTTCCCAGAAACTAATTTTTTAGGCCTGTTCTTTTTCTTGTTTCCAGTTATAAACTTGGAGCCAATTCTCTCCTTCCAGCTCCCCAAGGCAAAAAATACTCTTTCTTTAGTCACACAGGAAGGAGAGCCCGCCTGCCACCCTTCCTCCAGTGTCCCCACTCCCCATTAATCCCTCCTAGCCTTCCGCTCCCTGGGCAGAGACTCGGGCCACTTGAGGGGGTGGGGGTGAGTTACAGAAACTTGATTCTGACCCTGAGGGCTTTCTTTGTTAAAAAAAGTAAAATGTATTGAGCTGGGGAGAGGAGTATGTGATATCTGGTCCTTCTTCACATGCAAAAACAGAAAATGGTAAAATCTTTCTTCTGAGCGAGGCTTTGAACTCAGTCTGTCTGGTCAGCCCCTGAGCCCCTACCACCACGCCCTTTTAATTCCTGACTCCCTTTTGATGCATCTGAAGTGAATTCTCACCACCTAAGGCCTCACGCTGTTGACTCCACCCCCGGCATGTTTCGGACAGAAAAGTCATCTATTTCTGGAAGTGTGGGATGTAGTTTGACCGGAAGAATTAGCTGTGCCAGGTGCTTTGTATGAATTCATTCTATCCTCTGAACAGTTCTGGAAGCTAGTATCAGTATCTCTGCTCTACAGATAAGAAAAGGTTCAGACGAAGGCCACAGAGATCACAAGAGGCTGGCTGGGATCTGTGCCTCCACTTCCTGCCTCTAAATCCCATTGCTTCCAGACTGGCATTGGTAATGGCTGAGCAGCTTCGTGTGATGGTTCTGCCACCTGCCTCTGCATGACAGAGGTTGACAGGACAGACCCTCCTTAGAGAGGGGACACTCAGGGTAGCCCTGGCATAGACAGAGCGTTCCCCTTTCCTGTCCACTTTACCCCACACCCGCACATTCCCAAGTCCTTGTTCTCCAGGCCCACCTCCATTGGATCAGGGACAAACCTACAAAGCAGTGATACGGAAAGACACTCTTTTCCCACAGCCACCACTTCCCAACCAGGCTAGAGGTCACAGTCATGCAAAGGCCAATCCTCATGTTCCTGGCTTGTCATGAACAAAAAGCAGAAATGAGACTTCAGAATCCTGTCTGAGCAAAAGCAGCAGGATTTAAGCTCCTTTCAAAGCTTTCTGGCAATTGTCTCTAAAAGATCAGCCTTCAAATGGTTGGTCGGGGGTGTGGGGACCAGGTCCCACTCAAATATCAGCCCAGAGCTGAATCCATGGGCCCTAGCTTGCCAGACCTCTTCTCAGAGCTCCCAGGGCAGAGGACATGGAGCACACTGCCCAGGAAGGAGCCTCATTCCTGAATCAGGGCCCACAAGGTTTCCTCACTTGAAACATGGCCTCAAAAGTCCCTTTCTCAATAGAGACACTAGCACTTGTTGTCTGCAGAGCCATCCCCTTGCGAAATACAGCACACACCAGGCAGACTTTTCCTGGGGGGTAGAGACTGGGAGGAGAAAAGAGTTCCGAAGAATTGAGTGTTGCCTCACTTCTCAAGGTCATTGCCCACTTCAGACTGATGAAGTGACTGCGTGCCCAGGAGCCTTACAGTGCATCAGAGAGCAGGGAACACTCCCAGATTCCTCGTGGAGAGCTGTGCCGGAGGTTGCGGGAAGAGACCAGAACTCCACCTTCACTCTCCCATTGGACTTTGGTTAGCTTTGGAATGCTCTGTAGGGCGGGCCCCTGCAGGGCAGCCTCACCCGCAGCACCGAACAGGCGGGCACGTGCCAGAGCGAGTGTGCACGCCTATCCCTGCCTCGGAGGAGGCAACATCTGTCAGTTCTCATCGTGGAGCTTCGGAGTTCCAGGCAAGCACATTTATTGCAGGACAACTGGGAAAGATAGAAAAGCTCCAAGAAAAGAGGAAACACTGTATCTTGCACCCTAAGGTGTGCATAAAGTAAACTCCAGTGTCCTTTATCATTGCTCTTTCTGTTCATCCCTTGTTGGGCCTTCTTTTCTCAGCAGCAGAGTGTTTGCCCAGTTGAGAGTCAGCAGAAGGAGATGGCTTAGCACAGCCCTGGAGCGTCCAGTCCAGTTCAAGTCCTGGCTCCACCTTGTACTTGGGCCACATAGTTGACTCCTCTGGGCCTGCTTATTCATATAAAATGTGCGGAAAGTGCGTAACAATGTGAGTGTACTTAACACTGCTGACCTGTATACTGAAACGTAGTTAATATGGTAAATATTACGTGTATTTTATCACAATTTTTAAAAAAGGGGAGAATAAAGTGTCACCTACCTCATTAGGCTGTCATAGCATAAAGTGAGTTAATTCACCTAAGTGCCTAGAAAGATCCTTCACACGTGTGCAGCAGGCAATAAAGGTTGGCAGCACTCAGTATTTTTTATTGTCCTTAGTCAAGGCTGACCCAGGAATCCAAAATTATAGGTTCCCTTTCTACACAGTAAAGAAGTTTGCACAAACAGAGTTCATAATCCAATAGCCCCGTCTGCTGTAAATAACAGAGAGACCCTGAAGTTGTACAGATTTGCTCATTTCAGAAACACTTTCTTCAGGAGCTGACAAAACACCGAGGCAGAATTTGCCTGCTGCTGAAGGGCCATGAGAATTCTGATTGTACGGTTTGCCTGAGGTTCCATAGCTCCCAGAGGCAGAGCCAGGGCCCGAGAAGAACAGAGATCTGTGCCCTGCAGCCCTCAGCCCAGCGCTCCCCGCTCACTGCAGTACTGACTACCATCATGTTCTCACGCCTGCCTGAGAGGCCAGCGCCATTCCTTAGTCCGCAGACCAGGAAACCTGAGCTCAGAAAAGGGGTGCACCTAGCCCAGTGCCACACAGATGGCCAGCCTGGGATTCACACCAAGCCACGCATTCTGCTTCCCACTCCGTGAGCCACTGTCTCTTCAGCCCTGAAGATCACTTGGTGGCAGAACACCACGAGTAATTGCTGTATGCCATTTCATTGTGCGAACCAGGAGCACAGAAACCAGGAGAGAACGTGACTGTTCTGTGGATGCAAGTCTCTGCATCTAAAGGAAAAGTCCAAAAAGTTATTTGAAGAAACTTTCTGAGCCTTTTTCCATTGGTGTTTATTTTTTGTTGCTGAGTCATTTGTTTTTATCAGCTGCAAGTTCTCATTAGCAGATAAGTGTTAACAAATGCCAAGGATTGACAACTCACTTGTGGGATAAAACCCAGAAACAGAAAACTCTAGCCCTTAATTTTATCTGTGAATTAGAAAAAGACCACCTTGGTTTGATATTTGCCTTAAAATATCTCTGACTACCTCATAGATCCCCAGCCCTCCCCCCACAACAAGATTTGAAAATCACTTTATCACTTCCCAAGAACCAGTCATAGTGCCTATCTTGGGATCCAAGAGAAAGAGAACAAGTGGCATTGCTGAGTGTGCAGAGGGCTAGAAAAGTTGTTAATTCATGAGGACCCGCTAAGAGTGAGAAGAACCAAAGCAGAAAGGGGAGGACATTATAATAATGTTGAAGGTTCACAGAGAGACATAAGTCATTGAGTCCTCCAGATGTCCCTTTTCTTTAAGCTCTAATCGCCTCTTCAAAGCACGGCGGCTCCTAGGGCCCAGGGGTAGGAGACCATAGGAAAAGAAGAAAAAGGGGTGGGAGAGAACTGGCATTTTAAAAAGCAGCTGTAAGAATTGTTACATGATAAATACACTAACTAGAGTCAGGAAAGGGAGGATGCATTTAGCAAGTATTTATTGGGGTCTCTTGTGAGTCAAATAAATGCTGTGCCAAGCATTCAGAGAGGACTGGATGGGGACGATGGGCTTATAAATAGGTCGTGCAGAGCAAAGAGGCAGCGTGGTGGGGACATTTGATGGCATGGCCATGAGTTAGGGGAGTAGCAAGATGGCTGGAAAGCTAGGTAGGGTCAGATGGCGAAGGGCTTCCAGCCTGCTGAAGGGTGGGAATTTTACCCTGGAAGCAACAGAAAGTCATTGAAGGTTCTAAGGCAGAGGAGTGTTGAGTCAGACTTGGGTTTTGATTGACAGGAGTCAGGAAAGGCAGGGGAGATGGGGATGGACAGTAAGACCCAAGGCACACTCAGCCCTTCTGTTGGCGCTCACCACCTGTGCAATAGGTGGTGCTGTGCCCATGTTATGGATGAGACAAAGTCTCTCCACAGAGGTACCCCCTTCCTCAGCTTGATGTATATCCTTGTATACCTTTTTCTGGGCATTTACATACCATACTTGCACTATAGTATTATATTGCCTTTTTTAAACCTAAATGAATGCTATTTCACTCAACAATGTATCTTGGTTTGTTTGTTTGTTTGTTTGTTTGTTTATGTTCACAAGAGCACCCTCATTCATTTTTTACTGCTGCAGAACAGTCCATCATGTGGGCAAGCCACTGTTGAACCATTCCCCCATTGATGGATGTGTAGATTGTGGCCAATTGTTTGTCCTTAACAAATAATGCACGCCTTCGTGCACCCTTGCGCAACAATCTCCCTGAGGTGAGTAACCATGAAGTGAGTCCAAAAATATCTAGACTGTGGAACTAACAGGATATGGTGACCAGTGAAGTATGTGGTTGGAGGGAACGGGACTCCACAGGACTAGTTCAAGACACAATATCAAAGAGCCCTGGTTTCTCTTTGACTGCTCTCTGTGAATACAGATAACAAGGGCACTTTGATGATTCCCAGCTTCTGACCCAGCAAAATCCTCATTCCTTGCGGGTCTTGTTCTGTCCAAGAGGCCTTCGGGAGCTGCAGTGATTGAAAAGATGTCCAGGGGCTCACAGGGGTCTCCAGGCACTGGTCGTGCTTGACTTGTCATCCCAGACAGAACGTCAGAGCTTGGCGCAATGGAGCCACCAATTGGTTCTGCTTCTGCCTCCTGGCATCTCTGCTGAGGTTATAGCTTTCCGTGATTCTTTTCTCTGTGTAGCTAGCATCCCATGACTAAAATACAGCTTCCTTTATATGTAGCTGTCCAGCCATGGCATTTTGTATAATCGTGCTTTTCTCCAAAAACATAGTACTATTTTTTTAACATCTCAAATTCCTGAAGGGCCTAAAGTCAGTATTATCCCAGTGTGACTGGAATGGCTATTTTGTGACATCTCTTCCCACTTAAGCAGCATGCTTCCTTAGACCCAGAGTAATCGCAAAAGCATCCCAAGGCCCATCAAACTGGGGCTGATGAACTGTTTCACTCGGTCTCCAGAGTTCAGGTCCTTGAGAGCCACCTCCTCGCAACATGGTTTCGAGAGTAGATGCTTCAACCATGTGAAATGCTCAGTTTGGATTGTGATTTGTAATGGCTCCTCCCACAATGTTTGCAAGTTGGTAAAAATTCAGGTGCATAGTATCTGTGGCATACTTCTAGCATCACAGGTTTTGTCAAGGCCCCAGGCTAAAAGTCCCATTTATTGAGTGCCAGCTGTGTAGTAGTCACTGGCCAGTTGCTTCACATAAAATAAGGAGGCAAATATGTAAAAACGGTCATGTTACTAATCCCACTTCCATTGCTGGGACAAGTAAGACTCAGCAAAGTCACTTGCCCAAGGTCCCAGAGTTGACAGAGAGAGAGAGAGAGAGAGAGCGAGAGAGAGAGAGAGTGAGTGTGTGTGTGTCTGGTTTCAGACTCCTGCCCTTTTGAAAGCCTCTTCTACCTGCTTCCTGAGAAAAGGTTATCTCCTGCTCAGTGTTCTTTCCTTTCCCGGTAAGTTGACTTAAAGGCTCTGGGGAGCTTCTGAGTTAAAGGTGCCCTTTGTTGTGGCTTTCTGAGCGTGTGACTTCACAGGCCGACAGTTGGGCAGACAGGTGAGTCCCACACACGCTCTAGCCTCTTGGATTGAGCAGGGCCTCATAAATCATTGGGACGTCCAGGTAGTAGGAAAAGTCAGTGTGGACAGACTGAGCGTCCGCAAACATCTCCACCACTACCCTTAGTGACCTGGAGAATGTTCTGAAATAGTTGACATTTATAAAGTTTTGGGTGTTTTGGAAAAATGCACTTTTTTTGGCCAGATTTCCAGCCTCATGCCCCAGGGAAATGTCCAGCTGCTCAGAGCAACGTTCTTGCTTCCTGAAACGGTGCCCGGGCCTGGTGGAGGCCACAGCCTGCTCATCGTCTCCTCTCTCTGACCTCTTCTCTCCACCCTCAATAGAGAGCAAATGCAGAAACTACCCTGCACTGACTCCTGTCCCCACTGGGTCACAGAAGGACCCTTTGTGCTGGCTGAGACACCCACAGGAAGCTTCTGGCCTCGAGCAGCTTGAGTGCCTACTGTGTGCCAGAAGTCCACCATTCTGTTTAAACCATGCCACATCCCTACCAGGGAGCCATTGCCATGAGGTTAGGGGCATCTGGCTTTGTCAGCACCTACCCATTGACAGCTGTGTGATGTCAGGAAGTTCTCTAAGGTCCCTGAGGCTCAGTTTTCTCTTCTATAAAATGGGGCTAATGATAAGACCTGTCTCACAGGGGCAGGCGCTTAGCTCTGGGCCAATGCTCTGTAGGTGCCTCCTGCCAGCCTAGTAGTCACTGCTGTTGATGAGGACAAGCCAGGGGCCTAGAGCATCTGCGCAGGGCCACTAGCTCAGGGTGGCCAGCCAGGGCTTCCAGCCTTGTGGCCAGGGCTAAGCCCCTTGCAGAGCAGCTGGCCCAGCCCCTGCAGGCTGCTTCGTGGAGCACTCAGGTATTCCAGCCAGCACTCTCAGGCTCTGCCAGGCAAGGGCACTGCTGCCCTGCTAGGACCACTAGGACGGCCCATCACAGACACCGTGCGTTCTTCCAGCAAGTGTGCATGGAGCACCTTCTGCAGGCCTGTGCCAAGCCCTCCTGTAGCCGGTAGCCACGTGGGGCAGGCAGATGTTGAAATGGGGTGACCACTGTGCCACAGATTATTGTGGGGACAGTCCCTGATAGGGCTGTCCCCTAGGGGATCCATATAGCTGGAATGTAGGGAGTGAGGAGTGGGGGTAGGGGAGAAGATCACCAGGTGGGAGTGGGGTAGGCCTGGGGGTGGGGGAGTGGATTTTATCCTGAGAGCCCTGGGCAGCCTTGGGGAGCTTTAAGCAGGGGAGTGCTGGACCTGATTCATGTTTGTCTGAGCTCAGTGTGGCTACTGGGTGGGGAGTGGATTGGAGACAGCAGTACAGAGGCCATTGGGGTCCCCCCAGAAGCCAAGAGCAACTGGGCAGGGTAGGGTTACATGTTGGCTAACGTGGTCAGTGACAAGTGTGGGTACAGCTTGCCTGGTGGTGACAGATCTGCTCCTGAGGATGGCGCTGTCTCCACGTGTCCTGTAGCACCTCAGGGTTGGCTAAGCAGTTCCCATTTGTGATCTCTATAATGCCATGGGAAAACGGAGGCTCAAGTGACGAGGTGACCCGCCAGGTCCCACTTCCAGAAAGTGGTGGTGTGCTGTGTATTCTGCCCCCCTGAGCCATTCTGAGGTTGATATGTCTAAATGGCACCCCTGAGGAGGAGTGTTTCCTGGGACTCATGCATTGCCAGCATCAGACTAAATGTCTCCATGACCAGGGGTCACATCAACCTGGGTAGGAAGACCCTGTTACTGTCCATGTAACAGGTAAGAAAGCTGATACTCAGAGAGGGTAAGTAACTTGCCCCAGGTCACACAGCGGTACATGGTGTTGCTAAAACCCACTCCTAGGCTATCTTACCCCACAGACTGCTCAGTCCAGTGTCCAGGGGTCCTCCTCAGGTCCTGGGGACCTTAAGAAACTCTTCACCTTGCCCTGGGAGAGCCTCAGTTAGAAGCTTGGACACCATAATCTCAACTGTAGCTCCTCACAAGTGGCTCCTTAGCTCCTGTCTTCATTACTGGGCCAAGAAGGGTTTCTGAGCATGCCTGTCAGGGCTCACTGATAAATCAGACCGAGATGCCTGTGCTTGGCGGCGGCCGGCAGCGCTAAGTGGTTGTCTAGGCTTCCCCAAGCCAAGTGACATTTGCCCAATAGGTGTGATGTATCAACAGCTTTTTCACCTACTTTTTGCAGCCTGGGCTGGCCCTCAGCCAGAACTCTTTTTAAAAAAATAAAGCACTGACCTGCCATGGAAAATGCTGGTGCACCAGCCAAGCATAGGAGCTTCTGTAGTAGGGATTTAAGGACTCCTGGTTCGAGATGAATTTGGAAACTTTCTGGAAGGTGCTGGGGCTGGCCTAGAGTATAGTTAAGCCCTTCAGTGATGCAAGTTTGGGGATTTCTTTAGCTCATTGCCTTCATGGGTCCACAAAGGTAGGCTTCAGTGGGAAGCTGTGGAGTTCGTCTTTTTTATTCATTCCTTTATTCAACAAACATTGAGCATCTACTATGTGCCAGGTGCTATGCTTAGGTTTGGGGTGACAGCCATGAGCAAACGAGACATTCATGGCCTTGCCACATGGAGCTTACAGTCTTTTAAGAGCGACAGGCACTATTTAAGTAATCATACCAGTAAATAATTAGTTGATAATGGGAGAGCTGGCCTTCTCTAGTGGGGATCAGGGAAGGCTTCCCTGAGCAGATGGTGTGGCTGACAGTGGAAGGATTCATCGGGGAAAACTGGATGAGAAGGTGAGAGAGTGTTTCAGGCAGGGAACAGCATGCGTGAGGACCCTGAGGCTGGAAGGCAGAGGGGCACAAACTGAGGGGTGGGGGTGGGCTCCCTGGCTCCCCATCATTGACAGGGGTAGGGCTCCCCTGGTTCCCATTGATGGGACACCTTCTGTGCTTTAAGCTGTACCAACCATGTTCCTTGGATTTATTATCTCACCCTCAGCGTGCCCCGGGGAGAGAGGAGCATACGCTTATATTGCATTTGAGGTTTTCTGAGGTTCATGGTGGTTAAGTGACTTACCTAGACTTGCACAGCAATCAGCAACACCAGCATTCCATCCCGCCTCTGCCTGACTTTGGCCCATGTGCTTGCCAGCCTTCCTCTCTACATTCTCATTTGTACTCTTGTTCCCTAGCCTGTGTTATTACTGATATGGCTCAGAGGCCTGCCACAGATATCAGAACCCCATAACTAACAAGCCCTTTGGAGGACAGTTACTTCTAAGTTATTGACCTTGAATCCACAAACAGCTGGAAGCCCAAAACCATGTCTTACACAAGTGTCTCCTGTCCCTGGCATGCAGCGCTTCCTCAGCACACCACTGGGCTGACTGACTCCCACCCTTGTTGTATCCACCTTAGAGCATGCACACCCCTGAATCTTGGACAGAACCAAACCCAAACGAGGCACAGCATTACCATCCACAAGGGGCAGAGGGACCTCATTCTCCCATTGCCGGGGTGATGGGCCTGCTCAGCTCAGCATAGCCTTCAGCTCAGCTCCTGGAGAAGCCAGGTAGGCAGACTTGTCCTTCCATGGCCCCATGGCTTCCATGGCTTTTGTGGGATGGCCAACTAGGTGATCAGGAAGCTAGTTAAATAGAACCCCTTCACTCAGCCAAGGAAGTCCATAGGACCTGCTTTCACAGTGCTGGGGGCAGAAGAACAGCCCTTTGGAAGCATGGAGTCCCGGGCCATGCAGGATCTTCTGCTAGAGGCCCTAGACTGAACTAGCCTAATCCTGTGGCCCTCAGATTGGCTTCGTAATTCTGGACACCCTAAGAGCATTTGAAAAACCCCTCTGTCCAGGCCCACTGCTGCCCAGTTGAGTCAGAGTCAGGAGAGGGTCATTGGTGTTTTTGAAACTCCCTGACTCATTCTAATGTTCATCTAGTCTTGACAACACTAGTAGAGATGCAAAGATCTCGCTGAATTTCTCTTAGGTGGCTTTTCAAGAGGGTTCTAGGTAACCATTGGGGTCAAATGCTGTGGCCTGATTGTCATTTCTTTAATCCACAAATGTTCACTGAGAACCTACCATGGGCTTGTGTGGCATGGGGTCCAGCATAACTGAGCAGGATATATTTGGTGCCCTGGGCCCAGTTTCAGGAAATGCCAGTTCTTCAAAGCTTGTCATGCTTTCAGGAAACCCATTATGGGCACTGCTCTGCCCCATGCTCTGCCCAGAACTGGGCAGTAAAGAGTTTTGCATGGGCCCTGCCCTCAAGGAGTTCACAGTGCCCTGGGTGACCCCTAACCTACTCTTGATACATAGTTTGATCTCCACTGTGATGGAGTGGGAGCCCAGAACAGGGGTGCCAGCCCTCCCAGAAATGGAGGGCAAGGTGGGTGCTGCAAGGAGGTATTGACGGGTGAATCAGGTTAAATGTGGGGCATCCTGGGCTATGAAAACACAGTGTGTACCTGGGTCCTGCAAGCAGCCTGAACTGTGTGGGGCGGGGGTAGCAGGAGATGAGACCACATGGGGATGACCTCCTGTGACTTCATCGGAGGGACTAGGGGCACACTGGTGGGCTTCCACCAGGAGGCTAAAAGCTGCCCCCTAAATGGACCACACACAGCCATCGGAGCAGGAAAACAGTCATTCACAGGGGCCAGGCCCAGGCTGGGCTGCCCATGGGATCCCATGACCCTCACTTAGCTGGAAGGAAGAGGCAGCTGAAAACACGTCCTCCCAGCTGGAAACCAAATCACTGGTTCCTCCACTCCAGAGCCAAAGCTCACTCAGATCGTCAGTGTTTCTACCTGGGAAATGCAGTCCGAATCCAGTCCCCTCCTACCCTACATCCCATCTCCTAGGCCAGGAATTGGCAAACTTTTCTTCAAGAGCCAGACAGTAAATATTTAAAGCTGTCGCCATGTGGCCTCTGTCAGATTCTGACTGCCATAGCAGCCCAGCAGCCTTGGACAATATGTAAATGAGTGGGCGTGGCTGCATTCCAGTAAAATTTTACTTCCAAACACAGGCCCACTGCAGGATTTGGGGATTTGGCCTGCATGTTGTTTATTGGCTCCTGATCTTGGCCTTCAAAATCTTGGCCTCTTTGGTCTGTTCTCAGCACCATAGCTAGAAAGGTCCTTTTCAGGTGTAAGTCAGATCATGTGTCCTCTACTTCAATCTCACTGGTTCCCATTTCACTCCCAATGAAAGCCAAATTCTGTACAGAGGGACCACATAGTCTGGTCCCTCTACTCCTTATAAAACTGACCTCCCCTCCCCTACTGTCCCTCTGGCCTACTCCAAGGCAGCCACAGGGACCTCCGGCTGAGGCTTGGCCGTGCCAGGCTTGCCCCACCTGCAAGCCCTTGCATTGGGTGGCCAGTCTCTGCTTGGAATACTCATAGCAGATGCCTGGTGGCTCTGTCCTCACTGCCTTCAGGACATTCTTCAGAGGGGTCTTCCCTGACCATCCTGTGTAAATCACAACCCTGCCCCACTCCCAGCACACTACCCTTCCCTGCTTAATTCTCTTTGTAGCATTCTTCCCCTCCCAACAGTTTCTGTTTCTTCATTGTCAGTCCCTCCCACCTCCCCATCCCACCCCATGCCATTATTGAACTGTAAACTCCAAGAGAGAAGACACTGTGTTTCGTTTTCTGCTAAATGCCCAGCTCCTAGAGTTGTAGCAGAAAGCATATAGGTAGGTGGTGCTTGGGAAGCATTGGATGGATGGATGGATGGATGGATGGATGGATGGATGGATGGATGGATGGATGGAGCAAGCCAATAAACCTTCAATACCCTCTTTATGTGCTAAACATTGTTCACTGTGGACTCGGGTGAACCAAACAGATCAGTCCATTTGGAGCTCCCAGGCACTATGTTTGCTATAGATAGTCCAGGACTGCCAGCCATGATTAGGCCCCTGAAGGAATGGCCTGAGAGCTGGGATAGTGTGCAACAAAGGTATCTGACCTGGACATGAATCTGGAAGGCTTCTCGGAGAAAGGGGTGTTAACCTGGGAGGAGGTAGAGGAGCAAAGCTGGGCAGGAATCCATCCCACATGGGAGCCCACACTGACGGGAGAGCCTTGATGCCTGAGCCCACAGGCTGCCCACACCTCCGAGGAATGAACACATTGCTGTCCGCGTGACACCTGCCACTGGTTGGCTGGGCTCCCTCCCAGCAACAGCCCGGCTGTCCTTCCCTTGTTAGCAAAGAGCACGGAAGGAAGAATTGGACCCAGGGCATTTTTCTGGTGAATTCTGTTGGAATGGAAAGTTCTTGGGCTCAGGCCTGATGTGAAGAATGAAATGTTTTGTGCCCCATACAAGAGAAGAAATGGCAGAATCTGGAGTGGGAGGTCTTAAAAGGGCTCATTCAGCAAAGTCAGGAATAACTGTGTTTAGAACCCCCTGCTACAAGTTATAGTCACAACTAGTTTAAAATGAATTGTAGTGATGGTTGCACAACTCTGAGAATAGTCTAAGAATCATTGGGCTGTACCTTTTAAATGGGTAGATTATACAGTATGTGAATTATATCTTCATAAAGCTGTTGTAGTTTTAAAAAATAGTTCTAAACTAGGCAGACTGTCACAAAGTTGTCATCTTTTTCTAAAGGCCAGGTTATCTCATTTGGGTCCCATTTTGGTCATTAAATAGTCTAATTTATGCAACATTTTCCTCAAAGCAGTCCAAATTTGCAAAAAAGAAATTGGAACCCGCAACACATTCTGAAATAATTTGGAAACCTTGATGCAATCCAGACTCACCTGGCACCCTTCCTCTTCCCTAAAATTTTCCTTTTTCCATTTCTTTTTGACTTTGAAGCAAAGACTGTGTTTTTACTGGTAAAATAGTCTCTTGCTCCCTTTTCTTTCCTGTAAATTATGAGATAAGTTTGCATTTCATACCTTTCCAGAAATCTCTGTTGCTTGTGGTCTGACCTCAGAATCATGACTTCTGGGAAAGAAAGTAGGTATGAGAGTCACTGCTGTGTGCATTTGTTGAAAACCTCTGCAGTGGAAGCAGGCTGTGTTGTGGGACTGAGACGGACAACAGGTGAACAATACCTGCTTGTTGCTATGGTAGTCACCTCCTGGTGCTGGCAGATGATAGGCAGCCACTCTGTCCAACTCACTTTAACGACTTCTTAAGAATATGATCCTCAGGGCTCTGTGTTGTTTTTTGGAGGAGATCAGAGCTCATTGTGCTCCTCCTTTTTGTGTGGGAGAAACTCGTGAAGGGTGTCCGGAGAGAAATGCTCAGAGCCATGGCTGGCGCTGCGACTTAATAATGCCAGCTACTGTTTATAGAGCAGTTACTACCTACCAGCCCCTATGCTAAACATGGTTGTGTGTATTCTTCTCACTTAATCCTCACAACAATGCATGACATAGGGATTATTTCCTCTGTATGATACCCAGGGAAACTGAGGCTCAAGGCTACCCAGGCAGTCAGCATTGAGCTAGGATTGGAACCAGTCTCTCTGTCCCCAAAGCCCACATGCGATCTCTTATGCTGTACCTCTGTTTCCCTGCCCATAACCGGCACTTAGACCCCCAGGCCAGTGCTCTGTCCTCCCAGTCCGTTCTGGAGGAGGGCTGTGAAAACACAGCAGTCTTGTAGGGTAGAGGGCAGCTCACATTGTGAGAACCCCTTTGGCACCCTTCCTCCAGTGTGGTGATGGACCAAAACACTCCCCCTCTAATGACAGGTGATGTGCCTGCCCTTCACAGTCCCAGAAGGACCCCAAAAGAGGCACTGCAGCAGTTCGTGTAAGGAGGCAGGATGTGCTTCTTCCAAAGAAGTGCTCTCACAATTATTTATTAATTGTGAAAGGGAAGAAAAAAAGAATAGGGTTTCCTGGAAAGGGATAAAAGTTCAATATGATAAACTCCCGAAAAGCAATCAAAGGCCAAAGAGGGCAGAAAAATAAAGGACAGAGAGAGTAGAGAGATGATGAATCAAAGTGGCAAGTGTGTGAGCGGCGCCCCGGGAAGGGGCCGTATTTCATGGTGGTGGAGGTGAGGTGGCTGCTGGGCGAGCCAGCGGACAGGAGCAAACGGGGGGTGGGGGGGCGACAGTGAGTCATAGAGCAGCGGGACTTGGCCTTGCAGAGTCCCCAAGCCTGGGATGAGCTGACGACAGAAATGGGTGGAACCTGTGAGCTGTTCCGCTGTTCCTGCCAGCCCCCTGTATCCATTGTGTGTGTTCATTAATACACAAATGTAGAAAATTATCAATGAAAATTGTTAAAGCACCAGGAAGAAGAAATCACCACATTCCACCATCACCCCCAGAAAAAAAAAAAGCATCGTTAATATTTCAGTTTACTTGTAATCTGTCTTCTCTGTTTTTTTCTTTCTGTTTTTCCCTAATTTTTAGTTACCCAAGAGATACATGAGTTGATGCTTCATTTTTTAAAAATGTAATTGTTACAAATGGGACTTAGGTTCCCTTTGACTACTCCTCTCAATTCCCACCGCTCCCCAGACATCCCAGTTTGGCTTATCTCCTTCCAGACCCTTCTCTTTGCAATCGAATTCCATATGTGTGCCCATAGCCAAGGGACGGAACAAGGCCACAACCCCTTCTCTGCAATTCTTAAATCCAAATAACACTGAAACACCAAAAGATTTTTCATCACTCACTGTTTGGCACAACCTGCCCTGAACTATTTATAGGCTCTTTATAAGAGTTGTGTGTGCCATTCATTGTGAATATGCTTGTTTTCTTCCTGCAGAAATTTAATATGTTTGGTTTCAGCTGCCTGAGACCCAGCAGAGGGCGTGACCTAATATATACATGTGTACGCACCACATGGTCTTTTAACCCTTAGAGGTTCAAATTCCAGGACACATCTAGGTTTGTCGGATAAGACATTATAGATCTGTAATTGTCTTATAATTTGGGCTGCCTCTTTTTTAACCTAAATGGAGTAATAATTTTGTATACCTTTCTGCAGCCTGATTTTCAGACACCCCTGTGAATTGAAAATCTTTCCACGTTAATGCAGATTTCACTCACTCCTCCTCATGGCTGTGTGTTCCAGTGTGGTGGATACATGTGTTTCTTCAGCTGGGCGCTCTGGCCGTTCCAGTTTTCCCTATCCTAGACAGCACTGCGGTGAGCATCCTTGGACGTACCTCTTTGTGCACAGATGCAGCCAAGATCAGAACCACTGGGTCGTGGGGTTTTGTTTTTAACAATCTTGCCATTGCGTCAGGAGCATTTCCCTGTGCTGCCAAATACTTCTTCCTAAGCTTCCTTTTTTTTTTTTTTTTTTTTTTAATCCTCGCCCGAGAATATTTTTCCATTTGTCTTTAGAGAGAGTAGGAGGGAGGGAGAGAGAGAGACAAAGAGAAAAACATCGATGTGAGAGAGACACATCGACTGGTTGCCTCCCATGCGACCCCAACCAGGGCTGGGGACAAACCAAAACCAAGGTGCGTGCCCTTGGCCGGAATCAAACCCAGGTCTCATTGGTCCTCGGGCCGACACTCTAACCGCTAAGCCAAACTGTCCAGGGCTTAAGCTTCCTTTTTAATAGCTACATAATGCTCCATTGTCTATTGGTTTCTTACAGCTACCATAACAAAGTACCATAAACAGTAGGTGGCTTAAACAATAGAAATTTATTCTCTCGCTGGTCTGGAGGCCGGAGTCTGAGATCAGGTCTGAAGGTGATGAGAAGGAAACCTGCCTCTCTCCTAGCTCCTGTTGGTCCGCTGGCAGTCGGTTGTTCCTTGTCTTGTACAAGCATCACCCAGTCTCCGCCTTCATTGTCATACGCTTCTGTGTCCAAATTTCACCTTTTGTATAAGGATACCACTCATACTGGATTGGGGCCCACCCCCTTGACCTCATCTCAACTAATTACATCTGCAGAAGGACCTTATTTTTCAATAAGGTCACATTCTGAGGTGCTGCAGATTAGGATTTCAACATAAGAATTAGGGCAGGGGGACAGAATTCATCTCTTAACAGTCTGAATTAGCCAAAATTTACTTAATCCACTTATATTGGCTACTTAAGTTATTTCTACTGCACTACTACTCACCCTGCGGTACACACACACCCTTATACAGAAATCTTTGTTCGTGTTTCCAACGATTTCTTTAGAAACCATTCCTTAGGGTCCCTGGGCACACCTGTATTTAAGGCTCTTGATAGTACCTTGCCAGGTTGCTTTCCAGGAAGCAGAGTTGGGGGATGCCCGACTGGCCATACCCAGGCCCTGTATTTTCATTTGATGGGACTCTCCAGAGATGTGGGCTCCTGGGTGCTTCCAGGCGCCATCCTCTTTACAGCGTGTGTGCGTGTGCCTGCCGGCAGGGGCACCTGCATTCTTTCTGTCAAGTCGCATTTTTTATTTCTTATTCCTGCCAAAAAGAGAGTGTCCAGAGGTTAACAGCAAAATAGAAACCATAGCTCAAAATGTCTTTTTAGGGTATGTTTCCCTTGCAACCGCATATACGAATAAAGGTTTCAGAAATACTGGGCTCTCTAGGCATCAGACATTAAATCAATTGGGGCAGTTTCACTCACAGGGCAACTTGCCAAGCGAGACCAGGAGGGAGAAGTCCTCTGCTTTGGTTCAGTTTGTAAAGCCCACGGCAGCCTGCATCATCCCACTCCTTCTAAAGGCAATCAGATAATAAGCATCAGCCACTCTGGGGGTGGGGAGGGTGTTCTCAAGAGCCATTCAAAGAGAGCCAGCCACCTTGATGGCTTTTCAGGGTAGAAGTGGAGAGCTGGGGCCAGATAAAGAAGTCGAGAAGCAGGAGCTTAATTTACAGGACTTCAGAGAAGGAGGCAAGCAGAGGAGTCCTGAAGAGTACCAGGATGAATGGAGGCACAGGGCTAGGTGCTGGGCTGCTCTGGCACGGAACGGCCTGCGTGGGGAGGCAGACGCTTCACTCAGCAGGGCAGGGGCCAGTGCTGCACGCCCGAGAGCAGGATGCAGGGAAGGATAAATTTAGCCAGCGTTTCAGGGGAAAACATCGATCTGAAATGTAGTGCTGTCTTTTAAAGGAAAGAGAAGGCTGGAGGCAGGTCATTTGGGACAGTTTCACTTGAACAGATAAAAGCCCAGGAAAAACAAATGCTTGTCACAAGCTTATCCCATTGGCAGATCCAGAGGGTCTTCCTTCTGACAGGAGGCAGCCGGTTTCTGTGTGGGAATGATGGATGGTCCCCCTCGCTCTCCTTTATTGTTCCCAAGAAAAGGTGCTGCCATGTTTTCTGGAAATATATTAGGTTTCTATTTCCAGTCCCATATGTTCATCTTCCCAAGGAATGATGCCGGCCCAGGCTGTTTGCTTGGCCCAGGCTGCGGACATCTGATGCGGTTCAGTGTCAGAGCAGGTCCACTGCCAGCCCCTCCCAGTTGTCTCATGACTGAGCAAAGGACATCTGGTGGGTGTGGACAGATTTTTTTTTAAACCGGACACTTGTGACAGTCACATGGCATTGTGGCATTGTTTCTACCTGGGGGAAGCTTGGAGACCTGTGTGCATCCCGAACAATAGAGCTCCTGTCTCAGTGACGTTTCTGCAGTCTCACTTAGCGGGTGGTGACAGCATCTTTGTGAAAGGCACCCGCTCTCCAGCACTGCTCCTTTTTTTGGAAGGGGAAGTCTGTCAATATTTGGGGCACTAATCATCTGCATTTGGGCACCAGGGGTCATTGAAAGTCTGAGATATTTCCAGGAATTCATGGCTCTACAAATGTGAGGCTGACCGTAAAGTGAGAGTATGAAGGAAAGAAACCCAAGCCCTGGCTGGTTTGGCTCAGCAGCTAGACCGTGGCCTGTGGACCAATGAGTTGTGGGTTCGATTCCGGTCCAGGGCACGTACCTCGGTTGCAGTTCATCCTCGGCCCTGGACAGGTCGTGCAGGAGGCAACCACTTGATGTGTCCCTCTCACGTCGATGTTTCTCTCTTTTCCTCTCTCTCCCTCCCTCCCACTCTATCTGAAGATAAATAGAAAAATAGCCTCTGGTGAGGATTAAAAAAAAAGAAAGAAAGAAACCCAAAAATCAGCCCCACCCCCACCCACCAGCCCCCGAGCATTGTCCATTGTGTCTTGGATTCTTGGGAAGAAATGGTCAATGTACACAGTGATGTGGGTCCAAGTTAATAATGAATGTGGAGGAAGGAGAAAGGATGTTCAATATTTAAACATTTCAGAATGCTTCGTTTGGGTTGCCAGTTACTGCCCTCCGCCCACTTCCTGGATGGGTTCTGTGTAACTGGGTGTTCTCTCCCTAACTCTGCAGCTGACAGCTGACTCGGGTACTTTAGATCGAGAGGGAAACAGAGCCTCTTCTAGGCAACCTCATACCAGCAGTATTTCTTCTCATTTTCTGTTGGCGCTCTTAAAGGAAGGAAGAGATGACAGTGTGCAAACTGAGTTTTTTACGAGTCCTACGGCACTTGTAAGGAGTTTTAAGCTTTGGCTTCACGTCTAGAGTTGTCTTAATTTTCCCATATTTGGTTCTCTTGGAGCTGTCTTATATTTTAATACACATCTTGTGCTTTGGTTCTTACCGCTAACAGATAAAAGGGTTTAACAGTGAGATGCTACGGTCATGTTTAGGAAATGTCTATCCACTATACCCACTAGATATGCTCCTTAGAAAGTGGCCTATAGTGCAGGATTCTGTGAATCAATTCCTTTCTTCTTCTTTGACGCACATTATATGAAAGGAAAAGCGTTCCTTTTGGGGGAGGGGAAAACATTTGGCCCCAAGACATAATAAAATCATGCTTAAGGATGCAGCAAACTTTAAAGTCTCTTCGTTAAAGGAAATCAATACTTTTATGATGAAATATTAATAATACTAAAAAAATAAGTCAAAACTACAAATGCAGAATGGCCAGGGTGATCTTAACGTTGAACAACATTAGCTTAGCATTTGCGGGGAGGTACAGAGGGAAAACAGAGCATGCCGGAGACCCTCCGAGAAGCCCCTTCGAGTCCCGTCAGCCCCCTTTTCAGGGCTTTTCCATCGGAAAGACACGCCTCCCTAAGTGTCAAGATCATCTCCAAGCATTTTGTTGAAACTGCTGCCTTTTGTAAATGAAAAGATGAATCCAAGCTGGAGGGAAGAGCACACACAGGGAGAGAGAGATGGAAACCAAAAAGGGAGAACTAGGGAGAGCTTCTTGCTTGAATATGCAGTTGGCTATTTCTCCTTCCTCCCCTCCATGAATTATTTCCAGTGGAGATCTTTAAGAGGGACAAAGTCCAGTTGGGTTGAACTGTAAAAATCACCGTGTCCGTGGGTCATGTTGGTTGAATATGGGCAATTTCATACAGTTCCACATAATACAGTCGGCTCTGGCAGAGAAATGCGAACAAACAGAACACAGTCCCAAGTGTCTTGAACCCAAGCATGAAAGAATTGGGGTGAAGAGGACAACCCGTTTTCTCATCTACTGTTTTCATAGAACGCCCTGAAACTTAAAGTTACTTTAGAAAAGCTCTCTTTGCTAACTCCTGAAACCTTAAGTCATAACAGCAAGCATGAGGAAGAACTTTGCTTTGTGTTGTGTTGTTTTCTCTAAAGAGCTGAGCTGTTCCTTCTGCCATATCTCCCATGTGTAAAGACATTTATAACAGTGAAAATCCCCAGTTCTTACCTCATTGGGCCCAAGTTCCAGAGATCATAAATGCCCGTTAAGTAACCAAAACAGCTCATGCTAACCAAACATTTAGATGATTATATCAACTCGTTCAGCTCTCACAGGCCCCTGAGCTGTGTTTTTGTCACCCCGCTTTACACATGAGAGCCACAGGCTTTTGGGGTAAGTGGTTCCCTGGCAGTCACATGCCCACCCAGGGTGGTCAGACCCCCAGGTGCACTCTTCACCCCTGTATCCTGTGCCCAGAGTGGGAACTACAGGCCCAGACCCAAGTATTTGCTCCTCCCTTGCAGACGACAGAACTGTATGTACAGCCGCCTGCTTGTCTGCATCCCACAGGTCTGCTAAAACAAGTTGACCGAGCCCTATCTGCTTGAGACCTCAGGGATGGCTTTTGAAGCTTGCTCCGGACCCATATCTGTCCTGGTCTTTGTGTGGCCCTGCACACACTCCCTGATTCTGTCTGACCTACGCAGATCCAGATGGTATCTCCAGTGCTTTCTGTTGATGATGTGTGATAGAACGTCATCCTCTGTCAGTCTGGCCTAACCCCAATCTGTTAGAACACGGTGGGAGAGGCCCAGCTGCAGAAGTTAGCCACCCCACTCTGCAGAACCCAAGTCCTGGCAAACACACACAAATGGAGCCAGGACCACGAGTGTACCCTTCTGCTTTGGGAAGGGATTAAGTATGTTGAGTAATGTGCCTTTTGCAGAAGATCCAGACTAATTCCTTGGCTCCTTTGCATAACGCCACCTTGTAGCACACATGAGGCTGGCCATTTATGTCAGTGTGGGGTGCGCACCATGTGGCCTCTCCCCGTCTGGCCGGAGAGCACAGAGCAGGCTGGTGAGATGAGACATGCCAGAAAGAATCAGGCACTATTGCCCTGGCCAGTTTGGCTCAGCAGTCAGAGCGTTGGCCCGCAGACCGAAGAGTCACGGGTTCGATTCTGGTAAAGGGCACGTACCTCAGTTGCGGTTTGTCCCCAGCCCTGGTTGGTGTCGGGAGGCAACCAGTCAATGTGTTTCTCTCACATGGATGTTTCTCTCTCTGTCTCTCTCCCTCCCTCCCTCCCTCCCTCTTGCTCTGTCTGAAAATACATGGAAAAATATCCTCGGGTAAGGATTTAAAAAAAATAAAAAGAAATAAAAAGAATCAGGCGATCCTTGGGCCAATGAGAACCTCGGGAAGTTGTCCTTTGCAAACAGGCTGTAGCTGATCCACCCCAGCCCTAGCTGGTGATTCCAGGCTCGGCCCCCTCCCTGCAGCTGGAAGCACTCCCTACAACTGTCTGACCCGCCTCCCTCTTGCTGCTCTTTCAGCCCTGTGCTCTACCTCAACAGAGAGGCAGCCAAGTCCGCCATTGATGGGCTTTCTAGTACCTTTGCTGAGAGACCGTTGTGAGCTCTTTGCTTACTAATATGCAGACGGTAGTGCCATTGGAAGAGTGCTGGGCTGGGCCAGGCAGGGACCAGGTCCTTGGGAATAAAGCCCATGTCCTGGCAACCTTCAGTTTGAAAAAACTAGAGCGAGGGGTGCCACTGTAAGAGATCCTCAGGGATCTAGCCCGTCCAAGTCGGCCTACCGCCGTCCCAGTCTATGGCCTGGAAGGTGCTCGTGTCCAAGGCTGCGAGGGAATACCAGCCCAGCTGAGCACAACCAGGTGCTGGCATTCACACAGCCTAGGTGCCCCGGCAGCCAAAGGGACATTTGGACCTCAGATCGCTCCCTTGGGCAGGCTTCACCCGGAAGTGGAAACACTTCGAGAGAGGACACGAGATACTGAAAAACCATTTTTTCTTTTCCGCAGTTTTTCAAGTATAGTCCTTAAAGTCCAAGAGGATGTATCCATGAATAAAGAGCTATAGGCTCAAAGATTCTGTGAGTTCCCAACTATTTTTATTTATTTATTTTTTAATCTTCACCCAGGGGTATTTTTCCATTGATTTCTAGATAGAATGGAAGGGAGAGAGAGAGAGAAACATCAATATGAGAGTGACACATCGATTGGTTGCCTCCCACATGACCCCGACCAGGGCCGGAGATCAAACCTGCAACCCAAGTACCTGCCCTTGACCGGGAATCAGACCCGCGAACCCTCAGTCCCAAAGCCGGCGCTCTAACCACTGAACCAAACCAGCCAGGGCCCAGCTATTTTTATATATTAGATATGTTATCCCTTTAAAAGCAACCAGAAATAAAAGTCTTTAAGCATTTTGAGGTACAGCCAGACAGTGATCTAGGTGGTCACCTGTGGTGAGGTGGTTCAGGCTTGGCCAGGGAGGCCATAGAACTGCCACCTTCCCAGACACCTGATTTGCAAATGTGCTCCCCTAAGCTGGACAGGAAGTGCACATGAAGAAAATCAGGAATCACTTAGGGTGGCCACTAGGAAGAAGCCCATAGATTGGCCCTAACGCCCAGAGTTTGTTCACACAACCCTGAAACACTTACCTGAGGTGGCTCACTAAAGGGAGATTGGAAGGCCGTTCTCCACGCAGATAGCTGAGTCTTCTGCCTTCCCTGAAGCCTCGGAGTCTGAGCAGTGCGTGAGGGCATTGTGAGGACCTCAGGTCCTGCTGGCCTGCAGGGTTGTTGCCGTTCGGAACCCTTGCACCTGTGTGGTGGAGTCCTTCACTTTGTGTGAGTTTCGAGAGGAGTCTGGGTGAGCACACAGCCTGCCTGGCCCAGGGGCGCACCGTTCTTGGACTCACTCTGAGCCCTGCTTCCTCAGCACCCCTCCCCACACACACGTGTTCTTCGAACAGTTATGGGTAGTTTGGCTTTTCTGGTGTGCCCCCCCCCACTCGGTGTCCCCCATCCCGTACTGCCTTCCTGCCTCATTCTCATCTTCCTGTGGTGGTGAGGAGGAACCAGTCTCTTGCATCAGAAGCGTGGATGAGAAAGCTCTGTTATCTGTAGACTCCGTAGGCTGCAGTCTGTCCAGAGCCATCAGCAGGCTGAAGTCCCAAACTCAACCACCAACCCACCTCTTGCCCCAGGGACCTGGCTGACTGCACTGTGGGGTGAAGGGGCAGAGCTGAGGAAGGAGCCAGCGAGAGGAGAAATAAGGCCATGGCCACACTTGCTGCCTTACAGTTCTGTGCACGAGGTCACGAGGCCAATTGATTTTTTCCTGTTTCCCAGCATCGAGGGCTGGTGAGAAAATCTGAACACTGCATGGTGGAAACCTGAGCTGAGACTGAGTGGAATGAATTTGCTAATGGAAGGCAAGCTCAGGGCACCCTTGCCCACCCCATGGTCCTCATTCAAGGCAGAGACTATCAAAAATGCATGGGTCGCTTCTCCTGAATCAACCCTTGGTGGGCTTTATTTTATGCTTTTCAGTATGGAACAAGCATAAATATATATCATTTTTTGTTGTTGTTAGGACAGACAACTCTCCCCTCAAAATCTTAGAGCTTCATCCTAAAAGAGGTCTCTTGAAAACTGGACTTCTTTAAGCACGTCTGTCTAAGACTTAAATGGCTCAGGGTCATGTACTTCGGACTTAGAAGCCCCTCATGTCAGGAGCTTGGGCCAGGGGGCCTCGACGACAGCACCTGGAATCAGACTGGAGCAGAGGTCGTGGCTCGTGGCCCCCACGGACGGGAAACGCGCTTGGTTTGGCTTGCCTGCGGTTGCCTGCTTCTTGTTTAAAACGGGACTGTGAATTAAATTGGCCATAATTTTAAAAATCAGGAAGTTTTACATAAAAATCGAGATTCCCAGCTTCTCTTGAAGAACAGGAAACCGTGGCCACCTAAGGCCCATGTTCTCGGGTGGCAGCAGTCAGGAGAGGCTGGGGACCTGTACTGTCTGGGTTTCTCCAGTCCCTGCCAGTCCCTGTCGTCTCCCTGACATGTTTCTCAGTGCCTCTTCGTTCACTGATGCTATCCAGCCAGCCCTGCGGTTCTCAAGTTTGCAGCCCATAGGCTTGAGCCTTGCCTGTGATTTTCAAAGATAGCATCTTTAGAGTTCTCTGGGAATACAGGGGAAGTCCACCCTTCTTAAGGCTCCTTGTAGCCAGGACGGTTCCATTTTCATCTCGTGTACAATGTGGAGTTTCACTGTTGAGGAAAAACCTTGCAGAGCGCTGTGGTGTGGAGGGATCTTCCCAGAACTAGGCTGCATCTCCAGTCAGGCAGCTGTCTCTTCCAGGAAGCCGCCTTTGGGGACGTTTGCCGGGAGGGTGTAACGGGATGGGAACCTAGCATGTACGCTGGAATGTCTCAAGAGTTTTCCTTGAGATCTTGCTCCCAGGAAGCTCAGAGCCAAGTGTTAACATCAGCTTCCCACAGTGGAAAGTCCTTCTGGTGTAACTTTTAACTTTTCACTTTTTTTTTTTTAATTTTTTTCTTTATTGATTTTAGAGAGAGATAGAAACATTGATGAGTGAGAACATCGATTGGCTGCCTCCTGCATGCCCCCCACCGGAGATTGGACCCACAACCTGGGCATGTGCCCTGACCAGAGATCGAACCGGCGACCTCTTGGTGCATGGGTCGATGCTCAACCACTGAGCCACACTGGCTGGGCTAACTTTTCACTTTCTACCCACCTTTTGTTGTTGGACTCTTGTCATTTAGTTTGTGCTTTGGTGGCGTTCAGTATTTAGTATCTATGGCATTTGGGCTTGGGTTTTTAAATATCAGCCACCTCAAATCCCTGCTGGAAGCAGGTGATATGTAAGAGCGTCTGGAGAGGATGAGGCTGTGGGTGAGCTTCGTGCTGTTCAGCAGAGTGCAGAATCCCTGAGATGAACTCTAAGCCAACTGGGTTCCTTCCATGTCAGCTCTCTAAAAAGGTCCCTGTGGGATCCCTCACATGCTTCAGTAGTTTTCACATCTGCCACTTTTTAACCTGAAATAGTTGTACTTCAGTGGTGCAACCAATGTCCTTGGAGGGATTACAATCTGCCAAACAACACAAGCTCTGAGCACAACACAGAGGTCAGCTGGGGCCTCCCTGCTCTTTAGAAATTTAGGAAGCCTTTGGCTCTCAGCCCCCGGTTCTCTATCCCATGCATGTGCTGGCCTTCCCACCCTCTAGTCTCTGGTGCCCCCTCCCCCACTGTTTCCAGGTCTTGGCCTTCACACGTAATCTCTGTGTGACCTGGTGTGAGCCCAGACGAAACTCAGTTCTTTTCACTGGTTTCCACCCAGAAAGTCCGCTTGCACCACACAAGGAAAGAGTTGAAAGAGCAAATCCTAAAGATATGGAGGATTGCAGAAAGCCAGCTCCCCCATCTCAGTTGCACCTTCCCTCTTTCTCCTCACTCCCACACGCACGCCCAGATTTCCCTCAGGAAGTGCAGCCAGCCCCTTGTCCCTGTGGAGCTCAGCTCACGTCCCTGCATGAGCAATGATTTTTCACAAATGTCAGTTCAGATTAGGTTCAACGACATAGTAAAGAAAAAAACAAAAGTTTATTTTCCTCTCAGGTAGAGGAAACCTGGATGAAGGTAGTCAGAGACTCCACACAGGCATCAGGGACCCAAGCTCCTTCCTGTTCAATGCTCTGCCATCTCAATGCTCCCTAATATGTGATTCATTCCCATGGTCCAAGATAGCTGCTGGAGTTCCAGCCATCACATCCATGTTTTAGGTAGCAGAATGGAAGAAAGCACACCTCTTTCCTTTTAAGAAGCCTTCCTGAAAGCCAACATGCCTCTTTCACTTCTATCTCATTGGCTACAACTTAGTCACATGGCCATGCCTAGCTGCCTGGTTCTGTAATTGCAGATGAAGGGGAGAATGGATTTGGGGAGACAACTCACAATATCAGAAACACTGTCCAAAACCCTCTTGGCCCCAGAGGATTCCAGGTGCTAGCTGTGAAAGTAATGGTAGTCATTGCACAAAATAGCAAAGCATCTTGGAAGTCAAGTTTCTTATGTCCTACTTGGGAAGGCCAACTCATTTATGGCTAGTGAGGCCCCAAGGTAGACAGGGTAGGCTCCGGGATCACAGGGGAGAGAACGGTTAAACCTACCGGCTACAGCTGGGCTGAGCTGGCCTTGAGCTCAGCGAGCCTTAAAGAATAGGGAAGGGAGCCCTGGCCGGGTGGCTCCGTTGGCTGGAGTGCCGTCCAGTACACCACAAGGTTTCGGCTTTGATTCCCCGTCAGAGCACATACCTGGGTTGCAGTTTCAATCCCCAATCGGGGTGCATACGGGAGGCCACCGATCAATGTTTCTGTCTCACATTGGTTTTTCTCTCTCCACCCCCCCTTCTTCTCTCTCTAAAATCAATAAAAATATATCCTTGGGTGAGGATTTTTTTAAAAGGATGGGAAGGGATTTGTGAAAACTTAAAAGAGGCAACAGGGAATTCCAGACTGAGGGAGCAGCCCAGCTGAGCAGAAAGCAAGTGGTTCTTGTCAGGCGATGTGAGGACCCGCCTAGGCTGTTAAGGGCAAGCAGCCCCATCTCAGCGTGTTCACCCAGGAGTGCTGAGGGCTGGGCAGGGCTTGCGGAGAGAGCTGACGCCAAAGGGCACTGGGCGTTGGAACTTCCTTCAGCCCAGTGGACTTGACCGAGAATCTAAGGATAAATCACAGAGATTAACAACTGAAATGCCAGGCAAGTCAAGTAGGGGAGGGGAGGAAACAGCTCCCTCCCTCGCTCCCTGCCTCCCTCCAGTTCCTGTCATATGGGAATGGGGCCCAGATCTTTCTATTTTGTATGAAACCAGAAATTCAGATTTGTATGTAAAGTCTTCCAGTGTGGAAAGGTGGTACCTAAAACAAGCAGACACAAACATGATGTGAGCCAAGCATATCACATCTGCAAGCCCCTGGGCTGCTGTTGGCCAGCTAGGATCCAGACTCACACAGCAACCTGGCTTTCCGTGGGGAAAGCTTTCGTGGGTGTGCTATCCAAGGAGAAAGGGTGTGTAAACAGTATTTTCAAGGTGCATTTTTTGGTGTCTTCTCATAAAGTTCAAATTAGATCCATATTTATAGGTAAAAAGAAAACTATTGACCATGTAAGCCAAGAGATCCTCACTGATTGAGGAGAAGGGGCTTGTCCAAGATCACAAAGCCATTTGGGCAGAGTTAGGACTCGAACTTGAGTTTCTGACTTCCAGCCCAGTGCTCCCTCTATCAGTGGGCCTCAAATAGATGGCTGACCTTTTTGTTGTATTTTTGTACTTGACAAATGCCAGAGACTTATTCATGAGTTCATCTTCCCAGAATAACTGGTAGAACAGGGCCAGAGGGCAGCAGGAAGACCTGGCCTGCCCCGGGAAACCCGGGCTCCTGGAGAGTGGGGCTGTGTTTTGCCATTGGCGCAGGTCCACCTGCTTCTGAAGCATCACGCTGGGCCCCGGCTTTGGGAGGTTCTCAGTGAGGCTGGGGAGAGAGCTTTGGCAGCCAGAACAGATCCCAAGGCTGTGTTAGGAACCTGGGAGCTTGAGCCTGTCCAGCTCCCAGACAGCTGTGTTCCTTCCATCCTCTCCTATTTTCCTGGTTTAAAATAACATTGGTAGCCCTGGCCAGTTTGGCTCAGCGGTTAGATCATCAGCCCATGGACCGAAGCGTGGCAAGTTCGATTCCTGGTCAAGGGCATGTACCTGGGTTGCAAGTTCAATCCCCGGTCCTGGTCAGGGTCGCGCTGGAGGCAACCAGCCATTAACTGTTCTCTCACAACGATGTATCTCTCTCTGTCTCCCTCCCTCCCTTTCACTCTCTCTAAAAATTAATGGGAAAATATCCTCTGGTGAGAATTAACAAAAAATAAAAATAAAATAACATTTGTAGTAGGAATCTTGGAAAACTCAAGCAAACACAAAAAATAAAATTCTGCCCTGGCCGGTTTGGCTCAGCAGTTAGAGCGTCGGCCTGCGGTCCAGAGAGACCCGGGTTCGGTTCCCGCTAAGGGCAGGTGCCTTGGTTACAGTTTGTCCCCGGCCCTGGTTGGTCGTGCGGGAGGCAGCCACTCGATGTGTCCCTTTCACGTCGATGTTTCTCTCTCTCTCTCTTCCTCTCTCTCCCTCCCACTCTATCTGAACAAAAGATGGAAAAATGTCCTCAGGTGAGGATAAAAAAAATAAATAAATAAATAAAATAAAATTCACCATAGTAAAGCCACTGGGTTCTCCTGCAGCTCTAGCTCCGATCCCTTCAGGCTAACTGCTCTGCTCTACAAGGAAGGAGGCAGAACCTGCATTTTATTTTATTTTTTACAGCAGTGTGAGTGTGTGGGACATGCTCTCACTGACCTTTCTTCATTTACTGTGTCTCGAGTGGCCCCTTTCACTCTGTCTTCGTTCAGAGCAGCGTCTGCGTGGGCAGCGGGGCTTCATCGCCCCGACGTGTTAGCGTTCACTCAGCCTTTCCCCAATGGCTGGATGTTCTGGTCGTCTCCAGTCCCCGGCGCACACGTCAGTGCTTTGCACATCCACGTAGTTCACTGTGTGGATCTCTTCCCAGCACAGATTTCCACGTGTGGATCAGTCAGATGGTGTGAAAATCTGTATGGCCTTTGATACACATTTCGCGGGTTCTTGAGATATACTCTAGGAGAGACAAGAATTTTATCAGCTGGAGACGATCTCAGGGGGGCCTCTTTGCCTGTGCCCTTGTCCCATGACCTCTGGCTTGTCTGTGTGTGTGCAAGTACTAGGCAGTGTCTTTGACTCACGCACAGAAAGCCCCTTGGCTCCTCCGCCAAAGCCAGATCAGCAAGAGCTGCCTCGCCCGGCTTTGGCAGGTACAGGAGCACAGGCGCTGCAGTCACCGCCCCTCGTCCTGAGTTCTCTCCAGGCCCTTCTGACCCTCTGGCATGTCAGACTGACTCAAAGTGGTTGACACCTCAATTTGGGAAAGAACCCCTTGAAGTCGCAGGGGGAGTCTGGGCACCCAGGGGAAAAAACACATTGTTGAGCCTTTCAGGGTTCCCGGTGCTATGGGGGAGGAGGAGAGTAGAAAGGTGAGGAGAGAAGGGAAGGTGGGTTTTTAGTAGCGGCAGGTGAGGGAGCCCTCTGCCCGGCTGGACCCTGCAAACGGGCGGTGTCAGAGGGCGACTCTTCAATCTGACTCGCAGCACATACAGCGGATGTGCGTGTTCATTGCTACCCTGCAGCGTGACCCCAGCCCTCTCCCAAAAGGAAGGGACTTGAGCAGTCTGACTGCGGCTTCCGCACCTCGTCCGCTGCCCCTCGGGCCCCACCTGAGATGTCTTATGGTAACAAACCAGGGCTTTGAAGAGCTTGAGAGAGAAGACGTGTCTGAGAGAAGAGCGAGTGACCATCTTGGTGACAGCACCATCACTCATCCACTCAGGCTGAGGTGCCACGGGGAGGGCAAGAGACTCAGTCCCAGCTCTGTGCCCACACGTGCAGGCCCTCTGTTCACGGCTCTGACAAATGCGTGGCTCGGGAAAAGCTATCTTGACATTTTGATTTGTTGAGGGGCGATTCATTTTCGAGGCAAGTAAACAACTTGTGAACTTGAGGGTTTACCACTTGGAATGATTAAGAAGTAAGCAGCTATAAAGCTGGTTCTGTGGGGCTGTGGCTAATTGCCCCTGGGGATCTTCCTGACTGGTGTTTGCATCTGTCTCTACGTTTGTCATAGCTCATCTGAGCCCCCCCCCCCCCCACCACCACCACCACGCAGACCAGCACACAGGCCTCTTGTGAGAGCTCCAGCTCCGTGATCCTGCCCTTCTCCTGGCAAGCAGGCCTTGGCCCACAGGCGGGGGCAGGGGTATCGTCCTCTGCTAGAGGGCTTTACCCACCAGGCTCCCTCTGGGCCTCACATCTGTCTGCTATTACATCGCCCCACACCAGGAGGGCCTGGCTGGGGATATAAATAGAGGCATGGCTTTTAAGGAGCTGATACTTAGATAAAAATAACTTCACATAAACATTAGTACAAAATAGCCCCTCCGTGGTGGCCAGGTGTGGGGTCGCACCAAGCCCTCAGGGGGGATAGAGCAGCAGGTCCCCTTGCGCACACACACCACCCCCAGCTGGGCCCTGTGCCCACCCACTGGTGGATGAAGGAGGCTCAGGGAAGCACAGACTTGCCCAGGCCCCATAGCTGGTAAGTGAGCAGATCAGGAATAGAACCAGTCACCGGGCCATAATTTGCTGACCCCTGCTTAATACCCTGCCTCCTTCCTGAGTTCTGAAAAAGACGAGGTCAGGGCCTGGAGAACCTTCTAGAAGAAGTGTCAGCAGGAGCTGGGCCATGTGAGATTCGGGCAGTGCAGGTGGTATGAACGAAGTTTGGGGCTGGCTGGGGTGAGTGCACTCGGGGATGGAGAGGTTTAATATGACTGGCCAGGAGGATCGGGATCCCCACTCTCCTCTGGAAGGAGGGCTTTCCCCCTCCCTCCCTGACTCAGTGCTGCTTCTGAATCATGGAGAAAGGCCGTGGGGTCCACAGAGCACCTGTGTGGTTGTCCTGTCCAGCTCCCGGAGCCGAAGCAGGAACCACCAAGGTCTGCACAGCGCCTGGGATCATCGATGAGGTGTTTGTTCCATGGGAGCTTTTGTGTATTTAGTGGCTAAAATCAGAAGCGATGGCCCTTTAGAAAAGCAGGCTGTAAAAGGACAGACATCACGGTCTGCTGAAAGCACATGTCCACTGGCAGAGGGGCTCCTGGGTGGGCTCGTGCAGAAGGCCTCCTTCCATCATAAAGAACACACTGCTCTCCCAGGCTGGCTTGGCTCAGTGGTTAGAGCGTCAGCCTATGGACCGATGAGTCGCAGGTTTGATTCCGGTCAAGGGCATGTGCCTTGGTTGTGGTTCGTCCCGGCCCTGGTCAGGTTGTGCAGGAGGCAACCAGTTGATGTGACCCTCTCATGTCAATATTTGTCTCTCTCTCTCTCTCCCCCTCCCACTCTATCTGATGATAAACAGAAAAATATCTTTGGATGAGGATTTAAAAAAAAAAGAACACACTACTCAAGGGGCATGTACCTGGGTTGCTGGTTCGATCCCTGGCCCCAGTTAGGGCACGTGCAGGAGGCAACCAATCGATGTGTCTCTCTCACATTGATCTCTCCCCACCACCTCTCTCTCCCCCTCCCTCTCTTCTACTCTCTCTAAAAATCAATGGAAAAAATATCCTCAGGTGAGAATTAACAAAAGAAAAAATAGAAAGCACACACTGCTCTCACCACGTGCCAGGAGTTTGATGAAGGTTCTCTCACTGTACCCCCACTGCAGTGGGATGATGAGAAGGTGATGAGACACCAGCTAGCAGTTGGAAAATGACACTGGGCACGTGTTCCGCTGCTTTTGCATGATGAAGCAGGGTGTGCCCAACACTGAGTGTCTCCAAAACATGGGCCTCATCCACTCCCCTGTGCCAGGGAGGCCACAGGCCCCAGGAATGTCCCATCTCCAAACCCAGAGTTGCTCTGAGGGCCATGGGAAACTGTATTATAATACACCACTTAACAATGGAGTCTGTTCTGAGAAATGTGTCGCTGGGTATTTCATCACTGGACGAGCATCAGAGAGTGCACTTACGACCTAGGCCGTGCAAGCTGCTGCACACCTGGGATGAATGGTGTAGCCGCTAGCTCCCCGCCACAAGCCTGGACAGCGTGTCACTGTGCGAAACAACACGACATTGAATTGAGCACAGGAGAAGATGGCGCAGTCAAGAGGCAAGGCTAACACAGCTACATAAGTAGAAAGAATCCACTCTAAAATGACGATAAGAAGTATAGTCAATAGCATAAAGCAGTAACAGTTGTTTATTATCAGTCTTGAGGATCATGTACATGCCTCGTCCATACAGCTGGGAGCACACACAGTAGGTTTGTTACACCAGCATCTCCACAGACTCGCGAGTGATGAATGCATTGCACTATGCCGGCTACGGTGTCACTAGGTGACAGGGATTTCTCAGCTCCTTATGCTCACGTGACCACCATCGTTGACCGAAATATCCTTTTGCAGTGCGTGACTGTAATTGGTGATTTTTCACCAGACCTTTCATATCTCCCATGCCAAATTCGCCAGACCGGCCAGGGCAAAGCAGATTCTCTGGCAGGGGCATCTTGGGGCCTCCCCCTTCCCACCCGGTGGCTTCAGAGCTTGGGTCGGGTGCTCTGCCTTTGGCAGAACTGGGCACATTAGTACAGGTCCACGTCCCTGTGTGAACTTCTCCAGGATGCCCCGAAGCTCCCCGGCTGTGTACCCCTTCAAGGGCACAGCGGCACGTTGCTGAGCCAGCATCGGGCACTCAGATTCACAGCTCACAGCCCTGCCCTAGGCGTGATGACTGGTGGCTGGCTGCCCCTTTTCCTTCACACAGCTTCGAAGTGTGTCCAGGTCAGTCCCATGACCAGTGACCTTCAAGGAGCTGGGTTTGGGTTGGTTAGTGTGGCCTTTACACTAAGGCTCCAGCCCCGCCTTTGAGGTGGGGGCTTGCCCTGCAGGGGCCCACACACGGTTGGGGCAGGTGGCCCCCCTCCTGCCAAGCTGGCTGGTTCCTCCTGCTTAGTCACGTCACCCTCCACCTTGTCTTACAGGCTTTGCTGTGGCCCAGTGCATAAACCAGCACAGCTCACCATCCTTGCCCTCGCCACCGCCGTCTGCCAGTGGGAGCCCCAGCGGCAGCGGGAGCACCAGCCACTGCGACTCAGGAGGTGCCAGCTCATCGTCCACCTCCTCTGTTGCCCAGAGCCCATCAGGTATTGGCCCAGTGACCCAGTGCGGGGGGTCTTCGGGGAACCTGTGATTCTGCGACGCCAGGACCACTGACACTCAGCTCCTCCTCACCACCGTGTTTGGGAACACTGCCACTCCAGGGTTCCGTGTTCACTAGCAGGACGCTGCCCACAGGCCGGCTGATTTAGCGCCCTGCAGGGTGGGAATTACTCCTTTTGCAGGCTGGTCCACTGAAAGGCCTTCCCTGACACAGAGCTGGAGGGGATGGTCGATGGGCAGGCTGAGCCTAAATCTGCCTTCATCACCTCCAAAGTCTTAGGTCGCAGGAGGAGTCTCCCAGACGCGATTATTTGAACCCTGGCAAAAGAATCGTGCCCCTGCTCATTTTTTTCCTCCATAACATACCGGTTTCCTCTTTAAATGTTCGGTGCAGTCCGGTCGTCTGTGACCATAGGTACCCCTTGCCCTCCTATAACCTACACAGATATCACAGACGGACCCTGTGAGCAGGGAGCCCGGAATGGGACATGTGAGGGGGTGCCCCCCAGCCCCTTTCTCAGCTGCCGTGAGCGCCTCGCAGTGCTGCGTGCAAACTCAGGAGAGAAGACACCAGTTGTACTTCCTGAGCAGCGTGGCCCCAAATGCAGCCGGAGAACGGAGTGGGCTGGGACGGCAACGATGGCCTTGAGAGTGTGTGAGCTTCACACACCGTGTCAGGACCCCATGGTCTGCTGGGCCCTGGGGGCGCTGGTATGCACCCCCATTTGGGGACCCTCAGTGTCCTTCGCTATTCCTGCAGGGTCCTTTCTGGAGCCCTCGCCATCACATTTCAGGGGCAACCTGACCAAACTCTTGTTGAGCTGTGGGTCAATGGGTCATGACAAAGGCCATGTGCCAGGGCACGAACTACCTCGGTGCCAGGGAAATGGAGGGCCCCTGGCCACTTCCCTCTGCTCCAGAAGCAGAGACCTCCTTGGGCACCCACACCTCTCTGGAGTTTTTAGCTTAGCAAAGGGTTAAGCCAGCGTGGGCGCCGTGCCTGAGGCTCAGGGCACCTCGGCCTGCCTGCACCTTGCCCTCCTCCCGTGAGCATCCATTACCTCCGTCCCCTGTTAACATTCATGAGGCCCCGGCAGCAAGGTCACCCTCAAGCCACCTCACTCAGACCCTCTTCCGCTCAGCACCTGCTCCTCTCGGCACCAGCTGGGGGAGATGACTGGCCTTTCTGAACTATTTCTGAGCCCTGTTTAACGCTGGCTGCATATCCAAGCAGTTGCCGCTGCCGTTCCCAGGCTCATAGCTGGGAAATTAAGACAGAGCTTCCTCCAGAAGCCAAGAGCATCCCTCAGCCCCTCTGAAGCCTGGTCTCATGCTGGCTCTGGGAGCCAGAGTGCAGGACTGTGCGTCTGTGTGCTTGTGTGTGCACCCATGTGCTGCCTGCATGTGCCCATGTCTGTCTGTGTTGTGTACACCCAAACACATGGATACTTAAAATCACATTAGGGACGAAAGGTGTCATCCTGATATAGCTAGGTACGCCTCTCTTTCACTTTCAAGGAGGCACAGCCAAGAGTTAAGTGAGCGAATGAGCCGTACACTTTTTACTTGAAACCAGCAAAGAGCCACGTTATCAAAGTCGGGCCATGTATGCAGATGTTCCCCTGAATGTGGCCCCCAGGGCTAGACTCTGCACCTCCCCCCAGAGGCTCCGGGCCACAGTGCACTAGTTCATTGTTCTTGGCCTCCCTCCTCCATTTCTACCCCACCACCCATGCGCGGTGCCAACAACATGTCTTTTTGTCTCTGAAACGCAAGGGCTGTTAGCCTGGCTGTCGGGTAGCCAGGCAGTTCCAGTCGGTAACTGATGGCCAGGCTCTCCTGGGTGTCTGCTCCTGTTCGGTGCATCCTCAGCAGGCCTGCAGAGGCCACGTGCGAGCCTCCGTTTTCTATGCTGCCTGACAGTACAAGCTTGAAGCCCAGCCTGCCTGTCCAGTCTGTGCGGACACCGAAATAACGCACCTCCTGGGAAGGGCCAGTCTGTTGGGCAGCCTATGCTTCACTCTTAACCAAGGACCCATCTGTTGATTCCTGGAAAGAGAGAGCGTCAGAGCACATGAGCAACTGCCTGTCACAGCTGCCGGGCCCCAGGAGCCAGCTCTGTCCCCTGGCCCACAGGCTGGGGCAGCAGGTCTCGGGAGGACCGCCATTCACTTACCTCTCAATGCCAGACTTCCAGGCCAGCCCTCAGCTCCCAGGTCCACCAGAGCACAGCACACGGGGTCCACCTTCCCTGTAGGGCCAGGTCTATCCAGAGGGTTCCCGCCTCTGCCTGGTGTCTTACCAAGTGGTGCCAAGGAAGGAAGACAGGAGGAAGGTTTTATTGGGACGGGCGCTTTTTGGCCAGTTTCCTGGTTTGAAGTCAGCCTGGAGTGGCAGCCAGTGTTCAGGCTTCTGAATAGAAAGACTGGCCCTGTGCTGCCCGTTAGCAGGCTCTCCACCCACAGGGCCAGGCCTCGGTCTACCAGAGGCGGCATCCTCAGGGCCAGCCAGGCGGGGGTGGGCCAGGGCCTCTCCCCGCAGCCCAGCCAAGGGGCCACTTGTCCTCAAAGTGGTTTTTGAGGGCACAGTGCTGAATCAGAAGCATTCTTAGCCCTGTGTTTCCAGAGCCTCCGAGTCCAGGAAGTTCCCTGTGTGGGGAGCAGCTGCCAGGTCCTCTGCAGCCAGAATTAGCAAAGTCCGGTGGCTTCTTTGCTCTTGAAGCCACGCTTTGCTCAGTCGGGTGTTTGGTTGGGAAAGCGCATGAGAGATGCCAGTCACCAGGAGACAAGACGGGCCAGTTTTCCACGTGTCTGCTCTGTGGTTTTGAAACTTGGAATTGTACCGGAGACCCATACAGCCGGGGTGACCCTCACACCACATGAGCAGTCCCTGTGGCCCGGCACCTACTGCACGGCCTCTGCGCACTGCTGCACGGCACCCCAAAACCGGGCCCTGTGGCAGGCATTTGCGCAGAAGTACTTCACAGACACCTCCGCACTGAACCCCCTCACGCTGTGCAGCTGAGAACACGGGCTCAGAGGTCGTGGGGCATGGCCAGGATGCTGCTGCTGGTGAGCGGAGGGGCCCAGTGTGAACCTGCAAGCCCATGCCCTGCCTTCTGCAACAACCCGGCGGAGTATCAGTGGGGTTGGTCTCGGGTACCACCGAGGGGTGTCGCAGAGACTTGGGCCCCAGGTTCGGGTTCCGGTTGGGGACAGCTCACGGGGCGCGCAGATCTTTCCTTCCAGTGTGCACGGTTGCTCTAGAGCACAAATGAAAAGCCACAGCCCATCCACAGAGACCCAGGAAAGCCTGGTGGTCCCCCAAATCAGCAGCAAACTGGGCCCCAAACAGCCACATCTCTGGACCCCCAAATGAGGGCATGAAACCATTCTGATACCTGGTTATGTTTCTGCCTCTACCCTCTGTCCAGCCCAGGGGACCTTCAGTTTTCTGCCTGGGTTTGAAAGAGAACAGGTTTATCCCAAATGTGGATTCTCTCAGCTTCCCATGGGGCCTTCAGTATGAGCCACTCAAGTTCTGTGGCTGTCAGACCTGATCTCAGTGGGTCCCTCCACAGGCCCAGCCACACCCAGCCCCTCAGCCTCTTAGTGGCTCATCTCTCTGCATCTTTTCTGCCTCTGCCTTGGTACCCCGCCTCCACTGTGTTCACTTTTTCTGAACAAACAGATGTTGTTGAGTCCCTGCTACATGCAGGCGCTGGGGAGACAGGGTAACACATGGAGCGCACAGGCTAGCGGGGAGCCCACGGTCCATCAACGACACACAGATAAGTATCCAGTTACAGACTCTGGCAAAGGAAGCGTGCAGGGGCCCCACAGCTGCAGGAGGGCCAGAGGCTCCCAGAGGGGGCGTCACTGCAGCTGAAAGCAGAGGGTGGGCGGCCTTTGGGTCTCACACAGAAAGGCCTAGACTCTGGCAGAAGACAGGCTGGTTCCTTCTCCCCACCTCCCTGGGGTCTACCTGTAAGTTCTGTCCTTCTCAACACAGACCAAGACAGCCTATTTTTGAGAAACAGTCCCCACGCCCACCGGTGCCGGAGCCTGTGGCCCAGCACTGGCAGAGGGCCCCTCACACAAGGGACAGGGACCCCACCCAGAGGGGTCACCAGTTTGCCAGTTGCCCAGAAATACCCTCTGTGCTGGGAGCACCTGCTTCTGATTCACCTTCGCACGTCGGAGACAGATTGTGGATGCTTGTGAGGGGCTTTTTAGAAGTGCGGACCCTCAAATCAGGGCCAAGAGACGCCCCAGTCTGAAGGATAGTCAAAACCGAATTCCCTGGTAACCAAAGTAACCAACAAGAAAGACTTGGAGCAAGGGATTTTATTTTCGTCTTCAATTATTTACGTGTTAAAGGTGTGCAGAGGGGACTTGACTGTCTGGTTTTAACACCTAGTACATGAGTTGACCTGTTCCCACTGTCTTTCATTTTCGTTGTTGTTGTTGTTAATCCTCACCCGAGGATATTTTTTCCATTGAATTTTAGAGAGAGAGGAAGGGAAGGAGTGGGGTGGGGAGAGAAAGAGGGTGACAGAGAGAAACATCGATATGAGAGAGACACATTGATTGGTTGTCTCCCACACGTGCCCCGACCGGGGCCAGGAATCGAACCTGTGACCCTTCGGTGCTCAGGCTGATGCTCTATCCACTGAGCCTCACAGGTCAGGGCTTTGCACTGTCTTTTAAAGTGCTTTGAGATCTTCAAGTCCTTCTGGGGAGAGCTGGGGCCCTGCACTGGGAAGCAGCCAGGAGCCTGGCCTCTTGTCGCCCACTCATCCAGCCCAGCTGCCCTGATAGGCCTCAGCTTGTTCCCCAGTGAGAAAATTACAGGGTTGGCATCAGCATATTTTTTCCTTAAACATTTTATGGTTTTGAGAAGCTGAAATTGCAGAGAACATACGGCGGGAAAGAGAAAATAGACCCAGTTTTGGAACCAAATGCAGGACCAGTAGGGATTCTTTAGAAATATTTTCTGAGTTACGCCTGTGCACACGCACGATGATAGATACACACACGCATGTACACACGTGTGCACTCACACACATCCTTCCACACATAGGCACATGCTCTCACACGTGCACTCTGCACAGGGATCTGGTAAGAAAACCGTCTCTTCAGGAGAGCTGTGGGACCTGCTCTGAGTCCTGGACCAGCCAGCACTGTGCCCCGTCTGGCTGAGCTACTTTGAGGAGGGAGGAAAATCCTTTGTTAGAAAAGTGAAGGCAGAGTGAAGGCCAGCCTTCCCTCCCTGATGTCCATTCCTAAGGCCCACGGAACTGTGAGCTGTGGCCACTGTGACTCTTCCCCAAGTTCTGCAGAAAGAAGGAAGATTTGCTTCCTGTCTGGAGCCTGACAGGGCGAGTACTGCTCTGCGGGGCCTTCCTCCCTCTCCTCACCTGCTCCCTGAGCTGATTGTCTGAACATGCGACCTTCACCCCAGGACATGGGCCCCTTTGGGCCAACTTAGAGCCACAGAGCCCAAGACTGGCCTGTGTGTCACTGAACTCGGTTACTACAGCTGGGCAGGACTTTTAAGGACAGAAACCCGAGTAAAAGGTGTTGTCTCTTCTCCCCAGTTTTCTCTGTGGCATTTTCAAAAAGTTGGAGTAAAGTACACATAACATAAAATGTACCATTTTAACATTTTTAAGCTTATAGTTTATTGGCATTCAGTACCTTCACCTTGTGTTCTGTGGCCTTAATTTTAAGGTTTTCGGTAACCCCGAGTTTGTCTCGGAGCTGATGGACGGTTCCTTCCTTCCCGATGAGATGCTCCTAACATTTTTGTTTCAGCTGGTTAGAACCCACCCCAGCCGCTTGGCACCAGGTCTCAGACCTTCCTGCCCTGGTTCAGTCTTGGTTTTCAAAGGTTCAGATCACCAGAGCGTCGCCTGCAGAGTGTCGCCTCATGGCTGGGGAGGAAGTCTCGGAGCGCCCGCCCACCCAAGGCTTCCCCAGGACTCGCAGAGCTGTGCTGTTGGCTGCAGGGGCTGGCACCAGGGCCGCCGGCCTCAGCTGTGGGGTCGGAAATCTGCTCGTTTCACCAGCCGGTTTGGCTCCAGTCCCCCGACCACACAGCCTTCCCTCCTCGGCGTCTCCTGGGGCTGCAGGGTTCACATCTTCACTGCTGGTTCGCATTGAAACTGACGGGCAGCTCTGTTCTGGCCCCTGAGGTTTCTCACCAAGACCAGATGTTGCTGATGACCCCACTCTCTCCATTCCAGCAGGACCGAACCATCGCTGTCTTTACCCCGACTGAGTCCCGACACCACCTCGTCCTGGGGAGACAGCGTGGGGGGTGTCTTACCTGCATGGGGGCTGCACCCCACGCCCCAGCTGTCACAGCACCCACTGGGGCACTGCCCGCGCCCCTCACGTTCTCATCAGTGCTTAGCGTTCGTCTCTGCTCTGTGCCCCTCTCCATGTCACCTTTCTGTCCTGTTGTTAAAGGCTGTCTATGATCTGTTGCTGTGTTTCCCTCTAGTCAGGAGTGGCAGGAAAGGACGCCGGCGAGTGTTCAGCCTGTCGGAGGCCGACAGTCACGGCGGCCACTGGGTTTAGTGCTTCGAACGGCAGCTGTCACGGCAACTCTGGCACAGTCCATTCAGGCAGGTCTCCTCCATGAGCCTCCACGGGCCCACAATGCCCCTCGCCACGCTGCATTTCCAGTCAGCAGGCTCTGCGCGGCACGCGGGGCCAGGCTGGGCCTCCCAGGACACGGGTCATGACCCAAGAGCCGCCCTCAGCCTCCCCTGAGACTGGATCTCTCCTTCCCCTTGTGGCCTCATCTCATCCGAGGATCACATCCCCTGGCTCTTGACCCCTTCCAAGCCAGCACCGAGCAGGCCAGCGTCAGGCTCGGCACAGCCCTCACAGGACACCCCCAGTTTAGGCCGGGGGGGTTGGGTGGTAGGATTTGCAAAAAGCAACCAAGTGGTCAGCTTTTTTTTTTCTTTTCTTTTTTGCTTTTCATTTTATCCTGGTCTTGCTTAAAGCTAAGTGATAAATTCAGTCACATCCAGCCAAAGGGCAGAAGTTACAGACACACCAATGGATGTAACTCCGTCATCCCCCTTCAGTTTAGTGCTCCGAAGAGCGGCGAGGTTGGGGGGCGCAGCGCACCTTGTGGGCCGCAGGCTGCCTTCCCTGCGGTGCTGCGTTAGGGCTTCCCACATGCGCCCTCCCACTTGGCAGCGCGCTTGCCCGTCGGGAGCCTCCTGCCTTCTTTTGTGTTTCAAAGCTGTTTCCTCTGAGCTTTGCCCTCTGACTGCTGTGCTCTGCTGTTATCTTCTTCCCCACATCACCAGGCCCACCTATTCCAGGCCGAACACATCCAACCCTAATTTTTACTGGAAACTGTAGCTCACTCAACAAGGGTCAGCCAAGCCCCTGCCCCAAAGCCAAGGACCAGCTTCTGAGGGTGCCAGCCAGGGACGTGATGGTCAGCGAGGGGCAGAGCCACAGGGAGACCAAGCATCACTCATGGAAGCCTGGACATCCAGGATTTCCCACTCCGGCCTCCAGTCATCTCCCCTGCCCCTGGCCAGGAAGCCAGAATGTTCTCCAAATCCCTCATTTCCTGGGCCGGGCCCCAACTTGTGGCCTTACACCTCAAAAACACCAGCTGCAGTAACCTTCGCAGCTCAGCACGTGACTGGAAAGTGTGTCCGCGCCGGGCTGTTCCCCCCTGGCGAAAACCTGGCCGAGTCCCCTCCCCAAGTGGATGAATGTGACGAGCACAGTCAGGAAGCAGTTCTTAGTTTAAAATAGAATGATAAAGTAAAAATAAATAAATAAAAGGAAGGCTGTGGGGGGTGATGGATAAAGAGTTTCTTTTTTCTTATTAAAAAAAATAGAGGCTATTTTTATGGGGAAAACCTCATCCCTTTTAATAAAATTATTGGTTCTTTTCCTAAAGAAGAAACCAATTTTATGTATATGGTATTATTTGTTGGTTGGTTGGTTGGTTTTTTAATATATCTGATGGCAGCTTTCCCACACCCTTGATTATTCTCGGCACCAAAAACCCCATCAGGGATCAGGACAGAAGTTTGCCAGCTCTTTTGAATATCTGCATGCAAAGCAGACCAGCAGAGAGGGAACTCGCACGGAGAGGCTTTGAGAGAAGTGTGGAGGAAATGCTTTGCAGCTCTGGCTCCAGATGGCACAGAAGGGCCCTGTGGAGAAGTAGTCATTTCTGAACTGCGCTGTCAGCAGCTCGGCTTCGTGTGTACCCACATGCAGCGGTCCGCAGGTCCGCTCTCGCTCACGTGAGGCAGAGGCTGCGGGAGCAGGGGAGCCCCGCTCGGAGCCTGCGCCCTGATGAGCGCCGGGCAGGTCGCGCTGGCTCAGAACCTGAGCCTGGGCGTCGAAGCAGCCCATCTCCACAGCTGTTCTTACCGAACGGAGCAAAGTTGTAGAAATTCAGAGGAAGCCGAATGCGTGTGGTGTGTTCACCCTTCTGGGCTCAGATCACGCTCTGCTCGAATCACTTTTTCCACCAGTGCCCACGGTGCCCTGCTGCCCCCTCCAGGAGTGAGGACAGGCCCAAAGTCCCACGCTGTGGTTTCTCTGACCTTATTTCACTTTTAGAAAGGCCTTCTAAAGAAATTAACTGGGACCTGTGTGCTCATCTCCCCTGGGGTCTTGTGGGAAGAAGCCCAGCGTGTGCCTTGGGGGATTCCATCTGCTGCCTGCACTTTCTCTCCGCGGCGGGGTCCTCGTCCTCTCTTCTTTCTCCCATTCTCTGTGCCCTTTGGTTTTATTTTGCTCTTGGTTTTTCCATTCTTTTGCTCTGTGTTCAGTTGGCAATCCTATTTTATTTTGGCTTTAACTTACAAGAAACAAAACAACTAACTGGAATCACATTGGACAAAAGAATGTCTACCACCATTCCCAGAGCCCAGAGTGCCGCAGACCCGCCCGTGTCATCGGCACCTCCCGCCGATGTTCGTCAAGCCCACCATCTGTACAAATAGGAATTTGTTTTCCAAGCAAGATGCCCACGGCCTTATTAGTGTTTTCAGACCATGGGCATGTGACATCCTAGAAGAGGTTTTCCACAATGCACTCCAGTCACGGCGGGCGTTTCTGTCCAGGCAGATTCGTCATTGGAAAGCACATTAGGCCATTTGTCTGTAATCTAATCGAGGATTCTGAAAAGCACCCAGAAAAGAAATTGCCACTCTGAGAATAACTGTCAGGAGGAGGCTGCCCTGCTGCCTTCCTCCTGACTTGGTTTCTCCCTGTGGGGACAGGAACGGCCCCGGGAGATTATGGTCCCTTTTTGAGTGCTACCTCAGCCCCTCGAGAAGGAACAGGAGGCAGACCGGTCCAAGCTTTGGGTTTGGTTTTGCAAGTTAAAAAGTTCTATAGAATTCCCTTTTCTTTTTTTTTAACTATCGCAGTGAGTTCCCTCTTGGGGAAATGTCACCAAATTAGATTCTGGAAATGGCAGGAAGTGATAAGCACCCTGAAGCCCATTTCCTCCTTAAACGTGTATTTACCATCAGGCAAGTGGGTCAGGACTTGTGCGTACATACAGCCCACCTGGGCCATTTCCTGGTGCCCGGGAACTGGGCTTCCATCATTCACCCCTTGGTTTTTGCACAAGCCCCTCGTTTTCCCTTGCATCCCAAGTGGGGATAACCCTGGGCCCTGACCGATCTTCCCCTATGGCTAGGGCAGACTGGATTTACCAGCTGTGTGTCCTCAGGAGGAGGAAATGGAGCAAACTTTCCCTCAGCACTACTTCTCCCACCCAGGTTTCCCTGGGCCTTTGTTCAGGTGGGAGCAGAGGGTGCCTGTGGGAGCAGAATGTCTCAGAGCTCAGTGTCCCTTTGTTTCCCCCACCCAGATGACCCCATGACTATGGAACAGCCTCAGCCTAACCTTCCCGACCAGTTGATGATCGTCAGTGAAACGGAAGCAGACGCCAGGCCCAGCAAGAGCCTGGCAAAGAGCGCGGACATGGAGACAGTCAGCCTGTCCCCCAGCCTCACCCCAGCCCAGCAGCCCACCATCTCCCTGCTCTGTGAGGACACTGCCGACACACTGAGCGTGGAGTCACTGACCCTCATCCCACCTGTGGACCCCCACAGCCTCCGGACCCTTGCAGGCATCCCCCCGCCACCCACAGCAGCCACAGAGGGCACAGTGACCCCAGGCGAGCAGGCAGCAGGGCCCGCCGAGCACTAAGTCCATGCTGAGCCGCCGCCCTTGGTGCATGTGGCCCCGCTGGTAGGGACCCAGTGCCACTGCGAAGACACAGTGGGAGCATCTGCGATGACCGTCTTCACCACCCGCCCTTGTGCTCCTCCACTCGTTTAAGTTCCTTTCACTTTGCACTTCCTTGAGGGCAGCTGGGCCCCGTGGAGACCTTCCAGCAAACCCAGAGGCCGGAGGCGGTGCCTCGGGAAGGAGGTCGGGTTCCTGGTCTCCAGCCCGAAGCCCCAGGCTGGCAACACCCACCAGCACCACTCCCTCCATCAGCCAGCCCTCCCCAGGCTCACAGCTCCTCTGCACGGTCCCCAGTGTGCGCAGAAGTGGACAAGGTCACTGTAGGTAGAAATTTATAGAAAAGCGAACTTCGATAAACATCTCCTTGGGGTATTTATTTCCACTTTTGGCAGCAGGTGAAGAGCATTTATTTTAAAAGCATCTATTTTGCTTAAAAGTCCAAAAGCCCTCAGTGCTGAGGTTTGGTGTCATGTACAAAGTGTAAGATTACTGTTCAGACTCTGTTGTCATTTTCCCCGGAACTTCCCACGTTTTGGTTTAGAGTTCTCCGTCTGGCAGGCTCCGTTTCTACGTGATTCTTTATTACTCACGAACTCTGCAAGCATGTGGGATGATAAGTACCTTCCTGGGAAGTTTGGAGTACTTTTTAAACACAGTAAGGGAGATACACGCATACTCAGGTACACAGAGCGGAGAGGGCCAGAAGCTTCTCTGCCACGGCAGCCGAGGGGCCTGGCAGAGCCGGGAGACCTTTCCAGGACAGGCACAGCCGCCGGCTCAGGACCGTCCTCGCCTCTCCGACTGAAAGCGACAGGACTGGTCTCCAGCATCCCCATCGGCTGTGGCTGTCTGTTCGTCCAAGAAAGACCCCTTCGGGACCCCGGCCCCAGGGGTTCTGGTGGAGCGCCAAGGCCTTGGCAGCCGTCTGTCCCCGCGCCCCTGCCCCTGGCTGTACGCTCGCCTCTCTGCTGCTGCCGCCAGAGACACAGCTTGTTTGTAAATGAACCCCCTCCCTTCTCCCTCTGGGCTGGGTGAGGCCCGTTCTCCGCCTGTCAGTGAAGCACCCAAAGTGCTCCTTCCACAGCCCGGCCCAGAGAGCCTCCCTTCCCCCGGGACCACCCGCCTGCTGTCTGAAATCCAGTGTTCCGGGTGGCTTCATGGCCTCCGAGCACTGATGGAGAAGGTCTTGGGCAGGAGGGACAGTAGGCCCCAGGGACAGCATTGCCCAGGCTTGGGCAGCTGAGCGCAGCCCCGCCTCCGTGGACTGTAAGGAAAGGTGCCATTGGTCCCACAGTAGCTCACCTGGGCAGGACACGCTGAGGTGTGTGGGTGGGGACGGCTTCAACCAGACACCTGGATGCTGAGAAGGAGGACATGTGTCCTTGTGCTGGGAGGGCTGGGGTCCAGAGGAGACAGGCAGGGTCATGGCTCTGATGAAGGTCCCTTCTCACAGGTCTTGGCTGCCTTGACAGCATGGACTCGGCTGTTTTCGGGAGAACCCCGCACACCTAGCAGCGGGGCGTTTCCAGGCTGGCCAGTCCATACACAGCATACTGGGTCTCTGGAGTCGGGCACAGAGAAGTAGAACAAGGAATTCTTGGGGAGCCCATAGTGGGGGCTGGGGGGTATCCTCTGACCCATGGGACCTTAGACTCGGATCCCTGGGGTCAGCCTCAGCCAGCCCAGCGAGCCCCCCCTCCACGTTCCTGCAGAAGGAGAGGCTGGGGTTGGTCTTACCTTACCCAAGTCCAACAGCCCCTTGGGTTTGCCAAGTCAGGGGCAGGGTTGACCACAGCAACCCCCAAACCTCAGCTTGGAAGGTTGCTACGGAGAAGCACATATCCTTTCTGGTTTGAGTGAGGGCACCGCTCCCCAAGGAGGAACAGGGGACCAGCCCCAAAGCCACAGTGAGAAGGTGGGCAGATGCCCCATCCCAGGGAGGGGTGGGCAGGAGGGTCGCCCCCCTTCCCCTCCGTCAAGCCTGTCCTGCTCTGTGCTCTGCAGAAGTCAGCTTCCCACCCAAACACCCACATCGACAGGCAGCGGGTGAGTGAGGAAACGCACCCCTTCACAGACATACACAGGATTTCCCTAAGGTCTCAAGGTGCACTGTTAAAAAAAGGCACAGAGCGAACCGATTCTCCTTTTCTAGATGCAATAAATAAGGAATATTTCGTAGTCATGTTGACTGGGCATAAATTGTAAGGGTTCCCAATGTTCCTCTGAGCTGGAAATAGGTAAATAGTTCTGTCCCGAGGAGGAGCAGGGTTAGGAAACCTCATGCTTCTGGGTTGAGGGACCGTTCCAGGGAAGTACCTGCTCACCAGTGACTCATGCTTCATGGGTACTGCACACCAGGGTGGAAATGGAAACTGGGACTTCCTTGTAAATTGTTACTTGGCAATAAAAGAGAAAGAGCTACCAGAATGTGGCTACTGCTTCGTGATGCTGTGGCAGGCAGAGGGAAAGGTTCTCTGCTGCCTGACCCCTCAGCCTGTCCCAGCTGCTCAGTGGGGTGGCAGCTCCTCCCTGCCCCCCCTCTGGCCAGGTGTTCCCCAATTCCTAAAAGGGAGGTGGGGCCATTCCTATCCGGAGCTGAGAAAACTCAGGTGCAGGGGGTTCCATCCAGAAAGTGCCCCGCCCACCCCCACCAGGTGCAGTGAGCTTGATCCATGCTCTGTCTTCATCCCTCACCTGTGAGTCAGGTGGCCCATCAGAGCCGCAGGTGCTGCACCTGTGGGGAGGGCCATTAACAGCCCTGCCTCTCAGGACAGACGCAGGGATTCTCTGTCCTCTGCATTGTGGCTTCAACTTGCGGCTGGGTGCTGGGTCGGGGGAAGCGGGAAGGACCTAGTTATCAGGGAAGTTTGTGCTGGGGCGGGCTCCTCCCAGAACCCATCGACATGTACCAGCATGAGCTCTGGGATTCCCTGGAAATGGGTTCTTGGGGCGACTCCTGATGCTCCAGCTTAAACCTTGCCCAGAAACAGCCAGACCTCCTGGGCCTTGAGGTAAAACCCGAATTGAGTGCAAAGTGAATAGGGCGCCACCCGCCTTCCCCACCGCATGCCACAGGTTGAAGCGATGCCACTGGAAGGTGGAGGCTGCTGCAGAGGGCAGGCTGCCCTGGGTTTGCAGTCTCCCACTGCCCCCAGCAGGGGTCCCTTCCCCTCCTAGCCCAGGGCCCCAAAGGCACTGGACTCCTCGGGCTGAGGTTGGGTTGTGCTCTGCACCGCGGCCTGCTCGGTACCCAGCGCTGTGCCTCGTGGGCACAGGAGCACTCGCACGTCATGGTGGCGTTAGTGTAGAAAAAGGATCTTCCTGGTAGGATAGGTGCCGTGGGAAAGGCGGAGGCCAGCCTCAGGCAGCGGAACCAGGGAGAGGAGCTATGAGGAGACAGGTGCCAGGGGTGAGGGGCTGCTGGGCCCAGTGTGCCTGGGCTGTGTACAGGAAGGAGGAGATGAGGCGTGGCTTGGAGTCAGAATCGTGTGGAACGCTTGTTCACAATCCCCAACCATGAGCTGCCCCAGACCTGGTCAGTGAGACCCGGGTTGGTGCCTGGCCGAAGCCCCTGTGCCCAGTGTGCCCAGTGAACGCTGGCTTTTCCTCTTCTGCCTCCCAGCTCTTAGGAAATGCCAGCTTTTCTTCCGGAGGCAGCCCAGAGCCTGAGTGTCCTCCCTCCGGCTGGAAGTGGCCCCATGTTTCCCCAGCGGCCCATCCAGTGGCTAGCAAGAGTCTGGGGATTCTAGCAAGAGTCTGGCACCTGGTGGAGGTGCCAGCAAGCCTGTCCGTGCATCCTCTGATGGCACCTGGAAGGCGGGAGGGCAGGTGAGGGTGGCAGCGTCTTGCCTGCAAGTGACTTGAGTCCTGCGCTGGGGGAAGATCGCTTTCCAACAGGCCGCCAGCTGGAAACCCCCTTCCCCTCCAGCCCCACTCCTCCAGGCACTTCAGGGCGGTGGGAAAAAACCAGCCCTGTCCAAAGTGCTTTTCTCCAAAGGAAGGCGGGTCTGAATCACCCAACTGGGAACACATGGGCTTTCCTGCAAATGTGCTCAAGTGTCTGCATGGGGCAGTGTGGGGCCTCCCTGCTTGCGTGACCTTTGCACCCGCACCCCGAACTTCCACCATTCTCCTCCTGGGTCACATGCCACCCAGCTCAGCCGGATTTCCCTCCGACAGTAGTATGTGCCCATCTGAACACACACCGGGACCCCTAGACTGTCACTTCCTCGACTCTTGACTTACCTTATAAACTCAAAGTACACTTGACTCTTGAACAGCGGGCACATTTGGGTGTACCGATCCCCAGTGCAGTCGAAAATCTGAGCATAACTTTGACTCCCCGAAAACTTGACTAATAGCCTGCTGTTGACTGGAAGCCTCACTGATAATGTAAATAGTTGGCTAACACATATATTGTATGTTATGTGTATAATATACTGTATTCTTACAATACAGTACGCTAGAGAAGAGAAAATGTTACTACGGAAATCACAAGGAAAACACTGGATAGGGCAAAAGTAGGGTTACAGTTGTGAGTACGCAAAACAGTTTATTCTTGTATTATTATTTATTAATTACTGTATTATTTTCCATACCAACAACTGTAAACCTACTTTTTTTTTTTTTTTAATCCTCACCTGAGGACATTTTTCCATTTTTTGTTCAGATAGAGTGGGAGGGAGAGAGAGGAAGAGAGAGAGAGAGAGAAACATCGACATGAAAGGGACACATCGAGTGGCTGCCTCCCGCACGACCAACCAGGGCCGGGGACAAATCGCAACCAAGGTCCGTGCCCTTAGCGAGAACTGAACCCGGGTCTCTCTGGACTGCAGGCCGACGCTCTAACCGCTGAGCCAAACCAGCCAGGGCTGTAAACCTACTTTTGCCTCACCCTGTACATTCATGGTATTTATTTCTAAAAATCCTTGTATAATTGGACCTGCACAGTTCAAACCTGTGTTGTTCAAGGATCAACTGTATTTATGTATGTATTTATTTATTATAAATATGTTTTATTGATTTTTCAGAGAGAGAGATAGAAACATCAATGAGAGAGAAACATCGATAAGCTGCCTCCTGCACGCCCCCTACTGGGGATCAAGCCCATGACCCGAGCATGTGCCCTCACCAGGCATCGAACCCGGACCTCTCAGTCTATGGGACTGCACTCAATTCACTGAGCCACACCAGCCGGGCAGGATCAACTATTTAAAAGGGAGACTTTGTGCCCTGGCCTGTTTGGCTTAGCGGTTAGAGCGTTGACCTGCGGACCGAAGGGTCACGGGTTCGATTTCTGATCAAAGGCACATACCTGGGTTGCAGGTTTGATCCCCGGCCCTGGTGGGGGTCATGCGGGAAGCAACCAATTGATGTGTCCCTCTCACATCAATGTTTCTCTCTCTCTCCCTCTCTCCCTTCCACTCTATCTAAAAAGCAATGGAAAAATATCCTCGGGTGAGGATTTAAAAATAAAAGGGAGACTTTACCTCTGGAAACTGAAGATCAGTAGCACTTGCTGTGTTCATTTCCAAGTGCTGCCATAACAAAGTACCACAGACTTGGGTGGCTTAAAACAACAGAAATCGATTCTCTCACAGTTCTGGGGAGCAGAGGTCTGAAATCGAGGGGTCAGACGGCTGGTTCCTGGTTCCCCTGGGGCTCTCAGGGACTGTTCCCTGCCCCTCTTGGCTTCTGGCATTGCTGACACTCCTTGGCGTGTGGCTGCCCCGCTCCGATCTCTGCCTCTGTCTCCCACAGCCTTCTTCCTCTGCACCTCTGTGTCAAATCTCCTTCCTCGTACAAGGACATTGGTCATTGGTCACTCCGATCCAGTATGGTCACCCTAATTTCATCACATCTGCAAAGACCCTGTTTGCCAGTCAGGTCACATGCCCGAGTACCAAGGGTTAGGATGTGAACCTGTCTCTTTAAAGGGGGGGTCGCCATACAACCCACTACGCTTGCCAGAAATTAAAGATATCCTAAAAGTAAATACACTGAAAGCAATTCTATGCCATTAAATTTTAACCAGGTCCCACTACCCACCGTGGGTTCTGGGCCCGAGGCCCGTCCTCTCCCTGAGCCCGGCCGGTGGCAGGCCTGTTAGCACCCAGCCCGGGCTTGCTCTCTGCTGGGGCCACGGGCCGGGCGGAGAGGCGCAGCGGCTCGCTGGGGCTCGGCGTCAGTCTGTGTCCTCGTCAGGTCACCTCGGGGCCGCGGGGGGGGGGAGACGCACCTGCGGCAGAGTGGGCCGCGGAGGAGGCAGCTCTTCCTTCGGCGTTTTATTACTTCTATTATTATTAATTGGGGTAAAAGTCACATAGCATGAAAGTAACTGTTTTAAAGGGCGCAATTCAGTGGCTTTAGGTTCATTCAGAACGTTGTGCAGCCACCACCTCTATCTAGTTTCAGAATATTTTTATTCCCCCAAGAGGAAATCCCAGGCCCGTTGAGCGGTGCTTCCCGTGGACCCATCTGTCTGTCTGTGGACCTGTCCGCTGCGTTTCCTGTAGCTGGGCTCATGCAAATGTGGCCGGTGTGCCCGGCTCATCTCACTGAGCATCGCGTGTCCGAGCTTCATCCTGCAGCAGCCTGTGGCGGAATCTCCTTCCTCCGTGAGGCCAGACCACGTTTCGTGTGTTCGTTCACCCAGGCGGGCTCCCTGCCAGCTCCGGCTGCCTGGGCAGGACACCTGCCCCGCGAGTTCACGGGAACTGCTTGGAGCGCGCCCCATCTCCGTGTCTTCTCTTGAACCTGCTTATGTCCCACACCTGATTGTCTCTGCGCTTTCCTGCCAGTCCACCTGGGCAGGCGTGGCCCTGGGGGGAGTCACTGCCAAAATACCTTGGGAACTGCACCCTCTGCCTGGCCTTGGTGGCATCTGTGTCTGAGGAGAGGGGACTGCAAAGCCCCACCACCCTCCAGCCACTCCCCCCAGCCAGTCCCTGTGAGGCCCAGTGGGCAGGGAAGAGGTTTCACTTCTCTCATCATTTGAATATTATTCAACAAACGTTGAACACCTACCGTGTACCAGGCACTGGGGAGGCAGCAGTGAGCAGTCAGCCCCAAATCTGTGCCCCCTGGAGCCAGCCTCCCAGCAGGGGGAGGTAGGCAGCAAACACAATAAATCCACGCATTCTGCAGTGACTAGAAAGTGCTGCGCACAGAAGAAAACATAAAGAGAGTCCAGCCCAGCCGGTGTGGCTCAGTGGTTGAGCGTCGACCCATGCACTAGGAGGTCACCAGTTCGATTCTCGGTCAGGGCACATGCCCAGGTTGTGGGCCTGAGGGGGCATGCAGGAGGCGGCCAGTCGATGTTCTCTCATTGATGTTTCCATCTCTCCCTCCCCCTTCCTCTCTCTCTAAAATCGTTAAAGAAAAAAATAAGAGAGGGAGGGAGGGAGGGAGGGAGGGAGGGAGGGAGGAAGGGAGGAAGGAAGGAAGGAAGGAAGGAAGGAAGGAAGGAAGGAAGGAAGGAAGGAAGGAAGGAAGGAAGAGTCCAGAAAAGGAGAGAAGAAAGGGCCTGCAGTTTTAAACAGGACGATCATGGAAGGTCACGTTTAGAAAGGACATTTGAGCAAAAATTGAAGGAGGCGAGGAAGGGAGCCTCCTGGGTGTCTGAGGAAGGGGATCCAGGAAGAGGGAACAGCCAGTGCGAAGGCCTGAGGCATGCTGGAGGCACTGAGGGCTGTGTGGCTGGAGAACAGCTGGGCAGGGTGAGTGGAGATGAGCAGAGATGATGGGATAGGCCAGGGGTCCTGGAGGCCACCACAGGACTTGGACTTTTCTCTGAGGCTATGGGGAGCTCTGGCAGGACTGTGAGGCCAGGAGGCCATGTCATGACCTATATATTTTTGTTGTTGTTGTTCTCACCTGAGGATATTTTTTTTCATTGATTTTTCAGAGAGAGTGGAAGGGAGAAAGGGGAGAGAGAGAGAGAGAAACATCAATGTGAGAGAGACACATCAACTGGCTGCCTCCCACACGTGCCCAGACCAGGGCCGGGGCAACCCAGGTATGTGCCCTTGATCAGAATCGAACCCGCGACCCTTCGGTGTTTGGGCTGATAGTCTATCCACTGAGCCACACTGGCCAGGGCTCATGACCCGTATTTTGACAGGACCACCCAGGCTGCTGCTTGGAGAATATTCTGGGTCAGGGTAAGAGTGGAGCCCAGAGGCAGTTAGGAGGCAGTTATCAAAATCCAGCTCATGCCCTGACCTGTCTGGCTCAGCAGTTAGAGCATCGGCCCGACGACCAGAGAGTCGCAGGTTTGATTCCGGTCAAAGGCATGTACCTCGGTTGCAGTTCGGTCCCCGACCCTGGTCGAGGTCGTGCGGGAGGCAACCAGTTATGTCTCTCTCTCACATCGGTGTTTCTCTCTCTCTCCTTCCCATTCTGTCTGAAAAAAATTAAAAAGAAAAAATATCCTCAGGTGAGGATTAAGAAAAAATGTCCAGCTCACCAATCAAAGGAGGCCCTCCCTGTAGCTTTGCCCCGAGGGCTCCAGCGCACACGTGTACATGTATAAATACACACACGTACACACTGCGTGTGTGCATTCATACACATGTCCCCACAATGCACATGTGTGCACATGTGCCCACACAGAGCCCTTGGGGCCGAACATACCCAGGCTGGAGTCCTGACTCCACAACCAACTTTTTGTGTGATTGAGAGCAAACGACTTCTCATCTCTGTGCCTCAGTTTCCCCTCGTGGTAAATGGAAGTTCAGACCTCTTCCCAAGTGCCAGTGGGCAAGTATTCACACTCCGCCCAGAGGAGCAGTGGGGAGCGGCTGGCCCAGCGGTCTCACACAGTGACCCTCTGTACCCTGAGGTGAATGGACTGGACGCCCTGGTTTCTGACTCCAGGGAGTGGCCACTACTGGAAGGTACCTTCAGGGCCCTGGAGACTCTGTGCAGGATGTCCCAGGCCGGGCAGGGGGCTGCAGACACCACTGCTGTCCTTCGGGAGTGCCCGGCCTCTGTAGAGGCAGCCCCATGCACAGCCCACCACAAAGTCTGGCGACGGGGCCACTCGCACGGCCTCCCTGGATGCTTCCAGTGGTGAGGAGGTCGTCACGAGACACACGGGAAGCACATCTGAGTCCACGCTCCCCTGCCCTGCCTTGTTCCGTCCCTGGTCCTCGTCGACTTTGTCCTCATCAGTATCATCCGAATCATCTTTAGCATCTGATTTTTTTCTCATTGATTTTAGAGGGAAGGAGAAGGAGAGAGAAACATCGATTTGTTGTTCCACTTATTTGTGCATTCATTGGTTGATTCTTGTTTGTGTCTGACCAGGGATCGAACTCGAAACCTTTGCATATCAGGACAACACTCTAACCAACTGAGCCACCCGGCCAGGGCCCATCTTTATCATCTTCATCCTCATTTCCTTCATCTTCATCGCCAGCCTGTGCTAAGCACCCCCTCTGCACCAGGCTCTGTGCTAAAATGATCGTCACCATCCATCTCCCTTCATCCTCTCAAGAACCTTGCGAGGTGGGTACTTTGATGTCCCCATTTCCCAGATGAGGAAGCTGAGGCACAGACAGGTTCCGAGACATGCCCAAGGTCACAGATCTGGGAAACGGACTGAGACTGATTCCCACCCAGCTGGCCTGGTCCCTGGCTGGGAGGGGGAGCCTGGGTCCTGGCCCGAGTCCGGAGGGCAGGCTTCGCACGCAGGCCCTGCTGGGACAACCTCCTGGCGTCCGCGCTGATGTTCCCGGAGCAGCGGCTCGTCTCACTTCCTCTCTCCTCTCCCAGAGCGGGCAGCTGAGGGGAGGGGGAGGCAGACCCGCTCCCGCGCTAGGATCGGGACTCACACCCAGGTCTGTTTCCCATCCTATGTCCAAGACGGGCAGGTTAGGGGGTGCCCTGTGAGGATGGGGTGTTACCATGGGCAGAGCCCCGCCCCTCCACACCAGCCTCCCTTAGCATCCCCCAGGGGCTCTCCATAGCCCCACGGGGTCCCCCCAGTGAGATGCCTCAGTGGGGTGGGGGTGGGGGTGGGGAGGGTCTCAGATAACCTCCAATCACAGGAGAGAAAGCGATTCCCGTTCTTAATTCCCTATCAATCCTTCAGGTGAAGGCAAAGAGACAGTCCCTATGGGTGCTTGTTGGTTTTTAATGCCATTTAAACATTTGCCAATCTCCCCTTTTTGCAAAAGAAAGAAGCCCCCAGTCTTCAACCGGCAACCTGTGGAGCCAGAACGGAAGGATTTTGTTTCCTGGCACTTGTGTGTCACCGGCTGCTCTGCTCGCGGTGGCCCGCTGCTGCTGCTACGCTGTGGCGATATTGTGAGGCGTCCTTTTCGGGTGAACATTCGCTTTTCAAAGTATTAGGTTTCAAATTAACTCATTAGCCGCAATGAGATGGCCCCTCACACCTGTTAGGACGGGTGTCATAAAAAAGACGACAGACCGCAAGCATGGGGGAGGATGTGGAGGGACGAACCCTCGCTCACTGTTGATGGGCATGTAAGCGGTGCAGCCACTGTGGAAAACAGTACGGGGTCTCCTCAAAAATATTAAAAATAGAGCCGCCATACAATCCAGCAATTCCGCCTCTGGATATTGATCCAAAGAAATCCAGAACGATATATGCATCTCTGTGTCATTTGCAGCATTATCCACGATAGCCAAAATATTGAATCAACCTATATGTCCTTCAACAGGTGAATGGGTAAAGATGTGGTGTGTACACACAATGGAATGCTATTCAGCCACAAAAGAAGAAAATCCTGCCACTTGCGACAATGTGAATAACCCTGGAGGGTATTATGCTAAGCAAAATAAGCCAGACAGAGAAAGACAAATACTGTATCATCTCACTTATATGTGGAATCTAAAAAAAAACCAAACTCATAAAAAAAGATCAGATTTCTGGTTACCAGGTGAAAAAAGGGAGCCCGGACTCAGCCCAGGAAGAGGGGGTGGGGGTGGGGCTCTGGAAGCCCAGAGAGGACTGAGGGGGCTGCTGAAAGCAGAGGAGCCCCCAGCCCCGCTCCGGCGGGACAGCGGGGGACACGCTGTGAGCACACACAGGCCAGGAGGGCCTGAGCCGGGGCCCAGCGCCCACAGCCGGCAAAGGGCCCACAGGAAAGCCGGGAGGTGTCATGTGTCCCAGTCCCGAGAATCCAGAATCCAGCTAGCAGCCTGGGGACTGTGTCCACCTTGGTCAGGGGGGCCCAGGCGTTGCTGCAGTGACAGGTGGCTGCATACCACGGTTTAGCTCTCCTTTACCCCGTGTCCAGCCCTGGGTGCAGGTGCTCTGCCCATCAGTCACTCAGTTCCCTGGCTGGGAGAGGCACCGTGCATCGCAATACAGGACGACGGAGGAAAGCAGGGGGACCCCACCAGCTCGGGCGGGGTTCAGCTCACTTTTCACTAGTCGAAGCAAGGCCCTGGAGCACACCCACCTGCCAGTGTGCCCAGGAGGAGAGGAGAAACTAAACATCTTGGGGGGGCCTAACAATGTCTCCCACACCCCGGAGAACCCCAGACCTGAGCAGCCACTGCCTAGAATAAAAGCCACTGCGGGGCAGATGTCAGCCCAAGGCACCCTGGGACAGGGACCCAGGGACCATCAGAGTTGCAGAAGGCCTCTCTCCCAACAGGATGTTACCCCTGGGAAAAGGGATGGAAGGGGGAGGAATAAAAAAACAAGAGTCCTACATCAAGAAGAGTTGATGTGAGAGAGAGGCATTTAAACCGAAAGAGGGACAAGGGAAGGTTCTCCAGCCACCAGCAGGGATGAGGATGAAGTCGCCCCAGTTTGCACACCGGGGTCGTAATCATAGTCTCAGCACCAACACGGCCCTCCCGCTGCCCAGCCTGCTCCAGGAATTTCGTGTGCATCAGCTCCTTCCAGCTTCCTGTCCTGTGAGGAGGCCCCACTGCTCACCCATTTCACAGAGGAGAAAGCTGAGGCCCAGAGACGTCGGCATAAGAATATGCCAAGCACATTACCTACAGGGTCTCTCACTCCAGCCACACCCAGTGAAGTGGGTGCCTTATCAACCCCTTGTACAGATGGGCAAACTGACGGCCAGAGAGGGAGAGCAATCTGCCTGAGGTCCCAGGGCTGCTCAAGGCAGAGTGGGGGCCAGGACCCAGTCCCTCTGACCTACACCCCAGGCTCTCACCCCCAACCACATGTCCTTGTGGACAAAAGCAGAATGCTCAGTGCCCGACACCGTATAGCCTGGCACACGGGGTGGGTCCGTAACAGAGTCCTTGGCTCGGCCTCAGGGCACCCAGATAGGCAGGGCCTTGCCCACTTCTTTGAAGGAAACTTTCCCCAGGCAGCCTATTCCTAGAAGGAAGGGCCACACCCAGGATTTACCGCCCGGGGACCTGTGCCAGAGGCCAGGCAGATCCTGCCACATGTCCGCTTCCCCGGGAAGGAGTGGTCAGCCAGCCTCAGGCAGGCACCCAGGAAGGACCCCACACCCCCACTCCCCCACACACTGGGCAGGCCTCCTCCTGCCCCTCCCTGTTTCTCATCTGATTCATGGACACACGAATTCTTCCTGGAATTGTGAAAACTAAGTCACATGTGGGCTGGTGGGGCTGTTTCAAGGAGCCCCGTTGTCATCCTAAGGGTCATGGGAAGCCCTGGTGGGGAATAAATAGGCTAATTTTAAAATATATATTGATAACTCCAATAAAAGAAAAGTAAATCCCAGGGGCCAGCAATGAAGAGGGAACTCCAGGCTGACTGGACATGACCTGAGGGGGGGCCAGGGGCCATGGCCTTGGGCCTGCCCCTTGGAAGGATCACAGACCCAGCACAAAGGCAGGACCATGGAGAGCCCCTCTCCGTGACAGAGGCCCAGCAGCCCAGAGACACAGCCTCGGACCAGGGAGGGTGAAGAAGTCTCTCGTGAGAACGTGGAAGTCTGAGACTGGGAGGGCGGGCTGGGCCAGGGCCTGGGTCTGGATGGGCACCACCCTGGGCTGCTGCAAGCTCAGGCTGAGGCATCTGTATGAGAACTGGTCTCCAGCTGGTGAGCCCGTCGGAGCAGAGCCAAAGGCCGCTCACAGGGCCCTGTGGGTCTCTTCCATCGCAGCCTGTGGGATGTCCGCCCAGGCACGGCCGCAGCACACACGCCAAGGTTCCCTGCTGACGAGCTCATAGCCACCCTTAAGACCCACGCAAGAAATCCCACCTTTTGGGAGGTCCCACACCTAGGTGGCCTCTACCTGAGGTTCTGCTGCTCTGCCGTCGGCCATGGATGGCAGCCTGAAGTCACAGGCACTACCCCTACCAAACCCCCGCCCCGTCGTCCACTCCCAAATCCTGGCAGCCCCACCCTTCTCAAATCCCTCGTGGAAGTGTGGGTTTGTTCCGAGGAATTCACAGAGGGCCTGAGTTTTTCACTGGGGTCCAGGAGATGAGGGACAGAGCTCCCGTGTGCGGGGGAACACGGGAAGTCTCTGGAAATTCTTCAGGAACTGGAGGGAAGGCGCTGGCCCTCTGCAGGGGTTGGAATGCAGATTTGAGGACCTCGTGTGGCCTCAAGGGACAGGTGGCTTCATGAGGCAAATCATCACAAGCTGAGAGTTGAGACACCTGTGCTGAGTGAGGGACATAGGTGGTCAGCAAGGTCTCTGCCCCCACAGCCTGGGGAGGAAGCTGACCCAGTCACACTTCCCTTAGCACAGAGGTGCCCTCGGGCTGTTACAGGAGCAGAGAGGAGGGGTCCCCAATCCAGCAAGGGAGGCACAACTGGAGAAGAGACTGTGACAATTTACCTAGAGATGGTGGCAGGCCTGATTCAAATCCTGACTCCACTGAGTGGTGCCAAGTTTTCCTGTGCCTCAGTTTTCCCCTCTGTATAATGGGGGTAATAGCCCTCCTCCTGAGCCCTGGAAGGACTGCAGAAGAAACCAAACTTGGCAGGGCAGCCGGTGGAAGACAGGCCACAGAAGGATGGCTGGGCTTATTACTAATGAATGAAGGGTTGGACCAGTTCATGAGCCACCCAAATGAGCCACGGTGATCGATCTAATGCAATGAATGGACAAATGAGAGAAATGAATCAATGAAACACTCAGTACCTGCCTCCCAGCGCCACAGAGAGGGGGCCTGGCCCCGGGGAGGGAGGAGCGGCCAGCCCTGAGTCAGAGCAAGGTCAGGGGTGAGGCCATGGTGCCCCACCATGCATAACGCACACCCGTGACACCCCACTTAATCACTCCCCAGTGAGAACATGTCAAGGAGCCTAGCAGGATCTCTTGAGTCATGTTTCCTGCTTCCAGGCCTGCAACTCACAGTACCCTCCTCCCCACCCCACCTCCCAGTCCTGGCAGACAATGACAACAATGACTCAGGGCTTTTTGGAGGGAAATAAGAATCAAAGACTCAGCGAGGAATGTCCAGGCAAGTCCCGGACTTAGCGGGACCAGGAGGGGCTCCTGGCACCTGCCTGGACAAGGCTGCAGAACTTGGATACCCCTAGGTTGCGGCCAAGGTGCACTCCTGCCCTGGACTGAACTTTGGGGTACTTAGGTGTCACCTCACAATCAGCTCCACCCCCACAATAAAGTGATAGTAATGATAATGAGCTTTAGGGGGCCAGGCACTGTGCCAAGGGCTAGCTCCCAGAGGGAGACATCTGATGGACCCTACGACAAAGCCCACATTCCACCCGCTCTGACCTGCAGAGGTGACAATCTCTGGTGTTGTGCCACCTAGTAGTCTCAATAGCCCCATTTTGCAGAAAACTGAGGCTCAGGAGGGCTGACAGCCTGGAGAGGAGGATGGGAGGGGAGAGTGCTGCCCCCAGGCCTTGGAGGCCCCTGGGGAGCACTTGGAACAGAGGGGCAGAAGTAAGGAGCCTGTGGTGAGAACTCTGGGGAGCAGGGCTGCCTGGCGATTCCCACAAGGGGAATTTGATGCCGGGATCTGAGCTTTGGAAGCCTAGGCTGGGGCTCTCTTGCTCTCCTGCTGAGGCTCCTTGAGGAGTGGGGGGTTGTGCCTCCTTCAGTCCAGAGCCTCCCCGAGGTGCTAATTTGCATATGAAAAGGGACCAAGGGAGAGGTGAAGCCAACCCAGAAGAAGGGGGGATGGTGATGCTTCAGGCAGACAGGGGTATGGTTTGTTCCCATGAGGGAATGCTGCAACTCTGGGGCCAGGGGCACCGAGTAATCGGCCTGTGGGCGAACCAGCTCCAGATGGTTCTGAGAACTGGAGACCAGCCAGCCGTGAAGAGAGTCAGATGTTTTCTCTGCCAGCGGGCAGGGAGGGAAGGAGGCAGCGGTCTCTCCCTCTGCCTCAAACTGTATCACACGGGAACCCTCTGCCTCAAACTGTATCCATGGGAACCCTCTGCCTCAAACTGTATCCACGGGAACCCTCTGCCTCAAACTGTATCACACAGGAACCCTCTGCCTCAAACTGTATCACACGGGAACCCTCTGCCTCAAACTGTATCCACGGGAACCCTCTGCCTCAAACTGTATCACACGGGAACCCTCTGCCTCAAACTGTATCACACGGGAACCCTCTGCCTCAAACTGTATCACACGGGAACCCTCTGCCTCAAACTGTATCCACGGGAACCCTCTGCCTCAAACTGTATCCACGGGAACCCTCTGCCTCAAACTGTATCACACGGGAACCCTCTGCCTCAAACTGTATCACACGGGAACCCTCTGCCTCAAACTGTATCACACCGGAACCCTCTGCCTCAAACTGTATCACACGGGAACCCTCTGCCTCAAACTGTATCACACGGGAACCCTCTGCCTCAAACTGTATCCATGGGAACCCTCCACGCCCCAGACCATGAATTCAAGGCTGGTTCAAGTCACCCAGCCAGCAGCCCTCATCCCACGGACGGGGCGTCTCCTGTCTGTCTGCAGGCACTGTGCTGAATTCACTGCTGCTCACACAGGGCCGCCAGGAAGTCCCAGCAGAGGTGTGAGCACAGGCAGCTCTTTCCCCACCTTCCGGAAGCCAAGAACAAACGGATAGGTTCACTGACTTGTCCAGTCACACAGCTCTAAGGAGTGAGTCAGGATCAGAACGCAGAACCTGGTTCTTTTGGCCGCTCACACCTTGGCTGCCTCAAGATATGTTTGCTGAAAAGTGACGCCGAAGGAGGGAGAACGGGGTCCCACGGGGAAAGAGGGGCTCAGCCCATCCAGCATGGTGCCACCAAGCTGTCCTGCCTGGGATGTGACAGGCTCCCATGTCCTGGGAAAGGGGTGTCCCCATTGAAGGGAGTCTGAAGACACCAGAGTAAGGGAGAGAGGCCATCTGTGTCTAGGTGGGGAGGCCCGGCACCCTTTGGGGTGGGGTTGGGAGGCACAGTGGGTGGTTGGGCTGATTCTTCTGCCTGGAATGCCTCCCTTCCACCCTCATTGTTAAACCTGTCAGTCCTGGAGACCAGTTCAGACACCCCCTCCTCCAAGAAGCCTCCCTGGATGTTCCCACCAGGCACAGGCCTTCCTGGGCCCTTCACTGGATTCCTTGTGTGGGACTTAGTGCTTCTAACCCTTGACTCTGACTCCTCTGAGGGCCACAGCCACATGGGGTTCGTTTCTGAAATCCCAGCACCTCCCACCAAAGGTGCTGCTGAGTTGAGCTTCATGCCCCTGGGTGGGCTCACGGCACCTTACACTGCGCTTCTCCTCTCACCAGGCCCTTCCATGTCTTTCCCATGTCCGCATCCCAGCCCGTGGGTACCACTCTCTGTTCCCATTTTACAGACACAGAACCTGAGCCTCAAGGGAGCTAAGGAGCTGGCCCTAGGCCACACAGCCAGCAAGTGGCAGACCAGGGTCGGGCTGTGCCTGCAGGGTGTCCCAGAGGGTGCCGACCCTGCTCCACCGTGCTTCACAAACTGTTAAAATCCACTTTCTCTCTCAGCTAGCACGAAGAGGCCCGAAGCATTCCAACCTGAATGCGGTGTGAGCTCTGGAATTGCAGTAATCAGCACTTTCACGGCGCCTTCTCTCGCTGTTTCTCCTCCTTACCAACCCTGAGAGGTAGGTACGTGCATCTCCACTGTAGAGATGGGGAGACTGAGGCCCAGGGGGTCCAGACCGCCGAGACCACCGGGCTCTGATTCAGCTAAGCCCAGCTTGGCCCCAGACTCCTGGTTTCCGGCCCAGCTCAGCACGAGGAGTCGTCAATCCCTGTCTGGACCTTCCGGGAGCATCTGAGAAATCAGCTTCCTGCTCAGAGCCCAGTTGGGCTTACTGGAAAGAAGCTGGGGAAAGCTGGGAAGGGACAGAGAGGGGGCCAGGTAGCAGACAGGCGCACTTCCTGCAGGTGGAAAGTGTATCCATCATTTCTGGGAACCGGGATGGCTCAGTGAGAGCCTTGCGTACTTTGACCCCAGTGGGGCACCCAGCTGTCACTGCTAACTGCCCCCGCTTCCTTCCCGGGGGGCCACAGTTGGCCTGGCTTCGTGTCTCCATGTCTGACATCCAGGAGTGCCCGTCCAACCACCTGTCTGGACGCCAGACAGGGCGCCCAGCTGGGGCTTCAGCCAGCTGTCCAGGAACAGACGGGGTAGGCAGCCCAGGCTGGGCCGGGAGCTGAGCCCTGAGCTGGCCCAGCTCAGCCCGAGTGGATGAGGCAATGAGTCCTGTTTCCTGTAACTGTGGCTATGCAAATGGGGGGAAACCGGGGCCTCTCCTGCGGCAGGCTTCCTGGAATGATGGCATTGATTGTCCGGAGAAACCTGGCCCCAGCGGGCCCCCACGGGCGGGAGCGTGTGAATGGCTGAGACCCCTTTCTCTCCTGGTGCAGCTCTCGATGTGGGAGCCTGTCTGCGGGGCTACGGCCCTGCCGGGAGAGCTGTGTTCAGCCCAGACCTGCGCGGATTGGTCACCTGTCCACCCGGACCGGCCTCCCGTGAGAGCTGAGAGGCAGCATTCCCATCTCATCGCTGCATCCCCCTCTCGTGGGGTGGGGAGCAGGAAGCAGAGATGGCCTCCCCGGCTCTCAGTCCCTGTCCCAGAGATCACCATGCCCAATCCCCCTATTTACAAATGAGGAAACTGAGGACACCAGACTGGGCCAGGGACTTGCCCAGGTCCCGCCTCTCTCCCACTCATTCTGACACGCCCTAACAATAGTGGCAAACGTCTGCTTGCTACCAGAAGCCTACTGGCCCTCCAATTCCTCTTCTGGTCACCACTGCCTCACCAGCTTCGAGTACCAGCCCAAGCCTGGCAGGCCAGAATTCTCACCATACCCAGCTGGCCTCCCTCCATGCCCTCCCAGGTCAGGCTGTCCAAAGGGTCATTCTCAACCTCACATCTGACCATGTCACTCCACTGCTCTGGAATCAAGTCCTCGCTCAAAGTGGGCCCCACGGATGACCCATAATCAGGCCCCTTTCATCCCATGTAGCCTCATCTCTTGGCCCCCCTGCCTCGTACGTACCTGCAGGGCGATGTCCTTGGTGATGCCAGAACTCTTCCCAGGTCCCCCTTACATCTCTGTGGCTTTGCTCAAGCTGTTGTCTCTGCCTGGTCTGGCATTTCCCCATCTTTGTTTCTCTAACTCCTATTCATCCTTTACGACAGCATTGTCACCTCCAGGAAGCCTTCCCAGATGCCCCCAGTAGGACCTGGTGCCTCCTCTGGGCTCCCCTGCCCCTGCATGTCTCTCCATAATGGCACGTGCCACACTAGGCTGTCGCTGTTCCTGTACTGCCTGTCTCCGCCCCCCACCTGGGGGCTCTTTGAGGAGCTGGCACAGAGAAGGCAGGGTAGACGGGGAGATATAGACGGACATACAGCAGACTTAGGACATTCCGCCTCTAGGGGTGATGATGAATTGGACATGAGTTGCGGTGGAGAGAGGTGTCGAAGAGTGGCCACTGTGCCCACCCCACGATCGGGAAGGCCGGGGCCAGGAAAGTGCAGAAGCTTCGGTCATCTTTGAGCCCTTCGCCCTCTGAACCCCCTTCCCACATTCAGGACTCACCCCCTGCCCACCACCAGCCTTGAGGCAAGAAAGAGCCTTCTCCCACGAGAGGAGCCCAAATAGCCACACCCACTTTCCCATCCTCCCTTGCTGCTGGGGTATGGCTGGCACGTGACCTAGGCTCAGCCAGTCAGAGGCACCCACTCTGGAGTTTGCTGGTCCTGCAGAGGAAGGATCTGGAAACGGCTTTCTGGAGGGAGCCTTGGCAATATCACGTTCCTGGGGCATCTGCAGACATGCGTGGGCATCACCAGGCTGGCTTACGGCAGAACTGGAGTTGGGGGTCTTGTCTCCCCCCTTCTGCCTTTTTTTGTGTGTGTGGGCTTTCTGTCTTCCCAGGAGTTCAGTGAGCACCCAAATATCTGTTCAGCATGTTCTACTTCTGTTTAAATGATCCATAGTTGGTTCCATTGTTTGTTACTAAGAACCCTGAAGGTTCCTCTGGGGACCCCCCTACAATCAGCCTTGGAGGAGGAGTCAGTGTTGACAGGAAGAACAGGAAGTATATTCCGGAGCATGCAACAGCTGACCAGGGTCAAGGTCAGGCTTCAGGGACAGCACAGGGGATGTTGGGGAGAACCACTCATCTGGGTTTGGAGTGTGGGGTTCAGGGAAGGTCAGAGATCCTGGCAGGGATCAGATCCAAGACAGCCCCGCACGCCAGGTCAGGAGCAAGCTCGGACGCTGTCTCGCAGGCAGCGGGACTGAATGACGTGCTTTAACCGAGGTGTGACTTGATCAGATCTGTGTTTTAGGAAGCTCACTCTGCTGCTAGGAGGAAACAGATCAGGTTGGGAGAGACTGGAAGAGCAGGAGGCCAGGGGAGAGACTACTGCAATGGTCCCAGCAGTGAGTCCTGGGAGCCACAAAGACGACTGAGGCAGTGGCGATAGGCAAGGGTGGAGCTGGGGTTCAGTGTGGCTGGCAGTGGGGAGCCACCGAAGGTTTGAGTGACCTGAGATGATCATAAGAGTGGAGTTTGGCCCTGGCTGGTTTGGCTCAGCGGTTAGAGTGTCGGCCGCGGACCAGAGAGGCTGGGGTTCGGTTCCCTCTAAGGGCACGTACCTTGATTGCAGTTTGTCCCCGGCCCTGGTTGGGGTTGTGTGGGTGGCAACCACTCGATGTGTCTCTCTCAGGTCCGTGTTTCTCTCTCTCTCTCTCTCCTTCCCTCCCTCCCTCCTGCCCTATCTGAAGATAAATACAAAAATGTCCTTGGGTGAGGATAAAAAAAAAAGGAAGTGGAGTTTGAACCTCATGGCTTCCTGAGCATAGGTTGCAAATATGATCTGGTCCTCAAACAGCCCTCACAGCTTCTCAGGTTCCCGCATGAGGGTGAGGTGTTGGGTGACCCCAGCCAAGCTGATAACAGCCCTCCAGAAAATGATTTAGGAGCAGAAAACAGGTCTATGAACTCCATACCACTGCCAAGGCCGCGGGTTCCAGGGGAGGGGCAGAAACAAGGCCACCTCTGCCCAGAAGGGGGTTCATTCTGGGTGGTCAGCGTCTGGGAACAGATGAGGACTGGTCAGAGGGTTGGGGAGATGGGGGGAAGGGCACAGGGCACCCAGCTGCTTCCTCCCAGACGGGGGGGGGGGGGGGGGGGGGGATGCAGAGGAAGGAGCCGCATGAGAGTAACAAATCTCTGGTTGAGAGGGCGGTGGCAGATGGAAATCAAGTCCGAGGTTCACCCCCTTAACCCCAAATTGCACTGGCCTCGTCCCTGGGATGGAGAAGAATATCTGGGCTTATTTTCCCACTTTATGGGTGAAAGCTTGGAACCCAGAGTCATATAAGGTAGTTGACTTTTTTTCCTTCCCCAAATTACATATTTAAAAGCCAAAAGGGGCCCTGGGACCCTAATGGGCTCTCTCTGTGCCAGTACCGTGGGTTTGCTCCTCCAGAAAATGGGCATGTGTACAGCCTTCAGCCCAATGCTTGAGAATCATAATCACATCCTGGGGATGCCCCTCCACGGTCCCCCCTCGTGGCTGTCCACAACAGCTCTGCAGGGACCTGGCCTCTGAGGGATACAGACGGGCAACTTCGCTTTGCCGTTGGAATCGCGTCTGTAAGACAAGGGTGAGCAAAGACCCACACCAGGGCCAGGGCCCACTCTGGGCAGGTTTGTTGAAGGCCAGGGTGGGAAGGGGCGGGCTGTCCTGCTGGGGTGAGGGGATCTTACCTGCATTGGGTCACACCCTCTCCCCTGGCTGGGCGGTCCTGGGTATGGCCCTTCCCCTCTCCCAGCCTTACTTGTATAGTGGGGGGTCCCCCCACCTCACACCACTGACCTCTGATTGGACAGAGAGCCTGACCCCCTCCCATCCTCCCCAGGCAGCCGGGTCGGAGGCTCCTGCATGTCCCCATGAGAGATGAGGGCAGCTGTGGAGACAGAGAAGCTAACATTTTCTAGAACTAATTAGAGGCCAAATCTAAAGCATTCAGCAGCTGCAGCAGGGGCTGTGGGTGACCCACCCAGGTCCCCTCATCCTTTAACTGCCTCCTGCCAGGGACCTTTCTCTGCCACAGTAGCACCTGCCCCTTTTTGTCACAGTACCGTTTGCTGCTGGCCGTTCGCCCCGGGGGTGGGGCTGTAAAGAGGACACGCGGGTGTGAAGCCATGTGCTCTGATTAGCAACCCTCAGGCTCCAGTGTGAGCCCCTGGGTGGCTGTTTCTCGTTGAGTTTCCCTTGGCCCCACCTCCCGGTGCCTTCCTGGGAATACTGGAACCCTCCTCCGGGTCTGCTTCCGGGGAACCCACACTGAGCACAGCTGCTGATCAGATCGGGGCCGAGAGGAAAGAAGAGGCTGAGTCCAGGCTTTGGCTTGTGCAGGGCGGCCGAGCACTGGCTTGGGAGCCCTGACTGGCTGGCGAGGGGTGCAGAGTTCTCTTGCGACAAGTTGTGCTCTTGGTCATGTTGCCAAGCGTGCTCCAGGCAGCTCAGCACTCAGAAGAAGGGTGACCCTATCCCAGCAAGGCCCCTCCCAGCAGGGCTGACCTGCTTGTTCCTGGCCTGGGCTGGGTGCAGCTGGGGCCTGGATATCTGCACAGGGCAGAGGGCACCAGATGGGGCCTTCCTGGAAAGTGCCTCCCAGGGGACAAGACTGGTCCCAGAAAACATGAGTCACGAACAAAGCAACCCGATCGATCGAGCCTCTCTCCCCGGCCAGGGCAGGGGTGCCCCCCAGGCGCTGCCCCAAAGGGGCGCAGCATCCTGTCATCCTTGGAGTCAGCAGGCCACCTGTAAGCCACACAGGACCCATAGGGCACACATGTCTGGCAGAGAGGGCAGTGCCTCAGGACTCTGCCTGCTTCCCAACACCTTTCCGCTCTACCAGGCCAGTGCCCAGGTTTCCCACGTGGGAATTCCCCGGTCCCCCCCACCCCACCCCACCCCACAGAGTCATCACAGAGGGCTGTGCCAGTCATTCAAATACCCTTCCTGGCATAGGAGGGAGAGAGAGCCAAGCTCTGGATGAACTGAAGCCCAGGGCCCCCAACCTCAGACCGCCTCAGCCCCTCCCCACACCTCTCGACCCTCCCACTCCTCCGAGCGATGCCTCCTGGTTGGTGGGCCCCTGCCCTGCCCCTCCCAGCCCTGGGGCCAGGCCAGAACGCACTCAACACATCCGGCCTGGAAAGCACAGCACTTCCCTCTGGAAGGGGGAGCTACCCACTGCTCTGCACTGCCCACCAGGTCTGTGGAGGGAGCAGGCAGCAAGCATGATACACTTTGTATAGCTCCCCGGGTGAACACCTGTGTCCGAACCTCACAGTCAGGGCTGCCCCACCCACTGGTCCTGCACAGCGAGAGACGAGGGGCTGGGTGGACAGGTGATTCTGCAGCGGTCTCTCCCTCACCCTCCGGTCTCCCCTAGCCTTCACAGCCCCCTCACCCACCTAGCTTCTACTCTGGGAAGCTGGCTCATCTGTCCCCTGTGGGCCACCTAGCCCAGGGGTGGGGACAAAGGGCTCCATGGGTTCCTGCCTTCTCCTGGCCCAGAGCAGGATCCTTGAACCTTAGTGATAGTAACAGCCAAATCCAGTGTTTATCGCATGCTCGGCCTCTGGCTGAACGCTTGGCCCCAGTCATTGTACTGATGATCCCATTTTTCAGATGAGGAAACTGAAGCTCAGAGAGGTTAAACAGTCTCCCCCAGGGCACACAGCTAGTGTGTGGTGGGGTTCCTATATGACTGCCAACCCCCAGCCTTTCCTGTTCTTCATAAACCCAGACATCCTCAAAGGGGACGTCTGGCAGCTCCAGAAATATTTGTGGATTGAAGACTCATAGCAGCCCCTGACTGAGGGCTGCCCGACGTTTTTATTTATTTGACATTCAGTCCATCTTTCTGAAAGACAGTTCAAAATGCCAAAGGGACAAAAAGTCCCCCTCTCCTCTGCCCCTGAGCTGCCAGACTCCCTCCCTGACACCATGTCTGATGTTTCCCTGAGAGTGCTGATGCATTGACCCCAGTGTTCGGCACTACACGTGCTGAGTTAGTCATCTGTGGCTGTGTAATAAGTTACCCCAAAACTTACCATCTTCAAATAGCCATACAGCTGCATTATCTCCCAGTTTCAGGAATGAAGGAGCAACTCAGGTGGTTCTGGCGCAGTCCCACAGGAGGCTGCCATCAAGCTGGGGCGCCACGCATCTGACGGCTCGGCCGGGCTAAAGGGCCGACACTCCCGAGACAGCTCACGTGTGTGGCTGCTGGCAGTTCTTAGTTCCTCACCACATGGCAGCTGGCTTCTCCCAGGGCAAGTGATCTGAAGGGGGCAAGGGGGCCCGGCCGGTGTGGCTCAGTGGTTGAGCGTCGACCCATGCACCAAGAGGTCGCTGGTTCTATTCCCGGTCAGGCCACATGCCCAGGTTGTGGGCCCGATCCCCAGTGGGGGGCATGCAGGAGGCGGCCAGTCGATGTTCTCTCTCATCAATGTTTCTATCTCTCTCTCCCTCTCCCTCTAAAAAAATCAATTTAAAAAAAAGAAAGAACTATGGAGTCACCTGCTGGCTGCCTGCCACACACCTCTCATCCTGCACCTTGCTTTTTTTTTTTTTTTTTTTTGTCACTGAGCAATGGTCTTCAGAATAGTTCCGCATTGATACACAGAAAGTGACTATTTTTCTTGACTGTATTTCATGCAAGTGCAACGTGATTTATGTATCCAGTCCTCTACTGAGTTCTCTGTTTGGGTTGTTCCCGATCTTTTGCTGTTACAGTCAGGGCTGCAATGACTGTCTTTGTACAGGAATTATTTGGAGTGATCTGGAGGAGTAACACCCAGGGATGGTGGGGAGGAGGGGCAGGATGGTCTGAGGGGACCTTCTCAGGTGCTAGAAATGTTCTAGATCGTGACCCAGGCTGTAGTTCCATAAGCATAAGCCTATGCCAGAATATATCAAGTCGGACAGTCCGTATGAATGCATGCTTCTGATTGCATGTTTTACCTCCAGAAACACTTAAAAAAAAAAAGGAGTGGATGGATTATAGGACTTGCAGCAAAGAAGCACTGACACATGCTACGCTGTGGACGAACCGGGAAACAGGAAGCGCAGTGAAAGAAGCCAGACACGAAGACCGCGTGGTGTGTGATCCCATTTATATGAACTGTCCCAAACAGGCAAATGCACCGAAGAGAAGTAGATCAGTGGCTGTCAGGGGCTGGGGGAGGGGGGAGTGACTGCTGATGGGTACAGGGTTTTATTTGGGGTGATGAAAATGTTCTGGAGCTAGATGGTGATGATGATTGCACAACTTTGTGAACGTACAAAATGCCACTCAACGGCACAATGTAAATAGCGAATTTGATGTTATGTATATTTTGCTGCAATTTTTTAAAAAGTAATTGATGGCAAAAGAAAATATTCAGACTTCACTCTTAATCCACACGATGCCCCCTGGTGCCCTGTTTTCTCTCTTTTGCAGGTGAGGAAGCTGAGGCCCAGAGATGAGGAGCAGAGACACGTCCACGGTCACACAGCCTCCCCAGACTGGCTGTGAGCCATCAGCACTGTTACAGGAAGCGTTCCTGGAAAGCAAGCCAGCGTGAGTTCCTCGTAGAGATCAGAGGAGCCACAAGATCCCCAGGCCAAGGCAGAGGTCCCCACCCTGGACGCTGGTGACACTTCCCCTAGGCGGATGGTACCGGGACATGCAGGTCTCAGCCCCGAACAGTGTGTGCTCTCGCCTCGCAGTTCTCAGTAGACTGGAACAGTCTGTCCTGTAGAATTTCCTGTCGCCTCCTCGCGTTGCTTGCTGGCCGCAGGGTTGCCACCCACAGCTCAACCCTGCAGAGGCTGGTCTCTGAGGCTCCCAGCAGGGGGCGGGGTGGTCTTGGGGCATTCTGAGCTGAAAGGTCATCACAGTTACAAGCCACCTCCCTGTGGTTTGGCTGTCCCTGAAAATAATGTTTTTTTTTAAATCCTCATCCGAGGATATTTTTCCATTTATCTTCAGATAGAGTGGGAGGGAGGGAGAGAGAGAGACACACACACACACCGATTGGTTGCCTCCCACTCGGCCCTGGGGCGGGGACAAACCACAACCGAGGTACGTGTGCCCTTGACCGGAATGGAACCTGCGACTCTCTGGTCCTCGGGCCGACGCTCTAACCGCTGAGCCAAACCAGCCAGAGCTAATTTTTTTTTCCATCAACTCAAATGGTGCCTGGCGATGTCATAAAAGCATAAAATACAGAGTAACAGAATGAATGCCCCACACCTGGAAACAGCATGGGTGACAGTCCCCCTCTCCTCTTTCCTGTCTCCTTCTGTCCCCTCCCTTCCTCCCTCCTTCCTTCTTGCCACAAACATTTATTGAGCACCTGCTATGTGCCAGCCACTCCCAGCTCCCCGCACTAGAAACACTAGTGAACAAAGTCAAGTCCCTGCTATTGGGCCATTTACATTCTGGAGGGACTTTCTGCGTGCAAGGGTGTGTGTGTGCGCGCGAGCGTGCATGTGTGTGTGTGTGTGTGCGTGCGTGTGTGTGCATGTGTGTGTGTGTGCGTGTGTGTGCATGTGTGTGTGTGTGCGTGTGTTGTTTACTGTAGATGTGGTTGATAGAGAATACAAGCTAAGATGTTTCGTGAGCTCCTCAGGACACCCCCACGGAACAAACAGAGGCCCAGAGAGCCGGGATTGAACCAGGCCGCTTGGCTGTGCTGGCTGCTGCTCGAGACGGGGGCAGCGATGCCGGATAATAAATCAGTTTCTCTTTGCAGCACAGGCTCCTGGCTCCCAGGCTGGGACAGGTCTCGTCAGTCCCCAAATCCTCCAGCTCACTGTGATAGGTACCCGCAGTGCTGAAGTCCGCACAGTCAGCCTTCCCAGCCCCTTCACCCTCGGTTTCATTCCCACAGTTCGGGGCATCAGGCCCACCAGCCACCCCCACCTACCCCTACCCCGGTCCCCAGGCCCAGGGTGACCTCCCCCTCCCTGGGACCCAGCCTGGTTTCTCGCTGGCGACATCTACAGTCCCCCACTCTGTCACCCACAGCTATTCTCGGCCACTGTCCCCTTTCACTTTCTGCTCTGCCTCTTCCTGCCTCGGTGGTTCCCCGACATCCCCTGCTCCCCCTTGCTGCCCCGGCTTTCTCTCATGCCCCTCTCTCACGATGGCTGGCCCTGGCTCAGCCTGAAAGCCACAGCAGAGGCAGATGCAGAGCACCGTGAGGTCTGCATTCAAGTCCCCTCTCTGGCCCTTTCTGGCCAGGTGACCTTGGCCAGCCTCTTCCCTCTGAGCCTCCTGTCTCCTGGACAGTGGTGCCTACCTTGCAGGGCTGTTGAGGGGATGGAGGCTCCCAGGAGAACCTCCCAGGAATCTCATCCTGGCACAGGACCTGGCACATAGTGGGAGCGCAGGTATCCTCTGCCTTCCCCCACCCGCCCCAATTGGACGCCACAGCTGGTGCCTGTGGGCTGGAGTGCCAAGGAGAGGAGAACAGCACAGACGGCAGGCAGGGCGGTGGAATGCCCCGGGCTGGGCTCCAGCTCTGCTCTGCCTTGAGCAAGTCACTCTCCCTTTCTAGGCCTCGGTTTCCATATCTGTGAAGTGAGGCAGCTGCACTGAAGTCTAGAGTCACAATGCAGAGTGATGAAGGCAGTCTAGAGGAAGCCCAGAGGATTGTGGGGGCCCGAAGGGGACTCTTGATTTGGGTGGAAAGTGGTTCTGGGAAGGCTCCTGGGAGAGGGGACATCTGAGCTGAGTCTCAAAGGAGAAGAGTGTTCACAAGTCATAGATGGTGGGCCACAGCATTAGAGAGGGAGAAACAAGCAGGTGCAAAGGCCCAGGGGCAGAGGGTGTGGGGCTTGGGGAAGGGCAGAGGGGCAGGGGGTGGCAAGGAATGAGACTGGTTTGCAGGAAAAGAACACACAACCTGCTAAACCTTGACCAGACCCTGCTCCCCAGGCAGTGGAGAGCCACGGGAGTGTGAAAAGCTTCTGTTGACAAACCTGTCTCCCAGCCAGACTGGGGGCTTCCTGAGGCAGGGGCCAGGCCTTATCAGGCTTTGAGCTTCCTGCATCTAGTACACAACCTGCACGGAGTGGGCAGGAAGATCTAGGCAATGAATGAATAACATTTCCTGCTCCTCTGAAAGGCTTAGACACCAGTGAGTGGTTAACGATGCACGGTGGTCAATCCCCTGTGTCAGGCAGCGGCTGCTGCACAGCCGACCTCCCAGAACGAGTGACGTAAAACAATAAGCAGTTACTGTTGCTCAGAAGGCTGTGGGACAGCTGGGTGGTTCTGGTCTGGGCAGGGCTAGGCTGATCTGGGTTGATGCACTCTTGTGTCCACAGCCAGCTGACGGGTCAGCCGGGGCTGGCTGGTCTTGGGTGGCCTCAGCCAGGATTTTCCTCTCCTCTGCGTGGCCTCTCATTATACAGCAGGCCGGCTCGGGCTAGTTCTCACAGTGGCAGCAGAGTCCCAAAAAGGGAAGCAGAAGCCAGAAGGCATCTCGAGGTTTAGGTAGGAAGCAATACAATCACTTCATCGCTTCCTATTGGCCAAAGCAGCCCAGGTTCTTGGGACAGGATACAGGCATAGTGTCAAGGGCATGGATCCAGGGAGGGATGAAGAATTGGGGCCATTTCTTTCCATCAATCTGACACCCTCTCCGACACTCACACCACATCAATTAAGGAAGTTCCAGTCCCCGGTGGGCGATTGTTCCAACAACAGGCAGGTAACCCAGTTCTGGCCAATGAGCCAGAACGACAGCTGCTGGGGGTTTTCTGGGAAAGGTTTTCTTGCTCCGAAGGGGGAGCCCCAGGGAGAGATGGTTTCTGGCTTTCTTCTGGATGTAACATCTGGAAACACATCAGCCATCCTAGAACCAGCCTCAGGCGAAACCAATGCCAATGTCCTAGCAGAGAGATGGCAGGAGCCTGGGTCCGTGGTGGCCTGGTGGAGTGCCCAAGCCACCAGTCCAGAAAACCCCCTATCTCTGGACTCCCGTTGAACAAGATATCACATGTCCAACTCCTTTAAGCCACTTTACATCAGGGTCCTGACACATGGACCAAAGGCATCCTCCATCATGCCCCAGGGCCTCTTTCCATCTCTGTGAACCTCCTCTGCTTGCATGGGCCAGATCAGAGCTGGGGGCTCCCCACTTTTTTCTTCAAGGATGCCGGAGGGTCCCAGGTGCAGTCCCCAACCTTCTGCCTTTGTGTTTTCCACAAGAGCTGTCACCTGCCCCCTGCACCCAGGACTGCAGCCCTCAGCCTGGATTCAGAAGCCCTGGGTCCTGGTGAGTTGGAATCTACACTTTCTCACTATGCAGCACCCGGCAAGTCTCCTCATCTCTCTGAGCTTTAGGTCACTCTTCCATAAAATTAAGAAACAAAACCTACCTTTTGCATGGTTAATGCTTAATGATGGTTAAGTTGAAAATATTTGAAAGGCTATTTATTTATTTATTTATTTATTTTTTATCCTCACCTGAGTACATTTTTTTCATTTTTTTGTTCAGATAGAGTGGGAGGGAGAGAGAGGATGAGAGAGAGAGAGAAACATCGACGTGAAAGGGACACATCGAGCGGCTGCCACCCGCACGACCAACCAGGGCCGGGGACAAACTGCAACCGAGGTACATGCCCTTAGCGGGAACCGAACCCGGGTCTCTCTGGACCGCAGGCCGACGCTCTAACCGCTGAGCCAAACCGGCCAGGGCTGAAGGCTCTTTTAGGCAATAAAAATTTGCATCCCTATAGCTTTTTATTTATTTATTTTTAAATACTTTTATTGATTTTTTTTTTTTAGAAAGAGAGAGGAAGGGAGAGAGAGATAGAAACACTGATGTGAGAGAGAAATATCGATCGGCTGCATCCTGCATGCCCCCCACCGGGGATCGAGCCTGCAACCCAGGCATGTGCCCTGACCGGGAATCGAACCGGGACCTCTCAGTCTGTGGGATGACGCTCAATCCACTGAGCCACACCGGCCGGGCATCCCTATACCTTTTTATAGTTTCCACTTCGCTTCCTAGTACCTAAACAACAATAGTAGCAACAGGAACAGTAGCAGCCAGCCATTCTGGAGCCCTACGACGTCCCACAGAAACCGTGTGAGGTCAGTGTTCGTCGTTTCAAGCAGCTTATGGGTTTTCTATTGTTGCATAACAAATCACCACAGTTTTAGCAGCTGAAAACAACACACATTTATTATCTCACAGTTTCCCAGAAGTTTGGGGCAACATGGCTGGACTCTCTGCTCAGGGTCTCACGGAGCGAACACCAAGGGTCAGCTGGGGTTTCGGTTCCCAATCTGGAGGCTCTGGGGAAAAAAATCCACTTCCTAGCTCGTTCTTGATTGTGGCAAAATTCAGTTTCTATAGTTGTAGGACTGAGGTCCCCATTTCCTTCCCAGATATCAGCCGAGGCTGCTGTCAGCTGGAGAGGTGACCCACATTCCTGCCAAGCGGCCCCTCCCCTCTGCTCCAACGTGTGCGCATCAGATCTTTCTCGTGCTGCAAATCTCTGACTTCCTTTTCTGGAACCAGCCAGCAAAAATGCTCTGCTTTTAACGGGTTCCTGTGATTAAGTTCGGCTCCTGGACAATCTCGCTGTGTAAAGTCCAATGTGTCATGTAGCATCACCTAACCACGGGAGCAGAATCCATCAGAAACAGGTCCTGGCCTCAGGCATCCTGCCTACCATAGCTGCTAAGAGTTGGGGGTGACTTTTTACAACAAAGAGAAAATGAACACTGTAGTTGATGAACTTTTCCAAAAGGGAAACTCACATCTGTCCGTTTCAGAAAATTATTTCCCTCTATCTTCTCTGTTCTCTCTGTAACTCCCACGGGTCGGATGTGTTATCTTGTGCAATAAATAATCTTCTAACTTTCTTATCTTTTCTCTCGCATTTTCAATCTGTCTTCCTGGGAGATTTCCTAACCTTCTCTTCCAATGCTAATGTTGACCTGGTTGTTTCTGCTCTCGTCTCTCTAGTTCTTCCTTGGTCTCTGAATGTCCATTTGCACAGTCTCTTGTTCTTGTTTTATAGACGCGACATCTTTTGTTTCTCCGGGGGCGTTCTGTGGTCTTGAAGGGGGTTCCTGCACTGGCTCTGTTTTCTAGGAGTTCTTTCCTCTGCTGGGTTTGGTCTCTGCCTCTCATGTTACAGGCTTGCCTCGTGTGTCCGGTGATCCCTGGCTGTGAGTTCATATTGAACAGCAGGAAACTGAAAACAGATCGTCGAAGCTCCATGCCTGTGGGCAGGGGGTGAGGACAGGTGAATCTCATCCAGGGGACTGGGCAGGATCTGGCTGTCATTGTAGGACCCCAGAGTCAGCATCTGAATTGTCTTCTCTTAGGCAGGCCCAGGTCCCTAAAGAAGACCCCCTCCCCCAGCCTCCTACCTGGGGGAAAGCAAGGCTGCCAGCTTCCAGGGACCAAGCAGGGGGCATCTCACTGATGAGCTTGTGGCCTTTCCCTTAGCCCTTGTGTCAGTCCTGACCCCACAACCCAGCCTGCCATCCTCAAGTTCAAGGCCTCTGGCACAATTTTTATTTAGATGATATGTTTATTATGGGTGTGGGGTGAGAGTCTGATAAAGATTGGAGGGCTGCCCTGGCCGGGTAGCTCAGTTGGTTAGAGCGTCATCCCGATGCACCAGGGTTTCGGGTTCGATCCTGGTTCAGGGCACATACAAGAATCAGTCAATGAGTGCAGAAATAAGTGGAACAACAAATGGAGGTCTCTCTCCCTTTCCTCTCTCTCTCTCTCTAAAATCAAGCAATCCAAAATTTTTTTAAAGATTGGAGGGCTAAGGGCTCCCAAATTATCCCTGGGCACCCCCATGCTGCCAGGAGGTGGGGTATGAAATGAACCAGGCCCGTTCTGCCGTCCAGGATGAGGACCACTAATTTCTGAGCACCTGGTGTATGCTGGGCACCACATCTAGATCAGAGTTTTGCCCCTCAGGGAACATTTGGCCATGTCTGGAGACGATGTCACAACTGGGGGGTAGGTACTACTGACGTCCAGTGGGTGGGGGCCAGGGATGCTGCTAACCCTCCTACACTAGCTAGAACAGCCCACACAGCAGGCTGTGCCAAGGCGGAGAGCCCCTGCTCCAGAATGACTGAGGATGTGTTCCCTGGCTTCACGGGAGAGGAGCAAAGGGTTTCTCCTTCCTCAGCACCTGCTATGTGCTTTCACAGCAACCCTACAGCCTAGGGATCCGCAGCCCCATTTGCTGAATGGGGAGTCGGGGCTGAGCCTGCCCCAGGAGGACACAGAGGGTGCTCGCCTGTGCCAGGTGTGTGTGTGGGGAGGGCTCAAATGCCCACCTTCCTGCCCAGCCCCCTCATCCCCTTCAGCCTCTGGGGAGAGCAGAGGGTGGCAGCAGTTGCTGGGGTGCGAGCCTGCCCAGACCTGTGGCCCTGCCTGACGTTGGTCCCCACCGAGCCATGTGACGAGACCAGGCCACAAGAAAGAGGTTTAAAAAAGCGTTATCGCTTCCTGGAACTCCGACTCGGCGACTTCCCCGAAGACCGGCTGTGCCTGGCGGGCGGGCTGAGAGCAGCGGGGACCAGGCTGCCCCTTTCCTCCTCCGCTGTCTCCGCAGCTGCCACCCTCTATCTCAGTCTGACTACCTGGAAATACTCCCCCTCCCAGCACAGAGCCCCTACGGCTGGCTCGGCTGTCTCTTCAGCAACATCCCAGGAACGAAACGAGCGGGGGAGACAGGGCTGGTCCAGAGGGTCCCTCCCATGGCCTCGGGGATGCTCGGGCCAGGCTGGGCCAGGCCGGGGGACCCCGAGTGCCCAGAAACCCACCCCCTCTCCTCACTGCCCCTGACGAGGGCAGTTGGCACCAGGCTGGGCACAGATTACTGGCAGCAGAATGGACACTCATCTCCCCCCATCTCGTCTGCCCGTGGGAGTGGACACTTGGCAGTCCCACGGTTTCTGTTCCTGTCCTGCTGGTTTGGAAATCCAGGGTGGAGGGAAATCCCATTTTGGCAAGGGGGAGGGGGTTGGTCAGAAACTAGGGTTCTTGGGTGCCATTATCTCCGGTGGCTGTGATGACTCTGGAACAAGTCACTTCCTCAATCCGCCAGTTCACAGAAGCCTGGCTATAAATATAAACGTGGCCACAGTGGGGTGAGGGCGGGGCACGCGGGTACCCAAAGTGAGAGGTGGATGAAGAGGGGGGACCAAGGACAAAATCTGAATATTCTGAGCAGGCAGAAAGAGCCTCCAAGCCCTGCCAATGGAGTTTACTTAATCTGTAACATGAAGGTGGTGTTAGATTGAACCATGTGAAATTGCCAATATTCTTGTGTTTTTGATCCATAAAAACGGCAATTTCATAGGATTCAGCCTAACATAATCTACCCAGAATATTATTTTAAGAATTAAATAAGGTGCTGTGAAGGGCTTAGCCTGGTGCCTGTATGCAACAAGTGCTAAATAAAAGTAGCCCTTGTGTTATAATACACACTTTATACCTCCTATCTAATAACATAGCACCAAAGATGATCAAGGCACTAAGTGTTCCCAGGCCCTTCACCCATTCTTCCCTTATGGAGCCCGCAGGAACTTCCATTTATTAAACATGTGCCCGGCATGGGGGTAAGCATTTTCCATTGTCACCAACACTCAGTGTCACCCGTGATTCCTGGGCATGTGCCATATGTAGGCATGATATGAGGGCTCAACATTCGCGCTGCACAGGGTACCTAAGTGACACTGTCACTACAGGTCACTTCATTTTGAGCGTCCTTGCGGGAAGGTCCTGTTGCCAGATTAACTTGTGCAAGCTGCACTGTGCTCATGGTTAATCTTGGCTCACACTCAACTACAGTATCAAGGCCAGAAGTCAACCTGTGTTGGGGCAGTTGATTTTTTAACCCCGATACTTTACATGACATCTTACATTTCACCTTGGCACCTCCTCAATGTCTTAATCCAGGGCTCGTCTGGGATCCTGACCCCTGCCCAGTGGGCTCACTGTCTCGATAAGCAGCTTGTCTGGATGCTCACGAAGGAATCCAGGAAGATGGAAGGAAGGCTGGGGCCAGAGCTCCGTGACCCACCACTCAAGCCTGCTCAGCCCATTGGCGCGCGTGTGTGTGTGTATACTTGACAGTTTACAAAGTCAGAGACCCGAGACCTGGATGTTGATGCTTCTATCTGGATTCAGACCTCATGAGGTCTAATTTTGGTTTTATCACAGGTTAGCTGTGTGAGCTCGGGCAAGTCATTTCACTTCTCTGGGCCTCAATTTCCTCATCTGAGAAATGGGAATAATAACAGTCCTACCCCCCAAGGGTAGTAAGAAGGATTAACTGAGACCATGTGTGTATGGAGCTCCCAGCAGTGCCCAGCACACAGTAGCTACTTAGCACGAGCTCATCATCTCAGAGGGCTCCTCTGAAGGCCAGTCTCCCCCTTCTCAGCGCAAAGCTCCCAGAGCCCCTGCTATGCCTCGTTTCATGGCTGTTGACCAGCAGCCCTCCCCGCCCCACCCAGAGCCCCCAACCAGAGTGACCTTCCCTCTCTGAACAGCAGTTTTCCCATCCATGAAAAAGGAACAGAACTTCAGTGGACAATTGAGAGCATTTGATGAAATGTGTGTCACAAGGTCAACACCGGGCCCTTCCCTGGTCCTGCTGGCCCTCAGCTTCCTCAATGACCAGGTGGGTACAGTCATCCCTACCTTGTCAACCAGCGATCCAGAAGGCTTCTCACAAAATGCTGAGTAGAAAATGTAGGTTACAATATGGGTCATAAAGGATGGTGTCTTTTTTAAAAGAAAAACTATGTGTATCTGTAGAAATCAGGAAGATATATATGATATGCTTAATAACAACATTGTTGGTAGATTTTAAAAAGTTAGAAGCAAATGTAGAAATTGAAAAATCATGTGGACAGGTACAAGATGTTGCTGGTGGGGGAGGCTGTGCGGGTGTGGAGCAGTGGGTACATGGAAAGTCTGGGCTTTCCACTCAATTTTGATGTGAACCTAAAAGTGCTCTAAAAATAGGTCTTTTTTAAAATGGGAAGGAAATTTTGTTTTAATGTGGGTTTTCTTTTTTCCTAAGTGAAAAAAGTAAGTTGTTAAGAACAACCGTGAATGGAGAAGTGTGGACGTGTCTGCATTCCAGCTTTCCTCGAAGGCAGACAGCAGTGAGAGGGGGATCGCCGTGGGCCCCAGATCCTGGCTAAACTGGTCTTGTCTCTTCCAGATGTTGTGTCTCTTCCTAGGCTGCATTGCTCCATTTCACTCACTTTGTTCGCGCCAGACCTGACCCCTGACCCTTACTACCCAGGACTCAGGGTTGCAAGTGAGAGAAACAACTCAGACAAGCATAAGCGGAAAAAGGAAACTTGTGGTGTGTGTAATAGGTAAGTCCAGAGGTGGATTTCAGGCATGGCTGGATGCAGGCATCCATGCAGTGCATCGGGGCTCTGGCTTGTGCTACAGTGTTTTTGACACATTGGGCAGAAAAAATGGTTGTCAGCAGGCCCCCGTTTCGAGGTTGTTTAGGGACAAATAGTTTCTTTTTGTTTCAGCAGAAAAGTCCCAGGAGGATCTCTGATTGGTTCAGCTTAGACCTGAACCTAGGCATGGGGACCTCTAATTGACCAAGTGTGGTCCATGTCCACCTGTGGCCAAGGCTCTGTGACTGACAGCCCCTTCAGGACCACGCAGAACTGGGTGGGGCAGTTCCTGGAGAGCAAAGCTCTAGCTCACAGTACCCCGTATGTGGACCCTGCTTTCCAGCCGCAGAGGCTTTGTGCTGGTGTTCCTTCCACCTCTTTAAAATGTGGAGAAAGCTCAGCCGGTGTGGCTCAGTGGATTGAGCGTTGTCCCATGGACTCAGAGGTCCTGGTTCGATTCCTGGTCAGGGCACATGCCCGGGTTGCTGGCTCGATCCCCAGGAGGAAGCGTACAGGAAGCAGCTGATGGGTGTTTCTATCTCTCTCTCCCTTCCTCTCTATTAAAAAAAAAAAAATCAATAGAAACCATATTTAAAATAAATAAATAAAAATAAAATGTGGAGACAGCCCTGGCCAGTTTGGCTCAGCAGTTAGAGCACTAGCCCATGGAAGGGTCTCGGATTGGATTCCCGCTCAAGGGTACGGACCTGGGTTGCAGGTTTGATCCCTGGCCCCCACTGGGATTGTGCAGGACTCTTTCAATTGATGTTTCTCTCTCTCTCTCTCTCTCTCTCTCCCCCCCCCTCTCTCCACCTCCCTCCCTCCCTCCACCTCCCTCCCTCCCTCCCTCCCTCCCTCCCTCCCTCTCTATCTAAAAATCAATGCAAAAATATCCTCAGGTGAGGATTAACCAAAAAAAGAAAAAGAAAAAGAAAATGTGGAGACAGAGCCCTGGCCAGGCAGCTCAGTTGGTTAGCATCATCCCACTACGCCAAGGGTGTGAGTTCGATTCCTGGTTATCACACATACAAGAATCAACTAATAAATGCATAAATAAGTGGAACAACGAACCAGTGTTTCTCTCTATATATCTATCTCTCTCCCTTCCTTTCTCTCTCTAAAAATAAATAAATAAATACAAATAAATAAATAAATAAATGTGGAGACAGAGATTGTCAGCTCAGGTCTGTGTTCTGTGAGGGCCCAGATACCTCATGTAGAGGAAGGAGGGTAACTTTGGGGTCCCACACACCTGGGTGAGAATCCTAGCTCTTCCCCAGCAGGCTGTGTGAGCTAGGCAGGTCACTTTACTTCTCTGAGCCTTATTTTTCCTCCAACCACAGTGGTGCTGAGGATTTAAATGAGGTGTGTGGGAGTCCAAGGCCTGGGGCAGAAAAGGGCACTCCAGGTGAGACAGCCATGGTGAGGATCCCGGCGCTACTCGAGCCTCCAGTGGGAGAGGCCGGTCACTCGGTCTCACTTGAGCTCCACCCTAGCCGTGAGGTCTTGGGCAGATGACCACTACACTTCTCTGAGCCTTAGTTTCTTCACCTGCAAAAACAGGAGAAACCTGCTACTTCTGGGCAGGTATATGGACTATGGGAGGTAACACAGATCACTTTTATATGCTGTCCCATACCTCCCACCCTCCTCTTCCTAATTCCTAGGCCTCATTCGTTTTCGTGGTGCACCCCCACCACCACCAACAACTCTCCGGCCACCTTCCTGTTGGGGCCTGGATAGGGTGATACCGAGACCATGCCCACGTTCTGTTTCTCCTAACTCGCCGAGCAGCTCGGATTCCTCTGCTCCCTGCACACCTGGCACACAGGAGGCATGAATGAACGAACGCTGGTGGGATGAACACATATTCCCCACGCTGTATGGTCCCCCACCTCCAGCACAGGCCTCCCATCACTGCCGGCCGCGTGGCACCTGCCTGGGGAGGGGGCCCTTCGGGGACGGAGGAAGTTCAGGCTGCAGATGGAAGCCCAGGCGGCTGATTTCTAAGAAACCAGCTGACGGACAAGAAGGCCAGAGCAAAGCTCAGGATGGCTTTCGCTTTCAGTTTTCTGGCGCTGGAGTGGAGTAGGTGTCCAAAGTCCTTCGTCAGGAGAGAAGGGTACTGCAGGCATGGCTTTGCAGGGTCAAGTGGTGGCACAGCCACACTTCAGGACATGGACCAGGCTTGGAGCCCAGAGAGGTCCTGCATGGCCTTTGGCACACAGCCACAAGAGCCAGATCAGGGGCTGCCAGGGCTAAGGGCCTGCCACTCAGCTCGGCCAGCAATGCTTTTCCTTCCTTCATTTATCCTTAGTTTATACATACCTTGGGACATACCTTGGGTCATTTATTCCTTCACCCATTTATTCATTCATTCACTCACTTATTCATTAATTCATTCACTTATTCATTTATCCATCCATCCATCCATCCATCCATCCATCCATCCATCCATCCATCCATCCATCCATCTCTGTGTCCTTTCTTTTATTCTTTGGCCCTGTTTTCTCTTTCCTTCCTTTTATTCTTTTTTTTTTTTAAATCCTCACACGAGGACATTTTTCCATTTTTGTTCAGATAGAGTGGGAGGGAGAGAGGGAGAGAGAGAGAAACATCGATGTGAGAGAGACACATCGACCTCCCACATGACCCCAACCAGGGCCGAGGACGAACTGCAACCGAGGTACATGACCTTGACTGGAACCGAACCCGCGACTCATCAGTCCACAGGCCTGACGCTCTAACTGCTGAGCCAAACCGGCCAGGGCTCCTTCCTTTTCTTCTTCTTGCCTTTTCTCTCTGTCCCCTTCTCTCCTCTCCCCTCCCTGCCTTTTTCTAGCCCTCTGGCTCCCCCCACCCCATCTTCTCTTCTTACCTTAATCTAGCATTTCTCAAACCTCAGCATTCACCTCAGACAAATTTTTACCACATTTTCTAACCAAATGCCCCTCTCCCAACTGAAACAAAAAAAAAAATCTATATATGTACTTTAGTGTTGTCTCAGGCAATAACAGCCATAACCTCTCAGGTTTGATGTGATATATTTTTTCCTAATACACATTAAAATAAACATGCAGGAGAATTTTTACCAGTCTCATGCTTAGCATATCTGGTGGGGGGTTGCTGGGGTAGCACACCTGCACTTCAGGAAAGGGCTGTGTTAGAGTCTCCTTCACCTGCGTGCTCTGGTACATCCTCTCCCCGGTGCTCCTCGGGCTAGTGTCACCTGCACGCGCTGTGGCACTGCTATCCCATCTCTAGAGCTGTGTTCGTATAGGCATGCTTCTAAGCACTTTACAGGTATCAATGCATTTACTCCCTCTAACAGTCCTGGGAGATGGCAACGATAATAATGGGGAGACTGAGGCACAGAACGGCTAAGTAACTTGCTTGTATCACACGGCTAACAAGGTGGTCCCTGCTCTCCTGACACTTACAAGTCTAGGGGACCAAGCAAACCCCTTGGCACTCAGATGTGGGCTTTAACAGAGCCAGTGGGGGCCCAGTTGAGTCAAGAAGGGATTCCTGGGTGAGGTGATGGTGGAACTTGGCTTTGAAGGTTGAGTAGGAGTTGGCCAGGTGAAGCAGAAGCAAGGGAAACATCAAAGGCTTACCCCGGGTTGCTCCAAAGGCCTAGGGAACAATGAGAAATTGGGGATGCTGGCAGCCGATGGGGAGCATGAAGAGAACAGCGTGTGGCTAGAAACGTCCATTGAGGCCAGGTGGCGAAGACCCTCAGATCCCACGGAAAAGGGGTCATATTTTCATATCTAGCAGTTGGGAGCCATTGGAATACTCTGGCATCATCTTGCTTGGTCCACATACTGCTTCTCCTTCTTTTACCAGCTGTGAGATCATAGACAGGGAACAAACACTCCTGGCGTCAGTTGCCTTGAGAGTAAAATGAAACCATAATGGTGCCAACCTAGAAAGTGCTAGATAAGGGGGAGCGAATAGTAATCTCATTTGCAGAGGGAGCTAAAAAGTCTGTTTGACCAGGGGTGTGATCAAATTTGCAGTTTGACCTGATGTCCTCCTAGCGCCCCTATCTCTGAGCCTCAGTTTCCCCATCTCGAATCCCGGGAAGAGGAGGTCCACTTTCAGGGTCCAGTGTGCACTCCTCCCCCTTCACCCGCAGCCCTGCTCACGTGGCTGGGGAAGCCTAGCAGGCCCCTCCCAGTTGGACCTGATGTAGTTTCACTTTGACCCACCTTCCAAAAACAGAGGCCCTTCCTGTCATTAGGGTAGCACAGAGGGGACTTGGTGAAAGATGAGATAAATGGCACTGAGGAGCCCCAGGCTGGGCGTGTCAGGGTTTCATTTTCAGTGTCTCAAGCTGGGGATGAGGGCAGGGCCCCTGACATGGCACCCAGCCTGCCCTGGCCATTCTGTGCCTCTTATGGAACACAAACTCTGCGCCTAACAGTTTATAATTCTTCCTTTAACCCTCTCTGCCCTGTGAGATACGGATGTTTACCCCATTTCACAGGTGAGGAAATTGAGGCTCGGAGTCAGTGAAGGGACTGCTGGCCCACGACACACAGCCAGCAGCCAAGCCGGGCTGTCTTTCCCAGGCGTGGGATGGGTGCCCTGGAGGGTCTCTGGATGATGGCTTTAGGTGGGACACAGGGATAGTTTTATAGAACACTGAGCCCTGTCCCAAATGTGAAACAGCAATTCCTTATTTTATTTTTATTTTGTTAACCCTCACCCGAGGATATTTCTTCCACTGAGTTTAAGAGAAAGTGGAAGGAAGGGGGGGGGGGGGAGAGAGAGAGAGAGAGAGAGAGAGAGAGAGAGAGAGAGAGAGAGAGGGGGAGAGAGAGGGAGAGAGAGGCAGTTGAGTCAAGGAGGGATTCCTTGTGAGAGAGACACATCAATTGGTTGCCTCCTACACAACCCCGATCAGGGACCGGGATGGAACCTGCAACCCAGGTATGTGCCCTTGACTGGGAACTGAACCTGTGACTCTTTGGGGAGAGGGTCAGTGCTTTAACCACTGAGCCACACCTGCCAGGTAGTCTTTCTGCTTAAGTCAAGGAGAAAGTCTCATATGGGTGCTAGTGTGTCTTAAACATGTGACACTTGACACCTCTCTCTCTCTCTCCCTCCCTTCCTCCCTCTCTCCCCCTCCCTCCCTCCCTCCCTCTCCCCTTTCAACTAAACACGGAGCAGACCTTCTCTCAAAGCAGATAAAGACACCAATATCTAGCTGGAATTCACGAACATTGTTGGGATTTCATTACATTCTGTAAGGGTTACCTTTTCATGGCAGGTGATTCTGGCTTTCTGTGTATAGTAATGATGTTTCCCTTTGAAGAAAACTTACAAATCAAGTAGAAAATAATAATTGAGTAACAACAGCTGGTACTTGAATAGATCTAATAAAAATCAGAAAAGAGACGCTCCAAGTGCCTGATGGTTTGGCAAAGTCAGCTTAGAGCTTAAAATGGAGTGGCTGTAAAACTGGGCTCCCTGTATCAGAGTCCCCTGGGTTCTGCCACCTGTCCGTGTGTGACCCTGGACATTTTAGCCTCTCTCTGCTTCAAGTTCCTCATCTGCAAGACGAAGATAAGAATAATCATGATACCTGTTTCATATGGTTCTTGTGAGGATTCAATGAGATACTGTGCATGGATGACACAGAATGATGCCTAGTGTCTCGTGAGCACCGGGCGTGGGTGAGCTGGTAGCCATGGCAGTTCTTAGCGAATGGCAAGCTGAGAATGGGACCAGGTCTGTCTGACTTCATGGCTATGCTGATTCAAATACATCTGGGCAACCCGTGTGATGAAAAATAATAATTATTATAATTCTTATATTTGGGTGGTGATTCATTTTGTTTCCACTCATACTCCCTCATTTGATCCTCATTACCCTTTTGAGACAGGGCAGTGGGTCTATTTGAGTCTAGTTCTCATTTGCTAGATGAGGCCACTATAGTCATACAGTCGACAGGGTCAGGACTTAAGCCCAGGTCCTGGGTCCCAGCTCTTTCTGCTCCTCTGTGCTGCCTCCCAGAGCAAATGCTGGTGGGGAGGGGCCCTCCGAGGCTGCCTTAGCCAGGCCCTTACCCTCTCCTCTCCTTCATCATGCCTCTGGCTGCCCCTCCCAGCTGCACCCGGGTGTGGAAGGGAATATGTCTCACCACACAGGCCCCTGCAGGTCCCCAGGTGGGGCCAGCCCTGAATGTCACCCTCCAGCCCTGCCCAGGATCCAGCTCTCTGGCTCAGACATTCCCTGTCCTTGCCCATCCTCATTCGCATCCATGGCTCCCCACCAGCTCCAGGGCTGTCCCAGGGCCACTCCCCAGGATCCCTTTTGACCAAGCAGCCCTGGCCACTCTCCTAGGCTAAATTCTGACACAGCCTTGCAGTTACGTTATCAGTGCCCTGCCTCTCTGGCTTCCCAGCCTGTGCTGAGAAGAAAGGGCAGAAGAGTGAGATGGTCTGAGCTCTGGCTGGTTCTGAACATCCTCCAGTGTGGTCCTAGGTGTTAGAAATAAAGCCTAAACCCGTGAACCCTTGAGCTTTGTACTGGGTAAGATCATGAGCTTGGGCATCAAGCACCTGGTGTCAGACTCACACACGCATGGGGGCAACTTCTTCACCTTTCTGAGCCTCCTCACGATGCAACCTGGTTAAAGTATTTGTACCTATTAGGTGCTCAATAAATGGCACTATTTTAAAACAGCAGCAATGCAATAGTGAAGAAGCAGCGTGCCAGTCCAAATTATTGGGTTCTTGTCACGTGTTAAGTACTTTACAGGCACCCCTTTACTTAATTTTGCCCATGGGATTGGTACAGTTATTAATCTCATGTCCAGGTGAGAAAAACAGGGTTGGAGACCTAAGGTTGGAGCAGGCAAGGGTCAGTGTGGACTGGGATGAGACGGAAGGCTTTGTGGCCTCTGTGGACTCAGGGGTTGGGGGAGGGCAGACTGTTATGGCCTTGAGCTGGCATGCCCTTAGGACGGGCGCATCCGTCCAGAAAGCCCACACACGCCCAGCGGGCAGGATTCACAGGGCGACGTTAAGGACGAAAGGGGCCAGGAGCCTGCAGAGGTTCAGAAAGACCGAAGGGGACCGACGATGGCCAAACTGAACAGAGCAGAGCTTGCTCGCGTGAGTGGCCGTGACTGCAGGGGGGGGCAGCGCGGTGACGTCATCAGCACGCCGCACGCACGTGGCAGCCTGGAGCGTGGGAGCCCTGCGGGGCCCTCGGACGTTGGCGAGCGCGCCTTTTATTTGAAATAAACCGTCGGGGAAACACCACCCACGATGCCCAGGAGGTGAGGGAACAGCGTGTGCAAAGGCCCGGCAGCAGGAGGGAGCGCGGTGAGTGCTGAGGCTGGGCACTGGGTCGGGGCCACCTGCAGGCCTCTTGGGTCCGCGTGGGAGGTGGGCCTTCTCCTGAGCACGGCTGGGAGTCGTTGGTGGGGGTTCGTACTGGGGCCAAATAGTCAGTGTAGAGCGTGGAACCCAAGTTTCCCTGAGCGTTGTCTGGCAGGTGCCAGGGCCAGGGCCAGGACCAGGGTTGGGTGGCACAGTTTGAGTGCCCTCCTTGGGCACCATTGTCCCTGTGTGAATTTGCCTTGTTGAAAACTGCATCCCCTCTCTGAGGGATCTTGAGACCACCCCCAGAATCAGGCCACGCCTGTTATTCCCTGGAAGCCTGGAGCCCTAGAGTCTGGATGATGGTGGTGGAGGCCAGGGAGGGGAATGTAGTGCCAGTCTCCACATAACACTGGTCACATCCCCCCGTCAACCCGTCCACCTCCACTCAGGTCTTGTGTGTCCTTCCCCAAGGTTGAGGCCAGCTCTACCCTGCATAGGTGAATACTGCTCCAAGAAGACCGTCATTGGAACCTGGGGGCCATGCCCTGGGGCTCTGTTCAGACCCAGGCTTGGGGTCTGGTCATACTTGGGGTTTCTGACTGATGCCTGCCCCAGGGCTGGCCACTCCGCTCTCAGTCCCAGCATTCAGCCAGGTCTCAGCACTCCTGTGGCTGTCCCTTCCTTGCTGTTGGCCTGATTGGCTGGCACTGAGGGGTTTGGCCAAGAATGACACCCCCCCCCCCATTCTACTCCATCCCCAAGTACACACATAAGGCAAGAAGCCTAAGGCCATCTCACCAGTCCTACCTGCCTTTGTCCATGTCTACCTAGAAGTCAGAGGATCTAGTCACAACACAGATTAGATCAGGTCACCCCCAGGCTCCCATTCACACTTCAAATCCACACATCTTACCATGGCCTAGAGCTCTGGCTGCTGCCCACTGCCTACCCATTCCAGCTCGTCTCCTGCCACTCACCTTCACTCAGTCCCCTCCAGCTTGGCCAGCCTCTGCTCTGAACTCATCCTGACTGATGGCCTTTGCACTTGCTGTTTTTCTGCCTACAGTGCCTGCCTCCCAGGCTGGCTCCGTCCTGTCATTCCAGGCACAATTTCAGTGTCCCCTTAGAGGAGACTTCCTGACCTTGTAAAATACGCCGCCACCACCCCCTTCATCCATCTACCTTGTTGAATCTTCATCGAGCACTATCACTACTTGGAATGTTCTTGTTTCTTTAGTTTCATGTTTTTTTTTTACTGTGTGAGACCCTGAATGTGAACTCCCTAAGAACAGGGACAGGACTCCCTCGATTTTGTTCCATCCTGTATCCTTTGGACTTAGATTAATGCCTGAAACACAGCAGGTGTCCAGTGAATGTGTCTATGGACTTAGCTGTCATTTATTGAGCACTGCATCATGCAGACATGTATTGCCAGGTTGTGTGCTAAGTGCTTTATGTGCATCACCTCAGAAAGAGGCTCAGCGCTCCACTGCCTGACTCTGGGACAGTAACAGGTCCACTAAGCTTAGGAGGATCAAGCAGGCTGAGGTGAGGCCTAGGAACATGCATTTCCCCAGGATTCCTCCCTCTTCCCTCCCCAACTCTTTAAGAAACCAATGGTCTGTAGAGTGGGATGGACCTGGTACAGGTCTTGGCTGTGATGTTTGAGCTGTGTGACCTTGAGTAAGTGACTGTACCCTGCACCTCCATTTCCTCATCTCTAAAATGGGGATCTGAGTCCCTGGCTCAGGGGTGGCTTTGATGTGGGTTGAAGCCTGTTCCTGCACCTGCATGCAGTCCGCATTATGGTAAAGAGCTGCCCCTTGCCCTTTCTGTGTGCACCATGCTGCCCAGCTCACCCACTCTCATTCAGGAGGGTACCTCAGTGGCACCTGAGCCCCAAACACCACCCCCAAACCCTCCTCACTTTTCATTCTTGTAAATTGACGTCAGCACTGCTGAATCATGAAGCTGAGGTTTGAGATCTGCACCACTCGGGCAGCCACATGGCACACACTGCACCCCCCAGCCCTTTCCCTCTGTGCAGGTGTCTGCACAGGACCTCAGTCACACGGGGCCTGGAGTGCAGCTCCCGGGGACTTTTAGGTCATTTTAGGCCACTATACATGTTAGTATAGATTTTCTTTTTTAATGACTTACAGAGAGAAGGGGCCAGCTGTGTGATCAGAGGGGACTTTATTCTTAGCTGTTTTGCTCCAGATTTTATAGAGGGAATGGGTTTGTATAATGAAGACATGGTTTTTAAATGTTTTTTTAAAGGAGGAAAAAAACTAAAAATATTGTCAACTACCTTCTAATTCATCCCTCTTTGGATGAGGACCTGTTTCCTCATCTGTAAAATGGGGATCTTAGTAGTGAATCATAAGGCTAGGTTGAAAGTTGAATGTTTTAATATAGGTAACTAGGGGCTTGGAATGGTGATGGCACAGTAATGCTATATGTAAATATAAGCAGCTGCTGCTGCTATTATTGAGACCATTAGGCCCTTGTGGGAGGCTGTGTTACCTAATAGTACCCAGCCTCCGAGGCAATGCAATCTAAGTTTGAACACCTGGCTCCACCGCTTGCTGTGTACCCTACTTTGCATCTGTGAGCCTCAGTTTTCCCACCTATAAAATGGGGGGAGGGTTTCTAACTCACAGACTAGTTGTGAGGATTAAACAAGGTAGCACAGGGCCCTACACACAGTGAGTACTCACTAAATGTCTGCGGTATGCCCAGCACCGCCTTCTTGGATTTCTCTGGGTTTTTTAGGCACTGCCCAAACTGGGTAGAAGACAGGGAAAGTCAGAACAAGGACAGAACTTGATCCACACAGCGGAGAACAAAGGGCAGGGAGGTGATTAAAACAAGATTCCTTGGAGCCACAGAGACCTCAGGGCACCTCCTTCCCTCCCACCCCGCCGTATTAAAGGATGAAATTGCTGCAGCTCTCTGAGATCCTAAATCTCTCCTGGCCATCCTTCACACTGAGGCCTGGAACCTACTTAATCCCCAAGACAAGCCTGGGCAGCTCCAGGTCTCAAGTTAATTTTATGCTGCACTTTCGAGTCTGAAAGGTATTATTAAATATTAGGACACTCCATTATAAGCATGTCCGAGGCTGCAAAGGCCCATTCCAACTTCTAAAAATGAAGTGCGACATCTGCTTAACCCTAAACCTGAAAATGACTCAATTCACTGGTGCAGCAGCACAGCCCTGAGTTGCCCGCATGGCTTATCTGTCAGTCCGGTCAGAGACATAGGAGTAGCCATAAAACCCTTGTCATGGGGCCCTTCTGGTGATGCGGGCCAGCCCCACAAACATCCTGGAGTAGCCTTCCCTCCCCTGGCTCCTGAAAACATCACTTTCTCTGTAATGCCTAGACACCTGCTGCTGAGAGTTCCACCTCCTCTAACAAGCCCATTTTTGAGATCCACACTGAGGCCCCAAGAGGCAAAGGGAATTGCCCAAAGCTGCCAGCACGGCCCTCCCACCTCCACAGACCACAAAGCCTCTTTCGGACTCCAAGTTATGTGTTCACCAAAAAGTACATGAGACAAAACAGGGCGGGAAGAAGGAAGTCAGGCCCAACCCTATATCCTCCATCCTATCTAAAATAGGTTTCTCTTGATGCTGAGTTTCAGAATATACCACTCCTCCTTCCAAAAACTCATCAAGCCCCCACTCCCCCCTCCCTTCCTGGGAAATTACTGTGTGTGTCACAATGAAATCTTCTCTCTTGTCATCCATTTCTCTGTGGACAGCCAAAAAGACCCAAACGTCTCCTTTGACACAAGAATGACCAAAGGCAAATTTACCCCTGCACTGTTTTTCTCTTCCGTAAAATGGGTTAAGAACCTTGCTTCATAGAATTGTCTCAACAGGATTAAGTAAATGGAAGTAGGTAAAACTCTGAATAGGGCCTGGCACACATTAAGTGCTCAAACGAGAGCTGCCATTTTAACCAGACATACAATACCAAAACTAGACCAATGGTTCCTCTACCCCCAGAGCTGTGGGGGGAACCAAGCACAGAATATGGACCACATACCACCACCTCCAGCCAAACAGGTCAGTCTTAGGATCCCTTTCCCCTGGACCCATTCAGAACCAAGGAAAACCTTTGACCAAAGCATACGCTCTAGAAACCTTTTTTCTTTAAAACAAAAAAAACTTTCATAATAAAGTTTATTACCTAAACTGGTTGTAAAAAATATAAAATAGGATTCTGCACAGCAGAAAAATAAAGCCAGAGACCCTCCCCCAACCCCTGGTTTGTGCAAAGATACTGGGTATATGTAAACATGAAGAGGTAGGAGGTACAAGTTCAGGTCCTGGCCCCAGATACAGTTAAGTTAAGCTGCTACTACAACCAGGGGGACCCAGAGGGAGCACCAGGAGGGGGCACGCCCCCAAGAGTTGGGGAGGGGTCTGTGGTCTTATCTCCAGCCGAGATGGTGAGGGACCTCGCCCCCTACACCGGCTCCCTCCAACCCAGGCGGGGAGGGCACCCACGTGGTTCCAGGGAAATAATAATTAATAATAAAAAATAACAAGGCGCCCCAGTTAATGCTGCCTGCGTGGCCGGTCAGATCTGGAAGGGGAAGGAGCTCAAGTAGTCTCGAAGGACAGGGTTGAGGGGGATGCGCGCCAGGTTCTCGCGGCCCACGGTGGCTACGATGCACTGGCGACACAGCTCCTGCAGCGGCCGCACGCGGCGCTGGCGCAGCGGGGCCCCCAGAATGCGGCGCGGCGCCGCCACGTAGTGCTCGAGCAGCTCGAAGAGGCAGTCGAAGCTTTCGCGGCTGCCGTCCAGGTGGAAGCGGCCAGACTGGAAGTACACGCGTATGCTCGTGGGGCCCGAGGCCATCTTCACGCTGAGAGAGAAGAAGCAGTTCCGCTGGCAGCTATCACGCACCAAAAAGGTGCCAACTGGCTCAGCGAGAAGCCGCTCATGCGCTCCGTGCACGCTCAGGGGCCCCCAGTAGAAGCCGCAGGCGTCCAGAAGCGCGCTGGTGCGGGTGATGCGCCGGTACTCGGCGTGCGAGCGGAACGTGCGGAAGTGCGTGTCGCCCGGGGCCGGGGCCGGAGCCGGGACCGCCGGGCAGGGCCGCGGGCGCACCGGGGCCACGGGCGAGGAGGAGGAGGAGGAAGGCTCTGGCTGCCGTCGGGGCTCTGCTGCCGTGGAGATTGCATTGTCGGCTGCCACCTGGTTGTGTGCTACCATCCTACACGCGGGGCCAGCCGGAGGGGTGGGCCATAGCGTCCGGGGGTGCGCTGATGGGGGAGACAGAGGCAGTGAGCGAAGAGTCTGGGGGTGTGTGGGGCTTAAGGCTGAGCCGCTGACCCTAAAGGGCCGAGGGCACAAGACCAATACCGCGCGGCCCCTTTGAGCCTCGGTGGGCTCATTTCGAAAACGGACTTCCCCGTGCGCGGAGCACTTCCAGGCGGTGGGGGATCAGTGGGGGCGGGGTCCAGGCGCCCGCAGGCTCAGAGTTTGGGTAAGCGGAGGGGGGCGTGGAGAGAGGTGCCAGGGAGAAGCCTGCCCCAACTACGGGGTGGCACTCGGCTCGCCGCCTGCTGGCCAGGCCAGGGATTGGCGCCTCGTCCGGGCGATTTGGGCAAAGGCTGGAGAAAAGCTGCGCTGCGGGAACCCCACGCGCGGGGGGCTGCCAGGGTGGGGCCGGCGGGAGCCAGGGGCTGTGGCAGCAGCGACCCCACAACGCAGTCCTCGAGGCCAGCCTGACACCCGGTTGTCCTTTCCTTTCCGTTTACCCCCTCTCCCACCCGCTTCTTAGCCCCAGAGCCCGGCTCACCTGGCGGCGGGGCGCGGGGCGCCGCAGGAGGGGCGGCGGGGGGGCTCCGGGGCGGCTCTCGCGCATGCTCCGGGGCCGGGAGCCGTGCAGCTGCCACGGCCGCAGCTCGCTCTGCTCCGCGCCCGCCCCTGCGCCAGTCTTTTAAACCGGCTTGGGGCGGGGCCCCCGCGATAGGAGGCTCCGCCCCTTATAGACTCCACCCCCTGCAGGCCCCGCTGTTCCGCGCCACTTTCGGTTTCTTTTTCTGCGGTGGAGGCCACACCAGCTCGACCTTTTGCATACACGAGAGACTCTCCCCTGGGAGGTCCCTGCTCTGACTTAGCCTCGCACCTGTCCTAGGAACCTTCCATCAGGTCTCTGGCCTCGTCCCTGAACCCCCTGGCCACTCTTCGGACGCACTCTTCGGACCTGGTTCCCTTATTTTGCCCCTTGACATCGGTCGCAGATTTCTGCAGCCTGTCCCTTTGGGATGCTCTGGACTAGTCCTGACGCGCCCCTCTCCTCGCCAGGTGTCTCAGCACCCATCTCGGCAGATCTTTGTTCTCTACTCCGCTGGAGCCAGACCCCATCACCTGGGGTCCGGCCTGAAGGTCTCGGCCTCGGACCCCTTGGGGACTACTCCAGCCGTGAGCTTACTCCATAGTCCAGGAGCCTCGGGGCAGCCGCCCCCGCACTCCTCCCGGCCCCGCAGCTGTCCCTGGTCTTGGCTTGGGCTTCCCAGGAAGTGGCGGTCTGACCACAAGCTTCAGAGGAACCCTTTGATAGCGCAGGAGGGGCACGTTGACTGCTGGTCGAGTTCCTCAGAAACCGGGCGGGGCCCGGCAAGGTCCCCCGAGGCGAGGCCTTGGCTCATCCTCCCACGCTGGAGAAACTGAGGCTTGGGGAGGGACTCAGATTTGCAGTGACTCTCAGATGGGGAGCTTCGGGGGAGGCACGCTCTCCTCACTTTAATTTTGGGGAGAGAGCAGCTGGGCACCTCCAAAAGCACTTTGGAGCCCAACGAAATGATGGTTTATGTGATGATTCTTCAAACCTACTGTTTTCTCCTTGCAGCACTCTCTTCCTCCCACTTCTTCCCGCCCGCTCAGTCAAGCATCTGCCTTCACCCAGCACTCACACCTTGGGCTTAGGATGGTGGTGTAGCCTATAATTTGTTCATATGTGTGATCAAGTGATCCTGTCTGGTAGAAAAGCATGGAGTAGGTGCCTGATTGGAACATGTATTTTTGAAGGAAAGGAAGAACACATGAGGGTTGGGGCTGGTGGGTGGGTAGTCTCAGAGTCTGGAGGGGGTTACACAGAAGACAGGACCGGCTGAGGACACTGTGGCTGGCCTCACGCTGGCATACACTGCCCTCTACAGGCAGCTGTCAGGTGACAGCCTAGCCAGCTCCTCTCTTTGAAGCCCTGGTGCCTGGTTTTCCTGCCCGCCTTTTTGCCCCCAGGCAGAACCCAGACCCCCTGTGTTTCCTCATGAACACAAGAGGTAGCCCCAAGACCAGTCTTGCTAAGGACCCATCAGCTCCCTGAGTTGTGTGTGACAGCAGTTAGTGTTGGTCATTGATGTGGTGGACCTGGGTCATATGTGTGTGCACATACATGCACTTGTGTGTAGGGGGTGATAGAAGATGCAGAGTCATGCATGTGCCAGTGGTCAGGTGCTGTGGTCATTCCAAAGCCGGACTAGACCCAAACTAGCTGGGTTCCAAGTCCACCTCTTTGACATTCTAGCCTTGTGCCCTTGAGCATATAATTAACCCATCTGCCTTGATTTCTTCACCTGTAAAACAGATAATAAAGGTACCTCCCTCAGAGCAGTGGATATTAAATGAGTGATCATGGGTTGGTCACGTGCTTAGAATAGTCCCTGATATATAATAAGCATTCAGTAGGTGTTTGCTGTTGTTCACCCAAGGATGCCTGTGGGCGTGGCCGCATGTTGGAGCCCGCAGACACATGGCTTCATTCCATATGCCCATCTTAGAAGCCCTAGGCGAGGGAGCACAGGTTAGAGGAGGCACAGGCAGGGTAGAAGGAGGAGAGTTTCACTAGGGCAAACCAGGCCCCTGGATGCTGGCCACGGGGAAGGGTAGCAACTCCTTCTCTTCTCGCTTGAGCTGGAAGCAGGTCATCCAGGCCCAGAGAAAGCAGCCAGTCTGCTCTGGCTCCTGCATGCCTTTTCCTCCTGCCAACATGTCTCCTTGGCAGAGGGAAATCTATAAATAGCTGATGGCCCTTATGCCCCCATCTCCCATTGAGTCTCTTGGCTACTTGGGAGGACTACCCCTTCTCCCTGAAGACTGGCTTCTCCTTCTCTTGCCCTCCCCATCTTACTGATATCCTCCCATCCATCCCTGTCGAGCCCCCTCCTTCATTTCATTTACTGATACCTGTGATGTATTGGCCTAAGCTGACTGTGTGATAAACGCTTCATAGTCCTTAGACCATTGGATTGGTGTACAGCAATCCAACCTGCCCATTTTACAGATAGAGAAACTGAGGCTAAGAGGAGAAGTCACTTGCCCAGGGGCACACAGCTTAGAAGGGACAGAGCCAAGATTCATACACAGGATATTGGACCCCAAAGCTTTTGCCCTTGTCTACTGTATTGTACACTCCCTTCTTCTGACCTGGTGATCTCAAATCCTGATCTGTCTGCCAGAAAAACAGGAGATGCCAAAGAAATCGGAGATTCATTTGGATCCTGAGCCTGCCTAGGGAGGAGTGGGTGCAGGTCTGCCAGCTTCCCTCTCATTTATAAGCTTAAGGAGCTCCAGGTCTTGACTTCCAAGCCTTCGTCTCGCCCTCTGTGGCTTGGGGCCCTGTTGAGTCTCAGTTCCCTGGCCTGCACAACGGGAGTAGCCCCCTCCTCCAGTCTGTCCAGATCCTGCTTGTGAAAGCATGGTGAGTCAGGCCCCAGTTGTTGAACCCACGTGGGTTCTCTTCAGTGCCAACATTGACGGTTACTATAGCTTTGTTTTCATTTTCTCAAGTCCCAAGTTCAAAACGAAACCAAATCTAGATGCCAAAAGGGAAAAAGAAACAAGCTGATTGACGAGCATGTGTCTCCTGGGCTGTTCGTTCCGGAGGACTGGTGCTAGGTTCACAGGAAGCTGGGCAGCATGGGAGCCTTGAAGAGCTCAGAATCTACAGCAAGACTGGGCTGCATTTGGACTCCAGGCCTACTGCTTCCTAGGTGTGTGACCTTGGGCATGCAGCTGCCCTCTCTGGGCCTCATTTGACCCATTGACAAAATGGACTGTGGAAGTTTTACACCTCATAGAGCAGCAATGCATGCAAAGCCTGAAGCAAAGTGCCCAGCACAGAGAATGTGCTCAGCACAAGTGGCTTCTTGTCAGCAGGGTCAGCCCTGTGTCCACAGCTTGCTGGGCCATGGCCAGACATGTGGGATGGTTCTCGTCCTCCACTTGGCAGGCCCTGGCAACCCAGAAGTAAGGGACCCAGCCCTCAGAGCTTAATTTTGCAGTTTTTCTGTCCAGCTTGGGCAAAGTCCCACTGAGAAAAGCAGCCCCTGGTCAGGATGTATCATCCTGAAACTGCTCCCTGCCCCTGTGTTCCTCAGCCCTCCTTCTCTTCTGACATGCAGGGCAGCCAAGGTTCCCAAGGCAGTCTGTTCCTCTGGAGAGCCCTGAACTGTGGGATTTAGACCATGGATTCTGCTATCAGCTGGCCTGGGTTTAAATCTGTCAATAAGCATGTGGTCTGGGGGTAAGCTTTAGCTTCTCTATGCCTCAGTTTCCTTATCTTCAAGGTAAGGGTAATAGTATATCTATTTCACTTCTTTGGTATTTATTTAGTAGACATTTATTGAGTGCCTACTGTCTGCCTGGCACTGGGGATTCAAGGGTCTTCCAGCAGACCTAGGGGAGACAGACAGAATTCACAGGATCTTTTCAGATGGTGGTAAGTGCTATGGGGGAAATAAATAGGGAGAAAGGGAGCCACAAGGTGCTTATGGGGTGGGGAAGGAGTGAGATAAGGCAGGGAGGGAAGCCTGTTGGAGGTGGTGACATGGGAGTTGAGGTCTTTCTGAAAGTGGGTGACGAAGATTCCAGCTGGAAGAGCCAGTGCCGAGGCCCCGAGGTGGGAGTGAGTGGCATGCTGAATGATCAGAAAGGAGATGTGTAGAAAGCAAGGGGTGAGGCCTAGAGCTTGGCCAGTTGACAGGGCAGGGCCTTGCTAGGAGGTGGGAGGGGTTTGGATTTCACCCTGACTGCAGGAAACAACCCTAAAAGCCCAGGAGACTCTGCAGGATTGAGTGTAGAAAGAGAGAAAGAACGCTCTGGCTGCTGACCTTCCTGCTGACCTTCCAAACAGCTAGGGCTTTAGCCAGGATGACCTTCAGTAGGGACCTTGGGGCATACCTCATGACTGTCCCTGACCACCCCCCACCCCCTCGCGGAATGTCACCACACTAGCCCCTGAAATGTGTGCAAAGACTCCTCTTAGGGAGCATTAGGACATTCGTGCTTTGTGGGAGAGAGCACTGTTCTGGGAGTCCCCCAGGAGACTCTGGGAGGGGATCACCATTTGCTGGTGACAACTTTTTGTTATATTGTCTTATTTCCTTTTCCTCATGGTTCTGGAAATTATGTGTCACCATTTACCAGATGAGAAAGGCATGACTCAGGTTGCTGGTGAAATCTGGTGAAGTGTTTTGGGGAGCCCTGCTTCACTGTGTGTGGTAGACCCTAGTCCTAGCCCTTCCCAGTAGCAAGAAAGATCGAGTGTTTCAGTGGGGGAGGGCTGTGCAGCCGGGGACACTTGAGTCCAAGGAGAAGGTTCTCCTCTTGGACAGAGGAAGCCGAAAGGCCAGGGAGTGATGACATGAGCCGGTGGCTGAACTCCAGCGTAATGACAGGCTGGCTCCTTGGCAATCCTGGGGAGACTTGATGAGAACCTTCTAGCAGGCCCATTTATCCCTGTGTGACAGGTGAAGAAAGGAGAGATTGGTCAGAGATGATGTGAAGTAGCTGGTACTAACCAGCTTTCAGAAAGTAGTCACTGTTACTGTGTTAATAACTCCAAAATAGGAGGGGCTGGAAAGAGGACTTCTGAGAGCACTGGTTATGGAGTCCAGACATACCTGGGTCCAGTCCCAGCTCCCCACCCCCACCGCTATCAGCCCGTGGCTTCAGGCAACTTACCTTAATCCAGTGGCTCAAAGAACTGCCACAAAGCTCAGGCTGGCAGGCCCAGTGCCTTTTCATCAGCAAATCCCTCCGGACCTAGCCTGAGCCTATTTCTTCTGTTTGTGCATACTATTCTAGTAAGCCGCTCTGGTTCCCACCCTACCCCGTCCCAGAAGTGGCAGATCAGGAGTCAGCAGCTGACGAGAAGCAGTGACAGTTACCTCCGGCAGTCGACAGAGAGGGGAGAAAGAATTTGCAAAAGCTCTGAGACGAGACACAAGAACTGACCCACAGCAGTCCGGGGGTGTTGAGAGTGGGGGCAGGAAGACCCCTCCGCTCATCGGCCCCTCACTGTGAGAAAGCTGTTGAGAGCAGCAGGCGCCATGAGCCATCAGGTTTCGGGGCACACTGACGGGCAGCAGACTTGACAGTGGCCCATGACGGGACAAAGCCCAGTGTCTGCTGATGCAAGAGGAGGCAGCTGGCCAAGCCAGCAGGGCCCTGAGCGGGATCTAGAAGGAGGTGATCTTTGACCTGAAGTTTAAAGAACAAAAGGGATTTAGCCCAAGGAAGAGAAGGGACAGCACTCCTGGCAGAGCACGGCACAGTCACAGACCTGGAGACAAAAAATTGAGGACCTGAGTGGCAAGTGGCAGGAGATGAGCCTGAGCTAAGCAAGAGAGGCACTCAAGGCCACCATAGTGGTTCATAGGCAGAGGCTTGGCTAGGGAAAGGCAGTGGGCTGGCCTTGGCCTCTCCCTGCCCTGGGGCAATGAGCCCCTCTGGGGAGAGCCTTCTGAGTCACCCTGCCCAGACCCTCACGCCCAGAAAGGGAGGGATCCCACTGGCTGGAGAGAAGATAGCACTTTACAGTCACAGGGTTTGTTCAACATTCTTGTATTATCTCTTTTCAGTGTCAACAAAGCTTTGCCGAGCACCTACTAGATGCTTCCCTGATGCTCATTCCCCCCACCCCTTAATTTACTTTTTTATTTCCTTGTATAAAATAACTAAAGCATTTCCCCTCCCCAGATGTAACCCCAGGCACCAGCTTGGTCTATGGGCTTCCCGATCTTTTTCTATGCATTACATACCTGCATTTCCCCCCCAAAGAATACAGTGTTGCTTTGTGTAGAATTTTTTTCCTCTATAAATGTTATATCTTTCTCCATCAGTCCTTTTCACCCAACAACATATCCTGGCAACCTGGGTAGATTACATATGTATCAACTTTATTCTGTTGTTATTTATTTATTTATTTATTTATTTATTTATTTATTTATTTATTTTTGTTAATCCTCCCCCAAGGGAGGGAGAGAAAGAGACAGACAGACAGACATTGATGTGAGAGAGACACATTGGTTGCCTTCCGCAAGCTCCAACCTGCAACCCAGGTACGTGCCCTTGACCGAGAATTGATCCTGTGACCCTTCAGTCCGCGACACTCTAACCGTGGAGGCAAACCAACCAGGGCTCAACTTTATTCTTTTAAAAAACTACATGAGCCCAGCCAGTGTGGCTCAGTGGTTGAGCGTTGACCCATGCACCAAGAGGTCGCTGGTTCGATTCCCAGTCAGGGCATATGCCCAGGTTGTGGGCCCGATCCCCAGGGGGGAGCATGCAGGAGGTGGCCAGTCGATGTTGTCTCTCATCGATGTTTTTGTCTCTTTCTCCCTCTCCCTTCCTCTCTCTCTAAAATCAATAAAGAAAAATTATTAAAAAAAAAAAAAAATATATATATATATATATATATATATATATATATAAACTTAAAAAAAAAAACACAACTACATGATATTTTGAAAAATACATCCTCAGTGTTCCTGTAGCCATTCCCTGTGGATGGGCACATAAATCGTTTCCAGCTTTTTGCTCTTGCAACAATGTGGCCCTGTACCTCCCTGTACAAGGTCTTGGCACAGGTGTGAGAACACTTGATACACTTTAAGGGCTGTCCACCAACGTGCCGGTGCCTGTTCACCCTCTCAGCAGTGGCATTTGGCCATATCCGCCTCCCCATGCCTTCACCAGTACTTATTATCAAACCTTTCCCACTTTTGCACATTCGATAGGTACGCAAGTGGCATCTCACCATTGCTGAAATGCCCGCTCTTTCATTTATTCAACAAACATTCACTGAGCTCCAAATATGGGCCAGGCCTGTGCTAAGTACCAGGGACGCAGCAGTCGGGAACAGCCTGGCCCCTTGGACCTCGCCACAAAGCATGAAATGCAGATAAGGATCAGAGTTTAAGAGACAGGCTTGGGGTCACCCAGAGAAGGGATGAGGGAGTTGGGAGTTGACCGTGGTCTGTGTGGCTACAAAGTTTGAAGTATTTTTCCTCCTGAATGGTACCTCAGATGGCATCCCAATCCAGGCTCTGTACCCTCTTCCCTAACTGCTCCCTCCTCCCCCGGAACTGCTGGGTTCCCTCGTGACAGCTAGGGCCTACAGGCTGACAGTGCCCAGACAGCTGAGTGTCCTACCACAGGCAGGGCTGAGTCCGTTTCCCAGACTTCACCTCACCCTAGTATTCCATGGAAATTAACCGGAAAGGCAAGAGAGGTCGCCTTCAGAATCCGCAAAGCCTCTCGGTGGCTGAGCTGGGCGTCTGTTCCTCTCTGTTTCCTGAATTTGGGTTTCCAGCGGGCCTGCCCCCAAACTACTGTCACCCCACCCTAAACCAAGCAAGTGAACGAATGAATCTGTGGTTTGACATTTTTCCTCTTGTCATCGTGTGTCTGACTGTGAGAAGGTGGGTGTGTGCCTGCTTGCTTGAGTGTGTTTCAGCGTGAGAGGGGGTGTGTGTGAGTGACTGCCTGGGAGTCCTCACGTGAACCTAGGTCACTGTGTCTGAGTGGGTTTGAATGGCGATTTCTTTGTACATGTGACTGGAGAGCTGTGTGTTTGTGCCGCTTTCTGTGTGTTGGTTTCAGGGAAATGTGGGGTTAAGGATGGGTCCATAAACCACACATGTGACCCAGTCTGTCAGCTTCCCAGTTCACTTCCTGTGTTATAGAGATCATGTCTCTATAATAGAAGATCCCCTGCCTTCAGTGATCATATTATGAAAGGACACTGCTCAGGGAATAGGGAGGTCCTTTGGTGAGTGGAGCTCAAATTCCCTGACCTTATCCTCTGACCCTCTTTCTCTGTCTCCTCCCTTAAACGTGCTCCCTCGAAGTGTTTCTCAAACTCTTTTGTACTGTGGTGTCAAAGACTATTATGGGATTATGTGGCTTTACATTTTTAAATAGGAATCAGGAGTTTTGGGGCAAAGGATGAATCTCTGATCTTAGACACGCCCTCCAGGAGACCTTGATCAAATCATTGTACCTCTGAGTCTCAGCTTCTTCATCTGTAAAATGAGAACATAATGCCTCCTGCAGAGGGTGTGTGGGTTCAGTGGAAATATTTTATGTCAAAGCATCTGGCACCTAGCAGGTGCTCAATAAATGGTCATTTCCCCAGCCTGTTTGGGCCCTTCCCCACACTCTCTCAGAGGGTGCATGGCACCAACCTGGAACACTTCCCTGCTGTGATGGGGAGGTCAAGGGACACACTGAGAGCTGACTGTGTCCCAGACCCTCTGCTGGATGCTGGCATGGTCATCATCTCACTATACCCCAGTGACCCCTCAAGGGAGGCACTTTAGCCTCCCACTTTATGGAGGAGGAGACTGGGGCACAGAGGAAATGACTTGCTAAGGCCACACAGCTGAGCTCCGAAAGAGGATCTCCCACTGTATGCCACTGCCTGACCTGCAAAACTCAGATTTCCTTTGTCATCGAGCTGTCATCGACGTGCTATCAGTCGTAATGACATGATACATGTATCTGTTATGAAATGACCGCCACAGTAAGGCTCCCTTTCCGTCCCTCTCCCTCCACTGTTGACAACCCTCCTTTCCACGCCTGCCCATCCTCCACCGCCATGTGTTCCACCTCCTTCCTGCAGCCCAGAGGCCAAATGAAACGCAAGAGGGAACGCGCGACCACGTGCGGTGCTGTGCTAGGTTCCCTCACACGCCTCTGGCTGCTGAGCTCCCTGAGGCTGGACTTGCTAGACAGATAAGGAAGTCTCAGAGCGAATGTGACTAGTGTGGGTTCCCCCAGCTGGGAGTGTGGGAGCCAATGTAAACTGGGGTCTGACCCGAAAACCAAGGCTTGTGGGTTTGAGGGTAATTTACATGGGACCCTGACCATTTCTTAATCCTTTTATCTGGAGACTAGCATTTCTTCAAAATAAATTGTCTAGTACTTTTGTATGCTCTATATAATAACAGCAAAGCATCATTGAGTACTTACTGTGTGCTGGGCCTAGAGACCACTTCATACACGTGATTTCCAGTCACCCAGCAAGAGGCCCATTTTATAGATGAGAAGGCCAAAGTTTTCTCTTGATAATTGATCTAATCATCTAATGACACAGCATCTTATCTCCGAGTTCATTTGGAAGCTATGTGCCTATAGGGCTCCCTTCCCCTTTGTCTCCCCTCCTGGCCTAGCCAGTGTTTGCTGGAGGAGGAACTCACTCCCTCAGCCTGTCTGTGTTGGAGGTCTCCAGTGCCATCCTTCAGTCCCTCTTCCCTGGCTACACCCCACCAATGGCTCTTCCTCTTGTCCCTTCTGTCCTCTACAATCCATTCTCTACACAGCTGCCAGCACCATCTTTATTTTTATTTTTTATTTTTTTATTGATTTTTTAGAGAGAGAAGAAGGGAGAAGGAGAGAGAGAAACATCAATGAGAGAGAACATTGACTGGCCACCTCCTGCATGCCCCCACTGGGGATCGGGCCCACAACCTGGGCGTGTGCCCTGACCAGGAATCGAACTGGTGACCTCTTGGTGCATGGGTCGACGCTCAACCACTGAGCCACACCGGCCAGCCACCAGCACCTTCTTTAAATACACATTAGACCTTGTCACTTGCTCCAAATATGATGTCCGATGTTCAAGTTCCTCACAGCCTATAAACCCCTGCACAGCCTGGCCCCTCCTGACATTCCCACCGCCTTTCCTGCCACCTGTATATGCTGTACCAGCGACTCTAGTGTTTAGAAGAACTCATGTTTTTTGCACATGCTATTTCCTTGGCCTGGAACCCCACCAGAGTCGCTCTGCTTTATGTTACCTTGCTCTCTTGATACAACTTATCATGACTGGCAACGTATGTTCTTTCTCTGGACAGGGCCTGTGTGTACTTGCACAGCCCCTGAACACACTTGGTCCCTTGGGTTTAAAAGTTGGCTGAAACAAGTGAGGCACACAGCAAGGAAATGTGAGCCAGGATAAACCAGGATGCTCTGGACTAAAATGCACTTTTTTGTTTTTTGGTAATCCTCACCTGAGGATATTTTTCCATTGATTTTTCAGATCAATGGAAGGGAGGGAGGGAGGGAGGGAGGGAGAGAAACATCGATGTGAAAGAGACACGTCGATTGGTTGTCTCCCTCCCAACCCTGACCGGAGCCAGGGATCGAACCTGCAACACTTCGGTCCGCAGGCTGATGCTTTAACCGCTGAGTCAAACTGGCCAGGGCTAAAATGCACATTTCTAACCCCTCTTCCCACCTGTCTCTCTTTTTTTTTCTTTATTGATTTTAGAGAGGAAGGGAAAGGGAGAGATAGAAACATCAGTGAGAGAGAACATTGACTGGCCACCTCCTGCATGACCCCACTGGGGATTTGACCCACAACCTGGGCATTTGCCCTGACCAGGAATCGAACCAGCGACCTCTTGGTGCATGGGTTGACACTCAACCACTGAGCTACACCGGCCAGGCCCCACCTGTCTCTTATGCTGCTGTGTATGGATCACATGCACAGTGTGTGGCCCATGGGCATCCCGTGTGTGTGCACACACTTGTGTGCATGAATGTGGGAGCATGTAGGGCAAAGGAGGGCTCTGCACAAGCAGAGTGTTGCCAGTCTACTAAAAGGCTTCTTGGTGCCCCCCCCCCTTCCATTCATTTCTGCCCCTGTGCTGGCATGGCTCCTTATATTTTCATGAGGTCTCATCACAAGGCATGTCCCTGCTCCCTCTGCAACCTCTTTTCTGCTTTGTGCTACCAAACCAGGCCCCCAAACACATGACACCTTTAGTGAAATCAAGATACTGACACAAGGAGAGGCATCCAGTGTACAAGCTTTAATCATTGTTGCATAGAAATCACTTGTAGTAACATGTTCCTGCAAATAATAGTCCATACATGATGGTGTTTCTCATTTAGTGAAACCGACACAGGAACAAGCCGTGGAGTGCGATCTCAGTTGTATTTTCGCCCTAAGTGATAGGAATAGAAAAGGGACCCTTCAATAGTTGTGCTTCATTGACATCTAATCCTCTCCCCAATGGATCTTGACAGCTCATTTGTAATCAAATATGGGCATGGCTACAACAGATTGTCATCAAGTTCCTTTTGACCCGTGAATCCATCCATCCCATCCACTTAAAAAGACAGGTGAAAAAATAAGACTGGTGACTCATGACCCATCCGTGAATCACCCAGTCTTTTTATCCAACATTCATTTCATTCTTTCCGTTATATTCAGGCTACCCATCTAATTTCAGTCCGAACATTTATTCTTCCATGCATTGGTCCATTAAATTCATCCCTCCAATTAACCATCCATCAGTTCACCTACCCATTTGTCCACAATGATCAAATTAATCATCCACCCACCTAATGAGTTAACCAGTTCACTCTCCATATATCCTTCCAACCACATCCAAACTTCTCTCATTCAACTGCATTCTGTCCATCCACCTACCCATCCAACAATCCATGTAAGCATCTAGTTAATCCTTCTGTCATCTCTCCACCTAACCACACTTCTAATGGATTATTTATCCACCCAGCCTCCCATCCCCGTATCCATCCTTTCATCTAACCTGCCTGCCACCTGTCTGCTTTCCCAATCAACCCATCCAACCGATTAGCTAGCCCAGCAGGCCACCATACACACAGCTGCCCTCGATTCTTCTCCCTCTGGGCTTGGGGGCTGTGGCCTTCACCTGACTGCCCCCAGCATCCAGCTGAGCATCTCCCCCTCACCTGGGGGCTCTGGCCTTTCCCCACCCTCATGAAAAGTACCTGAGCTTCGCCTCTTTGTTTTGTACACCTGCTGGCTCCTCTTGACCACCTTCCTCTTGTTCACTTTTCCTTCCGAGTTCTTTCTGTTCTTGGTGTAGCTGCAGGAGTAGGTGGTGGGCCGTGAGGGGCGGTGGTGGGAGTGCATGGTGTGTTTGTGATGCTTTGGTGGCGGGCTGGGGCTTGGATTCTGGCTCTGGTGGCCAGGTGGGCTGCGATGGCTGGTCGGGCCTGGGCTGGAGCTCCGACTTCGGCTGCAGCTCTGGCTCCGGCTGCAGCTCTGGCTGCAGTTCTGGCAGTGGTGGCTGCAATTGCACTGGTTGCAGGTGTGGCTTTGGGGCCGAGAGCTGCTGTGGGGCTGGGTGTGGGTGATGGGAGGGTTCTGTGTCTTGGTGTCCATGGGAGGCCACGCGTGGAGAGGCACAGGCCGCCTCCTCCTCCTCGTCTTCTTCCAGCACACCCAGCTTTACAGAGTCCCTGGCACCCCCTAGTTATATAGTTGGGCCCAATTGTGATGGCACAGGCCATGGAGGTGTAACAGATGTGGCCTGGTCAGGACAAAACTCCCTACCCCTTACGCTAACCCCCTGGGTGGGGCAACTTTTAGGGGGACCCTCTGGGGTAATCCCATCTGTTGGTTAAAAGTAGAGACCCTTGCCCTGGCCAGTTTTGCTCAGTGGTTAGAGTGTCGGCCCGCGGACCAGAGAGTCCGGGGTTCGGTTCCCGCTAAGGGCACGTGCCTCAGTTGCAGTTTGTCCCCAGCCCCGGCTGGGGTCGTGTGGGTGGCGACCAGTCGATGTGTCTCTCTCACGTAGATGTTTCTCTCTCTCTCTTCCCCCCTCTCTCACTCCCGCTCTATCTGAAGATAAATGCAAAAATGTCCTCGGGTGAGGATAAAAAAAAAAAAGAGTAGAGACCCTTGGGGCAGATCGAGCTGGGTCCACATCCCAGATCTGCTTTTTCCTTTCCTTATGGGTCACTCACCTGGACTTTCCCCCTCCAAGTCCCAGTTCCCCTACCTTCGTAGAACGGGGACAATAAGTATACGTACCTCCTTAGGGTCAACAGACAAATGAGAGAATCTGTGTCCAGCAGTTGGCTCAGGGACAGCCCGCAGTAAGAGCTCAATAAACATTGCTAAACATTCCAGCTCTTTTTCTTATTCTACCCAGGCAGCTTAGAAGCCTGGGGCACGGTCCTGACCCCAGTGATAGTTGGCCGGGGGTGGGTGGTTGATGAGATAGATACCTAGTACAAGGATCACTGGGTGGGTGGGCGGATGTTGAATGGATTGGATGGCTTTTCAGATGGATGAATGATAAGAGTAATGGAGTGGACTGATGGGTGGTCCTGGGACCAGCCTGGCAAGCCCACTTCCCCAGCGAGATTTAAATTCCTTAAATTCGGGACATTGAGAGCCAGGTTCAATCCCAGTTTGTGCTGATGTCCTATCTTGGGTAGATCATTTTGGTTTGGGCTTGGCTTTCTTATCTGACAAAAGGATGTCATGCCTTCCTTCCTGGTATTCTTGTGAGCTTGAGGTACCTGTCAAGACCCCGGAGGCCCTTGGAAACCCTCTTCCTCCCTTAGATTCCTGCCTCCCGACTCTACCCTCGTGCCTACTAAGGAAGCCCCACCGAGAGCTGGAGTCAGGCCAGCCTCCAGCAGATCTTCCAGCCCCTGTGGAAGGAAGCCCCGAACTGTTTGCACGCGAGACGCTGTGAGCACGCAGCAGCCCAGCCCTTCCCACACCTCGGCCAAACCCCTGGGCTTAGCTCTTGGCCTGCACTGCCCCCCTTCTCCCCCCTGAGACTCCCTCAGTCCCCATTTCCCCTCCCCGGGCAGGCCCCTCAGCCCACGGCTACTTCTCCTTCACTTTGCCTCTTGCTTTAAGGCTTTGCTATTATCTGCTTTTATTACAGTTTTGTTTTGTTTTTTCTATTTATTTTCAAGTAGAGAGAGAAGGAGAGAAAGGGAGAGAGAGAGAGAAACATTGACATGAAAGGGACACGTCGACTGGCTGCCACCCGCATGACCAACCAGGGCCGGGGACAAACCGCAACCAAGGTACATGCCCTTAGCGGGAACCGAACCCGGGTCTCTCCGGACCGCAGGCCAACGCTCTAACTGCTGAGCCAAACTGGCCAGGGCTACAGTTTATTTCTTAACAAGCATGTCACATCACTCACAATGACAACCGCCCTCATTGACTGAGCACTTCCTATGCAGCTGGGCTCCGGGCAACCCCTCCCCCCTTCTAGGCAACTTTGTTCTTGAGTGGGCTGAATGGTGGCCCCCACAAGATATGTCCAGGTCCTAACCCCAGAACCTGTCAGTATGACCATATTTGGAAAAAGCATCTTTTGTAGATGTAATTAAAGAGAATCTCTTGGTTATCCAGGTGGGCCCTAATCCAATCACAGGCGTTCATGTACGAGACAGTGGACTGTGCACAGTCCCATGAACTGGGAGGTCCCGGCTCGACCTCGCGGTCAGGGCACATGCCTTGGGGTGTGGGCTCGATCCCCAGTGGGGGGCATGCAGGAGGCAGCTGGTGGATGTTTCTCTCTCACATCAATGTTTCTCTCTCTCCCTTCCTTTCTCTTTAAAATCAATAAAAAAAAAGTGTTTAAAAAAAAAGTATGTGACTATTCACAACTTATTCAATTTACAAAAAATAAATAAATTGAATAAAAACAAATAAATTAAATAAAAACATATTTTAAAGAAAAAGAGACAGAGGAGAAGACACACACAGGGAAGAATAGACCACGTCAAGGCAAAGGCAGAGTTATGCAGCCACAAGCCAAGGACGCCTGGAGCGGTCTGAGCTGCACCAGGCAGGAAGGGTTCCCCTTGGGACCTCCGGCGCAGGGGATTTGGCCCAGCTTCCTTCTTGATTTCAGGCCTCCAGAATGTGAGAGGATACATTTCTGTTGTTTTACGCCAAGTTTGTGCTAATTTGTTCCAGCAGTCCTAAGAAACGAATGAACCCCACGGGGCAGGTATGATTATGACATTTTACAAAAAGGGGGCCGGCTGGAGTCTCGCGGCCAGTCAGTGGCAGGGCCAGGATCCAGATCCAGGTCTGGCTCCCTCTTGTCCAGCCTTGTGGTCACTAAGGGGCCCGAGCGGCTTACAGAGGGCACGTGTGGCCTTGTGGTCGGCCATGCTGTGAAGACCCTTTCTGGGTCCCCCATCCTCCCCCTCCCCCATCCTCCCTCTCCCCCTCCCCTGCGGATTCCACACTTCCACCCGCTCGAGTGTAGTAGGGCGGAGACTGGGTTGTGTTCACGTCAGAGCCCACAGTGACTAGCACAGACAGAGGGGGCCCGACAAATGTTTGCTGGGTGACTGAATGGGCAGGTGGATCTCTGGGACTTGGACAAAAGGACAAAGCTGCTTGACCCAGTTACTTGGTCAGGGGTGTGGGGTAGGAATCACGGACAATGGGGCCTCCTCTTTCGGGCATCACTTGCCCTCCGCTGTCTGCAAGTCTTAACGGTGGCCTCCCCTCTGAGTAACCCAAGGCCTCTCTTTACCCCTGACACACATCCCCCACCCCCAGAGACACGGAGGCGTCCCTGAGACACTGCCACTGCCACCCCCCCAGGGGCCCTGGTCCAGATTCTTCTCAGCCAACGGCTGGTGCTGGGGCCCTGCTGAGGGCAGAGGGCGGGGATCACGCATCGTTTCTTCTGGGGCAGTATGGGTAACAGACACGTCCTCGTGCTCCAAGTGGCCAGAGTGAGTGCCCGGGTTCTGTGTCTGTGTGTGGCAGCTTCCCTGGGCCTCCTTTGCCCGTTGCTCTAATGAGGACATGGGTTCTGCCCCCACAGCCAGACCCCTTGCTAAAGGCAGACACAAGCCTCTGGGGCAGGGGTGGTCACCTGGAGTGTGAGGGTGGCAGCAGAAGAATCACTGGCTGAGGACTCAGACCCTCCACATACTCTAACCCCCAAACCAGGACCAGTGAGGCAGAGAAAGCACCACGCTCCAGCAGTAATACGGTCTTAAACATTCACTGAGTGGCAGGCCCGGGCCCACCCAGTGTTTCAGTTAATTCTCCCAACCCACTGACCGAGCGGCACTATTAATCTCACCCTGAAGCAGGGAGGGGCAGGCCAAGGCTCAAGGTCACACCCCTAGCAGAAAGAAACGTGAACCCGGGTGTGCTGAACTCCAAGCGAGTACTTGACAAAACCACCCATGGCTCCAGCAGCAGGATGGGGCTTTGCTGAGGGAGAGGACACTGTCCCCCACGCTCATCTGCTCCCCCTCTGTCCCGTCACACGTGCACCCCAGAGACGGGACTGGCTGAGATGGCTTTCCAGCCCAGGCTACCACATTTTCACCCCCTAAAGCAGAGAGGGTGGCTGAGAAGTCACGAGGAGTGGACCTTGTGATCTGGCTGGGTGTCAGGAGCAGGGGCCACTGACTCCCGCTCTTCAACCTCCTGCACACACACACACACACACACACACACACACACTGCGGGCACTCACAGGCACACATGCGCGCACATACAGTACCACAGGCGCGAGGTTGAGGACACCAGAAAGGAGGAGAATTCCTTTGGAGACTTTATTGGCTCTTTTCTGAAAGTTCTTCTCACTGGAACCGCAGCAGGGACTCTTTCTGGGTCATCATCAGGGGTCAAGAGTGCGACTGCTTGGACTTGGGGCTCTGCTGGGCCACGGGATCTTCTTCGGCGCTCTCTTCCTGCCTCTCAGGCTCCATCAGCAGCAGCTTGCCCTGCACCGGGAGCTCCTCTTCCTCCTCCTCTTCTTCTCCCTCCTCCTCTTCCTCACCCTCCGAGGACAAGGAGAAGTTGTCTTGACTCATGCAGGCCACGAGCTTCTTCATGGAGGATTCGTGGCCCCGGCTGTGGCCCGTGCCTAGCTTAGCACAGTGGGAACCCATTGCCTGCTTCGGCTGCTTCTCCAGACTGGTAGGGAAGGCCACTGGGGGGAAGTGGAGGGGCTGTGAGGGTTGTAGGCAGGGCGCTGACATCACAAAGGTGCCCCTGGAGCTCCCTGGCCTTGGATACCTGAGTCTGGGCTGACACCTGACTCAAACCTCAGCCATGAGCAGCCCCACTTAGCTCTCGCCAGCTACAGAGCAGAACAGAGGCAGAATGCCAGGCCAGTGCTCACGCTGCCTCCCCCTGCTGGGTTGCCTCCTCTGTCTGGCCTCATTTGCCCTGATGAAAGTCCCCCTTTTAGCTGGGGTGACAGTTGGGGATAGAATTTCCAGAAGCAGGAGAGCACACAGACTCCTCCCCCTATCCCAGAAATACCCAGCCTAAGAGAGCTGTTGACAGTATGTGATGACGAGTCAGAATAGTGGCTACCTTTGGGGGCCGGGGACACAAAGGAGCCTCTGGTGGGAGGGGCTGGAAATGCTCACTTTCTTGGCCTGGCTGGGGCCTGCACAAGTGTACTTAGCATTGTGTCCTTGTGTACGCTGCACTTCCATAAAAGTAAAGGAAACCCTTCTGTCCTCTCCTCCAAAAATCACCCTTTAAAGGCTGTGCTCCTAAGCTTTTGGGGTCACAGGTCTCTAGGTACACACGCCCATATGACAGTTTCAGCATGGGAGGGCAGAGTGAATTCCCCTGGGTATCCATTTGCCAACATGTAAATCAGATTTTGCCAGTTTTCTGCCCACATCCTCAGCCAGGCTGAATGATGACCCTCTGAGGACTTGAGATGGGGAAAGTCTCCTGGATTTGTTGGGTGAGCCCTAAATGCAGTCACAGGTGTCTGGAGTGATATGGTCACAGCCAAGGGCACCAGGTTGACAGGGAACCACCAGAAACTAGAAGCGGCGAGAATGGATCCTTCCCTGACGTGGCACCCTGGGCCGGCTCGGCTCGCTCGTGGTCCCAGACCTCACACTGATCTACCCCTTTCGTTTGTCTCCTCATGCCCGACCTGCTTCCCATCTCAGCACACTTTCCCAGACACCCACACCCTTCAGGTGCTTCCGGCTGAGCGTGGCCTCAGAGACCCCTGCAGATGTGGGTGACAAGGAAATAGGAAGGTCCAGGTGGAATAGTGTGGCCTTGGGCATCGTCAAGGGCAAACCCTGCCTCCGGGTGACAGAGGGTGTCACAGGTGACTCTATGCCTGGCTCCTAGGACCACTTGGCCGAACCCCCGCCCTGGCCCTCAGACCCTTTCCTCCCCAAGGGAGAGAAGCCACGCTGGTGCCACTTTCATAAAGGAGACCCTGAGAGACCAGCAGGTTTCTTATCTCAAGCTTTATTTGGCAGATGACTTTGCTCATTTTGCTCAAGAACTTATGGGCTCAGGGTTCGGGCATCCAGCTTGGAGGGATTGCTGTGGTCTCGTGAGGTGGTTCCTTGGCAGGTGACTTGATTTCCAACCAGGTGTCCTGGGCCCAGGAAGGTCTAGTAATACCTTCTGTATCTCCTCCTCCTCCTGATCCTTCTGCCACCTTTTGGAAAAGAAAGTTCTGATCACAGGGCAGTCCAGGGGACCGGGGTGAGGCTGGGGTTTGGGGACAGTCCGATGGGGTGGGGTCCCAGGGCATCATGGTCCTCCCACCCGTCCCGTGCCCTGGCCCGGAGGCGTGGGGGCCCAGAGGGGGTGGAGTGGGGACGCTTGAACCTCTGCGGTGCCTCCGGTGCCTGCAGGCGCGTCGCCGGCGGCGTCTCCGGGAGGAGCGGCGCCGCCGCCTGCTGATCCTGTACAGCCGCCTGCGGGAGCAGCGCCTGTGTCTGTAGTGATAGCGGCCTCCTCTGAGCGTCCTTCCGTCCACCTGGCCGTCCTCCGAGCTGGGATCGTGCTCCTGCTCCGGGCCTTGCTGTGGACGCTCGCTCAGGCTCCTCATGCTGTGTCGGACCATTGTGATCGCAGGTCAGGCGCTCCGGTCGGGCGGAGGCTGCAGCTGGCTTTGGGGCAGGGGGGGAGGGCTGAGGTCTGCCCACCTGCTCTTGCTGTTGATGTTGGTCTGGTCTGCCAGCAGCTCTTGGGGGGCTTGTATATAAAGGGGGCCCCCCACTATGACTCAGTGGCCCCACCCCACCATTGTCCTCACCCTGGCCAAGTCCCTCTGTGAAGAAAACAGAGCAGCGGTCCACAGCCAGACCCCTTCCCGGTCCCTTGTAGCAGGTGGGACTTCACCAGCCTTGTCTTGTCCAAATCTAAGCCCTTCTTCCACCCAGCTGATGGGAATACACACGTAGCCATTTTCAGAAGCTTCCTCATCACCTTAGAGGCTGTGCCATGGTCTGGGTGGGATTTCATTATTGTCTGTCTGTCCAACAGTTATCTAGTGGTTACTAAATGCCAGGCATTTAATTCATCTACTTTCCATATTACTCATTTACTCCTCAGTTATAATCCCCATTTTCCATGGGGGAAACTGAGGCACAAAGAGGCTAAATTACTTGTTCAAGGTATCTCTGCAAATAAGAGGCAAGGCTGGTCTTCACAGTCCATGCCTTTGGCCCCCCCCCCCTTCCAAGCCCTCTCACTGTGCTTCGATGAGCCCATTAAAGCAGAGTCAGTCCCGGCCGGTGTGGCTCAGTGGCTGAGCGTCAACCCATATACCAAGAGGTCGCCAGTTCGATTCCCGGTCAGGGCACGTGCCCAGGTTGTGGGCCTGATCCCCAGTGGGGAGCATGGAGGAGGCAGCCAATCAATGTTCTCTCTCATCGATGTTTCTCTCTCTCTCCCTCTCCCTTCCTCTCTCTCTAAAATCAATAAAGAAAAAAAATTAAAAAGCAGAATCAGAATCATTAACTGGTTCTCTTTCAGAGAAATGTCTGTCCATGTCCCAATCCCTGAGCCTAATGTTACCTTGCAAAACAGACTCTCTGGGTGTGAGTTCAAGATCTAGAGATGGGAACTCATCCTGGGTTATCCTAGGTGGGTTCGAATGTAGTTACATGAGTCCTTAAAAGATGGAAGAGGGAGGCAGGAGGGTCACAGGAAGAGATCTGAAGACCCTACCTACTGGCCTTGGAGATAGAGCAGAGCCTCTGGGAGCTGGAAGGGAACAAGGCCCTGCCTACACCTTGATTTGAGCCCTGTGAGACCTGTTTTGGTATTCTGTAATAAATTTGAGTTGTAAGCGTGAAGTTTGTGGTAATTTGTGACAGTGGCCATAGGAAACGGAGGCTCCATCGGCATCATTAGGTGGGCAGGGAGGGCTGTGTCCAGCCATCTGCCATATTGTCCTACCCGATACAGGAAGCCCTCCAGTGACTGGGGTCGTGGAAGCAGTTTCAGATCCCCATTTAATGTCCTCGCCCAGAACGACAGGTATGGTTGTCCCTACTTGTCTTGCAAGGTCGGTATGAGGCGTGAACGCGAATGCAGAAAACCTGTGCACATGGTACCCGAAACACGGAGGCCGTGGCCGCGTTGCCGGGGTGTAAGGTGGCCCTGTCGCTTCAGGGAGACGCGGAGGCCGTGGCCGCGTTGCCGAGGTGTAAGGTGGCCCTGTCGCTTTAGGGAGACGCGGAGGCCGTGGCCGCGTTGCTGGGGTGGAAGGTGGCCCTGTCGCTTCAGGGAGAGGCGGAGGCCGTGGCCGCGTTGCCGAGGTGGAAGGTGGCCCTGTCGCTTTAGGGAGACGCGGAGGCCGTGGCCGCGTTGCTGGGGTGGAAGGTGGCCCTGTCGCTTCAGGGAGAGGCGGAGGCCGTGGCTGCGTTGCCGGGGTGTAGGGTGGCCCTGTCGCTTTAGGGAGACGCGGAGGCCGTGGCCGCGTTGCCGGGGTGTAGGGTGGCCCTGTCACTTTAGGGAGACGCGGAGGCCGTGGCCGCGTTGCCGGGGTGTAAGGTGGCCCTGTCACTTTAGGGAGACGCGGAGGCCGTGGGTGCGTTGCCGAGGTGTAGGGTGGCCCTGTCACTTTAGGGAGAGAGGCGGAGGCCGTGGCTGCGTTGCCGAGGTGTAAGGTGGCCCTGTGGCTTTAGGGAATGGGGTCTCAGCCCTGGGCTTTGCTCTGCCACCATGAGAGTGTGAAATGAGCCAAGTGGACTGATGTCCAAAGTGTCTTGTGAACCATCTCCACGTGTCCCTGGGGTTTCAGGCCCTACGTGTGTCGCGTGGGTTGAGTGAGCAGACAAGATGGTCAGATTACCGTGTTGCCGCCTTCATCGGTTAAATGTGAAAGTTTGGATGTTACGTGAGAGCTCCGTGGCTAGCTGGGCAAGTACCAAACCGAGGGGAGCTTTGCACCGAATAAAACGGTGGACACTTTGGGGACTGGTGGGATAAGCGATGAGCTGCAGCCGGTGGACGGTTGGTTACCTGGCTTCCGGAGGCGGGGACAGGGGAGCGCGAGCCCCGATTTGTAGCATTTTCAGTTTTCTGCGGCCAAACTGCCACCAGTGTCATGGAGCTCAGTGTTGGGAGAAATGCGCTCGGAACCAGCGTGGCCTGGCTCGTCCCCACCGGGGGGACCTATACAGGGGCGGTCGGGGGCGCCGATTTTGATTGACTTGGTAGTCAAGTGTTTGGGACAAGATTTCATGTGACAACTGTCACTCATGTCCCCTCTTCCTGGCATCCCCAAGCCCTCTCCCCAACTTTTAATCCCCAAGCCCTCCTCTCCCGAGCCCCCTTCTCAAGGCCAAGACACAAGAGTGGAGTTATTTTTTCAGTGTTTATTGACAGGCGGCGTTGTTCGTTAGCAGGCTCCTGTTCATTGAGATGGTGGCATGTAGCAGGCTCCCGTTCATTGAGATGGTGGCATGTTCCAGATGTGGCGAGAGGGTGTCGTAGGCCGGTAGCATTCAGGCAGGAGTGTGGTGGGCTTGCTCGCTAGCTTGTGCCTTAGCATCTTATCTTCTTCTACACCTCACAACAGTGTAGCGGCGGCAGCACACTGGGGAGCAAGAAAAGACATTTTAGTGTGGGCAGAACCCCTCGTTCTGCCCAGAAGTCTGACTTCCATGCCCACAGAGGAACCCCTTTTACCTCTCCTCCGCCTCCTCCGACAGCAGCGCCTCCTTCGTCGGCGACATCTTCGTCTCCGGCGGTAGCATCTGCTCCGGCTTTGGCTGCGGCAGCATCTGTATCTGGCCATGGTGCTGGATGGAACTGGCCGAGATGCTCAGAGCAGGGGTACCACCTTGGTTGAGCCAGCCAACCTGTGAGCAGGTGGAACTTCGTGGGCTGTGAGCCAGGGGCTGCTCGTCGGCCTCTTATAGACACCGGGGTGGGCCCTGGGCATTGTGAGGTCGCAGAGGCCTGCATGCACCTCAGACCAGAGCCAGAGGTGGCCTGCGTCATGTCCATATATGGGCATGTGGGAGGCCCGTGGTGAGGGCAGGGCGGGGCTGCCCATGTCACCAGCCACGAGTTGACTTCTCAGTAAGGATAATCACTTACTCAGTCAATTAACAAAATATTATTGAGCACCTACTATGTGCCAGATTCTGGGCCAGGCGTCAGCATGCAGTGAGAAATAAGGCAGACGTGTTCTGCCTCATAAACTTTCTAACTACAGGAAACACTAATGAAGTAACCACACAGAATAACTGTAGTTGTGACAAATGCTCACAAGAGAAACTTCAGGTTTTTAGGAGGGTATATGTTGGGGGGACTTGACCTCATGGGAGGCCCTAGGAAAGCCCCTAAGGAAGTGCTGGTGAAGGGAATCCCTAAGGGATGAGTTGAGAGTTGGAGGAAGGAAAAGCATCTGGGGAAAAGGGAACAGCTGCTGCGAAGTTCCGAGGCAGCACGGACTGTGCGATTCCATTTACAGGAAGTGTCCAAAAGAGGGAAATCCGTAGGCGAATCACTTGGCGGTGGCCAGGAGTGGGGCATGGAGTGACTGATCGGTAGGTACGGGTTTCCTTCTGGGGACATGAAAATGTTTTGGAACTAGAGGGAGGTGATGGTTACACAACATTGTGGGTGTACTAAACGCCACTGAGCTGTTCACTTTTAAATGATTGATTTTATGTTATATGAATTCTACCTCAATTGCAAAGAAAAGTTCTGAGGCGGAAAGGAGCTTGGCAGGTGTTAGGAATCCAAGGGAGGCCCACCGGGTGGAGCAGAGAGGCGGCAAGAGGCAGCCACACCACTCTGAGCTTCCTGTGATCTTTCCCGTGTCCCCCAGGAGTTTTAGAAATACAGTGGTTAGCAGTTATTATTAGATTTGGTTACTTTTAATTTTTATGCTTGTGTTTTTTTAATTTTCATTTTAAAAAATTGTTTCTCTTTTTATTGAATTTATTGGGGTGGCATTGTAGATTCGGTTACTTTTTTTTTCTTTTTTTAATCCTCACCCGAGGACATTTTTGCATTTATCTTCAGATAGAGCGGGAGGGAGAAAGGGAGGAAGAGAGAAACATTGACATGAGAGAGACACATCGACTGGTTGCCACCCACACAACCCCAACCGGGGCCGGGGACAAGCTGCAACCGAGGTACGGGCCCTTAGCGGGAACAGAACCCGAGACTCTCTGGTCCGCAGGCCAACGCTCTAACCGCTGAGCCAAACCGGCCAGGGCAGATTTGGTTACTTTTAACAGCAAACCAAAATAATTGACTCTTGGATAGAAGTGCTGTGTTTCACTTCAGAAGTCAGAGGAGGCTTGGACCGTCAATAGTTGCCCTGGTTTTGGGGTGTGCACACTGGAGTACTTAGGGGTGATGGGCATCATGTCTGCCAAGTGCTCTCGAGTGATTCAGAAGCAGAAGAGGGACAGCGGGCCCAAACCTACACAGAGAAAGGGGAGCAAAGGGTGGCGAGGAGAGGGTGGCAGGGTAAATGGAATAGAATGTTAACAATTGACCAGCCTGGGGGGAAGGGGAACTCCTTTGTGTAGTTCTTGCAACTTTTCTGTCACTTTGAAGTTATTTCCAAATAAATCATTAAAAAAATTTTTGTTTTAAACAAAAGGAAAACAAGTCAAGAGGAAGGCCTTCCAGGCTGGTGTATAGGGGCTCCACCCTTATCAGGGGCCCAGGGCTGCTCTTATCTTTCGGGGCTACTTTATCTTCTGCCTCTGCCCTCAGCACGCTCTTTCCATCCTCAGTTGCCTCACGGTCCAAGCTCGCGCTGCCATGGATGGTTTGCAGTTGTTGTATCGCTCAAAGCTCTCAACCTAGGGCCTGGGTGGGGCCGCAAATGCAGGCCAGCGCCCATAGGCATGCGTCTGTCCACAGGAGCTGTCTTTTTTCTCATTTGAATGCTCACAGGAGAAGCTTTTTTCTAATTCAAACAAAGGCACACGAAGGGCTAGCCTTGGCCCTCCTGGAAATTCATCCATATTTACTGTCCAAGCAGAAAGGAAGAGGAAGAGTGAAAGGTGTCATTACCCTGGAAAGGGTTTCCCAGACACCACACCCAGCAGCTCCCGTTCTGACCAGTTGCCTTACTTCGGGAGCACCCTACCCCTCAGGATAAAGCTGAAACTCAGGAAGGAGAAAGGGGTCAGTGGACAGTTACACAGTGAGGACTCTTGTCCCGGAGGGGGTGCAGCCAGAAACTTCCAGAATCCTACCTCCAAACCCACAACGAGGTAGGGAAACCACAAATCTGAAGCTAACGTTCACTGAGTTACTAAGAGGGCTGCACCTGCCACATAGTAAGTTAACAGTACATTTTCTTTATTGATTCATGTCTAGATCAACTATAAATTATCACCACCACCCCCGATCCTGTAACACTCAATACTTTTTAAAGAGATAACCTACGTGGTCCTGGAGGAGCCCCAAGAAATGGTAGAGTTTGGTATTTACCCTGTTTTACAGATGAGGTATTTGAAACATATGGGCTGGATCACTCAGTCATTCAGGTTTTTATTGAGCATCTATTATGTGCCAGGCACTATTCTAAGCAGTGTGAATACATCTCTCAAGAGAGATGAGAGTTCTTGTCCCCCAAGAAGCTTACATTCTAGTTGGGACAGACAGTACTCAAGTGAACAAATAAATGAGCAGAAGACTTTGAAGTTTATCACAATATGTACAGAATCAGTTGTTGTGCTAGAGAATGACTGGAGGGTGTCGGGAGAGGCCTTACTGACATTTGAGCTGAGAGCTGATTGATGAGAAGGGGCCAGCTGTGCCAACTTCTGTTCAGTGCAGGTGTCCCGCCAGGGAGAGAGCAGGGGCTCTGCCCCACACAGTCATTCGGGGACTTGGACACTTAGCGTCCAGCATGTCCTGGATGTTCACATCCAGCCACTGGACGGAGGGAGAGAGAGTAGGGAAGGCTCCTCTGTTTCTTAACCGCCTTGGCCCGGAAGTGGCACACTCCGCTTCTGTTCCCACATCATTGGCGAGCCGGTCATGTGACCCCCTGGGACACAAGGAGGGCCTGGAGGTCGAGCCTGTGGACTGCTGCTTCCCAGAAATGTCGTGCTGTGGAAAGGGGAGTGAGACTCTTTGGTGTACTTCTCACCCTCTTCCACAGAGCTGAAGGGACACAAGAGCTGGTGGTGGGCAGAGTGGCTGGCAGGACACCAGTACCACAAGGAGGTCTGAGAAGGCCACTCTGTGGAGGGACATGTGAGCTGAGGCTTGGCTGATGGGAGTGGCCTGTTGGTTTGAAGACTCGGCAGGGGGCAGGGAAAAGGTCGGAACTGAAAGATGGCCCCTATGGCTACAGAGGTAAAACCAAGTCTTGGCCTTACAATGTAGTGGGGGAGGTGGGCACTAATCAAATCATCACCGAAATAGGTTATACGTCTTGGAAGAAGAGGCCCTTGGAGCTATGAGGTAGGGGGGCATTTGGCCTGGTTTGGCGTCAGGAGGACTTTGGTGGCCTTCTGAAATGTTGAGGTCTATTTGTTGTAACATCTGACTGCTACCCTAAACAGTGCAGCACGTGTCACTAACTGATACTTATTGTATTTGTGGTCTCAAATCAGAATAAAGTTCTGGGAGATCAGGACCTTAACTGTGTTCACTGTGGCAGTCCTAGTACCGAGCAATCAGTGCATAAACCCAAGTATTTGTTGAAGAACTGAATGAAAAATGGATGCTTTGTATGAGAAAACTTTTGTTGTCATTTTCCAAATATTAAATTATGGTATCGTATTTGATTTTTGAAATGTTACACACCCTCTCCTGCCCTCTGCCCTGGTCCTGTTGGGTACGGCGCCTAGCTAAGAAATGGCACTAATCACCGAGACGCCTGTCACCTCGAACACACACTGAACCTCAGGAGGATAGGCAGTACTGTCCCCTGAGGTCCTGGTTGGTTGGTCACACGGTGGGTATTGTACCACCCCCCACATCTGTGATGTCACAATGACCCCCTACAGCCATCTTGATCAAAGGGAGACTCACCAAAGGGTGAAGGTAGAGGCTGGAGCCAGGCAATTAATTCTCAGGATAAAGAGAGGACAATTTAGCAGTAAGATAATTTTTTTATTTATTGATTTTAGAGATAGGAAGGGAGAGGGAGAGAGAGATGGAAACATTGATGAGAGAGAACATCGATTGGCCGCTTCCTGCATGCCCCCCACTGGGGGATCGGACCCACAACCTGGGCATGTGCCCTGACCGGGAATCGAACCAGCAACCTCTTGATGCATGGGTCGATGCTCAACCACTGAGCCACACCAGCTGGGCGAGATAACAATGTTTTAAATGTGCCGTCACACCCTAGCCGGTTTGGCTCAGTGGTTGGCCCGTGGACCAATGAGTCGCGGGTTTGAGTCCGGTCAAGGGCACGTACCTCGGTTGTGGTTCGCCCCGGCCCTAGTCGGGTTATGTGGGAGGCAACTAGCCATTCTCTCTCTCTCTCTCTCTCTCTCTCTCTCTCTCTCTCTCTCTCTCTCTCTCTCCTTCTCTCTCTCTCCTTCCCACTCTATCTGATGATAAATTGATAAATGGAAAAATGTCCTCAGGTGAGGATTAAAAAAAAAAAAAGTTAAAAAAGTAAATAAATAAAAATTAATGTGCCATCACACCCTCAATTCCACAGCCAGGGATCTGTCACAGAAATTCTCACACCTGTTCATAAAGGTGTGTGTAGGAGGGTGTTCACTGGAACATTGTTTATGGCAAGAAGATGGGCAAAAACAATGTTCATCTTAAAGAAATGGTCAGTCATTTGTTGCATTCATATTGCAGAACACAGTACAGTTAGTGCACCGATGGGGGAGGAAGTCCGCGATGTATCAACCCTAAGCAAGCTACTAAAATGTAGGGCGTCATCTCACGCTTGCAAACAATCTTAAATAAACATTCACATATGCCAAGGGAAAAGTCCAGAATATAATACATTGACTTAGCAATGGAGAGTGGAATTATGGAAGGTTTATCTTTCTATTTTATTCATTTTGCTATTGTTTGAACTTTTACCTAAGGGCTAAGGCATTGCTGAATGTTGAGTTATTTCCATGATCAGAGAAAAAAAGAAAAGCAAAATAATAATACCCATTACTGTATTATCTAAATATTTGCTGTGTCTCATGATCCCATTTAGTTGTGAGGTCATAATTTTTTCTTTCATAAGCTTTTTCTTTTGGGAAAAGTTGGTTACAGAGAGTTCTCGTATCTCTCCCCCACTTTTCCCAAGTGTTAAATCAACATTTGACATCACCATGGCACATTTGTCACAGCTAAGAAGCCAGTGCTGGTCCAGTACTGGTCACCGTGGGGTGGTGTTTGGGAGGAAGATGACCGAGGGGAAGGGCCGTTCTCACCTTCTGTTAAGGGCACGTGCTCTCAAGATGACTTATCGTGATCGAGGTTGACCTTGGTCACCTGGCTGAGGTGTGTGTATCTGGTTTCTCTACTGGAATTTCTCCTTTTCTTCCCCCATTTTATACAGTGGTCTTTGGGAGGAAGTCACTGTGGACAGCCCACACTTAAGGGACGGGAAGTTATGTCCCACCTCCTTGAGGGCTCAGTATGAACATAAATTATTTGAAATTCTTTTGCACTGGATATTTGTCTCCCTCGTTTATTTACTTAATCATATATTTATATCAGCAGAGACTCATGGAAATTTCATACTTTGGGTTATAATCCAACATGACTTTATTTTATTGCTCAAGTTGTTCCTGTTTTGGCCATTGGGCGCTCTTACGGTTGACTCCCGTGTCCCTTTGACGCCCCCTCCAATCATGTGAGTTTTTGAGCACTTCCTTACTTTCAGGCCCTGTGAGATGCTCCGGGCTCATCTTGTATATTTCCTGCCCTAGACCTAGAATCAGCTATTTCTCCAAGGAGCCCTGTGTCCTTTCTCTGGAGAATGGTGTTAGAAACCCAGATCTGAGAGCTGGCGTACACAATTGTTGCTGTGGGTGATGCTACTTGGGCCTTCTCAGCTGACAGAGCAAGGAAACATATGTGCTTGTATTAACCTGAGTATATATACACACCTATATGCAACAATCTGTGTTCCTGTGAAAATGAACATGAGTTCATCCTGACATCTTCAACTCTAATCCTCCACGTGGGTCGTTCTGACCTCCCGCCTTACGTATCTGTAACTTCCTGCCCAACAGTGGGAACCTGGCTCCTGCTATTCGTCATCTATTTACTTAGTTGTCCCAGTTCAGTAATACATGTAGTGGTCATAAAATTGTTCATCTTTACCCCTGGTACCTTTCCATTCATGAATTTATCCAACTAATAGTTGATGAATGCCCTTTGTGCTGGGCAGTGTTCTAAGCACAGTAAACAAAACAAAGCTCCCTGCCCTCATGCAGTTTATATTCTCGAGCAGGAGATAGAGCAATAAGCATAATAAGTAGGTAATTTTTATATACGTTGAAAGGAAAACAGAAAAAGTAGAGCAGGGTGAGGATGGCTGGGCTTGCTGGAGGTGGTTGGGACAAGTGACAATCCAGGTGATCGAAACAGGCCTTGTTGATAAGGTGACGTTTGAGCAAATCCTGAAGGCAATGAAGGGGTCAGTCATGTGGATATCTGGGAAGAGTATCACAGGCAGAGGGAACAGCCAGTGCAAAGGCCCTGGGGTAGGGATGTATGAGTTGTGTTCAAGGAATAATAAGGAGGCTAGTGTGGCTGGAGTAAAGAGAGGTGAGGGGTCAGTAGGAGACAAGATCATAGAGGTGGGAGCATCAAATTATGGACTGCCTTGTCTGTCACTCTAAGAATTGGTTTTTATTCTGAGTGAGATGGGACCACAGAAGTGACATTCTCTGCTGCTGTGTTGAGAAGGAGGTAGAGGAAGGGGTGGAGGTGGGGAACCCAGTTAGGAAACTGTGGCCGTCAGAGGTATCCCTACTGAGAATGCACCCATGCATTAGCAACGTGGTGGACCCTGGCCACCTTTAGAACAGTCTGTGTGAAATGATGGAGCAAGGAGTGCTAAGGGGGTGGGTTTTCGGGAGCGGGAGAGGAGAGAAACTGGAGAGAGCCAGACTGACAGGTTTTTCAGGGACTTCCACTACAAAGGGAAACAGGAGAACAGGAATGTAGCTGGCAGAAGAAGTGGGGCCGCAAAGAGGTTTGGTTTTGAGATGGGAAAATAGAGCATGACTATTACCCGGTGGGAACAATCATACTTATTTTTTCGAGAAGGAAAAATGATGAGACTGAGCAGACAGTTATTGGAGCCCTGTCCTGGAGCAGGCGAGAGGGGACGGATGCAGCTGGACACAAGTGTTGGGACTGGCTTTAGAGAGGAGCAGGGTGGTCATCCAGGCTCCTGGCAGGAAGGGAGGGGTGTGGGAGCAGTTGCTGCGGGGCAGGCAAACGTGGGCTGGCACGACAGACGTTCCCGCTGAGGGCTTCCACGTTCCCAGTGAAGGACAGAGATCAAGTCTGTGATGCCCACTGCCGGGCTTCTCTCCAGCTTTCTTACTCATTGGTTGATTGCAGCTCCGTGCAATCAGGAAGGAGCAGATTCATTTTATAGAAGGGGAATGAGGCGCAAAGGTTTAGGGAGTTGTCCAGGGTCTCACAGAGTTAAAATTCAAACTCAGACTGGGTCCAGCCCCTGCCCTGGGTTCCAACCCCAGCCATCCCTCCATCCACCAGGACAGAGGTGTCAGCCTAGACCCAGGCCCTGCTTCAGAGACACAGGGGCCTCCACTTAGAACCATTACCTGACACTGGGAGCTCAGCCATGCTTTCAAATGTATCTTCCCAAGGTGATTCTTTGTCACTCAGTAAATAAGGGCACCCTTATCCAAAAGAACTGACACCACTAAGAAGGAGGTGGAGTAAATAGCTGTGGTCTCCCTTTACCAGCCCCTCCCCCTGGAGAGCCAGCTGAATAGTTCGGAGGATCCTTCCAGGACTTCTGGTGCACACACACACACACACACACACACACACACACAGTTGTCTTTAAAAAGAATAAATAAGCCCAGTCAGTGTGGCTCACTGGGTGAGCATCGACCCATGCACCCAGAGGTCGCCAGTTTAATTCCCGGTCAGGGCACGTGCCCACGATCCCCAGTGGGGGGCATGCAGGAGGCGGCCAATCAATGTTTCTGTCTCTCTCTTTGTCCCTTCCTCTCTCTCTAAAATCAATAAATTAAAAAATTTAAAAAAAAAAGAATAAATAGCAGGTGCCACCACATTTCTGCAACTTACTTTTGTTTGCGTAACTACGTCTTAGCAGCATTTCTGCAGCATCATGGGACTGAGTGGCGTCACTCGCATAAGCTTCCCCCTCGATCGGGGCCATCCGGTAGAAACAGAAACCCAAGCCACGAATAAGGGATATATGTTATTTTAACTTTCCTGGTAGCCACCTCAGAAAGTAAAAAGAAACAAGTGAAATTCATTTTAATGTTTTATTTAACCCAACAGAGCCAAAATATTACCATTTGGACATACCCTTAAAATAGAAGTGATGAGAGACAATGCATTCCTCTGTTCGGACCGAGTCCTGGAAACCCAGGCTTTCACCCTTCCAGCGCCTCCCATTTCGGGCAAGCCACATTTCAGCTTTTCAGAAGCCACGTGGGGTTTGTGGCTCCCGTGTTGGAAAGTGCGGCCCACGGCGAAGAACTGTGAACTCTCACAGATGGGCAAAGCGCACGCACGTGACCGGTCTGCTGGGACAGCCCCAGAGTTGGAGGCCACCGCAGCGTCCATCAGCAGGGGCTGGCTGGGAACTTCTAGCTGGTCTGCTGGGATACTGCAGGCAGAGAGAGTGAGTTCGAGGACAGCTTCGAAAATTCTCCTGTGGAGGGTGGTCTCTGTGTCTTACTGAGAGCTGCTTTCCATTTCAAAAAACATGAAAACATCCATTAAACAATCCTCAGAGGAGGGGGGCGAGGGGAGGGATGAGATAAACCAAAGAACTTATATGCATGTATGCGTAACCAATGGAGACAGACAACAATGCTTGGGTGGGGGGCAGGATAGGGAGGAGGGTGTCTTGCGGGGGGGGGGGGACATCTGTAACAAAAATAAATTAATTAAAAAATTTAAAAAACATTTAAAAAAAGAGAGAGAAAAGTAAACATTCATTTTGGGGTTAATTTATTTAAATGTATAGACTATTTTTAGAGCAGTTTTGGGTTTTCAGATAATTAAGCAAAAAGTAGAGTTCTCCTATCCCCTCTCCCTTCCCCCACCTGAGTTTCCCCTATTATTAACATTTTGCCTTAGCATGGTACATTTGTTTTAATTAATGAACCAATATTGATACATTATTATTAGCTAAAGCCTGTGGTTTACACTGGGGTTCACGCTGTTGTATGGGTCTGAGGGTTTTGACAGACGCGTCACCAAATGTGTCCCCCGTTACAGTCATGCAGACTACTTTCACTGTCCTAAAGGTCCCCAGTGCTTTGCCTGTTCTTCCTTCCTCCTCGGCCCCACCCTGGCAACCACTGCTGATCTCTTTACTGTCCCCACAGTTTGTCTTTTCCCGAATATCACATTCATTATTTTTTCAGGAATGAATAGACCCAACTTTGCAAGTGTATTCACCAAATTTTCAGAGTAGATGTGAGGTTAAAATGAAGGGCCCTCACTTTTTTTTTTTTTTTTTTTTTTTTATCCTCACCCGAGGACATTTTTTTCATTTTTTGTTCAGATAGAGTGGAAGGGAGAGAGAGAGAGAAACATCGATGTGAGAGTGACACATCGAGTGGCTGCCACCCGCACGACCAACCAGGGCCGGGGACAAACTGCAACCGAAGTACATGCCCTTAGCGGGAACCGAACCCGGGTCTCTCTGGACCGCAGGCCAACGCTCTAACCGCTGAGCCAAACCGGCCAGGGCAGGGCCCTCACTTTTAACTTTACCTGTGTCTATGAATTATTTTTAAAGAGCATGTATCCACTAAAATTATTTTAATGACGCTTCTCAGCCATCAGTGTACTTATCCCCCATCTCTGGGGATTAAAGACATAAATCTCCCCTTTTACTCTGCTCCTGCATCTCATTCCCTTTCCTCTCCCCCCGAATATTGGTGTTTACCGTTATACCCATACGTTTGTGTCCCCAGTCAGAACACTCCCGGGTCCTGAAACCTTTGTCCGACGTCCTACTGTACGTGTCACATAATTTGCTTTGTTTGCTGGGTGTTGTGTGTGTGAGACTCACCCCTGTGGTCACACGTGGGTGAGGGTGAGTGGGGGCTGAGCCTCCGTTTGCACAGCTGATACTGCCTTCTAGCTGATGTCTTCGTCTCCTCTGCACGGACACGTGGGCTGTTTCCAGCCCTCCGCCATTGCACACAGTGCTGCAGTGGCCGAGTTTGTGCCCACGGTCAAGGATTACCTAGAACACATTCAGCAGACTAATAGTTTTCAAATTTCAGCATGCATCAGAATCACCTGGAGGGCTTGTGAGAACACCTTTGCTGGCACCCAACCCAGTGGTTTTTCCAGTTTGGCAAGGAGCCTGAGAACCTGCGTTTCTAATAAGTTTCTGGTGATCGGATACTGGGGGTCCGAGGGCCCCATTCCGAGAGCCCCCCACAGTGGAGGAATGTGGAGGTGCTGGATAAGCCATTCTGACCTCGACTCAAGGTGCTAGCGGGCTCTGCGGGGTGTTCGAAATGTATCACACACACCCCCTTCCCGTTCTCCATGTCCTCACCAACTCTTGGCATTGTCAGATTTTATCTTTTTTTCCTTAATAGTATAGTATGACTTGATATAAAAACAAACACAAAACCAAGTGTTTTGTTTCTGTGTAGCTACAGGAATGCCGAAGGAGGGACATGAGATTGGAGGGTAAGAGAATCAATGTGCAGTTTCATTGGATTCATTTTGCAGTGAGAATATCCTCATGTATCATTTGTGTGTTTCAATTTTTTTTGGAATGAGAACTTTTACAATGATAAAGGCTGCAGGAGACAGCATCTCTGATTTTCCCAGCTATCATATTAAAGCAAAGCTAGAGTCCTACTATTCTTACCCAAAGTTCAGCGATTTTTACTAAATAAATGCTCCTCAATTTGTTATATGCCGTTGGTCTATTCCAAAGCCCTGAAATAATTGTTGTTTTGCAATAAGTATTTTGTCCAGTTTTATAGTGGGGGGGTGGATAGGATTTGCCAGTCTTTTCACCCACCGTCGCTGGAACTCAGTCATTTAATTTTCACTTGAGTTGAGTTTTTTTCCTGAGCCAATGTTTTCATTTTTATGGACTCCGTAGTATCTTCCCAAGGTTGCCATAACAAGGTATCGCAAACTGGACTTAAGACGACAGAGAGGTATTTTCTAGTCATTATAGAAGCCAGAAGACTGAAGTAAGGTGTGGGCTCTGCCTCGCCCCCTCCAAAGGCTCCAGGGGAGGGTCTGTCCCTGCCTTTCTCTTGGCTTCTGGTGGTGCTGGCCGTCCTGTCCCGGGCGCGCCGAGGCTTGTAGAGGCAGCGCTGGTCTCCGCCCCTGGTCCCGGGGGGTTCCCTGTGTCTTCACTGCGTCTTCCCTGTGTGTGTCTGTTACCCCCTTTACACTAATCTGTGGAGTGGCTTGCATTTCTCTTTTTATCCTTTATTTATTATTATTATTATTTTTTTTTTTAACTAAACTTATGTTGGAATAATTTTAGATTTACAGAAAAGTTGCAAGGTTAGTACAGAGAGTTCTCATCTGCTCCTCACCCAGTTTCCTCTTTTTAGTTTGAAAACTAAAAACACAGCATGGGTACCTTACCATAGGGGTGGGCACAGTAGGTCTGCAGCTGTTCATATGGAAAAAGACATGCAGGTTATGACTGTTCCAACGGCTTTATTAACTCTGTTTCACGTGCTCACGACTGTAAACCCCTGTGTTATGATACTACAGACTTCATTCAGATTTCAAGTTTTTCCACTGATGTCCTTTTTCTGTTCTAGGATTCAAACTAGAATCCCACATTGCATTTAGTGTATTCCTTCTAAAATTAATAGAAAAGCCCTGGCCGGTTTGGCTCAGCGGTTAGAGCGTCGGCCCGCGGACCAGAGAGTCCCGGGTTCGGTTCCCACTAAGGGCACGTGCCTCGGTCGCAGTTTGTCCCCGACCCTGGTTGGGGTCGTGTGGGTAGCAGCCGGTCAATGTGTCTCTCTCGCGTCGATGTTTCTCTCGCTCTCTTCCTCCCTCTCTCCCTCCCGCTCTATCTGAAGATAAATGCAAAAATGTCCTCGAGTGAGGATAAAAAAAAGTAAAATTAATAGAATTAGCAAACCTCAGGGAAACCCCCCAAGTGCAGAGGTGGTCAGTGAGAGTGGAGGAGGGGCAGTGTCTGGGCTCCACCTGGAGGGTCTCTCTTTCCGGCCAGGGCAGCTCCGTCCACGGCTGCCTAGGTGGGGCAAGGGCTTTGTCAACCCTGCAGGCCCTGGAGAGGAGAGGGTAGGGAAGGAGACTCGGGGTTCCTTGTGTGGAGGAGACGAGTGGGGAGAAGAGGCTCTGAGGGGCTGGACTCGGAGTCCAGGTCTTTCACTCATATAGTCAAGTTGTACGGGAGAGAAGGAAAGGACTACCTAGTTTAAATTGGGGGGCATCTGATACATGACATTTAGCTGAGACCCCACATGGTGGGTAGGAGTTGGTTGAGAGGAGCATGGGGAAAGGCATTCTGGGAGAGAGTTTAGGGAGTCACTGGACCAGTGAGAGTCCCCCTCCTCCTCCCTTGCGCACACCCATCTTCACCCCCTTCACCCTGCGTGCTGCAGTAACCTGGGGTCCTCAGGGCCTCCTGGCTAGTCTTCATCCACAGCAAGGTGTTCCAGCCTCAGGGCCTTGGTGCTGGCCGTTCCCTTGGTCTGGAACACTGGCCCCATAGTTTTGCCTGGCTGACTTTCTTGTCATGAAAGACTTTGGCTCTTTGGAGAGGTCCTCCCTGGCCTCTCTGTCTGATGTTCCTCCTCCTCCTTATGTTTATCACCTTCCCCTGTTTCATTCGTCATTGCCCTGATCATGATCTAAAGTCCTCTTCATGTGTTAACTACCCCTAGACCTTGTCTGTCTTGTTCACTGCCACATCCCAGAGCCCAGTGCATGGAGCAAAGGTGCATTCTAAATGCTTGTTGGACGAATGTTCTATGTCCCCTCTCTTGTTCGCCACTGTTAGAAGTAACTGATGGCCATCAAAGATTCTCCTCCTCAACTCTCTGGGGGGTCATAGATAACCTCTCTGAGAATTGGAAGGAAACCATGGCCCTTGCCCCCAGCACTCCGTATTTTGCACACACATGCAAAGTGGTCTCAGCTTCTCCGCCACCCAGCCCTGCAGTTCTGGGTGAGGACAGCTGCTCTACAAATAATTCTGGAAAAATCTGGTCAACAAACATGTGCCCTGTGTCCAATATAGGCTAGGCGTACAGGAGGTTTGAGGCAGGCCCTGCGTTCCAGACACAGGTTCCTCAAATGCACTAACTGTGATAGAACCCAGTGCTCCCCTCCAAGGAGGTGTGACATTGGGGTCACATGTAGGCTCTGGACCTGGGGAGAGGTCAGGGGGAAGGCTGCAGTTCCCTGTAAGTAGAGGGCTTCATGAAGGTATGGACCTTTAAGAGGGGTTTTGAGGGATGAATAGGAGTTCACAAAGCTAGTGAGGAAGGAAAGGACATTCATTTTGGTGCTAAATGTATTATTCAAAAAAAATCTCACTCCAGCCCTGGCTGGGTAGCTCAATTGGTTGGAGCATCATCCCGATGTGCCAGGGTTGGGGTTCAGTTCTGGTTGAGGCACATGTAGGGATTAACCAGTGAATGCATGAATGGGCAGGGCAGTGGATCGATGTTTCTCTCTGTCTCTCTGTCTCTCTGTCTCTCACTCCATCTCTCCCACCTTTTCTCTCTCTCTCTAAAAATCAATAAATAAAAATTTTAAAAAATCTCACTCCAAATGAAAAACAGTTTGGGGTTCTGTTTTCTCCTTTGTCAGACTTCCTGAATCTGATTGCTGAGGAACTCCAGCAGACCCACAGAGCAGATGCTCTGGGGCCAAATAATTTCAAAAAGGAAAATTAGAAAAGCCTCTGAAAAAAGTATTTTTACACTAAAAAAAAGGTGTTTCATGTGGCTCACAGGTCGTTTTGTAGGTTTCCTGTGATGTGGAGTGGGGCCTCTGAGGTCTTAAAACAGCTCTGTACAGCCAGAGAGGAAAACTATTTGGCAGTTTCTTATAAACACACACCTACCCTGTGACCCAGCAGTCTCACTTCTAGGTATTTACCCAAGAGGAAAGAAAGTGTATTTCTACAGAGACTTGAACACGAATGTTTGCAGCAACTTTGTCCCTGGTAGCCCCAAGCTGGAAACATCCACAGGAGATTGGATAAACAGATTGAGGTGTATCCATGCAATAGAGCACGGCTCAGCAGTAAAACGGAGCAAACTGTCACTACACACAACGTTGCATGTGACCCTCACGCACGTCATGTTAGAAACTAGACAAGAAAGGGTCACGCTGTGTGGCTGTTGCTTTGTATGCAGTTTATGATCAGGCAAATCTATGATATTTGCAGAAGACAAAGCAGTGGTTACCTCTGTTGGGGGTGGGTGGGAAGGGGACAAAGGAACCTCTGGGAGGCTGGGAATGCCTTTGATCTTTCTTCAAGTGGTGGATACGTATGTTTTAAAAAAAAAAAAAAGCATCAAGCCCAGCTGGTGTGGCTCAGTGGCTGAGCGTCGACCCATGCACCAAGGGGTCGCTGGTTCGTTCCCGGTCAGCGCACATGCCCAGGTTGTGGGCCCGATCCCCAGTGGGGGGCATGCAGGAGGCGGCCAATCAATGTTCTCTCTCATCCATGTTTCTCTCTCTCCCCCTCTCCCTTCCTCTCACTCTCAAATCAATAAAGAAAAAAAATAAAAATAAAAAAAAGCATCAAGCTGGACCTATAAGATTGATAGAGTTCATACACTTTATTATGTAAATATTATTCCTCAAAAAAATGAAAAGCAGCGCTGGGGTCCCAGATAACACACGCAGCCAGCCCCGGGTACGATAAGGCACTTGTTTGCCGGGAAAGAGAAACTCAGCTGCCAGCCGGGGTTTGCTTTCACTTTCCTGCCTGGTCTGTGGTTGGGCTGAGGAGCGCCGCCCGCCTGGCAGAGGAGGCTGCAGGCTGCACGTGAGGCTCCTGGCAGAGACCCGAGTGCCGCACGGCGGGCCCAGCCCCTGCCATCTCCTCCTCGGCTGCAGCCTCACTTTCCCCATCTGCAAAAGGGAACCAAAGCCCCGTCTTCCAGCGTAGCAGTAGAGGCATTTGCGGCATGCGTTCGTGCTCTGTGTTTCGATGTGGGGGGGGGGGGGCTGTCAAAAAAAGAACGCAGGAAACGTGAACGGTTGTGAGCCCCTATTTTTTAAATTAAAAAATAAAACTAACAGGAGGGAAGTCAAACTCCGTCCAAACAAATCTGTTCGTCTGAGAAAAGTGTGAAATTTGTATTACACCAAATTGTTAATGTGGTTTTTCCCAGGAGTTTGGATTTTAAAAAAAGGGAGAAAGTTAGCACTTTAGCACACCTACCTTGGTCCTGGGAGACGTGTTTCAGCACCCAGGGGGAGTCGTTTTGTGGTTTTAAAAATAAAAGTTAATAAAATGAGAGAGAAAAAGTGCTTTGAGAACTATTTATGGTCCCCAGACCCCGTGGTGAGAACCTCCGGGCCATCTGGTACAATGCAGGGGTCTACATGTCTAGGAAACGCCAGTCCCGTCCTCAGATGAGGGCGGCTGTGCTGAGGTCTATCAGTTTCTCTTCCTGCCAAATGGGAATAATGACCCTCCTAGGGCCATTGGAGGATTAAGTATCGTTTCACCTGCAAAGCCTGCAGGCAGCTCCTGGACAGGGCGTGCTAGGCTTGCCTCCCAGGGGCAGTGGCCCTCCCAGAATGCTGGCCGCGGGCCCAGTAGGGCAGGGAGCGTGGGCTTGGCCAGCACTGCTTTCCAAATTGGGCCTCCGCTCCCTTGCTGGTCTGGATTTTGAAACTCCTTGCTCGGGCTGACCAAGCCCTCCTGTTCCTCAGCTTCCGTCCCCTCCCTGTGGGGAGGGGAATTGCAGGCTCCCCCAGGCCTTGCCGAAGCCAGAGACTCGGAGACTGTAGCCTGGGCCATGGGGCGCTCAGGGGCTGCTCTGGTGGAGACCTACTGTGCGCCCGCCTGGCACCTTTACCCTCCCGTTCAGGATTTCATTTAACCCTTGGTCGTCTCAGACAGATGAGGAAACTGAAGCCAGAGAAACCACAGAACTTGTCCAAGTTTGCACAATGGCTGGTGGATTCAAAACCAGGCATGTTAGGCAACGGGTCCCCAGCAGCGTCTGCCCTCCTTCCTCATAGCAATATAAAACATCAGCAAGAATCCTCACGTATACGACCTTGTCGATAAGTTATATACATCATATCTGTCCCCGAGGGCTGCGGTAACAAATTTCCACACACCGAGTGGCTTAAAACATCACAAGTTTATTCTCTCCCGGCTCTGGAGGCCAGAAGTCTGAAACCGGGGTGTCAGCAGGGCTGGTTCCTCCTGAGGCTCTCGGGGAGGATCCATTCCCTGCCTCTCTCCCAGTTTCGGGGGGCTGCCAGCACTCCTTGGTGTTCTCTGAGTGCTAGACACCTCATTCCGGTCTCTGCTTCCATCTCTTACAAAGACACTTGTCATTGGAGTTGGGGCTCACCTACGTGATACATGATGATCTCACCGTGAGATCCTGAACTTAATTACATCTGCAATACAAAGACCCTATTTCCACATAAGGTCACCTGCACAGGTTTCAGGGGTTGGGACATGGATGTCTCTTTTTGGGAACACACGAGATACAAGTAAATGCTGCAAGTAGTCAGAGGAAGCTGTTTGAAAAACGACAGTAGGGATATAAGTAATAGTAATACCAGCATATGGCCCAGCACCAGGCACAGAGCGCTCAGAACACGTACACATGTATTTACATGGAGAAAATGTTCAGGTGCCCCAGCTGTGCCTGGCTTAGAAGTTTTAGCAAACGCTAGCAGGTTGGGCTACAACTGGGGCCCCCGCTCTCGGGACTTTATTAAAAACACCTTTCATCTCATTTTTCTGTTTGGCAAACAACCACCGTTCCTGCGGCGGCTTCAGGTTGGTGCAAGCCCCAGGTGTGATCCTTTCCCTGCACAGGGCCCTTTGTTTCCCGGCCTCGAGTCTGTACTCCTGCCTGCCTTGGCTGGACACCGCCTCTGGGCTGTTGAGGTGTATTTTGTAAAAGTGCTCACTCTCTCCTTGGGTGAGGGTTAAAAAAACAAAAACTGTAAAGGACGCTTACTAACTCAGTTCCTGGTCGGAGGCCCTTCACCCTGCTGAACGCGGTTCGCCTTTGGGAAAAGCAGGCAGCCCTTGCATTGTGGATCATTTGGGGATTCCTTGGGATCCTCCTGGCTACTGCCCTGCTCTGTGGAATGACTGCACTTGGGAGGTCAAAGGCCTCTCTGGAGTCTGGGGAACTGAGTGCAGAGGCTGTGTGGGGAGTGATGATGGTGAGAATAGTAACAATAGCTAATAGCGATGAAATGCCCCGTCTGTGCCGGGCCTGGGCTAAGTGCGCTTCATTGTTCACACCAAACAGACCAGGACAGGAGGCTTAGAGAGGGAAAGTGCCTGGCCCACGGTCACACAGCTGGTCAGTGCCTCGCTGGTGCTCCAGCCCGGTCTGATTCCAGCACTCAGTGTCGGAACCTCTGCCCTGCCCCTTCCCCATTCGTGTGTGTGTGTGTGTGTGTGTGTGTGTGTGTGTGAAATAGTGAAACAAACTGTGCACTTGCAGACTCGTGTTCATAGCAACTTCTTCATAACAGCCAAAAGGAGGAAGCAGCCGGTGTCCATCCACAGAAGGACGGATACACAAAGTGTAGTACACGTGTCCGAGGTTTCGCTTCCCGTGGTTTCAGTTACCTTCAGTGAACACATCATCACAACCAGAAGGATGAGTACAGTACAGTAAGATATTTTGAGAGAGACCGTATTCACGTAACTTTTATTACAGTATATTGTTAAATTGTTTATTTTGTTACTAGCTATTGTTGATTTCTTACTGTGCCTAATTTATAAATTAAACTTTTTAAAAAAATTCTCACCCAAGGACATGCTTTTATTGATTTTTTTTTTTTTAAGAGAGAGAGAGAGGAAGGGGGAGAGAGAGAAACATCGATTTGAGAGTAAAACATTGATCGGTTGCCTCCCACAAGCACCCCAAGCAGGGATTCAACCTGAAATCTATATCCCCTGACCAGAAATCGAACCTGTGACCTTTCAGTGTACAGGACAAAGCTCCAACCAACTGAGCCACACTGGCCAGGGCTATAAATTAAACTTTATCATAGGTATGTATGTATGTATGTATAGGAAAAAAACATAGCATATATAGGGTTTGGTGCTGTCCGTGGTTTCAGGCATCCACTAGGGGTCTTGGAATGTATCCCCTAGGGATATGAGGTGGGGGACGACTGTATATCCATACAATGGAATATTACTCAGCCTTGAAAAGGAAGGAAATTCTGATACATGCTACAAAATGGATGAAACTTGAGGACATTAGGCTAAATGAAATAAGCCAGTCACAAAAGGCCAAATACCATGTGATTCAACTTCTATGAAGTACATAGAATAGCCAAATTCATACAGACAGAAAGTAGAATGGTGGGAGCCAGGGTCTGAGGGAGAGGGAAATGGGGAGTTAATGGGTACAGATGTTCAGTTTTACAAGATGGACAGAGTTCTGGAGACTAGATTTACCACAATGTGAATGTACTTAGTCTTAAACTGTGCACTTAGAAATGGTTAAGATGATACATTTTATGTTACATGTATTTTGCTACAATTAAAAATAAAAGTAATTATTGTCTTATGGCGTGTAAGTAGTAGAGTGCCCAAATCTCTGATGGAATTTTACGCGTGGACACTCATGTGGTGACCGCCCAGACTGAGAGAGAGAGAGTGCAGCTTCAACACCTCTCCCCGACAGGTCTGGCTGATCAGACTGTCCTACCCCTGTTCTCAGACGTCATAAATGCAGTCATGCCGTGTGCCCTCTTCTGCGTCTGGCTCCTTTGTCCGGACGCCGTGTCTGTCACATCCGTTCGTTCTCATCGCTGTGATACTCTGTTGGATGAGCAGAGCACAGCTTACGCGTGCTGTTACTGATGTTCCTAGTTCGGATTGTTGGGAATAGTGCTGATCTGAGCAGTCCTGTACCCGTCTTTTGGCGACCGTGCAACTGAATTTCCTTGGGGCACACTCGGAAGGGGGATTTCGGGATCATAGGCTGCGTGCACATGCAGCCTCAGCAAACACTGCCAAACAGACTTCCGCAGCGTACCACCTCCCACGCCCAGCATCGGCTCACGGGAGGCCCAGGGTGCCCCACACCTGCTCTCGTCTTTTTCCTTATGCACCTCTGGTTGGTGTGCTGCATGAGACCTTTTGTGGAGAATCGTGGTCTGAGGCCTTGATGACCAGCTCTTCTCCAGTAAAGGATCCTCTGGTGTGTAGAGAGTCACCACTAATCAGCCTGTTTTGAGAATGTTCTAGATGGCATATAGCAGCGATTCTTACAGTGTGGTCCCTGGCCCGTAGCATACACCACCTGGATCTCGTCAGCCATGCAGCATCTGGAGTCCCACCTCACATCCACAGGGTCGGGAACTCGGGGTGGGCCCGGCACGCGTGTTAACAAGCCCCCAGGAGATGCTGGAGCCACTGCCCATAAATTAACGTGCATATGGGCTTTGCCCCTCACTAGCTGTGTCCCCTGGACATGGCTCTTACCTGTCTGGCCTCAGGCCCTCGTCTGCAGTATGGGCATAACAACCGTACCCCTCATAGTATGCTTTCAAGGATTAAGTGAACGAATGTCTGTACTGTGCTTGAAACAGCCCTTGACACCCAGCTGGCTCAATGACTAGTTGTAAAATTAACAGATAAAGCTCTGCCCGGCCTAGGGGAGGTTGGCACCAACACTGCCAGACACACTGGTGCCATATAACTATTGGTTAAGTGGGTACACAGAGGGCTTCTGCTGCCTTCCAGGCCCTAGTCTAAGGCAGAGCTCAAGTCTGAGGGGCTTCGAGGAGTGTGGGTGGGTGGGGTGGGGCAGGGCTGTCACCCCAGGAAGTTCAGGGAAAGGGAGGCTCCTAGCCCTTTTTCTGGAGAAGTAGCTGCACAGCCAGGCCCCTCGTTCTCAGGGCCCTATAACCCTGCCAATATCTTTCTCTGGTTCCACTTTCAGGTTCTTGGAAAGCCAATCTTCCCTTCTCTGGGCCCTTCCTGTCAGCCCCCACCCAGGATCCGGGCACAAGAGGCGCCAAGGATATTGAGTCCCATCCGAGACTGGCAGATAAGAAGTACCCCTTGTATCTGCCAAGGTCAAAATCAATCACATGGGGCTGGGCGGCTCCTCCTCTGCAGGGCATCTTGCAGAAGAGCCCGGTGCACGCTGACTTGGCACAGCAAGGCTGTGATTGTAAAAGGCTGGAAACAACCACCTGTGTGCCCAGCAGTCTGAAAGTGAAAAGGGGAATTACGGAACATCCGCACCATAACCCAGCTTTTATGTGCTGCTAGGGAGACAAAGTACAGGGTGATAAAAGCCAGGGCAGGTCTGGGTGTAGACCATTTGTACAAGTGAGAAAAACCAGGATGCTTTCCACGTGCTGGTTCACACAGAGCGTCTTGTGGAAAAGACCCACAGGAAACTGATCGCAGCAGTTGCCTCCAGGGAGGACAAGTGGAGGCTGGGGATGGGCTGGGAGGGAAGCTGACATTTTTTTTCTGCAAGGCCTTTGGATGCTTTGACTTTTTGTTTAAATCATGAGTATGCTCTTTTTTTTTTTTTTTTAAGGAAGAAAGAAAAGAAAGAAACTTTCCTAAACTCGCTTGCTGGAGGGACACCCTGTGTTGCTCACTTTCTGAGAGATTTAGGTCAAAATCAATTAGGGCTTTGGACTCAGACAGTCTGGCTTCAAATCTGGGCTGCCTCACTTTGTAGCTATCACAGGCAGGTTGCCGCGGTTTTCTCTCCTGTAAAGGGCATGTTCCTGATACTCATATTCATGTTGATATGGTGTTGATGTTAATATATATAGTAGTTCCTGCCTTCTAAGCTTGTCGTGGGCTTAAATGAGGCAGCGCACAGGCATGCTTGAGGAAGTGCCAGGCACGTCGCAAGCCCCCAGTATACAAGGGTTTGCACTGCTACGGAAGACGGGTCGGGCAGAGATCTATATGCCTATTGCTGATGGGTAAGTTGAGGCACAAAGTAGCAAAGTCCAGGGTGAGAGCCTGGTGGGGCGTCTGGTCACCTGCGATGTGACTCCCTTCCCTCTCCCGCACTGGAAAGGCTCTCTGGGGAGTTGTTAAATGCTGGGCCTCCAAGCACCTGGTCTGGGCCACAGGGCCTGCTTCCAGGCGTAGGACACAAATCCTCTCGGGTCTGTTCAGCCCACTGGTGGTGGGGCTGGCAGTCTGCATGTCCAACAAGCTCCCTGGAGAGACGGGTGAGGGCTGCTGGCCTGAGGACCACACTTTAGTGACCAGGGCCGTGGCAGGGGTGTGGCTTGCGCGCGTGTGCACACGTGTACAAAGTCATCGACTTACACATTTCAGATGAGTGCACTTTACTGCATGTGGGTTATGCCTCGATGGAAAAGACCACACATACACACACACAGATGATTTGGGGTGCTATGTAGACAGGGTATTAAACAACATTAAATAGCTTTGAGAAAGAAATCCAGAATGGTCTCAAGAGGAACTCAGATTGGTTAATGAACCGTCATCCCCTGGGCCTGGCCACACACAGTGCCCCTCAGCCTTCCTCTCATCACCCTATTCTTTCTGGATAGCACCCCCCCCACACACACACACACGCACTCACCCATCCACCCTTCCCACCAGGTGCTGGGGGAAATGGGCGGGCCCCAAACCCCAGCCAGCCTTGCCTTTCTCAGGAAATGCGTGTGGTCCCTGGACCTGGAGACAAAGCCACTCGCTTTATTGTTGGGCCCCCAGGAAGGGGAAGAGGAGAATTTCCTTGGGAGAGGTTCCAAGAAGTAGGATTACTGCTTCAAAGGGAGTGCACAGTTTCAAGTGGCTGATAACCGCTTTGCTGCTTTCCGGAAGGGCCCCCGACACTCCCTTCTTTGCTCCTGATTCTGCAACTCGGCCCACCCATTGCTGTCCCTCCCTGCTTTGCTGTTGGTGACTCCTGGGCCCTTCTGTGAGTGGCCTCTGCCCTCTGACCACCCCACCTGCCCCCACCCCTCTGGCTGCCCTTGCTGTGTCCTTTCCTGGCCCTTTCCCTCTCCTGCCCCTACTGCCTCCCTCTATTCGTTTCCTCACTGCGTCCCTGGTCCCCGGGGCCGAGGAGCTGTGCGGTGCAGAGTGTGGGCTCCGGCTCTGGAACCAGAGTGTGAGGTCAGGATTGGCTCCACACTGACTGGCTGTGTGTCTGTGGGTGGCTACTCAACTTCTCTGTGCCTTGATTTCCTTGCCTGTAAAAAACAACTTCATGGGGTTGTTTGTGGAGATGAAATACGAAAATACAAGTGGAGCCCTTAGAATTCTCCCCAGGAGTAAGTGCTGAGTAACGGCCCAGCTGCTCAGGGCGGCCTGCCTGGGAATCAGTGGGGGAGAGGGCCCCCCATCACAGACCAGACGCTGTCTGCCTCCTCTGTCAACATCGAAACCTTGGTAGTTGGAGAGGGATGGAGGGTGGGTGTCAGGACGCCTAACCTACCCCCTCCTCAGCCCTGGTCAGGTCAGGCTATGGGGTTTGGGAGTGGCAGCCTGGAGTTCCCGGAGGCTGCCAAACCTGGAAATATCCCGGGCTTTCACTGTCAACATCTCTGGGTGTGAATCCTTGCTCTGCCACATAGCAGCTTTGTGACCTCCAGCCTTAGTTTCCTCAGCTGTAAAATGGGAGTGTCCCCCTCTGCAGAGCAGGCCACCGTGAATGGCACCTGGTACGTCTGCAGCTGTCATCGTCATTAGCCCTGCAGTGCCTTTCCAGATCCAAGGCCAGAGGTGCCCGGCTCCCTGTGGGCGCCCTCTGTGCATGTGCGGGTCTGCGGACCTGCAGGAGCCTGGGGACGGCCCATTCCTGTTTCCTTGGTGGGGGGCAGCTCAGCGAAATTTCCATGGAAGCCGGTGTTACTTCCAGTGGGGCTGGCACTCCCGGCAGGACCCAGAACAAGCTGCTGGTGTCAGCTCAGTGTCTAGGAAGTGGTCAGGGAGCCTCAGTTTACCCACTTGCGAAAGAGCTTCAGTGACCCCTGACCTTAAAGCACTGGTTACCTGATTTCAGGGTTTCAAGGATCAGCAGACTTGATTGGTGGGTTTAACTACCAACTTCACAATAAGTTGGAGTTTCGAAGAAATCAACTAATATCTACATTTTCATCCCTTCCTACAAAGACGGATATCCAGTGTGCACACGTGTGCGTGCACACACAGACGCTCGCGTCAGGAGAGCTGGGCCCTCAGCTGGAAGGACTCAGTGCCAGCACTTGCACAGTGCCAGCTCTGAGATCACGGTGCAGCCTCCTGAGTGCTACCTCTATTTCCAGCTGGGGAGCGGGTGCCTGGGGACATGAAGTGATGTGCCCAAGGCCACACAGCTGCTGGGTGGCAAATCCAGGATTGCAGCCCCGGGGTGGCTCCTTAGGCCCGTGGTCCTCAAACTTCAGCGTGCATCAGCGACACCCAGAGAGCTGCCCCGAGCCCCTGTGACTGCGGGGCAGCCTGAGAACATGCGTTCCTGACAAGGCCCAGGAGACACCGGCGCTGTTGGCCTCGGGGCCACCCTCAAACCACTGCTCTGTGTCAGACTGTCCCTAGGACTCGCTCTCGCTTTAGCTAGTAGAACACCTACTGACTTGTCCTGCTTTTCTCTTTGCTTGGAAGATACGGTTGGGTTTAGACCTAGTCTGAACACCAGCACATGGGACCCTCAACCGGGGCAAGGACACCAAGTTTGGGGTTGCCGCCCACGAGCCTCCGTTCCCGTCTGACAAGTGAGACAATTGTGACCTTCTCTGCCTTCCTGGTGGGGGGCAGGGGGTGAGGAGGAGAACCCAGGTTGTCACTGGGTGTGCAGTCCTTTTTACCAGACGCCCTCAGACAATAGTTACTGAGCATTCAGTATGCCAGACATGATTTTTTTTTTTTATCCTCACCCGAGGACATTTTTCCATTTTTGTTCAGATAGAGTGGGAGGGAGAGAGAGGAAGAGAGAGAGAGAGAGAGAAACATCGACGTGAAAGGGACACATCGACTGGTTGCCTCCCACACGACCCCAACCAGGGGATGAATCGCAACCGAGGCATGTGCCCTTGACCAGAATCAAACCCGAGACTCATTGGTCCATGGGCTGACGCTCAAACTGCTGAGCCAGACCAGCCAGGGCAGACATGATGTTATGTATTTATTTATCAAATATTTATTGAGAGCTTTCCAGGTTTCAAGCGAGCACTGTTTTGAGGCTTTACATCTGTCAACTCATTTAATTTCCATTATGAGGTAAGGAGTATCTTATCCTCATTTTACAAGTGAAGAAAGCAAGGCACAGAGAGGGTGAGTTACTTGCCTGAGGTCTCACAGCAAATAAGAAGATCAAGATACCAAGCCAGGCTGGGAAGCTCCACAACCTTTCTCTGTCCCAAACATGATCTTGCTAATATTCCAGATCAGGACTGGGATGTGGGAAGGGCTCTGCCTGGTACTACCCCCGGCTTACCAGTACAATGGGTTAAATAGGGGTCCCCCAAAAGATAGGTCCACATTCTAACCCCCAGAACCTGTGAACGTGACCTTATCTGGAAAAACAGGTCTTTGCAGATGTAATTAAGTTAAGGATCTCTAGCTGAGAACATCTGGATTTAGGGTGAGCTCTAAACCCAGTGACAGGTGTCCTTATAACAGAAAGTCAAAAGATTTTAGACGCAGACACGGGCGTGGAGGCCCTGTGACGATGGAGACACAGACTGGGGTCGTGCAGCTCCAGGCCAAGGAGTGCCCGGGGCCACCAGAAACTGGGAGAGTCAAGGAAGGACTCCCCCCAGACCCTCCAGAGGCAGAGGGAGTGTGGTCCTGCAGACACTTTGATTCCAAACGTCTGGCCTCCAGAACTGTGAGAGAAGCAATTGCTATTGTCTGAAGCCACCCAGTGTGTGGTAACTTGTGACAGCAGTCCTAGGAATCTGATGTGCTGAGTGATCCTCTCCTGCCTCTCTCTGGGCCTCCGTGTCCTTACCTCAGCCTCCACCATTCAGTCCCTGGGTTCCCTGAGCACTGACCTCTAACGCCAGCTGGCCAGTGACCTTTCCGGGACCTGTGGGGAGCATGGCGGGGCCGGGAGCCTCCTCTGGGACAGTGCTGGGCAGGCCCCAGGATGTTCACGCGTGGACCTGCCTCCCAGCAGACATGCTGGCCGGGCTGGGGTCAGGACATGCGGGCTCTGCTGCAGACCTCAGTACCTCAGACAAGACGTCACTACCCTCAGGGCCTCAGTTTCCTCTTCCTGAGAGTCCTCGCCTCCTGGGGCTGCTGTGAGCATTCCTGAGGTCCTGCCTGTAAACACACATGAGCTTTTCCTGAGCACTTATGTGCTGGGCCGGCCATGCTGCCCCTCTCAAGGAAGCAGGCTGTTAGTATTATGGTTATAATAATCCTCACTTATTTTTTTTTTAATTTTTAAACAGTTTATTATTATTATTTTTAATTGCTTTTTAGAGAAAAAGGGAGAGGGAGAGCGAGATAGAAACATCAATGAGAAACATCGATTGGCTGCCTCCTGCACACCCCCTACCGGGGGTCAGGCCACATCCCGGGCATGTGCCCTGACTGGGAATAGAACCAGCGACCTCTTGGTGCTCAACCACTGAGCAATACTGTCAGGCAATGATCTCCACTTTATTTTATTTTTTCTTTATTGATTTTACAGAGAGAGGAAATGAGAGGGAGAAAGAGATAGAAACATCGATGAGAGAGAACATTGATTGGCTGCCTTCTGCATGCCCCGCACTGGGGATGGGGCCCACAACCTGGGCATGTGTCCTGACCGGGAATTGAACCAGCGACCTCTTGGTGCATGGGTCAACGCTCAGCCACTGAGCCATACCAGCCAGACTGATCTCCACTTTAGTAACGAGGGAGGCCAAGGTTCAGAGAGGTTAAATCCTTTACAGAAGGCACCAAACCAGCAGAGACAGAGCCAGAACCCCAGCCCGGGTCTCCCTCCCTTCTGATCAGCTGTGATTGCTGGGGGTTGCTTCCTGGTGGGTGGGGTGGTGAGAGTTGGCCATTTGGGAAGGGGGATTGCAGGGAGAAGAGCTATGTGCCTTGTGTGTGTATGTGTGTGCCTGTGGGCATCTGTGTATGTGCCTATATGTGTGTATGCGTGCATGTACACACACATGTACCTCTGTGTACTTCCTTGTGTGTGCACGTGTGAGTTTTGCTTTCACATTCATTGCTGCGCAGGAGCCCTGATTCCTGTAAATCTCATGGTCTAGTTTCCAGCAGACAGACTGCACAACTGTGGTGGGCACTGTGACCAGGCTTGGTCTGCCCTGCAGCTTCCTCTTCTCGCTCCTCTGCTCCTCTGCTCCTCTGGCTGCAGTGTGTGGTGGGGATGTAAATGAAGGCAGGACATCTGGTCCCACTGCCAGCTGCAGGGGCTGTGACATCTGTGGCCTGAAGCCAACCGCAGGAGTCTGAGGAAAGTCATGCACTGTTGGGGCTGTCAAGGGCAGAGCTGCCGCGGGAAATGTGGGTGCATCTTGGGGACCTGTCTCAGGGTCACCAGGGCCCAACTGGCCAGAGAGAAAGACTCATGAAGGAATCTACCCACAGCATATCCAGCTGTGTGGGCTGGGCCTCTGTTTCCCCTCCTCTAACATCGGGAGGGGAAGTCCTCTGCAGGGAGCAGGATGAACTGCACCAGGTAGTCATTCATGGGTCCGTCGGGTGAGACCTTGGAGACTGGATCACGAATGGGACAGTCCTGTGGTGGGCCCAGCCTTGTCACACACCCCAGTGTGCTTCCCTGAGCTAGCACTCAGAAATACCAGAGAGTGGTCGCTTCCCCACACGTTTCTGTTGCACTTGGAAATGACACTGGCTACAGGTTGTTGACATTTCTTATGTCCCAGGAGCTAAATGAGTGAGAGCTCCTTCCTTAACCCTACAGCTACCCCCATGTGGTCGGCACTTGTATTTTCAGTCTCATCTTGCAGATGGAATTGAGTCCTGTTAAGGAGCTCGCTCGGGATCTCGAGCTAGGGTGGTCAGGATGGAATGTACACCAAGCAGGTGCTGGCTTTAGAGCCGCCACCCTACACAACCTTTCAGGGGTGTCTTTAGAGGGCTGGGCTCCCAGCAGCCTCCGTGAGGAGGAAGGGCCCTCTGGCAGGAGTCACGGGGCGAGCAGAGGTGTGGAGGTGGGCCGGGCATGACATGTCAGGGGAGAGGGTGGGAAGAGCTCCATGCCGGGGAGCCGCGTGAGGTCAGGAGGAGAGGCAAGAGGAGGTCGGCGTGCAGAGGCCCCGGAATGCTGGCGTGAGCACCCTGCGCTTCCCTTCGGGGTATGAGAGTTCCAGGGAGAAGGAGGGATAGTCAGTTCTTGCCTGGGTGACTTGCTAAAATCATTCTGGTCTCAGCCAAGAGCACCTGCACCTGCCTGGTCACTCAGACCCCAAACCAGGCATCATCCTTGACTCCTCTTTGTCACCCCTTATCAGGCCACGGTGTGTGTGTGTGTGGGGGGGGCGCTGAAACCAGCCACTTGTCTTCATCTGCCCAATACCACCCTGCTCCAAGCCTCGGCCGTCTCCAGTTACTGCAGTTAGGGCCTCTGGGCTGGCCTCCCTGTTTCTCTGCCCCCACAGTCCATTTTCTACATAGCATCTACTCAAAATGAAAAACAGAGTCTCTCTCTCTCTCATCCCTGTTGCATTTAATTTTTTTTCTTTATTGATTTTAGAGAGAGAGAAAGGGAGAGGGAGAGAGATAGAAACATCGATGAGAGAGAACATCGATTGGCCGCCTCCTGCATGCCCCTCACTGGGGATTTAGCCCACATCCTGGGCACCGGCTGGGCCCTGTTGCATTTAGAACAAAGTGTGAGTCTGCCTGATCACCCCCGCCCCACCTCTGGACCTTACCTCTCACTACCCTGTCACTCACTACATGCACCCCCACTAGGCTTTCTGTTCCTCAAACATACAGGGTTGTTCCCACCCCAGGGCCTTTGCATCTGCTGTTTCCTCTATCTGGAGTGCCCTTTCCTGGATCACTGGCTTCTTCTCATCATTCAGGTCTCAGACTAAGCACTGCCAGCTGACAGTCTTTCCAGATAAAGACTCAATTGGTTTATTTCTTTTACGTGCATACACATCACCCAAAACAGTCTCTGTCTCTTTGCCCCTCACCAAACTATAAACTTCATAAAATCAGGATCTTTGTCTGCTTTATACGCTACTGCATCACTGGCACGTAACAGGCATTCAGTAAGTACGTGTTGAATGAAGAAATGAATAAAAGCTCAGACTTAGTCTTTCTCTCTGTAAAATGGGGCCATATCACACCTCCCTGGCAGGGTGATGGTGTGGCTCAGAGATAACATTTGCACACAGCAGGGATTCTTTTCCCCTCATCCAAGGGCTTCCTCCTGTAGCCTGGTTCTTTCCAGCTTCCTCTAGTCCCCTGTCCTCATGCCTGGGCACAAGGGCCCTCCTGCGAGCTTCCTGGCTAGCACTGCTCAGCCCCTCTACAGCTGGCCTCTGCCCACAGGTCCCCGAGAACAGCTGGGGGGCTGGTACCCAGAACCCAGATCCAAGCTCATGCAAACTCTGTCTCCCAGCCCAGCCTCTTGTGGCACCTTAACGCAACCTTTTTTTTTTTTAAATCCTCACCCGAGGATATGTTTTTATTGATTTTAGAGAGAGAGAAGAATGGAGAGAGGGAGAGGGAGAGAAACATCGATGTGAAAGAGAAACATCCATTGATTGCCTTCCACACTTGCCCCGACTGGGGATCGAACCAGCAACCTAGGTATGTGCCCTGACCAGGGATTGAACCCACAACCTAGGTATGTGCCCTGACCAGGGATTGAACCCACAACCTTTTTTTAGTGTGCAGAACGACACTCCAACCAGCTGAGCCACCCAGCCAGAGCCCTAATGCAGCCTTTTGTTAAGACCTCTCAGGGTTGACGCACACTTCCTTTGTCTCCAGCTGGGTTCACTCAAGTGTGTCTGTTTTGCAAGGCTGAGGTTTTCGAGTCCTTCAGGCGACAGTGCCTGGGCAGCAGTGCTGTATGCCTCAGCGAACCTACCATGAGGGTCATGCCCTGCTCACCCCCAGGCAAACAACCCCAGGACACTTAAGAAACTACCTCTTTCACGCCCAGCCGGTGTGGCTCAGTGGTTGAGCATCGACCCGTGCACCAAGAGGTTGCCAGTTCGATTCCTGGTCAGGACACATGCCCAGGTTGTGGGCGCAATCCCCAGTGGGGGGCATGCAGGAGGCGGCCAATTGATCTTCTCTCTCACTGATGTTTCTATCTCTCTCTCCCTCTCCCTTCCTCTCTCTCTCTCTCTCTCAAATCAATAAAGAAAAAAAAATAAAAAAAGAAAGAAAAGAAACTACCTCTTTCTGGCAGTTGGGGCAGTCTGGTTTGGAGAAACAGCTTTAGGCTTTGACAGGTGGTCATCATGTCCATCCCTTTGCCTCCCCTCCTAAGCCCACCTGAAACCCACCAGAAGAATGTACCTGCTGCCTTTAGGGGTCTGTTTCAATGCCCCGTGTCCCGCACCTTTCCGTCCTGCCCATGAAATGGGACTCCTAGTCACTGCCTTGCTCAAAGGGATTTTTGTGGTTGTTTTTTCTGTGCAAACATGCACAGTGATGCTCAGTCTCAAATTTCTAGAATAGTTCCACTTTCTCAGACCTGTCATCATTTCAGGAAAAGGGGTCCATTACAGGTACCAGATATTGCCCCGGTTTTCTTGTTTATACCCCTGGAAGATAAAATCAGGTCACACCTCAGGGGAAAGGAATCCTGGACTGGACTCTGTCCCCAGTTTCGGTTTGAAAAAGCTGTTCTTTTTTTTTTTTTTAATACTCATCCAAGGATATTTTTCCATTTATCTTCAGACAGAGTGAGGGAGGGGGTGAGAGAGAAAAAGAGAGAATCATGGATGTGAGAGAGACACGTCAGTTACCTCCCACATGACCCCAACCGGAGCCAGGGACCGAATCGAAACCGAGGTACGTGCCCTTGACCAGAATCCAACCCGCGACTCTGATCTGCGGGCCGAGGCTCTAACCGCTGAGCCAAACCCGCCAGGGCTAGAAAAGCTGTTCTTAGAAGTCACACATACACGGATCCGAGGTCGTTTATGGCACAGAAGGAACAGTTGGCCAGAGCTTCCAGGTAATAGCCAGTCACTTTTGGGGATGATATTTAATCCATTTTATCACATATGTCCAGTGGAAAGGACTCAAGCTTTGGAGGCAGATTGAGTCAGAGTCTGCCTCCTATTGGCTGTGTGGCCTTGAGTAAGTTACTTAACCTCTCTGCGTTCTGGGTTCCTTGTGTGTAAATTTAGGACACAGTTATCCCTGGATACATTTTTTTCTGGTTTGAACCTTTTTTTTTTTTTTAATACTCACCTGATATTTTTCCATTTATCTTCAGATAGAGTGGGAGGGGGAGAGAGAGGAAGAGAGAGAGAGAAACATCAATGTGAGAGAGACACATCGAATGGTTGCCACCCACACAACCCCAACCGGGGCCAGGGACAAACTGCAACCGAGGTACGTGCCCTTAGCGGGAACCGAACCTGGGACTCTCTGGTCCGCGGGCAGACACTCTAACCACTGAGCCAAACTGGCCAGGGCTGAACTTTTAAAAAAATAAAAATAAAGGTAAGCCCTGGCTGGTTTGGTTCAACGATTAGAGCGTTGGCCCTTGGACCAAAGGGTCTTGGGTTCAATTCCTGATCAGGACACATACCTGGGTTGCAGGTTCAATCCCCAGCCTCAGTTGGGGTTGTGTGGGAGGCAACCATTCGATGTGTCTCTCTCACATCAATGTTTCTCTCTACCTCCCTCCCTCCTTTCCACTCTATCTGAAAATCAGCGGGAAAATATCCTTGGGTGAGGATTAACAACAATCAACACAAATAATAATAATAAAATAAAGGTGAAATTCACATATTAACCATTTAAAAGTGTACAGCCCACTTCTATCTAGTTCCAAAGCACTTTCATCAGCCCAAAAGGAGACACTGTACCCATTAAGCAGCCACTCCCCACTCCCCAGTACACTTTAAACATTAACTTATACACTCTTGTACTTTCTTGGGTCTCTAGGCTGAGCCCCCAGAGGAGGAAATGGTGTTTTCTGGCTGGGCCACAGCTGGTGACAATAGACAGCCTGCTGCCATTTACATGGAGTCAACTAGCCTGGGGCTGGGATTCTGCTGTGTGTGTGTGTGTGTGTGTGTGTGTGTGTGTGTGTACAATGCTATGAATTTTAACACAGGAAATTCATGTGACTACCACCGCAACCAGGACACAAAGTAATTCCATCACCCCCAAAAGTTTCTTCCTCACTGCCCCTTTGTAGTCAGCCCCCTCACCACCCCCAGCCACTGGCAACCACTGCTGTTTTCTGTCCATATAGTTTTAGCCGGTGCAGAATGTCATATAAATGGACTCCTTCAGTATGTTAACTTTTGAGCCTGGCTTCTTTTGCCCAACATAATGTACTTGAGATTCATCCAAGCTGCCACGTCCATCAGGTGTCCACACGTTTTTCTTGCTGAGCAGTATTTCGTGGTGCGGGTGTACCACAGTTTGCTTCTCCATTCACCTGTTGAATAATATTTGAATTGTCTCCCGTTTGGGGATGTCAGAGCATTCACAGATCTGCTAGAGACAGATAGGGAAAAGCATAGCTCTTCTCCTCAGTAGTTTGTGGTTTATTGAAAAGTCGAGGAAAATGTGGGTAAGTTGTACCCAGGGCCATGTACCCAGGGCCAGCAGCTGAGAGGGCCCTGCCTTCCACTACTCAGAGATGCACTAACACAGCAGCCATACCCCATGGGGTAACTGAGCACTTGAACTGTGGCTAGTGTGAGTTGAGATGGGTTGTCAGTGTCAAATACACAGTGGATTCTAAAGACTTGATATGTGCAAAGGTCCTGAGGCCGGAGAGTGCCCGGTGCATTTGAGGCACAGACAAGTGGGGTTGGAATGGAGAGAATTAGGGTGAGAGAAGAGATGAAGGCAGAGAGGTGACCTCATGGTGTCTTTCTATGTCTGTCTCCCCAATTGATTGTTGCTACTTTTGGGCAAGGGCTGGGTCTCCCTCTTAAGTCTCTGTAGCCCCAGGGTCTGCACAGTGCCTGCCATAGAGTGGGTCCCTGTTACATGCTTGTTGAATGAATGAATGTATGTTGGTGGGAACTAAATGCAGCTGAGATAAACTGAGCAGCCTGGAGGGATAAGACAAACTGCCTGCTGTAGGGCCACTGTGGTGAGTGCCTGGATGGGATATACCTCTGGACTGAGGCACTCACTCCTCAGCTGCTGGGAAAGTTGGTAGTTGACTCCCAGCTGAGTACCTCTCTGGGAATGCTCCCAAGTCACACCCCAACTGGTCAACATGGAGTACAAAGGCCCAGCCCCCTTTCTGCAGTGGGACACTTCTGCAGAAAGTGTCCAGCTCCAGAACTTCTGGTGGGACAGCATCTCACTTTGGTTCCTCCCTGTGCTTCTGCTTCCCTCACTACCTGGCAGGTGCTACCCCCAGTATACCTGCTTGCCAATCTGCCAGTTTCCCAGGGAACCTGCCAAGCCATAACCTTGCCATTCATTCATTCAACGGATAAGTATTGAACAACTAATATGTCCAAGCATTGTTCTGGGATCCATCAATGACCCCACACAGACCAAGACTATTTGTTGGAGGGATGTGGGCCATCAGGTTTTCAGATTTCACTGAGACTCTCTTCTCCCAGCCCCACTGTTGCCATGCCACCCACAGGAGAGTTGACCCTGCTTCAGCTCCCGGGACTGGCCCTTAGAGGGTGCGAACTAGTGTCAGAGGAGGAAGCGAGCAGACTCAGGAAGCTCAGGTCTCTGGAGTCAGACAGATCTAGGCTTAAATTTCAACTTAGTGATTTTTTGCATTTCCCTAATTGATGATGTTGAGCATCTTTTCGTGTGCTTATTGGCCATTTGCATATCCTTTTGGGGAAAAAGTCTATTTAAGTCCTTTGCACATTTTTAAATTGGTTGTCTTTTTGTTGTTGCGTTGCAAGTGTTCTTTATATACTCTGGATACTGGACTTGCACCAGATAGATGATTTGAAAGTATTTCTCTCATTCTGTAGATTGTCTTTTCACTTTCTTTATAATGTCCTTTGGGTGTGCACATGTTTTAAATTTTGATAAAGTCCAATTTATTTTTCCTGTTGCTGCTCATGCTTTTGGTGTCATTTCTAAGAATCTACTGCCATATCCAAAGTCATGAAATTCTATCCCCATGTTTTCTTCTAAGAGTTTTACAGTTTTAGCTTTAACAGGTGAGTCTTGGATCTGTTTTGTATATGGCATGAAGTGGGTCCAGCTTCCTTCGTTTGCACGATGTCCTGGCACCATTTGTTGAATAGACTATTCTTTCCCCGTTGAATGATCTTGTCGGCCCTTATCAAAAAGCAACTGGCCGTAGATATATGAGTTTATGTCTCTGAAATGCAACCAAAAGTAAGGTGGATTGATGGGTGGATAGAGAGGAGGACAGAGGAGGATAGAGGATGGGTGGATAGAGATGCGCTAATGTGAGTAAACTGTTCATTGTAGTCTAAATAAATGGTGGGCCCTGCACAACTCTTTCAATAACACAATGTGGGGGTGACTATAGGTCGCAGGCCTGCACCACTGCCTTCCTGCATCTGAATCCTGCACGGCAAACCCACCTGGGTTTGATTGCTATAGGCTTAGTGCCTTTTGAGCCTCCGTCTCCTCCTCTGTAAAGGTCCTGCCAGGGGTTTGTGGATGAGATGAGTAGACATAGATGGAGCAGCTGGGACCACACATGGCCTGTAGTAGTACTGGCGGCAGCAGCTGCTGTCGTTATTGTTAGCCTGGAAGGATGGTTCTTACTTCCAAAAAGCGGGTTTTGCTTAGGGGCTCCTCCAGAAAGTTAGAAGTAGGGCTGGTCACCTTGGGTGTGCATGGAAAGCAGGCATCACCGTGGGTGCAGGGGACCCAGGAGTGCTGGTCACTGAGGGGTGTAACTCCACCTCTCCCCACCCTGGCCTGGGCCTGCGGTTTCCATGGCTGGGGCCTGTAGAAAGGAGGACCCATGGTCTGGCTTGGAGTCAAGTAAAAGGGGCACCAGAGGCCAAGAGGTGTTGGTCTGTCCAGTGAACCTCCTGGAGATGTGATGTGAATGAGGGACTAGGAAGCCTGCTTGTCACTGGGTCGGGGAGGGCATTAACAACAAGTAAGTAGGCTGGGTCTCAGCACCATGTTAGGGTCTGACTCACCCTGACATTGTGTTATTGAAGGAGTTGTGTGGTGAACACCGAGGAGCACACCATTTAGATTCTGCAGTGAAGCCTATTCCCCTGATCACATCTCTATCCACCTGCCTTCTCTATCCACCCAGCCTCACCCACCCTCCTAACTGTTGCACTTCAGAGAAAGTTGCAGACTTTAGATACCCTCCCACCCCCTGCATACTTTGGCATGTATCTCATTAACTCAATTTCAAGTTGTGTGTGTGTGTGTTTATAGAACCTATATATTTTTTAAAAAATTCCTTAGGGAATTCTTCCCTGGTGATGACCCAGGAGAGTGGGTAAGAGTCCCCTTCGCCTGGGGGCCCGATTATGGAAAGATACCCGAGGGGGACCCTTTGTTCCAGGTGGGGGTCAGAATCCCTGGCTCCACCTCTTACCAGCTGTTTGGACCTGGGCAGATCACATCACTTCTCCAAGCCCCAATTTCTTTGTCTATAAAATGGGCTTAAGAAAAGCACTTTCTTCTTAAAGTTGTCGTGCGACTGTGCACCCGGCATGGTGCTGAGCAGAGTAAATGCTCTGCTAACTGCTGCTGTCTTGAAGACGCCATTGCATGTATATCTTTCCAGAACAAACCTCTATTCTTAGGGTGGTAGAGTTTGGTCTCTGTTCCAGGCAACCAGAGCATTTTAGACCTTACCTGCCTGGGTGAATGGGCAGTTTGAGTGTGAGGCCAAGGCCCAGAATTCCCCTGGCCTTACCTTTGTCCTCTGGTGGCAGGAAATTCCCTTTTCAGGCTTTGATCTCGCTTGGAAGCTGGGACCCAGGGGGTTGTTTCAGGCCCAGAGTGAGGGTGGTGGGTGGGGAGGGAGATCATCTTTCATGGAGGCGAGTCTCCCCAGCATGTGTCAACACACCCCAGTTGTGTGCTCACAACAATTTAAGACTCCAATTTTGCAACGCCGGGAGCTAGTGAAATGTAGCAGCCCCTTGGATTTTTTTCAGGAGGTTCCAAGGAGCTGCACGTTAGTTAACACACAAGCTGCCCAGGCAGGAGGAGAAGAGCTCGCATTCTAGGGACCGAGTTTGCAGACTACCTGCCCATGGGCCAGAGTCTCCCACAGATGGCTTTCAGGGACACACACCTTTGTTTGTCTGTTTGTTTGTCTTAGACTTGAATTGGCTGTCAACAATTTTTTTAATATGTAGATTTTGCATGAAATGTATTGAAAAATCAAATTGGCTGAGTCTGGCAACCACTGGCTGAGTGTGACTGGCCTCTTTGTTGTTTGTCACTGCTACACCAGGGTTACCTGCCTGGCTGCTGTTGGCATCTGAGTTTGGACCCCTGGCCTAGCTGGTGAGCTGGACCACAGACTCAAGTATATGTGGTTCAAGACAGAGTGCAGTGAGTATCATCGATTAGGGCAGTGGCTCTCCACCAGGGGTGATTTAGCCCTGTGGGGATATTGGCACATGGGTTGCCACAACTTAAGAAGGGTGCTACTGGCAACTGGTGAGCAGAGGCCAGGGATGCTGCTCAACATCCTAAATGCACATAGAACAGCCCCACAACACAGAATTAGCCAGCCCCAAATGTTATAGGGCTAAGACTGAGGCATCTAGATAGTGGTGTCAGCAAGCTGGTCCGGAAGGGAGGGACCTATGGTGGCTTCCTGACGAGCAGCAGTCTTGATGGTGGCAGGCCCTTGGTGGCTGAGCCAGGTTTCAACTGGGAGAGTCTGGGGGGAAAGCATGTCAGGCAGATCGCAGCATGAGCAGAGGTATGGAGGAATCTTTGGTGGGGAAGGCGAGCAACAGTGTGGTCAGTAAGATGGCACATGTGGTTCAAGAAGCATGAAGTTCGGGGTCAGATGGACTTGGCTTTGAGTCCTGGCTGTACCCCTCAAGCTTGTCATTGGCCTCAACCTCAGTTTCGTCACCTGAAAATGGGGATAAGTCATGAGGTTATGTGGGTACAGCCTTGTCTATCTGCACTCCTCCATTTCCGTTCTTCGTCCCAGCTGTTCGGAAATACTGGCAGTTGGCTCAATATTCCCATTCCCTCCCTCTCCTCCCTGGGCCCTTCATGTGCAGTTCCCACTGCCTGGAATGCTCACCTTCCAGGTACATGGACTTCACCATCAGGAGGTTATAAACCAGGCACTGATATACTCAGATTTGTGTTTTGGAAAGATTATTCTGCCAACAATAAGCCATGGGGCTTGAGGTGTGTGTGTGTGTGTGTGTGTGTGTGTGTGTGTGTGTGTGTAAATTTAAGGCCAAGAGAATGGTGGGATATTCCCAGTCTCAGACAAGAGCCTGGGAGCCTCTGTCTCTACCCCAGCTCCCTATCCCATCACTTCTCTGGCCTTCAAGTGCCTCGGGGAAGGCCAGTGGGAACACACCAGGCGTCAAGGTGTGGGATTCTCTCTTGGTTAATGTCCCTGCTCCCTTCTCAAACCAGGAGCCTGGTTACTCTGCAGCTTTGGGTTGAGGTATTCAGGCCAGGGCCCCACAGAGGTTATTGCTAGAGAGGCCATGGGCAAGTCACCCAGCTTCCCCAAGCCTGTTTCTTCATCTGTGTAGAGCACAGTCTTTACAGGGTGTGGGGGTCCATGGGATAATCCCTGCAAAGCTCTTAGGACAGGGCCTGGTTTAATGTCTTAGCTGCTTTATAAAAACCAAGCTCTTGCTGAATACCCTCTGTATGCCCGGCATTGCAGGAAGCCCTGGGAGTACAGAGTCTCCTAAGAACTAGTCTTGTGACTTTAAGGATTGGTTTAGGATTTTGTGGATTTTGCTGATTGGGGACATCTAATTTTTAAGGAGCAATTCCATTTCTAGGAATTTATCTGAAACATGTGCACAAAGATTTAGCTCTAAGTAGGTTCATAGTACCGTAGTGATTTTATAAAGTGAAAATTTGAAATAGATTTAATGTACAACTCTAGCATATTGGTTAGATGGGTGATGCTACAAATAAAATATGCAGTCATTCAAGAGGAAGCATGGAAAGATGTTTATTATTATTATTGTTATTATTAATTAATTTATTTATTTTTTCTTATCCTCACCTGAGAACATTTTTGCATCTATCTTCAGAAAGAGCGGGAGGGAGAGAGGGAGGAAGAGAGAGAGAGAAACATTGATGTGAGAGAGACACATTGAGTGGTTCAAGACAGAGTGCAGTGACCACCCACACGACCCCAACTGGGGCTGGGGACAAACTGCAACCGAGGTACGTGCCCTTAGCGGGAACTGAACCCTGCACTCTCTGGTCCGCAGGCCGATGCTCTAACGGCTGAACCAAACCAGCCACTGCAGATGTTTATCAAGTGAAAACAATATACAAAATACTGTTTTGTGTGGCTCAGCTGGCTGAGCGTCATCTAGTACACCAAAAAGCCTCCAGTTCCATTTCAAGTCAGGTCATATGCACAAGGTCGTGGGTTTGATCCCCGGTTGGTGTGCGTGCGGGAGGCAACCTATCACTGTTTCTCTCTCACATCGGTGTTTCTCTCCCTCTCCCTTCCTCTCTTGCTCTTAAATATATATATATTTGGTGTCCCAAAAAATGTATACAGGGTGTCTATAGATTCATTGCATTTTGAAAATAAAATGTATTTTAATAAACACTGGCTTTATAATTATTCAAAGTTGTATATACATTTTTTTGGGACATCCTATATACAAAACAGTATTTGAATATCAAAATTATATACCCATATGTATTTTTATTTTTATTTCTTTCTTTATTTTTTTGTTAATCCTCACCAGAGGATATTTTTCCATTGATTTTTAGACAGAGTGGAAGGGCAGGGGAGGAGAGAGAGAGGAACCTCGATGTGAGAGAGACACATCGACTGGTTGCTTCCCACAGGACCCCAACGGGGGCCAGGGAGCAAATCTGCAACCCAGGTACGTGTCCTTGACTGGGAATCAAACCCGAGACCCTTTGGTCTGCAGACCGACCTCTAACCAAACTAACCAGGATATCCATATGTATGTTTTAAAACCTGGATGTTAATATACCCAAATGTTAACAGTGGCTATATCTGAGTGATTTTTATCATTTTTTCCCTTAGTTTATATTTCCTTTTCTAAATTTTCTACAATGAGTGTGCATTTCTTTTGTGAGAAATATAGTAATATATGTATTAATTAACTTTTAATTTACTTTACAATGTTATTAAAATATAATAAATAAAAATAGCAATGAAAGGAAGGGCAATTTTACTAGCTGTCCCTGTCCCTCTTCTCAGCCTTTTCTCTTGACTCCATTCTTTTTTTTATTTTTTTATTCTTTTATTAATTTATTTTTGTTACAGATGTTTCTCCTTTTCCCCCCATTGACACCCTCCTCTCCATCCCCACCCCCACTCCGTCCCCAGCATTGTTGTCTATGTCCATGGGTTATGCATACATGCATATAAGTTCTGTGGTTTATCCCTTCCCTCCCCCCCTCCCCCTTTTCTGAGGATTGTCAGTCTGTACCCTACTTCTATGTCTCTGGGTCTATTTTGTTCATCAATTTGTTTAGTTCATTATATTCCAGAAATAAGTGAGATCATTTGACTCCATTCTTGATCATTCCTAATAAACATGGGCGCATCAGGCTACTATTCCTTTCAGTACGTATTTACTAGTATTTATTAACCTCAGAGTACTCTCCTATGCAAGGCGATGTAAAGATGAATAATACTCACGTTCTCTAGGTGATAATCATGCACGCCAAATTGTGAGGTGCGTTAAACAGGTTCTTTGCCTCCCTCCATTTGTTTACTCTTTTGAAATTCATTGTATTCATTCATTCCCAGTTTGGGGGCGTTTATTTACAAGCGCCTGCGCACTCCTTGCGGCTTATGGGGGTCGCTCAACCGGGAGGTCCCGCCTTCTGATCAACCATTGGCCGGCTCCGCCAGCTCGCTTCTAATTGGTGCCCGTGGGCCGGGTCTCGCTGCCTATCAAAGTTGGCGGGAAAGCGGCCGCAAAGCGTCATGGCGGCGGCAGCGGGGCCCGACTCGTTTTCCGGCGGCGGCCCGGCGGCGGTGAGACTGCCGTCGTCACCGCCGCTTAAGGTGCTGGCGGAGCAGCTGCGGCGTAACACGGAAGGCGGCCCGGGCGCGTGGCGGCTGTCGCGGGCGGCGGCGGGCCGCGAGCCGCTGGAGCTGACGGCCGTGTGGATGCAGGGCACGGTGGTGGAGGCGGGCGGCGGCGAGGCGCGGCTGCGGGACCCGAGCGGGGCCTTCTCGGTGTGCGGCCTGGAGCGGGTGCCGCGCGGGCGGCCCTGCCTCGCCCCAGGTAATGGCCGGAGTTGAACTGGGCTGACCCTAGTTTTGTGCAGCCAGAGGGCAGGGCCTGGTCGTCCCTCCTCCGGGCCTTTGCCAGTGCCGGGTCCCCGCCTCGGGACCCTTCCTTCCTGTTCCATCCCGTCAAGCGTCACCCGACCCAACCTGATGATAAGCATCACCTGCAGCCAGATTTTTGAAAATGCAGGTTCCTAGGACACCCCTGCACCCCCCCCCCCCCACACACCCTAGTCGTAATCTCCAGGGAAGGGACCCCCCCAGCATTTGTGTTTGTAACAAGCCTCCTTCCCATAGGTGAACCCCCACCCCCATCAAGGTCATCCTTAACGTCAGGAAGCTCTCCCGGACCCTAGGAATGGGGTCCCACTTGCACCTCTCCTTCATTGAACTGCTTAGTTTGTAGGTCACTAAAGTTTGCCTTTTATTTTTATTTATTTATTTTAATCCTCACCTGAGGATATTTGTCCATTGATTTTTTTTTTTTTTTTAGATAGAGTGGGAGGGAAGGGGAGAATTTTTTTTTTAGAGTGGGAGGGAAGGGGAGAAGGAGAGAAGTATCTGTGTGAGAGATGCACATCAACTGGTTGCCCCCTGCAGGGCCCTGGCTGGGGCTGGGGATGCAACCTGCAGCCCAGGTACATGCCCTGGACCGGGAATGGAAACTGATTCTTTGATTCCCCGGGCCAACGCTCTAACCACGGAGCCTCACCGGCCAGGGCAAGTTTGCCTCTTTTAAAGGCCCACCCCCAGGGCTGGTGAAAACTGGCTGGGCTCCACCCTCATGCTTTGTTTCTGTAGGTCTGGGTGGGGCTGAGATTTGCCTTTCTAAGCACCTCTGAGGTGTTGAGGTACTGCTGGCCTGAGGGTCACGCTTTGAGAACCACTGGGCCCTCCTGCCCAGGGAGAGATCAGGACTGCGCCCTTCTGACTGCTGTATCTTCAGCATTAAGTTGAATTCCTGGCTCTGCCCCTTTCCAGCTGAGCTACCTGGAGCACTTACCTTAACCTTTCTGGACCTGTCTTGTCTCTATCAAAGGGGGCTCATTGTTTCTGCCTGTTGTATAGATTCAGTACATAAAAGGCTTTCCCACAGCTCCTGGCTCCTAGTGAGGTTCAAAAAATTAATGGCCATTGTGCCTTACTATAAAATACTCCTGTTGCTTTCTTGCTCCAGTCCCTTCCCCATTGTTCAGCCTCCCTCCCTCTCTGCCCTCTGCTGCAGCAGCAGTCTGGCACAGCTCAGTGAATTACAGGCTGCCTCCTCTTTTCATATGGTTGGGAAACTAAAAATGGTTTTTACATTTTCAAATGGTTGAAAAAATTAAAAGGAATATTATTTCATGAGATGTGAAAAGCATATGAAATTCAAGTGTCAGTGTCTCTGTAAGTAAGGTTGTAGCGTGACATTCATTTACGTAATATCTAGGGCTGTTTTCGAAACACAAGTACAGACTCTAGTGGTTGCAAAACCTGAGATATTTTACTGTCAGGCCCCTTACAGAAAAAGTTTGCCGATCCTTGGCCTAGCATGTAACCTGAGCTGCTTGGTGTCTCCCATGTCTGGTCCCAGCCATGGCATGAGGTTGGCATCAGTGGGTACCTTAGCATTTGAATTGACGGCATTAGTGAACCTGTCTGACTTACCAACTGCCTGAATGCCTGCTGGCAAGGGCCATACCATTGTCTCTTGTTAATTAATACCAAGTCTTGATTGACAGCCTAGTTACTGCCTTCAGGCAGGGAGCCAGGAAAGTAAACCGGCTGTTAAAACAAAGTAATATCTAGGCTTGAGCACAGGTTGTCAAGGGAGCAGAGGAACCACAACCAGTCCAGGCCTGTAGGGTCAGGGAATGCTTACTGGAGGAGGTGACCCTGAAGGATGTGTTGAAGTTATCTGTAGGGACCAACCCTCCCAGGTTGCCTAGGACTGAGGGGGTCCTGGGCTGTGGGACTTTCAGTTTTAAAACAGAACAGTTTGTCACCCTGTGTCCATCTGAGGCAGGAGATTGTGCAGATCTATGGAACAGCATGTGCAAAGGCTTGGAGGTGAGAGAGAGCCCAGTGCCTTTGGAGAGCCTGAGGCAGAATGTGGGGCAGCAGTGAAAGGTGGGAGGGCTCCCATCCTGCTGAGCTGTCTGTGGAAGGACTTGCCTTTTCAAGGTGGCCTTCAGCTATATTCATCACATCAGTGCTGTACTCCCACTGCTTTCTTCTCTGGAACAGCCAGCAGTTTGTTTCCATAAATGTCAGGTGCTACATATGCAGAATTGAGTCAGAACTCGCCCAGTCTGCAGGGCAAGAGGGGAGAAACAATGACCTAGACTGCACTGTGATCAGAGGTTCTGGAGGCAGGAGCTGCATTTGAGAAAGGTCACTGAGGCAGTGCGATAGGGATCATTGTGAAGAGGGAGTAGCTGGAAGCAGACCAGCTGGAAGCCATTTAAGTGGCCAGAGGATGAAGGCCTGACCAAAGGGAGGGGAAGGGGAGACACTGGGGGAGAAGGAATGGGTAGAATGAAAGGACTTGTAGCCAGGTTGTCTGATCTCGGGGAGGAAAGCATGCATGCCTTTGAGCTCATCCCTCTAGTGTGGATGCCTTCATAGTGAGTCTCCCGCTAACCTCTCTGGTTGGGATCTCCTTCGGCTTGTTCTTTCTTTCCTGGGTCTTTAGTCATTCTTTTTTTGAGGGTTTGATCTCTACCAGCACTTCAGGGCCACTCACAGAGGGTATAGCAAATGTATTTTTAGAACTGGCCTCTGTCACTGAGGTACCCCACAATACTTGCTTAAGTAGAATCTGGAGATGAGTTCAGAGAAACCTAAGTACATCCTTCCAGGAGTTGAAAACCAGAGGGTCAGGTGTCAGCTTGTCTGACTTCCTTCAGCCCTGCTGTTGGAAGCATTGTGATTTAAGTGGCCTTCAAGGGGCATGCAGTGGGGGCTGGCAGCGAGCCTGCCCTTCCTGCTGTGTTTGTTGTTTTTTTTTTTACACAATTGAGTTTTGTGTGGTTAAGACCTGCCAAGTTTTGCTTTCAAGGAGAGCCACTTCCCCACAGGAATGGGAAGAGAGTCGCAGTTAATATGTCTTTAGTTCATCCAGATGGCAGCCTGCCCTCTTGTTGATTTGTTTATGTGTACCTAACCAGTGGTCGGGATAAAGTGGGTGGTGGCAGGGATTGGTCCTGAGCAACTGGAACAATGAGGCAGCATAGGATGGGGGTGAAAGGGTGTGTAACTTGGCCAACTCTTTTGGTGACATGGAGGGAAAATTAACTTTGCTTTGGGGCTGAGACCAGTCGCATACTCTGTGGCATTGAGCAAGGAACAAGGACAAGAGAAAAGCTTGGGTTTTCTGCCCCTTAGAGCAATCTGTCTAACTACAATTCATGCTCTGATATGAATCTCTTCCATTCCTTGGGCATGATTGTTTTGTGCAAGATGGAAGCTTGCTGATTTTTTTTTTTAAACACTTGTAAACCAAAAACCAAAGAAGACACATATGTCATGCTGCAGGTTAAATATTGAACTTAGTGTTAGTATACATATATTGATCAGTGACTGCCTTGGCATTTTGATCTCTGCTGTCTGTATTTTTTCCTTTAAAGTCTTCAGTTTGCCTCTCTGATAAAGTTAAGCCCTCTGAAGGACTAGGTCTGTTTTGTTTTTGTTTTTTCTACCAATGTGAACATTACCTCGGCCTTTTTTTCTTCTAGGAAAGTATGTGATGGTAATGGGAGTGATTCAGGCCTGTAGCCCTGAGCCGTGCCTTCAGGCCGTGAAGATGACAGATCTTTCTGATAATCCTGTCCATGAAAGCATGTGGGCACTGGAAGTGGAAGATTTACACAGGAATGTTCCTTAGATGACGTTGAAAGTGTCATTAAAAACAACTGAAATTCTGAAAGGACTTAGGTTCTTCTACCATGTGGATTTCACGGACATTGTTCAGTGTGTATTTTCTCAAAAGTTCCTCAGAGAGCTTTGCTTTGGGTCACCAAGGAGTCCAGATGTAGGATTTCTAAACGCTGGGACACTCCAGTTAACTCGGCCCCTGCTGCCCCTGTGCTTTGACGACTGTTTGCTGATGAAAAGCAGATGTGTTCGTTCTCGCTCTCTCTGTTTTGGTTTATGTGTGTTAATTCTCTCTAAAGCGCACAGAAATCTCATCTTGCATTTTTCAAGTTTTACAGTGATGATACTTTTTCCGTTACCGCTGTGACCCTATTTTATGGTGCAAACTTTGAATCTCATTCATTGCCTGTGGTGATTTAAGTGTGGTTATGGGCAGGAAAATAGACTTCGTGAAAGAAGAGTGACATCATGACCCCACGTCTTCTCCATCAACAACTTCCAGATCCAGTTTACGAGTCAAGCAGTACAACAGCCTCTCAAAGACACAGCTCTCTTTCGAACACCACTCAGCCCTTCAGGTCCATTTCCCTTAGACGTGGGTGATGACGTGCTAAAATGCTCTCAAAATTTCTTGTTGAAACTAGAGCCAAGGTTGATTGAGACAACTTTCAGGCATTAACTCAACCTCTAACTTCTGCCTCTTAACTTTTGGTGAGATACTGCAAGGGAGCATCCTCCTGGTACAGAGTTATTACATTGTTGGTATGGAATGACTTTGTTGTGATTGTATTAAATGTTGGGTTTCTGCTCTCTGCTTCTCACCCAACCCTCCCTTTCCCTGAGATTGTAAATGTCAAAGGAGTCAGGTTTTGATCCAACATGGCTGTGGAGTTTTGCTGGATTATTGATCTACTACTAATAAATTGTTTTATATGCTGCCTGTATGTTTTCTTAAATAGACTATTTTTAGAGCATCTTTAGATTTATAGAAAAAAAGCAAAAAGTACATAGTTCCCGTATATCCCCTTCCTCAGTTTCTCTTATTAACATCTTGTATTGGTGAGATACATTTGTTATAATTGATGAGCCAACATTGATGTATTATTATTAACTAAAGTCTGTAATTTACATTAGGGGTCACTATTTGTGATATACAGTTCTATGAGTTTTATATTTATCTACCATTATGGTATTATACCACATAGTTTCACTGCCTTAAAAATCCTATGTGCTCTGCCTGTTCATCCCTTTCTCCTCCCTCACACCTGACAACCACTGATTTTTTTCCTATCTCCATAGTTTTGCCTTTTCCAGAATGTCATATAGTTGGAATCATACAGGATGTAATTTTTTTTCAGATTGGCTTCTTTCATTTAGTGATGTGCATTTAACATTTCTCCATGTCTTTTTGCAACTTGATACCAATTTCTTTTTTTAATGATTTTTAAAATTGATTTTAGAGAGGAGAGGAGAGGGGGAGAGAGAGAAACATACATGTGAGAAGAACACATCAATTGGCCACCACCTGCATGCCCCCTCCTGGGGATTGAGACCACAGCCTGGACATGTGCCCTGACCAGGAATTGAACCAACAACCTTTCAATACACAGGACAATGCCCAACCAACTGGGCCACACCAGTCAGGGCCCGATTTCATTTTATTGCTGCATAATACTCCATTGTATGGATGTACCATGCTTTGTTTACCCATTAACCTACTGAAGGACATTGATTTGATTCCAGTTTTTGCAATTATTAATAGAGTTGCAATGAACACTTATGTGTAGGTTTTATGAACATGTTTTCGACTTATTGGTGTAAATGCCTAGGAGCACAACTGGTAATCATATGTAAGCCTATGTTTAGCCTTGTAAGAAACTGCCAGACTGTCTCAGTTCATTTGGGCTACTATAACAAACACCTGGCTGATGTGGCTCAGTTGGATGGGTGGTGGTGTGCCCACCGAAAAGTCACTGGTTTAATTCCCAGTCAGGGCACATATCAGGGTTTGGGGCTCGATCCCCATTGGGGGTATGTGGGAGGCAGCCAGTCAATGTTTCTCTCTCTCTCTCTCAAATCAATTAAACTATTGAAATTTATCTTTCACAGTTTCAAGGTGCTGCTTCCTGGTTCGTAGATGGCTGTCCTCTCACTGTGTCCTCACATGGCAGAAGAGAGAAGGGAGCTCTCTGGGGTCTCTTACAAGGACACTGATCCCATTCATGAGGGCAAAGCCTCCCAGAGGCCCTCCCAGAGGCCCCTACATTTTAACATAGGAATTTTGGGGGAATACATATTCAGTCTATAGCACTGTCTTCCAAAGTGACTATACCCTTTTGCTTTCCCAGCAGCAGAGTTTCTGTTCTACTACCTCACCAGCATTTGGTATTTTCAGTGTTTTGGATTTACTATACTTTAAAACTTGAATTTTCTTTTAAAGTTGGGCCAATTGGAAATAATGCATCGTTTTTGTTACTAATCTGGCTTTGTTGACCACTTGAAGCTTGTTTTGAGGAGATTTATGTTCAGAGTTTGGGGATTTTCAGGCAATGTTACTAAGCTATATCTGGAGCTTTGCAGCCCAGTAGACTTTAATATGAGCCCTTCATCTGTTGTTAAACTTGTGTGACTGTAAGCAAGTTACCTAACCTCTCTGGGCTTTAATTTCCTCATCTATAAGATGCAGATTATATCCAGCTCATAGCACTGATGTGAAGAATAAACGAATAAGCATTAAAAAAATTTCTTTTTCTTTATTGGTTTTAGAGAGAGGAAGGGAGAGGGAGAGAGAGATAGAAACGTCAATGAGAGAGAACATTGATTGGCCGCCTCCTGTATGCCCCCTACTGGGGATTTAGCCCACAACCTGGGCATGTTAGCTGGGCATGTGCCCTGACCGGGAATCAAATTGGCGACCTCCTGGTACACGGGTCAGTGCTCAACCACTGAGCCACACTGGCCAGGCTAAAAAACATACTGTTTTTTAGAATAGTTTTAGATCTACAGAAAAATTGCAAAGACAGTACAAAGAGTACCCATATACCACATCTAGTTTCCTTTATTATTAACATCTTACATTAGTAGTGCACATTTGTTACAATTAACCAATATTGAAATGTTATTATCAACCAAAGTATATACTTTAAATGTAGATTCCCCCAGTTTTTTTTTTGTTTTGTTTTGTTTTCCCTAGTGTCCTTTTCCTGTTCCAGGATCCCATCCAGGATACTCCATTACATTCAGTCCTCATGTCTCTTTAGGCTGCTGCTGGCTGGGACAGTTGATCAGCTGCTTTTAATTACATTGACATTTAATTCTGGTGTAGTACATGGGACCTCTGTTTTAGGATTCTTAGGTTAAAGCTTTATTCCAAAATTATTATGGAGTTTCCAGTAAGTAGCCCTTGAGCCGGGTGTGTGGTAAGTGCCTTAAGACCTTACACTGCGGTTCCCCTTATCTGAAACCTGCTTTTCTGCTAGAAAATGGAGCCCAGCTGCTGAGAACCTCCACCACGTTCTACCTAGTTTATCCTCCCCTAACTTCTGGTAAATAATGCCCGATTGAAAATTGCTAATTGGGCTGGTCTTGCTGCCTGGGTAGTGAACGAACTCAGGAGTGTGGGAGGTGGGCGAAGGAGGGTGCCCTGTGTTTCTCCAACAGCCCTGCAGACGGCCAGTGGCTCCCAGTGGCTCCGTGCTGGAAGTGTGCTGCCTCGGCATGTTAGCTGAGCTCTTGTGGTTTCCCTGAATATTAATAACTCTCACTGTTTCAGCTAGCCGCTAGCGTTTCCTTCTTGACATCACCAAATGAAAACGCATCTCGGGTACGGGTTTCAGTGTTCTGGTGCCAAATCAAAGTTGGTTTATCAGCAAGCACCCTTGCCAGACAAGGACAGGCTGTGTGCTCGGGGCGTGCTGCTTCCCTTTTGAGATTGGCTCTTTTCTAAGAACTGAAAATAAGCACCCTAAGCTGTGACTTCACTTTTCTTGGAACTGCTTTACATTAGAAGAAGAAAAAAAAAAGAAAACCCTCATTTAGCTGGTTTTGGATCGCTGAGTTCCCTAATTCTGTTGCATATTCTTGTAAAGCTCATGTTTTACCACAAAAATCGTATGCATCAGGTGAAGCGGGAAGGAGAAAGACCACGCAAAATAGTTGTGTTTTGTCTCTTGGCCTGTTTGTGTGTGATTTAATGGTCAAGGAGAAAAGGGACCTGAAGACACGCTGTGTGTAGTCATCTTCAAATCCCAGGGTTGTTGGCCGTGATGGCATGGTCCTAAGATCTGTCAGGCCACCAAATGTCACGTGTTGCCTAGGCTGGTGTTGCTAAACCTCAGGCCATCATCTAAACTCCCCGAACAGTTGCCTGTTTGCAAGAATAAGGGGGGAAATGCATTTTCAGCCATAGTGACCTACATTTAGCAGACATCTTGGAGCTTGTGCAGAAGCACATCTTTTAGGGGCCCTACCTGCTTGAGATAAAGGAGAGACTCAGCCACACCTGGACTCCAGTATTGGTCCTGCCCTTTCCTGTCTGCACTTGGGCTTGAAAGTAAGTCTGTGAAGTGGAAATAATTTGTCCACAGCATGGTACCTGGTAGGTTCATGGAAACCACATTAGAGCCCCTTTCAGTGTGGATCTCTGTGGATAGGCACATTCTCTGCTGCATTGGAGGGGCCTCCAGTGGTGTGATTGTGTCTTATCTCTCTGTCTCTACCCAGCATCAGGCCTTGTGTAACATATATGGGCAGTGAGGAAATCTTCAGTGAATGGCTGGTTTTTAGGTAGGAAGACAGAAGTATACAAGCAAAGGCACAATGTTCTTGAATTTATACTTGGCACACAACAGTTTTCAAATGAAAGGAGCCCTTACAGGCCATGCCTGAGTGTACCTTTTTTTTTTCAAATTTTTTTCTTTATTGACTTTTAGAGAGAGAAGGGAGAGATAGAAACATCGATGAGAGAGAACATCTATTGGCCACCTCTTGCATGCCCCCCACTGGGGATTGGGCCCACAACCTGGGCATGTGCCCTGACTGGGAATTGAATGGGCGACTTCTTGGTGCATGGGTCAACGCTCAACCACTGAGCCACACCAGCTGGGCCTTAGTGTACCTTTTAAATCAAGCACCCTGGGGTAATTTGTAAGTGGGCTGAGGGTGCTTGCTAGAATATTTTAGAATGTTCTGAACAGATAAGAATGACTTGGTCAAGACAGAAAAGTCTGGAGGAAAAGGAGAGAGATAGCTGAGTCAGAAAACAAAGAATTATAGTCCTATAAAAATCATTAACCATCTCTGGATAAAGAATGCAAATTCGCCCTGGCCGGTTTGGCTCAGCGGTTGGCGCGTCGGCCTGCGGTCCAGAGAAACCCGGGTTAGGTTCCCGCTAGGGGCATGTACTTCGGTTGCAGTTTGTCCCCGGCCCGGGTTGGTCGTGTGGGTGGCAGCCACTCGATGTGTCCCTTTCACGTCGATGTTTCTCTCTCTCTCTCTCTTCCTCTCTCTCCCTCCCACTCTATCTGGACAAAAAATGAAAAAATGTCCTCAGGTGAGGATTTAAAAAAAAAAGAATGCAAATTCAACCAAGAGTTATGTGCCAGGGACTGCTAGAAGCTCTCACCTGTGTTACTTTATTTTACTGTGTCATTGCCCCTATGGCTATAAAAACTGCATCCGAGGGAATGGAAGTCCTTTGCCCAAGAGCATCTGGCCAGCAGGGTGTAGCAGAGACAGGTCTCAGGCCAGCTGGTGTCCCATGTTGTAGGGGAGGTGGCCAGGGCCTTCATTCTGAGATTGCTCCTAATGGAGAAACTCCTCAGACCCGCTCTAGGAGCTCATGGTCTTTTTTTTTTTAATACACACACACACACACACACACACACACACACACACACGAAGATATTTTTCCATTGATTTTCAAATAGAGTGGGAAGGATGGAGGGAGGGAGAAAGAGAAACATCAATGTAAGAGAGACACACCGATCGGTTGCCTCCCACAAAACCCCGGGGCCGAGGACTGAACCGCAACAAGGTACGTGCCCTCGAGTGGAATCAAACTCGAGACTCTTTGGTCTGAGGACCATCGCTCTAACCACTAAACCAAACCGGCCAGGGCTCATGGTCTTTTTTTTTTTTTTTTAAGAATGTTGGGTAGTACAGTCAGCCCTGTGATAGTCTCCAATGAAAGCCACTCTCTCCAACCCTTTTTTCTAAGAGCTTTGTACCTGTAGAGTCTTTGCTTCATCAGACTTAGCCTTCTTAGTCCTCCAGTGGGCGCTCATGGTCTTTACATTTAGGTGCTAGCACCCCCTGCTGGCCTGTGCCATCCAAAATGGGGTGACAGCCAGTGACCACAGAAGGAAGCAAAGGAACAAAAAGGGGCCATAGCTCACAGCTGTCCAGGGGGGTGTTGCCTATTGTGGAGGATGGTGTTGGATTTGGCAACCAGGTGGGTTCAGAGGGTCCTGTTTTGAGCCCCAGCCCTACTGTTTATTAACGGGGTGACCTTAGCGGAATCGCTTCCCCTCGCAGAGCCTCATTTCTGTCATCTGTAGCGAAGGGATGATTTGGAGTCAAAGAGGTGCAGCAGCTTGTCCACGTGGCTGTTAACAGGAATCCAGGCAGTCTTAGGTGCTCAAAAAATGTCCACTTCATTGGTCTTTCTGTCACCAAGCACTTCCTCAGCACCTGCTGGGTTCCAGGCTCTGGGGACACACATGGCAAACAAAAGACACATGGCTGCTCCCTGTGAAACACAGTGTCTTCTTACCCTTCAAATCTCTCTGACCTCCCACTCTGCCTCATCTCTCCTGTGCTGCCTGACCTCTGCTTTTAAGGACTCATGATTAGATTGAGCTCACCAGGATAATCTCCCCAGCTCAAGGCCCTTAATCTATCTAATCACATTTACAACGTCCCTTGTGCTACATAAGGTAACATATTCATAGGTTCCAGGAATTAGGATGTGGACATCTTTAGGGAGAAGCATTCTACCTACCCAGCCTGCCCTCTCGTCCCTAAAGATGCAGGATTCAGATAAAAATACATTCACCCTGTTCCATGGCCCCACAGTTCTCATCCCTTTTACAGCATCTCATCATCTAAATCATCTATATCTGGTAGGGGCAGGCTCTGGGTATAATCCATCTGTGAACCTCTGGAACTCAAGAAATAAATTAATTTGTCACCAAAATACAATGGCGGCAACCCAGTGGGGATGCAGTCTAGTTCTGTCCCTGATCCAAGGGACTAGAGACAAGACATGGGCAAAAAAAGATGAAGAGGAAGAAACAATGAGTCTCTAGCACCTGGAAATACCACACTATTAAGTTTCCCTTCCTCCTGGGCAAACCAGAAAAGGAAAGGCGTTTCTCAGACCAGTCTGTTAGCACCTAAATCTGTATCCATTGAGCTGAGGAAAGAGCAGAGCCAGAGTTTTCATTATATATTTACAGCCTGTTTTAGAAAGTAGGTCAGACTCGGGTCTTCCACTGCACAACTGTGCTGCCTCGGGGCGCAGAGACGTTCCCAAAGTACTACTGAGCCCAGCTAGTCATCCTGCATGGGCCTCAGGACTGTCGGGCGTGGCTGATTACCAGCCCCACCTGTGGTGCCTTGACTTTGTCTCAATCCTACTCTAAGTGTTTAGAAAGCTCTCCAGGTGAATCTTATAACCAGCCAGGTGTAGCAGCCGCTCATCTACATTTTCCTGGCCCGGAAGCAACTGGCCTGGAGTCAGAGCTGCCTGGCGCTGGTTGACTGCCGAGCCCTTTGCTTCCTCTGATGGGGGCCCTGAAGTTCAGAGGAGCTGGGCCTTAGCCAGGGGAAGGACAAATGAAGGACTCAGGGGCCTTTAGGACCAGGACCAAGGGGGCCACTTGTCTCCCGGCCTCCCAGAGGAGGAGGAGAAACAGAGGATGGAAAAAGCTCATACAAGGGAGCTGGGCTAGACCACTCATCGGCTGTTCTGGGACATCGTGGGCCCTCCTTGGTGCTTGGGCTGCTGCTAAGGGCAACGCAAGGTAGTGATACCAGGTTTTTGTTTGTTTGGTTTTTATTCCTCACCCAGGGATATTTTTTTATTTCTCTTCAGATAGAGTGGGGAGGGAGGGAGGGAGGAAGAGAGAGAGAGAGAGAAACATAGATGTGAAAGAGACACATCAATTGGTTGCCTTCCGCACAACCTTGACCAGGGCCTGGGACGAACCACAACCGAGGTATGTGCCCTGGGCCAGGAGCAAACCTGTGACTCTTTGGTCTGCGGGCCGACACTCTAACCACTGAACCAAACCGGCCAGGGTTGTTTGTTTTTAAGTGAGTCAACTTAAAGGAAAATATCAAACAATATTTGGGTGGTACAGGACCAACAAGATGCAACTCTATTGTATGACCTATATATTTATGGTTCAAGACAGAGCATTCACACCAGACAGCTAGTATTGTGTTGGCTGTTGTCATTTTTTAAAATTAGACAGTCTAAGGGAAAAGACTAAATAGTCACATATTGCATTTTTTAAAAATTCTTGCAGCACACCGGTTGAAAGTCGCAGTTCTAGAAGATGGTGGCACTGTTCGTAACGGTAGCCACTAGCCTTGTGTAGCTACTGAGCACGTGACCCACTGTTAGGGTTGCCAGATCTGGTCAATAAAAATTCAGGATGCCTCTGCTCCTGAAACATGGGCTGTGCATGGTGACTTCCCTCCACAGAAGATACTGTGGAAAGGTGAAGTGAAGAGAGTAACTTTACAATGGAGCTAGATACCTGGCAAACACACCTCACTCAGGTGATCCCGGTTCACATCAACAGTGATAAGCACATGGATAGTGTGTGCCCTTCGTATGATGTGATGAGAATGGCACTTTACCTCTGTGATCTACCTCTCCCAAACACAGAATCCCCAGTCTATTCATGAGAAAAACATCAGACAGATCCTAAGTGAGGTACTGTCTACAAATTACTCCAGCCCCACCTTAAACTGTCAAGGTCATCAAAAACAAGGAAAGTTTGAGAACTCGTCACAGTCAGGGCAAACCAGATTGCCCTAGATCTGTGCTCAACCTAATGTGGGATCTTAGACTAGAAAAGGGACTCTAGGAAAAACTAGGGAAATCTGAATAGAGTATGCCCTTTCGTCAATAATAATATACTAACACTGGTCCAATTGATTGTGACAAATGTATCATCCTAATGTCAGATGTTGATGGGGGAACTGAGGGTCAGGCATACAGAAACTCTGCCACAATTTAGATCTGTCACAATTCTTTTGTAGCTCTAAAATTGTTCTGAAAAATGAATTTTATTAATTAAAAAAATACAGGCTGCCCGGTTAAATTTGAATTTCAGATAAAAATACATTTTTAGTATAAGTATGTCCCATGCAATATTTGGGATTTAGCTATACTAAAAAAGTACCCATTGATCTGAAGTTCAAATTTAGCTGGGCATCTTATATTTTACCCAAATTTGGATTTCAACAGCCACAGGTGGCTGGTATTCGGCGGCACAGGTCCCGAGCTGTCTGGCTTGCCCTGAGGTCAGCAGTTAAGAAAGCAGGTGAGACAGCTGAGGTCCTGAGAGGTTCTAGACTTGCTGGGAATCTTCTCATTCCGAGGCCAGTCCTCTTCTCACTGCACTTAGCCTGGTTCCTGCAGAGAAGGAGCAGTGCCCTACGGGCCTGCGGGAGCCCAGTGTGGCAGTGCTGGGCCTCTCGGGGCCTGCAGAGGGTGCAGAGTCTTTGGTGGATGTGACAGCTGGGACTGGTACTTAAGGCCACTGGCCAGGAACCACAGTGCTGAGTAACAGATTGGCACAAACTTAGTCATTTGTCTGACACAGCATGGTTGGGTTCTCTGCTCAAGGCCTCACTGGGCCAAAGTCAGCTGTTGACTAGCTGAGCTCTTTTCACGAGGCCATGGGAAGAGCCCGTTTCCGGTCTCCCTCCAAGTGTCGGCAGCATTTGGTTCCTTGCAATTGCAGGGCTGACATCCCCAGCTCTTCTCTGGCTATAAGTTGGGAACTTAATTTACTTACTTAACTTCCAGAGGCCACCGTCATTCCTTGCCACGGGTCCCCCTCCATCTTCAAGCAGCAACAGTGCCAAATTCTTGTGCTTGCAGTCTGGTTCCATCTGTCCTCCAGGCTCCGATTTAAAGGGCTCATATGATAAGGTCAGGCCCATCCACTTTAAGGCCAGTTGACTTGGGACTTTAATTACATCTCCAAATTCCCTTCACAGCAACACCTAGATTAGTGTTGGATTGAGGAGGTGTGCACACATGGGCTGGGAATCTTGGAGGGGGCACCTTGGAGCTGTCCTCCACAAGGACCTGGCAGGTGCAGCATGAGGAGTAAGGCAGGTTCTAGAGACAGACAACATGGGTTCAAACCCCAGCTCCAGCACTGCTCCGGGTATTGTTGTCTGGGGCACACAGCTTCCTTGAGCCTCTGTTTCCTCATCTGCAAAATGGGAATAAGAATGACCTTGCTAAGCTCGTCGCGTGGACTGTATCTGACAGGTTGATGCTCTTCTCACGTCCCTGCTGCCAGAGCTGCCCAGCTTTGTCTTCGCAGTCGTGAGAACGGCGTTTCCCCGGCCTTTCCCACATTCTCCGCCTTTCTGGCTCATGATAAGGCTCTTGAAGAAGCATGAGCTCACTGTATTGAGATCTCGGTCTCCCCACTTTGGCAGGCTGGACCAGACTTGGCATGGCAAAGAAATGTCAGTGGGAAAAAATTCTTTAAAAAAATGTATGCATGTAGTAAAATGTATATCCAATTGCAACATAAACATACTTGCACTGGTTGGTGTTTGTGAATGAGCCCGAGGTCAGAAGTGTTTGGTGGGTCGAAGTTAATTTCCATCCACCCCCTCATTGCATGGCTCACAGAAGATGAGACCCTTGGCGTTAGCATTCTGGTGGAGGCATTTTGCCAGAAGCATCCTGTTTATTTCATGGTTATGGGCCTTTGGTACCCAATTTGCTTGAAAACCCTGTGAACTTATTAATGGAGAAAGAAAGAATGAGGAATCTTGGGTAATAGGAAAGCAAGCGGCCAGTTTTGCAAAAGTTCCAACATGGGTGGTTTCTCACTAATTGAAAAAATATGTCTCTTCTCAGTTGTCTTAATCCTTTTTGCAGGGCCTGGGCCTTAAGTGTTCCCAGAAGGTTTAGGGGGGGTATAATCAGCTCCCAGGGTGGTCACCACAGTGACAAAAGAGGCAAAGAACTCAAGCCTGCATCTGAGGGGCCCTTCAGGTGTTGCCAGCTCAGCCTGGGGCAGCAGGGACCGGGTCTGTCACCAGCCTTCCTGGCAAGGGCAAGGGGGTAGGTGACAGGCACAGCACAGAGTGGGGATTCATTCTGGCTTTAAATTTAGCCTTCAGAACTAAACGTCTGGAGGCAGCGTTTGGGACTCAGACAGGAAAAGGAGACAGCCAACATTTAAGTTTCCTCTGAGCTGAGAACTTTAACTCTTTGATTATAATAAGCACAGTGCTTGGGTCCTTCCATCCTTTTACGAAGTTATTTTTAGAAACAAAGAAGTTGACAGTCCTGCTCCTGCTTTCTCTTCCTCGTTGGGTTTCTCTGTAAGAGAATGTTCCCAGGGACAGATGAGCTGGCTGGGCCATGGCCCCACCAGGGTCCTTAACAGGGAAATCTTTGTCAGCAGAGCAAACGCAGCCCTGGCTGACACCGCTGGCTCCTCTGGTCCAGGCGCTGGAAATAAGCGCTGGCCTAAGGTTCCGGGGCGGAGAGACCCGTGTCGGCGTCCCAGCCTTGCTGGTGGTCTCAGTCACCGGCCTCACCTCTCAGAGCAGAGCTGCTGTGGTGTCACAGGTGGGAGGACAACACGCTCTCCTCCCCGGGGTGGCTTCAGAACAAAAGGCAGCGCTGGGAGCCCCCCATGCGGGGGCGGGGCGGGGGCATGGACCAGGAGGCGATACTGCTATTAGAGTTTTAAGTGTTTGCGGTTTCCTCTCTCTGTCTCCACTTCCTTCTCGAAACCCCAAAAAGGCTTCGCAGGAAAGGAAGGGCCTTTCAGATCCCAGAGCACAGCTGGGAATGGCTGTTCTCAGTCTGGCTGGCCAGAGCCCAGGGTGACTGGGCCGGGTTGTGGGTTAGATCTACCAGGGCCACTGAGGCACAGCTGGCCTGCTGAGCGCTGCCAGCCATCCCGCCAACACCACCTTTGTTCCTCTCGAGGTGCTGCCACAGCGACGCCAAGGGTTGTTGGGTCTTGTCGTGCTCTGGACAGGGCACGCTATAAGGACAGACTGGGTCCTGCGCCTTTGTCCCTGGCCCCTCGTTACCACTAATTCCACAGTTACCTGACATGGCCCTGCTTTTGCCAAGGTGGGCTGCCCATCAGTGAAACAGTGGGGGCAGGTGCCCAAGCTGTTGAAGGCTCCATTAGCAAGTGGCTCTGACGTGGTTATTCTAGACCTAGGAGCTAGAATAACCCGTTTGGAGGGGCTCCATGGCCGACCAGTCCCTTGTTTTATGGAAATGGACCTCTCCAGTCACCTGAGAACCTGTGCTAAGCGGCTCTGAAGCAGGACTAGCCACATACTTTGCGGGGCCTGGTATTGAATGACCCCTCATTCAGAAATGAAGATTCATGATGGAGACAGCAGAGCGTCCAGGCATGTGAGGGGGCTCTTCTGGGTGCACGGCCCTGACTGCACAGTTTGCACACCCATGCCTGGCCGGGAGAGCTCAGGGCGGCAGGTGGTCTGCGGCGTGAAGATAAATTTGGTCACCCAAATTTGGATGAGTTGACGCGCATCTTTTCTAAGCTGTTGACTGACTAAGCTGGTTAAATGATCAGGGCTAGCTGTCGTCTAGGCTGAGTGGGACAGGCAGTGACAAGGGGCGGGGGCGGGGCTCCAGGCAGCATCTCTCTAGAGCATGGATGCCTGACTTGGTCATCATCTATCACAGGGTTCAAAGTAAAATCCAGAAGACCAACATTCCTGCAAATGCTTCGCCCATGGCCAACCTTTGTGAAAACCTAACTTTTCTTTCTTAAGTGAGATTTCAAAATAAACTTTTTCTAGCTGGAAAAAGACATTTCTGTTACCGGAGAGCAATTTGTATTTGTTTTTTTTAATACGTTTTTTCATTGTTTTTTTTTTAGAGAGAGGAAGGTATAGAGAGATAGAAACATCGATGTGAGAAACATCAAGTGACTGACTCCTGCATGCCCCCTACTGGGGATCAAGCCCCGAAACCCGGGCATGTGCCCTGACTGGGAATCAAACTGTGACTTCTCAGTCCATGGGATGATGTTCAATCCACTGAGCCACACCTGCCAGGCAGCAATTTATATTTGAAGAGAATGGGTCACAGGTTGCTAAGGAAACCATTGTTTGCAAAGTTTAGCTTACATAAATTATTGGAAAAAAAGGAAAAACAAGTGCCATTTTGCCCTGGCCAGTGTGGCTCAGTTGGTTGGAGCGTCGTCCAGTGCACCAAAGGGTCATGGGCTCAATTTCCAGTGGGTTTGATCCCCGTTGGGGTGCATATAGGAGGCAGCCTATTGATGTTTCTCTTTCTCTCTTTCTCCCTCCCTCTCCTTCTCCCCCTCTTCCCCCGCCCCGCTCTCTTCTCACACCAATAAAAAACATATCCTTGGAGAGGATTAAAAAAAAAACAAAAAACCACCAAGTGCCAGTTGTTCTTTCTCCCAGATGGTAAACAGGAAGGGAAGGAAGCCTGTGACTCGGTAAAGTGAGTCATGGAGTGTGGGAGGCTCAGATCCATGTAGGACTCCTCTTCTCTTTACTTGGGAGCTCCTTTCTAATTTACCTGCCAAGCTCCAAATTAAAAGGCAAATCTGATTGGATGGCAGCAAAGATTGTCTGGGTGGGTGGATGGGGGACTGAAGAAGTCTGCAGAATCCGAAAGAGTTTCTTTGTTTTTTTGGGGTGGGGGTGGGGGAAGACTCTTTTATTATATTATAAAACCAAAATATCATTTGCAGTGCTTCCCTTTTTTCCCCCCACTAGTCTTTTTCTAAAGAATTGAAATATAGCATAAATTTCACCCCTTTAATGTTGTATAAGTCAGTGGTTTTTAGTAGTCACGAGGCTGTGCAGCCACGGCCAAGCAGTTTATAGCCGTCTAGTATATCGCAAAACCCTATCTTCCTTAACCAAGGACACTTAAGAGTAAATGATTTACACTTCTCCCCAACCAGAGAGTAAATAGCTTAAATCACTCGACTCAGGGAGACAGACAGCAGAAATCCAGTTAGTGCCATTTGCCAACCACACCCGGCTTAATGTGATACTATAGGATTATAATCTGATTTAGTATCTAGTAGGGTTTATTCTTCATTATTCTTTTCAGAAATTTCCAGGTAATTATTGTTTTTAAAATGTTTTGTAAACGTTAGCATCAGCTTGCCTGGTTAAGAAATTGTGCAAGCTCATACACACACATGCACTTATATCCCTGTAGAGTATTTTTATTGATATTATGTTATTTATATGTTAAATTTAAGAAGATACTTTTTTTTTTTTTAATCCTCACCCGAAGATATTTTTCCATGGATTTTTAGATAGAGTGGGAGGGAGGAAGAGAGAGAGAGAGAGAGAGAGAGAGAGAGACAGAGACATCGATGTGAAAGAGACACATTAGCTGGTTGTCTCCTGTATGACCCCGACAGGGGCTGGGGATCAAACCCGCAACCAAGGTGCGTGCCTTTGGCCTCTAATCAAACCCGAGACTCTTCCTTCTGAGGGCTGGTTCTCTAACCTCTAAGCCAAACCAGCCGGGGCAGTAGGGCATATGAGATTTGGAATATTTATTTAAAGTCAATATATTAAGGTATACATTGTTTAATAATACTAGCAATTTAATTATATGTATATCTATAAATGGCATTATAGTACCTATAGCTCTGGAAGGTATAAATGAATAATAAGTAACTTTGGATATATTTCTGCCTTTAAATTAGCTTGCTACTTATCTTTCCTTTGATTTCTTTTTTAATTTTTCTACAAAGTCATAATTATAAGCAACTGTCAGGGCTGCCACCATGACCACAAATTCATTGAAATCCACTTCATTGTCCTTATTGGTGTCCACATCCTACATTAGCTTGTCAACCAACTGGGGGTCCTTTTGGCACTAAAAGGAAAAAGAAAATTTCTAACTCCCAGGCTTTGAGACTCATAATGACAACTAGAATCGCATCTTCCTTTTATCTATATTGAAGTTTTTATTTTCATTTTTAGCATCTAAGGACAATTTCCAAAAGCCTGTTTGCAGGAAGGTTTGAACCAGGCACAGATTCGAAATGAGTCTAGCACTTTGCCCCAGGGCCACATGACTCAGCTCAGACCTAGAGACCAAGACGATCGAATGATGCCAGTAGTTCATTTCCTCGTCATGAACTGCTGATGGCGAAAATGCATTTACTACAGGACACCCCAGGTCAAGGGAGGCAGGCAGGGACATGGAAAGAGGTTTTCTACAGTCAAAAGGGGACAGTCTGAGTGGCTCCACCATTTACCAACAAGGAACTTTGAGCAAATCACTTAACATTTTTTTTTTCCATCCTCACCCCAGGACATTTTTCCATTTTTTGTTCAGATAGAGTGGGAGGCAGAGAGAGGAAGAGAGAGAGAGAGAGAAACATCAACGTGAAAGGGACACAATGAGTGGCTGCCTCCCGCATGACCCAACCAGGGCCGGGGACAAACTACAACCGAGGTACATGCCCTTAGCGGGAACCGAACCCGGGTCTCTCTGGACCGCAGGCCGACGCTCTAACCGCTGAGCCAAACTGGCCAGGGCTCACTTAACATTTTTAAATCTTCTTATATATGAAATGGGGAGAATAATATCTCCCCACAAACTTGAGGGATACTTCAACATACTTTTAAATGTGTGTAGCACCAGGTTGCTATATTTAGCAAATAAAAATGCAGGACGCTTAGTTAAATGTGAATTTCCGATGAACAATGAATACTTTTTTAGTATGTTGCATGGGACATACAATATTTTATCTGGCAGCCTTACTGAGCGTAATGCCTGGCACAAAAAAAGAGGCCCCGATAAAGGGGCCTTACGGGATGACTGCAGGCATGGGTGGAAAGTACAGCAAGGAGCCCACAGAGGGGATCAGGGTTCAGAGAGGGGAGGGCTGGGGGGCACCCACCCTTCCTATGACAAGTGGTGGACGAAAATGATTCCAGAAGTACTTCATTTCCTCCAGGAATTCCCCGTTGCCTTCACGTTAGCTGCCAATCGTTAAATGGTTGGAAATGTAAATTGAATTGATCAAAATCAACTTGATCAAAAACAATTATAAATTTAATTTGAATAAATCAAGGTGCCAAGTTTGACCAACTGAGCCTTTTATTCTAAATGTTATATAATACAGTAGCCAAACTGAATTTGAAACAAACAAACAAAAAACCAATTCCTGGGGACTCCTAAAATCACCAAAAAGTGTTGTGAAGAATTACTATATTAGCATACAGTATGTGACTATTGTTACTAATACTGTAGTGCGTATTTAAGAGTTGCTAAGAGAGTAGATCTTAAAAGTTCTCATAACAAGAAAAAAAAATTTGTAGCTATGCATGGTGGCAGATGATAACTAGACTTATTGTGGTGATCATTTCACAATGTATACTCATATTAAATCATTATGTTGTACACCTAAACCTAATATAATGTTATATGTCAATTATACCTCAATAAAAAATTCTAGGGGAAAAAAAAGCAAACAGCCAGGGCAAGAAGTTACTTTTTAATGGCTTTATTTTTATACTGTAAAACCACCCATTTTAAGTATAACAGGCCCTTGAATGATGTCGTTTTGTTCAATGTCACTTGTTATAATGTTGATAAGATGCCATTTTTTTTTAAAATCTTCACTTGAGGATATTTTTCCATTTATCTTCAGATAGAGTGGGAAGGAGGGAGAGAGAGAGAGAGAGATCGAGAGATCAATTGATTGCCTCCCGCACAACCCCGACCAGGGCTGGGGACTGAACCAAAACCAAGGTACATGCCCTTGACCAGAATCGAACCTGTGACTCATTGATCCACAGGCCGACGCTCTAACTGTTGAGCCAAACTGACCAGGGCAAGGTGCCAATTTTTTAAATTAAAAATTTTTTAAATTACAGTTGACATACAATATAATATTAGTTTGTGTACAGCATAGTGATTAGACATTTATATAACTTAGGAAGTGATCACCCCGATAAGTCTAGAACCCAAGGAGACGTAGCCAAAAAATACTACTAAGAACAATGTCAGAGCCCTGGCCGGTTTGGCTCAGCAGTTAGAGCGTCGGACTGCAGTCAGAGAGACCCGGGTTCGGTTCCCGCTGGGGGCATGTACCTTGGTTGCAGTTTGTCCCCGGCCCTGGTTGGTCGTGCGGGTGGCAGCCACTCGATGTGTCCCTTTCACGTCGATCTTTCTCTCTCTCTCTTCCTCTCTCTCCCTCCCACTCTATCTGAACAACAACAACAACAACAAAAAAAGAACAATGTCAGAGAGTTTACTGTCTGTTTTCTTCTGGGAGTTTTATGGTTTTGGGTCTTACATTTAAAGCTTTAATCCATTTTGAATTTATTCTCATATATGGTGTAAGAAAGTAATCCAGTTTAATTCTTTTGCATGTGTCTGTCCAGTTTTTCCAACACCATTTATTAAAGAGACTGTTTTTACCCCATTGTATAGTCTTGTCTCCTTTGTCATAAATGAACTGACCACATACATGTGGGTTTATTTCTGGGTTCTCTGTTCTATTGTGTTGATTTATGTGTCTGTTTTTATAAGATTACCATGCTGTTTTTATTACTATATCCTTCTAACATAGTTTGATATCTAGTAGCATGATGCATCCAACTTTGTTCTTCTTTCTCAAGATTGCTTTGGCTATTCAGGATTTTTTGTGGTTTTGTATAAATTTTAGGATTATTTGTTCTAGTTCTCTGAAAAATGCCATTTATATTTTCACAGAGATTGCATTGAATCTGTAGATTGCTTTTGTAGTATGGGCATTTTAGTAATGTTAATTCTTCCTATCCATGAACACAGTATATCCTTCCATTTACTTGTATCTTACTCAGTTTCTCTCTTTAGTGTCTTATAGTTTTTTGAGTACAGGTCTTTTACCTCCTTGACTAAAGTTATTCCTAAGTATTTTATTATTTTTCATGTAATTGTAAATGGAACTGTTTTCTTAATTTCTCTTTCTGATGTGGCATTTTTGTACACCAATAATGAACTCAGTTTCTGAATATTAATTTTGTACCTTGCTACTTTACTGAATTCATTTATGTTAATAGTTTTTTGGTGGATTCTTTAAAATTTTCTCTATATAGTATCATGTCATCTGCAAATAATGACAGTTTTATTTCTTTCTTTCAAATTTAGATGCCATTTATTTATTTATTTTGTCTTATTGCTGTGGCTAGGACTTCCAGTACTATGTTGAATAAAAGTGGTGAAAGTGGACTTTCTTGTCTTGTTCCTGATTTTAAAGAAAAAGTTTTCAACTTTTCACTGAGTATGATGTTACCTATGGGTTTGTCATATTTAGCCTTTATTATGTTGAGGTATGTTCCCTTTATCCCTACTTTGCCAAGAGTTTTTATCATAAATGGATGTTGGATTTTGTCAAATGCTTTTCTACATTGATATGATCATATGATTTTTATCCTTCATTTTGTTTATGTGGTGTATCACGTTAATCGATTTGCAGCTATTGAACCAACATTGCATCCTGGGTGTGTGATCTTTTTAATGTATTGCTGAATTCAGTTTGCTAATATTTTGTTGAGGATTTTTGCATCTATGTTCATCAGGGATATTGGCTTATTTTCTTATATTGTAGCATCATCATCTGGTTTTGATATCAGGTTAATGCTGGCCTCATAAAATGAGTTTGGGAGCCTTCCCTCCTCTTCAGTATTTTGGAATAGTTTGAGAAGGATAGGTATTAATTCTTCTTCACATGTTTGGTAAAATTCACCTCTAAGACATCTGATCCAGAGCTTTTGTTTGTTGAGAGTTTTTTTTTTTACTTTTTTTTTTTTTTTTTTTATTACTGATTCAATTTCATTAGCAGTTAATCAGTCTGTTCAGATTTTGTTTCTTCTTGATTCAGCCTTGGAAGATTATATGTTTCTAGGAACTTATTCATTTTTTCTAGGTAGTTCAATTTGTTAGCATATAACTGTTTATGGTTGTTTTCTTATAATCCTGTGTATTTATGTGGTGTCAGTTGCTACTTCTCTTTCATTTCTGATTTTATTTATTTTGGCCCCCCCTTTTTTTTTTTTTTTTTTTTTTTAATGAGTCTGGCTAAGGTTTATCACTATTTTTTTTCAAAGAACCAACTCTTGGGTTCATTGATCTTTTCTATTGTTTTTTAGACTCTATAGCGTTTATTCCCACTCTGATCTTTATTATTTCCTTTATTCTACTCACTTTGGGCTTTGTTTGTTCTTCTTTTTCTAGGTCCTTTAGGTATAAGGTTAGATTGTTTATTTGAGATTTTTCTTGTTTCTTGAGGCAGGCCTGTGTGTGCCCTTGACTGGGAATCAAACCGGTGACCCTTTGGTCCATGGGCCAACACTCTGATGAACCACACCTGCTGGGGCTTGTCTTTTAAGTTTTGTACTTGCTTTATTGTTGATTGATACACTGCTTTTACTAAGTGTTTGCCTTTGTCAGTGAGAATTTTTTCTTTCTTATATTTTCTTATTTAATTTTTTTTTCTACTTAAAGAAATTCCTTTAACCTTTCTTTAAATACTGGTTTAGTGGTAATGAACTCCTTTAGCTTTTTCTCTCTCTTTTTTTTTAATCCTCACCCGAGGATATTTTTTTTGCACTTATCTTCAGATAGAACGGGAGGGAGACGGAGAGAGGGAAGAAGAGAGAGAGAGAGAAACATCAATGCGAGAGAGACACATCTACTGGCTGCCACCCACACGACCCCAACTGAGGCCGGGGACAAACTGCAACCGAGGTTCGTGCCCCTAACGAGAACCGAACCCGGGCCTCTCTGGTCCGCGGGCTGATGCTCCAACCACTGAGCCAAACCAGCCAGGGCTGCTTTTTCTCTCTTTTTTAAAAAACTTTTATAAAATCGACTTGAGAGAGAGAGAGAAAAATATCACTGTGAGAGAGAAACATTGATCAGTTGTCTCCTATGTGCACCCCCACAGGGGGTCAAACCTGCAACCTGGTTATGTGCCCAGTCCAGGAATTGAACCTGCCACCTTCTGGTTTACAAGATGACACTCCAACCGAGTCACCTAGCCAGGACTGGGTCATGTTTCTTCAAATAGATTTTCAATTCCTTACTCTCTCTCTTCTCCTCTACCTCTGTGATGTGGACATTTGTATGCTTGATGTTGTCCCAGAGGTCCCCTTTTAAACTATCCTCATTTTTAAAACTCTTTTACTTTTTGTTTTCTGAATGGGTGTTTTCTACTACCTTGTCTTCCAGGTCACTCTTTGATCCTCTGCTGTTAATTCTTTCTAATGTGTTTTTCATTTCAGTTATTCTTTGTTTCTGACTGGTACTTTTTTATGTTTTATAGCTCCGTTTTTATGTTTCCTATCTTTCTGTCAACATTCTCACTGAGCTCATCAGTTCTTCCCCTAAGTTCACTGAGCATCCTTCTAACCAGTGTTTTGAACTCTGCATCTGGTAGATTGCATGTCTCCATTTCTTTTAGATTATCCCCCCCGGAGATTTTTCCTATTCTTTCATTTGCAACATGTTTCTTTGTCTCCTCATTTGGGCTCACTTCCTTTGTTTCCATGTATTAGGTAGATCTGCTATATCTCCCACTGTTGGCAGAGTGGCCTCATGAGTAGGTGGCTTTTTCTTTAGATCCTTAGTTCTAGGAATTCTGTTCAGCTAGTCTTCAGGTGGTCCTTAATGATGATTGTTCTGTAATTTAGTTGTAATTTTGATGTGGTCGTGGGAGGAGGTGAGCACAGCATTTACCTAGTCCACCATCTTTTCTTTTTGTTTCTTTGTTTTTTTATTGATTTTTTTTTTTTAAGAGAGAGAGATAGAAACATCGATGTGAGAGATACATCAATTGGCTACCTCCTGCATGCCCCCCACTGGGGATCGAGCCCACAACCCAGGCATGTGCCTTGACCAGGAATCGAACCGGGACCTCTCAGTCCATGGGACGATGCTCAATGCATTGAGCCACACCGGCCGGACCTAGTGCACCATCTTGATGGGGAGTCGGGAACTTAACTTTTGTTTACAGTAATTAGCCTATGGTAAAGTTGATTTTATTATACATTGTTTCACTTGTTGCAGAACTTATCAGAGGACATTAAGTGAGGGCTTACTGTATACATTTCAGTGATGTTTAGTGAATTCACACTAAACTGTGTGTGTGCTGCCATCACTACAGTCTAGTTTTCAAACATCTCTATCACCCACGTAGATCCCGTGCCCACTGGCAGTGTCTGTCCCCACCCCAGGTGGCCACTAGCCTGCTTTCTGTCTCTATCAAATTTCTCTTTCTGGACATGCCATATAAATGGAATCTTATAATGTGTGGCCTTTTGCATTTGGCTTCTTTCAGTGAGCATCATGTTTTTGAGATGATCTCTGTTGTAGTAGGTGTTAGTACTTTCTTTTTATTGCTGAGGAGCATTCCACAGTATGGACACACCACAGTGTCATTTAACAACTAATGGGTGTTTGTGCAGAAGTCTGTGTGTGAGCATATATTTTCATGTCTCATGGGTAGGTACGTAGGAGTGGAATTGCTGAGCTATGGTAAATTTATATTGAAATTTTAAAGAAATTGCCAAACTGTTTTCCAGAGTAGCCACATCATCTTACATTCCTACCAGCATGTGTGAGGGCTCCAGTTCCACATCCTCCCAACACTCAGTATTAATTGTTATGTCCTTTTAGTGTTGACTTTTCTTTTTTTTTTTATCCTCACCCGAGGACATTTTTGCATTTATCTTCAGACAGAGCGGGAGAGAGGGAGGAAGAGAGAGAGAGAAACATTGATGTGAAAGGGACACATCTAGTGGTTGCCACCCACACGACCCCAACCAGGGCCAGGGACAAACTGCAACCGACGTACGTGCCCTTAGTGGGAACTGAACCCAGGTCTCTCTGGTCCGCGGGCCGACGCTCTAACCACTGAGCCAAACCGGCCAGGGCTAGTGTTGACTTTTCTATATGAGAACGTTTGCAGTTGGCTTTCTTTGCCATTGAAGTGTTTACATCCCTTGGCAGCTTTAAAAAGATTTCTTGACATTTTAGTGCCTTTATTTGGGGGAGTTTTATTGGGGGGGGTGTTGTAGGTGGGATCTAACTGCTTGCTGTTTGCACATAGGGAGGCTAGGTATTTTGGGATGTTACTTCGGACCCCTTAGTTGAATCTCGTACTGTCTGGCACATTTTTTGGTTGTTTCTCATGGGTTTTTATTTTTTTTCAAAGTAAACATAATTATTTTACCTCTTCCTTTCTCCTTAAATTTCTTACTTTTTTCTCTTGCCTCCTTTCATCAGCAGGAACCTTCCAAACCAAATAATGGTGATAGAGGGCAGGCTTTTATTCCAGCATCTCATGGAAACTTCTGTTGCTTCCAACATTACAAATGATGCTGACTTTTGGCTTGATGGGTGTGGGTGTCTGCGTGTGTAATCTTATGTTAAGGAAGTATCCCTCTTTCTAATTTGGCGCAAGATTTTGTAATCAAAGGTCGATTTTGTCAAATATCTTTCAACATCTATGACAATCATGATTCTTCTTCTTTAATATATTAACATAAAGTGAATTAAAAGATGTCCTAATAGCGAATCATCCTTGTTATACTGTACAAGTCTCACTCAGTTCTGGTGGTTTTTCCTTTCAATGTCCAGGTGGATTTTATTTGCTAATGTTTAATTTTGGACTTTTGCATTGATTTTTACATAAATGAAGCTGGCCTGTGGTTTTCCTTTATGGTGCTATAGTTTTTGGCTTTTGATATCAATGTTCTATAGTCCCTGATAAAGAATTTGGAAGTGTTTTTGTTTGCCTCTAGGCCCTGGTGCAGTTCAGATAGCGTTGGAATTAGCATTTAACTGGCTGACTTCACCTAGGAAACATCAGCACCTGGGCTTGGTCTCCTTCCCCGTGTGACTTGGGGATGGTGGCATTTTTCTAACAACTTTCTCAGTTTCTTCTGGTATCGTTAGATATTTTCTCTTTGGGCACTTGTTACTACCCCCTCCCCACACCAGAAAACAATCCATTTCCTCGCGGTTTTTAAGTTTGTTTGCATAGACGATCAGCGTTGCTCCCCCCCTTCTTGTCTGGATAAGTTTAACCCTCCCCTCCCCTCAATGAAACAACTTTTGGATTAATTCAGGGCCACCATTTTCCTGTTTAATTTATTAATTTATCACAAATTAATAAATTATTTTGAACATTCAGGAAATGTGCCCCTGGCTCCCAGTTGGTTTTGGAGAAACAGGCTGAGACACACCCAGAGCCCCCGGGGCAGCAGAAGCCACTTGGCAGCATCCTGGGCATTAACATCGGAGGGTCTTGCTCCTCTCCTGGCAGCTGATCGCCAAGTCTGCTAGCCAGAGTGCTTCAGCGTGACCTCATTTCTACCCACTCGTTTCCTGTCTAAAGAATAATTGAGAGCAAGGTTAGGTCATAAACGCTGACTCGGTTTTTCCTAAGATGTGTGTTGACTGGGTCAGTCTCCTCGCTTGGACGATGGTCAGATGTGAGTAGTTTCTGCTCTTTCCTTCTGTTCAGGCTTCACTCGATGGCCACACTATTTAATTTGGTCATAACCCAACAGACGGCGAGAACGGGAGTGATGAAGGTGCAGGGTAGCAGACCATGCCACCTGAAAACAAGCCACTTTGGCATAAGGGTTATTTTGAGTGGAAGGCAATTGAGAAGAAGCGGATAGGAGAAAAGCTCTCTGCCTTCCCCCCTTATGCCTAAAAGAAGGACATAAATTGGTAAAGGTGTCCCTTCCCCTGTAGATTCCAGGAAGGACAGAGGTTAATCCCTGGAGATAACTCTGGATTCTTTTTGTTTGTTTTGTTTTAAAAAAAAACACAAAAAAACTTATCTTTATTGTTGAATGTATTACAGATGTTCCTCATTTTCCTCCCCATTGTCCCCCTCCTCCCCATTCCTGCCCCCCTCCTGCCTTTCCCCACACTGTTGTCTGTGTCCATTGGTTATGCATATATACATATAAGTTCTTTGGTTTATTTCTTTTTTTTTTATTATTTTTTATTAATTTATTTTTGTTACAGATGTTTCTCCTTTTTTCCCCATTGACACCCTCCTCCCCATCCCTCTACCCCTTCCCCAGCTTTGTTGTCCATGTCCATCAGTTATGCATACATGCGTATAAGTTCTGTGGTTTATCTCTTCCCTCCCCCCCAACCCCCTCTTCTGGGGGTTGTTAGTCTGTACCCTACTTTCACATCTCTGGGTCTACCCTGTTCCCCATACTGTTATGTTTATTATATTCCACAAATGAGTGAGATCATGTGATATTTTTCTTTCTCTGCTTGGTTTGTTTCGCTTAGGATAATACTCTTGAGGTCCCTCCATGTCGTCTCAAAGGATAAGAGATCTTTCTTTCTTACAGCTGCATAGTACTCCATTGTGTATATGTACCACTGCTTTTTTATCCATTCATCCACTGATGGGCACTTGGGCTGTTTCCAGATCTTAGCTATTGTGAATAGTGCTGCTATGAACATGGGAGTACATATATTCTTTCTGATTGGTGTTTAAGGTTTCTTAGGGTATATTCCTAGAAGTGGGATCACTGGGTCAAATGGCAATTCAATTTTTAATTTTTTGAGGTAACACCATAGTGTTTTCCACAGTGGCTGCACCAGTCTGCATTCCCACCAGCAGTGGACTAGAGTCCCCTTTTCTCCACACCCTCGCCAACACTTGTTGTTTGACGATTTGTTGATGGCGGCCATTCTGACAGGTGTAAGGTGATACCTCATTGTTGTTTTAATTTGCATCTCTCTGATGATTAGTGATGTTGAGCATTTCTTCATATGTCTCTTAGCCATTTGTATGTCCTGTTTGGAGAGGTGTCTATTTAGTTCCTCTGCCCATTTTTTAATTGGGTTCTTTGTCTTCCTTTTGTTGAGTTGTATGAGCACTCTATATATTTTGGAGATTAACCCCTTATCTGATGTATCATTGGCAATTATGGTCTCCCATACAGTGGGTTCTCTTTCCGTTTTGATGGTTGTTTCTTTTGCTGTGCAGAAGCTTTTGAGTTTGATGTAGTCCCATGTGTTCATTTTTTCCTTTATTTCTGTTGCCTTAGGTGATGTATCAGTGAAGATTCTGCTGCGTATGATGTCCGAAATTTTGTTGCCTACATTTTCTTCTAGGATTTTTATGGATTCACGAGTCACATTTAAGTCTTTAACCCATTTTGAGTTTATTCTTGTGTATGGTGTAAGTTGATGGTCTAGTTTCATTTTTTTGCATGTAGCTGTCCAATTTTCCCAACACCATTTATTAAAGAGGCTGTCTTTGCTCCATTGTATGCTCTTGCCACCTTTGTCAAATATTAGTTGAGCATAATGTCTTGGGTCAATTTCTAGATTCTCTGTTCTGTTCCACTGGTCTATATGCCTGTTCTTGTGCCAATACCAGGCTGTTTTGATTATAGTAGCTCTGTAGTATAATCTGATATCTGGTATTGTGATCCCACCTACTTTGTCCTTCTTTTTCAAGATTGCTGTGGCTATTCGGGGTCTTTTTTGGTTCCATATGAACTTTTGGAGTATTTGTTCTAGTTCTGTGAAATATGTCGCTGGTATTTTGATTGGGATTGCATTGAATCTATAGATTGCTTTGGGTAATATGGACATTTTAATGATGTTAATTCTTCCAATCCATGAACAAGGTATGTGCTTCCACTTTTTTATATCTTCCTCTATTTCTTTTTTCAATGTCCTGTAGTTTTCTGCAAATAGATCCTTTACTTCTTTGGTTAAATTTATTCCTAGGTATCTTAATTTTTTTTGCTGCGATGGTAAATGGGATTGTTTTTTTAGTTTCTCTTTCTGTGAGTTCATCATTGGTGTATAAGAATGCCGTCGATTTCTTGACATTTATTTTGTATCCTGCTACTTTGCCAAATTCATTTATTAGGTCTAGTAGATTTTTGATGGAGTCTTTAGGGTTTTCTATGTATAATATCATGTCATCTGCGAATAATGACAGTTTCACTTCCTCCTTTCCAATTTGGATCCCTTTTATTTTTTCTTCACGTCTGATTGCTGTGGCTAAGACTTCCAGTACTATGTTAAATAAGAGTGGCGAAAGTGGGCATCCCTGTCTTGTTCCTGTTCTTAAGGGAAATGTTTTTAGTTTTTGCCCATTGATTATGATGTTGGCTGTAGGTCTTTCATATATGGCCTTTATAATGTTGAGATATGATCCCTCTATTCCCAAATTGCTGAGCGTTTTTATCAGAAATGGGTGTTGAATTTTGTCGAATGCTTTTTCAGCGTCTATTGATATGATCATGTGGTTTTTATCTTTCATTTTGTTTATGTGGTGTATCACATTTATTGATTTGCGAATATTGAACCAGCCTTGCATCCCTGGGATGAATCCCACTTGGTCATGGTGAATAATTTTTTTGATGTATTGCTGGATCCGATTTGCTAGTATTTTGTTAAGGATTTTGGCATCTATGTTCATCAGGGATATTGGCCTGTAGTTTTCTTTCTTTGTAGTGTCTTTTTCTGGTTTTGGAATTAGAATTATGCTGGCCTCATAAAATGAGTTTGGAAGTCTTCCTTCTTCTTGAATTTTTAGAAACAGTTTGAGAAGAATGGGTGTTAGTTCTTCTTTGAATGTTCGGTAAAACTCCCCTGTGAAGCCGTCTGGGCCTGGACTTTTGTTTGCTGGGAGAGTCTTGATTACATCTTCAATTTCCTTGGTTGTTATTGGTCTGTTCAAGTTTTCTATCTCTTCCCGGTCCAGTTTTGGGACACTATATGTTTCTAGAAATTTGTCCATTTCGCTTAGATTGTCGAATTTGTTGCCATATAAATGTTCATAGTATTCGTTAACGATCCTTTGTATTTCTGTGGGGTCAGTTGTTACTTCTCCTCTTTCATTTCTGATTTTGTGTATTTGGGTTCTCTCTCTTTGTTTCTTGGTGAGTCTAGCTAAGGGTCCATCAGTCTTGTTTATCTTTTCAAAAAACCAGCTCTTTGTTTCATTGATCCTTTGAATTGTTTTTTTGGTCTCCATGTTGTTTATTTCTGCTCTGATCTTTACTATTTCCTTCCTTCTACTTGCTCTGGGGTTTTCCTTTTGTTTGCTTTGTAGTTCTTCAAGTTGTGAGGTTAGATAGTCTATTAGAAATTTTTCTTGTTTCTTGAGGTAGGCCTGTAGTGCTATGAACTTCCCTCTCAGAACTGCTTTCGCTGCATCCCACAGATTTTGTGTTGTTGTGTGTTCATTTTCATTCGTTTCCAGAAAGTTTTTAATTTCTTCCTTGATCTCCTTGGTAACCCATTCATTGTTTAATAACATGCTATTTAGCCTCCATGTATTCAAATGTCTTTGCATGTTCTTTTTGCAATTGATTTCTAGTTTCATGCCATTGTGATCTGAGAAGATGCTTGATATGATTTCAATCTTCTTGAATTTGTAGAGACTTCGTTTGTGTCCTAACATGTGGTCTATCTTTGAGAATGTCCCATGTGCACTTGAGAAGAATGTGAATTCTGTAGTTTTGGGGTGTAATTCTCTGTAAATATCTATTAAATCCATTTGCTCTAGTGCTTCATTTAGAGTTTCTGTTTCCTTGTTAATTTTTTGTCTAGAGGATCTATCCAGTGATGTCAGCGGGGTGTTGAAGTCCCCTGCTATGATTGTATTGCTGTCGATTTCTCCTTTGAAGTTTTCCAGAAGATTTTTAATGTATTTTGGTGCTCCTGTATTGGGTGCATATATGTTTACCAAGGTTATCTCTTCCTGTTGGATAGATCCTTTCAATATTATGTAGTGGCCTTCTTTGTCTCTAGTTATGGCCTTCATTTTAAAATCTATTTTATCAGATATGAGTATTGCTACCCCAGCTTTTTTTTCCTTTCTGTTTGCTTGGAAGATTTTTTTCCATCCCTTCACTTTCAGCCTATGTGAGTCTTTTGTTGTGAGGTGGGTCTCTTGTAAACAACATATATATGGGTCATGCTTTCTTATCCAATCCGCTACTCTGTGTCTTTTGATCGGGGCGTTCAGTCCATTTACATTTAAGGTGATTACCGATATGTACTTACTTATTGCCATTTTTGTTTAGTGTGTTTCTATTTTCCTTTCTATTTCTTCTACTAATTACAGCAGTCCTTTTAACATTTCTTGCAGTGCTGGTTTGGTGCTAATGTATTCCCTTAGCCTTTTTTTGTCTGGGAAGCTCTTTATTTGACCTTCTATTTTGAATGATAGCCTTGCTGGGTAGAGTAGTCTTGGGTTCAGATCCTTGTTTTTCATGACCTTGATTATTTCATGCCATTCCCTTCTGGCCTGTAGTGTTTCTATTGAGAAGTCAGCTGATAACCTTATGGGGGTTCCTTTGTAGGTAACCTGTTGCTTAGCTCTTGCTGCCTTGAGGATTCTCTCTTTGTCTTTAATTTTTGGCATTTTTATTACTATGTGTCTTGGTGTGGGCCTGTTTGGGTTCTTCTTACTTGGGACTCTCTGTGCTTCTTGAACTTGAAAGCCTTCTTCCTTCACCAAATTAGGGAAATTTTCTGTCACTATTTCTTCAAATATATTCTCTAACCCTTTCTCATTTTCTTCTTCTTCGGCGACTCCTATGATGCGAATATTATTACGTTTCCAGTTGTCCCACAGTTCTCTTAAGCTGTCTTCCTGTTTTTTCATTGTTTTTTCCTTTCGGTTTTCTGATTGGTTGATTTTTTTCTACCCTGTCTTCTAATTCACTGATCCGGTCCTCAGCTTCTTCTACTCTGCTTTTTAGTCCTTCCAATGTGTTCTTCATTTCTGCCATGTCATTCTTCATTTCCAATTGATTTATTTTCAATATTTCTATGTCTTTGCTCATGGTGTTGATGTCCTTACACATGCTGTTGAGCTTCCTCAAGATCATGGCTCTGAATTCTAGCTCTGTTAACTTGCTTAACTCCATTTCATTTATCTCATCTTCATTGGAGGTCTCTTGTTCTTTCGTTTGGCATCTGTTTCGTTGTTTTACCATTTTGGCTAGCTCAGTGGTTTTTGGAGCCTACCAAATTTTCCCTGTGGATGTTGGTGTTCTGCTGTTTGTGGCTCCCTGTACTGGGTTTGGATGAGCGTGAGAGGACCCACGTTATACACCACTGTCGAGTCTTACTTTCCTGGGTAGAGTTGCAAGCCCAGAAAAGGTTCAGTTATCCTCTAGCTTTTTGCCTAGAGGCTATTAGTCCTGGTTACTTAAAGAGCCTTGGGTTCTCAGTTGAATGAAAACCTCCCTCGGTGTTCAGCGTGAGAGGATTTCCCGAGGGTAGGGCAGATGCTGGTCGTTAATGAGCCTTGATTTGCATTTCAATGGCCCAACTGGGTGTGGCTGAATCTCCGAGGGAGGGGCTGCCGCCTCTCCCCAGAGCCCTGGGATGGAGTAAGTCGACCAGGCCACAGTCCTGCGTGGCCGAAACTCAGCAAAAGCTCTGAGCGCCCTCCAAATCCCGAGTGTCCCCACACAGTTCCAGTCCAGTCCGCCCTCCCTCTGCCGGAGTCCGAGGTGAGTGGCTGTGGCTGTTTTAGCGCTCTGTCCCAGCTCTGCGCGGTGGAGCTGGCTCGGGCTTTAACCCCGAGGGCGGGCGCTGCTCACGGCTAAGGCCGCTGCTGTCCGTGGGCTCCCAGCCCCCCTCTCGCGCCTCCGCAATCCTACCAGGATCGAGTCAGTGTCCCTGGTTGTATGGTCCTCGCGAGCTGCTTTTCCGTTGCTTTTTCCCGACGATTTGACTTTATTTTAGTTGTATTTCCAGTTTGGTCCTGGGAGATGATCTGTGTAGCTTCCATTCACTCCACCGCCATTTTTAAGACCACTCTTTGGTTTATTTCTTCCCACTCCCCGACCCCCCTTCCCTTTGAGGTTTGTCAGTCTAACAACCAATTTGTACTTCTTAATCCTTTCACCTTTTTCACCCATTCCCCCAACCCCCCCCCTCATCTGACAACCAACAAAATTTCTCTGTATCTATAAGAATGTTTCTGTTCTGCTTGTTCATTTTGTTTGTAGATTCAATTGTCGATAGATATTTATTCATTGCCATTTTGTTCATATTTTTTATCTTTTTCTTCAAGAAGACCCTTCAACATTTCATATAATAAAGGTTTGGTGGTGATGAACTCCTTTAGCTTTTCCTTGTCTGGGAAACTCTTTATATGGCCATCGATTCTAAATTACAGCTTTGCAGGATAGAGTAATCTTGATTGTAGGTTCTTGCTTTTCATCACTCTGAGTATTTCTGGCCACTCCCTTCTGGCCTGCAAAGTTTCTTTTGAGAAATCAGCTGACAGTCTTATGGGAACTCCCTTGTAGGTAACTAACTGCTTTTCTCTTGCTGCTTTTAAGATTCTCTCTTTGTCTTGAAACTTTTGCATTTTGATGATGATGTGTCTTGGTGTAGGCCTCTTGGGGTTCATCTTGTTTGGCACTCTCTGTGCTTCCTGGACTTGTATATCTGTTTCCTTCACCAAGTTAGGGAAGTTTTCTGCCATTATTGTTTCAAATAGATTTTCGATTTCTTGTTCTCTCTCTTCTCCTTTTGGCACCCCCAAGATGCGAATGTTGGCACACTTGAAGTTGTCCCAGAGGCTCCTTACACTATCCTCATATTTTTGGATTCTTTTTTCTTTTTGCTGTTCTGATTGGGTGTTTTTGCTTCTTATATTCCAAATCGAGGGTTTGCTTCTTGGCTTTACCTACTCTATTATTGAATCTGTGTAAATTATTCTTTATTTCAGTTAGTGCCTCCTTCATTTCTAACTGTGCATCCTTCATTTCTGACTGGTCCTTTTTTGTGCTCTTGAGGCCCTCACTAAGTTCACTGAGGTTCTCACTAAGTCATTGAGCATCCTTATAAGCAGTGTTTTGAACTCAGCATCTGTTAGGTTGCTTATCTCCATTTTGCTTAGTTCTTTTCCTGGAGTTTTGTTCTATTCTTTCATTTGGGATTTGTTTGTCTCCTCATTTTGGCTGCCTCCCTGTGTTTATTTCTATGTATTACTTAGCGAGAGGTATGGGGCTAGCTGAGACCAGATGCTGCTTGTTTGAAAGAATTTAGGAAAAGCTGAAGCATGGTCCAAGACAGGCCAATCCTATGGTCAAGCAACTGGCAACAGCTTGGGTGTACCTGAAAGTTGGGTGAGGCGGGGCCTCAGGGAATCACCAGGGCAGGGCACAGTCTCGATGCGGCTGCTTCTTTAATTTCGTAGTTGTAGGACTTCCCTTCAGCTTGATTTCAGGCGGTTTTGAATGATGGTTGTTCTGTAGTTTAGTTGTAACTTTGATGTGGTTGTGGGAGGACGCGATAGCACGTTTACCTACGCCGCCATCTTGACCGGAAGTCTTAACCCTGGATTCTCATCAGTGCCACCGGAATCTACATAACAAGCCCTGCTGAGAACCAGCCTTCATCTGCCATCAGTTTCCCCATATATTTATTTACCTTCCCACACATTTTCCTCTCTTGTCACCTCTCTAAAGATGAATTGTTCCTGTTAAAATTTTATATAAGCCCAAGTTCTTACCACCCCATTGAGTTACTCATCTCTGGGTGCGCCCATGTGTCTGCTTCATGCAACGTGTTAATGTATATGTTTGTTTTTTGCTCATCAGTCTAATTTGAACCAATGAATCTAAGATGGATAGAGGGAAAAGATGTTTTTTCCTCCTCTACAGAAGTTTCTTCCAGAAAATGACTTGTGCCCTGGCCTGTGTGGCTCAGTTGGTGGGACGTCATCTAGTGCACTGAAAGGTGGCCAGTTTGATTTCCAGTCAGGGCACATGCCTGGGTTTCAGGCTCATCCTGGTGGGGGGTGTGCAGGAGGCAGCTGATTTATGTTTTGCTCCCACATCGATGTTTCTTTCTCCCCCTCTCCCTTCCTCTCTCTCTTAAAAAAGAAAAAGAAAATGACTTGTATGTTATTCTCCCTGAAGATAGAAAGAACTCCAGCTTCAGGGAGGAAAGGGCACCTGCCTCCTTCACTAAGGCCAGCCCACCTCCAATGATTGGGGGTGTATTCTGATCATGTGTGACATGGCTTATGGGCATTTTAATGCATATCAAGAAAAAATGAACAAGCACTACATATCATAGCTTGGGATGGAGCTACAGTTTACTTGACTCTCAAAGTAAATGGTAGATGATCTGGCACAAGGCTGTTGTGAAAATAGAAAGTGGATGATTGAGGTTGGGCAGCCTTGGGAGGCCAACAGGCCCTGATCAGTGCCAGCCTGGCCACCTGCTAGTTGTTTGACCTTGAATACGTTCCCTGAGCTGCTGCTTCTCCCATGACATGGGGTCATCCATGCCTCATTGGGCTATTAGAAAGTCTAAGGAGCTCAGCCGGTGTGGCTCAGTCGTCAACCCAAGAGGTCACCAGTTCGATTCCCAGTCAGGGCACATGCCTAGGTTGTGGGCCCAGTCCCCAGTGGGGGGCATGCAGGAGGCGGCCAATCGATGTTCTCTCTCATCGATGTTTCCATCTCTCTCTCTCCCTCTTTCTTCCTCTTTCTCTAAATAGTAAAGAAAAAATAAAATAAATAAAAAAGAAAGTCTAAGAAAACATCCAATACCTCTGAAGAGCAGTGTGTGGATATTGGGTCTTTTGGTTGTAACCCATGACAACACAGCTCATGCTCAATAAATCAGAACACTTCTCCCTCCCTCTTCCTTCCAGAATGTAGGAACGTGCAGGACTGGCTTCCCAGTTCCCATTCATTCTATATTCTAAAAACTCTAAAATTCTCTAGAGTTTCTTCTAAACTTTATTGAGCCCCTGCCATGTGCCAGGGACATCCAAGTCTGGTGTCTGGCTTCTGGTTGCCCCACTCCTCCTGGCTGCTGCTTTGCTCTGGAATCTAGACGCCAGGACTCCAGGGAGAGAGGGCTCTAGGGGCCCTCTCGGGTGGGCGGGTGTCACAGCCACCCAAGCCTCCCCGATCTCTGCAGTGAATGACCAATCCAATGCACGTCGTCTTGGGTTCTGCCAGCTTTATGTTTCAGTTGAAAGCTCAAAGGATAAAGGCTGCCCCCCCACACAGAAACTGAACAACTCCGAATGCTGTATCCTCGGGACCCGATGGCCCGGTGCCCGCAGCATGTGTCTGTGGAAACTGGCCCTTTAAGAAGGAGGACTTCTCAAGTGGCCCTTCAAACATTCAGCTCTAGATTCAGTATCTACCCCAGAAAGGGAAGTTCCCCACCCAGGCTGGTGATGAAGGGATCTGGGATCATCAGTCCCCCTCAAGGAACCTCGTACCTCAGGGGACCCCCTTGCAGAGGGTGGGGTAAGCCAATCCCAAGCTAGGAAGGCCCTAAGGCAGCCTGGGCTCATACAGTGGAGGCCTCAGAAATAGCAGCTGAGCGAGTGGAAAAATACCAGCGGCTGGATGGAGCTGCCCCTCCAGAGGGGGTCCCACTGGCCCTCTCACACCTAGATTACAGTGCAGGTGTTGAAGGTAGAGGATTATCCAGACCAGCGTGGACTTTGTTGTGCCCAGCATTTGAAAGCATTGACACACAGCTCTTTCCCCTGGATCTGGGGAGAGGGTGGTCTCTGAGCCTCCTGGCTGTCTCGCCCCAGCTGTTCCGCCCCAGCTGTTCCGCCCCAGCCAAGTGTCTTGACCTGGCCGAGGAGCTGGCACTGTGGTAGTAGGTGAGACAGTCTGAAACGTTTGGCAGCCGGGTGCTGGCTTAGGCAAAAAGAGAAGTCAGGCTGTCGTGTGGGCCCAGAGGATGGAGGCCCCCTGTGTTTCCTGGAATCGTGCTGGGGACCCCTGTGACAGCCCCTGGCTCTCTGCAGGCCTAGTGTGACCCTTGTTAAAAGGACATTGCCCCTTGGGAGAGCAGCAGATATGGTTAGGAGGTTCCCTGCTCCTGAGAGACAGAGACCATGGTTTCCCCCGCCCCAGGAGTGCCCACGAAGGGGAGGGCTGAACCCCAGCACACGGTGGTTTGGAGGGCAGAGGATGCTCCTAGCCCAGGCAGGAGGTACAGGGAAGTTCGGGGGTGACGCCTGAGCTGAACTCTGAGAGATGAAGAGAAGGTCATGAAAGCAGCAGGACGTTTGGATGGTTCTGGAACAGTGGTGACCTCTGAGTGATTTCTCTTTGCTTTCAGGGTGAGCCAGCCTCGCCCTAGGACCTGAGGCTCACGTCCGAGCGTAGACCTCTTCATCGCAGGGTCGCAGGGCCCAGCAGCCCCTCCGCACATGCTCCAGGCAAGTCGCCATCAGCAGGTGAGTTTTAGGTTTTTTCCTTCCCAACCTCTTGTACTTCACTTTTCTCTGGTGTTTCTGAGTGAGATGGGATCGTCAGGACAAGGTGCAGTGGAGGCAGAGACAGCGTGTCTCTTTATCTCACTGCTGACTTCAGGGAAAGCTCCTGAGTCCCACCATCCACTGTGACGTTAGAGGCTGTGTACCAAACCCTCGCCTTAGCAGGTAAGGAAGGGCCCTCCTAGCCCTCCTTTGCTAGGAGAAAGTTTAAAATAAAATGTAAGCATTAGAGAATTCTATTAAATGCCTTTTTTGTCATCTTTTGAGGTTATATTGTTTCATTTTCAGATCGATATTATCCTTTTAATAATCTCTAATTCCCTGCCAAAATTTGCAGTCTGTGTCTGATAAACCCAGTTCTGAATCGCAATGAGTTTGTGTCTGTTGTCTGTCTGTGCTGGTTCTTGCTCTTAGAATCTTGTCTCCTTAGAGTGTGTTCGTTTTTTATAATTACAGTATTCATACATACAGTGTTTATTGTATCACCATGCCTGGCACACAGCGGGTGCTCAGTAAATGTTAATTTAACATTTTTAATTGTGGTAAAATGTACATAACATAAAATTTGCCATCTTAACCATTTATAAGTGTCTTTTAATACATGCATGTACTAAACTTAATAATTTAGTTTTGTTCACAAACTTAGTACTACATTTAGTATATTTAGTACATACTGTTACGTACGTTCATGTTGTTGTATAACCAGCCTCCAGAACTCTTTTTCATCTTAAACTGAAACTCGACCCATTAAACAACAACCCTCCACGCCCCCTTCCATCATCCCATGGCAACCACTGTTCTACTTGGTCTCTGAGAACTTGACTAGTCTAGGTGCTTCACAAGAGCGGGGTCATATAGATTTGTCCTTTTGTGACTCGCGAATTTAACTTAGCATTATGTCCTCAAAGTTTGTCAGTGTTGTAGCATGGATCAGAATTTTCTTCCTTTTCAAGGCTGAATAATATTCCGTTGTACGTATAGACCACATTTTGCTTGTCCGTTCATCCACCAACGGACACTCGGGTTGCTTCTATATTTCAGTTACTGTGAATGGTGCGGCTATGAACACAGCTGTACAGATATCTCTCTGAGACCCTGCTTCCAGTTCTTTGGGGTCTATACCCAGATACGGAATTGCTGGACAAAATATGGCACTTTAATTTTTAAATATTTTTGAGGAACTACCATACTGTTTTCCATAATAGCTATACCATTTTACATTCCCACCAACAGTGCACAATGGTTCCGATTTCTCCACATCTCACTAATACTTATTGTTTTCTGTTTTTTGTTTTTTGTTTTTTGTTTTTTTTGTTTTTTTTTATAATAGCATCCTAAAGGGTGTGAGGTAATATCTGATGGCGGTTTTGATTGGCATTTACCTAATGATTAATGATGTTGAGCATCTTTTCAAGCGACTGTTGGCCATTGTATATCTTCTTTGGAGAAATGTCCATTCAAGTCCTTTGGCCATTTTAAAATCAGGTTTAGTTGTTTTGTTGTTTCATTGTAGAAGTTCTTTATAGATTCTCAATATTAATCCCTTATCAGATATGATTTGCAAACATTTTCTCCCATTCCATAGATTGCCTTTATATTGTTGGTTGTGTCATTTCACGTCCAGAAGTTTTTAGTTTTTTAAAAAAGGCATTTCTTTTCTTCTTTTTTTTTTTCCTTTATTGATTTTAGAGAGAGGGGAAGGGAGAGGGAGAGAGAGATAGAAACATCGATGAGAGAGAACATCCACTGGCCGCCTCCTGCATGCCCCCCACTGGAGATCGGGCCCACAACCTGGGCATGTGCCCTGACCAGGAATCGAACCGGTGACCTCTTGGTGCATGGGTTGACGCTCAATCACTGAGCCACACTGGCTGGACTCTTCTTCTTTTTTTAATCCTCGCCCAAGGATATGTTTTTATTGATTTTTTGAGAAGGAGGAAGGCAGAGTTAGAGAAAGAGAGAAAAAGAGAGAGAGAGAGAGAGAGAGAGAGAGAGAGAGGAGAGATGTGTGTGGGAGAGGGAGAGGTGTGGGAGAGGCAGAGGTGTGGGAAAGAAACATCGATCAGTTGCCTCCTGATGTGCCTGACCAGAAATCGAACCCGAAACCTTTTGGTGTATGGGCCAATGCTCCCAATGACTGATCCACCCTCCAAGGCAGACGTTGTACATTTTGATGAAGTTCAGTTTGTCTTATTTCTTTTTCTGTTGCCTGTGCATTTGATGTTGTACCCAAGAAATCATTTCCAAATCCATTGTCATGTAGCTTTCCTTCTATGTTTTATTATGAGAGTGTTGTAGTTTTAGGTCTTCCATTTAGGTATTTGATCCTTGTTGAGTTAATTTTTACATGTGGTATAAGGTAAGAGTCTAACTCCAATCTTTTGCATATGGATATCCATTTTTCTCAGCACCATTCGATAAAAAGACTGTCCTTTATCTATTGAATGGTCTTCACACCCCTGTCAAAACTCATTGACCATATATGAAAGGGTTTATTTCTGGGCTCTCTTTTCCATTCCATTGGCCCATATACCTGTCTTTATGCCGGCACCACACTGTTTTGATTACTGTAGCTCTGTTAAAAGTTTTGAAGTCAGGAAGTGTGAGACCTCCAAAGTTGTTCTTTTTGAAGATTGTTCTGGCTATTTGGGGTCCCTTGAGATTCCATATGAATTTTAGGATGACTTTTTTTTTTTTATTTCTGCAAAACATACCATTAAGATTTTGATAAGAATTGTATCAAATCTGTAAATCACTAAGTCATATTGACACCTTAATGATATTAAGTCTTCCAATCCATGAGCATGGGCTGTTTTTTAATTTATCTCTATCACTTTTAATTTCTTTCAGCAATGTTTTATAGTTTTTAGTGTACAAGTCTTTCGCCTCAGTTAAGTTTATTCCTAACTATTCTTTTTGATGCTACTATAAATGGAATTGTTTTCATTTTCTTTTTGGATTATTCATTGTTAAGTGTATAGAAATGGAACTGATTTTTTTATTGTTGTTGTATCCTGCATCTTTGCCAATTTGCTAATTAGTTCTAACAGTTATTGTGTGTGTGTGTGTGTGTGTGTGTGTGTGGTGTGTGGTGTGTGTGTGTGTGTGTGTGGTGTGTGTGTGTGTGTGGTGTGTGTGTGTGTGTGTGTGTGTGTGTGTATAATCTTTAGGGCTTTCTACATATAGTACCAGATTGTCTGAAAACAGAGATAACTTCATCTTTTCCTTTCCAATTTGTATGCCTTTTATTTCCTTTTCTTGCCCAATTACCCTGACTAGGACTTCCAGTAATGTACTAAACAAAAGTGGCAAAATCAGGCATCCGTGTCTTGATCCTGATCTTAGGGGAAAAGCTGCTGGTATTTTTCTATTGGATATGATGTTATTTGTGGGCTTGTTACATATGGCTTTTATCATGTTGAGGTAGTTTCCTCCAATTCTTAGTTTGTTGAGTGTTTTTATCATGAGAGTGTTGAATTTTGTTAAATGCTCTCTTTGCATCAATTGAGATGATCATGTGGTTTTCATCCTTCATTCTGTTAATGTGCTGTATTACATTAATTGATTTTCCTGTGATGAATCATCCTTGCATTTCAGGAATAAATCCCACTTGGTTGTGGGATTTTTAAACCCTTTCAATGTGCTCTTAAATTCTGTTTGCGTATTTTGTGGAGGATTTTTGCATCTCTATTCATCCAGGATATAGTTTTCTTGAAGTATTTTTGTCTGATGTTTATCGTGTTGTTGGGTGGGGTATTCTGTATTATTGTCTGGCTTTGGTATTGGGGTAATGCTGGATTTGGAAGTGTTCCCTCTTCGATTTTTCATAAGAGTTTGAAGAGGATTGGAGTTAATTCATTCAATGTTTTTGTAGACTTCACAAGTGAAGCCATCTATCTGGTCCTGAGGTTTCCTTTGTTGGGAGGTTTGATTACTCATGCAATCTTCTTGGTATTTATAGGTGTGTTCAGATTTCTACTTCATGATTCAGTCTTGGCAGGTCACATATGTTTCTAGGAATGTATCCATTCTCATCTACGATGTTTCAATTTGTTGTCATATAGTTGTTCAGAGTACTGTCTTATAATCCCTTTTATTTTGGTAACAATTGGTTGTAATGTTCCCCATTTCATTGATTTTAGTTGAGTCTTCTTTCTTTTTTAAAATCAATCTAGTTAAATGTTTGCCAATTTCATTTATTTTTTTAAACTATGTTTTTATTGATTTTTTTTTTTTTTTTTTTTTTTTTTTTTTTTTTTAGAGAGAGAGAGAAAGGAAAGGACAGATAGAAACGTCGACGTGAGAGAGAAACATGGACTGGCTGCCTCCTGCACACCCCCTACTGGGGGGTCGAGCCTGCAACCAGGGCATGTGCCCTGACCGGGAATCAAACTGGGACCTCTCAGTCCATGGGACAACGCTCAATCCACTGAGCTACACCAGCTGGGCTTATTCATCTTTTTTAAAAACCAATTTCATTTCATTGATTTTTTTTTAACTTATTGATTGATTTTAGAGAGAGAAACATTGATTTGTTTTTCCACTTATTTATGCATTCATTGGTTGATTCTTGCATGTGCCCTGATCAGGGATCGAACCCACAACCTTGGTGTATCAGATGACACCCTAACCAACTGAGCTACCTAGCCTGAACTTCTCTCTCATTTTCTATTCTCTATTTCATTGATCTCTGCTCTAATCATTATGATTTCCTTCCTCCTGCTAGCTTTCAGTTAGCTTTTGTTGTTTTTTTTGTTTTTTGTTTGTTTTTAGTAAAGTTAAGGTGTTGATTTGAGATCTCTCTAGTTTTTAATGTAGGCAGTTACAGGTATAAGTTTCCCTTTTAACACTGCTTTCTCTGCATTCCACAGTTTGGGAATGTTGTGCTTTCAGTTTCATTTCTCTCAAGATATTTTCTAATTTACCTTGTGATACCTTTGACCCATTGGTTATTTAAGAGTGTGGTGTTTAATTTAGCACAATTTGCGATTTTTTCCAGTTTATCCTCTATTATTGATTTTTAGTATCTTTCCATTGTGATTGGAAAAGACAGCTTGTATGACTTCAATTTTTAAAAATGTGTTAAGACTTGTTTTGTGGCCTAATATATGGTATATTCTGGAGAATGTTTAACGTGCACTTGAGAAATATGCTTATCCTGTTGAGGGGAGTGTTCTGTATTCATCTGTTAGGGATAATTGACCTGCAATGTTGTTCAAGTTCTGTTCCCTTATTGATCTTCTTCCTGATTGTTCTATGATGGAAAGGGGGGATATCGAAGTCTCCTACTATTATTGTACATCTTTTCCTCCCTTCAATTCTGTCAATGTTTGGTGCACATATATTTGCAATCGTTACATCTTCTTTGTAACAGTTTAATTAGAACAGAATTTTTTTTTTAGAACAGAATTTTCTTAAATTCTATTTGTCTGATATGACTATGGTCACCCTGCTCTCTTTTGCTTGCTATTTGCATGGACTATCTTTTTCTATCCATTCTCTTTCAACCCGTGTGTGTCCTTAGATCTAAAGTGAGTCTCTTGTAGACATAAATTCAATTTTTTTTTTAGCCCCAGAATTTTGTTTGGTTCTTTATTATAATTACTATTTCTTTGTTGATACTCCGTTTGCTTATATATTGTTTTCCTTCAGCTAATTGAGCATATTTAAGACCGTTATTTTAAAGTCCCCGTTAAGTAAGGCCCATACTTTGTGAGAGTTGGTTCCTGGAGATTTTTGTCCCTTTAAATGGGTCATGTCTCCCTGTTTCTTTGTATGTCTTGTCATCTTTTGTCGAAACTGGGCATTTGACAAGACACCTACCTCTCCCAGTCTTTGCAGACTGTCCCTGTGCAGGGGAAGACAACTAAACAGCCTGGCGCAAGGCTCTGGGTGCTTTCAAACCTACCTGGGGGGGGGGGCGGTGCATCTTCCTGGGGCCTCAGTGTGTGCTGTAATTCTACCTCCCCAATATACACAGCTGCTTGTAAATGTCCTAAACCCCTACGAGTCTCACCCCTGCTTCTTCTCAGGGGTTTAGATACAGTGTTATATTCCTCTGCCCATAATCTTGCTTCCGGCCACCACAGGTCGGCAAACTCCCCTCAGTGGCACCCACGCCTGCTTTCAGCAGCATCTTTGTCGAGGAGCCAGTCCCCTGGCAGCCCCCCACGAGTCCCGCTCTTTCCCTTGCATGCCGAGACAGGAGGCAGGAATTGGTTGGCTTCCTTGAAACTGCAGTGCAGAGGGCAAGTCAAAACACCCCCGAATTTCCTCCCGTCCTGAATGTGGCTCTTTCTCGGTTAGGCGTTCAGTTGGTTGGCGCTGCGCTCGGTGGTGTGGAGAGCTCACAGAGCTCCTGTGGCCCGTCTATTGTTCTCCAGTCAGCGTTCCCACGAGGAGGAACTGTAGCTGCTGCAGCGTCCCAGCCTGCCCTCTCGCTGGTGTCTGTCTCCCCCTGGATTCTGACCAATACATGTTCTGTATCGTGTCTGGTGTCATTGGATACCTGCCAGAAGGGTGGTTCTGAATTACCTGGTCTAAGTCACGACCTCAGTGCACTGGTGTCAGCACCCTCCTTGTGTTCCAGAGATAACATCAGCCGGTCCTGAAGATGTGTTTGTTTTTGCTTCCTACTGTATCAGTAACTTCTGCGTTCAACGTCAGTGTGTTGAACATCTGTGTCCAGTGTGCAGTTGGGCTTCTAATTTCCCTCTCTTGCAGTGTCGTTGTGGGATTTTTGTGTCCTAAGATAGTACTAACTTCACTAAAATGAGTTGGGAAGAGTCAGGTTTCGTTTTCCTATTCTGGAACAGTTAGGGTAAATTATTACAACTTGCCTAAAAAAAAGTCTCGGCTTGGTGTTTTTTCATTTTTTAAAGACTTCTTATTTGGAAACAGTTACAGATTTGCAGGAAGTGGCAGAGATAGTAAGTACAAAGAGGTCCTGTGTATTTTTCATCCAGTTTCCTTCAGTGGTTACATCCTCCATAATTATATCAAAACCCAGAAATGGACATTGTTAGAATCTGTGAGAATGTGTGTACTTCTGACATTTTGTCACACATGTAGATTCGTGGAACTACCACCGCCATCAACATACAGAACTGTCCCATCACCACAGACATCTCTTGTGCTCCCCCACTGCCCCCCACCGTCTGTCACCTCAGCAGCCACTAATTTGTTCTCCATCTTTATAATGTGTCACTTTAAGAATGTTCTATAGCTATAGCCTGGCCGGTGTGGCTCAGTGGTTGAGCATCGACCCATGCACCAAGGGGTCCCAGTTTGATTCCCAGTCAGGGCACATGCCCAGGTTGTGGGCCCGATCCCCAGTGGGGGGCATGCAGGAGGCGGCCAATCGATGTTCTCTCTCATCGATGTCTCTATCTCTCTCCCTTCCTCTAAAATCAACAAAGAAGAAAAAAAAAGAATGTTCTATTAATAGAATCATACAGCATGTGACTTTGAGTTTGGCTTTTTTCACTCAGTGTAATGCCCTTGAAATCCATCCAAGTTGTTGCCTGAATCAAGTATTTGTGCCTTTTTATTGCTGAGTAGTATTCCATGGTATGGATGTACCAAAATTTGTTTAACCCTGCACCAAGTGTAGGCTATTTTGGCTGTTTGGAGCTATTACAAATAATAGTACTAGGAATAATCATGGACAGGTTTTTGTGAGAATGTTTTATTAATTTCTCTGGGCTAACCCTCCAGGAGTGCAGTTTCTGAATCCTAGGGCAGGTGTTGGTTTAGCTTTTTTACAAAACTGCCACAGCATTTTCCAGAGTGACCACACCCTTTTACACTCCCACCAGCAATGTTTGCGGGATCTGGTTTCTCTGCATTTGGTATTGTTACTAGTTTTTATTTTAACTGTTCTAATAGGTGTGAAGTTTTCTCACTTCCCTAACGGCTGGTACTGGTGAACATTTTTTCTCGTGCTTATTTGCATCCATATGTCAGTTTTTGCCCATTTTTCTATTTAGATTATATTTTTTAACTTTCGAATTATTTATATGTTTTAGATATCGGTCCTTTGTCAGATATGTGGTTTGCAAATATTTACTCCCAGTCTGTACTTTGTTTTTCTATCCTTTTAACAGTGTCCTTCACAGAGCAAAGACATTTTAATCAATCGTGCTTTTGATGTTGCGTCTAGTAACTTCACTAAGCTGCGCCTGTGGTCTTTCAGAGATACATTTTAACCTATACATTCAGCTGATTTACTAGCTGTGATAATCTTTCGAGGAATGAATTGAGTCTCGGTTTTGCAGTTTATCAGCAGAGTTGAGTTGAATCTGTACTTTTGACTCCTTGCTCATGCTTAGTACAGTTTATGTCTTTTTTCCTTTTGATCTGTTGTTCATTTCTTCCTATTTCATTAATTTCTCCCTCCTGCTTTCTTTGGTTTACACCAGGGATCAGCCAACTTTTCTTGTAAAGGACCAGATAGTAAATATTTTAGGCTTTGCTGCCAGACGGCAAGTGATTAAACGCGCACAGCGTCCACTAATGGTAAAGAATTTTCAGACAATTCAGTGCTGAGAATGTGTTTCATTCATTTTTAATCTTAAATAATAGTTCAACTGGGCATAAGGTCTGATTTGACAATTGTTTTCTCCTAATGCTTTAAAGATTGATTCCACGGTCTTTGGTCACTGCTGTTGGGAGAGAGGTTGTTATCTGCTTGCTTCTCGAAAGATCACCCCTGTTCTCCCCCTTGGGGGGCTCCTGGGACCTTTGCTTTTCCTGCAGTTCCAGCCTGGTGTGTCTTGGTCTGGGTTTAGTTATACGACTTTGGATACCCTGTGCCTCCTGAATCTGAGGGCTCACTGCGTCCTCCCTCTCTCATATTTTCCAGTCATTCATTTTCTCTTCTGCTGTCGAATCTACCAAGTTTTAAATTTCAGTGAAATTCATTTTGGAATAATGCTTATCATTTTAATACTTCTATGTCTTTAATAATAATGAATCCTAGCAGCTGAAGGCTTTGTAGAAAGATTTTTCTCCTTGACCGAACTACTCAGGCTTCTCAACTAGGCCCCGCCTTTTGGACGTCCGTGTTTGACGGTGCATTATTCCATTTTAACAAGAGTCCTGCATTCTCCATCACTGATCGCCTTGACATCTGGTAGGATCCTCACTAGGTGAGGTGTGATCATTCTGGCCTACTTTCTGCAAGGAATCCCCGACCCTCGCCCTGTTCTTTGGCTTAAATATCCGCTTCTCCTTGGATTTGGGGCTGAGCCTCACTGCGGTGCTCCCTGCCTCTATCATGACAGTCCCCCCCGAGTGACCCCTGCCTTACTGTGTTTTCACAAGTGTCATGAATAATGTAACAGGAGTCTCTCATCTGCTGCAGTCGTGCCCAGGGGTTTCCAGACACCGTAGGGAATGTACATTCAAATCCTTGAATGGACCTGAGCTCCCAGAGGTCATAGAGCTCACTAGACCTGGTGTGGGGGAGCTTGGCCTCTTTCTGAATCAGGACTCCTTCACACCTGACTCCAGCTCACTGTCTGACACTAGATGCCTGTCCCCTGGCAGAGCTAAGAGAAAGGGACTGGTTTACCCTCCGGGATGGAAGGCAGGAGGCTCACCTCCTGTGGAAGAAGATCCAGGGGCCCGAAGTCACGGGCACACAGGTGTCCTGACGCACAGGCTGAGGAATGGTGCGGCGTCACCTGAAATCCAGCACCCCTGGGAGTAGCTCAGAAGAAGGGCAGAGGCTAGGTTGGGGTAAGGGCCTCCGGAGGGGTCCAGGCCTAGCCTCACACCACCATGAAGCACTTGGCCAGGCTAGAGTGGGGGTTAGGAGGAAGGTGGGACTCTGTCCTGGGCACACCTGCTGGGTCTTCTTGATGGCCATGCAGTCGCCACCCACCTGATGGGACAAATGCAAGATTCTGACCTACTGCCTGGACCTCTTTTGTCTCGGGCAGCTCAGCCTCAGGAGGGGTCAGCCACCCCTTCAGCCTGGTTCTTTGCAGAGCATGCAGTCCTGGGCCCCTCAGCAGGAGAGGCCCCACAGAGTCCTAGTGATGCGTAGGCCTGAGGGAGGGCTCCAGGCTGCTGACCGCTGTGTCACCTGCCAGCCTCTTTGTCGCTGGTGCCCAGAAGGCTAGCAGCAGTGCCTGTGGGGCAGGGAAGGCAGGACGTGTCGTCCTCTTACCTGCACAGCTGGCCAGGCTTGGAGGGCGTGGCCGAACCCCACCGCTCCCTGCTTGACACCATCACACTGGCCCCAAACCTTCATCAGAGGAGAGGACTGCAGAAAGCGTGTGCCCTCCCTGAGCCCGCCGGGTCCCCACCCTGGGGGCCAGGATGCAGCTCCTTACAGTGCTCCTGGGCCTGCCTGTGTGGAGCATGGGGAGCGTGCGTGTCAGAGCGCCCTGGGCGCACATCTTGGCCCTCCCGCTCCTGGCTGTGGGCCAGCCACTTGACCCTGGTCAGGTCACAGGATGACACTGGGAGGGTTGCGTGAGGAGGAGCGTGTGTCCGTCAGGGCCCCAGGAACTGCCCAGTGCTGGATGCAATCAGAGCAGGGAAATGGCTGTTGACCTTCTTCCAGTTCTGAGCCATTTGGGCTGTTCTCAAGCCCTCCCCGGTTGTGAGCCCCCAAGAGAGGCCCTGGGCGTGCTGCCCCCTGGAATCTGTCAGTCTCAGCTCTGGGAGGGGAGGCCAACCCCACTGGTTTGGAGGCTGCTGCCAGCCTGGGCCCAGCTCAGATGTCACAGGGATGCTGTCCTCACTGGTAAGCTTGATCCTGGGGATGTCCCTACTCGTCTTGACAGGAGGCAGATCAAGGCCCGGACAGCTATCCTCAGGCAGGAAGAGTACGGGCTCAGGGCCTAAGTATTTAGACATGACGGGGGCAAGAAAGTCTCTTCCCTCTGTCCCACATGCTCACCTTCAGGCTGGGGCAGAGGGTGGTGGGGTTCAGGTACAGTCCTGTGAGCCCCAAGCCTGCCCAGCAAGAACATGTCGTGAGCAAAGTCTTCAGCCAGCGGCAGGCTGCAGTGGGCACAGAGCCTGCCCCGGCCACCATACCACGGTCTGAGCAGAGAGGCCCAAAGGCAGGGTGAGAAGGGCCAACTCTGCCTGTTGCAGTGGGCCCCCCCAAACCCACAGGGCCCCGTGTGTCCAGAGCCAGCTTTGTGGCCGATGTCCTCCTGGGGCGATGTGGTCTGACCCCAGCCCAGCAGCCAGTCCCTCAGGAACCCCAGGCTTCCAGATGACTCGAGCTCTAGGGCGTGTTTACAGCCAAACCAGCAACAAAAAGGAAAGAAGGACTAACCACGCGTGAACCTTGAAAACTTTCTGCTGGTGAAAAACGGTCACATGTTCCGTGATCCCATTTATACTGTGTCTAGAGACAGAAAGTAGACTGGTAGCCGCTGCGGGTGATGGGTGATGGCTAAGGGATGCGGGGTGTGTTTTTTGGGGTGATGGTTGCGCACCTCTGAATATACTCAAAGCCACTGAGCTGTACACTTTAAATGACTGAATTGTGTGGTATATGAAACTATTGAAAAAGGATTACAGCCAAAGGTTCCACCTAACACAAGGGAGGTGTCCTGCATGGTGGGCAGGAGAAGGGGACGTTCCGACCTATCAGGGCAGCGCGGTCTGGACCCTATGCCCAGGCCAGCCTCCCAGGGGGCGTACTGCAAGCCCCTCGGTCAGCTGGTGGAGCTGGAGGTCACAGACGAAACCATTCACAGCAGCTGCCTAGCAACGAAAGGACCCGACTCGGGGAGAGCTGCCACCAACCTGAGACCCTCCCAGCACCAAAGAACTGGGCTCAGGAACAGCACACACTCATGACCCAGAGAGTGAGCCAGGGCCCCACTCAGGCCTGAGCCGTGACACAGCGCCGCCTGTCCGGCCTGGACTCGATTAGCCTCCGCTGGCTGAACCGCAGGCCTGCCTTTTGCTCTTCCTGCGCGGGCCCCTGGGAGGGCCCTGGCCTGGGGCCCGGAGCTACTCGCCATGTGCTGGGCCCTCGGCTCCGGCTTTCATATTCTGGACAAAAGCCTGGCGCTCTAACCCAGCCCTAGTCCTCTCTGACCTTGGGCAGCTGAGTAACCTGGGGCTCAGCCTGGGACCAGATGTGCCCAGCACGCCAATGTTCGGGCTCCTGTGGTGCCCAGGAATGGGCCCGTGCTCTTCTGGCCCCTAAAGGTCCTGCTGCCACGTCCCAAAGGGCAGAGGGGCTCCCGGGGAGGAGGGTGGCACAGGACTCACCTTCGGGGGCCTCCAGCAGGTGTCCTCGGCCAGCACGTTGGTCCCTCACAGCTCTCGGGGCTGCCCAAGCAGCTTCTCCTCCACCAGGTAGCTGGTCACCAGGCCACAGCCAAGGGCTCGTTCTCGGCTGGCCTGTCTGAGCCTCGCTGCCTGCAGCTGCCGAATGAGGACGTGGGTAAGGGTCCCGCAGAAACGGCACCGGGAGGGAGCTGGCTTTGGTCGGGAGATCACATGATGAAGTGGGGGCACAGGGTGGCAGGAGAGGCTGGGGGTAGAAACAGCTGACTTGTTTTAACCACACAGACATCAGATCTCATGCCAGGGGCCTGAAAGTGGGCACTACCCCATCCCACCCCCAGGGCCTTGGGTCAGTGGGCAGTGGGTGAAATGGACAAAGCGCAGCGAGAACATCGGCAGAAACGGGAAGGCAGACCCAGGGGACCTGGAGCAGGAGGTTGCAGGAATTGTAGAGTCAGAGCAGGACTCGAACTTTCTCAGGAGGTAGAACAGGGGATCAGGTGGACCTTGGGGGATCTGAAGAAGCAGCAAGAACTCAGAGCACACTGGGGTCGGAGGGGCGAAGAGGGGTACTTCACACCCTCTGCTGCGGGTGGAGAAGGGGGTGGGGTAGGCAGGGACATTTACCTTCTCCCAGGAAGCCCAGGGCACCTGCAGCCTGGGAGGAAGTGGCCTCTCAGCTGCCTGAATCCCTTTCGCAGCACCAGCATCCCGTGGTGGCCCTTTGCTGGGACATCCCGGCGACAGGATCCCTTCCGTTTTCAAGCATCCCTGACTGGCACACCATGTTCTATCCGAGTTAAACCCTGCCCATTTCTGTCAGCACCAGGAGCTCCTTCCCAGGGCAGGAGCGCCCCATGTTCCCTCTTACCTGCCTGGAGGGGAAACTGAGGCACAGAGAGCTGATCCAGGGCTGCTCTGGTTGGAGCCGGGGCAGATGCTCTGTGAGGAGGGAACCGCCGAAGTCCCAGCCCTGTTCCTGGTGGGCCTCCTGCGTGGGAAGGAAGGGACGTGGGCCCATCGCTGAGGCTCTGCTGCTCCGCCAGGTCTCAGACTGCTCTGTGGCCCCAGTGTCCGCTGCCTACTGGATATCTTCAGTTAGGTTTTCTCATGGCTTCTCAAGCTCAACATGTCCAGAAGGAGCCCTGGACCACCCCACTCCGCCGTGGTGGGCTGAAGAACAGCCCCGAGAGACATGACATCCCTAGAACCTACGACTCCATTACCAAGAGACTGTGCAGGTGTGACTAGTTAAGGAATTTGAGATGGATGATCCAGGTGGCCGATGTGATCACATGGGACCTTACCTTCTTAGGGGGAGGCTGGAGGGTCAGAGTCCGAGAGAGAAGATATAAGGACAAAGTTTGGAGATGCTAGCTGCCGGCTCTGAAGGGAGAGGAAAGCCACAGCCAAGGATGCGGGCGGCCCCTGGAAGCCAGGGGAGCAGAGGGTTCTCCCTGAGCCTCCAGAGGAACCAGCCCCGCCCCTGACCCCTGGCCTAGCCCACGAAACCGCGCCCCACTCTCACCCTCCAGAATTGTCAGAGACAAAACCCATCGGTTCAAGGCACTGAACTCGGGGTGATTTGCTGCAGCGGCAACAGGAAACTAAGGGAGCCCCAGGCCACGCCCAAGGCCACGCCCCCACGTCCTTCCCACCGCTCCACAAGCGGACCCGCCACCCTTCCAGCCGTCAAGGCCAAAACCTTGGTGTCACCCTGGCTCCTCTCTCAGCCCCCACATCCAATCCGTCAGCAAATCCTGCAGGTTTGATCTTAAACACACCCAGAATCTGGCCGCCACACACCCCTCCACCCCACCTCTAATCGCAACACTGGGGCCAGTGGAAGGAAAGGTAGATCATGTCCTTCCTCGGCTGAAACACACTGTACGTCCCATTCCAGAGAGAAGACAAAGGCCCCAGGCCACCTGGCACCCATTACCCCCGAGCTCATGCACCCTCCACTCCCGGCCTCGACAGTCGTCCAGCAGGCCAGATGCAGCCCCCTCCCCCTTCCCATCCTGCCCACAGGGCTCGCTCTCTCACCTCCAAACCCTCGTTCAAATGCTACCTTCTCCCTGAGGCCGGCCATGGCCGCACCCTTCCAAGTGCCCCTGGCCACCCAGTTGTTCTGCCGTATTTTCTGTAGCAGTTGCCGCCTGTCATCCTACATCAGACGTTGGTCAGCTGTGGTCCGCAGGCCACATCCAGCCCGTGTCCTGGTGTTTGGACAGCCTGCAAGCTAGGAGTGGCTTTTACACGTTCAAGGATTACAGAACAAAGAGCCAAGACTCCAGGAGAGACCGTCTGGCCGACAAAGCCCGCGGGCCTGCCTCTCGGGCCCTTCACAGGGGGGGTTGCCAGCCCCTGGCACAGGGGCCTAGTCACTGTGCAGGGACCACCTGCCCGGAAACTGCGGCCTTCACGAGAGCGAGGGCTCATAAACCATTTATGGGGTGAAGCAGCAGCCTCAGTTTCTTCATCTGTAAAGTGGGGATGGAAAACACCTGTGTGGCAGGGTTGGCATGGGAGTGAGACCGAGGGTGTCTGAGCACGGTGCCTGTTAGGGGCAGGAACACAGGGAAGGACAAACCCCGTTACCTGGGTGAGAAGCTGCACAGGTCCAGCAAGGGCTTGCAGAGTATCAACGCCCCTGAGGAAGTGGCTTTAGCCCAAAACAGCATCCGGTGGATGTCCTGGAGAGGGAGGGGGCAAAAGAGCCATCAGGGCCACCCCACCTCGCCAACGACAGGGTGCCCCTCGTGCCTGGACCCCCAGGCCCCGGCATCCCAGACACCCAGGCTTGCGGCGGCTGCACGTCCTCCTCAGCTCGCTCCTGCCACCCCGCATCCGGGGGCTGCAGTGTCACCGACAGACAGACATCCCTCAGCGTGGCTTGGGCCCTGCAACAGGCCACCACAGCCCCGTGAGGCCTCAGGGGCCTGGTGGCAGGCAGGATGCCGCTGCTCCCCTTCCAGGCCCAGGCAGGGAAGCCGGCCCCCTGGTGACCCAGGCCTCCAGGAAGTGACCTGTTACCTGGACTAGGTGGGGGCACTAGAGACCGTGCAGAAGAGTCGGCATGGCGGGCCCGGGAGGCCCGTTCGCAAGGCCGTGGCCCGCACAGCCCCCGGCTCCACCTGGGACAGCTTTAGGAGGGGCCCGCCATGCTGCTTAGGGAGCCTGCTGGCTATACCTGGGTAGGGAAATCGAGGCAGGATCAAGTTAAGGTTTGGGGCACAGAAAACCCTATGAGCAGGGGGCACAGGCCAGGCCAGAGGGCCATGCCCACACAGAGCCCTTGCCTTCCTTTCCATTTTCCAAGGGCACCCCTGACACCCCAACACGGTCTACCCACCTGGCACTGGATGGAACCTTCTCACATAGGCATCCAAGCCTCGGGTCATCTCCTCCAGCCGGGCTCGCACCTGGAACCCAGCAGCTGCAACCCTGGACTGCAGACATAGGGGCAGACTGGGGGTCCAGGGGAGCTCACTGAATGGGGTGGACAGAAGGTTTTCAGTGCTAGCAACACGGACCAAGGACACGTTGGCCATGCTATGGGCTGGCGGCCTCTGGTTTTCTTGGCACTGCTGGACCCAAAGGGTTCAGGGCTCCTCGTGCTGTGGTCTCTGCCCCAGGGGAACAGCCACAACCCCCCACCCAGCTCTCTCACCTCCATGAGGCCCAGTAGGGTCCCCCTCTCTCACTGTGCCAACCGCCAAGGAATGCCAGTCTGCCAGCAGCCACCAGGCGCTGGAAGAGGCCAGGAAGGACTCTCCCCTAGAGTCTCGGAGGGAACATGGTCCTGCTGACACCTTGATTTTAGACTTCTGCAGCTTCCTGAGGCCCTTCCCCCCAAGATTTCCAAGTGGGTGGGTGGGGCAGAGCCCAGGAATCCTTAGAATTTACAGGGGGGCATCTGCAGACCACCTTCTGGTCTCTATCCGGATGGCCTTCTGTGTCCCAGCTGTGCCCTTGTTGCCATCATCAAATGGCAAGCTGGCTGGCTGCTGTGCAGCCTGGGTGAGTTCCTGACCTCCAGACTCTGTCCTTTCTCTGCACAGGGGCCACAGGGTTGGCATGAGGACAAAACAAGGCTGGGAAAGGCCTCTGTCTACTCCACAAACCCCAAAATGGGAGAAGCGGAGAAGGGGTGGACAAGTGAGAAGGGCTCACTCCCAGGCCTCCGATTCCAGGGAGGCAGGCCGTGGGGCACTGGGATTACAGATGCAGGAGTGGCTGAGGACTGGCTGGCAAATGAAAGAGTGACGGTCAGCCCTGGAGAACCTCAGAAGCAAAACTCTTTGGAACTGGTCACAGCTACTGGGCTTGGAAATGGGCTGGGAGAGCGCTGGAGGCTAGAAGGAAACACCCATCTCCTGAGCACCTGCTGTGTTCATGCACTGTGTAGCCGGCCCCTTTTCCTCCCAACAACTCTGCAAAGGAGGTGGGATTTGCTCCCATTTAACAGAGAAGACCGAGGCGTGGAGAAGCAAGAGGTCCGCAGACAGCCGGCAACATTGATGGAGCACCTACTGCATACCTGGGCTGTGCGGGCAGAGGGAAGGGTGCCCAGAACCCCACCAATCACCCTATGAAGTACATCTGCTCCCACTTACAGATGAGGAAACGGGGCTCAGGGAGGTCCCTTCCCAAGATCACCTGGCCAGGTGGGAGTGGAGCAGGCATCTAATCTACCTCTGCCCCTTTCTACCTCCCTGGGCTGCTGGGAGGGGGCTGAGAAGGCTCAGCCAATTATAGCTAATAGTAAACAGCTAATATTAATACTTACCAGCTATTAGTGGCTGCTTTGTATCAGGAACTATTCTTATTGGTCTACACATATTAATATGTTTCATCCTTTCAGTGTTATCCATGGGAGGTAGGGTAGGGACAATCATTATTACCCACTTTACAGGTGAGGACACTGAGACACAGTTTAAGCAAGTTGCCCGCTGGGAAGAGCTCGGCTGAGATTCAAACCCAAGCAGTCTAGCCACTGCCTCTCACTTACAGGAAGGGCAGGGGAGGAGCTGCTTGGTCTCGGGGCTGCAGTCAGGAGAGCCCCACAAGAGGAGAGCAGGTGCCAGAAATCCCACCATTAGAGGGTCCCACCTGCAGTTAAGCTCTGGTCCTTGACCAGGGTACTGGCCTACAGTTCCAATAATGGCCACTAGATGGCGGGGGTGCCCAGGCTGTCGTGGGCCTACTGGCCAGAGAGAAACGGAGGTAGGTCAGGGAATCTTCCCAAGGGGCAGGCAACCCCAACCCAGTCACCCACCTCTGGCTCCCCAGACAAATCAGGTGTCCAGGGCCTGCTGTGGTTGCAGAGGGTCAGACTCTGTGCAGGCTGTGGTCCAGGTCCAGGGTGAGGTCCAGCTGGCAGCGGGAAGGTAGCTGGAGCCCACCTTGACCCAGTGTGTGCTCCCCGGGGACAGAGAGGGACCTGGATGAGACAGCGGCATGTCAGCAGTCAGGGAGCTGCAGATGCAACTTCCTCTCCCCACCGTGCCCTGGTCCAGGCCACCATCCTCTCCTCTTGCCCCAGCCCATAGCTCCTCAGCCCCTCCTCCACTTGGCAGCCAGAATGACCTTTCAAACATGCAAATCAGATATCATCCCACCGCTCAAAGCCTTCTGCCTACCCACTCACTTAGAGGAGAAATTCAGATAACGCCTAGGGGTCTGCGTTATCCTAACCTCACTTCCTTATGGGCACTCTGTATGGGCCACCCTGTCCTCCTCAAACACTCTAAGCATGTTCCTACCCCAGGGCCTTTGCATTAGCTTTTTCTCCTGCAGCGCTTGCACTTGTCAAAGGCCCCTGCAAGCCCCTCACGCTCCCTGCTTTGTCCTTTACAGCATTCACCACCCTGACTACATGTCATGCATCTTGTTCACCTTCCTCCGCCAACCGGAACGTGGGCTCCAGGAGGCACTGTCCCTCCTTTTCTCATCCTTGTCCCTGTGCCCACAACAGCCTGGCATAAGTAAAACCCAAAACAGTTTTCTGAATGAGTAATGCATCGACCAGAGGTTAGCAAACTGGTTCATGGGCCAAATCCGGCTCACTGCTTGTTCTTATAAATAAACTTTTATTGGACAGCGGCCACACCCATTCATTTACACATCATCTGTGGTGGCTTTCGGGACACAGTGGCAGACGGTATGGTCTGCAAAGCCTGAAAGATTTACTCTCAAGCCCTTCACAGAAAGTTTGTGACCCTGGGGTGGATGGACAGGTGGAAGGAAGGAAGGGGCACTCAGCCAGCTAACAAACCCAGGAGGCACGTTGGCGGACAGGGGTCCCAGACCTCCCCTCTAACTGTGTGACAGCAGCTTTGGTTTGTGTGTGAAGCATTCTTCCGGTGTCATACCTCTGACGTCCACAGTCACCCTACAAGCTGGAGCCTGTGGCTTCTCCCACTCTTCAGATGAAACACTGGACGTTCAGAGAGGAGGCGTGCCCTGCCCACGGTCACCCAGCTGGCAAATGGCAGAACCCTGACGTGGGCACCCAGCTCCCATCCCTGCCTCGGCGGTGCCCTGCTCCCTCCTCCCCCTCCCCCAGTTGGTCCCTGGGCCCCTTCCCAGGACAGACTCACTTGGGCGGGTTGCAAAGCCCCAGCTGCAGGGACTGGCCAGCCGGTGGGCCCAGCCGGTCCCCACTCTCCCCGGAAGCTCTGCGCGGTGCAGGAGGCGTGCGATGTGCTCCAGGTGGCCTCTGCGCGGGTCTTGTCTGGCTGGGACAGTCGATGCCTCTGGAACAAGACGGCTCCGTGGGGCGGGGCTTATCCCGTAAGAGGCGAGAATGCCCACAGCCAGCTCAGTTGAGGGGCCCCCACGGGAGGAGAGCAGGCGCCAGAAATCTCACCACAGAGCCCTGGTCAGCACAGCAGCCATTATACTATGAGCAGGACTTCTGTTGGAAGCATGAGGGGGCCTGAGGCTCACAGGAACTCAGGGTGGGAAGTCCAGGAGCCAGGGGCCTTCAGGGCTGGCTGTCCCATTTCTCCATGGCCAGTCCCGGCCCCAGGCTCTGCATATCACTACCCTGACCCTTGACCCCTCTGGGAACCTGGGCTCCTGACCTCCCCCACTTTCAGAAGCCCTCTGGTGTCACTGGCTCCCTGCCCATCTGCTCCCTGAGTGCCTGCCTCCTGCTGGGCACCCCGCTCTCCTCACCTCCCAGAGCTCTCCCCACATGCCAGCCAGGGAAGGATCCTTGTACCCATTCGCAGGTAAGAAAACCAAGGCTCACAGCTGAGAAGTGAGCTACCAGGGGTCCCACAGCACAGCTAGCATCCAGGACCATATGGCCACAGAGCCGGGGCTTTCTGCAGCAGGTGGGGCCACCCTGTGGGTCCCCTGTGGGTCCCAGGGTGAGGAGGGTAGGGAAGCTGGTGGCCCCCTGCCCCTGTAGGGGAGGGAGAAGGGGAGTGGAGAGACTGCCTCCCTTCTCGTCCAGGTCTGCAGGAGCTCAGCCATGTCCAGACCAGGACGGGGGAAAACACCTCATTCTCAACATCCAGACTTGTCATTTCCAAAGACAGAATGAAGTCTGAGCCCCTCGCTGGGGCCTCTGGGGCTGCTATGGACTAGTTCCCAAGTTGAAGCCCCAACCCCAACGTGATGGTATTAGGAGGTGGGGCCATGGAGAGGTGATTGGGGCTAGATGAGAGCATCATGAGAAGGGGGCTCATGATGGGTTAGGGCCCTTCCAAGGAGAGACCCAGAGAGCTCTCTCTGTCCCTGACATGTGAGGACTCAGCAAGAAGGCTGTGGCCAGGAAGAGAGCCCACGCCAGAACCCAGCCTTGCTGGCACCCTGGTCACAGGCTTCCAGGCCCTAGAACTGGGAGAAATAAATGTCTGTTGTTTGAGCTGCCCGGCCTGCGGGGGACTTTTTGTTTTAAATCTTCACCGGAGGATATTTTTCCATTTATTTTCAGATAGAGTGGAAGGGGGAGAGAGAGAGAGAGAGAGAGAGAGAAACATCGATGTGAGAGAGACACATTGACTAGTTGCCTCCCACACGACCCGACCAGGGCCAGGAACTGAACCGCAACCGAGGTACGTGCCCTTGACCGGAATCGAACCCGCGACTCTTTGGTCCCTGGGCCGACGCTCTAACTGCTGAACCAAACCGGCCAGGGCACCAGCCTGTGGGTTTGTTATGGCAGCCGAGCTGACCAAGACAGGGGCCCTGCAGCCTGCCCCCCCTCACCTTACCTCATTTCTGTCCCTAGTGCCCGCCCGTCACTTCCTCTATTCCAGGCTTAACTGCTTTCGGCTCTTCCTGCAGCATCCCAGCCTGTCCCCGCCTCACTTCCTGTTCCTCCCACCTGTCACAGGTGGGTCCTCAGCAGACAAGCCACCTCCCCCGGGAGGCCCTCACTGGCCACCCCATCTGGAGTGGTCCCCCCTCCGATTGCTATCTCAAATCCTCTTCACGGTGCTATCGCAGCTCCTAATTTTCTATTCATTCGGGCATTTGCCTGTTCTGCCTGGCACACATGGGCCTACTGTCTCCCATTGCACAGATGAGAACGCAGGCTTGAGAGGGGACCGAGCTGCCCAGGGCCACCCAGCTGGACTGGGAGTCCAGCCGCCCTGCTCCTTCGCCTGTGGTTACTGACTAAACAAATGATTGTGTAAATGATGAATCAGAGATGCTGACAAATGGTTCCCCCCATTAAAATGTGAGCTCAGCCGACACAGGGAACGTGTCTGCCCTGGCACTGCCTGGCATACAGCGGGTGCTTAATAAGGTATTGATGAAGGAATGGATGGAAGAAGCACCCCTTGGGGTCCCAAGCCTCAGAAGCCGATTCCAGAGAAATCCTGTCGTTGATGAACGAACAGGGTCCTCCTCCCCTGCCCATGGTTGAAGGTGCCACGCCTGTGGGCTCAGCCATGCAGCTCACCAACCCCAAGTCTCCGCCAAGGGCACCTCAGACTCCCCTGCTGGCTCTGCCTGCCGCCCCGCTCTCAGCAAGGCCACTGGTCCTGGCATGCCACCAGGAGAGGCTGAAGGGGTCAGCCAGGGCCAGCAGACAACCTTCATCTAGGTCAAGGGTGCGAGGGCCACTGGCCCTGAGCACAAAATCCCAGCGCTGTGGGAGGCCTTCGGAGAGCTTCAGCCCATTTTGCAGAGGAGGAAGTCAAGGCTTGGAGAGGAGCAGACAGGGACAGGCATATGACAGAGATGGGACCAAGGGTGGCACACGTGGTGGCTGAGGGCAGAGGTGCACCCTGCCCTTCCCAGCTGTGTGACTGGGCAGCAGCATCTGGAAATGGGCCGATGTGCCTGGCATGCGATGGGCCTTCAGTGTTAGCCACTGGTGTCCCCGGTGGTGTGCAGTCCCTTGGGAACTGGGCACGGGCCGGTTGGCCCTGGTAAGGCTTCTCGGGCAGGGCAGGGCCCTGAGCGTCCCACTCAGGCTGCAGGGCGGAGCTCCCAGGGTCTCCTTCCGCCCTGACCCCTACCTGGTCCTTGTCATCCCGGTGGTTGCTTCTCCAACGCTGAGTGCAGGCAGGGAGGGGGCAGCAGGTGAGCGAGCTCCACTGGGCATGGCGCAGGAAGGGGCCGTTTCATGAGCGAGCAGAGGACATCAGTTCCAGGCCCAGGGGGCTCAGGGGAATCTCAGCTGACATGGCTACAAACTCAGGCAGGGCCACCAGGGGGCCACGCACTCAGGTAACCCGCACACGGTTCAGATGCTACACCCTCACTCAGTCACCACACCACTCAGTGTGCTCCCTTAGCCGCTCTTTGAGCGCCCAGACCTCCACTCTGGCAATGAGACGGTGCACCTCGCCCACCAAGAGGTGGAGTCTGTCTCCCCAGCCCTCCAACAAGGCTGTGATTGGCTAATACAACTTGGTGACACTGACATTGCTCAGCCCCCACTCGCTCTCAGGTACCTCTGCGCAGCCAGGAGCACAAACCCAGGCTGGCCTGCCGGGGCGGTGACACCACTTAGAGAGCTGGACGTTCCAGCTGAGGCTGTCCTCACGCAGCTGACGGCCACCATCCCCGACAAGGCGGGGAGCCCAGCCAGGACCTGCAGAGCGCCGCCCCAACCTGGGTGGACCCTGATGCCGGGGTGCCCACACCCCTGGGCCACAGTCAGCTGTGCTGCGCTCTCATTCCAGCCTGGGCATGACACGGGGTACCCCCAAGCCTGGGCATGACACGGGGTACCCCTAAGCCTGGGCCTCACAGCAGGCAGTCTCCCGGCCCTAGATTTTCCTCTCAACCCTCAGGCCAGTCCAGCTGCCCTGACCCCACCCCCTCTTGACCCCATCTTGTGAAGCCCTCAATTGGTCTAGCCTTCCCAGACCCCCCCGAGCAGGGGTCACCTAAGAACTGCCCCCCATTGCAGACCACGGCAACCTTGGCAACCTCTGAGCTCTCTGGAAAAGGTGCCACCGCCCTGTACAGGCTCCCAGGAGCTGTGCCAGCTGCTTCCTGAGGCATCATCTGGTCATTAGTCCAGGGACCATTGCCCACATCCATCCACCCCGAGTGCAGAGCGCACCCCTCATTCCCTCCACCCTCTGACCTGTCAACTCCACGCTCTGCAACTACACAGCAGGCCGCTCGGCCCACCCAGGAGCCCCTGCGTGTGCACACATGCACGCACACACGTGCACACTGCCTCGGCGTGCTGAGGGTCTCCTCCTTTCCTCTGCCTCGCAGGGCACGTGTGTGGTAATCGTGACCCGGGGGAGTTCCACCAGGCCACCCAGCAAGCCGTGCCCCGGGGCTGGGGTCTGCGCTGTGTCTCCCGCCTGGCAGGCCAGCCGGGCTCTGCTCTGTGTAAGGGGGCGCCTCCAACAGAAACTGACAGCCCGCAGCTGCACAGCCCCTTCCAAGGGGCCTGATTCCTGGAGGACCTCAGGGGTCATAGGTGCCATCGTGGGGCCGCTGTGGGATGGCGCTGACCTCCCCTGCCAACTTGCAGTCGGTCAGCCTCAGCCGCAAAACCTGCTGGGGACGCTCAGAGTTGCCACACCTTCCACGCCCTGGACCCCTCTTACTGTTTTATCACGCTCAGGGTAAAACCCCGCTCCTCACTGGGGGTGACGCACTGTGCGCCCCAGATCCCCAACCTCTCCCACCGCATCTCCTCTCCCTACTCCTCCCTCAGTCCCCTCCAGCCACCAAGCTTATTCCCACGGCAGGGCCCTTGCAGCTGCTGTTCCTTCTCCCTGCAAGGCCTCCCCGTGGTCTTCAGCACAGCCAGCTCCTCGTCATTCGGGGCTCAGCTTCGACGTCGCCTGGCCAGACCGCCCCACCTAACGGGCCCTGCACCCCTGAATCACACCTGTTGGTTTTCACAGCCCTTCTCGCTCTTGGAAGCTGCCACCCTGACACCATCTCGTCCACGCGCGTCCCTGCTCACTGCCTGTCTCCCCGAGGGCATCGTGTTTCCAGGTGGACCCTGAGTGCCCGGACGGCGCCGGGGATGAGCAGGCGCTCAGGGCGGTTTGCTGAGCGACGAATGGAAGGGCCACCGTGCCTCAGCCTCTGGGACACTCACCCTGCAGGCGGAGGTTCGGGCAGTCTCGGGGAAGGGCCACCTCCTGGCTCCCCACAGCGTTGTCTGGTGCAGGACACGGTGCCACAGACTCGCTCGTACAAGGTCGGCAGGTCCTGTTCCCCAGGAAGGGTGCCAGCAGGAAGACAGCTGGATAACTGGGACGCTGGCCGCACTCCTGCTGGGGGTAGGAGAGGAGAGAGCTCTCAGAGGAGGAAACACAGGGCTGTTTGTGAAGCACTAACAGTTTTCTGAGCTGTTATAGACACAGGTCAAAAGCCAGATGTTTCTAGGGTGGGCAGATGACGTAAAGGAGGGGAACGCGGGGATAGGAAGGGTGTTCTTACAGGAGACTGCATGCCCCTCTCGGCTCCACTTCCAAGCTGTGTGGCCTTGGGGCAGTTTCCTAACCTCTCTGAGCCTCAGTTTTGTTGTTTATAAAATGGTGTAAGAATAATGGGAATGGTGTGCTCAGCTCAGGGCTAGACCATGTGGGAGCAGCTGCAGTTGCTGGTAGGATTTCTCAAATGTGTAGTGAGCAGGTAGTATGTTCCTGACCCAGTGCTGAGTGTCGGGGTACAAAGACAGCCGAGATTGGTCCTGGTCCTTCAGGGGTTCTAAGGCTGGTGGGGAGACCGTCACAGAGACAGAAAATGGTGGGGCAGGATGACAAGGGTGGCCATGAAAGATATTCAAGTTGGTGGACAAAACAGGGAAGGGCATTCTAAGCAGAAGGAACAGCCTGTGCAAAGTCTCAGGAAGGGACACTCTCCCTGCTGGTAGTTGCCACAGTTAGAGGGTGGCTCAAGGGCACTGCAGGGTGACTACTTGGGGGAGAAGTTTCCTCTAAAACCCATGGCTACTACCCCCACTTGGGCCAAGACCTGGATAATTCTCACCGTGCTGGATATGGTGGCTTCGTCACTGGTATCTCTGCTGCCCCTGCAGGTCCCTCCTCACACAGCAGCCGGAGGAATCTGAAATCATCGTTTGGATCATGCCCTCAAAAGCTTCCAATTTCAGAGACAATACAATCCAAACTCCTCCCTGTGCCCTGTACCATCGCACCCCCACTACCACCACCTGTTTCTCTCCTCATCCAATCTGCTCCAGCCCCATGGCCTTTCCTTAAATGTGCCAAACTCCTTCCTGCCCCAGGCCCTTTGCATGTGTTGTTCTCTCTGCCTGGAATGCCTTCCACCGGGTTTTCTTTGTTTTTTAATTTTTTTTTCTTTATTGACATTAGAGAGAGAGAGGAAGGGAGAGGGAGAGAGAGATAGAAACATCAATGAGAGAGAACACCGACTGGCCACCTCCTGCATGCCCCCCACTGGGGATTGGGCCCACCACCTGGGCATGTGCCCTGACTGGGAATCGAACCAGCAACCTCTTTGTGCACGGGTCAACGCTCAACCAGTGAGCCACACCAGCTGGGCTCCACCAGGTTTTCAAATGGCTGACATTTTCTTGTCATCCTGGGCTAGCTCAAATGTCACCTCCTTAGTGGAGCCATTCCTGGCCACCTAACCTAAATAATTCCCCAGTCACTTCCACTCATATCACCATTTTCTTTTCTCTATAGTATGTATCACCATCTGGTATATTTTCTTATTTATTTATGTGGTTTTTGGGGGGATCAATTTCCCCACTAGACTGTACACTTGACAAGGGGAAGGACTTATCAATACTGTTCTAGGCAATAGCCCCAGCTTCTGGAATGGTGCCTGACCTGGCACCTAGTAGATGCTCAATGAATAATAGAAGGGAGGAGGGAAGGCAGGAGGGTGTGGGGGAGGAAGGACAAGGAGACCGACTGAGAGTCCACTCCAGCCAATTTTGCCCATTTCACAGCCTTGTCTGCATTGGGTCGCTCTGGGAACCAGGACAATTCATCTGTTCTCAAAGGGCTCCTAGGAGCCTGCTGGCCTGCCCTGGCCCTGGCCATCCAACACGCACCTGCTCCAGAGTGATGTCAGCGAGACTGGCCTTAGCAGCCACAGCCTGGCACGGCTGTAGAAACGACGCTCCCCCACCGCCAGCATGAACGCGCTCTCGGCCTCACCCTCAGCGCATAGTAGCTGGGCTGGAAGAAAAGCAAGTGAGAGACCTCCTCATCCAGTCTCTGATGGAACATTCAGGAAGATGCTACTCTAGGCTATAGGTTCTGCCTCCCAAAGCCCCAGGTCTGAGAGACCCATAGCTTCCTGGACTGGGCAAACTCTGATGAAATGACGGTCCCAGCCTGAGTTTAGCCACCAGATGTGGCCATGACACTCATCTCCCATGCCCTTCATGCTGTAACACTGACTTGAAGATAGCTACTGGCCTGGGGCCAGCAGGCAAGAATTCTAATTGCACTGCCACGCAGACAGCAGGGGGCAGCCTAGCACATTGGACGGTGCCCAGGTGGTGTATCAAACAGCCAGGGCTCTCATTCTGGCTCTGCCACCCATGGGGCGAGCGACCTCCGTGAGTTCCCTAACCACCACCTCCGTCTGCTCACCTGATAAATTGGGATAGTGATACCCACTTTATGAGTGTGTTGGTATGAAAACTGTATGAAAGAATGTGCTGTCATGTTCCAGGCTGGCTGAATAGCAGAATCACTTAGGGCACTTGCTAAAAATATGGATTCTGGACCCTCCACCCAGACCCGTGAAAACAGAACCTCTGGGAACAAGGAGAACTGGCATTTTGAAGAGCTCCCCAGAAGCATCAACAACTTAGTGATGACCCTGTCAGTATCTTCTGCCCAAATCTCGTCTCAAGCAAACAATGGGACAAATCCAGATGGAGGCGACTTTGCAAAACAGCTGCCTGGACACTTCAAAATTGCCGACGCCAAGATTTTTCTCTAAGGTGGTTAATGACAATGAAATGTTTGGGGGGGGGAGAGGTGTATATCAATATCTATAACTTTGAAAATGCATAAAAAAATTAAGATGGAGAGCTATGTGATAAAGCAAGAAGGAAATATGAATGAGAAAATCTAGGAGGTGGGGATGTGGGTGTTCATGAGAAAATTGTTTAAATAAAGTTTTATTAGAACGCAGCCACGACCATTTATTTACATATTGTCTGTGGTTGCTTTTTTTGCACCATGGCAGAGTTGAGTAGTTGAGACAGACTGTATCGAGTGTGAAGGCTAAAATGTTTACTATCTGGCCCTTTACAGTAACAGCTTGCAGACCTCTGTTCTAGATTAAGAAAGTAGACACATGGCAACCAGTACCCAGAAGACCCTGGATTCAAGACAAAAGAGCTTGAAACAAAATTATTGGAATAAGTGTGCACTTTTATCATGGACTGTATAATAGTGTTACATCACATTAAATTTCCTGAATTTTGTACTTATACTGTGTAATATAAGAAAATATCCTTGCTCAGCTGGTGTGGCTCAGTGGATTGAGTGTCATCCCATGGACTGAGAGGTCCCAGTTCGATCCCCGATCAGGGCACATGCCCGGGTTGCAGGCTTGATCCGCAGTGGGGGGCGTGCAGGAGGCGGCCAATCGACGTTTCTCTCTGACATCGATGTTTCTATCTCTCTCTCCCTTCCTCTCTCTCTCTGGAAAAAAAAAAAAAATCAATAAAAGAAAAGAAAATATCTTTGTTATAGGAAACATTCTCTGACGTATTCAAGATAAAAAAGTAAGATGTTTCCAGAAACATCTCTGTATCGGTGCTCAGTGAGACAGAAAAAAGTGTGTGTGGGGGTGTGTGAATATACAAATGTATATAACATACAAGTTTAACAGAAAGATATAACAAGATATCAATAATCGGTGAATGTTCATCATCTTACAATGACTTTTCCACAGGTTGGAAATTATTCAAAATAAGGTCGGGGGGAAACCAAGAGTTCTCTGGATGAGTGTGCAGGTGCGTGGAGGCTTGAGCAGCAGTGAAGCCCTGTGTGGACGTGCCGTGTGGGGCCTGGCACACACGGAACTGTGCAAACAGGCAGCCTGGGCCAGGGAGGGAGTGTGGCAAAGCTGGGAGGCTGGCGGGATAGTAAGTGACCAGTCAGCAAGTGTCATCACTCACTCACGCACTCACTGGCATTCATTCATTCACTGTGCTGGGCCCTGGGCCAGGTGCTGGGCACGTCCTCCAGCGGCCCCCGATTTGGGGAAGAGGGGCAGACAGGTAAAGGGAGAGGGAACCCCAGCCTGGGCCCCTGGGGCTCTCCCATCTACTCCCAGGACCCCCAAATGCCACAGGCAGGGGAGATGCATGGCTGAGGGATGTCCTGGGGGTTCCAGAGGCCAGGTGGGAATGGGATTCACAGACAAGGGCAGGATGACATGCAGAGACCTGGGCCATGGGAAGGCACATGGGACACCTGGGAGGTGGTGCTGGCTTAGCTCGAAGGCCTGTGTCATCTGATCCAGCCGCCGGAGCATGCCAGGCCGAGTGAGGCAGCGCCAGGCGCCAGGCCCTGGGCAGCGGGCCTCCCCTGGCTCCCGAGGGTCTTGTGGGCCTGGCTGGGGCCGCAGGGGCTGGCCCTGGAATGTAAACCTGGGCATGTTTGGGAAAGCTGGAGCCAGGGGTTTCCGAGGGCGGCCCGGTGGGGCTTGCTGGAGGCCCACAGACAGATGTGGACGTGTTAACTCTCCCCAGCGGGGCCTGGCCTGCACGGCCCCGTCACGCCTCGGGCAGGGCATCTGGAAGCAGTTAGGAGCCCAGGGCGGCCGGGCCACGGTTACCTTGGCTGAGGCTGAGGTTCTGCTGGGGCGGCGGCCTGGGAGGGCGGGAGGCTTTGCTGCCTTAGGGCCGCAGGTCTTCGCTGGAAGAAAGGCCAGAGGGTACGAGAGGCCTGGCAGGACGACACCCTGTCCAGGGCCGGGTAGGGCCAAGTCAACCTCCCCAACGGAGATCAGAGACCCAGGAACACATCATCCGCCCAACCGGGGCCCTTCCCTTCCTTCACACCCCAAGGCTGGAGTCTGGCATCAGGCGACCTACTGAATCCCAGCTTGGCCGCTGCCTAGTTCTGGCATGTTGGGTGAGTTCCTCAGTTGCCCTCTCTGAGCCTCAGTTTCCCTTTCAGTGTAGGGGCTACAGAGTACTGGGCGGCATGTCTGTGGGCCCCTCCCTGCAGCGCCCTGCCTCGCCCCTCCAGGCCAGGGTGCTAACGCTGCCCACTGTTGCCAGCGCCGGGTGCTGCCCCACCCCGGTGGCTCCGCTACACCGGGTGTGCCAACCTCAGCGCAACTGCCCCTGGGCCACATGATTCGTGTTAGGAGCTGATCTGTGCACTGTGGGAGGTTTAGCAGCATGTCTGGGCCCCGCCCACTAGAAGCCAGAAGCACCCCCTCCCCAGCTATAGCCACCAGAAATTCCCCAACCACTGCCAAATGTCCCTAGGTGGGTACTGTGTATGTGAGGCCTGGGATGCCTTTCACCTGTGGGACTAAGAACTCCTCATTTACACCCTGACCCCAAAGGTGAAGGTTATTTTATTAGCTGTGTGACCTTGGGCAAGTCACTTTGCCTCTCTGAGCCTCTTTGCACATCTGTGCAGTGGGGCTGTGGGGAGGATTCAAGGAGGTGCTGGGTCAGGGTCAGCACACAAGTACACAGCTGATGGCTCCCCCCCCCTCGCCTCTTAGCGGGGGGCCCAGAGCTGCAAAGAACCCCTCACCTGAGCACCCGATTCTGGCCACGGATGTCGAGGACCAGGCTGGCTGGAGAGTCACAGGTCAGCTGCAGAGAGGCGCTCATCTCTTCATCTACCCAGAGCTCGGGAACATGAGCTGAGGAGAAACAGGAAGGGGAGCAGACTGTGAGGCATGGGGAGCGGGGGGCCTGGGACCCTCACAGGCCAGGCCACACCCTGAAGCCCCGGCACACCCCTAGTCCCTAGACGGCCATGGCAGTTGCCTAACAGGCCCAGACTCTCCTGATACCCCCTGGACCATGAGGACCCATGGGCAGGGCCCAGGTGGCAGTGCCCTCTGTGGGCCCCCAGGGCAGACCCGCACCCCAGACATCAGCAGAGAACGAGGCTCCAAGCAGAGCTCCCCCGACCCAGCCCCAGGAAAGGGGCTGAGACGAGGTCAGGGAAGAGGGGGAACCAGGCCTGCTTAGTGGGGGGTACAGTGACACAGACCCTCTGCGTGAGGGGTGACATCCTGGCCCCTCGGGCCTCTGGGTACTGTCCCTCCTCCCATGGAGGCGTGGGGCAGGCGTGGGGGGAAATCGCTGGATAATCCGAAATAGGAGGCTGTAAAGGAGGCTTCGCAGGCCGAGCCAGGCAAGGCAACTCCACGTCCAGGGATGGTGACCAGTGTCTGGCCCTGTGCCGGGGGGCCACCGCCAATCCCTTCTCAGAGATGGGAGGACACCATGGGGAAGGGCCCGGGTACCAAGCCCGAGTCCTTGTTTTGCTGCCTACTTGCTATGTGACCTTGAGCAGGCCGCATACATCTCCGTGTGTGATCCAGAATCGTGACGACGAAGGTGACGCCGTGACCATTGCCATCACAGCAGCGAAAGCGTCTGAAGCATCAACTCTATCCACACACTGTCCTAGGCACATTACTGATGTCAATGCCCTCAAGCCTCACAAACCCATGTTACTGGTGCAGTTCTTGTCCCCATTTCACAGACGGGGAGACTGAGGGCACAGAGAGGTAAGGGATTTACCCAAAGCCACACAGCCAGCAGGTGGCAGAGCTGGGACCTGACCTCCAGAGATGGAATCAAGCGAACTGTGCTGTCCTGCCTCTCACTGGGGTGTTAGGAGGAGCAAACGAATCAAAGCATAGAAAACCTTGGAACGGTGCTGAGCACGCCGTGGGCGCTCTGCAAGCGGAAGCTGGGCTTTGATTCTGATGCAGAGTGGAAGAAGGGACACGGGCCAGGAGCCGGAACACAGCTCCAGGAGGCTGGTCCGCACCGGCCCCAAGGCTGGGATGGAGCCGGCTCCGCAGATGCTGGTTATAACTACCATTATCATTAACGAAGCCTTTGCAAACTGTAAAGTGCTCGAGAGTCACCAGGCAAGAGCATTCCCATCAATCATGCACACAGTGGGTCCTGAGCACCCCAGGAACCAGATGGGAGTTGACAGAATTAGGAGGCAGCCCTACCCCTGCCAGGCTTACCCACCCGCTCCTCACGGCCTCAGGAAAGCAGGCGCTGTGTGGCTGGTCACCACTAGTTCTAGACTGCCATTCAGCACACTGACGCCACTGTCCCAGCCACAGAGGGCCACACTGGCCTGCGTCTGGGTCTCTAGAGGTAGAAAATGGCACAGGCTGCTGGGGACTCAGGCTCATATCCCTTCCCAGCTCAGGGACACACCAGAGACTGCAGAGGGGCTGTACCCTGAAGATGCCAGTGGGATCAACCCTGAGCAAGCCTGTCACGTCTCTCGGCCCCTGTCATGGGGTGTCACTCAGTCTTGGCCTATCTCTTTTTCTCATTGGGGTTGCTCCTGAAATGACACCTCCTCCAAGTAGCCTCCCCTGATTGCCTATCTAAAGTACCTCCCAACCCTTGCTGCTCCCTCCCTGGCCAGAAGGTCGGCCCCATGGGGGCAGGGCCTTGAGCCTGTTTTGTTCCCTGCTATGTCCCAGGACTTAGCACAGCTCCTGACACACGGCAAGTGTCCAGTACTTATTGAAGGAATGAACAAAAGAATGAATGCTTCTCTCCAGGGTTGACCAAATATCAAATCAATTGATATCTACCTGCAGCTCACCCAGCCCAGGCTGGAAGGTCCCCCCACCCCCTGAAGACATCTTTCCAGGCCCCGGCCTCCGAACTGGACCGCATCTCACCTTGGCACGCAGGTAGAAACCCTTCCAAAGAGGAGACTCCAGGATCTGGAACCTCACAGTCAGGAGTTTATTCTTACTATTCTTTGGCTTAAACTCTTCCATCCACAGTTAGAAATGGTTTCCCAAAGTAAACAGATGGAGCCCAGCCTACGTCACAGGCCAGGTTCCTGGGAGTAGCTCACTGGTCCAGCTGAGAGCCACCTGGCCCAACCCATCACCTGCCATCTGGGCCCATCAGGGCAGGTGGTACTCCCAGGCAGACTCAGACGAGCCTGGCAGCTCTGATCCTCAATTTCCTCATCCATAAAGTGGGCACAGCCTGCCCACCTTGAGGGACAGCACCAAGATTAACTGGACTAACGCCTCAGTAAACTGCCCATGGGCACACAGTAGGTCTCAGGAAATGTTCATGTCCTTCCTTTATTATGCGTATTCTACCATGTGCACCTAACTGTGTGGAGCGCCAGGAGGGAGGGGACACACGCTGAAGAGGGCACAATCCCCATGCCAGGGAGGCTCACGACCATCAGGGACACCAAGAACGTTAATGCCAGGCAGAAAATGCCTCCTAAAGCATTGGGACCATTCAGTGTGGACAGCAATGGGGGACATGAGAGGTCACCTGGTTGGAGGTGACCACACCAGGCTCCTGGGGCTAGGAACTGAGGAGGTGTGGACAAGGTCATCCCTGGATGACCATCCCATCACTTACCCACCAGGTCCCCAGAGCAGTCCCTGAGGTCAGCTCACACTAAGACAGACCTCCTGTCTGACCCGAGTCCCCACTCACCCTGCGGGAGGCTGAGGACCAAGGACAGAGGAGTTTGAGGTCAGGAGAAGATGACCAAAGGACTGGGGGCCACCCAGGGGTCCTGATCTCCACAATCTACATGGGGGCCAGAGGGCGGCTGGAGTCACACTGCCTGGGTTCAAGACCTGACTTCTTCATTAACTAGCTGTGTGGCTTGGGACAGGTGGCTTAACCTCTTTGAGTTCCCATTCTCCCCTGCAGAACAGGGATGGAGTTACTAACCCCTAACTCATACGTTCATGCATTCCTTCAGCAGATGTTTAATTGAACACCTACTCTATGCCACTCCACAGAACAGGCAAAATCCCCCGTCCTTGTGGAGCGTACATTGTAGCGTTGGATGAGTAGAAGACAGGCAATGAGAAACAAACATATTTAATAAGTTACATAGTACGTTAGAATGACAAAGCCAGGAAGAGGGATGGGGAGAGCTATAGGAAGGTGGGGTGCAAACACAAAGAATGGATGGGAAAGGCCTCATTGAGTAGATGACATTTGAAAACTATCCAAAGGAGGTGAGGGAGTGAGCCAAGCAGATGTATAGGGGAAGAGCATTTCAGGCAGAGGAAAACAGTCTGTGCAAAGGCCCTGAGGCTACATACCGAATGATTCCAACTATGTGCCACTCTGGAAAAACACAAAACCAAAGAGACAGTACAAAGCTCAGTGCTGGCAGGAGGTTACGGGAAAGGGAGGGATGAACAGGCAGAGCATGGGGGACCTTTAGGGCAGTGAGACGTCTGTATGATACAGTACAGGTGGGCATTTGGCAAAACCCGTGGAACTGTACGACAAAGTAAACCCTAAGGTAAACCATGGACTTTAGTTAATACTAATGCATTAATATTGGCTCATCCAGTGTGACAAATGTGTGCTAATGCAAGGAGTTAATAACAGGGGGAAGTGGGGGGAGGGGGTAGATGGAACTCTTGCACTTTCTGCTCAATCTTTCTCTAAACCTAAAACTGCTCCAAAAAATAAAGTGTATTAATTTTTTTTAAAGTATGCCTGGGACCCCCTGACCAATTGACTCAGCCTCTCGGGGCTGGGGTCCGGGTATGTTCTAAAACCTCCCGGGGGATTCCAGCGCGTGGCAGCTGAGAACGAGGCTACACCCGTGTTCTCCAGCTGGCCTCTGTGGCCCGAGCGGTGCTGCGGAGCTTGCTTTCTGAAAGGGGGCAAGGACGCCCCCAAATGCAAAAATTGGTTCGGGGGTGGTGGGTAAAAAAGTGCTCTATTTCTGTATGAAGAGATGCACACAGCACATAAACAGAGTAAAGTGCTTCTCTAGGATTAAAATTTCATAAAGGGGCCATTAGGGAAGAAAAAAATGCCTAAAAAGGCTCCTTAGGGGGCCAATCATGAAAATTAGGTTGAGGAACACTGGCACAGAGCTACTTTGAGGGAGCTTTCGGGGCGGGGGGAGGTTGAGAAGGCCAAGCTCCTGCCCCTCCGTCAGCCCCCATTCACCCCGAGACATGTGCACAAGGGCCCGCTGCTTTACAAACAGTAATAACGTCTGAACCCGTTAGATGACCCAGCAGCCAAGCCCTCAGTTGATGCCCCCCTCTCTCCGGCGGGTCCAGGGCAAGCATGAGCGCTGCAAACTGCCTGGGGTTCCTGACCACGATCCTCCACGTCTGTGCTCAGTGACCTTGGACAAGTCACGTCACCTGTGTACGTCTCAGGCTCTCCTCTGCAAAACGGTATGCCAGTGGCATCACCAGGTGTCCTTGAGATGAGCCTGTGAAGGGTTTAGAGCAGAGCCCAGCGTGTGACATCTGCTCCCATCACCACTGAGGAGAGCAATGGCACAGCCTTGCCAGCAGCCCCCAGAGGCAACCCGATTTTCTGTACCGCCTTGAAAGTGAAAGGCTGCTAATGAAACAATGAGCCTGTGTCGATCTGAGGACACATCCCACTTTCAGAAATGTCAACATGTGAGAAAACCTGCCTCTGAGAGTGATCAGTTTCCATCATTCAGGGCCTTTCTCAGGCTCCATCCTGAAACCGGCCAGCACAGGGCTGAGCGCAAGGCAGGCATGGCGATTGCTGTCCAATTCCGGGCCTCGTCACCTGTCGGCGGCTCCACACCCCGGCCCGCTCCCCACTCCCCCCCGATTCCCGTGTACACGGATGTGGTATTTGCTCAGCGAAGCAACAAACATGGACATTTTCTACGGACCAGGTCCTGGGAGCTGAGACAGCCTTCCCACCTGGTCCTCTGTCTCTGCCCAGCGATTGCCTGGCAGAGTGGAAACCCTTCAGTGCGTCTATCCCACAGTAGGCAAAATACCCTGGGGTCCAAGGAGGATCATACAGATGTCTCTCACACCCAAATACAGGCTAGGGTTAGAGGACAATCCTGTCTCTCTCCATTTTCAAGGGTGAAATGTGATCCTTTCACCCCCCAGGGAGCTCAAAACCCTTCTCGCCTGGACAATCACTTCCAAATGATGGATTTGGAAACCTCCCTGCCATCTGTTCTTGATTCTGGAGGGGCTGTCTGGCTAAGCTTAACATGGCGGTGTGGCCTCCCACCTCTTCCCTCCCCAGGGCCTCCGACCCCCCTTCCTTCCTCCCCATCCCCCAGCAAGCTGGCTGCTCAGAGACAACACTTGGCAGGCAATTCAAGGTCCCCCAAAGGGATCGTCCATACCTGTAAGTCTGGAGGAAATGTAGGTCCGTGGGGATGTCTGAGCTGGAAGACCACCACCAAGTGGGAGTCAGATCCGTTCAGCTGGACTGAGACCTGTTGGGAGGGGGAGTTGGAGGAAGGGGTCAGAGAGGAGCGAGACGTAGGAGCCCAGGAGGTGGCTGGCTGAGCACCTGAGAAAGGACAGGTCATCCCAGTTTGCCCAAAGCCCAGGCCCAACAGCAGATGCCAGAAACCTCCCTCCCGCCTTGGTATTTCTCAGCCCTAAATCTTACCCAGGCTGCCTTACTCGGAAGCTTGAGAAGTGAGGCCCCAGACATGGGGCTAGGAGGACAGCCCTGGGACGCCAGGCCCCCACTTCCCCTGCCTTGGTGCTCATGCCTCCCAAGTCCATGGCTGCCCTCTCTTTGACCCTGACCGTGAACCAGGCATTGGGTTTCTGGCTTTACAATTATCACCACATTTAAGCCTCACCACTGCTCTTGTAGGCTGGTATTACTATCCTCATTTCATAGCTGGAAAAAGAGGCTGAACGGAGTTGAGTAATTTAACCAAGGTCACACAGCTAGTCAGCGGTGAAACTAGGATTTGAACCTGAAAGCTCCTTGGAGATGGTGACAGAAACACAGTCACCTGTGCATCCCCAGCACCTAGCCAGGAACCTGGCATGCAGCATACGCACAATCTGTATGTGGGTGATGAATGAATAAACATACCTACAGTGGCTGCTATATATTCACCAAACTGCATTCCTTTTCCTCTTGGACACATAGCTAAAACTACATTTCCCAGCCTCCCTTGCAGCTGGGTGAGGTCATGTAATGAGTTTTGGCAGGAGTGACATGGACTTCTTATGGGCTTGGCCCATGAAAACCTCCTGCATAATTCTTCCCCTTGCTTCCTGCATCTGCCAGCCAGCCTGCAGGGCAGAGCCACAAGGTGGAGGGAGCCTGGGACTCTGAGTGACTACATGGAGCAGAGCCACACTGAACTGTGATATGACTGGGGAATAAGCTTTCATGGTAAAGCAAACTTATATTATGACAGTCAGCACATCCTGATTAATCCCATGCACACCGCCAAAATAAAGGCTGTGCTGTTGACTTTCCAAGGCCACGCTGCCACCTCCCCAGCCGACCCATACACGATACCTGCACTCTCAAATTAAAACACCTTCTCCCTCAGCAAGGGGGTGGAACTGAGCCTCCCAACCTGGGATGTGGTTGATGCGTCCACATTGCAGTCGAATGCTCCCTGGGGACCCCATGTGAAGACAACATCCCATCCAAACTCAGGGCCTGGGAAAACGTCAGCTGGGAAGAAACAGACAGCATCTTTTTATGTGGGAGAAGTGCGCCGTGTCCGGGACTCGGCTGCGCTGGACTTGCCCGTGCCCTGTCATGGTGCAGACCGTTTAAGTGCAGCAGACTTTCTGGTTGACTTTCAAAGTGGCCTCAATGTCCCCGTTCTTAGCTGGTGTGTGCAGAACTGGAGGCACTGGAGAGGTCAGCTGCCATCTCTACGTGCCGGCAGAAGCCGCCCTCGGAACTCAGCAGTCAGGAGAAAGTGGTCTCAAGACTCAAGTTAAGGTTAAAGCAGTCTACGCTTTCCATGCACAAGGAAGAAAATGGGGACAGGCACAGGTGGGGTCATTCAAACAGAGATGGCAAACTTCAGTACCCTCAGCTAAGGTTGGTGGGGTGGGCTTAAGGGGGCAAACTTGAGTGCCTGTGTCTCATTCAAAGAGAGGGCCCTGGCAGTAGCCTCTTTTGTTCACTGCTGATTTATAACACTCAGCACAGGTCCTGGCACATACTAGGTGCTCAGTAAACATTTGGACAACTGCAGAATCACTAGTTGTAGTCTGAAACCCCAAGCCAGAGCCATGCTGGGGTAGAATAATGTTTAATTCATAGTGTGGCAGGCAGAATAATGCCCAGTGTCCCAGTGATGCCCATGTTCTAATTTCTGCAACCTGCAAATGTTACCTTACAGGGCAAAGGGGACTTTGCAGTGAAGGATCTTGAGACAGGAGATTATTCTGGATTATCTGTTGGGCCCAAGATAATCACAAGCGTTCTTGTTAGACACAGGCAGGTGGGTCGGAGTCAGAGAGAGTGGAAGGTACTACTCTGCTGGCTTTGAAGATGGAGAAAGGGACCATGAGCCAAGGAATGGGGCATCTTTCAGAAGCTAGAAAAGGCTGGAAATGCCCTGGCCAGCTTGGCTCAGCAGTTAGAGCATCAGCCCGTGGACCAAAGGGTTTCGGGTTCGATTCCTGGTCAAGGGCACATACCTGGGTTGTAGGTTCTGTCCTCGGCCCCGGCGGGGGTCGTGTAGGAGGCAATCAATCAATGTGTCTCTCTCACATCGATGTTTCTCTCTCCCTTCCTTTCACTCTAAAATGGAAAAATATCCTTGGGTGAGGATTAACAACAACAAAAAGAATAATAAAATAAAATAAACAAAAAAAGAAAGGGCCAGTGAATGGATTCTCCCCACGGAGCCTCTAGAAGGCCCTGGTGACCCCTTTGGGTCAAGTTCAACCCATTTTGGACCTCTGATCTCCAGACATGGAAGATAAATTTGTGTCTTTTAAGCCACTGAGTTTGGGGTAATGTGTCATACCAGCGATAGGAAACAAATACACAGTTCCTCGGTCCCTCACTCACACGACAGCTATTTAGCTTCCTCCCCATGCCAGGTCAGCAGTACTAGGCTGCTACCTTTCCCGTCTGTGTTGACTGAGAAGTTAAATTCTTGTCACAGAATTTTATCATTAGCGTACACCTCAAAATGTAATACATGGCTTTATTTTAGAATCGAGATGGAGGAAGAATAAATAAAAGTCCAAGAGAAGAGAAAACTGTGTGTCATTAAACAAAGATAGAGTTTTAAAAAAAAGAGCCAACTTAAACTGAATGAAAGAATCTCCATCTACTTGGTTCTAGCACATTGCTGTTGGGTGCCTTTTCAGGCCCAGTGTGTCAGATCTTCAGATTTTTTAAAAAATTGGAGGCTGAAATCTGGGTTTTATCCCAAATCTTCTCCATTTTAAATGTTGACAATTAATTTTTTAAAATAAACTCAAATGCTGAGCAGGCCAAACAAAACACACCTGCAGGTTGGATTTGGCCCGTTCTGCAACCTCCGGTCTAAACACAGTCAGCACCTCCGGGGGCGTTTCTGCAGGTGTTCCAGGCTGTCATCCTGCCCTTTGTCTCCCCTCAGGAGCTCCAGGGACTCCGGGGACCAAGCTGAACGGGTGGGGAGTGGGGCTCCGCAGCTGGCCGGGCATCACCCTCCTTCCCACAGACCGTCGTGCATCCTACGAGGGAGAAACCACCTCCCACAAGGGAGAAACCACCACTGTCTTCCTTGTCCAGGGCCCGGCACACAGTAGATGCTCAATAGATGCTTGCTGGACAATGCGGTTGACTCCCAGAGCTTCTACTCCCGGGGGGTCAGAAGGAGACCTGGATGAGGGCCTAGTAGGAATGTCTTAAGTACTTGGGGGAGACTGCTGTGTTACATTTCGATTCTCGTTACCGCTGCTTAAGAAATGAGTGCTGTTGTCCCCATTCTACAGATGAGGCAACTGAGGCCCAGACACATGAAATAATTTGCTAAGAACCCATAGGCAAAAATGAGTTTTACTCCTAGGGAGATTGATGCCAAGACGCCCCTAAGTCCGGGGTCAGGACACCATGGTCCACAGGCCAAACCCAGCCTGTTTTTGTAAATAAACTTGTCGTAGTCAGTTCTGGCTGCTATGACAAAAATACCACAGGCTGGGTGACTTAAACAATGGAAACTGGTCTCTCACGGTTCTGGAGGCTGGAACTTCGAGCCCAGGATGCGGTGTGGTTGGGCTCTGGGGAGGACTCTCTTCCTGGTTTGCATGCAACCGTCTCCTCGCTTGTCCTCACGTGGTGGAGAGAGAGGGAGCTAGGTCTCTTCTCCCTTGATTTTTAGAGAGAGTGGGAGGGAGGGAGGGAGGGAGAGAAAAGGAGAGAGGGGGAAAGAAGGGAGAGAGGGGGAGAGAGAGGAACATCAATGTGAGAGAGAGACATCGATTGGTTGCCTCCCGCATGCACCCCAACCGGGGCCAGGAATTGAACCTGCAACTCAGGTATACTTACCCTTGACCGGGAATCAAACCCAAGACCCTTCAGTGCACAGGCCAGTACTCTAACCACTGGCCAGGGCTCTCCCTCTTCTTCTAAGGGCACTAATCCCATCATGGGCTCCACCCTCATGACCTAATCACCTCCCCAAGGCCCCACCTCCCAGTCCCATCACACTGGGCTTCAGCATAGGAATCTGGGAGGGACACATTGTCCACAGCAAAGGTTTTGTGGGAACACAGTCACTCCCGTTCGGTTATGGATTTTCTGTGATGTTTTTATGCTACAAGGGCAGAGATGGGTAGTTGCAACCGAGACGGTAGGGCCTGCGAAGGCTGAAATAGTTACCATCTGGGTCTTCACAGAACACGTTTGCTACCCTGCCCGCTTTGGGTCGGGAATACCGTGGATTTTCAATAGCACCGAGGTGAGAACCCTCACTAAGCGCTGACTGTGCACCAAGCCCTGTGGAGCTCTATCGCTGAGGGTAAGACGTCAGGATGTAATTTTAAGTGTCATGGGACACAGGGAAGGTATGAGTCTTGAGTCAGCCAGGAAACGAAGGGGAAAGGTGCTGGGCATGGCTACAGCAAGGGCCTGGAGGCCAGAACTCTTAACCCCTAGCCAAGGAGACTCCCTAGATGACACTCCCCTTCCTACCCCCCACGGGGTGGCCGAGGATGTGTCCCTCCACTGCAAGCCGGCCACAGAGACAGCTGCCCATGGTACCACACCCTCAGGTGTGTGCTGCCCTCCACACGGGGCTGGCAAAGGCTCGGGTGGTGCAGCTGCAAACAGTGGTCCACCTGCCTCTCAGCACACGCGGCACAAGCTGGAGAAGACCCACACCCAAGAGGCTAGTCGGATCCCACCACTCCCAACTCAGAACGTGCTGCTGGCTCTCCGCCACCGCCAGAGGTCAGCCTGGGCTCCCCGGCTATCAGAAACTGCCCAGCCCACCGCAAAAAGCAACCTTGTACCCATCAGCAGTCGCTTCCCATTGCCTTCTGCCCACAGCTGCTGGAAACTATACATCTTTCTGTCTCGATGGATTTGCCTACTCTGGCCATTTCGTAGAGACGGAATCATTCAACCTGTGGCCTTTTGTCTCTGGCTTCTTTCTCTTGGCATCATGTCTTCAAGGTTCGTTCATGTTGCGGCAGGTGTCAGAACGTCATCCCTTTCCATTGCTGAATACTACACTGTTGTGTGGATCAATGACACTTTATCCATCCACCCACCTGTTGATGGGCATTTGGGTGGCTTCTACTTTTTGGCCGTGATGAATAATGCCGCTATGATTGTTCAAGCACAAGTTTTGTGTGGACACGTTTTCAATTCTCTGGAGCACCTAGAATTTTTGGGTCATATGGTAAGTCTGTGTTTAACATTTTCTAAAAATAAGTTTTTATTGATTTCAGAGAGAGGGAGGGAGAGACAAAAGCATCGATCAGCTGCCTCCCGCATGCCCCCTACTGGGGATCAAGCCCGCAACCCAGGCATTGCCCTCACTAGGAATGGAACCAGCGACCTCCTGGTCCATGGGACGACACTCAACCAACTAAGCCACACCAGCCAGGCTGCATTTAACATTTTAAGGAGACACCAATCTGGTTTTCCAAAGAGTCACACCATTTTATAATCCAGTATATGAGAGTTCTAATTTCTCACATCCTCACCAACACTTATGCATTTTTTAATTTTAGCCATGCTAGTGGGTTTGAAGGAGTTACTACTTCACTGTGGTTTTGATTCGCATTTCCCTGAGGACTATACTGAACATCTTTTCATATGCTTATTGGCCATTTGTATAACTTTTTGGACAAATATCTATTCAAATCCTTTTTCTTTTTCTTGTTTAATTTGAAGAGTTCTTTATATATTCTGGATACAAATCCCTTATCAGACATATGATTTGCAGATTTTTTCCTCATTCTATGGGCTGCTTTTTTCACTTTCTTGATGGTGTCCTTTGAACCCCAAACATTTTTAATTTTGATGAAGTATTTATTTTTATTGTTATTACTGATACTTTCAGAGTCCTAGCTCAGAAACCCTTGCCTAATCCATGGTCATTATGATTTATTCTTATGTTTCCTTGAGAGTTTTATAGTTCTTGCCCTGGCCAGTTTGGCTCCGCAGTTAGCGTCGGCCCGCAGACTAGAAGAGTTTTATAGTTCTTAAATTTATGTCTATTTTGAGTAAGCTTTATAAGTGGTATGAAGGATCCATTCTTTTGCACATGGATGTCCAGTTGTCCTAGCACCATCTGTGAAAGAGACTATTCTTTCCCCTCCTCAATTGCTGCTGGTACCCTTGTTGAGGGACTCCTCATTCTACTCCATTGGTCTGTATGCCTACCCTACACCACTACACTACCATGCTGTTTTAAGTACTGTAGCTTTGTAGTAAGTTTTGAAATTGGGAAAAGTGAGTCCTTCGACTGTTCTTTTTCAAGACTGTCTTGTCTATTCTTGGTCCCTTGCAAATCTATATGAATTTTAGGATCAGCATGTCAATTTCAGCAACAACAAAAAAAGACAGCTTAGGTTTTGATAGAGATAGATAGGGATTGTTGAATCTGTAGGTCAATTTGGGAAGTACTGCCATCTTAATATTATATTTTCCAATCCAAGAATAGGGGATGTCTTCCTATATAGGCTTTCTTTAATTTCTTTCAATAATGTTTTATAGTTTTTAGAGTATTGGTTTTACATTCTTTTGTTACATTTATTCCTAAGTATTTATTCTTTTTGATGCTATTATAAATGGAATTATTTTCTTAATTCCATTTGCAGGTTTTTCATTGCTAGTGTAGAGAAATACAATCGAGTTTTGTATATTAGCCTTGTATCCTGCAACTTTGAAGAACTCGTTTATTAGCTCTAATCAATTTTTTGTGGATTTATTAGGGTCTTCTATATACAAGAAAAGAATTTGTCGTCTGTAAATAAAGATAGTTTTACTTCTTCTTTTCTAATCTAGATGCCTCATTTCTTTTTTCTTATCTAATTGCCTAGCTAGATCTCCATAGAAGTGTTAAGAGCAGATATCCTATCTTGTTCCTAATCTTAGGGGGAAAGCATTTAGTCTTTCACCAGTAAGTATGTTGTTAGTTGTGGGTTTTTCATAGACAGCCTTTATCAGGTTGAGGAAGTGCCCTTACATTGCTAGTCCGTTGGTTTTGTTTTTTTTTTTTTTTTTTTTTTTTATCATGGAAGGGTATGGGGTTTTGACAAATTTTTCTGCTTCTATTGAGATGATCATATGGGTTATGTCCTGAATTCTACTAACATAGTATATTACCTTAATTTATTTTCAAATGTTAAACCAACCTTGCATTCCTGAGATAAACCCCATTTGGTCGTGTTGTGCAATCCTTTTTTTTTTCTTTAATTGCTGAATTCAATTTGGTAGTATTTTTTTTTTTTTTTTTTTAGGATTCTGCCTCTATATTCATACCCATTAGGATGGCTACCATAAAACAAAACCCAGAAAATAACCAATGTTGGCAAGGATGTGGAGAAATTGAAACCTTTGTACCCTGGTGGTGAGACTGTAAAATGATACAGCTGCTACGGAAAAGTGTATGGCAGTTCCTCAAAAAATTACAGATACAATTACTGTATGATCCAGCAGTTCCACTCTAGTTATGCGCCCCCAAAAATGGAAAGCAGGGACTCAAACAGACATTTGTACACCCATTATTTGTAAGAGCCAAAAGTGGAAACCAAGTGTCCAGCGATGAATGAAAGGATAAACAAGAGGAAATCCTGACTCATGCTACAACATGGATGAAGCTTGAGGACATTTTGTGAAGTAAAATACAGTCTGGCTGCTATAGGTTTCCACTTATACGAGGCACCCAGAGGAGTCAGATTCACAGAGACAGAAAGTGGAATGGTGGTTTCCAGGGGTGAGGGGGAGAGAGGGGAAACACATAGCTAATGTTTAATGAGTACAGGGTTTCAATTTTACAAGATGAAAAAGTTCTGGAGATGGATGGTGGTGATGGTTGTACAACACAAATGCACTTAATGCCACTGAACTATACATCTAAAAATGGTAAAAATGGTCAATTTTATGTCATATATATTTTACCACAATTTAAAAATAAACACACAAGGTCAAGTGTGTGCCTTATAATAGCACATCACCTGTGCAGGGGCTAAGCACGCAGCTATTCCTGACTTATCAAAAGAGCTAACCCTCCAGCGCTGCATTTCCCAAGCCCCCAAGCAGATAACAGAGCAAATATCCTCGAAGATGAGCCCCCCCCCCCCGCCTTGCAAATTGCCCCTTGGCAGTCCTTGGCGCTCCAGCACACATTTAACTCCCCAAGGACATGGGGGCCAGAGATGTGAAAGGCAAGATCACTAAGCCTGCGTTTTAGCTGCCTGTGTACTTGCAATCACCTTGCAAGCTGACTCTGCCCCTCTCTGGGGGCTGGGTTCACCCCATGAAGTAATTGCTTAGGGCAGGGCCCCAGTCCTTCTGGAAGGTCTGGCTGATTTGGAGACACCTCTTATTGCTGCGCTGGGCCCAGTGCTTCTGGTAGCTCACCTCCAGCTGCAAGCGCAGGTGGCCTGAGCCCTCCTCTTGCTAGAGCTGGACCTGGGGCACACCCCACCAGGAGACCCCCGAGGAAGCCTAGCTGCCCAGCCCTGAGCCTCCTCGCTGCCACCCACCCTGGGATGCAAGCTTGCTTCTTTGGGGAGACAATTCTGTAGGAGGCATGGATTTTTTTTTTTTTTTTGCATTGATTTTGATTTTGTAAAGTGTTGTGTTCGAATATGATTCACCTTCACGGCTGCATTTCTGGCACCCCCTTAAATTCTGAGCCTGAGGTAAGTGCCTCTCATGTCTCACCCTGGAACATGCCCCGTTAAGAGGTTGAAAAAATGGGAAGATGACTCCTGATCTGCTTCATAGAAACCCAGGCTCCCTGCCCTCCACTCACCCACAGCTGACACCGGCTCCCGGACAGAACTCAAACGGATCAGGGTTTCACACCTGTGGGTTCCTCCTGCTGCCTTCCACTTCCGACCCTCAGATCATGGTAACCCAGGCTCATTCATTTACTCATTCACTCAACACAGTTTTCTCAAGTACCAAGTAGGTACTAGGTGTACCACTGGGCACCAGATGCCCAGGAATAAAGGAACCAGAAATCCCCTCTACCCCAGTGGGAGAGGCGAACTTGAAACAGTACCTTAACAAAGGAACAGCCAGTTCTCCCTTTTGCTCACTCTGCCAGCCACTCTGGTGAACGGCCAGTTTCTTAACCAATCCATTCTCCCTCCTGCCCCAGGACCTTTGCACTTGCTGCTCCCCCTTCCAGCAGCACACGTCTGTGGGAACAGAACTGTTTCATGTTTTAATTTCCAGCTTAAAATTACCCCCCACCCTCATTCCCTGCAAAGAAGCCTTCCTCACTGCCCATCCAAACTAGACTCCCCACCATTAGGCTTTCTCAGCCTCTGCCCTGTTTACCACACTGCCAATTAAGTCTCCCTTGATTTGGTGTGTGTCTCTCACTCTCTGCCCCATGCAGCAACAGGACATCAGAGACCAGGTGCTGCCTTGTGCACACTTCTCCCCCTAGCACTGGGCAAATAGTAGGTGCTTAACAAAGATCAACTGAACGAATGGATGGAAGACGGAGACTGAAGTTCTAGTTTCAGATCCGTCCCCATAGGTGACCTTGAGCAAATCTGTCTCTGAGGATGAGTTCAGGGGCTCACACCACCCTTTCCTGATCCAGAGCTCTCTCCAGCCCACTCCCGTACCTCCCCAGCCCCTGCTCAGCCTGGGCACCCACCTGGTGGCTGAATGCTGGGATCCGCACAAAGCGGAGCTCATGGTCCCACTCCAGCTTGCAGGTGGCCTCTGGGACATTTTCCACCCGCACCTCTGGCTGGTGCTGCAGTGCTGTGCCAGCTGCTTGGTCTGACCTGTGCAGGAAAACGCAGAGACACCGGCCATTCCTCTGCCAGGCAGCCCTCCATCCTGGTTCCAAGGAGAAGAGTTCCCATCCCCCCAATGTACATGCACACACACACTGTTAGTATTTGTTTTTTAACAGGTAGGTGCTCAGTTTCAATCAGAGCCACTGCAATGACTAACCGGCTAAGGAGCAGTGGTGAGGCCAAAACATCCAAGGTGACAGTGGCACCTTAGCCCTTGGAGCCACAGCCCCAGGAGACAATGCAGCTCTGTCACCTCCCACCTCGCCCCAGCCCAGCATGTGGGTACCCGGGAGGCTGGACTTGATTCGCAGGGAGCTCGTCCAGAGGTGGTTCTGCTGCTGCTGGCCCAGGGTGCGCAGCCCACGAGCCTGCCACTGAGACCTCACCGCCCAGGGCCGCCACCTGCCTTCCTTCACCTTCTTCTCCAGCAGGGCTGCGAGGAGAGCCGATGATGAGAGGGGCTGGCAGGGTGTGGCCGTGGCCCGCCTCCCAGGGACGGACACCCCACCCCAGCACCAGGCAAGGAGAGGAAGTGGGAACCACCAGGAGGTCTGGGGTGGGGGCCCTGTAGAACCGAGGCCTGCGTCCGCCCAGGAATGCAGCCAGCGGGCCACTGACAGTGTTATTTGCAGTTGGCGGCAACCCCACAGTCACTTTTGTCGGTCCAGACCACAAGTTTTAAACAAAGTGGCACAAAAGCATAGAACGGACAGAAGAGAAATGACTGCATCACTTGCCACCTGGTAAATTCCACCTTCTGAAGCTGGTTTCTGCCGCACCGACATCCAGCAGGGCGCTCGGCGTGGCCACGGCAGGACAGGACCCCAGGCGCCCACACCCCAGGCGCCGACCCCAGCTCCTGACCTCATTCTCTTGGAATCTCCCAGAACATCCCACAGGGAGCCTAACCGTGGGGCTCGAGCCCAGCCGGCACCAGGGCGGCCATCTACTCAGACTGGTCAGGACCCAGGCCAGGCTGTGCGCTCAAGCTTTAAGTGCCCCATGCAATTTGGGTCAAAATGAAAAATGTGCTTTTTAACATGTTGTGTAATGTGAATCAAAACAGCCCGAAAGCTGCTGTGTTAAGGTTCAAGGGGGGCAGTTGGTGGGTTGGAGGGGACATGGGGAGATCAAACGGAAGCTGTGAGCAGATACAGAGCCTGGACCTCTCCTTGGATGGGATGTTAACATGGGCCACGGAGGAGAGGGTGTGGCAGGAAAAGGTCCCTCCTGCTACCTGATGGGCTTGGTCGCTCAGCAGGCTGCCCAGGGTCACGGAGAAGTCCATCTTGCTGCTTGCCTTCTGGGGAGGGTCCCAGCGAGGACCACGAGACCTCCCACCATCACCAGTTTCACCTCCAGCTGGGCCTCAAACCATTGTCTCTCACTGCCCACTGCTTGCCACAGGCCGCCCAGCCCTAGAAAGGTCCCAGCAGCACCTAGGGGATGGGCTCAGCAGCAGGCCCGGCCCTGACCACAAGGACTGGGAGCAGACAGAGGGCAGGGGACAGGCTTCTAGGCTGATCCTTCTCTAATTTCTTAAACTCACTTTTTCAAAATCGGTAATTCATGTTATAGACTCAGACATAAATATGAAGGGCCCTTCCTCTGTCCCCCTCGTCTACTCCATCAGGGACTCTGGTTAGCTCTCCCTGCGGAACGTGAGATGTGACCACTTCTGCCACCTCCGCCACTGCCCTGGCTCCAGCCCTGGTCATCAAGCCTGCGTCGCTGTGACGTTCTCCTCCTAGCTCTGCGGGCTCCTGCCCTGGCCCCTGACGCCTCTTCTCCACCTGGTGACCAGAGCAACCCCTTCGAGACAAGTAGAGTCACGGCACACCCGTCTTTCTCAGGGTAAAAGCCAAAGTCCTTGCAAAGGCCAACAGTGCCCAGACTTTCTCCAGAGGTCAGCGGTGCAGACCTGGCCAGACGAAGGCAGAGCTGCCCACGGGACCCTGGCAAGGGGACACAGACACGACTCAAAATGCTCTCTGCAGCTCCACGCTGGAGATTTTCAGGAGAACCCATGAGCAATTGCAACTGCCGTCTCTGATGGCCCCCACCCACACAGACCAATCCCACAGACCTCTCTGTGGGCCGCCAGCAAATCCATTACCCAAAAGATGTAAAAACAACCTCACTATTCTCAGACTGTCTGCTATTTTATGCTCTCTCGTGAATCCTGTTTTTGCCTTTGTTCCCTGACAACAGTTACAAATCACTGTCATCTGGTTACTCTTTGGCAAAGCTACCTCTCTCCTATTCTGCTTCAACCACACGGGCCTTCATGCTGTACTTCTAACACTCCAGGCGCATACCCATCTCAGGACCTTTGCACATGCTGTGCCTTCTACCTGGAGCGCCCTGCCCCCAGAGAACCACCTGGCTCTCTTCCACACATTCTTCACGTCTTTGCTAAAAGTTATCTTCTCCGTTAGGTTTACCCTCTCAGCCTATTAAAACCGAAGCCAACCCCCAGGCCCTTCCTGTCACATAACTGCAGACCCTATGCCCAGCTCAATGATTCCCTTTCCTCGAGCACTTATCTGCCCACCTATCACCATACAATGTGCTTATTTTATTGTCTCTCCCATGAGAACATAAGCCCCAAAAGGAGAGAATTCGGTGTGTCTCTTTCATTAAGCTGTCTTCCCAGTATCTGGCACACTGTAGGTGCTTGATAAATAGTTGTTGAATACATGAATGACGATAGGTTTCAGACCTTGCCAGTGTGGCTCAGCAGTTAGAGCATCAGCCCATGGACCAAAGAGTCTTCAGTTTGATTCCTGGTTAAGGGCATATACCTGTGTTGCAGGTTCAATCCGCAGCCCTGGTTGGGGTCGTGCGGAGGCACAATTGATGTGTCTCTCTCACATCGATGTTTCTCTCTCTCTCTCTCCCTCCCTCCTTCCCACTCTATCTAAAAACAAACAAACAAAAAAGATACGTTTTGTTCCCCTCCTTGGTCTCCCAATCCTTTTCAAGAACAACCTCTGTGCCCATATTCTTGTGCATTTCCAAGAGACGTCATGGGCCTATATGAGTCTGTGTGTGTGCGTGTGCGTGTGTGTGTGTGCATGCACACTCATGGGTGTACATGTGCACACAAGCATACACACTGCATGCTCCCCCTTGCACAAAAGCAGGTGCAGGCTCTCCACTCTGCTCTGCTTCTCTTGCTTAATGGTGTGCCTTGGCGATGGTTCTATCTGGCCTGTCTCAGGGGCGCTCAGCAGTGGCCATAGTGGCGTAGCTTTCCCAAAGAGTAGAATGACAGTAGAATTTCTCATCCAAACCAGTTAAAGAGAACACTAGTCATTATTGCGCTGAAGCAACAGTAAACTGGGGCTCTCTAGGCAACCAGAGACATCGGGATGCCCTATTACCGCACACCCGGGGTGGGGGGGGTGCCCTCGCCCCCTCGCCATTCTAAAACCCCGTCAACTGAGCTGAGTTGAATCCTACTCTTGTGCTCCATATTCATGAGCTCATCTGCCTCAGTTTCCTCATCTGACATAGGCTTACCGAGAGGACTAAGGGAGGAATCCTGGACCCAGGCCACCTGGTGACCACCCCCCAGGACAGGCTTCAGAAAGTTGTGGAACTGCGGCTGTCACTGTTACTGTGATGGGTCTGAGGCCGTCAGAACTGGAGTCTCTCTCACGGCAAATGTTTCCTGGCCGCAGACAGCCCTCTGGGGAGCTGAGAAAGGTCTGCAGGGAGCTTGGGCAATTAGCACTGGTGCATTTAGCAAACACCTGGCCTCCGGGGGAGTTCTGGAAACTATTTGGTCTCAGCAGTCAGGCAGCTGGGCCTCAGGAGGAAGATGCTCTCCTCTGACACTTGGCCTTCCCCCCACCTGGGCAGGAAGTGGATCTGGGAGCAGAGGGTGTGTTTATACAGCAAACATTCCAGCCCTGGCTCCCACTCGTGGCTGCAGACCTCTCTGAAGACACTGGAGACTGAGGCAGCATCACCGGCCGCGCTGCCCGAGGTGCCCAGGGCTCCCGCTTGGGAGTCTGCCGCTGCCGCTCTTGCCCCCGTGGGAGTCACAGACCCGCTTGATCGTCAGGTGGAAAGTCCAAACCCTCTCCCAGGAGGGTGCTCAGACACAAAACGTGTGCACAATGGCAGGGGCTTCCGTGGACCCACTGCACCCTATGCGGGCACCCCTGGCTAAGAACCTTGAGAAGTGCCCACTGAGAGAAAAATGCACACCCCCTCTGGCCCGGGAATTCCACTGCTAAGAATTCACCCTGCTGAAGGGTGCTCACGGAAGTCGATGTATAAGACCAAAAACCTGGGAAAACTCAAGACCCCTTCACTATGGAAGTAGCCAAATAAATTCCATCCCATCGACCATTACACAGCCATTCAAAACACACGGAGACTTTTTTCTGTTTAGAGAGATCGGGAGGAAATATGCTGATACCTGTTTGCTAATTGCAGGTCTAGATGATCTCTGAGAGGAATCGCAAAACATCGGCTGTGGCTGGCTTTAGGGAGGGTGGAAAGGGAGAGTTTTCTTTTTAATTTTATACCTGTGCTAACCAACAGAACTTTCTGCAATGATGGGAAAGTTCTTGAAAAGTGGGTAATGCTACTGAGGGACTGCAACTCTACTTTTCTGTAATTCTTATTCATTCAAGTAGCCTCATGTGGGGCCACCACCCTGCTGGGCCTCCAGTTCTATACCCTTCCAAACCTTTTGAACTTTGAATCATTTAACTGTATTACCTATTTTCTTAGCTAACTACAATTTAAATTGTACCAGTACATGCTGGTACAAATAGTTTGCCAAGATATATTTTTAATAATAATAATTAAAAAAGCACGGTGCAAACCAAGAATAGGGTATGATTATTTCAAATAAAATTTTAAAAAGCCCCGTGGGTGTGGCTCAGTGGTTGAGCGTTGATCCATGCACCAAGAGGTCGCCGGTTTGATTCCCGGTCAGGGCACATGCCCAGGTTGTGGGCCCAATCCCCAGTGGGGGGCATGCAGGAGGCGGCCAATCGATGTTCTCTCTCATCGATGTTTCCATCTCTCTCTCCCTCTCCCTTCCTCTCTGTAAAATCGATAAAGAAAAAAAACTTTTTTTAAAGCAATAGAGTGTGATTATTAAAAAAAAAAAGAGCCCTGGCCAGTGTGATTCGGTGGTTGGAGCATCAGCCTGTGCACCACAGGGTCATGGGTTCAATTCCCAGTCAAGGGCATGTACCTGGGTAGCAGGTTCAATCCCTGGCCCTGGTTGGGGCTCGTGTGGGAGGCAACCAATCGATGTCTCTCTCTCACATCGATGTTTCTCTCTTTCCCCCCATGCCCTTCCACTCTTTCTAAAATAATCAATGGAAAAACATCCTTGGGTGAGGATTAACAAAACAAAACAAAAAAGGTAACAAAAACTGAACTCAAAACTGAAAGGTTTTGCAAATCCATAGTATTATGGGTTGAACTCTGTCCCCCCAAAAGATACTGAAGTCCTAACCCCCAGAACCTGTAAGTGTGTGACCTTATTGGGAAATAAGGCCTTTATAAATGATCAAGTTAGCACAGCAATTGTCAACCTTTTTCATCTGGCACACATAAACTAATTACTAAAATTCAGCCACACACCTAACAATGTATTTTTTGCATGACAGAAAAAGTTATAATTTTGATTCATTCACACTGGATGCTATTGTTGTGTTGGCTGTTGTCTTTTTTTTTTTTTTTAATCCTCACCCAAGGATACTTTTCCATTCATTTTCCGATAGAGTAGAAGGGAGAGATAGAGAGAGAAATAGCGATGTGAGAGAGACACATCGACTGGTTGCCTCCCACACAACCCCGACCAGGGCCGGGGACCAAACTGCAACCGAGGTACGTGCCCTTGACCGGAATCAAACCCGCAACTCTTTGATCTGCAGGCTGAGGCTCTAACTGCTGAGCCAAATCAGCCAAGGCTGTTGTCATTTTTTAATTTGACAATAGAAGGGGAAAGAGGTCAGTGCCCGACTAAATTGTAAGGTTTTGAACGTTTTAAAAATTCTTGCCGTGCCCTGGCCGGTTTGGCTCAGCAGTTGGAGCGTCGGCCCCTGGACCAATGAGTCGTGGGTTCGATTCCGGTCAAGGGTGCATACCTCAGTTGCGGTTCGTCCCCGGCCCTGGTCGGGGTCATGCGGGAGGCAACCGGTCGGTGTGGCTCTATCACATCGATGTTTCTCTCTGTCTCTCTCTCTCTCCCTCCCTCCCACTCTATCTAATGATAAGTGGAAGAATATCCTCAGGTGAGGAATAAAATAAAAAATTCTTGCCGCACAACGGTTGAAAACTGCTGAGTTAGCATAAAGTCATAAGGATGGGCCCTAATCAAGTATGACTGGTATCCTTATAAAAAGTGGAAATGAGGGCATAGACACCTACAGAGTGAAGACACAGGGAGATGTCTGTCTACACGCCAAGGGATGCCTGAGGCTACCAGAAACTAGAGGGGAAGCATAGAACAGATTCTCCCTCACAGCCCTCAGAGGGAACCGACTGCCAGCACCTCGGTTTTGGACTTCCAGCCCTCAGAACTGAGAGACAGCATTTCTGCTGTTTAAGCCACTCAGTTTGGGATACTTTGCTACAGCAGGAAACTCATACAGACTTCTTGGCATGTGCACTGACATTTCTTCTGGAAATCTGGGGACTGGCATGCTGTAACTTGCCAGTTTTTTTTTCTTAAGCAAGTTCCTACGTTACTATTATCAAACTTTTTTTTTAAACATCAGTGGTAGTGGGATTTGAACCCATTTTTTTCTTCTTTATACTGTTTGGGTATCAGGAAGTCACAAATGTTACTGGTAAGTGAAAGGGAAAAAACGGACAAAACATGAAAGGAATTGGCTATTATAAGGGACTCTGGGACAGGACCAAAAATGCCCGGGGAGGTTGCAGGTCCCAGCACAGGTGGGTTGAGGATATGAACCAAACCTTGATGTCGTAGACATCCCTGCTGTCCAGCATCAGTTCCAGGTGACTCACATGGACACTCCGGAGAGTCTCGATCCTTTCTGGGGGACGAAACAAGAGTTTAGAGAGTGGGGTTCAACATCTTGCTTGCCCCTGCATTTGCTGGGGGAATCCTGCCAGGTTCCTCATCTCCGAGCCTGCAGCTCCGAGCCTGTAACTAAGATGGACTTAGTGCTGACCACAGGTCGCCAGGGCATCCACGAGTGAGCGTGTTACAGGTGCCCAGCCCTGGGTCTGGCATGTGGCCAGGGGCACAGCGAACAGGGAGGGCACTGTCACTACTGTCCAGCTCAATTTTCTTCCTGGGATGGCGAAGTCCGAGCCGGAACCTCCCAGGGGCAAGCTGTAGCTGATGTCACCCCGACGTCCCTGGGCACTTTGACTTGGGGGCCCCACGGAGAGGTGGGCTGAGGCTTCCTGAGAGAGCCTCTGTCCTGGAAACACTGCCAAGTTCTCAAGATCGAGAACCCCATCCAGTCCTGAGGGTCCCCCCTCTCCCGAGAGAAGTCCCCCACCCCACTGTTCAAAAACTCGCGTTCTTATCCTCACTCTTGACCTCACCAGACAAGAACCAAACCAGGAATTTGGGAATCTAAATTCCTGGGGAAGAGCAAAGCCCAGCAGGACAGCCCGGGACGATGTCGACATCTCAACTTGCCCGGCAAAGAGCCAGGGAAAAGGCGCGGGCACTTGGCTGGCACCCTCCCAGATCCCCTCGGAGCCCTTAGCCAGCTCTGCACGTTCATTCTGCTCCGGCACACTTCGCGGTTAATGCCTGGCACCTGGGGCCTCCTGAACATTGTTCTCCAATGTTTGTACAGGAGTGAGAAAAAATGTATCTATCCCAGCTGCTCAGCCTCAAGGGGACCGAACTCGGAGATGTAACTCACGCTCCAGGGCTTCCCAGGGAGCAGGCCGAGGCTGCCGTCACCTGACATCGCCCCCGCTCAGCTTCTTCCCCTTCCCTGGGCTAATTTCTCCACTCTCACTGGGTCCTCCTGGAGCCTTTTCTTTTTCTATTTTTAAATTTGTTTTTCTTTATCGATTTTAGAGAGAGAGGGAGAGAGAGATAGAAACATCGATGAGAGAGAACATTGATTGGCTGCCTCCTGCATGTCCCCCACTGGGGATTGGGCCCACAACATTGGGCCCATGTACCCTGACCGGGAATTGAACTGGCGACCTCGTGGTGCATGGGTTGACGCTCAACCACTGAGCCACACTGGCCGGGGATTGGAGCCTTTTCTTAATCTGTTGCTTTCACCCGAATCCTTGCTTCAGTTTGCTTCCAGGAAACTGCAGCCCAAGTCACAAGCCCCCTTTAAGACCCTGCAGCACCATCCATTCATTCACCTCCATAAACAGGCACAGGGCGTACGACGGAGCGCTGGATACCCAAAGTCCCCACATTCTAGAAGGGGAGGCACAGGACCACCAGACACAAAAGTAAGACAGCAGTCGGTGATAAACTCAGTGGGGAAGGGGCCCTGACAGGGCCACTGTTCCAGACGGAAGGAATTTGAGGAGACTTGAAAGAAGCAAGGGAGTGAGTCAGGTGGATGTCTGGGAAAGAGTGTTCCAGACAGAGGAAATGGCCAGTGCAAAGGCCCTGGGGCAGCAATGTGCTTGGCATAAAAAGGCAGAGTTCAGTGTGTCCGGAGAGCAATGAGCCTGGTAAAGAGTTGGGAGATGGGGAGGAGAGGCTGGCAGGGCTGGGTCAACAAGGGCCCATTGGTCAGGGTGTTAGGCTCCTACTCAGAAAGTGATGGGAGCCTTTGGAGAGTTCTGAGTAGAGCAGAGACATGATCTCTTTGGAATTTGGAAAGTCCATCTGGCTATGACGGAGAACAGATGGTAAGGAGACAAGAGTGGGAGCTGTGAAATCAGACAGGAGCCTGCAGTGCCCATTCTGTGCCAGGTGCTGGGGACACGGGGTGAAAAATAAAACAGGCACCGGATCTGTTCCGAGGAACTGAGTGACCAGTGGGAAAGACAGACGTTAACCACCCAGCTCCAGTAACGAACATAAAAGCAACCTAAAGGGAAGCAACGTGCTCCTATTAGATCAATAACGAAACAGCATGACTACTTTGGGGCAATCAGGGCAGGCTTCACTGAGGAGGTGTAGTCTAAGTGCCTGACACTAAGCTTTCCATTGCTGAGCATCCATTTCAAAAGGCATCTAAACATTGCCAAATGTACGACGCAGCTACTAGCAAAACAACCAGATTAAAAAAAAAAAAAGTGGGCTGCTGCCACCTGTGAAGGTCCTGGAAAGCTCTGGGTGACCTAGATAAGTGACCATCTGAGTGACCCTGCTTCTCCCTCCCCACACCCTAATTCCTGTTCTTATGCTTTACATTTGCAAATAAAGTCTGAACCCACGCAACCCTAGATACTCCACCCTTGGGCCCTAATAAAAGCAGAGCTGGCCCCATCTCCTTGTCCCCCCTCCCCCTGACCTTGCTGTATGGCCCTCAGGGTATACCATTTACTCTCTAGGACCTGTGAGTAACGAACATTGTTCCTCAAAGTCCCCCGATGGTTTCTGCTAAAGCATGTCCTGCATTCGTAATCAGAACCCCAAGGGCCAGTCCAGCCACAACACTGGCCCCAGCGGGGGCAAACATCTGTGGGAGCTGACTACGAGGAACTCAGGCCCAGCGAGGGCCTCAGGCATCCCTAGCCTGTAGCATCACGCACAATAGGCTGGGACTGACACAGGCGAAGTGACCCCTGAACTAAGATGTGAAGTCCGAGTTAACAAATCATGAAGCCCCAGACAGAGGATCAGCATGTACAAAGATCCTGGGGCAGGAGGGACCAGCAGGACCAGCCCAGGCCGAAAGCCCTAAAGAAGAGCCCCATGTCTACCCAGCTGGGAAAGAAGAGGCCATTCCATAGGGCCTACCTGCAGAGGGAGGGTGTAGGCAGCTTCCAGCAGACACTAGCACAGCCCCCAGTCCTGGTTCTTCAGCATCGCACCCGCGAGCACAGGCGCTGAGAGCAGGTGGGGTGACCAGCTGCCGGCCCCAGGCATGGGACACTGCAGACAAGGGTGAGTGGGCAGCACTGGTCAGTAGAGTCAGACGGCTGCAGGTGGGGCCCACAGCTGTCACGTCAGCAAAGAAAGAGCTTCTCTCTATTTCGTTTAGACATTAATCATATGAGGCAGTACCGTGTAGACCAGGGTTTCTCAACTTCGGCACTACTGACATACAGGGCTGGATAATTCTGTGTTGTGTTTGGGGTGGGGACCATTCTGGGCACTGTAGGATGTTGAGCAGCATCTCTGGCCTCTACCCACTAAATACCAGAAGTACCCCGCCACACACACACACACACACACACACACACACACACACACCAGTGTGACAACCAAAAACATCTCTAGACATTGCCAAATGTCCCCAGGGGAGCAGAGTCGCCCCCAGTTGAGGATCCCTGGTGTAGACTTTAAGAGGATGAGGCAGTACTATGAAGAACACAGGATCTGGACCAAGACTCCCTGGGTTCAAATTCCAGCTCTCCCACTTCTAAGCTGTGTGACCCTGGGCAAATTACTTAACATCTCTGGGCCTTGGTGTTCCTCATCTGTAAACTGGAACTGGTAATAGCTCCTGCCTCACAGTGGAGCTGTGAGGAAAACAGGTGTTTAGGACAGTGCCTATCCTAAAGTGATAAATTCAGTTAGATAGACCTCTACCGAATCTTACTCAAAACATGATTGCAAGAGCCCTGGCCAGTGTGGCTCAGTTGGTTGGTCCCCGTCCTGTGCACTGAGGGGTTGCGGGTTCAATTCCCAGTCAGGGCACATGTTGGGGTTGTGGGCTAGATCCCTGGTACAGGGCGTGCAGGAGGCAGCAGATCGATGTTTTGCTCTTACATTGATGTTTCTCTCTCCCTCTCCCTCCCTCTCTCTCTAAAAATCAATTTAAAAAAAATTTTTAATGACCACAAAATCTGCTACTATTTGGTGTATATCCTTCCCATCTTTACCCAATTTTGTTGCCTTTCACCTGATGTTATTATCAAAGAATTTCCTTATGTTATTAAAATACCTTCTTTGCCCAGCCAATGTGGCTCAGTGCACTGAGCGTCGTCCCATGGACTGAGAGGTCCGAGTTCGATTCCTGGTCAGGGCACATGCCCAGGTTGCGGGCTCCATCCCCAGTAGGGGGCGTGCAGGAGGCAGCTGATCAATGTTTCTCTCTCACATCGATGTTTCTGTCTCTCCCTTCCTCTCTCTCTAAAAAAATTAATAAAAACATTAAAAAAATAAAATAAAATAAAATACCTTCTTCATTATAGGGTTTAAAAGCTACAGGATATCTCAATAGTTTACTAAGGGAGGAATTGGCAAGTTTTCTGCAAATGGCCAGATAGTAAATATTTGAATCTTCGCTGGACACAGTCTCTGTGACAACTAAACTCCACCCTTACAGGACCAACGTGGGCACAGACAACAGGTGGACACATAGGTGTGGCTGTGTTCCAATGAAACTTGGCTTCTGGACACTGAAATATGAACTTCAAATTTTTTTCACGTTATGAAATAGTCTTCTTCTTTTGATTACTTTTCAACCATTTGAAAAATGTAAGACTCTATTCTTAACTCACACTTCCTTATAAGCCATTCACTCTTGAGTTGCTTCCTATTTTTTGCTCTTGTAAATAATAATGCAACGAACATCTTTGTGTATGGGGCATTTAAAGTGATTGTGGTTTCCCTTCATAGGGCAGAGTTCTAGAAGCAGAACCGAGGTAAGGGGTAAAACTACTTTTGGGGCAGAAGAGGGACTGGAACTTGGGGCTGGCATCTTTCCTCTTGGTCCCTGAGATGCCCAGCTTGGGACGATGGCAAGGAGGCCCGGCTGCCTACCTCCCTTGTTGGTACAGGATTGGGTCTGTGCCAGCTGTGAACTTGACTGAGGCTCCTCTCACCATCCCCAGTGACGAGATACAGTTTGGAACTGGGTGAGGAAGAGGAAAATGCCAGACAAGTCATTTTCGTCCATCCATGGGACAAATACGTCTTGAGCCCCAGCGCAGGGCCCTGAGGCAAATTCCACCATGCAAAAGGACAGGCCATTGAGGAGCTCGCACTCTGGTGGGGGAGACACTCTATGAACACAGAGGGTGACAGGTGCTATGGGAAACCTAAAATGGGGATGGTATGGGTCTGTCTTGGGGACAGGGCAGGGCCTTCTTTAGCTGGGGGATGGGAGGAGCTCTGCAGAGGTAACATTTGAGCAGAGACTCAAAGGATGAGGAGCCAGCATTCTAGACAGAGGGAAGAGCAGGTGCAAAGGCCCTGGGGTGGAAAAGAAGTGGCCTTACTAGGAGTATAGAAAGAAGAGTGGTGTGAGGGGATCAGAATGGAGGAAGGGGCAGTGAGTTAGGGGTAGGAAGTAAAGGCAGGAGACAAGTGAGAGAGGTGGGCAGGGCCCCCATCAGGCAGGACAATCATGTAGACATCCTGGAAGAAAGTGACAGGTTTTAAGCTGGGGGTGGGGGTGGTGATAGGACTTAATGGACATTTAAAGGACTTCCCCCAGTGGCTGTTGCTGGGAGAAGGCCTTGGCGGGCAGGAGAGAGCACAGGGCCTCCAGCTTGGGTGGGACCACAAGGCAGGAGGCCCGCGAAGGTGGGGCAGTCTGTCTTCATTTCCGTTTTGTCTGGAATCACTGCTCTCCAAGCGTCACCTCTCCAGGGGGCTGGGACAAGCAGGCCCCAGGACAGACCCCCATAAAGAGTTGAGGAATATGGGAATTCCCCACCCCACCCTTTGGCCACCCTCAGTCCCTGTCACAGACACACGCACCCCACACTGACATATAGATACACAGCACACTCACAGACACAGACACCCCACTCTGCATTTGTTCACTGCACATCCACACACACACCCACACACACATACACGTTCACGTACACAGACTTACTCCTATGCATACACGTCTCACAACACACACACGCTCACAGACACATGTGGTCAGATACTGGCTGATAGACACAGGCTCACAGACAGACACACAGGTGATCATGTACACGCCCTCACATGTGATCACAGACATACACACAAGCCCTCAGGCTGCACCCATACCCACGCCCACCCTTGCTCATACTCACACACACACACACACACACACACACACACACTCACACACTCACCAGTTCCCTCCCCCGGCACAGGCCACCCACCTGGAGCTCAACAGCTTCGCAGCCTCCGCTGGTGGTATATACATTCAGGTACACCTTGGGGTCCCAGCCCTTCCTCATCTGGATCCCACCATCCAGGCGGGCGGTGCCACAGACAGCTGTCACCCACCTCAGCCCAGCCTGCTCCAGGGCACCCACCGTACCCACCTGCACCCAGATCTGCCGCAGGGTGCTAAGGGAGAGGCGCGCACTGGCTGCATCCTGCCGGCCTGGGTGGCTGCAAACCCAGCGCCGACCTGGCTGTCTCTGCGGGCCTGAGCCAGAGCAGCCCCTCCTCCACGTCCACTGCTGACCACGCCCTCCTCGTGCACCAAGCACTCTGCACACATCGGCCACCCGGTCCTTGCAATTAGCCTCACTTTACAGATGGGGAAACTGAGGCTGGGAGAAGTGAAACCACTTGCTTGGGTCTCACTGCTGGGATGTGGGACAGCCAGGACTGGAATCCCCACTGCCTGAGCTCAGGCTCAGGGTCTCCATGCCAAACAGCAGCCAGCTCGGGGTGGCCACATTCCCCATATCAGACCCAGAAACCAGGACAGGTCAGCTGAGCGGCTGGGGACAGCCGCCCAGGAGGCCAGGAACAGGCTCTGGACTGGGACCAAGCATTATACAAATTCTGCTCACGTTGTGTGGCCTGGGTCAGAGTGTACTGGCCTTGAGTCTCAGTTTCCTCAATTGTTACTGGAAATAAGAAAGTGCCCGCCTCACAGGTGGCTGTTCCTGTTCCACGGGCTCAAAGCCACACATCTGAAATGCTTCTCCTTCTCTCCCTCGCCCTGCCCCTCGGAGGAAGAGCGAGGCACGGACCGGCTGCGTGGCAGTGACGTGAGACTGGAACCCTGGCCGCCTCCCACTGCCGCGTGGCCTCGGGCACGTGATCTTACCTCGCTCAGCTTCAGTCTTCTCCTCTGCAAAGTGGGCACAACTGCCCAGCATCTCCTCACTCAATTAACAAACAGTAGCTGGTGCGACAGGTGGTCTGCAGAGCAGGGATCCCCATCAGCCCATGTGATGCCCCAGCTCTCGGCACCCTCTGTAGGGGGAGGTCCCCACCTCCCCCAGCTCCGAGAAGCAGCTACCTGAGCTTGACATAACCCTTCAGAGAGAAATCTGAGCATTGCTGGAAGTCAGCCGTCCCTCAGACCAGGGCGCTGATGGTGGCCAAGGTGTTTAGGATCGGCCCGGCTGGAAGGCCAGACACAGGGGGAAAGGCCAGCTCCTCCATGGCCAGGGTCAGTTTCCAATCCACCTGCACCTCCTGCCCCTGGAGTCACGAACCACAACAGTGCATGTGACAGCCCCTGCAGAGGGCCAGGCATGCACCGAGCACCCGCGATCTCACTCAACCCCACACACCCCTCAGAGGGGACATTATCATTATTCCCAGTTTCCAGATGAGAAAACTAAGCCCACGAACGGAGAGAACCACCCGGCCATGCCCACACTGCTACAACAGGCACAGCTGGGGTGTGAACCCAGCCAACCCACTATGGGAAACGGTCGGAAGCCAGGAATCCAGGTCAGTCAGGTAAGGAGTGTGGGCCCTGCCTTAGTACACGCCAGGTACGTTCCAAACACTTTGTTGCATTTATATTGTTAAGTCTTTTGATTCAACAGCTCTATGAAGTAGATATCATTATTACTATGATATCATTCCCATTTCACAGATGCGGACACTGAGGCCACAATACGTTCAACATGCCCAAGGAGGTAACTGATGGAGCTGGGCTTTAAACTTGGGCAGTCTGGCTCTAAGGAAACACCGTGGGGTCAGCAGGGAGGGGCCAAGCTCAGCCTGAGGTCCCTTCAGGAGCTTGACTGTGAGCTCAGCCAGGTTCAGGGACTGGCGTTCCATGTGGCTTCTCCTCACCCCACAGCTGACAAAGTAAAGTTGGTACAGAGAGTTGCCATATACCTGTGCCCTGTTTCCTCCATTGTTAGCATCTTACGTTGCCCGGGTATATGGAGAAAACTAAGAAACCAACACGGTACATTACAGTTAAATAACCTCTAGACTTTATTCAGATATTACTAGTTTTCCCATTCCAGTCCTCATTCTACTCCAGGATCCAATCCAGGTACCACATTGCATTTACTTGTCATGGCTATTATTATTATTATTATTATTATTATTATTATTACTATTATTATTTTAGAGAGAGAGAGACGGAAACATCGATGAGAGAGAACATCGATGAGAGAGAACATCGATTAGCCGCCTCCTGCATGCCCCACACTGGGGATTGGGCCCACAACCTGGGCATGTGCCCTGACCAGGAATCGAACTGGTGACCTCTTAGTGCATGGGTCGATGCTCAACCACTGAGCCACACTGGCCAGGATGTCATATCTCTTCAGACTCCTCTGGTCTGTGAGAGTTTCTCAGACTTTGTATTTCAAGCATTGTGCATTTTTAAAACATTGTATTTGTTTCCAACATTTAAAACAGGGAGATTTGATATAAAATTCTAACCTCTAGCTTCTCAAAAACAAAAAACTGGCCTGCCTCCCCCCAACAACAAGGGGGGAGCAGCAGCTGCCATTTTTGGCTGAGACACATGCTTCCCCCATCTGCCCTAGTCCCCACCACTCCCTATTGTCTCTCCAACACTGAGGCCAAGTATTATTGCCATTCATCACGGTGCTTGTGCAAAATATATCTTGGGATGTGAGAAAATAACAGACCAAAGGGACTGTGGATTTTAAGAAAAAGTATTCATACCCCACCCACCACCATCACTCAAGTTACTTGCTGGTCCCAGATCCAGTCCAAGAGGTTTTTAAGGGCAGGGACCATGTCCTGACCATCTTCATGTTCCTGGGCTCCTTGCTCACATTTGGTGATTAGTAAACATGTGAACATGAAAACAAACACCCCAGTGACCTGCCTTGATCACCCTCAGGGAAACGCGACAATGATATCTGACCAGAGCAGAAGGTATCGGCCACCTAAACGTCCATCAGTGGGGGAAGGCTTCTGTCAAGTGCGGACCCACCCACACAGTGGGCATAACCATGTATGCTTGCAGTGAGTTTTCCGTAAGAAAGTACTCAGGTCACAATATAAAATGAAAAAGCAGGCTAAACATACACACACCCTATGGCCCAGCAATTCCACTCCCAGATGTATACCCACCAGAAATGGGCACAGACATTCACCAAAAAGACATGCATGGGAATGTTCCCAGTACTGTCTATGGCCAGAAACTGGAAACTACCCAAAAACCCATCCAAAGTAGAATGGATCAAGAAAATGTGGATGGAACATTATACAGCAAGGAGAATGAACCAACTGTGAATACACACAGCAACATGGATGGATCTCACAGACAGATTTTAAGCCAAAGAAGTCAGAAACAAAAAGGACATGAGCACCATTATTCACCATCACCAAAAGGTGTAAACAACCTGAATGCCCATCAGCAGATAAAGGGATAAACAAAATGTTGTTTATCCATACAATGGAATATTATTCAGTCTTAAAAAGAAATAAAGGGACTTCTGGTCAAGATGGCCACATCAAGACTGGTCGGAGGGGTGGAGATGCAGAATAGTCAGGTCCCCATGTCCCACACCCACAGTGTGGCAGTTAAGAATCAGGAGGCTGCAGAGGTCTCCCCACCCCCATGTAGCGAGGAATCTCAGCCCAACACCCAGCTCCCCACCCTGGGGTATCAGTGCCAGGAAGGAAAGTCCCTACAACATCTGGCTGTGGATAGCAACAGAGATTGCATCTGAGTGAGGCAGAGGGCTGCTGCAGACCTAGGACTGCGAGTCTTAAAGGGCCCACACACAGACTCTCGTGCTCACAGACTCACTCACTCTAAGCTCCAGTGCTGAGGCAGCAGCTCAAAAAATGCCAGGGACATATGGGGAGGAACTGAATTGACCAGCTTCAGGATGAGGGCCTGGAGGGGCACAGGTTGGGACACCTTTCTCTGGGGTCCAAAGTGCTAGCAGGTGCCATTGTTCCTTTGTTGAGCCCTCCCCATACCTGGCTGCCAGGTGTAATCAGGTGCCAAATCTGAGCTGTCCTGGCTGACACTGTTTGCCCAGCCATGGTGATTGCCTGAGACCCTGCCTCACCCCCTTGCCTACCCAGCCCAAGCCTCTTCCAGCCACTCCTCCACACAAGTGGCCTGCCTCAGCACACTCTGTGGACTTTCCTCAAATCTCTCAAAGGTCCACAAGCCCCAGACAAGCAGCCACTGGCCTCAGCGTGACCTGCACCTCTTGCCATGCAGCCCCAAACACAGCATAAGTGGCGACCAGTCTCAACTTGCACTGTAATTCCATCAGGTGGCTCCAAACCTGGCATAAGCTGCTTGGAATGTAGCTTCAACTAAGTGGCCACAAGACCAGCACAAGTGGCAGCTAGCCTCAGCTCACATTGTGGTGCCACCAAAGGGTTGCAAGCTGACATTAGTGGCAGCATAGCCTCTTCCAAACACCTCCAAGCCAAGCACAAGAAGCAACCAACTGCAGATCACTTTGTAGCTCCCACCAGGTGGCTCCAAGCTGGACACAAATGGCAGCTGAGCTTGGCCTGCACCACAGCCCCTTCTGAGAGGCTCCAGAACCAACACACCCAGTGGCCGACTTCAGACCACACCAGGGCAGTGCACAAGCAGCTCCACAAATGACACACTGGAAGAACGGACTTGGCTAGCACCAGAGCTCCACTAAAGCAACTCCTGCTCCATGGGGTCAGCCCCCAAACAATAGCTCATCTGCTGTAGTCATGGCCAGCCCTCACAGCCAGTCAGCCTAAAGGTCAATCCCACCCACTGATGTGCCAATAGCAATCAGGGCTCAACTACAACAGGAGGGCACACATGCCCACACAAAGTATACCCCTAGAGCACCTGGCTCAGGTGACCAGGGAGACTGTGCCACTGAACCACATAAAACACCTACAGTATAAGGTCATTCTGCCAAGACTGAGAGACATAGTATATCTATCTAATACATAGAAACATAACACAGAGAGTGCACCAAAAGGAGGAGACAAAGAAACATGTCCCAAATGAAAGAAGAGCATAAAACTCCAGAAAAAGAACTAAACAAAATGGAGACAAGCAATTTACCTGATACTGAGTTTAGAACACTGCTTACAAGGATATTCAATGAACTTAGAGGAAGAAGAGATGAGCCCAGTGAGAACTTCAACAAGAGACAGAAACCATAAAAAGAAACAGTCAGAACCAAAGAACAGAATAACAAAAATGAAGAATACATTATAGGGAATCAACAGCAAATTAGATGAAGCAGAGGATCAAATCAGTGATCAGGAGGACAAGGTAGCAGAAAACACCCAATCTGAACAGCGAAAAGAAAAAAATGAATCCAAAAAATGAGGATTGTTTAAGGGACCTCTGGGACAACATCAAGCATACCAACATCCACATCATGGGGGTGCCAGAAGAAGACAGAGAGCAAGGGATTAAAAACCTATTTGAACAAATAATGACAGAAAATTTCCCTAAGCTGGTGAAGGAAATAGACACACAGTCCAGGAAGGATAGAGAGTCTCAAACAAGATGAACCCAAAGAGACCCACACCAAGACACATCATAATTAAAATGCCAAAGATTAAAGACAACGAGAGAACCTTAAAAGCCGCAAGAGAAAAGCAGTTAGTTACCTACGAGGGAGCTCCCATGGGACTCTCAGCTGATTTCTCAACAGAAACTTTGCAGGTCAGAAGGGATTGGCAAGAAATATTCAAAGTGATAAAAAGCAATGACCTACAACTAAGATTGCTCTACCCAGCAAGGCTGTCATTTAAAATTCAAGGAGAGATAAAGTTTCCCAGACAAGGAAAAGCTAAAGGAGTTCACCACCACCAAACAAGTATTACAAGAAATGTTAAAGGGACTTCTTTAAGTAAAAGAGAAAAAATATGAATAAGAAAATATAGAAAGCCCTGGCCGGTTTGGCTCAGCAGTTAGAGTGTCAGCCTGTGGACCAGAGAGTCCCGGGTTCGGTTTCCGCTAAGGGCATGTACCTCGGTTGCGGTTTGTCCCTGGCCCCGGTTGGGGTTGTGTGGGTGGCAACCACTCGATGTGTCTCTCTCATGTCGATGTTTCTCTCTCTCTTCCTCCCTCTATCCCTCCCGCTCTATCTGAAGATAAATGCAAAAATGTCCTCGAGTGAGAAAATATATATATATATATAAAAGATTCTCACTAAGGCAAACACTTAGTAAAAAGCAATTACAACAATAAACTAAGTAATACACACAAACACACACTCACACAAAAGAAGTAAAAAACAATGGCAACACCATAAATATGGAGAGGGAAGTAAAACTTGTAGTGATTTTAGAATGTGTTTCAGTTTAAGCAGCCATCAACTTAAAATAGACTTCTATAAACATAGCTTGGTATATATGAAGCACATGGTAACCACAAATAAAAAATTGATAAAGATATCCAAAAAAAATGGAATCCAAATGTAATACTATAGAAAGTCATCAGCATACAAGAAAAGAGCAAGAGAATAAAAAAGAAACAGAAGAAACGCTAAAACAATCAGAAAACAATTAATAAAATATAATTACTTTAATTTTTTTTCCTTTATTGATTTTACAGAGAGAGAGGAAGGGAGAGGGAGAGAGAGATAGAAACATCAATGAGAGAGAACATCAATTGGCCTCCTCCTGCATGCCCCCCACTGGGGATCTGGCCCACAGTCTGGGCACGTGCCCTGACCAGAATCAAACCAGCAACCTCTTGGTGCATGGATCAATGCTCAACCACTGAGCCACACCGGCCGAGTTGTCAATAATTACTTTAAATGTAAATGGACTAAATGTTCCAATCATAGGGTGGCTGAATGAATAAAATAAAAAAAAACACAAGATCTGAACATATGCTGCCTCCAAGAGACCCACTTCACGCTGAAGGACACACACAGACTGAAAGTAAAAGGATAGAAAAAGATATTCCATGCAAATGGAAATGAAAGAAAGCTAAGGTAGCAATATTTATATCAGACAAAATGGACTTCAGAACAAAGGCTATAATAAGAGATGAAGAAGGGCATTTCATAATGATAAGAGATCAAGAGGACATAATAAACATCTACACATACAACACAGGAACACCTAAATATATAGTGAACCTTGATGGACATAAAGGGAGAGATCTACAGTAATACAGTCATAGTAGGGGACTTTACCGCCCATTGACACCAATGGATAGCTCTTCCAGACTGAAAATCAACAAGGAAACAGTGGCCTTAAATAACACATACACTGGATGGACTTAATTGATATTTTTAGGATATTTCACCCAAAAGCAACAGAATATATATTTTTCCCAAGTGCACTTGAAACATTTTCCAAGAAAGATCACTGTTAGGCCACAGAACAACTCTCAATAAATTGAAGACTGAAATCCTATCAAGCATCTTCTCCAATCATAATGGTGTAAAACCAAAAATCAATGACAAGAAAACGGAAAAACACACAAACACGCGAAGGCTAAGTAACAGGCTACTAAACCACGAATATGTTAACAATGAGATCAAGAAAGAAATCAAACGGTACCTTGAGACCAATGAAAATGAAAACACAACTACCTCAAATCTATGGGACACAGTTCTAAGAGGGAAATGCATAGTAATACAGGCCTACCTCAAGAAACAAGAAAAATCTCAAATAAACAATCTAACCTTCTACCTAAAGGAACTAGAAAAAGAAGAACAAACAAGCCCAAAGTGAGTAGACGAACGGAAACAATATAGATCAGAGAGAAATAAAGTCTGAAAAAAGAAAAATAGAAAAGATCAATGAAACCAAGAGCTGGTTCTTTTGAAAAGATAAACAAAATTTATAAACCGTTAGCCAGACTCATCAACAAAAGAGAGTGGGCCCAAATTAAGAAATCAGAGATGAAAAAGGACAAGTGACAACCGCCACCACAGAAAAACAAAGGATGATAAGACAATACTATGGACAATTATATGCCAACAAATTGGAAAACCTGGAAGAAATGGATAAATTCCTAGAAACATACAACCTTCCAAGGCTGAACCAGGAAGAAACAGAAAGTGTGAACAGACTGGTAACTAGTGACAAAATCGAATCAGTAATCCGCACAAGGGACAAGCCATCTCTCTTGGGACCATGTGATCCCCAAAGAGAGGTCACAGTTCCTCTGTCTACAGCAGGGGAGATGAAAGCCAGGTGAGCTGGGCCCTGCCACCCAACCCAGCCCGTTGCCCTGGAAAAGTGTCACCTGCTTTTCATTCTGGGATTGAGAAGGATGGGCTGGTAGGGACTGAAGAGGGCTTCCTGCTGGGGCCCATTGGGTCCGGCTCCCTGAAGAGCAGAAGGAGACCCGGCCCTCCTTCTGGGACCAGACCACTCTGCCTGCCTAGCTCAACCAGACCCTTCTCTTCTGGGGGCTTTGCAATGGCAGCGACCGGTCCCAGACTGACTCGGACTAGGGTCACTCCACTGCTGGGCAGAGCCCCACCCAGAGCTCAGCCACCCTTACGTACCCCAGGACACTGAAGCCTTCAACCAAGAGGAAGGCAAAGGGGCAGCGAGGGGTGGGGGACTCAGGACAGGGGAGCGCTGGTTCTCGGCCTCTCAGAGGAAAACTGAGAAAGATGTATTTTATTTAATAAACACTAGACGAGCTCTCTATGTGCCAGGCTCTGCTGTTAACATGCCACACATATCACCTGCTTTAATCCTGAGACACAGAGAGGTTAAGTAACTTGCCCGAGGTCACACAGCCAGGAAGTGATGGAGCCAGAACTTAACCCTGGAGGATCTGGCTCCCGGGCCACGTGCTACCCCCATATTCACAGCTTCACAAAATGCAAATTCTGGGCCCACTCATGAAAACCAGGTCCCGGGGTGCTGGATGTCAGGACCTCTGTGATCCCTACACCCACACCACTCCAGAGTGGGGACTGCCTGGCAGCCTGCGGAAATGCAACCTCCGCACCAGCTCTGTCCTTCCCTCGGATTCGTGGTTCTTTTTATTATTATTATTATTTATTATTATTATTTTTATCCTCACCTGAGGACATTTTTGCATTTATCATCAGATAGAGCGGGAAGGAGAGAGGGAGGAAGAGAGAGAGAGAAACATTGATGTGAGAGAGACACATCGAGTGGTTGCCACTCACATGACTCCAACCAGGGCCGGGGACAAACTGCAACCGAGGTACGTGCCCTTAGCGGGAACCGAACCCGGGTCTCTCTGGTCCGCGGGCCAACGCTCTAACCGCTGAGCCAAACCGGCCAGGGCGGATTAGTGGTTCTTAACCAGGTCTGTGTACCCACTCGAGGGTGTCTATGTGAGTGTCTGCATGTGTGCGTCTCAGTGTGTGTGTGTCAGAATCTCAGTGCTTGTGAGTGTGTGCATTCTAGTGTGGGTGTGCATGTATTTCAGTACATGAGTATCCTGGCATACGTGTACATACTGTGTGCATGTCCTGCGCATGTGTGTGCTCACGCCTGAGTATACACCAGGGTGTGTGTGCACATGTGTACTGATGTGGGTCTGTGTCCCTGTGTGTGCACACACATGTCCCAGTGTGTGTATGTATGCATGTGTCCAGGTATGGGTGCATGTCCTCACATGTCCTTGCATGTGTGTGGCTTGGTGTACACACATGGCATGTCTGTGTGTGTGTGCATCTGCATGTCCAGGTATGTGTGTGTGTCTTGGTGTGTATGCTTCAATGTGTCTCAGTGTGTGTGGGAGGGGACCCCACATGATCCCTGAGGGTTTTCAGGGTGTGCGTATGTGAGTCTTGATGTGTGTGTTTTCTTTGTGAAAGGAGGGGAGACATGTGGCTTGGAAAAGCACATTCAATGTTATTCTAGATTCGGCAAATGAAAACCAACACTCCCTGTTTTCTTAGCACGGAGGAGGGAAAGCAGGGCTCAGCTGGGAGGGCAGGGGTTATGAAAAGATGGAGAGAGGCCACTCAGACATGCAGGAGGGCTCCTGCCTGCCAGGGGCCACCACCCCAAGGGCAAGCCGGAGCCGAGGGCCTGGGCCAGCATCGGGTGGGGCTTCCAGAGGGCTGATGGCTGCCTTCCTGTATTTCACAAGGACTGGAACACCAGACCTTCATGCAGAAATCTCTCACTTAAAAAGGTTTGGTTACGCTTCCATTCGAAGTCTGTTTAAAACAGTCTCAGTCTCTCTCTCTCTCTCTCTCTCTCTCTCTCTCTCTCTCTCTCTCTCTCCTTTTTTTTTACTTGTTAAAGATGGAAAGATAAAATCATTCCCAAGCCTGTGACCCTCATACAACTGACTCACTTTTCTGATGGGACTTTGACATTAGCTCCTCTTGTTCCAAACTCAGTTTCTTCCTCATCCCCAAACCAACCCACCCAAAATGTCAGCAACAAGGCTGGTAGGACAGAGGAAGCATCGTGACTGGGAGAGGCGCAGCTGGCTAGGAAAGACTGATGGGCTGGAGTCCACCCCAACTAACAAGTACTGCTCCCCAAAAGACACCGCTGAGAGAGAACACGGCGCCGAGCCAATGGAATCCGGCCCAGCACAGGACAGAACAAAGTCCGACACACACATGCATGCACACACATGTACACACGTGATGTGACCAAGTCTAACAGAGAATGAAGGAGAAAGAAGCCAGACCCCAGGGGCACATGAGCCCACGGTGTGAATGTCAGGAGCGGGCAAAACCACATGCTGGCTGGAAAGGTCAGACGAGCCGTGACCTTTGAAGTCACCAATGGGAAAGAGCCTGCTGGGAGCCAGCAGTGTCCTCTATCTTGTTCCGGGGGTGGTTACACAGATAAGCACAGGCGTAAAAACATCCAGTTGGACCCCAGAGCAGTGCGATCTCCTGACTAGTTTTAAATGTAACTGAAAACACACACTCCTCTCTGCACTGTGGGGCCCTGGTGGGACCCTGGAACACACAGAGGACATCAGTGGGAAGGGCAGTGAGAGAGCGGAACAGCTGGAGTTTGGTTAATAGTAAGGTGCCAGTGTCAGTTTCTCAGCTGTGACAAATACACCCGGCGATACAAGATGTCAATGGGGGAGCTGGGCAAGGGGTCTACGGGAGCTCCCTGTGCTATCTTTGCAACTTTGCCATAAATCCAAAATCATTCCCAAATAAAAAGTATACCAAAATACTCTCGTCTTCTGCCCCTCCCTCCTCCTTCTCTTTCCTCCTTCCTCCCACCCCCTACCCCGTCCCTCTCCCCTTCCTCCCCACCCTCTCCCTGTTGTTCAAAACAGGCCTGCACGCCCAGCGCACCCATCACGCGCCCATCTCACGGACTGGATGAGAGAATGAGCAAATCCAGTCTGCAGTGGTGCGAGCTCTGGCCCAGAGGGACAAGAGCCCAGGTGAGGCAGGTGCAGGAGGTCCTGGGCTCTGAGCTGAGGGACCCTGCCTGCCCTGCTCACTGCATGTCCCTACCAAGTGGTCACTGCAGTGACGCCAGCCACGTACATAACACTCGGCACACATCACACCAGCTCTTTAGTCTGCACAATCACTGAGTTACTCCCCCTGCACAGATGGGGAGACTGAGGCACAGAAAAGTTAAGTGCCTTGCCCAAGGTCGTGCTGGTAGGGGACACACGGCTGGGAACTGAAGCTGGGAAGTTCAGATCGAGTCTGTGCTTTCAGCCACCGCACTCCCGCCAAACACAGGAGCGAGTGAAAGGAAGAAGGAAGATGTTTTCAGGGACACTGACCCTGCCCAGCACTGGCTGAGCCCCAGCAGGTCTTCGATGGCACTGGTGTCCCTGGTGGCCAGAGCGTCGCCTACTAGGCTATGAGCTGTGGGCAATGCCCCCCAAGGCCCAGCCTGGGGCCTGGCTCTGACCCAGTGCCCGATTCCTGTCTGCTGAGCGGAGCCAACCACACGGCCTGCCTGGAACAGCCCCACTGCAGACCCTGGGGTCAGGGGCCAGGGGTCAGGGGCCAGGGGTCAAGCCTGGGGTGAGTGCTCCCTACGCTTCATCTAGAGAGTTAGCCAGAGCCTGACCTGCAGGAGGGACTGAAACATCCTGCTGGAGACCCCCTGAGCCAGTGCAGGCGTCTCTCATGCTCCCGGGACCCCGGCCGGCCCATCACCAGATCTATAGTGATCCCGGCCCACTACAGTCTGGGACAGCAGGGTGAAGGGCAACAAGCGACAGCACCCCCAAGCAAGGGAGAAACTCCTGGCAGGGGAGGGGAGAGCGGCAGCATCACCTTGGGCAAGCTACCCAGCCTCAGTTTCCTCATCTGCAATATGGGAGTAAAAAGTGCACCCACTTCATAGATACCTCGTGAAGGTTAAGTAAGAGCTGGTCGCCCTACTTTCACATGCTTTCCTAATCTCCACACTCATTAAACATGTTTGTTCAAAATAATAACAGCAGCTGCTCCTCTGCGTGCTCGGACTCCATGCAGACACCAGCAGAAGTGCTCTACCTGTAGCATCTCAGTTCTCACCTTGAGCCCAGGAAGGAGGTTTTGTTCCATCCCCATCTTACAGATCAGTAACAGGCTCAGAGATGTTAAGTCACTTGCCTGGGGCCACACAGCAGGGAGGAACATTGTTAAGACTCAAACCCAGATCTCTCTGATCTGCCTCCACTGGTTCCCACGAGGAGCCGGCACAGAGCCTGGGGAGAGCAGGTTGCCCACCACGGTAATCAGCAGCTGAGTGGAAGAGAAACATGGGTGCTTGGGTGAGGTGCAGCTGGTAGACTGTGGCATCTGTGAGCTGAGGGACAAAGGCCTCGATCTCCTCCTCATCCTCCTCCATCTCCCTCAACTCTGTGAGCTCCACACAGGGCTTGGTGCCACAGGAGGGCAGGGGACCCACCCACAGTTACCTGAGATTGAGAGAGGCCCAGGGAATGTCACAAAGGTGACGCATCTCGTAGCAGCCTCAGGTCATCGCGGAAGCTATCCAAGGCTCTGAGAGGCATAGTAGGGTTATGTCCACATTCACACAGCTCAGAAGTGGCCCAGCTGGGCCTGGGACCCAGGCAGCCTGGCCTGGTGCCTGTGCTCTTAGGGCCCACAGGGACAACAGTGCCCAAGTCAAATATCACTTCTATTTAAGCCCATAAGAATTGGATGGAGAAGCACAGACCACCTGGGTTCAAATCCCAACTCTGCTGTGTGACTTTGGGCAAGTTTCCTAACTGTTCTGGGCCTTGGTTTCCTTCTGCAACTGTAAGTTAGTAACAATAAAACCACCTACTCACAGGATTGGGTTGTTGTGAGAGTTAAATGAGCAAATATAGATAAAGGGCTTGCAAAGGTAATAATGCATCATTAGCTATTATGTTTTATAGTTATTCAATTAGACATTTGGCAATGTTATTTAGCAGGGGTTTTTTTCTTTCCTATTTTGGAGTCAATAAAATTTTTTCAGCTCCCAAAATCTCTTCAAAAGCCTTGGAAAAACTTACAGGCCTGAAATGTGGATCTTGAGGGCCTGGTGAGCAGCTAGACTCCAGGAAGAAGCCCCAAGCTTTTCCCCTGCACAGCCCTGAGCACAGAGTTAGCTCCTCAGAGATTCCCCTCCACACTGGGGGTCTCCCCACACCCCTTGCTGGCCCCACATCAGCAGGGTCTGGTGGTGGGATCTCAGCCCTGCCCAGCAGAAGGATACCCAAGGCCCATTGGAATGCTAATTGCAATCTCAGCAAGAGGGTCCGAGGCCAGGGAGGGAACAATGCCTGCCTTTATACTGCCAGGCCCTTCAGCTTCTAGAGGGCTCGGCCCGGCCCCGTGGGAACCTCCAAGCTCCCCACTTAATCGCCTTCTTGGCAGACATCCCCAGACTGAAAGACAAGTCAATACCACAGAGATGAGATGAGACATCACCACCATCCATCCCTAGATGGGGACCCAGGACAATGTCAAACCCACCCAGCCCCCAGAACCCCCAGCCAGCTCCCGATCCAGCCCCCAGCGTGGGGAGATGCCATCACCAGTTGTCTCTGCATTTAAAGACAGAGGCCCACCCTGGCCGGTTTGGCTCAGTGGTTAGAGCGTCTGCCCGCGGTCCAGAGAGACCCAGGTTCGGTTCCCACTAAGGACACGTACCTCGGTTGCAGTTTGTCCCCGGCCCCTGATGGGGTCACGTGGATAGCAACCAGTCGATGTGTCTCTCTCACATCGATGTTTCTCTCTCTCTCTTCCTCCCTCTCTCCCTCCCACTCTGTCTGAAGATAAATGTAAAAATGTCCTCAGGTGAAAAAAAAATAAAATAAAAAGACAGAGGCCCTAGAGCTTGGCTACTAGCAGCATGGGAATCAGAGGGGGCAGCAGGAGAGGCCCAGCAGCATGGGGGGACCCCAAGGGTCTTCTCACCCATCCCCCTGCCTCCAGGCTGGACTGCAGAGAAAGTAGGCGAAACGCTAGCACCTTCCGCCTGAGCTGTCACAGACCCAGTGAGATGAGGTTGCACATCTGGGCTTTTCTCCACTGAATCCCCGCCCCTGGCACACAGGGTGGCCGTTTGTATTCTTTAACTGAACAGGTATTTATTGGGCACCTACTATGTGCCAGCACTGCACTAGGAGTTAGGGATATGGTGGTGAAAAACTAGGCATGGTTCCTGCATTTGTGAGCTTTACATGCCAATAAAAGCTCAATAAGCGTTCACCACGATTATAATCTAGTTATTATAATGAGTCTTAGCACATTTCACATAGTGAGTGAGGTGGCGATCTCTTCCGATACTTTTAATGAAAAACGTTCATCAGTGATTTTCAGCATTATGAACAGTGATGGCGAATAAAGAGTGGGTTGTGCGTTTTGTCCCTTGTCTGAAGGCCTGACCAGCATGGTCTCTGAGCGTCCAAAAACTCACAAGGAAATAAAGGGCTCTATTCAGAACACATCCCCCTCAGGTTTCAGGAGATATTGGGTCTGGTCCGAGCTTCCTGCTGGCAGCTCCCATGCTTCCCCCTTGCTTGGCCAAGGCTGGACTGAAGCCCCACCCCCACCCGGGACTGAGTCCCGTGTGCACACAGCTTGACTCAGCAAGATGCAGCCTGTGAAATAGGCCCCTCACTGGCCAGCGTGGCCACGGTCCCTCCTGCCAGCCCGTCTGTCCCCAGGGTGCAGGCAGCGGCCTCATAATGGACCTTCTGTTGATGGGGCTGCAGGCCACTGTGAGCTCTGTTCTTACTTCCTCGTGCAGGACACACAAGCCAGCCCCTGTGCGGGCCAACTGCCACCGTCGTGACTGGCCTCGACCACTGCCAGCCTCAAAGACTCTCTGTCAACCTCTTTTGAGGCAGCAGCCCCGGAGACTCTCAATTCCAGGCCCGCTGCCTGTCTTCCAAATGGAGTCAGATTCGTGTCCCTCCGGCTGGTGGCTGCCTGTCCCCAGCATCACTGGAGACACTCTGGGCTCAGACAGCCGTGCTTTCAGGTTCTCCAGCAAGTGTGCACACTGCTGTGCGTGGCTGGGCGTCTTCCCGCTCGGGGAGGACAGGGAGTCTGCCTGCTCGCTCCAGGGAGGCCTCTGGTCCCAAGTGTTGGCTTCAGGACTAGCTCTCCAGAGCCAGGCACAGCAGGAGGGACCACAGAGGCTCATTCTGGTTTCCCCTCCAGCAGGGAGAGGAGAATTCAAAAGTACAAAGTGGGGCGGGTGGAGGAAGTCTTTGGGATGGAGAGAAGAGTGCAAAGTTCCTGCCTCCTGGGTGAGAATGACAACGACAATCCCCCACCCATCACTGTGTATGGGGGCCTCTGCAGTGGGCCATGCGCTGTTCTCAGCACGCTACACGCACCTCTCATTCGACCTTTACAAAGGCCTCTGAGAAGCAGCTGTCATTATGGCCACTAAACAGAGAAGGCAAGTTGCATTCAGAGCACTTAAGTCTGGTGCCAGTGACGTCACAGCTATTAAGTGGCTGAATTGAGACTTGAACCCAGGCCATCTAGCTCTTAAATCCACACTCTTAACCAGTGTCTTCCACTTGAGGGCATGAAGAAAGAAAGTAAGTGCTCGCTTCGGCAGCACATATACTAAAATTGGAATGATACAGAGAAGATTAGCATGGCCCCTAAAAAAAAAAAAAAAAAAAAAAAAAAAGTAAGAAAGAGAGAACGAGAGAGCGAGCGCGTGTGCGAGAGAGAACCCTAATTTGCAGTGTTTGCCAATTTCCATAGTGTAAATTCTCCCACCATGGTCCATTTCAAGCCACCTGTGTGCTGTCACTGAACACGGTTATAATCAATGCAAATAACCTCACTTGCAAAGATAACAGTAAAATAACTAGGTGTTGATGATTTTGAGTACTTGTTACCTCTGTTTCTAATATGAGTCATTGTAACTGGAAGATGGGATAACTTCACCTCTAGTAATGGCTGTTTACAACAGCCTGGACTCCTGGAAATCTAACCCTCTGCTCTTGCAAGCCAGCTCGGGCACACATTGCCTCAGAAATGCTTAGCTGTACACAGTCGGCATTTAATAAATGCCTGTGACTTGGGCTCCCTAGTCTTAAAAGAACCAATGGTGGTCATGAGCTGTGCCCTCCCCCAGCCTTCACTCCCAAGTGACGCTCTTCTTGGCCGCCCCGCCTGCCGCCCCACACGACGAAACTCCCAGGCCCCTCCGTGGAGGGTCAGGCTGGGGAATTTGCTCTCTATTGAGCACTGAGTCCTGGTTTTGTTTCCAGACTGGAAAACAAACCTTGCCTCCTGCCCATTGACAATGGAAGGAGCCAAGGCATTCCCAGCTGAAGCCCGGGAGGTCAGTACCCCAGCAACCAGGTGGCCCTCAGCACCCCCTCCCCTGGGGGCCACGAACTGCTTGTGTGCACTGAGGCATCCATGAAAAGCCATTTCAGGAGCAAGGTCCTCAGCCATTCACCTCCAGCCCAAGGGACCTCCTAGATGAGAAAAGTGTACTTCCTTCCGGGCACTGTAAATACAGGACAGCGCCCTGCGCCCTCTGCGGCCCACACTGCCAGTCTCCGGGAGGGGAGGCACGGCCCGAAGCACGCCCTGTCCCGAGCCACCTCTGCGGGGAAAGTGCCTGGTCGGGGGGTCAGAGGGTGCGCCGGGGGCCAGATGAGAGGGAGCGGGCCTGTCCTTCCCAGCGTTTCATGAGGTTCGGCACATGATTGGAACACAGGCTGTACACTGAGCAATGCTTCTCCACGGGGCAACTGTGCTCCCAGGAGACCTCTGACAACATCTGGAAACACTTCGGGGTGTCACAGCTAGCGTGGAGGCGATGCCGGCATCTGGTGGGGAGAGGCCAGGGATGCTGCTGAACACCCCACAGGGCGTAGGACAGCCCCCGCCATAAAAAGCAACCTGGCAGGAGTGTCTGCAGGGCCCGGGCGAGAAGCCCCGCGGTGGCGCCAGGACGTCTGAGTCACAGCGGCTCTGTCACTTACCAGCTGGGGGCTCGGAGCACCACCTGGCAAGGCAGATGGCTCTTTCCTTTGGGCTGCTTTCCGGCTCCCATGAGCCCTCCAGGGTGAGGCCCGCTAGACCAACGATCCGAGAGCACAATGAGCTGAGGGCCTGGCTCTCAGCCCCTAAAACAGCGAAGAACCAGCCGCAGGAGTCTCTGCAATATGTACATACACACACAACGTGCAGCGTGTGTGTTCAGTATGCATTCAACATGTACCTATGTAAGATGTAGTCTACATACAGTCGACCCTTGAACAATGCAGGGGTTAGAGGCAACAACCCCCACCCGCATGCAGTTGAAAATCTGAATATAACTTTTGACTCTCCAAAAACTTAACTACTAATAGCCTACTGTTGACTGGAAGGCTTACCTCCCTCCTCTGTACCCCACCCTGCAAGGCTCCCCATTTGCTCTGAGAAAAGTGATCTGTGTACTCCGCTAAAGGGGGTGACCCTGGTCACCTCTCACTCGCATCACTCTGCTCCAGCCACACGGGCCTCCTTGTCACTCAAACTGGAACTCACTGTGAAGCTCCTGCCTGAAGCTTTGCTGTGGCCCCTCTCCCTGCCACCCCCCACCCCAATATGCACACGCCTCACTCTGCATCTCCTTCAGGTCTTTATTTTTATTTATTTTTTTATTGATTTTAAAGGGAGAGGGAGAGAGAGATGGAAACATCGATGAGAGAAAACATCGACTGGCCCCCTCCTGCATGCCCCACTGGGGATCGGGCCCACAGCCTGGGCACGTGTCCTGACTGGGAATCGAACTAGTGACCTCTTGGTGCATGGGTCGACGCTCAACCACTGAGCCACACCGGCCGGGCTCCTTCAGGTCTTTACTCAACGTCACCTCCCAGTGAGTCCTTCCCACGCTCTCCATCATTTATTTATTTATTTTTATCAATCCTCACCTGAGGATATTTTTTCCATTGATTTTCAGAGAGAGTGGAAGGGAGGAAGGGGAAGAGAGAGACAGAGGGGGAGCAGGAGAGAGAGAGAGAAATACTGATGCGAGAGAGACACATCGATTGGTTGCCTCCCGCATGTGCCCTGACTGGAGCTGGGGATCAAACCTGCAACCCAGGTACATGCCTCTGACCAGGAATCGAACCCACAGCCCTTCGGTGTGAGGGCCGCGGCTCTAAGTGCTGAGCCACGCTGGCCAAGGCTGCCCTCCGTCATTTACAAGTGCCTTTCATGCCACCTACCTTGTCCCCCTTACCTCTTACCCCTGTTCCAGTTGTCCCCCAGCCCTGGCATTTGTATGAACAGGATGCTCAATTCCCACATTTGTGGGTGTCCCTGTTCAAGTCCCCCAGGCACTATGGGGACCCAGCTCTGCTTCCTGCAGCCAAGCAGGATGGGGTCTGTGCCATCTCCGCTAAGCCCCCCATGACCGAGGCCGACTCACCCCGGCCTGGATGCCTCTGGCCCATTCTCTGCAAGCTCGAGAACAAACATTTGCCTGACCCAGGCAGTGGCACCCATGGGAGGCATTTCCCGCACTGAAGGTGCTCCTAGACGGCACTGGCCTCACCGTATCCTTCTCCACTGTGACTCCCCATGAGAAACGCTGAGAAACACAGAGCAGTGTCCCCCAGCGCCTGGCTCCTGACCCAGACCTGCCAAGTCAGGACATCAAGGCTCGAGGTCTGGGCGTCTGCACATCTGAGAAGCCCTCGTGCCCAAGTACTGCCCGGAAAGCCAAGCTCCTGGAGGGCAGGGTGCTCCTGGCACACCTGGTGCCGTGCCTACAACCGGCACCTCCCACAGGGGCCCAGCTCTGTCCACACCCTGAACGACCAAAACAAATCAACAGTCCACTGGGTGGGTGAACCAGCCACCCTGGGCCCTGCCGATGGAATGTCATCCCCGAAGGTGGACAGTTCTATGAGGAGGGCGGCGTGGGCAGGCAGCCTCACACAGGCCCAGACACAGGCATGGCTTTCCTTTCCCAGGGACACTGAACCTCCCCTCCCAAGCCCTCTGCACACAGGTACAGGGCTCTATCCCAGAAACGGGTGGGAGGAGAAGGCATATCCTCAGAGCACGGCCTCAGTACTCTCAGAAACACTGTCATCGGCCACAAACGAGGCGACTGGCCAGAAGTCTCAGAGCTTCTGGAACTCCCCGCTCTATGAGACCCCCCCCATGCCATCCACCTCTCTACTTGAAACAGCTGGAAGTTCCAAGGAAGGCGTGGGCCACGTGTCTCTGACTTGTTTGGGTCTTGGTGGGAAGTCCTCAAGGCTGAGGCCTGGGTATGGCTAGAGATTTCCAGAGAGACCTCCAGGACAGGCCAGTTCCAGAGGTTAGACGGGGGGTGGGAGGATCCACCAGGACTGTTTGCCCACAGACAGTTGAGAAAAAGGCCTCCTCTTTGCTCCAACCTGCTCTGGGGCACAAGGCTTAGCACGTACCAGCTGGGTTCCCTCCCCTTCCTCGCTTTTGCAACCCGGCAAGGCGGACAGCGCACAACCTGCCCGACTATACACAGTGACCCTGATACTGCCATCTGGGAGGGTAATACTGTCCGGGAGGGTAATACTGCCACCTGGGAGGGTAAGACTGCCACCCGGGGGGGTAAGACTGCCACCCGGGGGGGTAAGACTGCCACCCGGGGGGGGGGGGTAAGACTGCCATCCGGGAGGGTAAACCTTTTTTTTTTTTTTTTTTTTAGAGAGAGAGGAAATGAGAGGGAGAAAGAGATAGAAACATCGATGAGAGAGAACATCGATTGGCCGCCTCCTGCATGCCCCTCACTGGGGATCGGGCCCACAACCTGGACATGTGCCCTGACCGGGAATCGAACCAGCGACCTCTTGGTGCATGGGTTGATGCTTGACCACTGAGCCACACCAGCCAGGCTGGGAGGGTAAACCTTAAGGACCCGGCAGGAAGAGGAAGGTGTCCCAAGGACCTAGGCCCAGGGACTCTGGCCGAGGGCTGGAGAAGCCACTTAACTCAGAGCTCATGGTGTGAGCCAGGCACAGCTTCCGTAGCCAGGACAGCGGCGCTGCCGGTTTGTACATTAGTCTGCTTGGGGTTAAGTCTCCATCATCGGGATCTGAGATGGGCAGTGCTGAATGGGGATGACCTCACGGGGGACCCAGTTAACAGAAGGCACCCCCGGGAGCTCTCCCCGCACCCTGCCAAAGCCTCCTTCCACATGTTTCCAGACACAGGGGCGGGGGACATGCATGAGGAAAGTCACTGCAGTGTCGCTGCTGACAAAAAAGGAAACTAAGCTATGTATCCATCCATCGGGGTGGTCAAATAAGCTGACTCCAAAGCCCTGAGGATGGGCAGAGAAACCGTGACAAGCTCATCCCTACAATGGGAGATTATTCAGCAATAAAAAGAATGAAGTTCTGACCTGTGTTACAACGTGGATGAACTTTGAAACATGAGGGGAAGGGCATGAAGGAAGCCAGACCCAAAGGCCACATACAAAATGATCTGTTTACATGAACTGTTCATTATGGGCAAATCCATAGAGGCAGAAAGCAGATCAGTGGTGGTTGCCTTGGGCCTGGCTGGGTGGGAGGATTGGGAGTGATGACTCGTGGCTACAAAGTATCTTTTGGGGGTGACACAAATGTTGTCAAGTTGACTGTGATATAGATGCAATTTCTGTGCATACACAGCGGGAACCGAGGGCGCCTCTGCAGCGGGGGAGCGAGGACAGTGTGCGTGGGCACAGCTCTGCCTTCCCGAGAGGCTGCGTGTCACTCTGTGTAGGAGCCCCCTCAGCACACTGGCCTGCAGGGCGGGAGGCCAGGCCTGGCCGCTGGACCATGGCGGGGAGGGGAGGGGGCTCAGGCCAGGTCCTGACTGTGATGGAACCCAGCTGGCGCCCTGAAACCAGCATGGAGAGCGAGGGGGGCCCACTGGGGGCTCCATCAGAACTTCCGGTGCTCCCTACCTGGACTGGAACAACGGCAGCCCAAGCAAAGGCCGCCAGAGACCGAGCACAGGGAAGCCAGAAAGCTCAGCAAACAGTAACCCCGAGGGTGGCGGGTAACAGTGAAACCTCAGCTTGAAAATGAAAACACCGGTCAGCACAGTCCTGCACGAGCCTGCAGACGTTAGGACTGTACAACAGGAGTGAATGTGCACAGCGATCGTCTCGTATCCACATACACGTGTACTATTTACAACACACTTCCACGGACAGGGAGCTGTGGACGGCAGCGGGGACAGGGGATGGGGAAGGGGAGTGGGGGGAGGGGGGAGGAGAGGAAGTGGGAGTGGGGAGGGAGAGGAGAGAAAGGCGGTAAAGAGAGGGGAGGAGGGCAGGGGGCTGAGGAGGGAGGAGGGGAAGACCTGACAGGGCCTGGGAGCTCAGGGAGCAGCTCGCCAGGTCCTTGGTCTCATGCAGCTTGTTGAGACCCTGCTGGTACAGTATGCGGTGGTGAGACCCCTGCCCAGGATGTCCACCTAAGCAAGCAGCCTGGTCAGCCCCCTGCTCCCCTTCTACCCTGCACCCCCCTCCAGGTTCCTGGCCTCACGTCCTCAAAGGTCTGGGGGCCACGAGCACCCCAGTGGCCCCGCATCAGGCTCAGCACCATGGGCTTCACATTCAGCGCCCAGCGTGGCTCAGTGTGGTGGGGACACAGGCACAGGCCCTGCATCCTACACGGAGCAGGACACTGCCCAGGGTGGCACTGAGGGCAGGAGGGCATCAGACAGGGCCACTCCAAGGCCCCAGGACCACGGCATCCCTGCCCCTCCTGCACAGCCCCGCCTATAGGTCAGCCCCATAGGAAGCACCCAGGGTACCCCCAATGCCCCCAAAAGGCCTTGCTTTCCTCCTTAGCTGGGCTCTCCTGCAACTTCTGAATCGAATGACATGAGGGCAGCCGGCTCTTTGCTCAAAGCTGTCCCAGCCTTGTCACCACTTGGACAAAAAGTAGGTGTGGGAGTCCAGTGTGAAATCATAAAAAGCTGGGCTCCCACGGGCTTCTGCATTCCAAAGCTTCTCACTTTCTCAGCCCACCGGGAGGTACTTAGCACCCACCCACATTACAGATGAGGAAACTGAGGCACAGAGCAGTCAAGGGACTTGCTCAGGGCCGCAGCTGGGATGCAAACCCAGGGAGTCTGCCGCAGGTCTCAGAAACCCTGGAAATAACTTGAGACTCATTATTGTGCTGGCAACGCAGCTCAGAGAGGAGGAGTTACTGGACGGAGTCACACAGCAAGTCCAGGAAGGGCTGGAACCAGAATTCAGCTCAATGCTCTTCCTAAAAGGTCTGAGCCCGCGGGAGATCACATCCTCAGCGTAAGACCAGTGTAGAGAAAGGAGCATCTTATTACACCAGTGGGCTGTTACACCGGCGGGCTGGGGGGGTCCAGCTTCCCCAAATCCTCAGTCCCGAGCTTCCTTTGTTTTTTGTTTATATAGGCACAAACTACAGAAAAAAAACTACATTCAAAAAAACCCACATTCTCTTGGCACCGCGTAATTGGTGTCTGGTTGGTACGAGTTGTCTCAGAGGTGAGGAGTCTGCTTCGGCAGAGGTCGGGGCCATCGTTAATTTCTTTCTTCTCATGGTTCCTCTGAGTTTCTCAAGGCCTTCATTAACCCCTTATCTCTGGGTTTCTCAAGGCTCTTATGTTTACAAAAAAGAAACTGCCAGGGTGTGTACGTGCAGTAACTGAGGGTCAGAATGGAGTTTAATTTTGTTAAAACATTATTAACCCTTTCATTCCAACCACCCCTCACCTGGCGGAGAGGAGCCTGTGTCAGATATCTGCTGGGTACCCGGATGGGGAGGGTGGGAGGTGAGGGATGAAGTCCCCACGCGGGTGGAAGAGAGAAGTGCGCACGATGAAATGCAAACTGCCAAGGCCCCACACGCAGCCAGCCAGCTAGCAAGACACCACCTTGAGGGACACAAGTGTCCCTACTTGTACCTCCCCAGGAGGTCACTGTCCCCTCTCTAGCTCCAGCTGGAGCCCGGGGGCCTTCTGGAGGCAGCCCCCAGGGTCTCAGACCTGGTGCTGGAGAAATGCTCATGGGCCCGCCCCTTCCAGAATAGCATATGTCAGTCTGGTCTGAAGGATCTGACAACCTCGCCCCTGACTTAGCATTTCTGATGAGGAGCCCAGGGACAATAGTCCCTGCTGCCTTTGCTCTTTCTGGCAGCCTTTGAACGGGGACCCATGTGCCCCTCGGTGCACCCGCCAGCCCCACAGCGCTGCACAAAGGCTTTATTTTTTAACAAATGGATTTGCAATAAAAAAGGAAGAGGAATCTGTGGAGATGGGCTTGTCTTCATCTGGCGGCTGGACTGAGCTTTGAGGCCACTGAGGCCAGTCAGGGAGCCCTGGGAAACAGGCCCGAGGCTGAGTTCCAGGCCTGGCTGGGTCACAAAGGGGGGCTGAGCTTGGAAAGGGAGGAGCAGTGGGTCTCCGGGAAGAGGGGCAGGCCTCCACGGTGTTTTCCATGACAATGCCCAGAGGGTGCTAGGCAGACCTAAAATCCAGACATGGGGGGGGGGGGGGGGACAGGTAGGGAAATGTGGGGCAAGTTCCTTCCATCAGAAAAGGGAAGGCCACCTGGCTTCCTATAGTATGACAGCTCCCATCATCTTCATCAATGGTCTGGTCTGGGTGCTTAAACAAAGGTGGCATTCTCTTTGAACTTCAGTCCGAGAATGCATCTTTCTGCCGCAGGGGATCACCCTAACCGGGGTCTCCTAATCTAATCTGGCTGGCGGCATCGGAAGAAGGTTCATTTATCCAGGGCTCATACACCCAGCCCCATCAGGAATGCGGCCCAGCGTCCTGCCCCAAATTCTCTGGCTCCTTCAGAACGGCCACTGTGGCCCCAGCCGGATGCCACCTGGAAGGAAGTCTGGGAGCTGAAGCAGAAAGCACTGTGAGTTGGTGACCTCTCCTGGGATATTCCAGGACCAAACCAGCACCCCTACCTGCAAAGCAGTTCTGGGGCCCAGCCTGATGCACATTGCAGGGGTGGGGGTAGGCAGAGTCCCTCCCTGGAGCAGGAAGTTCTAGTGTCTGGTAAATAAACAGCCAGGCTTCTACTGCTCTCTGCTAAATGTTCTGCAAGTTCTCATTCGCTTCTCATTTTGCCCCAAAAGGCCCTGTTCGGTTGTGTGAGAGATTCATATGGCTATACAGTATAAACAAACATTTGTTAGGGTTGCCATCACGAATAAGAGACTCAGATGTCCCAACATCACCACGGTTATCCCAACACCACCAAATACACACACCGTGCATTTGCACCCGTGTACACTTACTGCAAAAGAAGATGCACTTTCTAAAGGTGAAAAATAAAATCATCCTTAAAACCATAAAATAAATCATCCTAATATGACATTTCATTTTTTTAAATAGACTGTTTTGGGTTCATAGCACTTTGAGGAGACTGAGGTACAGAGATTTCCCATATCCCCCCTGTCCCCACACAAGCACAGCCTCCCCCATTATCAACATCCCCCACCACAGTGGTACATTTGTTACAAGTGATGAACCCCTACACTGATACATCACTATCACCCCGAGTCTATAGTTGACATGAGGGTTCACTCTTGGTGTCGTACGTTCTATGGGTTTCGACAGATGTATACTGACATGTATTCCACCATTATCGTATCATACAGACTAATTTCACTGCCCTGTGATTTCATGTTTTTCCAAGTAACTAATCCTCATTCATCTTGTCTAAAACCCAATTCCTCTGTCTTTTCAAAACTAGACCTCTGCCCCCATCCAAGTGTCTGTCATCTCCCCAGTCACCCAGGCTTGAAATGTTGGGGTGAAACACAGTTCCATTTGGTAACGAGATACTGTCCTGGGCAGTGAATGTCTCAGCCATGTCACTGATATTGCTTATTGTCTCACCACAAGTTTGAAAACTATCCATGATAACTGTACTCCAAATATTCAAAAAGTTTAATAGAGACATTGATTTTGATACATGATTACGCTTATATAAAGTACCTAGAATAAACAAATTAATAGAAGCAGAAAGTAGAACAGTGATTACTAGGGGCTGAGGGGAAGGTGGAGTGGGGAGTTATTATTTTAAGGCGTCAGTGTTTCTGTTTATGATGATGAAAAGTTCTGGAAAGGGATAGTGGTGATGGTTATACAACATTAGAATTTACTCAATGCCCCTGGACTCTACACTTAAAATGGTAACTTTTACATTATGTGTATTTAAGCACAATAAAAAGAAAAAGATGCGAAAGAGAACATCCTTTACAAGTCCCTTAAAGAAAAGTTCAAAGATAAGCAAAACTGATCTATAGTGTGTGCATCCTGATTAAAACAAAACAAACAAACAAAAAACACCTACTAAGAAAAGCTCCTGGTGGATAACTGGGATCAAATTAAAAAAAACAAAAACAAAACAAAACAGAGCCTAGCAGCCATTTCTACACAGGGGCCTCTCACACAAACTGCACTCAGGGAAAAGCCTGCACTGACTACCTGCCCTGTGTTCCGGCCATCTGAGCTGCCTTATGAAGGAGCTCCTGGAATCCTATTTCAACCAATAGGACTGAGGCTTCCCTCATCCAATTAGAACTGTGCAGCTCCAACCAACCAGAGTGGCTCTTTTCTGACCAATCAGGACAGTGCTTTTTGGACCAATCAAACTGCAAGGATTTGGAGTCCTCATTTGCATGACGATAGACCAATCAGAGACCAGAGGTGGGACTTCTGTCAATATAAGTTAGTTTCCCCAAGGGCTCTGGGATAGCACTTTCTTTCCCTTTCCACCAAAAACATAAAGGCTCTGGTTGCCTGGCTGAGCTGAAACACCAAAGATGTTTCACTAGAGCAGAGCAGCACAGACCAGAGCTGACTGGCACAGAACAGAGCGGAGCAGAGTAGCACAGTGTCAAGCACACCAGCAAACAGGGGAGCAGAGCAGAGCTGTTTAGCTGAGCGGGGCCTGGCCCCAGGGCTGCCTCATAGCCTTGCTGTAGCCAGTGCTGTATCACAATTGAGCTGTTTTGCACTGAATAAAGTTTCCTTATTCATGGCATTCCAAATTGGGGATTCCTTTTGGTGTTGAATTGGTCTCAAGGAGCATCAATAGACAGGTGCTAGAAATCTGGAGGGCCTTTGGGAGAAGTGACCAGAAGGGAGAAGGAGGGAAGTTAGCAGCATTATGTTTGATTTCTTGATGTTCAGTATATGAAAAGTAGTTGTTCTGAATACTTATTTCCGTACAAAAATTATTCAATTGATTTCCTCCGGTGTGGCTATAAAATTTCCATTTACTGAAAATCTCCAAAGTAAGCTCGTTCTTTCCACCCTTGGCAACAGTCAACATTATCAATATTTTTACTACTAAATACAAAGCAGACAAACGAATAAAACTGCATGCTTTTTGAAAACGGGCCCTGCCAAAAAACCCACTGCTAGTGCCTTGATGGACATGAAAGGACAGCAAAGACTAACCAAGTGGCAGCTCCGACCGAACAGACTTTCTGGGCAGGTGAATTGCGAGGCCCTCGGAGCGGCCCATTAAAGACCCTCTCCTGTGGTCTATGTGCAAACAGAACAAAACAGTTCTGAGAAACTCTCGTCAGCCAGCACTCAGCCACTTCAAAAATGCTTCCCAAGTGGACACTTAAGAGGCTGTTTACGCAGAGTGGGAGGGTTTATCCAGGGAACGCGTGGGAGTCATCAGAAAGGGGACAGAGATCAGACAGGCACTTCCTCTTACAAGAACATGGGAGAGATTCAGGAAAAGCTTGACCTTCAACCACCAAATGAGTCACTCATAATTCCGCCTTGACTGGACTCAGGACCGCCACCGCCACCACCCTACCTGACCAGTGGCGTTTTACCAGAGCCTGTGGACCCAGCGTCCAGCACCAAGGAGCCCAGGGCAGGCCTGGAGGCCTCAACCAGGCCTTGCGTTTCCAACCCAGTCTGTTCCTTTGTCTACAAGGCCTTGGTTTGACTTTGCTCACCCCTGGGACTGGCAGGTTCCCTAGTTGCGACCCTCGGTCCTCCCAAGGACACAGCTTGTCCCCATCCTGTGGCTCTACTTGCTCCAAGGAGTACCCTCACTCCTTCCTTAACCCTTGCTGCTCCCCCGCTGGGCCCACTTTGGCACCTTCTACAACCAAAATGGTGCCATGTTCCCATGTTACTCTCCAGAGCCCTCACTTGCTGAATCTGAAACTCCTCAGAAAGTTCCTCTCCATTTATTAGACAAATTGGACATTTAAGGGACTGTGGCTTCCCCTTGGTCCTCTCCAGTGTCAAAGTGACCTTCTGGTTGCCCAAAGAGACACTTACCCATGAGGCCGCTGGCATGGGCCAAGCACACATAAGGTGACCAAGCCTTGGAGGCCAAGGCCACTCCCCTCCACCAGGACCCCTTCAGGCCAGTGCTGGTGTTGTTAGAAAAGTGATAGGTGAGCCCTGGGTGGTTTGGCTTAGCGGTTAGAACATCAGCCCTCAGACCCAACTGTCTCAGGTATGATCCTCGGTCAAGGGCACGTGCCTGGGTTGCAGGTTCGATCCCTGGCCCCAGTCAGGGTCATATAGGAGGCAACCAATCGATGTGTCTCTCTGTCTCTCTGTCTCTCTGTCTCTCTCTCTCTCTCTCTCTCTCTCTCTCTCTCATCAATGTTTCTCTCTCCCCTTCCCTCCCTTCCACTCTCTTAATGGAAAAATATCCTCAGGTGAGGATTCACAAACACCCATCTTCCCACGATCCCCATGGGAATATGGGGATCAGCTGACCCTGGAGGACAGACAGAAGGCTCAGTGTCACTCTGACAATCTGTCACTTTCTGAGACCCAACTGCATCTGGATATTTAGACATCCTTGCTCCCACCTCCCTCTCTCCATCTGGGCCACGAGCTGCCTGCTCCCAGCTTGGGGGAAGGTGGGTGGCTACATAGCCCGACGAGGGTATAGAAGAAAACGGTGATAACAACCAGTGCTTGTTCAATGTTAGCCAGTGCTACCGCGTCCTCCTCTAAGAGCATTACACAGACTGTCTCAGCCTCGGCACTGTTCGTGTTTGGGGCTGTATAATTCTGCTGTGGGGCCTGTCCTGTGCACTGTAGGATGATTAGCAGCATCTCTGGCCTGACCCGCTAGATGCCAGTCACACACTCCAGCTGTGATGAGCAAAAATGTCTCCAGACACAGCAAAATGTCCCTGGGGCATCAGTCATCCTGATTGAGAACCAATGACCTACATGTACATGAACTCATTTAAGCTTCCTAAGCAACTCTGAGGTGGGTACTCTTTTTTTGGTGTTAATGCTCACCCAAGGACATTTTTCCATTGATTTTTAGATAGAGTTGAAGGGGGTGGAGGGGAGAGAGAGAGAGAGAGAGAGACATCGATGGTTGCCTCCCGCACAACCCCCGACAGGCTAGGGATCAAACTGCAACCCAGGTATGTGCCCTTGATTGGGATTTGAACCCCCGACCCTTTGATTTGTGAGCAGACACTCTAACTGCTGAGCCAAACTGGCCAGGGCCTGAGGTGGGTACTCTTATTTTCTCCCTTTTACAGAGTTGGAAACTGAGGCTCAGAGAGGTTAACTAACTTACCCAAGGTTACAAAGCTGGGATCCAAACCGTGGCCATCTGACTCCTCACCCGCTGCCTTGGTAGATAGCAGGTAGGGGGCAGGGGGCAGGGTGGGGTAGGTTACTCTGATCTTTGTAGAAGACAGACCTGTAAAGCTGGCCAGCCTTGGGGTCCTGGGGAGGGGAGGGGAGGGGGTATTTGCTCTGGGGAAGATCTGATTTAGGGAGCACAGAGTCTGTGATTCTCTAACCTATTTAGACCAAGGGCACAATTGTGAAACAATTACAATACTATTTATGACACCATACCCTTCTCCTTTGAACTGAATTAACATTTTCATGTTGATTTCATTGAGCTCAAAAGTAATTACACTTCACACTTCCCAAAGTGCTTCTCTCTGCAAAGAATTTGCCCCAAGTTTCTCTCATCTACTCCACCCTCAAGATCCAAGTGGAATCAGTTGGCTAAAAACTTTTATTCTTTTGGGGGACCATAAGGGATGAGGAAAAGCTCCCCTCCCTCTCCCCCCATCTGGGGGCTGGGATGGGTGTGCTGTTTGTTTCTCTAAATGCTGATGACACCGGGTAGCCTTGCAGGGCTGGCTGGCCCCTCTGGAAATGTAGACAAGACCCTCTGGACTTGTCCCTCAGCATCACCCCCCCACCCCACCACCTCCACCTTGTATGGTCACAAGAGGTGTGATAGCGTTAGCCAGAACAAGAATCTCAAGGTCTGAGCCATTCTTACTAAGTGCTATTCTTGCTAAATGTCAAAAATGTAGCACAGTATTTTGCAGACCAGCTATAAACAGAATGAGCTTGACAGGAACTCAAGGCATAAATGTAGCCAACCGCAAAGAAGAAATCAACACCTAAAGACCAAACAGTGTACATAAGCAATGGCTAAGCCTCTCTTCAGGGAGACAGAGCTTTGGCTGTGAATCCTGTGTCTCCCTTACTTGCTGCAAGTAAATAAAACTATGTTGCTACAACCATGTCTCATTCGGCAAACCCCTTGAGTTCAGTAGCAGTAAGTGTCCTGAGAGACTTGCTCACTTGCCTATATGCCCTGGTGCAGGAGGCTGCCTGTCCCTCCAGGGAAGCTGGGCTTTATGAAGTCACAAATCAGATGGAACCAGAGCAAGGCCAGAAGAAGGCAAAGGACAGCCAAATGCATGGGCCACTGACCAGCTCATGAAAGAAGACAGGAAGGGTCCAGGGGCACAAGGGGGCAAGAAGAGATAATGCCAGCTCTCCTTTCTCACAGGGCCAGTAGTGACCACCTCACCAGCCACCCAACTTCTCTTCCCTATCTTGGGTACAGGCAACACTATTTCCCCACACCCCACTGCTCAAGCCAGCAACCTGGCAGCCATTTGTGCTTCCACTCTTCCCTTAGTATCAGTCCAGGTCCAAAGTTATTAAGTTCTGCCAGTTCCATCAACAAAGGCAGGTCTCCATCCCTCCCTCCATCTATCCATCCATCCATCCTTCCCTCCATCCATGCCTCCTTCCCTCCATCATCTATCCATCTTTCCCTCTGTCAACCAGCGATCACCGGCACCAATTCAACGCCAACAGGAATCCCCAGTTTGGCGGTGCAGTGAAGAAGGAAACTTGATTCGGTGCAAAACAACTCAATTGTGATACAGCACGGCTGTGAAAACAGCAGGCCTTAGAACAGCTCTGGGGACAGGCCCCTTTCCAGCGAGACAGCTCTGCCCTGCTCTGCTCCATGCCAGTCCGCTTTGCTCTGCACTGGTTTGTTCTGCCCTGGTGAGCCATCTTTGATGTTTCAGCTCAGCCAGGGAGTCGCAGTCTTCAGTGGAAAGGAAAAGTGCAGGCTTGGAGCCAGAGCGAGGAGCTGGCTTCTATGAACAGAAGTCCCTACCCCTGGTCCCTGATTGGTTCATCTTCATGCAAATGAGGACTCCAAATCATCAGAGTTTGATTGATCCAAAAGGCACTGTCCTGATTGGTCAGAATAGAGCTGCTCCGGTTGGTTGGAGCTGCGCAGCTCCAATTGGATGGGGAACGCCTCAGGCCTATTGGTTGAAATAGGATTCCAGGAGCTCCTTTATAAGGGCGGCTCAGACTGCAGAAACAGTGCAGGCAGGCAGTCAGTGCGCAGGAAGGTAGTTCAGTGCAGGCGTCTCCCTGAGTGCAGTTTGCATGAGAGGCCCCTGTGCAGAAATGGCTGCTAGGCTCTGTTTTTTAAAATTTGAGCCCAGTTAGCCACTAGGAGTCTTAGTAGGTGTCCTTTTTTATCTCAGGGTTCATGTCTCTATCTATCTTTTCCTTCTTCTGTCTGTCCATCTGTCCATCCATCCATCCATCCTTCTATCCCTCCACCCATCCTTCTCTCTCTCCATGTGTCTCCAACTCCATGGCCATCACACTAGGCAAAGCTATACCTTCTCTTGCCCACAGAAGAGCAGTAGCCTCCTAACTATTCTCTGCGTCCACAATTCATCCTTTACAGCTAGAGGATGAATTTTAAAATCCTACATCTGATCAACATCAATCTCTGGCCACACCATACCCCACTCTTGCCTTCCAGCCACACTGGTCTTTCTCCTCCAGCTCAAGGTCCTTGCACATGCTGTTCCTTCCTGCCTGAATACTCTTCCACTTGCTCTCCAATCCTAGGCTTCTTTGGGCCTCAGAATAAAGGTCTCTCCCCAGTGAGGCTCTACCTGACCACACTGTCCAGAGTAGGTCCCCACCTTATTAGTACCTTATTCTCTTCATTATTCTTACATAATTTTATATGATTTAATTCTTTTGGTTTCTTATTTAACGTTGCATTCCCCAGCTTCTGGAAAAGTACCTGGTCCCCAGTAAAGACTGGAATGAACAAACAAACGAATACAAGTAACACTTATATGGCACTTACTGCGTGTCATGCGCTGTTCCAAGCAATTTATATATTCCACTCCTTCCATCTCTCAACGATCCTCTAAGTGCTATTATTACTCCCATCTCACAGATAGACACTGAGGCACAGCGACCTTAAGTGACTTGCCTCAGGGCACACAGCTAGTTGGTGGTGGAGCCAAGGTCTGAGCCCACATACCTGGCCCCAGAGTCCACAGCCGTAACCACTCTGTTATCGTGAATGAATAAGTGAGCGAATGAATGAATGGAGGAACCAACAAAGGCAAGACCGAGAGGCTGCAGCAGTAAATGCTATCTAGCGCTGCTGCCTGGTGGGTCATGTGACACCTCGTTCCCCTCCCCCCTCCATCTCAGCGGCAGAGGACAGCCAGAGTATGGACAGAATAGGCATACTCTCAGGCTCCCTACCTCAGGCTCCTGAGGACCCTCTGCCGGACCCCAGGCCTAGGAAGGATCGGCATCTCTTCCTCCCCCCATCCCAAGGTGAAGCCTCTCCGTTCCCACCCACTGTCAGTCCTCAGCCACTTGCCTGGGCACCATCTGTGCCCTGCCAGGATGGCCTTCTTCAGGTGCCCAGCTGTGGCCATCTTCATACAATGGCTTTTCAATAAGACCATTTCTATCCTCCAAACCACCCCACTGTGCCTCAACTGGTAATCATCACACACGCCAGCCTGTTGAATCCCTTGAAGAACAAAATGCTTCCCCAAAATGGGGGGAAAGTGCATTTCATACCATTTGGTTCAGAGCCTTTGAAACAATAAAACCAGGCAGGATATTTGGCAGAGTTTTTCCCCTGAAGATTTTGGCTCATCTAAGTGCTCTTGGCATTCAAGTAGAATATCAATGGATAAAACCCCATTTTTTTGTTTGTTTGTTTTTGTTTTATCCTCACCCAAGGATATTTTTCCATTTATCTTCAGGTAGAGAGAGAGGGAGGGACAGGGAGAGAGAGAGAAACATCGACATGAGAGGGACACATCGACTGGTTGCCTCCCGCTCGACCCCGACCAGGGCCGGGGAAGAACCACAACCGAGGTACATGCCCTTGGTTGGAACCGAACCCGGGACTCATTGGTCCGAGGGCCAACGCTCTACTGCTGAGCCAAACCGGCCAGGGCTAAAACCCCATTTCAAAGACTTTTAACCCAATCCATTTCCCTTCCGATCTTCCTTCAACTCTTTAACAACTTGGGCTCTGCCTACCAAATGGAACATGTTTACGCATAATTATTCAATTCCAGTTGTGCACAGACCAGCATTCTGCCTGTTTGCTCGACCGACAAAGACCGACAACCTTGGATCTGTTTACCCGCCGCCATGCAAGGTGCCCTGAGGGCGTTCTGCTTGAGCCGTTTCCCTTCCACTTCTCAGGCACTTAAAAAAACACATCTAATTGTTTTTTTTAAGTTTCAGAAAAAACAAAAATCATTCAAGGATGCTATTAAATAGATCAGCTAAGGCAGGGAAAACGCATGTTGGGAGGTAATAAATCTTTCCATCAGATCCTACTCACGTCCAGGGACAGATGGGAAATGGACTGAAATCAATGTCACCTCTAGAGCCTGGAAATGAAATCGAGTCTCATTTCAGCCTTCTCAGATGTTACTTCTGACCCCCGTTCGTTTATGCAGGGGACACAGATTTACTGAGTACCTGCTGTGCGCCAGGCAAACGGGTGCTGAAAACACAGTCACTAAAACAGCTGTGGCCTAACCTGCACCGGCCAGTGCAGCAGCCGCCAGCCACAGGCGGCCACTGAGCACATGAAATGTGACTGGTGTGGAGAAAATTTTCATTTTGTGTCAACTTTATTTATTTATTTAGTTAGTTAGTTAGTTAATTTTTGTTTTTATCCTCACCCGAGGACATTTTTCCATTTTTGTTCAGATAGAGTGGGAGGGAGAGAGAGGAAGAGAGAGAGAGAAACATCCATGTGAGAGGACACATCGACTGGCTGCCACCCGCACAACCCCAATGCACGACCCCAATCGGGGCCGGGGACAAACTGCAACCAAGGTATGCGCCCTCAGCATGAACCGAACCCGGGACTTTCTGGTCCGCGGGCCGACGCTCTAACCGCTGAGCCACATCAGCCAGGGCATGTCAACTTAATTTAAATTAAAAACTGAGCCCTGGCTTGTGTGGTTCAGTTGGTTGGGCATCGTCCCATGCACCAAAAGGTTGCTGGCTCCATTCCCGCTCAGGGCACATGCCCTGGTTGTGGGCCCCATCCCCGGTAGGGGGCGTGCAGGAGGCAGCTGATGGATGTTTCTCTCTCCCTCTCCCTTTCCTTTCTTCTCTCTCTAAAAGTCAATTTTTAAAAATTTTAATAATGAATGAATTAAAAACTGATACTCACATCAGTTACTGGAAAACTTTTAAGTATGTTTGAAAGAACTTAGCATGTGACACTATGTTTTCCACCCTACATTTTAGGAAATCCAAGTCCAGACAGACCAAGTTCAGTCTGTGACACTTCAGTGCGCAACCTGAAACAGACTAGATCTCAGAGAACAGAAAATGTCTCTTTAATCTCATTTACACTGATTACATGTTTCTAGTGAGGTCTTAGGTGTATTGGGTTAAGTACAACATAATATTAAAATTAATTTCACCTGCTTCTTTTTTATATTTTTTTTAATGTGGCTGCTCAGAAAATTTTAATTACATATTGGCTCGCATTAGATTTGTATTGGAGAGTGCTGCCCCAGACTCTCCTGCAGGAGATAGACAATAAAAGTTCATTTCACAGCATTACCCTGCCTCAGAGCGCCCTTCAGTACCTTTAAGCACAGCCCGTCACACCCCTGCAGACAGCTAACATCCCTGCCCTTGGGGTTCAGGGAGCCCAGAAGTCAGAGTTGCATCGCTCAGGATTCCAGACCTGGTCTCAGTTTCCAGGGGATGTTGGTGGAAGACGGGAGCGAGAGATGAGGGATCCACCTGTAATCTCTTCCTCCTTTTCCCCAGGAAAGGCGAAACCAAGGGAAGCAGGGGATGGGCAGGTAAACAGGCATCTGGCTATAGAAAATGCTGTCCCGGGTGGCGACAGGCTGCCTCCCTTCCCCCAGACAGAACCAGGCCTGCAGCTTCTACTTGCTCCTCAAAGTCACTGCCATCAGCACCCAGAACAGGACCAGATGCAGGAGCCCCATGGGTGCCGGCATCACTCCGGCCCGAGGGAGCCCCACACCACCAGCCTCTCTTTCCAGAGCAACTCAGAGCAGCCCTGAAAAGAACCTGCTTTCCAAAGGGCTGGGCTCAGCCTCAGTCCCCTCTCCCAGCTCAGGGGCTGGGGAGGAGGTGGGAAGGGGCAGAGGGAGGCTCCAGGTCAAAGACCCAGCCATTTTGAAGCCTCCAATAAAGTGTTGAGCTCCCCACCCAGGAGGGAGGAAGAGGGCTTCTGATCCATGAGGAGGAAAATCCCTTTTCAGTCTAGGGGGAAAAGTTTTGCCTCTTCAAACCTTGTAAATGGAGTGCTCAGGGTATAGAAGGTAATACAACCATGGCTTACCATTTTAACTATTTTAAAATGGCAATTTTGTGGCATTGAGTACATTCACGACCTTGGCCACCATCACCACTGTCTAGTTCTGAGGTCTGATTTTTGGCGTCTTCCACCGCGCAGGGTGAAGCCAAGCCTTGGTGATGCCTCTCCCTCAAAGTGGACAGCTGCAAGGGTTTTCAATGCCCAGGCCCAAGGCCACCCTCCGTGACATGTGAGGACCGGCTGAGAAGACAGAGAGGAGGCCATCTGCTTACACACACGCAGTGTCCTCTCCCAGCCCCACCTCCGCTCCCCACCTTAAACTCACCTGCACCTGCACCTTTGGTCTTTAGGCTCCAGGCAGCCAGCCTCCTGGGCCACCACCTGTCCCCGCCCTCTGCTGGCCTCAGCAACTAGCCCCTCTCCTCTACTTCTGCTCAGTAAGTGTGCTTTTCATCAACTGCTTTACTGAGATAAAATACAGATCATGCCCTTCTCCCATTTAAAGTACATAATGCAATGGTGGCGGTGGTGGTATTGTTGGGTTTTCGAGCTTTTGTTGTTGAGCATTTTTACAGTTGTGCAACCACCACCACAACCAATTTTAGAACACTTTCATCCCCACGGAAAGAAACCACAAGCCCATTCATTAAACAGTCATTCCTCATTCCCGTCCCTGGTCACCACTGACCTGCTTCCTGTCTGGATGGATGTGCCTGTTTTGGACAGTTTCTATAAATGGAGTCATTCAGTGTGCGGCCTTTAGGGGCTGGTTTCCTTCCCACGTTTTCAAGGTTCCTCTGTCGTAGCAGGTATCGGGGCTTCAGTCCTTGTTATGGCCGGACAGTCTTCTACTGAATGGGTAAACCTCAGCTCACGTATTCATCCATCCCTTGATGGACAGTGAATTGTACTTTAAATATAACTTTCTAAGAGTTCAATTAAAACCCAGTTGACCGGTGGATACATCATGTTTTATGGAAACAGTCAATTATGCTTTTAGACTTGGGCCACTTCCTTTTCATATTTGGAAGCCCGGAATTCTGCCGGCCCCTCCTCCAGCTCAAACGTTGCCACTGGCAGAGCTCAGGAGCTCCCCACCCCCAGGACGGAAGATGTCAAAGGCTGCCTGGGGGCCCACGTGTGTTCTGGGCTGGCCCTGAAAACTACATCCGCCAGGGCTGGCCTGGAGGGGCTCAGACCAGGCACAGGACAGGCGCTGAGCGAGCTTCCAAGAAAGGACAGCTACGGTGCCAGGGGGTCGTCGGGAGCACATCATGAAAGAGGGATTTCCTTGGGACTTCAAAGAATAGATAGTAATGTAATTAGGAAACTGCATACTTAACATCCCGTAGATAAATAAGTTCTGGAGACCTAATGCACAGTACAGTTATTACAGACAACAAAACTGGATGATAAACATTACACTTGCTGAGAGACTACATCTTTTTTTCTTCTTCTTTTTTTTCTTTTTTATCCTTACCCGAGGACATTTTTGCATTTATCTTCAGATACAGCAGGAAGGAGAGAGGGAGGAAGACAGAGAGAGAAACATCGATGTGAGAGACACATCGAACATCTTTTTTTTTTAAATCCTCACCCAGGGATATGCTGTTGGCTTTTTTAAATTGACTTTAGAGAGAGGAAGGGAGAGAAAGAGAGAAAAATATCGATCAGTTGCCTCCCATTTGTGTCCTGACTGGAACCTGTGACCTTTTGGTGTATGAGAAAATGCCAAATGAGCCACCCGGCCAGGGCAAGAGACTAGACCTTAATTGTTCCCTGGAAGACATGATCATTATTGATGAGACAGAGGTGTTAGCTAAGGCTACAGTGGCAACCATATTGCAAGAGAAATGTATCAGATCAATGTTTACACCTTAAACTTACACAAAGTTGTATGCCAAAAAAAATCTCAATTAAAAAAAAAAACTTGCCCTGGCTGGTTTGGCTCAGCGGTTAGAGTGTTGGCCCGCAGACCAGAGAGTCCTGGGTTCAGTTCCTGCTAAGGGCACGCACCTCGGTTGCAGTTTGTCCCCAGCCCCGGTTGGGGTCGTGTGGGTGGCAACCACTCGATGTGTCTCTCTGTGTCTCTCTCACATTGATGCTTCTCTCCCTCTCTCCCTCCCACTCTATCTGAAGATACATGCGAAAATGTCCTCAGGTGAGGATAAAAAAAACTGTATCAGACGCTGAGAAAAACACTCGCTGAATATTAATTCATTCAATTAAACCTCCGTCCACCCTGCTCCCACCAACCACCACCTGCAAGGTGGAACTAGCATCATCTCTCTGTACAGACAGGAAGTAGCGACACAGAGAGGTTAAGTCATTTGCCCAATGTCTCACAGCTCATGAGGATTTTAACCCCATCCGACTCCAGAGCCTCCTTTCTATTTCAGCTTTGCTCAGTGGTCATCATGTCCTCCATCTTCTCCTCCAGAAGACTCATCTCTGCCCGCATCCTGGATTCTTCCCCGTTCACCGTCAGGATTCTGGGGGAAACCTCGCAGTGTTTCAGGTGGTCGTTTCCAGTTCACATGGCGACATCACATTCTAGGCCTGGAAAATCAGAACTGCCGGGGTGGGGCCTCCCTCCAGGCCATTCTAATGACTAGTGGGGTTGGCCAGCACCCCAGGCCACCAGAGCTGGCCAGAGTAGGGCTCCCTGCATCTCTGGCTTCCTGTCCCCATGTCTATATCGTTACTGGACGAGAACGTGGTGAGCTGGCTGGAGGGAGCACCAGGACTCAAGGATCTGATTCATGATCAGACCCTCCTAAACAAGCCTTCCCACTCCTCTTCCACCAAAACGAAGTCCTGCTTTCTCCTTGAAAGAATTTGCAGGACTGGATTTCCCTACACTGGGGATCAAGCTTCCACTTCTGAATTACGGCAGAGGATAAATTAAGGCCCATTACACCCAAGTCAGAATTGCCAAAATTAAAAAGCCTTTTTAGAATATACCCTAAAAAACCCGAAACACCAACCAGAAAGAATATATGTACCCCCATGTTCATAGCAGCACTATTTACAATAGCTAAGATCTGGAAACAGCCCAAGTGCCCATCAGTGGATGAATGGATAAAAAATCTGTGGTACATATACACAATGGAGTACTATGCAGCTGTAAGAAAGAAAGATCTCTTATCCTTTGAGACGACATGGAGGGGCCTCGAGAGTATTATCCTAAGCGAAACAAGCCAAGCAGAGAAAGACAAATATCACCTGATCTCACTCATTTGTGGAATATAATGAACATAACAGTCTGAGGAACAGGGCAGACCCACAGATGTGAAAGTAGGGTACAGACTGACAACCCTCAGAAGAGGGGGTGGGGGGGAGGGAAGAGATAAACCACAGAACTTATACACATGTATGCATAACTGATGGACATGGACAACAAAGCTGGGGATGGGGTGGGGGGATGGGGAGGAGGGTGTCAATGGGAAAAAAAGGAGAAAAATCTGTAACAAACAAATAAAATTAAAAAAAAATCCTCAGGTGAGGATTAAAATAAAAAAATAAAAGAAAAGAAATAAAAATAAAAATAAAAAAATAAAAAGCCTTTTTAAACCATCAAAATGTGGTATTATTTTGCCGAGTAAGGGCAAAAGATACACCATGGTAGAGAAGAAGTAACCATTGGGGGCACAATGAGCTCCGTACCTGGGTGGAGGATTCCACATAAGACTTTTGTCCTTTATAAACCACTGCCACCATATTTTTTAAGACTATTTTTTTTCTTTATTGATTTTTAGATAGGAAGGGAGAAGTAGAGAGAGATAGAAACATCAATGAGAGAGAACATCAACTGGCCGCCTCCTGCATGCCCCCCACTGGGGATCGGGCCCACAACCTGGGCATGTGTCCTGACCGGGAACTGAACCGGCCACCTCTTGGTGCATGGGTCGATGCTTAACCACTGAGCCACACCGGCCGGGCTTTTGAGACTATTTTTTAGAGCAGTTAGGTTCATGGCAAAATGGAGAGGAAGGCACAGTGATTTCCCATATACTCCCCGCCCCACACATGCACAGCCTGCCCCATTGTTGACATCCCTCCAGAATGGTACATTTGTTACAATGAATGAACCTACACTGACACATCATGTTACCCAAAGCCCATGTGCCAGCGCCATTTGTTGAAAAGACTATCTTTGCGTTCCTTTCCTTTTCCTCTAGAACTATTTATCTACCTCCCTGTTTCATAATGCCACACAACAAGTGCGATGAGAAAGTAGATGTCTTGATAAGGAAATGCTAACACAGAACACAACCTGGGTGGAGGGGAAGGGAAATCTCTTGAGAGGAAGTGTTTAGAGAAGTTTCAAAAGGACTATGGACAGGTAAGAGGTAAAGATGCAACATGTTGCACTGGTCCTAGTTAAAAAGTTACCAGTGTCACCCGGCTGGTGTGGCTCAGTGGTTGAGCGTCGACCCATGCACCAGGAGGTCACTGGTTCGATTCCCGATCAGGACACATGCCCAGGTTGTGGGCCTGGTCCCCAGTGGGGGGCATGCAGGAGGCAGCCAATCGATGTTCTCGCTCATTGATTTCTCTCTCTCTCTCTCTTCCTTCCTCTCTCTCTAAAATCAATAAAGAAAAAAAATTGTTTTTAATTTACAAGTGTCCACTATATTTGACACCCTGAAGCAGAATATGGTGGTGTTATCACCATCTCATGGAAGAATTGTTTAGAAACCAGGAAACTGTTCCCTGGCTAGGTCAGGTACCTGCATTTCTTTTCTTTCTGTGAAGCATTAGGATCAGTGGGGAAAGCATGGGCTTTGAATCTGACAATTGGTTTTACATTTTGGATCTACCACATATCAACTGTATGATTTCAACATGTTATCTAACTTTCCTGACCCCATTTCTGCCCATCTAAAATTGCATTTGTAATACCTACTCACTAGAATTTTGGTGAAAGTTCAGTTAAATTATGTAGTAATGTACCCAAGTGGTCTTAGGGCAGAAAAGTCTGTTAGCTTCTTCTCTTTGTCTTAACAGAAAAAAGAAATAAATACTTTCAACTAATTCTTTTTTTTTATCCTCACCCGAAGTCACTTTTGCATTTATCTTCAGATAGAGCGGGAGGGAGAGAGGGAGGAAGAGAGAGAGAAACATCAAGTGGTTGCCAGCCACTGACCCCAACTGGGGCCGGGGACAAACTGCAACCGAGATACGTGCCCTTAGCGGGAACCAAACCCGGGACTCTCTGGTCTGTGGGCTGACACTCTAACAGCTAGGCCAAACCGGCCAGGGCTCAACTAATTCTTAATTTAAAAAAAATGAAAAAAAATACTATCTTTGCTCCATTGTATTGCCTGTGCTCCTGTGTCCAAGATTGGTTGACTATATTTATATGGGTCTATCTCTGGGCTCTCTCTTCTGTTCCACTGATCTCTTTGTCCGTTCTTTCAACAATGCCACGCTCTTGAATACTGTAGCATTATAGGAAGTCTTGAAGACAGGTGGTGTCAGTCCTCCACCTTGGTTCTCCCCCTTCAGTATTACACTGCTATTCTGGGTCTTTTGTCTCTCCATGTAAACTTTAGAATCAGTGTGTTGATACCCACAAAAGAACTTGGTGGGATTTTTATTGGGATTGCATTGAATCTGTAAATCAAACTGGGAAGAAGTGACATCTTGACAATATTAAGTTTTCCTACCTGTTTACTTAGTTCTACTCCGTTTATTTAGTTCTTTGATTTCTTTCATCAGAACTTTGTCGTTTTCTTCATGTAGATCCTTGTTGGGAGCGGTGTCACTGGAACAGCGACCACCACGGTTTGACATAGTCCCTGGAGATACGAAGACCTCCATGGTTTGACATAGACCCTGGAGAAGTGAATTCACTGCGTGGCAGGAATCACGAAGAACAGTGACTTAAGATATAAAGTAATGGGAAAATAAAAATGCAGGATGGCAACTGAAGGAGACTGATCTTTGCTTTCTCTATCTGTTAGCTGTCTGTTAGGAATCATTATAGAAGTAACATGTAGATGATTAATGACGTAGAGGGTAGAAAAGATTGCAGGAAGAAAAAGCAAGAAAATAATAAAGATTTAGGTTAGAAATGTGGAAGCTTGGAAGGATCTTAGATAGGAGGAAAGGTCAGGAGTCTAAGAGGATGTCCCGGCCAAGGATAAAAACAGTTGGTAATTAACATGTAATAGACCTAAGAGTTGGGTAAACAACCAAAAGAATGCCTGTACTTATTTGCCTAAAAGGTTTAGGGCAAACAATGTAACCTACAGATATATATAAATAAAGATTCTGCTAGCGTTAGCCAGAAGAAAGATCAAGCACCTTCTGTCTCACACATCTTTCTCTCGCCAACTCCGTCCACACCTTTGGGAACCCCTGGACCTGCTGAGGCTGCACCCCGGCAGATCCTATACATCGTTTATTAGATTTATACCCAGGTATTTTATTGATACTATAAATGGTGTCGTGTTTATTTTCAAATTCCACTTGTTCATTGCTAGTAGATAGGAAAGTGATGGACTTTTGTGTATTAATCTCGTATTCTACAACTATGTTATAATAGCGTAATAGTTTCAGGAGTTTGTCAATTCTTTTATATTTTATACATAGATGATCATGCCATCTGGGAAGACAGACAGTTTTGTTTCTTCCTTCCCGGTCTGAACGCCTCATATTTATTTCCTTTCTTTGTCCTGTTGCATTAGCCTAACTGCCAGTACACGAGGGAAAGGAGCAGTGACACAGACACCCCTCCCTGCCTTAGTCTGGATCTCAGTGGGAAAGCTTCTGGTTTCTCACCATTAAGTAGGGTGTTAACTGAACTTTTTTTGTAGATATTCTTTGTCAAGTTTAGGGAGTTCCCCTCTATTCCTAGTTCACTGAGAGTTTTTGTCATGGAAGGGTGTTAGATGTCGTTAAATGCTTTTCCTGCATCTACTGATAGAATCATGTGATATTCTTTAGTGTGTTGATGAGATGGATTACATTAACTGACTTTCCTGCAATCTTTCTGTTACTGGTTTCCAGTTTATCAGTTCTGATCTCAGAATTTTAAAAAACATTTTTTTTTTTATTAGATTGGAAGGGGAAGACAGAGGGAGAGGCAGGTGGAAGGGGCGGGGAGAGAGAGAGAGAGAGAGAGAGAGAGAGAGAGAGAGAGAGAGAGAGAGAGAGAGAGAGACATCAATTTGTTGTTCCACTTGTTCATGCATTCATTCACTGAGTCTTGTATGTGTCCTGAACAGGGACCGAACCTGCAACCTTGGTGTATCAGGATGATGCTCTAAACAACTGAGCTACCTGGCCAGGGCCATTCATTGATTTTCAAATGTTGAATGAGCCCTGAATACCTGGGATAAATCCTACTTGGTTGTGGTATATAATTCTTTTTATACATTGTTGGATTCGATTTGCTAATATTTGTTGAGGATTTTTGTATCTATGCCCCTGGAAGATATTAGTCTGTAGTTTTCTTGTAATGTATATGGTCTTGGTGGTAGGATAATGCTGTCCTCGTAGAATGAGTTAGGATGCATTCTCTTCTGAAAGAGATGAGATTAGAGAGAATTTGGTATGATTTCTTTCTCTGTTTTTATCCTCACCCGAGGACACTTTTTTTTGTGGCATTTATCTTCAGATAGAGCGGGAGGGAGAGAGGAAGGAAGAGAAAGAGAAACATCAATGTGAGAAAGACACATCAAGTGGCTGCCACCCACATGAACTCATCCGGGGCCGGGGACAAAGTGCAACTGAGGTACGTGCCCTTAGTGGGAACCGAACCCGGGACTCTCTGGTCCGCAGGCCGACACTCTAACCGCTGAGCCAAACCGGCCAGGGCTATAATTTCTTTCTTAAATGTTTGGTAGAACTCACTAGTAAACCCATCTGGACCTGGTGCTTCCTGTTTGGAAGGTTATTAATTATTGATTCAATTTCTTTAATAGATACAGGCCTATTTAGATTTTCTATTCCTTCTGGTGTGAGTTTTAACAGATTGTAGCTTCCAAGAAATTGGCCCATTTCATCTAGGTTATCAAATTTGTAGGCATAGAGTTGTTAATATTTCTTTACTACCCCTTTAATGTCCTTGGGAAGTGTAGTGATATCTTCCCTTTTATTGCTGATATCAGTAGTTGGTATCCTTTCTCTTAATTTATTTATTTAAATTGAATTTACTGGGGTGACATTGGGTCACAAAACCATACAGGTTTCAAGTGTACAACTCAATAAAAACATCATCTGCACACTGTATCGTGCACCCATTGTCCCAAGCAAAGTCTCTTTCCGTCCCCATTTCCTCCCCTTTGCCCACCTCCACCCACCCCACCCCCTTTCCCTCTGGCTATCACCTCACTGTTGTCTGTGTCTATTCTCTTTTTTTCTTAGCCTGGCTAGAGGCTTATCAATTTTATTTACTTTTCGAAAACCAGCTTTTGGTTTTGTTGATTCTGATTTCAGTCTCATTGGTTTCTGCTCTAATTTTTATTATTTCTTTTCTTCTGCTTTCTTTTTCTAGTTTCCTAAAGTAGAAGCTTAGATTATTGATTTTAGATCTCTCTTCTTTTCTAATACATGCATTCAATGCTATAAATTTTCCTGTAAGCACAGCTTCTGCTGAACCCCACAAATTTGGATAAGTTGTATGTTTATTTTCATTTAGTTCAAAATATTTTTTAACTTCTCTAAAATTTTTTCTTTGCCCCATGTGTTATTTAGAACTGTGTGTTGCCTGGCCAGTGTGGCTCAGTGGATTGAGCATCATCCCATGGACTGAGAGGTCCTGGTTCTATTCCCGGTCAGGGCACATGCCCGGGTTGCGGGCTCGATATCCAGTCAAGGACATGTGCCTGGGCTGAAGGTTTGATTCCCCACCCAGTTGGGTCACATTGAGGAGATAACCAATCAATGTGTCTCTCCCTCTCCCTCCCTTCCACTCTTTCTAAAAATCAATGGAAAAATATGTCCTCAGGTGAGGATTAACAAACAAGCGTGTTGTTTACTCTTCAGGTATTTTTGGACTTTCCTGCTGTCTTTCTGTTATTGGTTTCCTGCTTAATTCTATTGTAATCTCAGGGCATACATAGTATGATTTCTATTTTTTGTCATATCTTTTATCTTTGAAATAAAACCTGTTCCCTGTTGATTATTAGTGAGGTTGGAAAAGCAAGGGCTGGGGAGTGTTAGCTCATCTCTTTATTTGTTCAATAGCTGTGTGATCTTAGGAGAGTCACTTGACCTCTCTGGACTCATTTACTCATTGACAAAATCAAGGGGTTGGGAATTACTGATCAAGTCTTCTGGCTCTATATTATATTCAACTGGAGAACAGAGGGACCAGAAAAGATTCAAGTATACACGGGAATTATCACATGATGAAAATGGCATCCCACGTAGTTGGAGAAAGATAGGTTATTAAATAAATGGACAAAACATACGAGCACCCTGCTCATGGAAAATGGCACATAAGTAGGTTTTCATCAAGCTAAAAGCTCAATCTCAGACAAAGAAACAAAATAAAGTTACCAAGTGTTTCTTCAAAAGTCACACATACGCCTGCCACATGACCCAGCCACTCCACTGAGATATTTACCCAGGAGAAAAGAAAGCATATCCAACAGAGGCTTAGACATGAATATATATGTTTGTAAAGCTCAACATTGGGGGGGAAAACAAATACCCATGAACAGGTGAAGGGATCAACATATTATAGTACATCCATACAATGAAACACCACTCTGCCATAAACAGAAACTAATTATTGGTCCCCACAGTGCCACGAATGAAGCTCAAAATGATCGTTCTGAAAGAAGTCAGGGGCAGCCCTGGCCAGGTAGCTCAGTGGGTTAGAGCATTGTCTCAATACGCCAAGGTTGTAGGTTCGATCCCCAGTCAGGGCACATACAAGAAGCAATCAATGAATACACAAATAAGTGGAACAACAAATCAATCTCCCTCTCTCTGTCTGTCTCTCCCTCTCTTTCTGTAAAAATTAATCTTTTTTTTTTTTTTTTTTAAAGAAAGAAGCCTGGGGGTGGGGTTGGGGAGTACATTCTGTATGTCTTCGTTTAAGTAAAATTCTAGAAAGCAGGCCAGTGGTTGCTCGGAAGGTATGAAATCGGGGATTTACATGACAAAGGGGATAAGGAAACTTATGTGAGTAACAAGAGTTCTGTATCTTGACTGTGGTGATGGTTTCATAGGTATAAACATCAAATGTATTGTACCGTCTTCTTTAAATACGTGTGGTTTGCTGTAAGTCTGTTATCCTCAATAAAACTGGTTTTTAAAACCTACCACATGAGCCCGGCTGGTGTGGCTCAGTGGTTGAGCAACCCATGCACCAAGAGGTCACCGGTTCGATTCCCGGTCAGGGCTCTTGCCCAGGCTGTGGGCCTGATCCCCAGTGGGGAGCATGCAGGAGGCGGCCAATTGATCTTCTCTCTCGTGGATGTTTCTATCTCTCTCCCCCTTCTCTCTCTAAAATCAATAAAGAAAAAAAAAAAAAGTAAAACCTACCACGTGATATCCTGTTCATCTACCAGACTGACACACACACCACCTGTGAGAAAACAGTCCCCGGCTACACACACACTATGGAGAAGCAAATGTGCGCACAACATTCCAGGAGGAAATTTAGTAGCCGATAAAATTTAATGTGTACTTTGTCCCGTTCTAGAAGAGATGTTACTTTTAGGAATTTGCCTCTCTTGGTTTTCTATTGCTGTCATAATGCATCACCACGCGCTGAGCGGCTTAAAACACCACTTATCTCAAAGCTCTGGAGGGCAGAGGTCCAGGGGCAGCTCACAGGCTGAGATCAGGCTGTCACTACTTCCTGGTGAGCCTCCCAGAGAGCTCTCCTCACTAACAAGAAAATACATGCATTTTTCTCTCTTCCTCCTGTCTTTTCTTTTAGCGTAAGTCACACCACATTCTGCATCTTACGTTTTCCATTTAATAACAGATCGTGAATCTGACTGTGGTTTGCTTCCGCTGCATCTACTCTGCCATGCGGGTACACATGTCATTTACGGAGCCCCTCTCTGGAGGCTCTGGGAATGAATTCCAGGCTCATTCGGGTTGTTGGCTGAACTCAGTTCCTGTGGGTGTCGACGTGAGGCACCTGTTTCCAGCTGGGGGCCTGGCTTTGTTCCCGGAGGCCGCCTACGTTCCTTCGCAGACCTGCCTCGTGGCCACTCTGATGTGTCAAATACTTCCTCCTGGCTCATCTCCGCCTCCAGCCAGCGAGGGTTCTCTGCTTCAATGGCTCAGTAATAGATGGGGAGTATGTTTCCTATTGCTGCTGTAATAAGTTACCACAAACTTTGTGGCTTAAAAAGACACAGATTTATTCTCTTACGGTTCTGGTCAGAAGTCCGACACAAACCTGACTGGGCTAGAATTGAGATGTTAGTAGGGCTGATTCCTTCTGGAGGCTCTGGGTGGAGGGGATCTGTTTCCTTGCCCTTCCAGTTTCCAGAGGCTTCCTGCACTCATTGGCTTGTGGACCCTCCCTCCACCCCAAAGGGCATCACTCTGATCTCTGCTCCTGCCATCGTCTCACCTGATTCTGACTCCTGCCTCCCTCTTTGAGGGGCCACTGTGAAGGCATTGGCTCCACCTGGACCATCCAAGATCCTCTCCCAACTCAAGGTCTTACTTAACCCCACCTGCTAACTCCCTTGTACCATGTAAGGAAACATCTACAGGTTCCGGGATGAGAGTGTGAATGTTGGGGGGAGGGGGGCATTATTCAGTTTACCATCTAGATAATTTAGGATAATCTCCCTATTTAAGGTCCATAAACTTAGTCACATCTGCAGAGTCCCTCTGGCCTTGAGTCATAACATATTTACAGGTTCCAGGGACTGGTGTGTGGACATTTTGGGGGGCCATTCTGCCTGCCTACCACGTTATCCTACAGTTATAGCTGTTTGTGTGCAAAGCACGAGCCCACAGGAGGCACGTCATGGCCTGTAACAGCTAAGGACCGGAGCCCACCCCTGTCCTTCAGCACCAGGACTGGTGGGTGGGTTACACAGATGCCATGGAGATTCACATGGCGAAGTAGTACGCAGCTGTAGGAAAGCATAAGTCAGATCGGTGCTATTTCGTTAAATGGAAAAAGGAAGATGCAGAGTGTTGTGTGTTTTATGCCACCATTGTGTGTTAAAAGATGAAAGCAAGAGCCCTGGCCTGTTGCTCGGTAGTTAGAGCCTCGGCCCGCAGACCAAGGAGTCGCGGGTTTGATTCCGGTCAATGGCACGTACCTCGGTTGTGGTTCGGTCTCCAGCTCTGGTTGGGGTTGTGTGGGAGGCAACCAGTCGATGTGTCTCTCTCACATCGATGTTTCTCTCTCTCTCCCTCCCTCTCACTCTATCTGAAGATAAATGGAAAAGTATCCTCGGGTGAGGACTTACCTAAAAAGAGGGAAGCAAGAGAGAAAACACGTGTTTGCTTGTTCATAGAGAACCCTGTGGGAAGATCTCCCAGGACTGGTAACAGCAGTCGGGGTGCAGGAGCAGAGGGGGAGTCCATTTTCACTGTAGCATCTGGGGCGTGTAATGCTTGTTCAAAAATACAGTGTTTACACGTGAAAGGACCAAGAAGTCTGGATGTAATAGCGGCAGCTCGCAAAGGGTGAGGACACAGTGCTACCAGGGAAAAGAAATGGGAAAGGTGTTTGGACGCTCTGTGGATGAAAGATGGAAGGCAGATCAAGGCTGTGGATGTGAAACTCTCGCAGACAGACAGTATGTCATCAGGGGCAGAGACCACCGCTCTCTCTTGGATCCCGCATCACAGCTATTTGGAGCTGCTGCCCAGGCATTTTACAGTATCACAACCCTGCTCACACCCACAGTCTGCACAGTTACATAAGGACCTGAGCGTACAATTCCCGCCTTGCTTTTCCCAAAGCACCTTTTACAATAACCACTTCGAAATGAACCTGCGAAAGGGTAGTGATGTGCGCCCCAGTCACCTTACAGGTAACATATAACTGCGACCCTGCTGCCTCCTGCTTGCCGGTGACCTGGGACAGTAGCCCTTCCCCCAACTCACTGTGCCTCCACTCCACCCCCATTTCTGTAAGTAATATATTTTCTGACTTTACTTCCTCTTTGTTAGTGTATTGAAACTGTACTTTCTTTTCTTTTAAATTTTTTATGTATTGATTTCAGAGAGAGAGAGGAAGGGGGAGAGGGAAAGGGGAGGAGAGAGCGGGGAGAGGAAGAGGAGGGAGGGAGAGACATTGATTTTTTTGTTCCACATATCGATGCATTCATTGGTTGATTCTTGTATTGCCCTGACCAGGGATCGAACCTGCAACCTTGGCGTATAAGGAAGACGCTCTAACCAACTGAGCTACCCACCCAGGGCTGAAGGTGCACGTTCAATTGAAACAATGAAACCAATATAATGTTCTATACCAACTATAATTTTTTTCCCCTCACCCGAGGACATTTTCGCATTTATCCTCAGATAGAGCGGGAGGGAGAGAGGGGGGAAGAGAGAGAGAGAAACATCGATGTGAAAGAGACACATCGACTGGCTGCCACCCACACGACTCCAACCAGGGCTGGGGACAAACTGCAACCGAAGTACATGCCCTTAGTGGGAACCGAACCCGGGACTCTCTGGTCCGCAGGCCGACGCTCTAACCTGAGCCAAACCGGCCAGGGCCCAACTATAATTTTTTAAAGACCTGGGGTTTTCACTGCCCCCGAGTGGGATCTGTGGTGCTGAGGGAGCTCCCTGCAGACCCCTGTGGACGGCCCGTGCCTGCTCATTCAACGGGTCACCATCTGCAGATTCCTTTGCCTTCTTTTCAAATTTCTGAATTACAGTTGACATACACTATATCAGTTTCCGGTGTACAGCGTAGTGATTAGACATTTATATAACTTACGAAGTTAGTTATAAGTCTAGTACCCACCTGGCACCACACACACAGCATATTCTTAATTCAACACCCCAGCTGCAGCCCCCCAGTACAGATGCCGTTTCACTCCCAAAGCCGGAGCTCAGTGCCAGCTGGGAGAGCACCCGCTGAGTCAGAGCCCCCGAGGAAAGCAACTAGGACGCCGTGGGGTCTTCGCCCTGTTGAGGCAGCCCCAAAACCAAAGGCTCTGGCAGTTTTATGGATTCCGAGCTGGAGGGGGTTGAGGGTCGGTAAAGCTCTGAGTCCTGAGCGGGAAGCAATGCTGTCAAGGTTCTCCCTTCTCCCCGCCCACACGAGGAGGCTGAAGCAGAGGCCCTGAAGGAAACCCACAGATGAAGAGACCTAGGATGCAGACCTGCGAGGGCATGGCCGGGGCCCTGAGCCCTTGGCTGCAAGTCCCCTCGGAGACTGCAGTGCCCTGGCTGGCACCAGGCATGCTGTGGGAAAGGGCAGCTTCCCCAGGGGGCTGCAAAGTAGCCCTTTGCCTTTGTAGGCCTGCGGGTCAGGCTTGAAAAAAATCACACCTAGGTTTTCACTAGGAGCTGGACTCCCTGGCTGTCTCACCCAGGGCCTGCTGGAACCAGACAGTTCATTGTTCTCACCTGGCCCAGCGGGGCAGGGGCCTCCTTACCTTGGGGCTGCCCAGGACAGCCGGGATGCGTGTCTGTTGTCTGGTGTCACCCTGAGTAGCTGCCCCTTTCATCCTCTCAAGTTCCTACCTTGAATTGCCGCAATAATAAAAGATTTTAAACAAATACAGATGGGGGGAAATAATAAAGAAAGCTAACAGGATTTTACTGACAAATGGCACACAGCTCATTCTTTTTTGAACAGTTGATACAATGAGTAGCTATTTTGGAACCATAAATTTCTTAGAAGAAAGGTCACCATCAACAGATGAATGGATAAACAAATTGTGGTCTATCCACACAATGGATACACTATCGGACCATAAAAATGAGCGAAGTACACCCTACAGGGATGAACCTTGAAAACACTGTGCTAAGTGAAAAAAGCCAGACACGAAAACCACATACTGTGTGATTCCATTTATATGAAATGTCCAGAACAGGCAAATCCAGAGACAGAAAGTAGATTCGTGGCTGCCTGGGGCTGGGGAAGGGGGTGGAGGAAGATCGGGGGCTGGCGACCAAAAGGTATGGCATTTCTTTTTGGAGGTGTTGAAACTGTTGTAAAACTGACTGTGGTGATAATTGCAAGATTCTGTGACTATACTGAAAAAACACTGAATTGTGCATTTTAACCAAGTGAATTTGTTTGGTATATGAATTATGTCTAATAAAGCTATTACCAAAAAACAAACAAACAAAACAAAAACAGTTCTTACCTGAAAGCCCTGTCAGTGGCTGTTTACAGAGGAGATTCTGCACTGGAGTCTGAAGACAGCTCCCGGCTTTGGAGGCCTCCCTCTCCCAGCACCTTCTCTCCCCCTTCTTAGCTCCTCAGAGACCCAGCAGCCACCTCCCCAGCCCTCAGCTCTAGGACCAACACCTGCTTCCAACCCCATCTCCTCCAAACAAATACACCTGCCTGCTTGCTGCTCCATCTTCCTTCACACCAGCTGGGAGGACGGGCCCCCACCACAAGGAATGCGCTCCTGGGAGGACTGTGACCCGGGCCCAAGCACATACTTGCTCCTGCTTTCAGGGAATGGAGCATTCATCCTGACCCAGGGAAGAAACAGCTCTGCCTAGCTCAGTGAGTGCAAGAGTCGCTCTGTTGGGGGCATTCCCGGGCCCGGCAAGGAGGCAGGTGGCACCGTGCGGCCCACCTGTGACATGAAATGTGGGGGCAGAGGGACTTGCTCTTAGGTGCCAAGCCTGTCTCTTGAGAGGTTTCCCAGCTCACCCAGGAGCTTGCCCCTGAATGTTCCAGCATGTTCTGGCATGTTTCAAGGCCTTCCTTCCCCTGCGTCTGCGCATTTCCCACCTCATTTTAGACAGGAAGGGAACTCAGCACAGGAAGTTTAAATGACTGGCCTCAGCCCTCAGCAAGTCGCAGGTGACTCGGTCACCGTTCTTTAATTTTTCTTTTTTATCCTCACCTGAGGACATTTTTTCATTTTTTGTTCAGATAGAGTGGGAGGGAGAGAGAGGAAGAGAGAGAGAGAGAAACGTCGACGTGAAAGGGACACATCGAGTGGCTGCCACCCGCACGACCAACCAGGGCCAGGGACAAACTGCAACCGAAGCACATGCCCTTAGCGGGAACCGAAACCGGGACTCTCTGGACCGCAGGCTGACGCTCTAACCGCTGAGCCAAACCGGCCAGGGCCGGTCACCGTTCTTGATGGAACTGCTTTAGGTCTTTTTCCTCCTCAAAGCCAACAGGCGGGACTGCCCGTGGAGGTCAGCCCGGCACTGAGGTCCTGCCTACAAAGTCTGCCCCTGCTTTGAAAATAGTATCTAATTGTATGTTACACCCTTATTACACTTGTTAATGGTTACAACCTGGTTGAAATACTCACTCAGATTCCCACACAGTCACCATTCATTCTGCCCCCACTTGACTAACTGTCGCAGTAAATCATAGAAATTGGCATGTATTTTTATGGAGGTGAAACTCACCTAACATAAAATGAACCACTTTAAGGTAAACAGTTGAGCAGCATTGAGAACACGCAGTGTTGTGGAGCTGCCTTCGTCTAGATCCAGACCATTTCCATCTCCCCAAAGGAGACCCTGTGCCCAGTCAGTAGTCACCCCCATTCCCTGGCAACCACCAATCCGCTGTCTGTCTCTATGGATGTATCTATTCCGGATACATTCCCTATAAAAGGAATCTTACAATATGTGTCTTCGTGTCTGGCTTCTTTCACTGAGCACCGAGATCTCAAGGTTAACCCATGATGTAGTACGTACCATTCCTTTCTATGGGAATTAGCATATTTTACATTTTAACCACAGGAGTGACCTTGTCCCCCTGAGAACGTTTAGCTATGTCTGAAGATAGGTTTTGGTCGTCACAGCTGAGGTGTGTGTCTCTGGCACGTGGGGAGTCGAGGCCAGGGAAGCTGCAGCAATGCGCAGGAGAGGCCCACCGCAGAGTGACCTGGCCAGGTGCCAACAGTGCAAGGTCAGCTTCCACCTGGCCTGGCCCTCAGGTCCTCCTCTCAGGCTGAGCTGGGCCCAGACCACAAGGAGCAGCATTGCTTCAACTCCCCTGCCCTTAGGAACCACCAAACAAACGAAAGCGTATTCCTGGGCTCCCTCCTGGGCCTTCTGAATGTGACTCTCCAGGGGAGATGCCCGAATCTGTACTTTAACAAGCCCGAGGTGTATTTTAGGACCAGAAGGAGTTGCTCTGCTGTGGATCGCTCAGGAGGCCTGTGCAAATCACGCTTATTCTGTGTCTCTGTTACTTCATCCGTAAACTGGTGATGTTTTCCTTTTCCATCTGGAAAAGTTCTTGGCAGAATTGGTGAAGACAGTATTTGAGGAAGTGTTCGTGGGCAAAATAACCTTATCATGTCATGCAAAGCCATCCTAAAATGGTGAAGTTCTTCTTTAAATTCCCCAAGAGAAAGGGGCCTAGCTCTGTCTGCTATGTCCCCGGAATATGCCACACACCCAAAAAGGCATGTATTGAGTGAATAGAGGTAGATTGATTCTACCACATCGACAGAGCCTCGCAGCTCAAACCAAGCACCAGAGTCTGCAAGAGGGGGCCGAGCTGGGGCCACACGTGGACGCCCTGGACCCCTCCCTCCTGAAAAATATTTTCAAAAGTGCATTTTAAGACTGTGTTGATAGAAAGGAATATACTGCAGATGTAACTTATTTATTATTATAAATTCATTATTATTTTACTCAGGTTTTCCCCTTCTGATTAAAAATTGAAATAAAATCCAAGCATTTCCCTAAATGCTCTAGGGCCCCTAAAACTATCACGGGCACTAGGCACTGTGCCAGCTGTGCCCAATGGAGAGGTCAGCCCAAGGCCAGATGGCACCCTGGGCGATTCTGATTCAGTTGGTCTGAGGTGTGGCTGAGCATGGAGGTTCCCAAATGCTCCCCCCGGGGATTCTGACTGCAGCCCAAGCTGAGAGCAATCCCCAGCCCCAGGCCTATTGTGGAGAGCTCAGCTAGAACTGGACTTTTCCAGCTGAAATCACCAGCCTGAAACCTAACACAGGCACTGATTGACAAGGTGGCGAGGCCAGGTGTGTCCACACCCTAACGGCATTCCGAGCAAGGGCTGGGAGGAGCAATCAGTGTGTCCTTTAGTCCCCCAGATCATCCAGGAGACTATCATTCCCCTGCTGGGGTGTTTGGCTTGAGAGTCCTTGGAGGGTTCCCAAGCTGGAGGGCTGAAGGCATATTTGGGGAGCTGAGGAGGGGATGCACAGGGGACGGCTTCCAGGCACACACATACATACACACCCGCACCCGCACCACACACACATGCGGGGCCAGACACTCATGGCCGCTAAGACACCCCGAGCCCCACAGATACCTAGGACCTTCCCAAACATCCCCTGACATACACACACGCACAGGCACACTCCCACATGCCCAGACCGCACACCCCTCATACATGCACGCACACAGGTAATGTCCTCAGTGATCTAAGAGTAGAGGGAGGTGAAGATGAAACAAGGAGGAAGTTAGAAAAAGCAAAGCAGGGCGAGCTCACCAGTACCACACAGAGAAAAGCTGCAGGGAAGATGCCCACTGGTGGAGGACCCATGACCAGCGGCTGGGAGCCCAAGGACGAGGCCCAACCCACGACCTCCCCACCAGCCTTATGATAAGCATTTTTTCTACCCCTTTAATTTCAGACATGAACAAGAAATGCAGTTATAGCTTAGAAAACTCTCCTCAAGGGCTGTGTGAAAAAAATTTTTTTTTCTTTATCTATATGAGAGAGAGAGAGAGGAAGGGAGAGATAGAAACATCGATGAGAGAGAACATCGATTGGCACCTCCTGCATGCCCCGCATTGGGGATCAGGCCCACAACCTGGGCATGTGCCCTGACCGGGAATTGAACCGGTGACCTCTTGGTGCATGGGTCGATGCTCAACCACTGAGCCACACCGGCCGGCTGTGTGCCTTCTTGCCCTGTGCTCCCGTCCTGCTCTCTCAGCCTGGGGGGCTCCTGAGAGCAAAGAACCACCCCACTGAGAGCTGAAAGTGATTGTCAAATGTTTCCCACTTTCCCCTTTTCCACAATGTCCTTCCTGGGGATGGCACGGTCTGGTCAGGTGAGAGCCCAGGTTCAAGAGGGTGTCCCGTCCTCAGGGGCAGACACCTGGGAGAACTGTGGCCTTCTGGGCGAATGGGACAGTTCTAGGGATCAGGGGCAGTCACAGTCACACCCTGCCGGAATCCACCCACTTACTGGAAGCCAGCCTGGCCCTTCCTGCTTATCAACAGGAAATCAGAAGACCTCAAGCTAGAGAAAAAGATTAAGTTTCAAGAGCTGCCACTCTTCCAAAGACAACAGAAGGACTCCGCTGGTGATTCCACCCAGAGAGGGAGAAACTGCGAATTAAACCACAGGGCCCGCAGGGCGACACAGAACACGGACGAGCTTTCCACATGCAGCACTCAGCCTCGGCTGCATTGACTCCTCAGTGCTGCCTCCTCGCCAGGGGACAACGGCAGAACGACTTGATGATTTATTTTTTCTTCATTGATTTTTTTAGAGAGAGAGGAAGGGAGAGGGAAAGAGAGATAGAAACATCGATTGGCCGCCTCCCGCATGCCCCCCACTGGGGATCAGGCCCATAACCTGGGCATGCGCCCTGACCGGGAATCGAACCGGCGACCTCTTGGTGCATGGGTCGACGCTCAACCACTGAGCCACACCGGCCAGGCAACTTGATAATTTTAAAGGATGAAGTGCCCCCCGCCGCCTGTAATCCCTACAGTCCCTACAATATGCTGTTTTCCCATACTTTTCCTGCCTGGTTTGCAATGTTGGGTTTTCTTATTAAATGTCTCCAGCCCCCACCCCACCCTCAATTCCACAGGGAGAGGGCAGCATCCCCTCTTTGCTGCTGTGTCTTGAGCTGGCGTGCAAGTAAACAGGACGGATGGTCAGACATCAGGGGACTCTATTTTTGAGCTTATAGCACCTTCTCAAAAGAGGGTCCACGCAAGGGCCTGAGACACGGCCACCACCCCGCCTCCTTTCCCGGCTCAGCAGGAGTCCCAGGAGGATGAATGGGGTTCAGCCCGTTGAGCGGTCAGGCAGGCCAGCCCGGCGCACAGGTCTTGCTCCGCATCTGGCTTTGTTGCCACCAGCCTGCTCCAAAGGCTCTGGTGGTAGAAGATGACAAAGTTCTCTGTACCAGGGCAGTTCCAAATGGATAGCCTTGCTGGGTGTGGCTTTGCAATGGAAGCATTTAAGAAGCCACCAGGCAGTTCCTCAAAAAGTTAAACTGAATTATCATATGACTCAGCAATTCCACACCCCGGAGACTGAAAATATACATCCACACAAACCCCTGTAAACCAGCGGTCACCGCAGCATTATTTGTAATAGCTATAAGGTGGACGCGACCCAAATATCCATCAGTGGATGAACAAAATGTGGAATAAACATACAATGGAGTATTATTCCACCACTAAGAGGAACTAAGCACAGGCCCAGCCAGGCTGGTGTGGCTCAGTTGGTGGGGCGATGTCCATGCAATGAAAGGTTCCCTGGTGGATTCCAGGTCAGGGCGCGTGCCTGGGTTTCAGGCTCCATTCCCAGCAGGGGGTGGAGGAGGCAGCCGATCAATGTTCCACTCTCACATTGACGTTTTTCTCCTTCTCCCTTCCCCTCTCTAAAAATCAGTAAAAATTATTTTTTTAAAAAGGAACACAGCAGTGATCCCTACTATGTGGATGAACCTCGAAAACATGATGGCAAATGAAAGAAGCCAGACACAACAGGCCGCCTATTATGATTCCATTTACATGAAATAATACAGAATAAGCAAATCCAAAGAAACAGAGGGATACGGGTGGCTGCCAGGTGGTGAAAGTGTTTTGGAACTTGATATAGGTGATGGTTGATTTAGGTGAGTGCACTAAATGTCGTTGAATTACACGCTTGAATGTTAGGTGAATTTTAGCTTAAAAAAAAAAAAAGAAGCCACCAGAAATGTTGGCAGGGCAGTGCTGAGCCCACTGCTCACTCTTGCCAGGCAGGGCTGGGTTTAGTACCCAGGTTGTACACCTTGAATACAGCCAGAGTCCAGCCAGAACGTGAAAACCACTGTATGTGCCACACGTTATCAGATGTTGCCCTTGGCACACCCTTTGCACTATGACCCCCACACATACACAACTATATAACCACGGGTTTCAAAACTCTGTGCGCTACGATGACTCGTGGTATTGATTTTGCCCACTTGGAAAACCGGGTACAAGATCACTTGAGGAACTGCAGAGCTAAGGGCTTTAAAAAGTACTTACATGTGTGGTTTGCTGAGACAATGGAATGATGTTCGGCACTAAAAAGAAGTGAGGAGAAGACTTAAATGTGTATGACTTAAGTGAAAGCCAGGCTGAGAAGGCTACAAACCCTGATTGTGACTGGATGACATTCTGGATGAGGCAGAACTGTGGAGACAGTAAACAGATCAGTGGTTGCCGGGGGTTTGGGGGAGGGAGGGAGGATGAATAGGTGGCGCACAGAGGACTTTTAGGGCCGTGAAACTACTCTGTATGATACCACAATGATGGACACGTCATTATACGTTTGTCCAAACCCACTGCAAACACATCCGAGGGAGCTGTAATGCAAATTACTGACTTTGGGTGATGACAATGTATCAATGGTACGGAATGTGCCACTCTGGAGGGGACGCTGATAACGGGGGAGTCTGGGCATGTGGGGTATATGGGAACTCTGTTCTTTCTTCTTAATTTTGCTGTAAAGCTAAAACTGCTCTAAAAAGTTTATTTTTAGGGGGAAAAGGTACTTAAACGTGTGAAAATTTTCCTAATACTACAGAAAACAGTCACAAAACAGTTAAGTAAATGCACTAGACTGTATACTTGGCCATGAAGTGGTGTTTTTGTTTTTTTTTAAATCCATCTGAGCCTCAGAATCATGTTTCTTTAAAATTCTTGGACTAAAACTCTCCTTTCTCTTTCATCACCCTTACTGGGTCTCCTTTCAATTCACTCATGCACCTATGTAAAACAGACGACTCATTGTAAACATTTGAGTCATAAACGCAGGAGATAACTTTAATAGGCTTCAAAATGCAAATCAGAATTTTGTAAAGTCCAAGGTCTCCACTTACGCCTGAGATCTTTGAGCCCAGAAAGTCAGGGAAGAATTTTAACATCTCAAACACACCAGGCTGTCACCGGGGAGAAAACGGAGGCCAAACTGTGTATGCGTGTTAGGAAGCCACATTTATAGTTTAGTGCCCATCAGAAGTGTTCTCGACAGCCACTGGGAAGCCAGTTGTCCCAGAAAAACATTTTCACAGGCAGTGCTGTGGTCAGCAAGGGATCGGTCATGTGCTTCAGGCTGGCTTAGCTACATGCAATTACTGAGTAGTTTTTGTTAACAGGACAACAAACCAGTATGTACAAGGTTACCTCCCCGAGACAGACTAACAGTATGTAAGAAATACAACCATTTGAGGTTTAGGAATTGGTAAAATCCTTCTTTGCGGTCCAAATAGATATAAAGTATTTTCATTAACTGAATGTGATTCAGTGTTTGCAAAAAACTTACTCCCGAATCCCTAACAGTGGTAGAACAAAAGTCTTTGATTTGTACAAATATGAGTAAGCCTGTACTGTGAACAATAAAATGGGATGTCCAATAAATGCTCAGGTGAGCCCTGGTTCAAGGGAGGGTCTCCAGGCCTGTCATTATTTTAAAAGCCCCACAGTGTGTTTTATGGTCCCTGAAACAGGGCTCTTGTTTGACAACTTTGCATATGTAATTAATAACAGCTTGGGAACATTTACATACCACCATCTGAACAAAACTGTTAAATATGCATGGCCTTCCATTTTGTCCAATGAAAGAAACACATATGAACAAAACCGAGTGAGGAGCAATTTTTCAAGACCATAAGATGGGGGTTTAAATGACAATGTAAGCCACGCCAAGACATCACTTCCAAAACGAAGCTTTGTCACCAGGTAGGAAAGGGGAGGATGACATTCATATTGCTGGCAATCCACAATGCTCTCCTTTAAGCATCTCACAACCACCCTGATCAATTAACAAAGCATGTTTTGTTCAGAGAATGAATGGGGACAGCTTTCTTCTGTGCATTTTATTAAAACTTGAAAGCTATGGCTGGCTGCCATCGATGACGCCTATTGAGTTCCAATAGCCTAATGTTCAAATCTGACTCCCTAGCAATCCACCCAACTCAACATCGGTCATCCTGACATTGCAGGACATTCAGTAAGTCTGAAGTTTTTATCAGGAAGGATTTTCTATTATGGAGCAAATAAATGTTCTTTGTAACAACGGCTAGAAACACCAGACCTTTCTTCACACTGTAAGAATTGGTAAATAGATCACCAAATGAACAAAAGACTTTATTTTTTAAAAGCAGATAAACACCAAAGTACGATGTCGTCTCTCCATATTCATTGTGAAAATAATTACTGAAACTTTCAGAACATCCAATGGATAAGCTGAATCAATGGCTACAACTCTAAATTTCAGCCAATATACAGATTTTCGTTCAAGGTCTAGGCTTGATTTCTACAAAATATTATTCACATGCATTCCCTGTGCCTATTTATTATCAAAATAGGGACTCCTGGAAGTCAAGTCTGGCTTTGTCTTGATTTCAAAGATGACACAGCAGCGGCCCGAGAACACTGACTTGCTGCTTCAGTCCTAGAAATCATGTCTCCCAATGTTACACAACAAACTATATTTCTGAAAAATAAAATCAGACTTTAGATTCCTTTCACCAGTTCAGGTCTCCAAGCTTTTCAGCACCATGGTACCTGGATGCGCTCACACTTGCTTCTCTCTGTCTCCAAACACACCCCCAGGAACCCAGAAGCGGCCTCGCTTTCAAAGTTCCATTACAGAGGTTTCTCAGAACCACACTAAACCCAAGCAAAGGCAGTGGACGCATTCATCCATTACTTTTTCAACTAAGGAAAAAATATATACGCGTGCCCTGGCAAATGGGAAAATGATACCAATTATATGGTTACGGAAAATGGTTCCATAAATCCCTTCTTTCAAAATTAGGTTGAAAGGTGTTTAAGACCAAAAGGTCATAAAAGTTGTGACTACAAATAATTTCTCCACAAGAAAAAGCCCTTCATGAAAATGGCTGAGGACCTGGCAAAAAGAGCGGGGGGGAAGGCAGATCAACGGTGAGACCCCGCTCTACGTTTCTAGCAAGCATTTATGACCTCGTGGGTCTGGGTCTGGGGGCTGTGAATAGTCCCTGCCTAATTTAAGAAATAAAGTGAATTTTTGTGCTAGTGAAAAGCCTGCAGTTACAGAATCTGAGAGCCAAGGCCTTAAGGCAAGATTTCTGTCATCAGACGTGAGAACAGATGGACACGACGGTAGCACTAACGGTTGGCTTAGTCGTATTCAGGCCAGAATAGTCTCAAAAATAAGGCAACTTGTGGCTTCTCAGTTGGAGCCCACCACCGGAAAGGCCCACTGAGGCAAGAAAAGAAGCTGGCAAGGCAAATCACCAGAAGACATTCAGACAGGGCAGCGATCACAGTGAGATGGAATGATTGGGTCGCAGGCAGGCGGGACCCGTGGACCCCGTGACCCAGCACTCAAGGTGAATGTCTTTGCATGTCCTGTGCACGACTCCAAGCAGCAGTTCCTGGGGTTTGGAAGTGTGTTACTTTTGCGATATTTTCCCCCCAAAAGAAGACACAAAGGTGGAGTCCCTGGAGAGATGAGACCACTAAGGCGGAACCTCCACCAGGGGTGGAGCTGGTGAGTCGGAAAGGACTTCCTGGCACACGTGGCTCCCTCCAGGTCTGGTCGAGTCCTACAAACGCTTGTAGGTGCCCAGGAGAGCTTTGCAATTGGGACAGTAATGGTCCACGTCCTGCAGGGCGTCCACACAGAAGGGGATGAAGCAGCAGCCCGCTATGCATCTGGAAGAACAAAAACAGCCACACGCACAGCACGTTAGCGACTGGAGTAGTTTGGATGGTGGCCGCCAAAAAGATACATCAGGTGTCCTAACCATCCCCCGGAACCTGTGGACTGGGGCAAGGGTCTCTGCAGGTAGAATTAGGGATCACAAGATGGGGTCATGCGGGATTATCCAGGTGGGCTCCCTGAACCCAGTGACTGGTCTCCTTCTAAGAAGAGAGGACACACAGGAACACAAGAGGGCAGAGGCCCCGTAAAGACAGGGCAATGACGCAGCCAAGGAACACCTGAACTACCAGGAGCTGGAAGAGGCAGAAAGGATTCTCCCCTCAGAGCCTCCAGAGGGAGGATGGCACCTTGATTTTGGACTCTGAGCCTCCAGAACTGTGAGAGAATAAATTCCTATTGTTCTTAACCAACAGGTTTGTGGTCATTTGTTATGGCGACTCTAGGAAACTGACACGCCCACCAACGCCAAGGCTGCTCCCACAGACAGACTGTACCGAGCGCCCTTTCAAATCCTCGGTTCTCTGGGCACCTTTCAGAGTCTCAGACTGAGGCTGGTGCACTTCTTTTGTAAAGGGCCAGACAGCACATATTTTATCTGCCGCTGCAGAGTGAAAGCAGTCACAGGTAATCCATCCACCTGTTCTGGGTTGGGCCGTTGGGCTGTACTTTGCTGACCTGTGTCTCAGACTGATCACCTTTCCATATGGAGAGGCTGCTTCTTACAGCAACAACCAAATGAAGTTCCTCAAAATAATGTCTCTTAACCTACGTAATCAGCCAACACAGACAGGACCTTCAGGAGGCCTGTGGCATCAGGAGAAAGAGCCAGCTGTACAAGAGGCAAGGGCTCCTGAAAAAAATGCAGACACCACCTCTTCCGGGGAAGAAAACAGCGCCCGATGGTTTTTTGGGTGATCCCCATGGCCAGGAATAAGGTGGCTGCCTTTACCTGTTTGGGGGGGGGGGGAGATTAAATTGTGTTTCTTCCTATTTCTGCCAGAACAGAAACTATTGTCTCTTTCAAGAAAATATCCTTGGTGCAGACATAAATATTTACACAATCTCCTTGTGGAGGCAACGGGAAAAATACTTGGGCTCATAAAAGGGTAAGAAGTTTTGAAGAGATGACTATCAAGTATTTTAATGTACGGACTGTTTAAAGCTTTCTCGGAGTCAGGCAAACATGATTACTTAGGTCACGAAATTCTAGAAGAAAAAGAAATCCCTAGGGCACCACCCTACACAGACGCAAGCGGCTGCTATGCTGGTCCCTACACGCAGGGAGTGTCTGAGCCGATGACGAGAGAAATGGAGGGACAGCGGCTTCCAGGCGCTGATATGCTCAAGAGCAGTGGTTCTCAACAGGAGACAATGTCTATTACTACGATGGGGGCAGGTGCTACTGGCGCAGAGTGGGTAGAGGCCAGGGACACTGCTCAACACCCTGCATGCACAGGACGGCAGCCCACAAGACAGAAGTATGTGCTACAGTTGAGAAATCCTGCGAGAGAGGAATGTGGGAGAGCCCGGGGGTCCGAGTGGACCCCAGACTTACCCGAGCAGGCACAGGCTCCCACAGGAGAGCCAGGTGAGGGCACCGGCGTTATAGGACAGCTGGGTCACAATCATCTTGTTGCAGGAAGGGCAACACATCTGGACTGGGCGGTCGAAAAAGGAGACTGGCTGCTGCACGTAGACCGTCTGCACGGCGACTGATGGAGGAGAAAGCACAGAGCCTGATTAGTGAACAAGGAAAACGTTGGTTAGATGACAAAAAGGTAGAGGCAGGGTCTTGACAGTTATTTGCACACCCATGTTCACAGCAGCACTAGTCACAAAAGCCAAAGGTCCACTGATGGATCAATGGATTAGCAAAATGTGGTCCATCCAGACAATGGAATACTATTCGGCCTTGAAAAGGAATGCAGTTCTGATACAGGCAATGGCGTGGGTGAACCTGGAGGACGTTATGCTGGGGGAAACAAGCCAGACACAAAAGGACAAATGCTGTATGATTGTCTGGGAGGCACCTAGAGTCGTCCAATTCAGAGGCAAAAAGTAGATGGTGGTTGTCAGGGGTTGGGGGAGGGGGAACGGGGAGTTGTTTAATGGAGACAGAGTTTCAGTTTTGCAAGATGAAAAAGTTCTGGAAAAGGGTGGTGGCGTTGGTCGCATGGCAATGTGAACGTACTTAATGCCACTGAACTTACACTTGGAAATGCTTAAGAGGATATATTTTATGTTGTATATACTTCACCACAATTTAAAAACGGGTGGGGTAGGCCTGGGGCTGCAGAAGTCTGGGGCAGCCACCATCAAGAAGCCCCATCAGCCCGGCCGGTTGGCTCAGTTGGCTCAGTGGTTGAGCGTCGACCCATGCACCAAGAGGTGGCTGGTTCGAGTCCCAGTCAGGGCACATGCCCAGGTTGTGGGCCTGATCCCCAGTGGGGAGCATGCAGGAGGCGGCCAACTGATGTTCTCTCTCATCGATGTTTCTATCTCTCTCTCCCTCTCCCTTCCTCTCTCTCTAAAAAAAAAAATTAATAAAGAAAAATAATTAAAAAAAAAAAAAAAAAGAAGCCCCATCAGGGGCCAGAACTCCTTTGCCGGCGTGGATCAGAGTTTGCACTCCACAACTAGAATAGTTGCAGTTTTGTTTTGCTTTTTTACAGCTTTCCCCCCTGAAATGATTTGTAGTTGTGTGTGTAGCACTTAGCCCTGATATGTATGCTACAATAAAAACCAAATCTAATATAAGAAAACAGGGGGGCTGACAAAAAGGGGAAAAGAGGCAACAGTGGCAGATTTCCAGAATATCATTTGAGGGGCTCTCAGGACTGTGCTCCTGGAGGAGGGACTTGGCTCCGCCGGGCCAGGCTCTCAAACTCGGCTGTCCGTGGAATCGTGTGGGGAGCTCACTGGGAACGCAGACGCCCAGGCACCACCCAGCACAGTCCGATGTGGCAGATCTGCGGCGGGGTCCCCAAACTGCTTTAAGTTCCCTGAGTGGCTCTATGAAGGTGGTCTGCAGGTGGTCATTTCAGAGACCCCCATTTTCTTTACCCGCAGATGAGTGTGGCCGGAGGCCGGGGGAGCGGGGATGGGGAATGCTACTAATGGGTACGGGATCTCTTTCTAGGGTGATGGGCAAGTCCTGGAATTAGTGCCGGTGGTTGTGCCACTCTGGGAACAGACTAGAACCACTGAACTGTACACTTGAAAAGACTGAACTTTATGGTCTGGGAATTAGATTTCAACGAAGCTGTTATTTAATAAATGGGTATAAACGAGTTGTTGTTAAGATTAAATAAGATAATGCTGGTAGCCCTGGCCAGTGTGCTTAGTGGTTAGAGAACTGGCCTGCACACCGAAGGATCACGGGTTCAACTCCCAGTCAAAGGCACATACCTAGGTTGCAGGTTCGACCCCTGGCCCCAGTAGGGGCACTAAGAAACAACCAATACATGTTGCTCTCTCTCTCTATCTCCCCCACCTCCCTTCCTCCCTCCCTCCCTTCTACTCTTTGAAAAATCAATGGAAAAAACATCCTTGGGTGAGGATTAAAAGATAAAATAAATAAAATAAGATAATGCTGGTAAAGAAGGAACCTCACACCATGCCCGGGACAGAATGGCCCCTCGACAAAACAATTCCCTCTTTTCACAAAAACAGGCTCCAATGCCCAGTGAACAGGCTGGAGTTCACCGAGCAGGGACACTGGTCCAGTCCTTCACAAGACGGGGAGCCGTGCAGATACATGCAATGAGCATATGAAATCATGCTAACGAGAGAAAACTATGTGGCAAACGTGTACAGACATTCACCATCATCAGGGGGGAATCTAGATTCACGTCAATCCCAAAGCCCTTAAGAGTTTTACATGTTCTTTTGGTATCTGGCAAAGTTGCTGAAGCTCATATTTCTGTCAAATTAACTTCCTTTGGTTCTTTTTTTAGGTTGTTGGAATGCCAGTGCTGTAATCTATGTGTTAGAGGAAGTTAACGATTGCCCAGAGCTGGTGAGCCTAAAACTCCTGGACAGGCCTACAAAGATGCTCCTCCCGGAAAAGCAGCCTTGAAGCACACTTCAGCACTTGTGTGCCAATTTTATTAAGATTTTTTGGGGGATGTGTGCAAGAATGGCTTATTTATTGAGCAGAGTGATTTAAAATAGTCAAAAGTTATCCTCTCCCTTCTGAAGGGGGTCAAAGTTACTTGAGAATTTGTATCAAATGACTACTCATAAAACTATTTCATTTTAAGAACCCACTGGTGTAGGTACCTGATGAGCCCTAACTTACAGATGGGGAAACTGAGGCACAAGGGGGGTAGGTGAAGCCCGGTAGACTCACGGGAACTACTCTCTGGCCTGGCAAAATCCTCCTGAGCTGCTTGTGATACTGAATCACTTCGTACCTGGGCAGCAGGAAGGACCCAAGGGCAAGGCCATGAAGAAGTTGCTGGAGGAATGATGGGATTTTTTTTTTTTTTAAAGATCTTTTATTTTATTTACTTATTTAATCTTCACCCTAGGACATTTTTGCATTTATCTTCAGATAGAGCAGGAGGGAGAGAGGGAGGAGAGAGAAACATCGATGTGAAAGAGACACAGACTGGCTGCCACCCACACGACCCCAACTGGGGCCGGGGACAAACCGCAACCGAGGTACGTGCCTTTAGTGGGAACCGAACCCGGGACTCTCTGGTCCACAGGTCGACACTCTAACCACTGAGCCAAATCGGCCAGGGCATGCTATTGTAGCTTTAATGACAAAGGAGCCCTGGCCGGTTTGGCTTAGTGGTTATAGCATTGGCCCGTGGACCAGAGAGTCCCGGGTTCAGTTCCCACTAAGGGCATGTACCTCGGTTGTGGTTTGTCCCCGGCCTCGGATGGGGTCGTGTGGGTGGCAGCCACTCAATGTGTCTCTCTCACATCGATGTTTCTCTCTCTCTTCCTCCCTCTCTCCCTCCCGCTCTATCTGAAGATAAATGCAAAAATGTCCTCGGGTGAGGATAAAAAAATAAAGACAGAGGAAGGGGGCCATGAGCCAAGAAGCTGGAAAAGGCCAGGAAATGGATTCTCCCCTAGAGCCTTAAGAAAGGAAGGCAGACCTGCTGAGACCTTGCTATTGGCCTAGGGAGACCTGTCAGACTTCTAACCTAGGGCATGGAATAACAAAAGAAGAAGAGGAAGACAGGAAGAGAAGAAAGCAAAAAGGAAGAAGGTATAGATAGGAATGTCACATCTGTGGATGTTGTGAAGTTACCGAACCGTGATCAACAGGCCACCCTATTGCTTGTTCCCAACTCAAGCATTTAATAGCAAAGCCCGATAAAATCTGGGAAGCTGGAGCCAATGCTGGAGGTGGAGACCACCTACTGTCACCTTGGACTCCTTTTCCTTCATCTCTAGAAGGATGGACACTTGCGGTGAAATCTAGCTCTCCCCTTTGGTCCTTCAAGGACTGCTATCAAAATAAATGCGTGAAGAAACACTGGCTTCCAGGAGAAAGGGGTTTAAAACCATAACAGTATGTAGCCATAGGAACCAGCTTTAGCTAATTCCAGCAGAAAGGGGAGTTATTACTAGGAAATGCAGATGGGCTTACATGAAAAGATAATAAACCCCTCCCTCATTATAAGATACATGAAATTTAAAACTGTACTAAGATACGATCTTTTGCAAAATTTCAGAAGTTGGACAAAATACTCTGTTGGCAAAGACTTTGTAGAAATAGGCACTTTCAGACACTGCTGAGAGGGGTGTAAGACAATCAACCTCTATGGAAGGTAAACTGGCACTAAAATTATAAATGCACTGATCCTTTGTCAATTGATCCTTTGTCAATTCCCGTTTCTGGGAATTTCTTCTAAAGGCATCTACATACTTATGAAACTACATACACAGTGCTGTTTACAAGCAAAAAACTGGGAACAAGCCACATAAACATTAGCAGATACTGGTTAAAATCAACTGTGGTACATCCACTCAGTGGAAAGCTATGCCACTGTAAAAGAATGAGAAAGCCATCTATGTACTCATACGGATACTTTGTTACTTGAGAAAAAAACAAGGTGCAAAAAAATGAGCACACAAACATAGCACGCGCACAGCCTGCTACCATTTCTGCAAAAAAGGAAGTGGTAAGAATAACTATTTGTGTTCATTATGTCTGCAAAAAGAAATGCCAGAAGGGTGCATAAACTTTAAGAGTCGTTTACCTAAAAGTTGTGAGGGTCAGTGGCGTGCAACGGGAAGGGCGTGAAATTGCTTACACACCTGACTGTACTGCTTTGAATTCAGAACAATGTGAATGAACTGAGAACATTAAATAAAAAGATGCTGTCATTTCCTAGAGGGCCTGGATAACCAGGCTTGGAGGCTCTCACTGGAAACTTTAGACCAATCACTCTGCCCGTGCTGTGAATAAGCCACGCACAGTCCATTCTGAGACAGCAGCAGTGGTGGCCAAAGTGACATCCAGTTTCCAGAGGACGGAGGCCATGGTTCCAGAGGCAGCCGCCCGTGTCCAGCATTCAGTGTCGGGGATTTGGGTAGTACGTGCCACGTGTCTGTGTCCACACTGGTGTCTTCGCTGTGCTACACAAATGAATGCCGGTATGCCAAGATCCTGATCGCCCCAGCATTCAGTATTACGGCTGGAGCCCAAGCTTGTTGTCTGTAGCAGCAAACGCCTCAGCCATTTGCCCTTTGCCCCACTGTGTGCTACACTCAGTATACTCGTTTCCATATGCTTTTTTTTTTTTTTTTTTAATCCTCACCCGAGGACATTTTTTCCATTTTTTTGTTCAGATAGAGTGGGAGGGAGAGACAGGAAGACAGAGAGAGAGAGAGAGAAACATCAATGTGAAAGGGACACATTAAGTAGCTGCCTCCTGCATGACCCAACCGGGGCCAGGGACAAACCACAACTGAGGTCCGTGCCCTTAGCGGGAGAACTGGGTCTCTCTGGACCGCAGGCCGACGCTCTAACCGCTGAGCCAAACCAGCCAGGGCTACATATGCTTTCTTTTGAAGACGTTTGGGAAGAAACAGATTAGCAAACAAGCTTTAAAAGAAAGCCTCCCCCACCCCGCCTTCTGACAGGTGTGGGGTGACATTTCACTGTGGTTTGAATTTGCATTTCTCTGATGATTAGTGATTTTGAGCATCTTTTCATATGTCTATTGGCCATCTATATGTCCTCTTTGGAGAAATGTCTATTCAGGTCATCTGCTCATTTCTTAATTGGATTGTTTGTCTTTCTGGTGTTAAGTTGTATGAGTTTTTTATATATTTTGGATATTAGACCCTTATAAGATTTTTTTTTTTAAGTTGCTGGAAGGCAAGGAGCAACCTTTTCAAATGGTACGGAGGGCTGGGGCAGGTTTCAGCTCACCCATTCCTCACTCGCGGCTGTTTCTGCTCCCTCTCCTACTCCAGCCCTGAACTTGGGGTTTCTATCAACCCTCAGCAGGAAGGGTGGGGCCCTGAAAAGCAAACAGTCATTGCCAAATTTCTCTGGCATCGTTGGCTGTGCCTCTGTAAAAGTGCCAAAGGATCGATTTACGGTGGACTTGCGAAAGCTCATAAACTGAACTTTATTAGGGAAAAGCCATGAGCCTCACCGATGCGGAACCTGAAAGACTGCATGTAACGTTTCATACCCATGAAAACTGGACTGACTGGCACTTCGCTCAGTCTCAGAGGCACTTGGGTGGCTCTCCTCACTGTCACGGAGCCCCCAAGGCCAGGGCGGTGAGGGGGACCAGGGAGGCCGGAGGCCGCACGTACTTGCATTGGCGTTGGGGACGGGCACTGGCTGTGTGTAGTACGCAGGAGGGTTCATGCCCTTCCCGTCAGGGCCAGGCACGAGCCCCGTGGTTGGCCCAGGCACAGGTGCAGGAGGTGTGGGGAAGTAATTGTTAATGGCCACCGTCTCTTCATAGGATGGGGGTGCATTGGGCACCGAAGGCCCAGCGGCCGCCTGGTAAAATCCTGGAGCAGACATTTCACCTAAAGCAAAACCAGAAGATAGCAGATGAGCAATTCAATCGACATCTCTCTCTCTCTTCTCCACCCTCGTTGTTCATTTTCCACCTGACCAAAGGAAATGACTCATGTCCAGCCTTGTCCAAAAGCCAGAAAGGGAGTCTATGTCCCTTCAAGACCCAAGAATTATCACCTTAAGAAGAATTCCCTAAATAAAGATAAAAGGTAAATAATGGCACCCGAAAATCACCCAAACCTAGAAAATCCCAAGGGCAAAGATCCACCGAACTTGAGAAGTTTCTTCACACTTCAAACCCCCAACCAACAACAACCTGTCTTTCACATCCAGTGTTTCTCTTCTTTTCTAACTGCTGTGGTTTTTTACGAGTCCAGTTTCAGGTGCCAGAAAAGACAAAGGCATTCAAACACCAACCACAAGCAACTGGGAACAGAGTGCTGGGCAAAGGCCAGACGCCAAGAATGCAGTGTGATGCCCTGTACATCAAGTCCGGAAATGGGCAAAATGAATCACGGGGCTAGGAGTTAGGAAAGTGGTGACTCTGGGGAGGCAGAGAAGAGTCTGGAAGGAGCGGGAGGAAGGCCTACTTCTGGGGGTGGGAGCTGGTCATGTTCTCTTTCATCTGGGGGCTGGTTCCATGGGTACGTTAACTTTGCAAAAATTTGAGGTGTACCATTATGTGCACTTTTCTGTATGTGTGTTATAGTTTTTAAAAAGTAAACACAAACACACACACACACACACACACACACACACCAGTTCCCATTTTGAAAAATGAGTATCAGAGCAGCCAGGCGCCTATTTCCTTTTGTGAGGGCAAAGAAAGGATTTTTTTTCTCGCACAGTCCATGCCCGCCTAGAATTACACAGCCTGTGCCCAGGGTGTGTTCCTGTCTGAAGGCCCGTGCTCACAGCCCCGGGGCAGCGGCCGAGCGGGACACAGCGCCGTCCTTTGTGTGCTCTGTTTTCCAACCGGACAGGGCCAGGGCTGCTGTTAGAAGATCCACGCAGACCTGTCTCAGGGGATCTGAGCTCCCAGGGCAGCAAGCCTCAGTCCGGGGGCTGCAGCGGGCCCGCGGCCCCTTCCCGCGCATTCTGCTTCGGCCTCTAGAACCCGTGGGAAGCAGAGGCAGTGATTAATTCTGCTCCAGAGAGAAGGGGAGAATACTTTAAGTTCTGCCATTAAAAGAGCAGGAAAAGAGACTTCTCTGGGGGAAGGGAAGAGAGGGCGTGCATTTCCACGTGGAAAGAGGGGCATGGGAAAGTGAGCGTGTGCAAAACCAAGGCGATACGTAAAGCTAGATAGGTTGGGGCTGGGTTTTAGAAAGTTTTGAAAGTCCTTTCGGGGTGTTTGGACTTTACAAGACTGCTGCCCAATGGAACTTTCTGGAAGGATGAAATGTTCTCTATTTGGGCTGTCTAATGGGGTCACCACCAGCCTCACAAGGCTGTTGAACACCTGAAATGTGGCTAGTGTGACTGAGGAACTCAATTTTCTTTTTAATCCTCACCCGAGGATATTATTCCATTCATCTTCAGATAGAGGGAGGGAGGGAGAAACATGGATATGAGAGGGACACATCAATTGGCTGCCTCCCACACAACCCTGACTAGGGCCGGGGACCGAACCACAACCGAGGTACGTGCCCTTGACCAGAATCGAACCCGAGACTCTTTGGTCTTCGGGCCGATGTGACAACCACTGAGCCAAACCAGCCAGGGCTAGGAACTCAATTTTTTAATTATATTTAAGTTTAAGCAATTTAAGTTTAAAACGGACTATGGAATTCATGTATTGGAAAACTTTTGTGTATGTCTGGGACACCCTGGGTACGTGAATCTACATTTGCAACAGCAAATTTAATAAACTCTGAATCCAGATCAAATGTTTTTGACAAAATTTTAGCATCCAATTCAGGATGTGTCAATGTAAAATACTCCCTGGATTTCAAAATCTTTCAAAAACGTGAATGTGGAATGTCTCGCTCATAATTTTTTACTATATGTTGAAATGACACTATTTCAGATATATGGAGCTAAGTAAAATATGTTGTTAAAATTCATTTCACCTGCTTCTTTTTTTTCCTAAATATGTTTTTATTGATTTTTTTTTTTTTTTAGAGAAAGAGGAAGGGGGAGAGAGAGAGAATCAACGATGTGAGAGAGAAACATCGAAACATCGATCGGCTGCCCCCCACATTGCCCCCCACTGGGGATCAAACCCAAAACCCGGGCATGTGCCCTGACCAGGAATCGAACCGGGACCTCTCAGTTCATGGGACAACGCTCAATCCACTGAGCCACCCTGGCCGGGCTTCACCTATTTCTTTTAAACTTTTTAAAATGTGGCTACTAAACAATTTAAAATTACCCACGTGGCCCATTTCCTGGCTCTACGGAATACCAATGCTAGGAAGCAAAGGGAGCCATGGAAGGTTATAGAGAAGAGGCAGGTCCAACCCTAGAAAGGGTAGATGACACAGAAAGTCTGTAGGAGAAGCAAGAAGAAAACCGCAGAAAGCCCCTATATGTGGGACAGAAGGGCGGACACCTAAGTCTACAGGTGAGGGTTAAACAGGAGGGCAGGTCGCAGGACATCTTTGTGAAAACAGGCTCAGGGGTTAAACATGAGAACACTGTGAAAAGCGGTTAAGGAATGTCGTCAGATTCCTCTGACACACAGACACAGAAATGCAGAAGGACAAAGAAAGATCACAAAAGCCAGCCCCAGGACACTTCTCTATCAGGCCCATCCCCTAAGTCTGCTGATTCTCTCAGGCTGGCCCCAGGAACACCCCCATCTGCTTCTTGCAGGGAGGGACTGGGCTCGAGGAGTCTTCAGCTGGGGGGACAGGCCGGGGTGCTCTGCAGTAATTTAAGTCCACATTCAACACCAAGGACGTGCTGTCCCTTCCTGTCTCAGGAAAGGCAGACCCTAGCTGCCTACATAATTTATTATGAAAACAGAGGCATATTTAAAAAAAAAAAAAAAAAAAAAAAAAAAAAAACCACAAGAGCAGAAAACGCCGTGCATACAGCAGGCCTAAGATAGCCCTGTTCGCTGTGGTTGCAATCGAAGTGCTTGGGGAGGGAAAATAAGGTCTGGAATACCCTAAATTGTGCAAATAGTTTGGGTCAAACCGCTGGAAGCCAATGACTCAACTCAGAAGCGGAATTCCTCTACTTCAAAACCTCTGCTCTCTCCTCCAACAGTAGGGAAGTGTGGCCAGAGACCGTGAGAGAGAACATACACGTGTCGGGGGGTGGGAGTCTTCTGTCTCTGAAATGTAAAGAGCCCCTTGTTCTGGAAACGAAGGCCTGGGATCCCCGTTTACTGACCAGGCATCATCTTCCTTTTAGTCACATCCTATTTACTGGAATTTCAGGACACTGTCTCTTGGGAACATTGCTTTCGATCAAACAGCCACATAAACATACTTATAATTTTGAAAAGAACAAGCGCAACAAACTAGAGGAGTAACAAATAAAAATAAAGAAAAGAAAAAAGCAACCACCCATAACCAGCTGGCTTGAAAGCTTTCTAAGTAATCCCACAGCATTCCTTCCCAAGGCCCCAGGCCAGGAAATGCCACTTCACTCAGTCCCATGTCTATCCTCCTCCCCATTTCTTTTTATTTGGCTTCCCCCGGGGGTAGGGGGTCCACCTAGCCACCCCCTACTCACCCTTCCAGAAAGGATTTGCAAAACCGGCCTCCTCTCCTTCCTCCTAACTCTTAAGAGCAGCAGTCTCTCGCCCAGACTCGCAGACACACACACTCAGAGGCACACACAACACACACACATGCCCACACTCCACTGTCACCAGAGAACCCTTTGTCACTCCCATCAGGCCGCCTATGTGCTGAGGCGCTGGCACAATTATATCTAATATTTGTGTCCCTTTCTCTGGGACAGACCGGGAAGCATCTCTGAGTTTAACAAAACGCACAGCCACAGTTTTGCACATAAATGCACAGCCTTGAGAATCCTGGGCCTTGGGGCATCTCTGCAGAGCCCTGGTTGCCATGGTTACAGGGAGGAACAAACAAGGGGTCTCCTTCCTTCCCCCCACCCCCGGTTGTTTAACTTTGTTATTAAGCCCCTGAGAGTGGCTTTTCTCGACTGTCCATTTAAGAGAACACCCTGAAGGCCAGTCTCCATTCACCTTCCACCCAACCCCATAGAAATCAAGAAAACGCTAAGGAGTGGAGATTTCTGTTTTCACCGTCTCCTTCCAAATCCAGGGAGGCATTCCAAACCCATATTTTAAATATGGGAGATGTGACTAGGCTGGCCTGACGGGGGGACAACCTGTGCGGTCCCACAGGGCCCTCCACTCAGAAGGCCCTTGCTGGGTGGACACTCGACGGCCGCCGTCTGGACATTCTGGACACTTTGTGAAGGGGGCCCTGCGTCTCCTGCCGCTCAGGGTCCAATGCTGTCTCCAAATGTGACTGCTGGTTATAGGAAAGGAAAAGGAAGCGTTTCCAATCCGTGGAGCTGCATTTCTGACGCCAGAAGAACTGGGCTTGGGCCTTGGAAACTGGCTTATGGCCAGCTGCCTAATCCTGGCCCCCACTTTCTCATCTGTAAATGTGCCACTTGGAATTTTGGGGTCCCTCAAAGAAAATGTCCCTTGTTCCAAGTCTCAACGATTTGCTCAGGGAAACATTCTCTTCAATGGGCAGCGAGGGTAGGTGGATATTTACTCCGGGGTCTAGAAGAGTAGCTCCCTCGTGAAACCTGGTAGAGAACAGGACTTCTCAATCTTGTTTGCATTACAGCTGCCTCCCCCACTACCCTCCCACCCCCACCCCAAGGAGAGAGATTAAATTATATTTAAATTTAATTAATTAATTTAAATATAATTTAATTCCTGCCTAACAAGAGAAATGAAATACTAAGAAATAAGATTTCGTTGGGTAGGGTTGAGCTTTGGAGGGCCACACACCACTGTAACGCCTATGCTATTGTTTTGACCTCTGCCCACCCCCCAAAGAACCAATTTTCACTCCCTTGGGTCCCCACTGAGAATCCACTGGGCGGGTCCAGTGAGTTTTCCAAATCACCAACATTTATTTATTCATCTGGTATTTCTAAAACGCGTCTCCTCTTTTCTTGCTGTCATCAATGCAATCGTCCACACGCATTTCAACCTTTTACTGACCAAGTCCTAATGTCCTTTACATCTGTATATTCTTTTGCAGGCATGCCCAGCCTCTCACACCTTAATCTCATGAGCCACAGCTGAGGGGCGTGGGCAGGACAGGGTGACGAGCCCAGGGGACACTCCCCTCTGCTGCATCGAGGCCAAGCAGGCTGGGCTGGCTGAGCTGACCAATTCCTCCGGTCACCAGTCACTTGCCTGTGTCTTAAATCTGCTGGGTCCCCACCCCTGAAAGAAACTGAAGAGTACTAAAGGGGTACCAGATAATGAGGCTGTTAAAACTTTGGCATCTTTGAGTCCAGAAATGCTGGCCTGAGCTAAATCTACTCTCCACCCCCACCCCAGGTTCACAGCTGCATTAACATGAACCATACCGGGCCTTACTTTATTGTAATGGGCCCTGGAATTCATGCCCTTCCATGTGCCATTCCATGCAGTTCTCAAACCACTCAATGGGGAATCACTGTTATCATCATCCCAACTTACAAACAAAAAACTGCGGCCCAGAGAGGTTACTAAGCTGCTTATCGAAAGTCACACAGATGGAGTGGCAGGGCTGGGGTTTGAACCCATGCCCATCAGACTCCAGAGCTCTTTAGCCCTCACCAAAACACCTCCCAGGCTCGGAGATCCAGACACAATCAGCAGCCTCATTTTGCACACCTTGCCCCAAACAAAACAAATAGAAAATACATGCTCAGTGGAAGCAACACATCTGAACACCTCAAGTGGTTTTGCCTCCCTAACACGGGTAAAAAGATGCATTTCCTGCAGACGTTCACACCACACAACCAAGACAAAAGAAAAACCGCCTGCCTGCCTATAATGGATTCTAAGTAACTTTGTCGCTGGGGACTCTGCAATGCAAACCAATCTGCTTCTTGAATAAGGGTGGGGGCCAGGGTCTTAATGATCAACCAAAGGCACACGTCCAGGAAGCTCTTCCTTGTCGTTTTTGGGAGACAATCAATGAAGGGGGGAATCTCAGAATTTCTGAGGTGCAGATTTTGTCCAAAACGGCAAGTGGCTGTGCGCTGGGACATCTCGGTCACGTGCTGTAACACTAGAAAAAGGCAAAGGCCTCCAGCCAGCTGAGTCTCAGAGCAGCTGAGCCCCAGCCTTTCTAATAGTGTTCTGTCGAAAGAGAAGGGAAAAGCCCTGGAAATCCTAGAGAAGAGCCATGCCTTCGGGCCCTGAGCTGATATTGATGAACTGATCCCGAAACCCCAGGATGTGGGAATAAACTCCACGAGGGACCTCATTTTCAGCAACGGATCTGCTCCTCAAAAATTTGGCCCGAACAGCTTTGGAATTCCCTGAAATGCACCAGAGCTGCGGTTTCAGGTGATCACCGAGAGCTTGCGAGTCGTCTCACTGGTCCTGTGCCTGCACCTGCTCAGTCGACGTTCTGGGAGCCACGAATGGCATCGGTCTGCCTGGGATCCTACATTCGAAGGGGGGAATCTGACTTCTGGGAAGTCTAGAGATGGCCGGCCAAGCAGTTTCATCACTGATAACTCAGCTCCATGACACCACCGGAATCAGCCTTGAAACCACGATGCCAAGTGAGAGAAGCCAGACACAAAAGGCCACATCTTGTAGCGTTCCATCTATGTGAAATGTCCAGAGTAGGTAAATCCAGTGACAGAAAACACATTAGTGGCGGCCAGGGGCTGGAGGGAGGATGTTGGGAGGAAATGGGAAGTGACTGCTAATGGGCATGGTTTATTTTGGGGGAGATGAAAATGTTCTGGAACAGACAGAGGCGATGGTTGCACCACACTGTGAATGTGCTAAATGCCACTGAATTGTACACTTTATGTTTTTTGTTTGTTTGTTTTTTAGCAAGAGAGGAAGGGAGAAAGAGATAGAAACATCCATGTGAGAGAGAAACATCGATCGGCTGCCTCCTGCACGCCCCCCACTGGGGATCGAGGCCACAACCCGGGCATGTGCCCTGACCGGGAATCGAACCAGGACCTCTCAGTCCATGGGACGACACTCAATCCACTGAGCCACACTGGCCAGGCACTGCATTGTACACTTTAAAATGGCGTATTTTATGTTATGTGAACTTTACCTCAATAAAAAGAAAAAAGAGGCATTGCTGGAAATCTCTGGTCTCCATGTCACAAGCCAAAGACTGCAATCCGAGCCTCCAAATTCACAGCTAGTCTTGGTTCAGCCCTTCCAGTGACTCCTGTCTACCTAAAATCAAGACCACTGGGGTCTTTCTGACACCCCCCAACGTGCCCCACCAGGGTGACCAAGGACACACGGACCCCTACTACTTCCCACCCCTCTCTAACTTCACCTCCCACCATCATTGCAAATGCAGATTTTTTTTTAAATCTTCACCCGAGGACATTTTTGCATTTATTTTCAGATAGAGGAGGAGGGAGAGAGGGAGGAACAGAGAGAGAGAAACATCGATGTGAGAGAGACACATTAACTGGTTGCCACCCACACGACCCCAATCGGGGCTGGGGACAAACCGCAACCGAGATACGTGCCCCTAGCAGGAACCGAACCGGGACTCTCTGGTCCGCGGGCCAACGCTCTAACCGCTGAGCAAAACTGGCCAGGGCAGATTTTTTATGCACCTGCGGCCTTGCTTAGATGTTTCCAACTTGCCGGGCGCGCTCTTTCCTCTGTCCTCCTTTTCCTTCCTCCCTTTCCAAGGTGTCTACAAAGTCCTCTCACCTATCATATCCCAGCATGCATGTCACTCCCTCCAAGAAACCATCTCTGGCCTCCCCAGGGCAGAATCCCTCCCCAAACCTCTCTACACAGTGCAGGAATCAAGGCTGCAAGGTCTGGAGCCAGACTGCCGGTGGTCACATCGGGCTCCCCCATACCCCACAGTATGACGTTGGTGCCTGTTTTCCCATGTGTACAATGGGCACAATAGTAGTTTCTTAAGGTCTTAGGAGGGTGAGATGGATACTATGAAAAGCACCCAGAACAACCAGGGACACACAAGCACTCAGCATGTGTTAGCTGTTACTCTAAGTTGTCACAGAGCCCTTTTTGTTACTTGTCTGTCTCCCCGACCAGTCTGTGGGCTCTAGAAGAGCAAGGATTGAAACTTATTAAAATCTGCATCTCCAGCACCTAGAACAAGGCTCAAACATCATGGGTGCTTCATAGGGTGACCCACCATTCCAGTTTGCCCCGGAGTTTCCCGGGATATGGGACTTTTGGTGCAAAGCTGGGGAGGGTCCCAGGCAAAGAGAAGGTGGTCACCCTGATGCTTCAACAAATGTTCGTAGAAAATACCCTGGTGTAAAGAGGACACCAAGAGCCATTTGGATGGCATCAGATCTGAAAGCTGACATAAACCAGAGGGTCTTATCCTCACAGCCTCAACTTAGAATCTGAGGGAAAAAAGTGTTTAAAGGAAGATATCCATGGGACCATAGGCCTCAATCACGGATGGTCTCAGTTCAGCTCAAGGCAACATGAGGATGTAGCCAAAGCGTCACCAAATATTCTCCAGAATTGGAATCACTTAACTGGGTCTGGAACCCTTCGTTTCCTCCAGGATTCCTGCGGGGAGCGGTGTTTCTCAACAGGGCACCCTGGGATGTGCAACAGGGGATCAAGTCAAGACGTGGGTGGAAAGAACTCGAAAGGGGAAGTGCGGAGGCGTGCAAATACCAACGAGATAAAATCAGAAAGAAAATAAGCCACAGTTTCCGAACCTCAAGATCGGTTCATTTTTACTCCTCGATGCAAATGTGTGACATTGCTAGCACCCCCACACGCTGCAGAGGCGCCTGGTTTTTTATGACATCCATTCCTGGTTCTGGTTGGGGTTACGGAAGTGGCACTTCCTGTGACTGCATCATCCATTCAAAATCTGGACTTCTGTTCACCCCAAACTCAGAAATACCTGTCACTCAGTGTTCATTCCCTGGTCCTGGGCGTGGCTCTAAAGCCACTTGTTCCGACATGGATGCTGTGTCATCCATTCTCTGGAAACGACCACCTATTTTTTTTTCATGACTGTCAAGAAAATTTGAGCCCTGGCCGGTTTGGCTCAGCGGCTGGAGTGTTGGCCTGCAGACCAGAGAGTCCCGGGTTCAGTTCCCGCTAAGGGCACATACCAAAAAAAAACACAAAAAAACATTAGCCCTGGTCGGTTTGGCTCAGCAGTTAGAGCGTCGGCCTGTGGTCCAGAGAGACCCGGGTTTGGTTCCCGCTAAGGGCACGTACCTCGGTTACAGTTTGTCCCCACCCTGGTTGGGTCGTGTGGGAGGCAGCCACTCGATGTGTCCCTTTCACGTCGATGTTTCTCTCTCTTTCTTCCTCTCTCTTCCTCCCACTCTATCTGAACAAAAAATGGAGGAATATCCTCAGGTGAGGATAAAAAAATAAGAAGAAGAAGAAGAAGAAAATGTGGAGGCTCCAAGTCACTTGTACCCTGAGATGCCACACCTGGCAAGGACTGAGGGGACACTAGTGGCAGATGAGGGACTTAGGGAATCTTGGGTCATTTTCCCTCCCACCTCCATCCCTTTCTGGTGAAATGACCAACAGGAAGGCAGGGCCCAAAAGCAAAAGAGGAAGAGGACAGAGAGATAATGCCCAACGCTAAGAACTGTCCTTGGACAATTGTTCAGGATACAAAGGGCTTCACAGCAAACTTCACCAGAAAATGACCTGGTGGGGAAACCAAGGCCACGGCCACGGAGCTCAGAGATGTCACAGGAGGGACACCGCTGCCTGGTGCCCAACACACATGGCATTTTCAGAAATACCTGTGCATGTTCCCGTCATTCACAAGAGCGGGTGGGTACCACCCATCTCTCAAGGGTCAGTAGGAATGCCATGGACCTTGCCCTGGCCTACTAAATGCCCACCGGTCACTCTGGGGAAAGAGAGGACACGAAAAATGTGAGAAGGCAAGGTGTGGAAAGGGGAATGAAAAGTGCTGAAAGAAAACAATATTAAGACAAGGGAGTTTTAAGGCAGGTCAAGAATGTTTAAGGGCAGAAGCTGGCAACAAGCTCCCTCGGTTCAAAATTCCAACTCTGCCACTTCTAGGCTGGTTGAACTTGGGTGAGTGGCTTCATTTCTGTGCGTCTCGGTCTCCTCGTCTGGAAAATGGGCTGACAGAGGTATCTACACCTCAGAGGGCTGCTGGACTAATGAAGCTAGTCTAGTGGATGTAGTCAGAACAATGGGCACGCGAGTTACTGTAAACACATCAGTTCTAATTATTTAGAGGGAAGTTGAGTAAAGCCCAGGGAGGGGTCACTTGCCCAGCAACACAGAGGTTTCACTGCTAGAAGGCAGGAAGACCCACCCACAGACCCCTTCACACTGCATGCATCCCATTCTCTGCGATGGTTCAAATCTTTCCTATAAAAATGAAAAAGCGCCTGGCCGGTGTGGCTCAGTGGTTGAGTGTTGGCCCACGTACCGAGAGGTCGCCGGTTCAATTCCCCATCAGGACACAAGTCCAGGTTGTGGGCCCGATCCCCAGTAGGGGGCATGCAGGAAGCGGCCAATCGATGTTCTCTCTCATCAATGTTTCTCTCTCTCTCTCTCTCCCCCTCTCCCTTCCTCTCTCTCTAAAATCAATAAAGGAAAAATAATGATAATAAATAAAAATGAAAAAGCAAAATGCCCCTCTTCCCTCAGCTCCTGGGGCTCCCTGCCTCTCTCCCACATCCACAGAAACACCACCCACCAGCAGCCTCCTTCCTCCCTCAGCCTCAACCACTCCAAGCTCACTCCGTTTCCTGTCTTCCTCTCCCAAAGCTGCCAGGCATCTCCTCTGGAAGGACTTCCTCATCTGGCCTTGCCCTGTACCTCTGTCTCCTTTGGGGGCTGCTCCTTCCCCATCAGCCCTTCTACAGCAGGTCCCCAGGGACTCGAGTCTGCACACAGGTCCTATGGTCCCCCCACACCCATCAAGCTGACCATGACCCATCCCTGGACAACGTCGTCTTCACATACAAAAAGATGCTCTTCTCTCTCCAAAGCAAGTTAAAACAGCACAGAGACCAGATGCTCAGACTTGGACATCACATACCTGCTGACAGGATGGGGTGAAAAGAACACTTCAGCTCTGTGGTCTTCCTCCCCCAAACCTCTGACCCCAGGCTCAGTCATGAGAAAACATCAGACAAACCCCAGACTGGATAACTTTTTTCAAGCGACCAGGCCAGGGTCAAAACTGCCAAGGTCAAGGAAACCGGAGGAGGAGGAAGAGGAAGAGACATGACAACTTCATACACTGTGGGATCCGGGAACAGAATCCAGTGGAAAAAAACTGGTGACCTTCAAATAAGGTCTGGTGTTTGGTTAATAGTAAGGTGTCACTGTCGGTTCCTTAGTTGGGACAAACACACCCGGCGATATAAGTTGTTAACAATGGGAGAAGCTAGATGGGAGTACATGGGACTTCTGTACTAACTCTGCAACTTTCCTGTAAATCTAAAACTATTCTAAAATAAAGGATTAATGTTTTTAGAAAAGCTCACGACTGATACCACTAGGTCTGCCATTTTCACCCTGGCAAAGAGCAGCACGTTTGGGTGCGCGTGGAGCTGGCCTCGCTGTGGATGTCACACAGGACGGGTGGAAAGGTGAACTGAGGCTCACGCAATGGAAGCATCTACCAAAACTGAACACGCACGAGTCCTCTGAGACAGCGATTCCCCCTCTAGGAATCCGTATTAGAGATAGCCCCGTGCATGGGCAAAGCGACAAACGATCAGCACACGGGGGTATTCACTGCGCTGTTGCTAGAAACCACCCAACTGTCCGTCAGCAGGGAGCCAGGTAGATCAGTCATGGTCCATCCACCCAAGGCAATGGTACACAACCAGCAAAACAGAATGAGGAAGTTTTATGTGCAGAAATGCAATAACCCCCAAGATGAATCAGTGCGTGAAAAAAGCCTGAACAGCAGTTATAGCAAGCCACCATTGTGTACAAGAAGGATATACATATTTCCTTATATAATATGCAGAAATAGCTCCTAAAGGGTGCACAAGAAACTGGTAACAGTGGCTGCCTGTAAGCAGGGGAGGTGACCTGGGGATGCAGTGGGACACGCACTTTCCCCACGTATACCCTTGTTGAGCTTTTGTATACTGAACCAGAGCAATACTACATAATCAAAATTAAATTAAGAAAAAAATTAAATTAAATACATGCATTAATTATAACTCAATTTACAATTTATTGATTATAATTTAATATATTTATAATTGTATTATATCTATAATGAAAATAAATTCAATCTTTTTTTAATGGGAAAAAAAGCCTCTTTTGCAAACCCTATCTGCCTTCCCCAAGCTGGCCTCTTATGTTCTCCCGCCTCTGGGTGAAATGACATCATCACAGCCCTTTGTCCCATTAACTGTGTCTCTGTGTCCTTGCCCAGCACCTGGCCCTCGGCCCCTCCCTGAGTGTTTGCACAGTGATTAAAGCTGAACACTTCTATTTGGTGAGAAGATGTATACTCTACCATTCTTGCTATATAATTCCCAAACTGGTACTAACCACATCCTATTTACCAAAATAAAGTTCTTCTCTTTGCATTTTGTGCTATTATCCATTTTTCATGCAGGAAGTTCTGAAGGCTCATGGTGGACTAGAGATTGGGGAGACATGGACCCTCCCTCAACGACCCTAAGGAACCCATCTGGAGAGGTAAAGTTAACCAACATAGGGAGGTACGGGGGCAGACACAAAGGGGAAACTGAGTCCAAATTCTAAGGCAAGTAGAGGGTCTGGAGGACAGTGTGGCCAAGCATGCAGAAGCAGGCACCTGTGTCCTGTGGGGAGGCCAGATGGTGGGGTCCGGTTATGGGAGAATTCACACCACTAAGAACCTGGTCCGGACGAGGTGGGCACCAGGCTGGACCTGCTGGAGAGGGACCTCACAGAAGGGTTGTTTCATTAACCAGTAGCCCAAGATCAACTTCAAAATCCCTCAAAAGTATTCAACTCCTGCCAAGGAGAGTCCAGATTCTAAAAATAAGCCTCAAAACCTAGAATGCTAGGAGAAATCAACCACAGTAGAAACCACCCAACAACTCCCCCATCAGCATGAACACACATCAAAGGCCCCACAGCCCACAGCCAAGGGGGTCCTCCCCCCCGATTATGTGTAAACACAATGAAAATGCCAGTCTCATAACTTCTGGCGTTGCTTCATTCTGACTGACAGCCTCTTTCAACATCCCTCTTCAGAGAGTATCTTACCCATGTTCTAAAATCGATCCCATAGTTCTCTCTGCTTTCTTAAAATGTGCAAAAATAAATGAATAAGAAAATGCTTGTGTCAGTTATGATATCCCAGGCTGTCCATGGTCCAACCTGGGCTGATGGGGGCACAGCCCCCAGCCCACCTCTCCATCTGCCAATTCAAAGCTTCCGACAGCTGGGAAACCAGAACCCGGAAAGTAAGGGCTGTAGGTAAAGGAAGAGTTACTAGCTCCTCGGGTGCCTCCTATGAGAAAGGTAAACAACCTGGGCATCTGGCATAATGACAACATCTGCACTACTTGGGAGGCTTGTATTTTGGCTCTATTCCCGATGACTGTGGGCACTTTAATTGTCATGTCTTTGAAAACTAGGGAAAACAACAGTCTCGCCTGTAGCAAGACTTGGGAATACAGTGAGACAGGGGGGTAAACATTAACCTCCGCACTCTTTTCAAGCCTGTCCCACTTCCCCTGAGCTAGCCCACACCATCCAGCCCTCGATGACATATGCCTTCCTCGGGCGCCCTAATTACTTCCTGTTTGCAAGTTACATTTTGGTGCCCAAATGGACCACATTACACCCCTCCAGGGCAAGCAAGGGCTCTGCTCTGTTTCTCTGGATTCCCCACAGGGCTGTGGGAAAGCGATACACAGCCCACCTCCTTGTAGAACTAAGATTTTCCTGCACATATATGACCTCTATACCCCACAGACAGCGGGCATGTTTATAGCGCCAGCTCTTTTGAAGTGTGTCTTTTTTAAATGAAGAAAAGACAAATCTTCCTTACAGAAGAATCCCAAGTGGTATGTGTAGATAAGCTACCTCCCCTCTAGGGGGTGGAGCTTAATCTCTTCCCTCCCACTCCTGGGTGTGAGCTGGATTTAATATCTTGTTTTTATTTTTATCCTCACCCGAGGACATTTTTCCATTTTTGTTAAGACAGAGTAGGGGTGGAGAGGAAGTGTGAGAGAGAGAGAGAGAGAGAGAGAGAGAGAGAGAGAGAGACATCGACGCAAAAGGTACACATCGAGTGGCTGCCTCCCACACGACCCCAACCAGGGCTGGGGACGAATCGCCACCGAGGTACGTGCCCTTGACTGGAATCAAACCTGCGACTCATTGGTCCGCGAGTCCATGCTCTAACTGCTGAGCCAAACCGGCCAGGGCTTAGAATCTTTTTTTTAAATAATAAACGAAAAAAGCCCTGGCCGGTTTGGCTCAGTGGTTAGAATATCCGCCAGCGGACGGGAGGGTCGAGGGTTCGGTCCCCCGCCTTGGTGGGGGTCGTGTGCATGTCTCTCTCTCCCTTCCACTCTCTCTAAAAATCAGCGGGAAAATATCCTAGGGTGAGGATTAATAATAATAATAATAATGATAATAATAATAATAATAATGAAAGAAAAAGAATAACTCTGTAGTGCACAAAGGAGAAACCTGGCAAACCCCACCTTCCTTTAGTGATGTCAGGTGGCTATCATGTACCCCTGATGTGATCTGATGTTCTTCCACAAACCCATAAGCCCTGTGTAAGCATGAGAAAAACATCACACAAATCCAACTTGAGGACAATTCTACAACATCCCTGCCTAGTACTCCTCAACAGTCAAGAAAAAAAAACAGGCCCTGGCTGGTTTGGCTCAGCGGTTAGAGCGTCGGCCTACGGTCCAGAGAGACCCGGGTTCGGTTCCCGCTGGGGGCGTGTGCTTCGGTTGCGGTTTGTCCCCGGCCCTGGTTGGTCGTGCGGGTGGCGGCCACTCGATGTGTCCCTTTCACGTCGTTGTTTCTCTCTCTCTCTCTTCCTCTCTCTCCCTCCCACTCTATCTGGACAAAAAATGAAAAAAACAAAAACAAAAAAAAACAGGAAAAGGTTGAGAAACTGTGACAGACCAGAGGACACTGGGATGGGGGATTAAATGCACTGTGGCACCCTAGATGGGATCCTGGAACAGCAAATCACATCAGTGGGGAAACTGGTGAACGCCAAATAAGGTCTGGAGTTCAGTGAACAGTGAGGTACCAATTGTCAGTTTCTGAGTTTGACCACCATACCACGGTGATGATGTGTTGACAACAGGGAACTGGGTGAGGGTATGTGGAAACCCTTGTATTAGCTGTAACTTTCCTGCAAATCTAAAATTAAACTATAAGGTAAACTGGGATAGGGAGGCCTCACCCAAAGTCATTCAAGTTCAAATTTTTTTTAATCCTCACCTGAGGATACTTTTTTCCCATTTATCTTCAGATAGTGAGAGAGAGAGAGAGAGAGAGAGAGAGAGAGAGAGAGAGAGAGACGGAGAGAAACATCGACTGGTTGCCTCCCATACGACCCCAACCAAGGCTGGGGACCAAAGCGCAACCAAGGTTCGTGCCCCTGACTGGAGTCGAACCCAAGACTCCTTGGTTCGTGGGCCAACGCTCTAACCACTGAGTAAAACCGGCCAGGGCTCAAGTTAAATAAAAAAAAAAAAAATATATATATATATATATATATATATATATAAAAGGTTTGTTTAAATATTTTTAACTGTATTTTGGTTAAGTGCAAAACATTAAATGGAGGCAGAGTTTCTAATCTTTCTAATTGGGGAGGTTTAAAAAAAAAAGAAAGAAAATAAGATATCTCCAAATTTAAGCAAATGATCAAGCCTTAAGATTTTAGGAATCTCTAAATCACCTCCCAGCTGAATGCAAACAGACTCCACAGGTCTACATCCCTCCCTGAAGACTTCAAAACTCTCACAAAATGGTCCTGACCACATGGAGGTAATAAAGTCTTCTACAAGTACATCTTCGTGATGTGAATAGAACTGGTTTCTAGACTTAGGTATCAGACCGACACACAAAAGGGCAAGGCCTTCAGAGAAAAGACAAAGCAGTGTTTTCACCACCAACTTAATCCTGTAAAATCAGTTCTTTCAGGAAGAGAAAAGGAAGATAATTTAATTCCACTCACCGCCTCCACCTTCCAGCCCCAGAAAAGAAACCAGGGAGACATCCCGGAACATGTGCATAACAGAAATGACCCCAGGAGACCCCAGGAAAAAAGGGATTCCTTCAGCAAAGAAGGGCACACATACAAATTGTCAGGTCTCCAAAGAAAATAGCCTAGTTTGTACACAAGGTGGAGGGCCAGCTGGGAAAGGCCAAAAATATCTGGTCTTTTGCAGTCTCTGGAGAAAAATGTTCTTTACAATCATGTGAGCATAAGTGAAACCTGATTACAAAAGCCCTAAGGAACTCTCTCATTTGTACATGTATTGAATCGAATATTGCTCAGAAGTCTTAAAGGGCCTTTGGCTAGCCATCTTTAAAATACAAAGACTCTGCAATGCCTTTTGTTGTAATGGAATGTAATCTTCATATGGCTCCAGAAAATGTCCAACATAAATGGCGCCTCTTATACTCTAAGTTAATAAGGAGGAAGAATTGCCCGGCCGGTGTGAGACGACCCATGCACCAAGAGGTCGCAGGTTTGATTCCTGGTCGGGGCACATGCCCAGGTTGTGGGCCTGATCCCCAGTGGGAGGCATGGAGGTGGCCAATTGATGTTCTCTGTCATGGATGTTTCTCTCTCTCTCTCTCCCTCTCCTTTCCTCTCTCTCTAAAATCAAATAAGAGAAAACATTTAGTCATTTATTTATTTATTTATTTTATTTACTTATTTTTTTTAATCCTCACCCGAGGATATTTTTCTATTCATCTTCAGATAGAATGAGAGGGAGGGAAAGAGAAACATCGACTGGTTGCCTCCTGCACGACACCGACCAGGGCCGGGGATGAACCACAATCGAGGTACATGCCCTTGCCCGGAATTGAACCCACTGGGCCAAACCAGCCAGGGCAAGAAAAAATATTTTTTAAAAATAAGGAAGAAGAATTTAGACAAAAGAGGAAATTGGGATCTCGTCATCTTCAGGAAAGGAAGTAAGAAACTGCACCATGGTTGTTAGGCTATCTGACCACCCCCTCCCCCAAATTCAAATTCAGTACACTTTCATAAAATATACAGAAGCTCACAGTGAAATGTTTCAGAGAAATGCTTTCAAATTCCACCTTCTGAATTCAGTCTGTTTCTGCAGAGCGATATATTCCACAAGCCAAAGATAAAGTTACCACAATCTGAAAGCCAGGTTCAAACAGAGCACAAGTACAAATTACAGTGAATTGTGGAATGGAAAATGCTTCGATTGGGGAGTTGGGCTGCTCCCCCAGAACCAGAGAGGGCAATTTCCCTCTGGATTCCTGGTGAAACCACATCCCCAGTTTCCACATGAATGATGGTTTTTGATGAAATGGTGCAATGAGAACATTAACGGGACTGCATCAAGAGACAAAACTGTGTACCCTGATTGTAACTTCATTTAAAAAAAACCCGCATCATGACAAAAGACCAAGCCACTAAATTAAAAATAGCACACTATGCTAAGTTGTTTCATTCACATGGTGAGGCTATGCCTCATTTTCTTCTTTATCTTCCACACTTTCGATAATATTGTTATTTTTTACATAACTTCAAATAATATCATTGCGGCCCTGGCCGGTTTGGCTCAGCGGTAGAGCATCGGCCTGCGGCCCAATGAGTCTCTGGTTCGATTCCGGTCAAGGGCATGTACCTCGGTTGCGGTTCGTCCCTGGCCCTGGTTGGGGTCTTGCGGAAGGCAACCAGTTGATGTGTCTCTCTCACATCGATGTTTCTCTCCCTCTCCCTCTCTCCCTCCCACTCTATCTGAACAAAAATGGAAAAAATATCCTTGGGTGAGGATTAAAAATAAATTAAATTAAAAATATCAATGTGTTATCTATGAATAACCTCCCTGGACTCAGGTTCAGGCAAGTCAATGCTAAGCTCTTAAATTTACCCCAGGAACACTGTCAATTTTAAAGCTACATGAGCTAAGTAGCTTAAATTCTCCATCACTTATATTCCCTGAAGTTAACACCAATAAGAAGAAAGTCACGAAGAAAAAAAGTGCCTCAGGCTTTGAGGATCCTGGTGAATTAACATCCTACCTACTAGGAGGTGAGCAGGAAATCACTAGACACCCTCGATTTTGTCCATACCTTAAACCCTATGAAATTACACACAGTTCTTCTACTGAAATAAGTAAGTTGAAGGGACTTCATTAGCTACGGAAGTGTTATCACAGCTGCCCAGAGTGCTAACGCAGATTCAAAGGACAGGACGAAATTTTGATTCAGGAAAGTACCACTTGAAGCTCGAATAACAATTTCACGGTAAGTGAACACCAATCAGATACAGAACAGGCTATGAGGGGTCAAATGAGCACCAAAGACATCAGGAACTTGTTCATACTAAAGAGAGACAGTTAAGGAGGTCTATTTGCCTGATGAGAGGGATCACCTCGCCCACAGGGCTATGTTCACGGCAGCAAAAATAAAACAGGACAAGTCCCAGTACCAAGACTCTAACTTCCTCATGTGGATCTCCTTTTTTTTCCACCATCACTATAACTGTGGGTACATTCAACTGGAGAGAATTTTAAGTCCCTGACAGGCACCAGCCTATTCTCAGAATGGCATCCTGCACACCTCTGGTCAGTGGGGATGGTCAATGGCCGCAATGCATGCACTGTTTATGTCCTTGAAGATTAACTTGGGCTGGAAATGCCTTCTGGCTCCTTCCCTCTCAGTGGTCCCCTTTTTACTGTCCTCAACCCTGGGCTTGTCTGTGCCTCCTCCGAAGCTTTGCTGAGATGGTTCTGCAAATGTGAAATGCTGCCCACCAAGTCCACGTGTCCCTCTGCCAAATGTGCTCAGACCTCAGCTTTGCTACTAAACTTGACTTGGTTAACCTGGCCCCAGGCTCATAGCAACCTCCCTTCCATTACTCCCAACACCCTTCCAGGCATTAGTGAGCACTGGCTCTTTCACCTGTGTGTTTCCACTTTCCACTCACAGCGTAAACCCCTCAGGACCAGGAGCCATTTCTTCTGTGTCCTTTCCAGGGTTAGGGTAGCACTTGATTTCCCCACAGCCAGCCCATAAAGGAGACTGAAGGAACAAAGGGAAATTTACTCACCAAAGAGAGCGGATTACTTCAGCCTAGTATTTTAGAGACAACAAATTGATTCTCAGTGTAAGATCAATCACCAAGTCACTTAATCCATGGAAACATTACAACAAGGATACTTTTTCAAGTGTGAATAAAAGCATCTATTATTAATGCCTTAAGTAACAGGAAAGAGGGAAGGTGAGCCTCTCCCAAAGTAGATCTACAATGTGTGTGGCTTTTTTTTCTTTGATATTAGAGAGAGAGAGAGCGGAAGAGAGAGATGGAAACAAGGATGAGAGAGAACATTGATTGGCCGCCTCCTGCATGCCCCCCACTGGGGATCAGGCCCACAACCCGGGCATGTGCCCTGACCAGGAATCAAACTGGCGACCTCTTGGTGTATGGGTGGATGCTCACACTGAGCCACACCGGCTGGGCTACAATAAGTGTTTCTTAGAGTCTGGTGCACATTAGATCCCAAAGCAAGGGCTGGCTGAGAGGAAAGCCAAGTGCTGCATGGGTGTTACTCTACGCCAGGCTCTCTGGATTCCGATCCAACTATGATAAAACCAAACATGGTGGTAGAATTCCAGATACAAGCTCTTTACAGGCATCCAGGTTAGTCCTATTTTAAAAGGGCCACCCTGAGAAGGCTGGGATTGGGGTAGGAAAGTAAGTGAGGCACACATTAATGCAAACCATGGTTTTCCTTAAAAGGGCCCAGGAGAACTGCAGAACTTTCCCTCCAGACAGCCCCAAAGTGGACGGGAGAGATTTATCCCCCATGGGAAGAATGATGGGAGAGTCTAACCTGATGAGTTAGACAGGAAATCCCTGTGGCTTCCAGAAACTGGATTTCCCAATCATCAAAGCACAGTCCAAGGGTGGATGACATAAGCCCCACTAACCCAAAGCACAAAAGTGAAAACTAGTGAAGGTCCAACTGGCCTGATCCCTGAAATGATGGCCCTTCCAGGATTGACCATTTCCCCAACACCTCCCCTCCCTTCCGGGAGCTCCTGGCATAAAATCCAACCCACTGCCCAGATGTATACTGACCTGGAAAGCTTAAGGGAGGGCACCTGCCCAGCTTGGAGGGAGGGGCAATGTCCACCTCTACCACAGGTCCCCCTGCCTGTGCCACCAGCATTCATCCCGAAGGGGAATGGGCAGACTCCTGCCATCACAGGGTGCCAATCTTACGGGGGGGGGGGGGGGGGGTAGCCGGACCAAGGCTCCCTTAGCGTTGTGTCCCGGATTTTCACCTCCCGGTGCTTCCCAGGCCCTCGGGTGTCTACATAGGCACCCACTGAGGGCGCTCGTGGATCCCCGGGAAAGGGGCAAAATCGCAGATGCCGTGGCCCCTAGAAGCCGAATTTCTGGGACCTGCGGGAATTCGTTGGATTTTGTTGTTGGTTTGGTTTGGTTTCTCAATACCCGGGCGATGACTCTGGGAATCTCAACTCTAAGATCGCGGCCAACAGAGCGAGTCGCGACTTTCTTGAAAAGAGTCGGGTGTCCTTACGGCGGACCCGGAGGAGCGCGCTTTCAGGTCGGGGCCGGGCGACCTCGCCGCGCGCGACCGCGGACGATCGGCCCACTCGGGCGCGGAGGAGTGGAACCCAGCCTGTCCCCCGGCCGAAACTAGCGCTGGGAGGCTGGAAAAAGGCCCGCGCCGGCTCCGCGAGAAAGTTCTCGGCCGGACCCGTGAGCCCTCCACCCGGTCTCCAACCCCGGGACCCGCCGGGGTCATCGCCGCCACAGCTGGCGCGATGGCCCGGGTCTCCCGGCCTCACTGCTCCCGAGCCCGGGCAGGTGCTAGCGCCGCAGGGACCCCGGCTCCCGGCCCCGGGCAGCCCTCGACTCCCACCCCCGCCGCGCCCCCCAAAAGCGCCCGGCTGCCGCCGCACCGCACTCACCGCCGCTCGCGCCGCCAGTCGAGCCGGGAGGTCTGAGCCCGCAGCCGGGCGGGCGGGCGGGCGGGACGCGGCGGGGGCGGGGACTGGACAGGGGGCGGGGCGTGCGGCCGGGCTTCCGGCTTCTCCCCGCCTCCACGCGCTGCCGGGACCAGCGCCTGGGCGCCCACGGGACCACCGCCTCTGGCCTTCGCCCGCGGGCCGGAGCCTCCCCGGGAGACCACCTGCCCTCCGGACTGTGCCCTTCCCCTCCACCGCTCAGGCTTCCACTGTCCAGATTACACCTCTGACCTAGTCACTCTGTGTAACCCCCCGTTTCAGCCCAGGCCCCTTTAGCTGACCTCAGAGCCTCCCAGTCGCTCCATCCTGGTGTCTCCCCTTTGGGATTCTGCCCCTGCACCTCCATCCTCCCTCCTCGTGCCTTGAACACCCCTGATCCTCCTGATTTTGGCTCCCTCTCTTCTCCCCACTCCCCTAAATCCCCCATCACTGGCATTCCTTCTTCTCCCCCACCCTCAAACACTCGGACCACCAACCTGGAGTCCCAGATCCCACGCGGAGGGATCCCTCGCGCCCTGCCCTTCTGAGGGTGGCCCTTATCTCCACATAACTCAAATTGAAAGGGAGCAGAGGATAATAGGGAACTAATCATTGTGGGGGCGCTAGCCATAGTTATATAAGAAATGTTGAACATCTTTGCTCTGTTCATTGTGATTGCTTTGTTCTGATTAAAGAAAGCCCATTCTGACCTGGCTGGGAGCTGAATGGAGTCTTGGAGGCCTGCGCTGGAGAGTCCGCGTTTGCCAGCTCCCATTACTTCCTCATGCCTGTAATCTGTAACTGTTTTATCCATTGTTATTCCTTTTACCTGTTTCCCCAACCATTTTATCCATTAATATTCCCTTTGCCTACTTCCCCAAACATTTTACCCATTGATAGTCCCTTTTGCTTACTTCCCCATGTAATACCCAATAGAAGTGACCAGCTATCAAGGGAGTGGAGAGCAAATTTGTTCAGGATGACCTGGCTACTCTCCCATACTGCCAGCAATCTTGGAATAAACACTCATATACGATTCAACCTTGTCTCTGCTTAATTGGCTCAAGTAGTGACATGCAGCCTGGACCCTTTGTTGTCCAGTTTCAAAATCTGTACTTTCAGGCACATCCAGACAGCCCAAGGTACCCCGTGTGCCTTTGAGCAAGTCAGTTTCTCAGTTTCCTATCTGTAAAATGGGCATAACAGTACCTGTCTCATAAAATTTACTGAGAATTAACTGAGATAATGCAGGCAAAGGATTTGGCACAGATTGTGTTAAATAAAACTTATCTGCTATTTTACTACTTTGTATGTCTTAGAGTGGCCTGTGGCCCCTTGGTAGTGTCTCCCTTCATTGCTCAACGCTCTGGAAATCAGTAACTTCTGTTTCAACATCCATTCAACCCTCTGTCCCTAAATGGGTGCTGCCTGCCTATCTGATAAGAACCCATCTGTCTGCTACACTAATGTCAGCAGCCCTGATCCAGTAGGATTCCCTGGTGAGTCATTATAGGGCATTATCGAGCTTGTGCTCTGCTTTGAGAGTATAGTCCTGGAGATGGGCGGAACCCTAATGTGGCTGACTACAGAAATGCCACTTGGGCGGGCAGCTATGAGCCCTGTCATGGGTGGATTCATAGACCTGCATCCTAGAACTCCTCTGGTAGTGGAATCTTCTGCCTTTACACGGAGACAGGGAGACACTGAGACCCAAACAGGGAGAGTGACTTGCCCAAGGTCCCACAGCAAACAGGTTCTCCATCCTGGTCTGCGGCACTCACCGCCTATCACTATGTCAACCCGGCTACCATCAGTCATGCACATATTACTCAATCAGAGGAGGAGATTTCAAAGTCCTCCCAAGCATGAGGAGTTGCCAGGTAGATGTTATTAGTAAGGCCAACCTTTTATTGTTTTAAAACTATAGAGAAAGCTGCATTATGCTCAACCTCGGCCATTCTCCATCCTCAAGGTGGGCAAAAGGACCTGTTGTCCTGATGTTAAACCAGAGGATCCTAGACTATCGCTAGCAAGACACAAGCCCTTCAGAAAACCTGTCCGAGCAAAATGTTCAAGAAACAGCCCTGTGTGGATGCTCTCCTTCATCCCCCCCCCTCCTGTCCTTTCCTTCTTCCCTTTTACAGACAGAAAAGCAATCACATATCTGAATTTCCTTCTGTCTTTTACTTGGTATTAACCACATATTTATTCATTTTTCTCCCCTCAAATGCAGGAGCTGGCTTTTTTGTTGTTGTTTTTTTTTTTTTTTTGGTTTTTTCATCTGCCTTAAACACACCATGGCTATGAGTATGCGATTATTTATGGGGACAGCTGTAAAACTGTAACTCTTTTTTTTAATCCCCGAAAAAACACAGAGATTGAATTTCCAATCCAAGGCTTCGAAGAAGGGAAGAAAAGTAAACTGGCCACATGATTATCTCAATAGACGCAGAAAACGCATCTGACAAAATCTAACATTTTTTCATGACAAAAACACTCAACAAATTAGGAATTGAAGGAAACTTTCTTAACCTGATAAAGAGCATCTATGCAAAGCCCACAGCGAACACCATCCCCACTGAGATCAGGAACAAGCAAGGATGTCAACTCTTGCCACTTGTTTTCAATATTATACTGGAAGTTATGGCCACGGCAGTCATGCAAGAAAAAGAAATAAAAAGAATCCAGATTGGAAAGAAAGAAGTAAAACTATCTCCAGTTGCAGATGACATGATTTTCTATATAGAAAATCCTAATGAATTCACACACACACACAAACTATTAGTACTAATAAACAAGTTCAGCAAGATGCCAGGATACTAGATCAACGTACAAAAAATCAGTTACATTTCTATACACTGGCAAGGAGTAATACAAAAATTAAATTCAGAAAATAATTTAAGGAAGTTTAAGACTTGTACACTGAAAACTACAAAACATTGCTGAAATTAAAGAGACCTTAATAAATGGAAAGACATTCATGTGCTATCAGTCAGAGTTCTATCAGAGAAATGGAACCAAAGGAGATAGATAGATAGATAGATAGATAGATAGATAGATAGATAGATGATAGATAGACAGATAGATATAAATATATATGAAACTCTTGGGCAGGAGCTGAAATTCTAGTCTATAGGTGGAATTCTTCCTCTGGGAAACCTCAGTTTTGCTCTTAAAGACTTTCAACGGATTGAATGAGGTCCAAATTACCAAAATAATCTCCTTTACTTAAAGTTAACTTGTTGAAGTTAACCACATCTACAGTACACCTTCACAGCAACACCTAGATTAGTGTTTACTTGAATTACTGTGTACTATGTAGCCTAGTCAAGTTGACACATAAAAGTAACCATCATAGCCCTGGCCGGTTCAGCTCAGTGGTTAGAGCATCAGCCCAAAGACCGAAGGGTCTTGGGTTCAATTCCCGGTCAAGGGCACGTTCCTGGGTTGTGGATTTGATCCCCAGCCCTGGTCGGGGTCTTTCAAGAGGCAACCGATCAATGTGTCTCTCTCCCATTGATGTTTCTCTCTCTCCCTCCCTCCCCACCACTCTAGCTGAAAATCAATGGAAAAATATCCTCAGGTGAGGATTAAAAAAAAAGAAATATCGACATATAAATCAATGAAATAAAATTGAGAGTCCAGATATAAATCCATATATATGTGGTCAATGGATTTTGACAAGGTTGTCAACAATCATTCCATAGGGAAAGAATCTTCACTATAAGTGGTTCTAGATAACTGGATACCCATAGACACAGAATGAAGTTGGAGCCCTGCCTCACACCATATACAAAATAACACAAAAGGGGAAAACTATAAAACTCTTAGAAGGAAACAAAAGTGTAAACCTTTTTTTTTTCCTTTATTGATTTTAGAGAGAGAGGGAGGGAGAGAGAGAGATGGAAACATCGATGAGAGAGAACATCGATTGGCCGCCTCCTGCATGCCCCCCATTGGGGATCAGGCACTCGACCTGGGCATGTGTCCTGACTGGGAATTGAACAGGTGACCTCTTGCTGCATAGGTCGACACTCAACCACTGAGCCACATCGGCCAGACAAAGTGTACATCTTCATGACCTTTCATAAATATGACACCAAACGCACAAGCAACAAAAGAAAAAATAGATAAACTGAACTTCATCAAAATTAAAAACTTTTGTGCATCTCAGGACACTATCAAGAGTGTGAAAAGACAATCCACAGAATGGGAGAAAATATTTGCAAGTCACATATTTGATCATATATTTGATTGCAATCATATAAATTGATCAATCTGTCCAGATTTTATAAAGAACTCTTACAACTAAACAACATAAAGACAAGCAGCCCAATTTTTTAAATGGGCATTGGGATGATAAAGATATTCTGGAGAAAGGCAAAACTTTGGAGACAGTAAAAAGATCAGTGGTTGCCAGGGATTGGGGGGATCAAAGACAGATGAACAGGCAGAACCAAAAGGCACTTTAGAGCAGTGAAAATACCGATGGGTACTTGTCATTGTATATCTGTGCAATCCCATAGAGTTTATAACACCAAGAATGAACCCTAATGTAAACTACAGACTTTGGGTGATAGTGATGTGTCAATGTCAATGTTCACAAATGTACCACTCTAGTGGGGATGTTTATAAATGGGGGTGGGGGAGGGGCTGTGCACTGTTGGGGCAGGGGATATGGGACATTTCTGTACTTTCCTCCTGAGTGTTCTGTGAACCGAAAACTGCTTTTTAAAAAATTATCTCTTTTTTTTTTTTAAGTTCTGGAGATGGATGGTGGTGATAGTTGCACATTGTGAATGCACTTAATGCCGCTGAGATGTACACTTAAAAATGGTTAAAATGGTAAATTTGATGTAATGTATATTTTACCACAAAACAATATAATTAAAAATGGGCAGGGCCACTCTGGCTGGTTTGGCTCAGCGATTAGAGCGTTGGCCTGCAGACCAAAGGGTCTCAAGTTTGATTCCCAGTCAAGGGCACATAACTGGATTGCAGGTTCGATCCCCGGCCCTGGTTGGGGTAGTGAGGGAGGTAACCAATTGATTGATTTTTTTTTTCTCTCTCTCTCTCCCTCCATTCCACTCTTTTTTAAAAAAAAATGTAATGGAAAAATGTCCTCAGGTGAGGATTAACAAAAAAATTTTTAAATGGGCAAGGCTTTGCTGACGCCGCTGCCTTGGAATCACCCATGCCCAGCCATGGTAAACCCCAACCATGAGCCCATGGCTGAGTCTCCTTTGAGTTTGCAGACAAAAGTTCCAAAGACAGCAGAAAACGTTCGTGCTCTGAGCACTGGGGAGAAAGGATTTGGTTATAAAGTTTCCTGCTTTCACAGTTATTCCAGGATTTCTGTGCCAGGGTGGTGACTTCACACACCATAATGGCACAGGCAGCAAATCCTTCTTTTTTTTTTTAATTCCTCACCCGAGGATATTTTTCCATTTATCTTTAGACAGAGAAAGAGGGAAGGAGAGAGAGAGACACAGAGAGAGAGAGAGAGAAACATCAATACGAGAGAGACACATTGACTGGCTGCCTCCCACGCGACCCGATCAGGGCCGGGGACAAACCACAACGGAGGTAGCGGCCTTGGCCGGACTCGAACCCGGATCTGATTGGTCCGCGGGCTGATGCTCTAACCGCTGAGCCAAACCAGCCAGGGCCTGAGGTTACTTTTTATTTATCATCAGATAGAGTGGGAGGGAGGGAGGGAGGGGGGAGTGAGAGAGAGAGACAGAGAGAAACATCAATGTGATAGAGCCATATCCATTGGTTGCCTCCCACACGACCCCGGTTGACCCCGACCAGGGCCAGGGACAAACCACAACCGAGGTGCGTGCCCTTGACTGGAATCAAATCCGCGGCTCATTGGTCCGCGGGCCGACGCTCTAACCGCTAAGCCAAACCAGCCAGGGCAACAAATCTATCTTTATGGAGAAATTTGATGATGAGAACTTCATCCCGAAGCATTCGTGTCCTGGCATCTTGTCTGTGGCAAGTGCTGGACGTAACACAAACGGCTCCCAGGTTTTCATCTGCACTGCCAGGCCTGAGTGGTTGGATGGCAAGCATGCGGTCTTCGCCAGGTGAAAGACATGGGTATTGTGACCGCCATGGAGCGCTTTGGGTCCAGGAATGGCAAGACCAGCAGGAAGATCACCGTTGTTGACTGTGGACAACTCCAATAAATCTGATTGTGTTTCATCTTAACGACCAGACCGTTCCTTCCGTAGCTCAGGAGAGCGCCCCTTCACCGCCCTCTGCTTGGAATGTTCCATAAGATTCATACTCTCGCCACAGTTCATTGGATTCCATATTTTCCTTACAACTTCCAAGTCTAGCTGGATTGCAGAGTTAAGTTTATGATTAGAAAATAAAAAGGAAACAACAACAACAAAAATGGGCAAAGGACTTGAATGGACATTTCTGCAAAGGAGATATACAAATGGCCAACGAGCGCATGAAAAAATGCTCAACGTCAGTAGACACTGGGGAAATGCAAATGAAAAGCACAGTGAGACAGCACCTCATACTCACCATGGTGGTCATAGAAAATTTCTTTTAATGGAAATAACAAGTGTTGGGAAAGATGTGAAGAAATGGAAACCTCCTACATTGCTGATGGGAATATAAAATGGTGTCGTTACTGTTTTATCCTTAAGTATTCAAACAAAAATTTGTACAGGAATATATATACACACAGCATTATTCACAATAGTCAAATGGTGAAAATAAACCAAATGTCCATCAACTGACTAATGGATAAACAAAATGGGGCATGTCCATATGATAAAATATTATTTGGTCATAAAGAAGACGGAAGTACTGCCCTGGCTGGTTTGGCTCAGCCGTTGGAGCGACAGCCAGGGGACCAAAGAGTTGTGGGTTCGATTCCAGTCAAGAGCACATACCTCAGTTGCAGTTTGGTCCCCGGCCCCGGTTGGGGTCGTGCAGGAGGCAGCCAGTCAATGTGTCTCTCTCACATCAATGTTTCTCTCTCTGTCTCTCTCTCTCTCCCTCCCTCCCACCCTATCTGAAGATAAATGGAAAAATATCCTTGGGTGAGGATTGAAAAAAAAAAAAAAAGGAAGGAAGTACTGATACATGTTACCATGTGGGTAAACCTTGAAAACATTATGCTAAGTGAAAGAAGCCAGTCACAAAATGTCACATGTCATATGATTCCATCTGCATGAAATTTCCAGAATAGGCAACTCCACAGAGACAGAAAGCTGATCAGTGGTTGCCAGGGGCTGGAAGGAGTGGGGAGTGACTGCCCATGGGTATGGGGTTTCTCTTGGGGGGCATAAAAAGGTTCTGGAAGTTGATGATGGTGGCGATTGTACAATATTTTGAATGTTCTAAATGCCACTAAATTGTAGAGTTAAAAATGGTTAAAATGTTAAATTGTATATTATGTGAATTTTATCTCAATTTAAAAGGAGTAAACCAGGCATCCATGTAGGCTGTGTTTGGACACAGAAGGAAGGGGGCCACAGTTTTACATGACATCTGTGACTGTTTTCTCTTCCTACTGAAGACGTTGCAGCTGTGTTCTAACCTGAAAGGGCCCAGAACAAGATCTGGGAAGCAGACATATCGATGCCAATACTCCTGGGATCACAGGGACCAGACAGAAAGGGAGAGACTTTCTCATTCTGCTTAAAAAATGACAACAGCCAGGAGAGAAAAACAGGTTGCCTAAAAAAAACACAGACTATGATACATTTTTGTTGAAAAAGAAAAATACATACACACACACCTGGAAAACACACCTGGAAAAAAGTCTTCATACTTTTTCAAGGATAAAGAACACTATAAAGGGTTGTCTCTGAGTGATGAAAACTGGGATTTTTTTTTTCCCCCTCCTTTTGCTACTCTCCATTTTCTAACAATTCAAGAACAAACACAAATTACTTGAATAAAAACACAACAAAACGAATTTTCAGAAAAAGAACTCCGTTTCCAGAAATAGCCTCCACTGACTGGTCTGTGTTATTCATAACAACGAAGTCTGTTAACTAATGTTTCCATAACACCTTTTTCATTTCCAAAACACATTTCCCACACACATCACACAATTCATCCTTGCTAAAGCAGAGATTCCGACTGCTGAGCTGTGTGGATGGGGATACTGAGGCCAGAGGGAGGAGAGACTCGCCAAGGTGGCAGCCCCACCCTGTGTCCTGATGCTGGCTCACTGTTCTTGCTGGGCTCTGGATGCTCAGGGGCAGAGAGAGGCCTCGGTAGAGTTGCCAGATATGGCAAATAAAAACACGAGATGCCCAGTTAAATCGGAATTTCAGATAAACAGCAAGTGATTATTTAGTATAAGTATGTCCCCAATATTACAGACCTGTAATGCGTTCCCAATATTGCACAGGTTATTGTTTGTCTAAACGTTGTATTTAACTGGGTGTTCTCTATTCTATTTGGCAATGTCACCTGCCTGGTCTGCTTCTGGTCAGGGCAGGAGTCCCAGGTCTCTGTGTGTGGGCGATGGCACCTGCAGCCAGTGCCCAGGTGGAGGCCCAGGTGAGCTTCCTGGGGCCCATAATTACCTGGTCAGCCTTTCCCCCAGAGCTATAGGAGGCCGTCCCAGAAATGGCTACACCTGTGTCTTCACCAGGTCCACTGAGTAGCAGGTGGGGCCTTTTCTGGCCTGCCCAGGGAGAGGACCTGGTTACCTGCTTTGGGTGCACCAGAAACAACAGGGAAAATGTAACCTCAGGATGAGAGGCCCTTAATAACCACACCCAGAGGTCATGCTGCACACCTCCGCCTCTGTTTCTACTTAACAAGACACATGCCAGTACGGCAATCAGCCAGGGACTCAGAATGAGCACCGAATGCAGACTGATGAGGATGATAATGACAAGGATGATAGTGATGGGCCACTGGGTGCCAGACCCTGACCAAAGCACTTTTACATTCATTATCTCATCTTTATCCTTCCCAAAACCCTCCTGTTTTATAGATGAGGAAACTGAGGCCCAGACAGGGTAAGTTACAAGCCCTAAGTCACATAGCAAGAAGGTGACTAAAGATGGAATTTGAACCGAGTCCAGCTGACTCCTGAGGCTGTCATACAGCCTCTTCGCTCTCTCAGCCGATATGTCCTGGGTGCCAGGACTGTTTCTGGGGCGAGGACCAGGGTAATGAAGTAAAGGGCATGGTCCTGACTCCCCTGGAGTTTATGTTCTGACTGGGAGCAGGGGAGATAAATAATAAATGAATAATAAGCAAGTACTCTGACTTTGCAATCATCGCTGGCTCCTTCTCGTAGCCCCCAGGAAACACATATCTTTGTTTTGTTTTTATCCTCACCTGAGGACATTTTTGCATTCATCTTCAGATAGAGCGGGAGGGAGAAAGGGAGGAAGAGAGAGAGAGAAACATCGATGTGAGAGAGACACATCGACTGGCTGCCACTCACATGACCCCAACCAGGCCGGGGACAAATTGCAACCGAGGTACATGCCCTTAGTGGGAACCGAACCCGGGTCTCTCCGGACCGCAGGCCGACGCTCTAACCGCTGAGCCAAACCGGCCAGGACCGGAATCCTATCTCTTTGACAAGCAGTCCTGTGGTGCACTAGGCACTGGTCTCCCCACAACTCTATGAAGGAAGTATTACAGCTTCCCTTTATATATGTAGCAATTGAAGCCCAAAGAGGTTAAGCAAGTTGCCAAAGGTCACACAGCTCGTAACAGTAGCCACAGCATTTGAACCCAGGCCGCCTGGCTCCAAGTCCGTGTTTAGTCACCACGCCACGGAGAGCTTTCTGGAGCGTAGAGCCTTCTAGATCACCCAGATGCACGTCATTCAGGCTGTTGAACCTCAGAGCCTTTCCCTTCAATGCAGTCACTACAGAGCCCCAACCACAGAACAGAAATAAGCAGTTCTGTGTGAGTTGAGGCAAGCCCCAGGCTGAAAGAAAAGTCTGCCAATTTCCTCCAGTCCAACCCAGGTCTCCATGCAGATTCTCCCCCTCATTCAAGGCACCCACAGAGGCCCTCTGTTCCTGGAACCATTGTCTCTCTAGGTGCCCTGGACACAGGTGCCACCGTCCCACCCGGCTTTCAAAGGCACTTCCTCATCTGGGGTTTTCTCCCAGGCGCACCATTGCTGGGCTGTTTCTGTGTTTCCTGGAATTTGAACCTGCACACCAATGTTTGTCCATCAGTTCTAGGTTGCCTAGCATTAGCTCCTGAACTTGGTTCAAGGTCAGTTTCTCTTCCAGCCAGAAGAAGAAGTGCAGGCCAGGGGCTGTGTGCATAGTTCCTGGGAAGCCTGGAATTGCCCAGCGTCCAGAGGGTCTGACCAGGGCGTGGGGTTGGAGGATGGGCAGTCAGGTCCCTTCGGTTTGAGGAAACGGACCAATCAGTGGTGATGACTTCGAGTTTGGCACGAGGCCTAGAACAAGTCACCTTCTTGGCTCCTTCCTGGTTGCGGGATCTCAGCCAGACTCTCTAGCCAGACTCCCCCATCTTCTCAGCTGTCCGGCCATGTCCCAGTGTGGCCGTGACAGTGAGATGAACTCCTGAAGGGACGCAGCATGGCCCGTTGCCTGGCACATAGTCAGGCTTCAGTCATGCATAGCTGTCATTATTGTTGTATTGCTGTTGTTTTTAAGCTCCATTTCCACCCACAACAAAAATCCACAAAGCCTATGACCCCACCCCATGTGCTTCTGGAAGCACAGTTTTGATCTGCTAGCAGCAGCCACCCCTGATAAGAAAACGGCTCTACCCAAGCAAATGTAATCATGACACAAACCACCAACCACCCCAACCTGAGTTCCTGACTCAGTTTCCTCACTGTCTAGAGAGGTGTCAGGACCCTCCTTAAGGCCTCCAGAGCCCTATACGACCTGGGCCCCATTTCTTCTCTGCCTTCATCTCCAAACACCCTTGCCCTGCTCAATCTGCTTTAGCCACACAGGCCTCCCTGCTGTTTCAGCACAGTCCTGCCTCAGGACCTTTGCACTGGCTGTTCCCCCTGCCTGGACCACTGGCACCCCAGGTATCTACATGGTTTGCTCTGTTCTTTAAGCCTTTGCTTAAATGTCACCTTCTCAATCAGACCCACACCCTATCTGAAATTACAGCCCCTCCCCCACTCTTCTGTACCAATTACCACATTCTAATGAACAACATTATGTTTATTATTCCATGTCTGACTCCCCAGCTAGACTGTCAGCTCTGGGAGGTCAGGGATCATTGCGGGTTGCTCTCAGGCCTGGCAAATGAATAAAGAGAAGGCAGTGTGGAGGGAAGGGGGAGAACCCTGACACCTTCCACACACTTCATTCCCCCTTCCTTCATCCTGCTCCCAGCACAGGTCCCAACCTGGGAGCATCATCAGGAGGCCTTGCTGTCCTGAGAGTTTCCACAAAAAAAGGTGAATTACTCTGCTTCCCCTTCCACCTACCTACCTTTATGAGATAAGGTTGTCTCCCTCTTACTCACCTCCCTGCCTCCCCTGCCCCCACCCCAACACCTTCTTGGGGCCACCGAAATGAGACACTGAGATGTGGAAGAAACACTTGGGGAATCTGCTGGGGAAGGGCCTCTAAGATTGTTCTCCCTCCTTGGCTAGACAGAGTTAGGACTAAATGCTCATTACTAGACCTCCTGCCTTCTGAATCAAGAATATGCTCTTTCGCCTGCAGACCAGAGTGTCCCGGGTTCAGTTCCCGCTAGGGGCATGTACAAAAAAAAAAAAAAACCACAATAAAATAGTTTAATACATGTACCCCCATGTTCATAGCAGCACTATTTACAATAGCTAAGATCTGGAAACAGCCCAAGTGTCCATCAGTAGATGAATGGATAAAAAAGCTGTGGTACATATACACAATGGAGTACTATGCAGCTATAAGAAAGAAAGATCTCTTATCCTTTGAGACAACATGGAGGAACCTCGAGAGTATTACCCTAAGCGAAACAAGCCAAGCAGAGAAAGACAAATATCACATGATCTCACTTATTTGTGGAATATAATGAACATAACAGTCTGAGGAACAGGGTAGACCTAGAGATGTGAAAGTAGGGTACAGACTGACAACCCTCAGAAGAGGGGGTAGGGGGGAGGGAAGAGATAAACCACAGAACTTATACGCATGTATGCATAACTGATGGACATGGACAACAAAGCTGGGGACGGGGTAAGGGCATGGGGAGGAAGGTGTCAATGGGGAAAAAAGGAGAAACATCTGTAACAAAAATAAATTAATTAAAAAAAAGAATATGCTCTTTCTAAAACCATAATTTTTAAAAAAAAGGTAATTGTTTACTACATGCCAAATCCTATTAACTCATTGAACCCTATAAGGTAGATGCTACTATTCTCCCCATTTTGTAGATGAGGAAACTGAGATACAGAGAAGTTAAGTATCTTGCCTAAGGTCACACAGCCAGTGAGTGTGAAACCAGGATCAAAATCCAAACAGGCTCTTTCTAAAGTCTGTGTGCTTACCCATAATTCTATCCTTTTTGCCTAAGAATTATAATCTCCATTTTATAAGTGATGAAGAGACTGAGACCCAAGGTTTGGCCGTTGTGAGTGTCAGGAGTAGGAATTGAACCTGAGACAAGACTGCAACTAAAAGGCCCATTCTAATTCCGTGCAGCTGCGGGTCCCGTTCCAGCTGTGTGCACGCGCATATGAGCCAGCTCCTGCCACCTGGAAACTTACTGGCCACGCCGGACAATACAGAAGGCCTGAGGCCTCTGAACAGAAAAGCCAGCGTTGCAGAAAAGTGTTGGAATCAGGGTTGAAGAGGGTCCATTCCCATGATACCCTCCAGTGACAAAAGAGGAAGCAGAGGAGGAGGAAGGAGAAGTGAACTGGGAACCGACTCATTTCTACAACGCACATAGGTATTTCCCAGCATCGTAAGCATCGTAAGCAGATTGAGAAATGATGCAGAAATGAAGTCCTGTGTAGTCATGGATGTACGGTATCCTGCGGGGAGCAAAGGGTCCTTCTTCACCCCCAGAAGTACTCCTTGCTGAACCCTTCCCTGGGCCAGTCCCAGCAGCAATCACGATGTTTGCGAGGCGCTTGTTCCGCTCAGATGTCCTTGTATCTGTGCATGGAGGGGAGGTCCTCCAGAATCTTGCTAGTGACAGCCCAAACTGGGGACAACACATATAGCTATCAAGAAGCTGACAAATACATCGTGCAAAACCTCTCAGTAAGTCCTTCTGTTGCTTACAGAGGAAGAAATAGCCCTGCATGTCCACTTATGGAAAGCGGGCTGTGAAATCCTCAGGGCAAAGGGATTAAGAAGTACTGTCCAGAAGCCAGTTATGGAAACAGTCACAGGATGTAAAGCACAGCATAGGGGATATGGTCGACAACACTGTAACAACTGTGCGGTGTTAGGTGGGTACTAGCCTTATTGGGGGGATCCCTTCATAAGTTATGTAAATGTCTAATCGCTGTGTTGTACACTTGAAATTAATATAATATTGCATGTCAACTGTAACTGGAAAATAATTTTTTTTAAAGCAGTAGCGAGCAATCCACATTGTGTGTTAACATCTACAGCAGTTGACACCAAGCAGTGGGACCTGAGGCCATCTGACTGGGCTATGACCAGCACCTTTGTTCTGAAATGGAATGGAATGGAATGGAATGGAATGGAATGGAATGGAACGGAACGGAACGGAACGGAACAGAACAGAACAGAACAGAACAGAACAGAACAGAACAGAATAGAATAGAATAGAATAGAACAGAGTAGACAACCCCAGAGGGCATTCCTTATAATAAGTATCATGCATAAAACTTGTTTTAGAAACATGCCAGTGTCCTGTGTACCGGGTTACAATGCAAAACCTATTTTTTCTCTGTGGCTTGGAGCTAAAAAATAGTTTGACAACCCTTGATATGGAAAATATCTAAAAGAAAAGACCCAAACAGACCGGGGAGGCTCCCTCTGAAGAGAAGGGAGCAGGAGCTTTATTTTATACAATTCGGTACTATTTGGGGTTTTCTTTTAAACAATGAGCATGTATTGCTTTTGCAATAAAATAAAGACCCTTTTAAACCTTTCAGAAAACTGAACACGCCTGCCTGGGTCTCCAGGAGAGAGGCTGTGCTGCGCCAGCTGTCAGCAGCTTGTTGACGTGAGAAAGACCACATCCTTGCCCTGAGGGGCTCTGCCTCCCAGGGGGCTTCCAGGGCCTCCCTGGTTTGTTCCCCTTCCCTTCCAGAAAGCCACAGGATCATCCAAAAAGGAAACGCGCCTTATGATGTCAGTCTTCATTTTCGAAAACCGATTTCAGAGCGGGATTGGCGGGCAGAGCCCTGGGGCTGCGCTGGGAAGCTGGCTGGGACCCCCCTCCCCACACGCAGGCTGGTTTTCCTACCACTTGGAGCAACGTGACGATATCACAGACTGTTAGGAAAGTCTGTGGACCCCCAGCCCAGCCAGGCCTTCTCTGCATGTGGGTATGTGTTTTTAATTTAGCATGATATAGTATTTTCCATGTTGATAAAGAATTCTCATAATGCCTTTTTATGAAAACTTACTTAAGCCTCCACCAAGCAGTTACCGCAAAGTTGTCGTGCCCAGTGCTCTCTCCTATTATAAATGTCTGTGGCAGTAGATAACTGCTGGGCACTCGGCCTGTCTTTTCTTTTTTTAGGATTAGTTCCTTTGGGCAAATTCCCAGAAGTGTGATTGCTGGAAAGGAAAGTGTGGACCTCTCCAGGCCCCTGGAACGCTCTGCCAAAACTGCTTTTGGAAAGGGCAGGGACTCAAAGCCTTTTTAAAGAACTGCCAGCTGCGGTGATTAAGTCACCACCACCTACGTCATGGGACATGAACCATCTGTGACCCAGGAGCCCCACCCATGTCAGAAAGCATGAGCAAGGCAGGCAGGAAAGAGAATTCCCTCTGCTGCTCCAGGGACCAACCAGGGCCTGAGATACGGCAGAGGGGACTGAGGCTAAGGGCTCCGCAGGGCGGCAAGGGCACCCGTCCCCTCCTTCTGCATGGAAACCTGAAAGCCAGGTCCTTGGTGTCCCGAAGCCCGGGCTGGGAGGATGGCATTTCTTCTGAATTATGCACCGTAGACTTCATCAGTAGGCTGCGACCGTGAAGAATGTGGGTGTCTCGGTTCGTTCAGAATAGGCTCTGACAGAATATCACAGACTGTGTAGCTTATAAACAACAGACATCTATTTCTCATGGCTCTGGAGGCTGAGAAGTCCAAGGCCAAGGCGCAGGCCGATTCGGTGTCTGGTGAGGACCCACTTCTGGGTTTATAGATGGACATCTTCTCTCTGTGTCTTCACATGGTAGAGGGGGCGAGGGAGCTCTGTGGGGTCTCTTTATAAGGGCACTAATCCCATCAGTGAGGGCTCCACCCTCACGACCTAATCACCCCCCAAAGGCCCTACCTCCAAACACTGTCATATTGGGGGTTAGGTTTCAACAAATGAATTTGGGGAAGGGGGATGCAAACATAGCACTGAGCATATGTTGAGCAGAGAGGACAGGGCCATCGTTTGTCCAGACAGGGCAGATGGCTGGGTGGGGACACAGCTCAGTGTCAGCTATAACTTTGGGGATCCCAGGTGCCCCTATGAGCCCTAAGGTTCCTCAAGTCTGCTTCCAGAAAAGACGTCCATTTCTCTGAGGTTTGGCAAGCGCTTTCCCTGGGCTGCCCGCCTCCCAGTGCGTGGCCCCCTCCCCAGCCTTTTCTCTGCCACTCAGAGCAGGACAGGAGAGCATCCGAGGAGAGAGCAACAGTGTGGGTGACAAAGAAAGAAGGAAGAGAGGGAGAGAGGAAGAAAAAGAAAAGGAGTTGAGCCCTGGCCGGTTTGGCTCAGCGGTAGAGCGTCATCCCGCGGACCGATGAGTCACGGGTTCGATTCCAGTCAAGGGCACGTACCTCGGTTGCGGTTCATCCCCAGCCCTGATTGGGGCCTTTCAGGAGGCGACCAGTCGATGTGCCCTCTCATGTCGATGTTTCTCTCTCTCTCTCTTCATCTCTGTCCCTCCCACTCTATCTGAACAAAAATGGAAAAATATCCTCAGGTGAGGATTTTAAAAAAAGGAGTTGAATGAAGCAAGGAGTGAGAAAGAAGGGAAGGGCTGAGGGGAAAGGAAGAAGAAAGGGCCCCGCAAGGTGAGTCTGCATGTTCTGAATGGTTCACACACAACCACACCCAAGACCAGTGCCACCAGCTCACTGAAAACCTGTCCCTGACCCTGCACTTAGAATCAAGACGCGGACCCCGAAGCGCCCTCTTCCACCTCCGGGCCCCCATTGTCTCCTTAGAGCACCACTCACGCAGGGTGTGCAATCACCCATCTGGTTAAGGGATCGCTTTTTTGTCAAACTCATCATGGACGATTACAAACACCTTCAACATCCTCTGACATCACCTGTGGCCCCCACATCCCTTTCCTCCCCTGGATTTTTAAAAAATAAACTCTTCTCGGAGACTGCCTTGTGTTGGAGCAGAGCCCTGCCATCGCATCATTTCATCTGTAAACCCTGCAGTCTGAGTCTCTAAAAGATGAGGACGCTTTTAAAAAATATAACCACAAAGCGGCGGCGTCCCAGGAAAAAAAAAAAAGAACAATGACTGGATTTCATCCATGTCATCCAGCCTGAGTTTACATTTCCCCAGCGGTCTCACAAATATTTTGAAAAGAATCTGGTGTGTGCGAAACAGGACCCTGTTCACCGCGTCTCCAGCACCTGGCGATCAGCTCGTCTGGCAAAGGGTAGGTGCTCCATAAATACTTGCTGGCTGAACAGATAAGGCTAAGGAATGGTTTTTTAAAAACAGCTCACGATTTCAGAGTGCGTCTCAAGCTGCACACCATGGACGTTCTCGTCTCATCCTGGTGGCCGTGCTGAGAGGTGACCCCTTTGATTGTCCCTTTTTGAGGAGGACACAAAAGGCCACACAGCAAGGAAGTGACTCCTGAAGGAGCAGGTGAAGAGGGTGTGGGGAACTAGCCTACTGTGCCAGGCACTGCACTTGACTCCACAACAGCCCTCTACCTGCAGGTGAGGAAACAGACACCCACACACTAGGCTGTGCTGGGCCAGCCTCACCCACTCCCACGCGTACCCCAGCAGTGTGAGGACACACAGGCGTGTGGCACAGTTTCCAGGGCTGGGGGTTACTCCCCTCTCTACTGACACCCACGTGGGCACCCTCAGCCTCAACAGTGCCCTACAGAGGAATTTCTGGTCCGCTTTCCCTCCTCCCGGAGGACTCCAGGATGTCTTCCCCTGGGCCCCAGAGGGAGGAGCAAGGGCATCTCAGGCCTCCCTGTCCTCGTTAGGCACACAACAAATATTTGTGGACTATTATTAGATGCCAGCCACTGGGGCAGGCCATGGAGAACAAGCAGTGGCAAAGACCAAGTTGGAGTCCAGTGGGGAGACAGGCCTAAACTGAGACCATCAGATGCATTTATGTCAGTGGGAAGAGGGCACAAGAGAAGGATATACAGGCTTTGGGTGCATCTGGGTGGGATCAGGGAGGACTTCCTAGAGGAGGTGAGGCCAGGGCTGAGGAATTGAACAATTCTAATTAAAATGAAATATTGTTAAAATAATACTTACAAACAATAATCATAATGGCTAACAATTATTGAACTATGTTGTTTTATTTTGCTTTTTCACATATGGCATATCCTTTCATCTTTACAATAATCCATTGAGACTAAACCCCACTTTATAGATGAGGGAACTGAGGCTCAGAAAGATGCAATGATTTAGCAAAGTCACAGAACTCGGTAGGTGGTGGAGCTGGGATCTGAATTCAGGCCAGCCAGACTGCAGAGTGTGGTCTGATTATGGCCTTTTCTTTCTGTTCAGAAGCCCTGCCATCCTGATGGACCCTGCCCTGGGGCCTCATGGCACCATTCATGGAGTTAGGACTAGGACCAGCCTTCAGAGCCACAGGCCCTGCATCAATAGCTCTCAGAGCCCAGCTCTTGGCCTGCGGGGTCTTGCAGCCAGAAGAACCTGAGTTTGACAATGGCTCTGAGGCTCAGAGGCTGTGTGACCTGAGGCAAGCTCTGCAACCTCTCTGAACTGCAGCCTGCACCCCTGAAACGTGGGTGGGGATGACAATGGTGCCAACCTTGTGAGGCATTCCAGGCAGAAGGAACAGCAAGAGCAAGGAGGTGGGAGCCTGTGGTACATGTTTGGAGGACTAAATAGCAGTGTCCCTAGGACATAGGGCTGGGGAGGCTGAAGATAAAGCTGGAGAACTTTATGTCAGGCAGTTGATTGAGCACTTACTAGGTATAAGGCCTAAAGACATTTTGTTCTTTGCTGTATCCCTAGTGCCCAGAACATCAGGCTGGCAAACAATAGGCTCCCAATAGTTGACTGATGAATGAATGAATGAATGAACGAATGAATGAATGAATGAATGAATGAATGAATGAGTGATTGAATCAGTAAGTGAGTGAGTGACTGGGTGAATTAGTGAATGAGTGAGTGTATGAATCAATGAGTGAGTGATGAATATGCATTCTGACAGCAGCCTTACTGGAATAGCTGGGGAGCTGAATACAAAGAAACTACCTTCTCTAGGGGGTAGAAAATCCAGTGAAGGCTTTTTAAAGGGGCTGATGCTCAAGTCAAGTCTTAATATATGAACGAAGCAGATAGGGAGGGAGAGCATTCCAGGCAGAGGGTGCTGCGTAGGTAGGGAAAGGCCTGGCAGGTTGACAATTTTCTGGAGTTTGGAATTACTGGGGCATAGAATGGAGGTGAGTGTAGTAAGTGGTAAGTCAAGGATGAGCCCCACGGGTCTGGGATCAAGCATTTGAATGTTGTCCTTATGTAATGAGGAATCAGAGAGGATCTTAAGCAGGAACACAGCAGGATCGGATCTGACCACTTCTGGCTGCAGGATGTCCTCCAGCCCCAAATCTTCACCCCTTCGCTGCCTTCCAGAGCAGGACTGGATCCCAAACACATATCCCCCACCCCAACGCTGAATCTGAAATGTAGGTGTTTCAAAGTATTTATTTACTCAGCACTCTTCATGGCACGGAAATAAGAGCGGATATGGATTAAGCAATTACTTCCGCCAGCCCTGGGGTCAGCCTTAGGTACATACTATCTCATTTAATTCCCCCAACAGCCCTGTGAGGTAAGTACTATTTCTGGCCTATTTTATGGATGATTAAAGTGAGCTCAGAGAGGTTTAGAGAATGGTCCAAGGTCACACAGCTACTTGGAAGTAAATCCAGATCTTGACCCCAGGCAGGCAGGCTCCTATTCCTGTCATTATTCTGAACTGCATGGGCCCTGTTATCTACCATCAAGTTGGGAAAGTAAACCACCACACTCAGGGCAGGAGCTGGAAGGACTGCCTTTGTCAAGCTGCTCTCAGCCGTATATCACCAGCCTGCTTTGGAGAATGTGACACTCGCTACTGTGCTCCCAGTGGGGCTATTGTTGAAGACAGTACTGTCATCTCCAGCACTTCTCCGTGGTCTTTGTATCAGGGCCTATAAGAGAAAAGCCTTGAGTTCATCAGGCCCAGGAAAGCCAGATTCCCTAGAGCTCTTCATTTGTTTTCAACTTTAGAAAGCTGAGAATCTTGAAATTGATTGTTTCCCTTTTTGCTCTGGCCACTAGGAAGCTCAGACCAAATGTACAGCCCAGCTCTGGAAGCAGTACTGTGCTTTAGCATAGGTGTTATTTTCTTTTCTTTCCCTCTTATTAATTTTTTACCACAGTTTCCCCATTTTAAAAAAATCCAATTGTTTTGTTGGTACCTTTGTTACTTCTGATCCATTTTGTCAAGAGGCAAAGTTACAGATAAATACATACACACATGAAAAATGAATGAGTAACAGTAATATCATTAGATTAGGTTTCTTTACTTAATTCTTTACTAACAATACCTTGGCATTGTTAATATTTGAAACTGAAACATTCCTTGTTGCAGGGGGGCTGTCCTGTGTATTGTAGGGTATTTATCAGCACCCCTGGCCTCTACCCACTAGATGCCAGTAACACCTACTTCCATGGTGACAACTAAAGATGTCTGTTGCCAAATGTCTCCAGGGGGGCAAACTTGTCCCTGGGTATGAACCTCTGCTCCAGCCTGAGCTCCTTAAAGGCAGGATGAGAGTGGTTTGACAGCAGCTAGGGACTGACTGGAGGTGGAACTTGGCAGGGTGAGGATGGCTAGCCAATGACAGATGAACAGATGCCGCCTCCCTTTTCACATCACCCCTCCCCAGGCTCCCAGCAGAGCTCTTGCCATCTCAATCCTCACATCAACTCCATGGGGTCAGAATTAGAGCCTCATTTCACAGACAAAGGCGCTGGGGTCCAGAGAGGCTAAGCAAGTGGCCCCAAGATCACACAGCAAAGGAAGTAAGGCAAAGGATCAAGGGCAGAGAGAGCTTCCTGCCTCTTGCTGTGCTGAGAGGACAGGAGGGGCAGTGGAAGGACAGGATGTAAGCTGGAACCCCGGGGGTAAGGTAGATTTGACTGGGCTGGGGGTCCCTGGCAGGGAAGTCCCAGAGTGGGAAGGCATTTGAATGACTTAAGACCAGGGGACTCCTGAGAGAAGTACAAATGTGTACGTGAATGTTCATAATAGTGTTATTCACAACCACAAAAAATGGAAACAACGCAAATGTCCACTAGCTGACGAATGGATAAACAAAATGTGGTCTATTCTTACAATGGAATATCATCCAGTCATAAGAGGAATGGAGGTTGACACATGACACACGCTATGGTGTGGATGAGCCTTGAAAGCATGATGCTAACTGAAAGAAGCCAGACATGAAAGGTCACATAGCGTAGGATTCCATTTCAATGAAACACTCCGAATAGGTAAATCCACAGAGAAGGAAAGTAGATTCCTGGTCGCTTAGGGCTGGGGAACAGAGGATTGGGAGGTCATAGCTAAAGGTTTCTTTTCAAGATGACATAATGTTCTAGAACTGACTGGTGATGTTTACACAACTGTCTTTATACTAAAACCCACCCGATGGAACTGTACCCTTTAAATGGGCGCATTGTATGGTATGCAAATGAAGCTCAATAAAGCTGTTACAAAAAAAACACAAGGGGGAGGGGGTACGCCCAAGGAGAGGATTCAGGTTTCAGGGCTGGCTGTGTGACCATGGGCAAATCACCGCCCAGAGCCTCAGTTTCCTTCTCTGTAAATGGGTTGAAGAGATGATGAGGAGATGAAGCGTCTGCCATTCTCAAGCTTAGACTCTGCATGTGTCTCCTTCCTATCCGCTTCTCCCTCTGACTCCAGAAGCCTTGAGAATGCCTATTCCAGGAATGGGGCAGTTTCTTGAAACCTGAAAAGACTGCGCAGGCTTTCCTGGTCTGAGAAGGAAACAAAAGCTTTGACTGTTGTCCAAGTTCCGGATCCTAAACCCCTGCCAGCCTTCTTTCCCCAGGCCCAGAGGGCCCGGCTGCTCATTTATAGTTTAAGACACCAAATGACCCCAGTGACCTGCAAAGGGGTCTTTTCGGCCACCACCACCACCTGGGGCCCTCGAATCCGTAGATCCCACTGCTCCTGGTGGCTTTGGGGACCTCAAAAAGGCAAAGAGAAGCTGGCACTGACCCTGCAAAATCATGCAGTCCGGGTGGGATGGGGTGGTGGGGAGACCCCACAAAGAAGTGAGTGTGCGAGGACCTCCTCGGCGTACAATGGCCCCTCAGAAACCTGTCCCCAGGGAAAACAGAGGATCTCTATTGACATGGCCTAAGAAAGAAGTGCCTGTATTCTGTCAGGACCTGCCCCCACAGGCTCCAGGCCAAGAATGCAGTGCAGCAACGATTACGTTTCTAAAATTATGCCTAGCTGGGGGTGGAGGGTGGTTTGGCCAGGGCGAGGAGCAGGAAAGGATGTAGTGGGCAGGAGGGCAGGAAATCTTTAATCCTGCTCCTTGCACCCCAGCCTGCATGCTGGGCAGTGGGAAGGGGGTGCCCCTCCAGCAGATGTCAGGTCGGCCCCAAGAATCAAAAGCCCTTTTGTGCACAGCCTGGGCGCTCAGCTGTTTTGGACAGGGCTGTGGTGCGTTCCGAATGGTTCGCGTTTTCCTTGGATCCAGGGAGTTGGGGGGAATGGAGTGGTGTCGGTGGGCAGCCCAGTTGAAGGAGTAAATGAAAGGAAAGTCCTGGGAGTCAAAATCTGGATGGAGAGAGTTGTGCGGGTGTGCACTGCACAACGGCAGAGGGCGCTCTTCTCAAATACGGAGTCGCAGTGTGTGTAGCCTGTACAACCATTCAAGGTGGCCTGTCATGTACCAGAAGGAGGACCAGCTGGCTCCTGTGGCCAGGGCCTCACTCGGCTGGCGCTGGGGGATATGAACGAGTAGCCAGTTTGGAGGTAGGGGACAGCAAGACCTCACCACAAATGTCAATCCTGATGGAAATATTTAGACGTTCCCCTCCACAAATAGCTACATCTAAGAGGGAGGAGAAAGAAGGAAAAAAGTCAAGGGCCTGCCCTGGCCAGTTTGGCTCAGCGGTTAGAGCATCGGCCCGCGGTCCAGAGAGTCCCGGGTTCGGTTCCTGCTAAGGGCACGTACCTCGGTTGCAGTTTGTCCCTGGCCCCAGTTGGGGTTGTGTGGGTGGCAACCAGTTGATGTGTCTCTCTCACATCGATGCTTCTCTCTCTTTCTCCCTCCCTTCCTCCCTCCCGCTCTATCTGAACATAAATGCAAAAAAATGTCCTCGGGTGAAGATTAAAAAAAAAAAAGTCAAGGGCCTAAGAGCCTCAAAATCTGCGGGCTATCCTACCACACCGATTTGGTTGCCGGAAAAAATAGAGGATGCCCCATTAAATCTGAATGCCAGATAAACAATGAATAATTTTTTAGCATAAGTATGTCCCAAATACTGCATGAGATATACTTACACTAAAAAATTACCTCTTGTTTATCTGACATTCAAACTTAACTAGGCGTTCTCTATGTTTATTTGCTAAATCTATCAACCCTACCCCCAGAGGACATGCCTATAAAAACTCCTTCCCACCCACCATTGCCTGGAAAGAGCTATTAAACCAGCAGCAAAGTGGGAGCATGTCCCCCCAAGTCTTTTGGATGCAGCGCGGGAGGCAGGAGAGACGGTGTGACAGCACTCCCCCACCTCCTCAGATGTGTCACCACAGTGGCCTCCTTCCTCCCCTGCGGGCTCTGAAACCACCACCTGGCCTGGCTGAGCGGTTTCTCTGAATGTGGGAGCCCGGCAGGGCCACGTGTCCCTGGGGAAGGATGGAAGCACAGCCACTGAGCCTCAGGACCTCACGGCAGTGCCCACACCCCTGAAACTGGAAAATCTGCTCACTGGGCCCAGATTTACAATCAGGCCTCTACAGGAAGTGAGACCAGGTGGTTTCCCCAGACAATGGTACTATGACTCCTGGGAGCCTTGGTGGCCTTAGGCTCCAGTGTCCTCTCACTCATCTGAGATGGGGGAGAAGGAGGGTTAGCCTGGAGGGGTGGTGCTCTGGCCCCTCCCAGGCTGTCCTGGGCTTTCTGGGAGGCAGATAGAGAATGCGGAAGGAAGGACCTTAAGCAGTTCCCAGGTGGTTTCCTTGAGAACAGCTGGCTGACCTTTTGTGGGGCCACCTGCAGCCAGGGCAAACTGCATGTGGGCGTGTAGGCCTGTGGGCGTGCAGCCACACACCCACAGCACAGGGACCCTGGACGGAAAGTTCCCCGGGGCCAGGCAGGCCAGGCCTGGATCCTGAGCCCCGGGAAGAGCTCTGCTTCCCACTCCCTCACCCCAGCTCAGAACTGGCCACCAACTCCTGCTCCCCATTTCTCTCTTTGTCAGTGCCCTCGGGAAGTGCAGGTGGACAGGTGAGGAGGGACTGAAATAACACGTAAGGAGCGAGTCAGCCCTTTAGGCAAGTCCACTCTGCGAGACCAGAGGCGACTGGGCTCTGAAGACGTGTGGGTCCCCTCCCCATCACAGGAACGAGAGGCACAGGGGCACTTGGTCCCTGCAGAAGCTGTCCCATGGGGGACATACCTGGAGGCCTGAGGTGCCTCTTCTCATCGGAAGGCCAGCCAGCTGAGTTAATGACCAGTTTCTTTTTTTGTTTTTATCCTCACTCGAGGAAATTTTTCCATTTTTTGTTCAGATAGAGTGGGAGGGAGAGAGAGGGAGAGAGAGAAAGAGAGAGAGAGAGAGAGAGAGAGAGAGAGAGAGAGAGAGAGAGAAACATCGAGTGGCTGCCACCCGCACAACCAACCAGAGCCAGGGACAAACTGCAACCGAGGTACGTGCCCTTAGCGGGAACCGAACCCGGGTCTCTCCGGACCACAGGCTGACGCTCTAACCGCTGAGCCAGACCGGCCAGGGCAATGACCAGTTTCTTGTGTCCCCATCTCATCCCTGTGGCGTGGGGAGAGGGAAGGACACCCCCATGGACAAAGAGACCGGAATTCCTGCATCACTGGGGGAACACAGGACACAGCCAGACGTCAGGTCCCTGGTCTGCTTTCTCCTAAGTATCTGGGCAATTCTCGATCACAACAGGGTTTCGGCTGTCAGACCCTGCTGTTCTGCCTCTTCAGACAGGCCTGCCCCACTGTGAGCGTACGTGATTCACACTGTCCCCTCTGACTGCGGCTCCTAGAAGGCAGTGACCTTGCTGATTTAGGCGAGGCTCTTGGGAAAGCCCCCAGAGAGAGAGGGCGTCAGGGAAGGCTTTTAGGAACAAGCTCTGGATGAAGCCAGGGTTTGTTGGGGGAGGAGCAGGAAGGGCATTGTCACAGGGGGACAGTAAGATCAAAGGTGGGGTGCCCGGCTGGTGTGGCTCAGTGGTTGAGCGTTGACCCATGCACCAAGAGGTTGCTGGTTCGATTCCCAGTCAGGGCACATGCCCAGGTTGTGGGTCCAGTCCCCAGTGGGGGGCATACAGGAGGCAGCCAATCGATGTTCTCTCTCATCGATGTTTCTATCTCTCTCCCTCTCCCTTCCTCTCTCTCTGAAATAAATAAAGAAAAAAACATTTTTTTAAAGATCAAAGGTAGGGTACATGTGCAGACTCAGTAGTTCAGGCTGGTGGAATTGAGAACACTGTGGGGGGATGGGGAGCAGAAAAAAGGCTGAACAGGAAGGGCATCCTGGGAACCTAGATCTGGACTCAGAGAGCAGGCTGCTGACGATGACTCCGGGCAGAGCCACTTCACTCATTGAGCCTGTTTCCCCATCGATAAGATGAGGACATGATAGAAATGGACACCGCTGCTCTGTGGGGTCCTTGCCAGGCCGTGTACGTTTACCCATTCACCTGTACATCTCATTCATCCCACAGCACCACTAGTTAGCAGGTGGCACCATTATCCCATTGTACAGATGGGGCAGTAGAGGCCCATTCAGGTTCAGAAAGATGGCCCAGGTCCCAGAGTGAGCAAGCTTTGATCCCAGGTCCAGCAATGCAAGGCCCAGGTTGTACCTGCCCCACAGAGGGCTGTGGGGGTGGTACCCCTTTGGGACGTGGGTGCAGTTGTCTTTCACTCTCCTTGCTCCTTCCTGGGGCAGTCATATCAAATTGCCACCTGCTGGGTGGCTCAAATGTCTCGAAACAACAGAAATGTATTTTCTCTCAATTCTGGAGACCAGACGTCCGAAATCAAGGTATCAGCATAGTTGGTTCCTTCTGGAGACTCTGATGAAGAATCTGGTCCATGCCTTTCTCCAAGCTTCTGGGGTTCAGGACATGGTACCCCAAAATATGGCACCTGGACATATTGAATACCTCCAGCTGAAGGAGTTTGAGAAAATGGCAGAAGCAGGAAGGTCACTCTGACCTTGGCCTCTTGCTCGTCCTCCCTGAAACAGCGGAATAAAACCCTCATGTGACAGGTACCTTCCATGTAGCAGGAGGAAATGAGACTTCCTCATCACTGGGGATGGGGAATTGGGGCCAAGAAATCTGAACAAGCCTTGTTAAACTCATCCTTATCTTCCTAGTTATTTCTTCACCACTTATCCCCCTAAACCCCCTTGTCTTGTCCTTCTTCACAAAGTCATGCTTCTCTGTCTCAAAGGTATAAAAGCGTCCTGCTCTGGTCACTGTTCGGGCCTTCGTTCTCCTGTGAAGTCTCCCGTGAACATACAAAAACTCAAGCAAACGTGTGTCCCTATCTCCAGTTAGCCTGCCTTTGTCAGTTCAATTTCTAGGGAAGGTCAGGGAAAATGCTTCCTCCCCTACAGGGCTACCCTGGGAGTTCCTTGGCTTGTGGCTAATCCCCTAATCTCTGCCTCCATCAACACATGGCCTTCTCTGTGCCTGTGTCCTCTCCTCTTCTCATTAGGACAATTGTGTTGGATTTAGGGCTCACCTACATAATCCAAGATGATCTCAGGTTGAGATTCTTAATTACATCTGCAACAATCCTTTTTGCAAAAAGGGTCCCATTCGCAGGTTCTGGGTAGACACATCTTTAAAGGGGGCTCCATTCAACCGACTGCACTCACCTCCGGGAGGGAGGACTGGTTAAGGGGGTCAGGACCCCAGAGACGTTATGAATAAATCAACACCGGGGAGTTATGTTAAGGGAGGGGCTTGTTGGGAAAAGGTTTACTTCCTGGTGGCTCCTCTGAGGAAGCCTGAAGACCTCGCCTCTTTCTAGTGCCTCGCGGCCCGGTGCTGGGTTGCCAGCCACACACGGAGGCTGAGAGCGTGAACTTCCGCGGGTCGAATGCGGCGTGGTGCCCGGGTCCAGCACACACTGATTTCAAAGACTTATCCCAGAAAAGAGAATGAAAAACACCTCATTCAGAATTTCTCACATCAATTACATGCTGAAATAATGACATTTTGAAAAGATCAGGTTAAAAAAAGATTATTCAAATGAATTTCACCCATTTATTTTTGTTTTTTTGTTGTTGTTGTTGTTAATCCTCACCCGAGGATATTTTTCCATTGATTTTTAGAGAGAGTGGAAGGGAGGGAGAGAGAAACATTGATGTGAGACACATTGATTGGTTGGTTCCTGCACGACCCCAACCGGGGCCGGGGATCAAACCTGCAACCCAGGTACATACACGCCCTTGACCAGGAATTGATCCTGAGACCCTTCAGTCCTCGGGCTAACGCTCTAACTGCTGAGCCAAACCGGTCAGGGTTATTATTATTTTTTTAATTGTAGTAAAATTCACATAACATAAAATAAACTATTTTCAAGTGAACAATTTGGTGGCATTTAGTACATCAACAAGTTTGTGCCGGCATCACCTTGATCTACTTACAAGACATATCCATGGCCCAGATGGAAACCCTATAGCAGTCACTCCCCTTTCTCCCCGGTGCCTGGCCACCAGTAAGCTGCCTTCAGTCTCTATGGATTTATTTATTCTGAATAGTTCATATAAGTAGAATCACACAATATTTGTTCTTTTATTTTTTTTTAATCCTCACTCGAGGATATTTTTTTATTTATCTTCAGATAGAGTGGGAGGGAGAGAAACGGAGAGAAAGGGAGAGAGAGAAACATCAACGTGAGAGGGACACATTGACTGGTTGCCTCCCGCAACCAAGGTACATGCCCTTGGCCGGAATCGAACCCGTGACTCATTGGTCCATGGGCCGATGCTCTATCGCTGAGCCAAACCGGCCAGGGCACAATATTAGTCCTCTTGTGCCTGGTTTGTTTTACTTAGCGTAAAGCTCATCCGTGTTGCAGCGTGTATTAGAAATTCATTCCTTGTTAAGGCCCAATACTATTCCACGGTATCAATAGGCCTCCTTTTGTTTATCCATTCTCATGCACTGGTGGACATTTGGGTTGTTTCTACCTTTTGGTTATTATATTTTCTTACTTTAAAAATGTGCCTACTAGAACATTTTAAGTTGCCTATGTGGCACGCATTACATTTCAGCTGGGTCAGCTCTATCCCAGACAGACAGCAGGGAGCTCAGCAGCCACTTGGTGCCGGTGAAAACCTGGCTTCCAGGACCCCACGGGGCACTGCGAGGCGGGGCCAGCCACAAAGCCACCTGGGCCAGGTCTGTGTGTCTCGCGCACAGCTGTTCCTCCAGCACCCAGCGCAGCCCCCAGCACAGAGCGGATGCTCAGTAAACGCATACCGTGGGAGAAGGAGGGAAGGGGGATGGTGGGAAGGAGAGAAGGGGCATTCCAGAAAGAGAAGTGATTCCTGGGGCCCATGTGCCCTTGGTCTGAGTGGCCTGGGTGGCTACGTAAAGGTGCAGGTGAGTAAAAATACATTTTTGGTCATTGTCCCGGGTTCCCGGCACAGAGGCCCCCAAACCTTTGGAATTTCCTGAGTGATAAGAGTGTCTTTTGTATGCCGAGATGACTCAAGGAGGGCTAGTCACCAGAAAAACCAACCAAGTGATTAGGGTAGGAACTTTCAGCCCCATCCTCCGACCTCCAGGGAAAGGAGTGGGGCCCGAGTTCCACCCCTGATGGCCAATGATTTGATCAACTGCCTGTGTGATGAAACCTGAATGGAAGACCCCTAAATGCTGGAGTTCAGAGGGCTTCCAGGTCGGGGGATGCATCCAGGGGCTGGGAGGGCGGCACACGCCAACTGCCCGGGACAAAGACCTCTGTGTCCAGGACCCTTCCAGACCTTGCCCTGTGTCACTCTTCACCTGTATCTTTTTGTTTTATTCCTCACCCGAGGATATTTTTCTACTTATTATCAGATAGAGTGGGAGGGAGGGAGAGAGAGAGAGAGAGAAACATTGAAGTGATAGAGCCACATGGAGTGGTTGCCTCCTGCACGACCCGACCAGGGCCGGGGACAAACTGCAACCGAGGTACCTGCCCTTGACCAGAATCGAACCCATGACTCTAACCGCGGGCCAATGCTCTAACCGCTGAGCCAAACTGGCCAGGGCTTCACCTGTATCTTTTATGATAAAATGGAATAGTATGATGGCACTTTCCTGAGTTCTCTAAGCTCTTCCAGCAAATTTTCGAACCTGTGCTTGGCCAAGGAGAGGAGTAGGAGCCTGGGGAGCAGGTAGCCTGGGGATGCCATTCATGACTGGCATCTGAAGCGGGCGCCCTTAACCTGGGTCTGCGCTAACTCCGGGCAGTGTCAGAATCGAATTGTAGGACACGCAGCTAGTGTCGGAGAACCAGAGAAGGCGTTTGACAGGTTCCTCTGGGCTTCTGTTGCATGGGATGGACTAACAGCAAGATGGTTTTCTCCCTGGGAATGGTCTCAGGTAGCGCCCTTGCTTCCCAGTGGCTGGAGAATTTCTGGGGGTGCTGCACAGGATGGATAGGACGATGTGGGCACCACAGAGGAAGACACGTGGTATCATCAGCTGAAAGCTGGTGTCCCAAGGGCCCTAAATGTCATGTGGACAACCGAGCACTTCACTCTGTGGGTGAGAGGCTGCCAGCTCGGTCCCCTTCAGTGGCCAGGCCAGCAACAGAAATAGAAGTGGGCAGAGTATGATAACCACGGGACTGTCTTAGCTAACATTTCCTATTTTTGAAGGTGATGTGGGCAAAGGACGTTTCTACTCTGTAAGAAAATCATCAGCACAAGAATGATGATGTGAAGAGCTAATCCTCAGCCTCCTGTCAGGGAGATAATAAGGAGCGGTGGGGACTGTGGCAAACCGGAGAGCAAGGCCCCACAGGCACTGTCACGGCCCTGCCCACATGCCTTGGCGGCTGTCATTCTAGTACATGTCAACAGTGTGGATAGTGACTCCCCATCTGTGACTTTCTACCTGAGGTTTTTCCTTTGGGCAAACTGGCAGTGCCAGGGAATTAAAACCCCAGAAGTAGCCCTCCACTAATGACAGACAGGAGTTGGAGGGAAATACCCCAGTTCCCTCGCCCCTCAGGCACATTCAATGCAGTCTCCACTGTCCCCAGGGGGACTGAGCCCCAGCTGCCCGCAGCAGTAACTGCTCACTGACACTCGGCATTGTGCCTCGGCCCCTCCCCTGCCCTGCCCCTCTTCCCCATCTCCCAGCTGTGCTCCTGGGATCCCTTCCCTAACAGACCGCTCGCACTCGGATCCTGGCCTCGGAAACTGCTTCGGAGGCTACGGGAACGAAGATAAGGGGTCAACTGCTCCTTAGCTGCCGCCAATTTTGGCCGGATGGGAAGGCGGATCCATGTGGCCAGACCTGCCGATTTTTTCAAGGAAGCCAGAATCCAGAGTTTCCTACGAAACCTTCTGAGTTTACATTGCCAGCTCGAATTAAACAATACAAACCAAAATAAGACAGAAAAACAAAAAACGTGTCTCTGGACCCACTCTGTCCTTGACAGACCAGCCAGGTCAGACCTGTTGGTGGCGGTGGGGGCGGGGGGAGGACACAGAACGCTGTAAGCTGCGGGGACTCGGTCAGAGGGGTGCTCTGGCAACCCACCCCAGTGGACTGAGTGGGGACAGGCAGGGGAGGCCCGTGGTAGGCCAGGCAGCATGGAGTGTTTATGGGAGCCCAGCTGGAAGCATCTGGAGGGCCTGGCGTGGTCCCCCTGGGGCGGCAACAGTCCCAGAGTAAACAATCAGCCCACATGCTTTTCAAACAGGCAGCCCCTGAGCTGCCTGCAGCCCCTCCTGGCTCGCGGGGTGGGGAGAAATCCCAGGGCCCCCACTGCCTAACATCCAAACTCAGGCCCAGGAAAAACAAACTCCGGGGTGGCCAGAGCGCCCGCCCGAGGAGGAGGCAGTCGTGAGACAGCCGCTTCCAGACCCCACACTTGTGAACTTCTTTTTAATTCTGTGCAGATTGAGGAGGCTGTCTGTACAGATTTCCATCTCCCTGCGCTGCCCCCCTTCTCTCCTCTTGCAGAGGAAACAAAAAGGGTGTCTCCTGAGATTCTTTTTGCACCATTTCACATGGTTATTTAAAGTCACCCCTTTTCTGCTGCCTTTTCAGAATTCAAATGAGGAACTCGGGGTGTCAAGAGCACAAGCGGGTGAAATTTTGGTTCTGTGTGTTGTCCTACCACCAGCCAAACCCGTCCATGCCTGCTCTAAATTGTTTTGTGCATTTAGTAGATGTTACGTGGGAACTGTTCACTGGTGGGGGTGGGGGAGGAGAAGAGAGATTCCTGAGAGCTGACCTTTAATGGGCCACCTGTGAGCCACATATTTCGTATATTGCTAGCTCATTGAATTCTCCCTATGACCCAGATAGCTGCATAGGACTGTATTAAGACACCTTTTGGGCCCAGCCAGTGTGGCTCAGTGGTTGAGCGTCAACCCATGCACCAAGAGGTCGCCAGTTCAATTCCCGGTCAGGACACATGCCCAGGTTGTGGGCCCGATCCCCAGTGGGGGGCATGCAGGAGGCAGTCAGTCAATGTTCTCTCTCATCAATGTTTCTATCTCTCCCTCTCCCTTCTTCTCTCTCTAAAAATCAATAAAGAAAAAAAAATTTTTTAAAGGTACCTTTTGGTTGCAAGGTACAGAAACCTACAAAGGGAATTTACTGGCTTACATAATTGGAAAGTCCACACTAAGGACTTCAGGCGTGGATGAACCCAGGAGCTCAAATGCTACCATCAGGAATCTCCCTCTTCATCTCTTGACTCTGCTCTCCTCTGTAACTGTTTCCTTCTTGGGCAGGCCCTTTCCATATGTTTGTAAAGATGGTCCCCAGCAGTTCCAGGCTTCCAATCAGCCTTACAACCCCAGTAGAAAAAGAACACCTCTCTCCTGAAAGTTTTGGCCCAAGCCCCATGACAGAATCTCATCAGTGCAGCTTGGGTCGTGTGCCCATCCTTTGACCGATGGTTAGGGTGATAGAATTCCTGACCACCTGTTCACCCCTGGAGTGTGAGAGGGTCAGCCCCACTGAAATACAGGTGGGGATGGGGAGTGACAGTATCCAGGATTTGCTGGACACTGGGCATGCAAAAACAACAGGCGCCTTCCGCAGCGAGGCATCCGAACAGAATAGATGAGTCCCCGGGCGTCTGCGGGCAGTTGAGACCACGGCACGTCTCCCAGGAGCTCCATTTCCATTCCCTGTTACTGTGAAGTGTCTTATGACCGACAAAAATGTACTGAGAAACATGGCCACAGTATTTTGTAGCTCTTACACATCTATGTCCTCACCCTGCACATCTGGGCTGGCCTTGGGACTGGCTTAGACCCACAGAGTGCGGTGGAAGTGACATTGAAAAGTGCAAGGCGGGGCCATAGGAGGCTAGGTTTCCAGTCTCGCCTTCTTGAAATGCTGCCCGAGACCAGCACGCAGGGAGGGAATAGCCTGTGGGGGTATGAGAAGTCACTGAGGGAGGGCCAAGGTGCCCCAGTCGCCGCGCTCTGGACTGAAGGACCCCCGGAGGAGGGACAAACTTCTGGGGTAAACTATTTAAGCTGGGTTGAACTCACTTAAGCTGGGAAGTCAGCTTCCCAGAATCCTTTCCCCGTGTGGTTCCAGGTTAGAGTTAGCCGAAAGAGGAAAACACGCAAGATTTGGAGGACGAAAGCGAACAGTGGACGAAACTATATAAAGGTCAATGTGGCCAATGCAATGACAGCGTCTCTGGGGATGACCTCCTAAACAAACCACTTGGACCCAGATCGATGTCTCAGAGTCTACTCCTGGGGGAACTGAGTCTAAGACAGGCTTCTCAGGGGGCTCTGAGTGCCCTGTGCTGTGCACTGAAGGAGCCCAGTGACAACTCTGAGCAGAAAGAGATACGCCTTTCCTTTTAATCATTCATTCATTCATTCATTCATTCACTCAACAAACAGTCAACAAGCTCTTGCCATGTGCCAGCACTGGGGATAAACAGAGCCCAGAATTCAGAGTCAGCCAAGCTGGTACTAACCCCAGCTCGAGACGGGGCAAGTCACCCAACCTCTCCGAGCTTCATTTAATGCTCACATGGTCCTGTGAGGCAGGAAATGTCATGGTTCCCATTTTTCAGATGACAAAGCAGAGGCACAGAGAGGTTGAGTGACTTGCCCAAGGTCACATAACTAGTCGGGGGCATGCCAGAGCCAGGATTCGAACCCAGGAGTCAACTCCAGATCGTACATTCTTAGCCACCTTCTCAGGAGTTCTGAGCTGGTTGGGGAAAGTCCCAGAATTTAGGACTTGTTCCCATAAATGATATAATTAGTTCCATAATACTGTGAGAAAAACCTTGTTACTTTCCTTTTCTAAGTCTGATGAAATTGGGATCTGATGTTCCTTGCCAGGAGGGCAAGACTTTGAAACTCAGAAGCTTCCCCAGAGACCCTCAATAAGCTTCGAGGTAGCCAGGTTTCAGTCCCCAGGGACCTCTGGTGTAGACAGCATCTCTTCCCCTTGCTGCCAAAGCTTTCCTTCTTCCTAGCCCCACCCCAGGCTCTTGGGACTGAGTCATGCACATGACCAAGGCTGATCATAGCTATTGCTTCAGTAATGGTCATTTGACCCAAGCTGAGTACCTGAGCCTCAACCCCAAGGCTCTTGTGGGAGTTATTGAACAAGAGGAAATTTCCACTAGGCTGGTGAGATGGAAGCCTGGGGCTGCAAGGCACCATCTTGGCCCACCTGAGAATGAAGCCAGCACAGGAAAGCAAAGTCGAGAGATGGAGACAGATCCCCAACAACACTGCCTCAGCCCCTGGATCCAACCATGCCTGAAGCTGTTACACTCCTAACTGTCCAGTGACGTGAAACAATATGCTCTGCTTTGGCATAGCTAATTTCAGTGGAATTCTGTTATTTGTAGCTGGATGAGTCCTGACTGACATACTAACTAGGCTTTAACTGGCCCAAGGCAAACACAGCCCTTCAGAACACAAAGACACAGTTGCTCTTTGAAGGAGATGGAGGGGGAAATACTTCTCATTCTTTTTTAATGACTCAATAGTCAAAATAAGACCTAGTTCATTTCTCAAGCGGGTCATTCTACCTTACAACTATTATTCATCCCAGCCCAGAGGTTGGGATGGCCCCAGAGAACCTGCCACACTTGGAGCCTCCTCAGATTTTCCGCAGGCATGTGAAAAGAATGTCTGTGTCATCACTTCCTTTCTCCTTCAGCTCAGGGTCCTGGCGGTGGGTTTTCTAGAGCTCCAAGAAGACACCATGTAGAATGTCCAGCCAAATCAACACCCAGCAAATGCTTGCAATGCACAGGGAGGCCTCTGGAAATCTCACCCCTACAGGATGTGTTCAAAGCAGCTGGTCTTGCCCCTTCTTACTGACTGGTGGGCTAGCATGGGTCCTCAGAAGCAAGGCGGGAGGTGCTCAGATGAGGAATGGCTTGAAGGCTGAGCCAAGGAAGTGAGACTTTCTGGAAGGACTGAGGACATACGTGAGGATTCTCAGCTGGGAAATCAGACATGACCTCATCTTAGGTTAGCTCCCTAGAAACAGAGCCTGAGATGGGGATCTGGATGCACATGGCTTGTTGAGGGGAATGTTCTCCGGAGGAGGGGTGGGTAAGGCGGTGGGGGAGACAGCTGTGAGCTGCTGGCAGCCAACACTCACAGCAGCTGGCACACAGCAGCCTGGTGAAGAGGATCTGGGCAGCCTGGCCTCCCACCTCGGACCACAACCCTGCTCTCAGGGAAGGGACTCATCGGCTGGGTGCAGGTGGGGTGGGAGGGGTTCATGAGTGATGGTGTAGCTCTGTGGTTGAGCACCCACTCTTTGGAGGCAGACAGAGCTGGGTTTGAATCTGACTCTGGGAGGCTGAGGCTCCCCCCTACAGTGGTGCAGCTCACAGGACATGGTGCCGATGAAACATGGTCGTGTGTTAGGTGCTCCTCCGCCCAGAGCCCAGTGTGTGGGAGGTGCCCCCAAAGTCTTGGTTTGGACATATCTCCAAGCATCTGTGGTGGAAGTTTTGGTATCAGTCTGAGTGGGGGTCTTCTTGGACCCTTCCCAGCACCCATAGACACTGACCTAATTTTCATGTGTGCCAGGGTTTACCAGATCCCTTGTCTTAGGGGTGTCCAAACCTCTATGTGTTGGGGAGTCCTGGCTCCCCAGTTCCCTTCCCATTCTCAGTCCATCTGGATGGAAAAGTACCTTGATTGACATGAGAATCAGGTGTGGAGCATAAAGTGGGAGTCCAAACAGAGGAGTAACTCAGTAAGAAACGCAGGAAGTTGGGCCTTGGCCTTGAACTGGAATTGCTTCAATGCTCTAATGAGCCCTAAGGCCCTGAGGACAAGTGCCAGCCCCACGAAGACTACATTGTGGGGAGATCTCTTAGTCCTCATTGCTCGCCATGGCCCACCTCCTGTGTCCTGGTTGCTCAAAATAGGTGCCAGTCCCACATGCTCCTGCCCCTGGGCCTTTGCATGTGCTGTTCCCTCTTTCCAGAATGCCTTCCCCGACCTTCTTGGGGTCTACTTGTCCTTCTGCTCTGACCTCAAACCTTCCCTGACTCCAGGAAGCTTTCTCTGACCCTGGCCCCTTTGGATGGGGCCCTCCTCACATTCCTCTCCCAGCTCCTCCCCTTGGGCCAACATTCTCTTTCCTCACTGTCTCCCCAGCAAGACCGAGTGCTCCTGAGGGCAGCCCTTGGGCTTGACTGATTTGGTGTCTACAGTGTAGCTGCTCAGGAAACCGGTGTAGCATGAATAAATGAAAGCTGGAGAGTGGGGTAAATGGCCCCTTCTGCCAGAGGCTAATCAGATGCCACCACTAATTATATCCACTTAGATGTCACCAAATAACATGCTAAGCCAGTGACACTGTCCTCCAAGCTGATTTTGACCATGGTTTTGGATGCCAAACATTGCAAGATGTGTTTATTTGTAATGCACACCTTCCTCAACAGATTAAAGTCCATCACTTGCCTTTAATTCGTGAATTACAGGTACCGCCCCGTGAGTAGCAACAGCCATGATACTAGCAATCATTGCTACTTTTGATGTGCCTGGCTCAGCTAAGCCCTGTCTGAGTATTTTTGAAATTATTGTCCCTGTTTGACATTTGTGGAACCTGAGGCTTAACGGGGCTAACGTCACCCGCCCAGAGTAGGCGGTGGAGTAGGGATTTGAACCCAGAACTACAGAAAATAACTAACCAGGCTAAGTGGGCCCCGCAGGGGAGGGGACTGTAGGTGCTTGTGAATCCCTGGGACTGCTGTAACAAATGACCAAAACTGGGAGGCTCGAGACAACAGAAACGAGCTCTCTCCCAGTCCTGGAGGCCAGAAGTTTGAAATCAACGTCAGCAGGGCCAGGCTCCCTCTGGGGGCCTTAGGGGTGAGTTCTCGCCTCTTCCAGCTCCCAGTGGCTCCAGGTGTTCTTTGTCTTGGCTCCAGTCTCTACCTCCAGCCTTTTCCTGCGCATCTTCTGTCTCAAACCCCCCCCCCCCCCTGTACAAGGACACCGGTCACTGAGTTTAGGGCCCTCCCTAAATCCAGAAGTATCTTATCTCTACGTCCTTAACTTGATGACCTCGGCGGAGACCCTATTTCCAAGTGAGATCACATTCGTGAGTACTGGGGGTCAGGGCAAGGGCATATATTTTTGGGCGGTTACGATTCAAGCCACTGCAGGGGCGGTGAGAGAGCAGGAGTAAGCAATCAGCTGTCCCCTGCACAGGGGCTGAGAAAGAGGAGAAGGGTGGCTTGAGCCGGGAGGGGGTGCAGGGCACAGAGATGGGCAGGGACAGAGAGAGCCACCAAGGTCCGTTCCCTGCGCACAGACGTTCACGAAGCAGCAGTTCAGGAAGGCTCTGAGGCTCCTGCAGGTCCCCGCTCAGGACTAACAGCTGTGTCTAACTCCGTGGTCCCCACCACCTCTCCATGCCCCCCTCGGACCTCTGGCTCTCTGGCCCTGTGTCCTGGTGCCTGGGGGAGGCCCTGAAGAGGCAGACCAGGCTGCTGGCTAGACTCCAGGCTCCAGGGAGATGCCACCCAAGCTCTATCTTCAGTTCTGCAAATGCCACCGGCCCCGGTCCCTCCAAGGACCGAGAGTCCAGCCCCCTCTTGCACACGAGCTGTGCCCTCAGCCCCTGCCTGGTTGGGGTTTTTTAGGTGCCTGCCAGGCCCCTGAAGGGGTGAATGCCTAGAATTCCATCTGAATTCCCACAGAGCCTGTCCCCCACTCTGACCCCCAGTAAAGGAAACAAAGGCTGACTCTGGAGCTGGGAGGGGTGGGCAGGACCCAGGGGGGCAGGACCCAGGGGGGCAGGACCCGGGGGGCAGCTAGAGCTGCCATTTCCTGAGACAGGTCTGGAGCCCCCACTGCAGGGCCGGTGAGGGAGGCCTCTTGACCCCATCACACCTGCCTACACATATGTGTATTCTCCCCACACGTGTGCACAGACATGCCCACATGAGGTCTGACCACACACGCAGGTGTGCGGCGCCCTTTCCCCCACTGTACACCACACTAGGATGGAACCCAGGTGGCACCTTCTCAGAGCGGCACCCATCCATGGGGACCAGGGCAACCCAGGACCATATGAGCAGGAGCGGGTGTGGCCTGAGGACCGAGGAGAGCAAATCAGTCTGGGTTCAGCTCCACCTCTGCAACCTCGGGCAACTCACTCAACCTCTCTGTGCCTCAGTTTCCTCATCCGAGAATCAAGATATAACAGTACCCACTTCCAAAGGTTGTTGAGAGGGTTAACTGAGCGAATACGCACAAGCACTCGGAAGCCAGGACTCAGGAGGTTTGCTACGATTATTAGCATAAACGCAAGTATGTCTGAGGCCACCTACCTATACACAGAGACACGTGCAGAAGGGCATACGTAACCCTGAATGAAAGCTCACGTGCAAATACACACAGATACATGTATGCACACACGCAGAGGCACTCATACACACGGATGCACACAGATACACATTCAGAATATACAACTGGACACACGTATGCCACATGAAGGCATGTGTACACAATGATGTGCAAACATGTGCCCACATGCATGCACGCAGATACCAGCTGACACAGGGAACCCTCCAGCCAGCCCCTGTGGCTGGTTCACTCCCTTTTCAGTGCTTCTTCTCCCCTCCCCCACCTCCTCATTGCCCAGCTGTGTACAGGGCACATCTGGGAGTGGCCAAGGGAACCAGACCCTTCCCCCCGTCCCTCAAGGAGTACCTGTGTCATCTCTCAGATTACAACGCGCCATCGCACATAAGGCTGGTTTCTGTCTGTCTGACCACAGGTGCCCCAAAGCACCCACTGTTCCCTGCTCGGCCATCAGGAGCTGGGAACCTCAGCAGGCATGGCTTGGGGCCTCTCTCCCCCATGCTGGATCCCAAAGGGGGAAACGAAGCCGAGCCCAAAATAGAAAAATCCAATTACAACAGGTCCTCCTGCCCCCAGAGGGAGCAGCACTCCGCAGAAGGACCCCTTTTGTCATCAGCGCCACACCCCTGAACCTATGGATTGAAACTGTTTGTCTGTCGGACAACAAAGGGCATTTCTGATCCAGAACTCCAGCATTTTTTTTTTTTATCCTCACCTGAGGACATTTTCCCATTTTTTGTTCATATAGAGTGGGAGGGAGAGAGAGGAAGAGAGAGAGAGAGAGAGAAACATCGACGTGAAAGGGACACATCGAGTGGCTGTCTCCTGCACAACCAATCAGGGCCAGGGACAAACTGCAACCGAGGTACGTGCCCTTAGCGGGAACCGAACCTGGGTCTATCTGGACCGCAGGCCGACACTCTAACCGCTGAGCCAAACCGGCCAGGGCAGAACTCCAGCATTTTAGCTCCTCCAGGGCCTGCATGTGGGCCTCCCTGCCATCGCCACACTGGGGAAGAGCTGGTCCTGGCAGCGCAAAGACCCAGGGCGTTTACGGGAGAGGCAGGAGGGTAGGGAAGGACAAGACTGCTGGGTGGTGGCAGGTTGGGTGACTGTTCCTCCCTGAGCCTCAGTCTGCTCATCTATAAAGAGGGTAAGAGGAGCAGCATCTGTTTGGGCATTGGGCATTGTTTGGGGCTGCCCAGCTGTGCCCCTTCCCACACTTGGAGAAATGTCCACCCTTATGAGTCTCAGTGGGAGAAAACCCCACTCCTTACTGGGAAAACTGAAGATGGCAGCTTTGCATTTCGCCAGCCTCCCGGCACGTAGGATGTGGGCATGTGCCCCTGGCTGAGGAATCAGGTTCACAGCCCCAGAGTGGGCACTAGTACCACAAAGAAGCAGGAATGGGGGTGGGGGGGTTCCACCGCAGGTGGCAGGGACACCCACCCGAAAGGCTCCAGGTGTGTTTGCTGCCCAGTTTGCAGACCATAGTCAGTGCTGGGGCTGAGTTCTCCAGTATTTCATGTAGATTTCTTTTCTGCTGACATCAGCCGGGTCTGTTTCTATCTCTGGCAGCTGGGACCAGGGCTCATATACACCCTGTTCTAATGAGGTGAATTTGGGTGAGCTCCAGGGAGGGGGCTAGTCACCAGCAAGACCACGCTGTGGTTAGAAGCTTGAAACATTCAGCTTCACCCCCAACCTCAGGGAGGGAGAGAGGCTGGAAATTGAATTAATAATCAATCATGCCTACAGGAGGAAGCCTCCATAAAAATCCCTAAACCATGAGGTTCAGAGAGTTTTTGGGTCAAACACATCCACGTGCCAAGTGGGCGGTGTACCCCAACTCCAAGGGAAAAAGGCGCCTGAGCTCAGGACCCTTCCAGGCCTCTCACTCTGTGTATCTCTTCATTTGTCTGTACGTCTGGATCCTTTACCGTATCCTTTATAATAAATGGGCAAACGTAAGTGTTTGTGGGCTGTTTTAGCGCATCACTGAATGTAAGGTGGGTTGTGAGAACTTCTGACATTGTAGGCAAGTCAGACAGAAGTAGGGGTGTCATGGGGACCCCATCCTTGTGGGTGTCTAAAGTGAGGTCAGTCCTGTAGGACTGAGCCCTTAACCTGTGGGGTCTGACACTAACACCAGGTGGTTAGGTCAGAATTGAATTAATTCATAGGACACCCACCCAGTTGATGTCCAGAGAGTTAGAGAGTTGGTTGGTCTGGGGGGAAACCCCACACGTTTGGGGTCATAACAGTTTTCTTTTATCCCCATAAGGTGGCTATGAGGCTCAAGTGAGATAATGCAAATGACAAATGGCCAGGAAGTATTTCCATTGGTAACATTTGCCTTAACTTGGTAACAGCATGATTTATTTGGATTTTATCCAATAAGAACTGAGTAGGAGTCCTCAAATTCAAAGGATTGTGGATTTAGATGGGAGGGGGGGTTACATTACACCTTTATTTCCACTAGCCTGCAACTGAAATTTAGTACATAACTTCAATTCCTACATGCAGCAACACACCCACAGCAGTGTCAGCAAGAACGGGACTTGCTCACCATCAGGAATCACAGGCATTGTTTTTTCTATGGCTGTCATTGCAGACATACATAGCTGGTTTTCTTTGTGAACGGGTGTATTTAATTTTCTGCATTGAAAAAAACTGCTCTAAATATTCGACTCTGGTTATTACAGTGCATGACAGAGTGTTTGAAGGAATGGGTGCTGACATTAGCGATTTACTTCGAAATACAGTTTAAAAAATAAGGTGGCTAGGTAGAGGGATGGATGGATGGATGGATGGATGGATGGATGGATGGATGGTGAGAGGGATGGAGGGATGAATGGATGATGACGGGGAAAAGCGATAAAGCAAAACAAAATGTTACCTGGGTAATGGGAACATGAGTGTTCACTGTACCATTCTTTCAACTTTTCCGTATGTTTGAACATTTTCACAACAAAATGCTGGGGGGAAAGGCTTCTAAAAGAGAAAAGAGAAAACTGAGAGGGAAAGGGACATTCAAAGTATGGGCAAAGAGAAAATTTGTGAAAATTCTGAGAAGTTTACGCATTTCTCGTGCCTCTGGAGTTATTCTTGTTCTTTCAGTGGTGGGCCAGTGCCAGAAAAGGCAGAATTGCTCCCCTCTGCTTATCTTTGGGGGCACATGCTTTTTTCATTCTTCCTGTGGTCAGACATTTGGGAGATACACTGTCAAACTCGTGCTTAAGATACTTGGAAAGAAAGTAAACTCTTTATATGATAAATAGTAAAAACTATATATATCCAGTGCTAACTCAACAAAAATAAAATCCTAGTACATCTTTAAAAATTACATGAAACATTATTTTGGAAGGGGTGGGTCCATGGGCTTTGCCAGAGGGGTCCCCAGGAATCAAGGTGCCCCAGCTGTTCCCTGGCCCGTGCCCTTGGAGGATCACGTGGTTTCTGGTTGGGGTTTCCTTCCCTGATTTTAGATGACTCTGCCATGGAAAGACAGTCATCATGAAAACACGAGGCACCATGTGACAGTCGCCTGACCCTTCTGTGTGGGCAGTGGCCCTGGCCCTGGCCGGGCAGGCACACACTTTGGTTCCTCTGGGAGGGATCCAGCCCAAGTGACAGTCCTCCCTCCTCCTGACAGAGCCTGGCCTGGAGCTAAGGCAGAGCCCTGAGACCAGTATTTACCCCCAAGGGCAGTGGGGACAGCTGAGCTCTGGGAGGTGGGGCCAGGCCGAGCCAGTTGTCACCGTTGTCGACAACTTATTGGGAGGCCTCCTAGATCAGGGCCTTTTTGCTGAACACCTCTCCAGGCCTGAGCCTTTTTCTTCCTTATGAACACATTTCGAGCATGTTCCAGAAGCTGACAGCAGACAAACATGATCTCATTTCATACCTGCTCAACCCTGAAAGAAGAGCTGGCATTATACTCCCTATGGCACCAGTAAGGCAATGGGAGCAGACAGGTTAAGTGACTAGCCCAAAGTCACACAGCACAGGGCCATATTCTTGACAACCACTCCATCCTGCCTCCCCAAGGAAAGGCCAGAAACCCAAATGGACCCCACTGCATCCCAGTGAACTCCTGCCAGAGAGGGCACTATGCCAGATCCTGTGCCAGGGAGAGCTGCTCCTCCCCCACGCCCTCCACAGCCGGAGGCCGTCACAGTGCTTCCTGCCTGTCATCAGCTCTCCAGCCCCAGTCCCTTTCTCTCCAACTCCTCCTCTCACTACCAACCGAGTGGCCTGGGGCAAGTCACTTGACTGCTCTGTGCTTCAGTTTCCCCATCTGTAAAATGGGGTAATGACAGGCCCAGTTCTTAGCGTCATCATAAGATCAATGAGTTTTTTAAATTAACACACACACACACATATTAATATATCAGGGCTTACCATGGTCCTGGCACAGAGTAAGTGTTCAATGTTATTTCACTATCATAATTATCATCTGTTTCTAGAGCCAGCACAGTGGCTGGGACGCTGGAAGCCCCACAGCAAATGTCTGGCAGGCCTGAGATGGTTTCACAGGCAGATCCAGTCATGTCCCTCCAGCCAAAGGTCCTGTGATGGCTTCTGGCTGAGCCAAGAATGAGACACAAACTCCTCAGGCTGTCCTAGGATCCTGTGCTAATGTCCCCCACACCCTCTTCCTGCCCACTGTGCTCCCTCACCCTCCATGTGAACTCTGACAGAACCCTGTCCTGCCTCAGGCCCTTTGCACTGCTGCTTCCTTGCCCAGAATGTTCTTCCTCCAACACCCTGCACAGCCGCTCCTCCGCGTGCCTCAGGACTCAGCCCGCGGGTAACTCCTCATACAAGCATCCCTGCCTCCCCCTCCTAAGTCCCAGCATGTGGCTCTTCTCCTTCGTGGCATGGACCACATTTTGTCCGTTTAGATTTGCTTGTTTTTTGACTGTCCCTCACTAGAATGTGTGGGACCTCATGGGGTGCTCCTGGCGGGATCCTTCAGGACTTAGCACAGCACCTGGTGCCTGGTAGGTGATCCACAATGTTTGTGGAATGACTGAATGCATGAATCAGTGAATGAACAAATGAGCAGATGGGGGTCTCACTCCGATGCTCGTTTTGCTCCTGGGAATCCGAAGGTGCGATTAGGTGACTTCACAGGTCACATACATCAAGGGGGTGGAGCCACCTCCACTACTGAAATATTGTTTAAGTACAAAGGGACCCATTCAATGCAGAGAGAGCTCTAGAAGGCTTCTTCTTTGATTTGCAACCAGCCCTGGTGGGGCAGGCAGCGGAAGGCTCCCCCAGTCACAGCCCTTCGTCATCGCCACAGTGACCCTTGTACATGACACTAGGAGGAGGGACCAGCTTCGAGGTCTTTTCATTTGATGCTGGGATGGGGGTTCACGATGATTCCTCTGGCAGGTCACGAGGACACTCCGCTCCGTTGGATGAGAAAGCTCATCCTAACCGCTGAGTCACAGCCACGGGGTAGAAGGGGTCACTCATAAGCCTGACGTCATGATGTCCGTTCCAAACGCAGTCCCAGCCTAGTTTTCCCCTCCCCACACAGCTCAGCTGTATTCAGTCTGCTTACCGGCAAGACACTGCAGAGGAGGAAGGAAGCGAGCCAGAGAGGAGGGAGCTGGTTTGTGGGGCAGGCTGGACCGATGTCCCGTGTGTGGGGGTACAATTGCGTCAGGATTCCAAGAAGAGCTAGGCCCACAAGGTGCTTACATTGTGTTGAGTCCCATTTAATCCTTAACCACACCCCTGCGAAATGAGCAGAACTGTTATCTCCATTTCACAGATGAGGAAACAGGTCAGAGCGGTTGAGGCCTTTGACCAGTGTCACATCTGGCCAGAACTACCTCGGGGCTGGGACGCCAGAGCCTCCCCCACAGCTGGTTGTAAACCACCTTTGGCCACATGTCAAGTGCTTAGAACAATTTTTTATAACAAACTTAGGAGCTACATTCTGTGTTTAGCCCCATTTTACAGATGAGGAAAGTGAGGCTTGGATAAAGAAGAACACTTGCCCAGAATCTGCAGTCAGGGGCTGGCAGAGGCCGGATTAGAACACAGGGCATCTCTAGGGCCCATGTACCCATTACCTCCTATGTCATATCACATGGGTGACCAGACTCTTGGCTTTTGTACAGTTGGGCAGGGAGCAGGTAAAGTGACCTCCAGGCCAAGAACACAGGGCTGCAGCCAGCCCTGTCCCCAGCCACACAAGAGTCTCCCCCTCTCACCCTCTACTCCACCTCCCTCCTGCTCCTGGGGCCTCTCTAGTAGATGAGCCCCAACAACAGCGCATGCTCTAGAGCAGGAATGGGACACAAAGGACATTTGCTAGTGACACCCCAGGGGAGTTGTGGCTGGGGAGGGGCTGTGGGTAGGAGCTGGGACAGATAAGTTGGTGACTCACCCCTGTCACATCCTGGTGGGAGGGAGAGCTTCCAGTCAAATGCACCTCTCACTGTCCCTGAGAGGCCATCTGGTCAACCGGGCCCTCAGGTCATTCTCCATTCTTCAGGCTCTGTTCTCCATCAACTGAGCCCACCTTTCTCAGACCCCATGGAGGCAGGGAGAAGCCTCTCTGTGTCTCCCCGTGGTCCCAGCCCAGGCCTCCGGCTCTCCCAGCACTGATGTCACTGGTCCCCAAGTTAAAGCCCCTCATCCACAGGTCCAGTCTCCTGCCTTGGCCATGCTGCCCACCCATCCATAGGAACCCCTTGTACAGTGAACGGAACTGGAACAAGGGACCGAGGCTGAGGGATAGACGGATGAACAGACAGCCTGGAGGCAGATGGGGACACAGCTGGGGGACCCAGACAACGACACTAAGCAAAAGAAAACAGGCAGGGTACATGCGAAATGTTGGCCCCAGGTAGAAGCAAGGCGGATGCAGGAATCTGTGCAACCTCAGAGCACAGAGCAGAAATAAAAATGTCCTGATTGCTCATCAGCCAAACACGGCCCCCTGGAGGCCAAGTGTGTGGCGACTGTTAAAGAAATACCCTAACAGGGGCCTGGCTCAGCAGGGAGCCTTGGAAACTTTTTTTTAAAAAACAGCTTTATCAAGATATAATTCACAGCCCAGCTGGTGTGGCTCAGTGACTGAGCGTTGACCCATGCACCAAGAGGTCATCGGTTCAATTCCTGGTCAGGGCATATGCCCAGGTTGTGGGCCAGATCCCCAGTGGGGGGCTTGCAGGAGGCGGCCAATCAATGTTCTCTCTCATCGATGTTTCTATCTCTCTCCCTCTCCCTTCCTCTCTCTCTAAAATCAATAAAGGGGAAAAAATTTATTTAAAAAAAAGATATAATTTACACACTACACAATCCACCCATTTGAAGTGTGTGTTTCAATGGTTTTAGTAAAGTCATAAATGTGTATAACCATCACAAGTCAGTTTTAGAACATTTTCATCATCTCAAAAAGAAACCCTTTACTATCGTGACCCTAGCCCTCATCCCCACTCCCCTGAGGCTTAAGCAGCCACTAACCTACTTTTCTGGCTCTCTGCATGTACCTGTTCCGGACATTTCATATAAATGGAATCCTGCAGCTTGGGCACTGGTCCCAGAAGGGGTTGAGGGATGATGCTGGGCAGGTAGAACAATGGGACGCCCACTGCCTGCCAGCTCAGATACCCTGGGGCTCTAGGATTGTCCCCTTCACACCGCAGAGATGCTGCCCTGGTCTCCAGGGAAGAAGTTTTTCTGGGCTGAGAGGGCAGTCAGCCCTGAATTCCAGGTTCTGATCCTCGGAGATCATCAGTCCTGATGGGGAAGGTCAATTTCAAGGCCAGGGCAGAATATAGGAGCAGGAATGGACCACCCAGGTCATTGGCCTGTGCACACAAGCTCATGTAGACACACGTGTGCACACATCCATACAAGCTGAGCGCGTACACATGTGTGCACAGGAGACACACATGTGCACATGAACAGGGTCGTGCAGGGGGTGGGGGAGGAAAGGGATCAGTCAGGACTCTGAGCTGCGAGACAAAAATGCAACTCGATCCAATGCAGGCATAAAAGGGAATCTGCCAGCTCAGGCATTGGAAGCCACCGGGATTCTCTCTACTTCTCACGTGTTTCTCTCTGTGTATTGGCTCCACGCAGCCAAACCAAGGTGGCAGCCCCACCCGGGCTTACGTTTTCCCGCCCCTGTGCCAGCTCCAACTGGCAAAAATCCCGGGGAGGACTGGTCACACGTGTGCATCGCTGGACCAGTCACTATATCCCAAAGGAGTAGAGCAGCAAGGATTAGTGTCCAAAGGAGGGGACTGCCACGTGGAAAATTACTGTGAGCTGTAAAGTCACCCCAGTTTGGGGTTGGGGGTGTGCGATCTATACAGCTAACTCAGCCTCCTAGAAATAATCAAACCAGCCTCAGACATGCTAGTAAAGACCAGATGAGTTCATACGTATAAAACACTTAGCACAGTGGCTGGGCGTGGTGAGTTATACCCAGTGTTACTGACTGCAATATTACTACTATCACTACAGCTTCTGTCGTTGTCATCGCCAGAGCAGTGCCGGGAGATGCGATTGTCCCCATTCTGCAGGGAAGGAAGGCGAGGGAGAGGAGGCCGCTCAGAGCTTCTGCTGAGCTGTATACTTTGGGGAACTGATGAATCATCACGCGGTAACTCTGTGGAAATTGCCTCACGGGGGCTGAGAAAACCACAGTGGTGCACACGTCAAATCTACCTGCCACCAGAGTGGGAGTCTGAACACTTGTGCCCACTGCTTCTCGAGCTCAGTCACCAAGAAAAAGACAACTTGGTCAAGCCCTGAATGGAACAAGGCTCCACTCACATGGAGAAGAGACAGGACAAGTCAGCTACAGCAGCGGGCATCCGTCCCCGTGGCCTGAGGGTCCCTCCCAGCAGCCACTGCAGGGCCATCGGCCCACGCGCGCGCACACACACACACACACACACACACACACACACCTCTTGTGTGACGGAAAGAAGGACCTCGTGCCCTCCCCACAGGGCTCAGATCTATCAGTGGGGTTGGCCAGGTGCCGCAGGACACGCACACATACCTAAGCAGAAGGAAGGAGCACACGTTAAATTGGAAACAGGGAAGAACAGTCTCACATCAGGCGATGAACCAGCATAGACTGAGCAGGCTCTTTATCTCCGGAAGGAAAGTATTCCAGGCCCAGGGAATATTCTTACACAGCCAGGTGGGGGTGGAAAGACAGTGTGCTCCAGACTGCCTTTCCCAGCCCAAGGCGAGACAGATTAAGTTCAAAGATCTACAGCTGGAGGGAAACTTAGTCCAGGGTTTCTCAACCTCAGCCACATTGACATTGGGGCTGGCCCGTGCACCGTAGGACATTTAGCAGCATCTCTGGCCTCTACCCCTAGATGCCAGTAGCACTCCCCCCTCTCCCCAATTGTGACGATCAAAAATGTCTTCTGAGGGTAAAATCGGTTGAGAACCACTAATCTACATAAACCCTGTCAAATTACAGATGAGGCAGTGAAGGCCTAAAGAGGATAAGGAATCAGCCAGTTCAAATCCCTGCCACTACTGTTATCATCTCCAATACAAGCACGCAGAATCTGCAGCTCAGAGAGGTCAAGTGACTTACCCCAGGCCACACAGCAGGTAAGTGGACATCAGAGGCAGACATCCTGACTCTAGGCCCAAGCAACCTCCTCTGTGAGCTGAAGATGAACTTCACTGAGGGAGTTTTGGTAAACAGACAACAAATGCTGGCAAAGTATTTCCTTACATCTGTTGACATGTCTACTGTCAACCGCAATCGTCTGTGTGTTTCTGCTGGAGTCTGCTTGGCTCCTTCCAGGTCCTGCGGTCTGTCAGGCATGGGCACAATTACAGGCTCCGAGCTGATGGGCCACCGTTGCCCATATTATCCCAGGTCTTGGTGGGCAGGTGGCCCTGGTGGATACGTGACCATCTGCCACAATAAAATCATAAGCTGTTGGAGCCGGATGCACCCTCAGAATGTACCTATTCAACACCTGTGCTCTCCCAGTGGGAAACTGAGGCCCAGAGAGGGGGAACACCCTTCTTAAGGCTGCACAGGAAGCCGGAGCACAGCTGGGAGGAGGACTAGCTGAGCTTGTTGCTTGTTTGCTTTTCTTTTCTTTTCTTTCTTTTTTTTTTTTAATCCTCACCCGAGGACACTTTTACATTCATCTTCAGAAAGAGTGAGAGGGAGAGAGGGAGGAAGAGAGAGAGAGAGAAACATTGATGTGAGAGAGACACATCGACTGGTTGCCACCCACACAACCCAACCAGGGCCGGGGACAAACTGCAACCAAGGTACGTGCCCTTAGCGAGAACCGAACCCGGGTCTCTCTGGACCACAGGCCGACGCTCTAAGCACTGAGCCAAACCGGCCAGGGCTGTTTGCTTTTCTTTTAACACCTTTACTGAAATATAATTCACATACCATGTAATTCACCCACTTACAGTGCACAGTCCAACGGCTTTGAGTCTATTCACAGAGTTGTGCAACCATCACCACCATCAATTTTAGATCATTGTCATTACCCTTCCCAAAAGTCCATACCCATTAGCAATTGCCCCAGAACCCCATTTCCCCCAATCTCCCCAGCCCCTGGCAACCATTAACTTCCATCTTTATGGATTTGCCTATTCTGAATGTTTCACGTAAATGAACTCATACAATGTGGTCTTTAGTAACTAGCTTTTCACTGAGCATAATGTTTTCAAAATTCATCCAGTGTCGTAACATGTTATCAGTACTTCATTTCTCCTTAAGGCTGAATAATATTCCATTGCGTGGATAGACCACATCCTGTTTGCACATTCATTCTGGATGGACATTTCTGTTGCTACCAGAAATGTATCTCCCGTTGGCTGAGAACTTCCTGTGTGCCCATCTGCACACTTGACTTGCAGATCGATCACCTGGCCCTGTAGGAGGCACAATTTTTCCCACTTCACAGTCCGGGAAACTGAGGCCCACAGGAGCTAAGGAACCAGCTCAAGGATCCAATTCAGCCACCCCCACAGATCGCAAACCGGCAGCCTGGGGGCCACATGGAACACACTGTGTTTGGTTTGGATTCAAAAGCATTTCACAGTTGCTTGAATTAGCTGCCCACATTGAAACTTGGGAGTTGTTGTGTTTAAAACAAACAAACATAAAACCACATATTTCTAACTTCTCTTGAAAAAACAATTGAAAATCAAAAGATCTGGCCACACAGGGCCTGCCTTTCCCTTTCCAGGAGGTTAGGGACAACTCCTGAGGGCTTGTCCCCCTAGGACAGGTGTGCACTCTCTCCTGTCCCCAGGCCCACCTGCTCGGTTAGGATGAACATCCCAGCTTTCCCAGGTCTGTCTGAGTTTTAAAACTGAATGCCCAGTGCTCTGGCCAGTTTGGCTCAGCGGTTAGAGCATCAGCCCACAGGCTGAAGGGTCAAGGGTTCCGGGTTGCAGATTCCATCCCCAGACCCAGTAAGGGTCGTGAGGGAGGCAACTAATCGATGTTTCTCTCTCTTTCTCTCTCTCCTTCCCTCACTTCTACTCTCTCTAAAAATCCATGGAAAAAATATTCTCCAGTGAAGATTAATAAAAAATTTAAAAATTAAATAAAACCAAAGGTCCAGTGCCCAGAAAATCCTTTGTCCCGGGTGGTCGGTCACCCTCCTGGCCCTGAAGCCTCATCGCCTGCCGCCCCTGCCACCCCATCACTGCTCCTTAGCACCCTTCCTCACACGGTCGTCTTTAACCATTTCTCTCTGCCCACGTTCTCCAGGGCTAATGCCAGCCTCAAACTTCTCATGGGTCCTTGGGACGATGAGAAAAATTGAGAGCCTGAATTCTTCATTAACCTAGACTTACTCCCTTTCACCTCCCGTCCTTCATTCTGAGATGGAGGCCTTCCTGCTGTTACAATCACACTTTCTTTTATCCCACAGTGGGGAGGGAAGGTGGCTGGGTGAGGTTTAAATGTCTTCGTTCGTTCAAATAAAACGCTAGCAATCTTATGTCCACCCTCAAAACATTTCAAATAAACTTTATATTTGAGAAGAGTTTTAGATGTAGGGGAAAGTAACACAGACTTCCGTATCCCACATCACATCCAGCTTCCCCTGTTGTTAGCATCTTATATGATTGACGTATTTGTCACAAGGAATGAACCAACACTGATACATTATTACTAACTAAAGTCTGTGCTTTATTCGCATGTCCGTAGTTTTTTCCTAATGTCCTTTTTCTGCTCCAGGATCCCACGTTACAGTTTTTATTTATTTATTCCTTTTAACAATGTTAATGTCAACATATGGCCCCCAAAAAACAAACAAACGAATAAGCGTATCAGGAACTCTCTACACACATACCCAAATAAAACAAGCCTTTTTTACTTTTTTAAAAGAACAAGTCAAGTAATTTCAAAAATTAAAAGTTACTTGGCCTGGCCATTGAGGCTCAGTGGTTGAACGTCGACCCATGCACCAAGGGGTCGCCAGTTCGATTCCCGGTCAGGGCACATGCCCAGGTTGTGGGCCAAATCCCCAGGGGGGGTATGCAGGAGGCGGCTAATCAATGTTCTCTCTCATCGATGTTTCTATCTCTCTCTCCCTCTCCCTTCCTCTCTCTTTCATATCAATAAAGAAAAAAAAATTTTTAAAGTTACTTGAATTATGACTACACAAAAAAATTCTAAGTGAGCCTGTCTATTGCTAAGACCCTGACTTGGGGGTGGATGGCTCACTGACTCGCGTCACGCGGGTCAACCTTCACGGCAGAACCGTCCCTGCTCAGTCTGTGTCAGCAATGAGCGCGCTCATCACGTCCACATTCTCACATACGGGGTTCACCTTGGGATAAGCAAGGAGCCTTTCCAGGGCAACATACAACTTATTTCCAAAACAGAAAGGTTTGAGGGCCGTCTCTAGGTTAAATTTTTCAAGTTCTGTGAAGACTGGTCCAGAAAATGTCACAAGCCTGGTGTCTTTTATCTCACGACCACGGTCATCACCGTTCTGTAGTATCCTGACTTGAGACATCTCTGTCTCATGCTCTGGGCTTGTCAAGACACCTCATTTGTAGTTTGTGGAATTCTTTTTGATCTAAACTCAAGTATGACACTGAATGAACAATTTCATAAACATGTTCACCAGCGGCTTTGCTACGCCCGATGCGGTTGCCAGTGCTCAGATTTTCCGGAAGACACCTGTCTTCCTACAGCAGTCAACATGCCCAGCTCCTTCGGGGGGCTCCCCCATGCCAGTAAACTCCACAGAGTAACTGCAGAAATTGGCCGCCCCAAGGCCCGGCGAGACCTCGTCACATTTAGTTGTCATGTCTCCTTAGGCTCCTCTGGGCTGTGACCGTTTCTGACTTCCCTTGTCATTGATGACCTTGACAGTTTCGAGAAGTATTTGTCAAATATTTTGCAGAATGTGCCTCAAGTGGGATTCGTCTGATGTCTTTCTGATGATTAGACCGGGTGGTGTGTTTTAGGAGAAAGACCACAGAGGTGAAGGGCCATTTTCACCAGAAACAGTCACAGCAAGGGTATATGCTCTGAAGATGCCCTGTCACTGTTGGTACAGACCTGGATCACCTGGCTGATCAAGGTGAATTATTTGGAATTCTTCTGCATGGGAGAGTTACCCCTCCCACAATTAAAAAAGGTATTATCAGCAAAGCCTTAAATTCCGGCTGTGATCACTGTAGACTCCAGATGGCCGAACGGGGTCTGCTGGAGGGGAGAGAGCCCCCTCTGAGTGCCAGGCCTTGGGGCGCATTTTCACTTCACACAGGAGGTCGCTTTCTGACAAAATGGGTTTCAGCCTTACAGTTTAGAGAGGAGACTCAGAGAGGTGGAGGGATGAGCTCCAGGTCACACTGTGTGAGTGGCAGCTATAGGGTTTGAACCCACCGGCTTCCCACCTACCTCCCCACGTCCCCACTAAGCTATGCTTGCTAAAGCTAACTGCTGCCTAGGAAGCTGGGTGATTATACCGGCCTGGATCCTCCGCCCTCTCCCCAGGGGCTATCACCACCCTTGGAGAAAGCCCGCCTGGTGGAACTTCAGAGGCTCCCCACTGCTCTGGAAACCTCCAATTAGACAATTAAAAAGGTCAGGGGATGCCCTGGCCAGTTTGGCTCAGTGGTTGAGCTTTGGCCCGCAGACCGAAGAAGTTGAGGGTTTGATTCCCAGTCAAGGGAACGTACCTGGGTTGCAGGTTCCAACCCTAGCTCCGGTCACGGTTGTGTGGGAGGCAACCAATTGATGTGTCTCTCTCACATCAATGTTTCTTTCTCTCTCTCTCTCTCTCTCTCTCTCTCTCTCTCTCTCTCTCCCTCCCCTCTTTCCCTTCCACTCTCTCTAAAAATCAATGGGAAAATATCCTTGGGTGAGGATTAACAACAGCAACAAAAAAGGTCAGGAGATGGGCTGCACGATGCCCTGGCCTAATGATTGCCACCTGGCTTCAGTGCTCCCTCACCACCCTTTATACAAGGCGTGGCGGGTGCCCATCCACAGGGAGAAGCCTGGACATTGCATTTGGGAGTATTGGCTTATCCCTGGCCCACTCCCCTGATGTTCATCTCCATCAGTCCCCTGCCTTCCAGTAGGGCTGGGCTGGGCTGGGCATTGGTGAAATCAGGGGGCCTACACCCATAGGGAGATCTGGGGGTCCTGGACCCCACTGTCGACCTCTAAGGTCTCTGTAGTGTCCTCATACCTGGGAGATGCAGCTCAGGTTCCTGAGCAGGAGCAAGGGACTGGGGTGGGGGGCTAAGATGCTGATTCACTCCTTTAGGGGAGCCCATTCTGCTCTCTGGGCCTCGGGGTTCAGAGCTGGCTCCCTGCCCTGGCCAGTGTGGCTCAGTTGGTTGGGCATCCTCACATGCACCAAGAGGTTGCAGGTTTGATTCTTGGTCAGAGAACATGCAGTTGCCGTCTTGACCCCCAGTAGGGGGCATGCAGGAGGCAGCCGATCCATGTTTCACTCTCACATGGATGTTTCTCTTTCATTCCCTTCCTCGCTCTCTAAAATCAATTAAAAATCTTAAAAAAAGAGCGGACTCCCTGGAGCCTGCCCAGCCCTGACTCACACCTGGGCTCTATTCACTCAGCTTACCAGCTTCCTCATGCTGGCTGCCTGTGACAACAGCGCCCCCTTCTGGCCCGGTGCCTCTTGGCCGCCATGGTGCATCCCCTGCTCTTTGTCTCCCCCTGTAGGGCATTCTGGGAAGGGCAGTTTGGTTGAAAGCCACCAAGAGGGAGACCAAAACCGGGTTTCTAGACTTCGGCACTCCTGGGTTACAATCTCTGCTCTACCACCTACTAATGGAACCTTAAGTGTGCCACTGAACCCCTCAATACTTAACCCAATGCTTTGTCATTTGTAAAATGCATATAATAGATAATACATATTTTATATTTTTGGTTGAGGCATAAAACCCTTACAAAATAAATAAATAAAGGTACACATCTTAAGTACACAGCTTAATGAATCCTCACAAAGAAAACACACTCATGAACTACCCAGGGCAAGAACAGAAAAGTTATTGGCACCCAGGAAACGTACTGCTCGCCCCCCAGCCACCGCTCCCTCCGCCCCCAAATGCGGCCCTTAGCCTAATGCTGACACGCACGCCATGGGTGTAACATGAGTGCCCTCCTCAGAGAACTGTGAGGAGGATTGGATGGGGGTACTGTGCAGGACCGTGCTCAATATGTGGGCTCTGGCGTCCTTTCCTCTTCCTCTCTCCCCATCTGGTCAATAGTGGCAGACTGCCCTTCCTCAGAGCTGTTCGTAACCTATGCTGAGTGATGTAGAATGACTGGCTAGATAAATAAGTGACCAATGCATCTATGCCTCTCTGTGGCAACATTTGCCCAGGAACGTATGACCCTCCAGCCTTGATACTGTCATTTCCACCACTATCCCTGCCAGGCTGGGCCCTAAGCCTCTCTCTCAAATCACTGCCTAGTCCTTCATGGTGCCAGTGCCCACTCCATTCCACTCTCCAAACAGCAGCCAGGGTTCTCTTTCTTTCTTTTTTTTTTTTTTTTTTTTTTTGCAATTCCTCACCTGAGGATATTTTTCTACTTATTATCAGATGGAGTGGGAGGGAGGGAGAGAGAGAAACATTGATGTGATAGAGCCACAATGACTGGTTGCCTCCTACACGACCAGACCAGGGCCAGGGATGAACAGCAACCGAGGTATGTGCCCTTGACCAGAATCGACCCCGTGATTGGTCCGCGGGCTGATGCTCTAACCGACCAGGGCCAGGGTTCTCTTTCTAAACACAGATCTCAAGAGTCACTCTTCTGCTTCCAACACTCAATGGCTCCCTATCCCCCTCAGGGTAAGTCACACCCTTCACAGCATTTAAAGCCTTTTACCTGCTGAATGGATATTATATATTTTTTTTAATTTTTACCTTTATTGATTTTTAGAGAGGGAGAGGTAGGGAGAGGGAGAGAGAGATAGAAACATCGATGAGAGAGAACATCAATTGGCCACCTCCTCATGCCCCCCACTGGGGATCTGGCCCACAACCTGGGCATGTGCCCTGACCGGGAATCGAACCAGAAACCTCTTGGTGCATAGGTCGATACACAACCACCGAGCCACACCGGCCGGGCTGGCTATTATGTTATTAAAAAAGATATCAAGTGTTGGCCAGAATGTATAGAAAAGGGAAACCTTGTGCACTCTTAGTGGGACTGTACATTGGTGCAGCCATGATGGAAAACTGTATGGTGGTTCCTCCAAAAATTAAAAATAGAACTACCATATGATCCAGCAATTCCACTTCTGGATATATATCCGAAGGAAATAAAATCACTACCGTGAAGAAATACCTGCACCCTCCTGTTCATTACTGCCTTATGCACAATAGCCAAGACATGGAAACAACGTAAGTGTCCATGGACGGATGAATGGAGAAAGCAAATGTGTATACATGCAGTGGAATATCATTCAGCCCTGCAGAGAAAAATAATCCTGCTGTTTGCAACAACACAGATGGGCCTTGAGGGTATTATGCTTGATGAAGTAAGTCAGACAGAAAAAGACAAGTACTGTATGGTCTCACTTATATGTGGAATCTAAAAAAGCTGAACACAGATGCCGAGAACCGGTTGGTGACTGCCAGAGGGTGGAGAGAGGGGTGTGTGTGTGGGTGAAATGGGTACAGATGGTCCAAAGGTACAAATTTCCAGTTATAAATAAATCATGTAATGTACAGCATGGTGATCATAGTTAATAATACTGTACTATATGTTTGCAGGTTGCTAAGAAAGTAGATCTTAAAAGTTCTCAGCACAAGAAAAAAATTGTAACTATAAGAGGTTATAGATATTAACTAAACTTATTGTGGTGATCATTTCACAATATACGCAATATCAAGTCATTATGTGGTACACCTAAAACTAATATAATGTTATATGTCTATTATGTCTCAAAAAAAACTGGGGGTGGGAGAGAACAAAACTTTTAGACCTAGACTCTGTCTCTGGTCCAGTCATTTACCATTTCCTTTTCCATCCTGGGCTCCTGCCTAGCAAATTCACTGTAACCCTCTGTACCCCTCACCCGACGGTGACTCTGGCATCTGGGCCTTTGCATATGTTGCCTCTGCTGTTGAAAGACCTTGCCTGCACTTCTGTCCGCTACCTGTCTTTCAGGATGCAGCTCAAATGTCCCCACCACTGAAAAGCCTTCTTTCCTTCCCACTCCTTGTCCAGCCCAAAGAAGAGCGGGTCCCTCCACTTTGTCCTTCATGTCTCTGCCCAGGATCCCCCAATCCCCTCCAGGAAGCCATCGCTGGCCATCTCCCCACCCCCAAAGTCCTGTGTTGGGACAGGCTGCCTTCGATCTGTCTGCCCTTGGGGACTGTGAGCTCTGTGAGGTCAGGTACTCAAGTACCCCCAGTGCCTAACTTGGACCCTGCACAGAGGAAGAAGTCAGTTGGAGTTTGGTGGATGGATAAATGAACAAATGAATGAAGGAATTTGGAGAAGGAAGTTAGATCTGGTGATCACAAGGAGGGATTCCTGCGTGTTACTTAGAGGCCTCTTTGCTTCATGGGAAATGGAAAAGACTGCTCTGACACAGATCCTGGATCCTTTCACCCCACCTAAGCCTCAGTTTTTCCATATGCAAACTTGGGAAAATAGTAATACATTTCCCAGGTGGCTGTAAGGATTGAGTGGGATCAATTACTGTGTATTACTGTAATAACTCCATTCTGACCCTCAGTTATTGCACGTACACACCCTGGCAGCTTCTTTTCTGTAAACATAAGGGCCTTGAGACACCCAAAGAAAACTGTAAAGATAAGGGGTTGAGGATGGCCTTGGGAAACTCAGAGAAACCATGAGAGATTAATGGTGGCCCTGAGCTAACAAGCTTCTCTCCCCCCCTTCTCTGTATCAGCCCCCCTTAACAGTGCCAAAAGCAGCACCAAGAGAATGTCGTTTTTTTCCCTGTAGTTTGTGCCTTTAAAAGCGGGCAACAAAGAAGGCTCGGGGCTGAGGATTTGGGGAAGCTGTACCGCCCCAGCCCGCCGGTATAACAGCCCACCGGTGTAATAAAGTGCTCCTTTACAATTCGGCTCTGCGTCTCTGGTTATCTCGCTGTCACGTTACAACAATTACTAGGCCAAGGTCACACAGCCTGGACCTTGAGTGCCTGATGTCAAAGCTCAGGGGCCATTTAAGGGTTGTTTTCATGATGGGATGTGGAGGGGGTCCCCAAGGTCTCCAATGCCACCACCCCCAGTGCCCTCAGTGCCTAACACAGGCCACCAGGCTGCTCCTCTAGCTGAGCTTTCGGCAGGTTTTTCCAGGACCTGGGCTCTTTCTCCGGTCCTCCTGCACTCCTGCTTCTCCACTGCCATCCGTCAGTGTCTGGCCAGCTGTCATCCAGAGCAGCCACTTCCTCCACTGACTGCCCCACTCCCCATCCATCACCACAGCCCCTGGGACTTCGGCCCAGCTGCAGCCACCCCCTCCAGCATGCCCTCCTGGGGCTGGGGTTCCTGGAAGCCTCTCCACTTAATCCCAGCCCTGAACCCAGCCCCTCCCAACAGCAGCTGGGCAGGTCACCAAGAAGACCCCCCAGCAGTTTGTAGGCAACCCCTCCCCCCACTGACATTGCAGGCAGGGCCCCTTTGCAGGCATTTCCCAGCCTCCCTTACAGCCAGGTGAGGCCAGGTGATTAAATTCTGGTAAATAGTATGTGAGCAAAAGTGACATGTGCAACTGCCCGGTTGTGCCATTAAGGGAAAGGGTGGGTCTCTCTCCTTCCCTTCTTTCCCCTTCCTCTGGTGCAGGACCCGGTGATAACCTATTCACACCATAAAAACAAAGGCAGTAGTTTGGGAACGGCAGAGGAACAAGGTAGGAGAAGCCTGGGTCCCTAATGCCTTAGAGCAGCCAAACCAGAACCAGGACACTTACACCAGGACATTATGTAAAAGCGAAAATACAGTTTTTTGTTGTTTAAACCAGTTACTTTGGGTCTCTGAAGTAGTAGCCAAATCTATATCCCAACTAATAGAGTCACCAGGTTCTGTGCATTTTACCTCCTAATTATCACCCAAATTCATTTACTTCTTTCCATCTCCACCAACCTCACCCCAGATGAAGGCTTGGTACCTCATCTCTCCCCTCACTTTCTGTCAGTTACTTGTATGTATCATGCTTACATCTGCCACAGGGCCTTAACACATGCTGCTGCCGGAAACACTTTTTCCTCTTCTCTTTACCTACTCACTCCCAATTTTCCTTCAGATCGCAGCAGGACCACCACCTCCTCCAAAAAGCCCTTGGTGACTGCTCTGACTGGGGCAGAGCCCCTTGTTGTGCCCCATGAACTCCTGTGTAATATGTATCAAAGTTATGATTTTATTTTATTTTTTAAAAAAATATTTTTTCTTTATTGATTTTAGAGAGAGAGGAAGGGAGAGAGAGCGATATAGAAACATCAATGAGAGAGAACATCAATTGGCCGCCTCCAGCATGTCCCCCACTGGGGATCTGGCCCACAACCTGGGCATGTGCCTTGACCGGGAATCAAACCAGCGACCTCTTGGTGCACGGGTCAATGCTCAATCAGTGAGCCACAGCAGCCGGGACGCAGTTATGATTTTAAATACCATAAGGTCCTCTCAATTTTTCTGTGAACCTAAAACTTAATAAAGTCTTAAGAGCAAGTTTTTAAAAATCCCATTACAGTATCTTGGAATCTACCTCTGAAACACACCACCCAAAATACAAAATCCCGTGCACACAGGTTTTTGTTGTGGTTGTTGTTAGTATTAGCAAAGACGGGAAACAACCCTAACATCCACCAAGTGAGAACTGGTTGCATCCAGTGTGGGGGGCCACGGAGAGAGATGCTATGCAGCTGTGAGCAGGAATGAGGAAGCACTCCCATCACTGCGCTGCAGTGATCTCCAGCAATGTGATTAAGTAAAAGAACAAAAGCAAAATCCAAGGAGCAGAATTGTGGATACAAAGTATGCTACCTTCTGAATATGTGCGGGGTGTGTACGCATTTGCTTCTACTTTCAAAAAGAAACAATGGAAGCAGAAAGCACAAACTAATAAAAACAGTTACCTGTGGGGGGTGGAGGCCACGAGTAAGGGGGACAGGAATGGAAGCTAGACTTCTCTTGAGTGTATCTTGTTTTAGAGTTTTTATTTTGTAAATGCAAATTGGTTACAAAATTATAAAGCAAAGACAGAGAAAGCAATCCCTTAAAAATAAAAAATAAAAATGAATTAACTTGACTGTCAACTTGGCAACCAATCACACTAAAAAAGATTATTGAGCCCAGCCGGTGTGGCTCAGTGGCTGAGCGTCAACCCATGCACCAAGAGGCCGCCAGTTCGATTCCTGGTCAGGGCACATGCCCAGGTTGTGGGCCCGATCCCCAGTGGGGGGCATGCAAGAGGCAGCCAGTCGATGTTTCTCTCTCATCGATGTTTCTATCTCTCTCTCCCTCTCCCTTCCTCTCTCTCTAAAATCAATAAAGAAAAGAAAAATAAAAAAAGATTATTGAAAGTGACTTTGAAATAGCATTTTGATTGCACATCCCTAACGGGCTATATCCTGAAGATCACAGAACCACAAAGAAACAGAACCACAATGAAATCCTCAGCTGCACTCAGTCATCTTAGAGGTAGTAGTTACACTGGCACAGGTATTGTTATGTTGAAACTATTAGCTTTGTAACATAGGATAAAGAAGATAAACTGTGTTGCTGTTGTTAAGGAACCAAGACTTTCTGCATAAGAAAGAAGAGATTAAAAAAAAACAACAACAAAGCAAGAAGTTAAATGAAAACCGTGTCATCTTAAATGTGAATGAGAATGGTCCGTTTTTCCAGTTTTAAGCCTAGACACAATGATAACCCAGTAGCAATGAGTTTCTAAATCCCATTTACCGCCCAAAGGAACAGGGTTCCTCTGAGAAATGGCAGATTCCAGGCAGAGAATGTATACGTTGAACCTGGGACATGTTGTCATGTCGAAATCAAGGAAACTGTGAAAGACTGCTGAGGTCATGTCAACAGGACACAGGGCGCAGCATGAAGAGGCCCCCTGTTTACTTGTGCTGGGCATGGTACCAACTCATTCTTAGGAAGATTACGTAACTCCACTGACCCCTCACCACAAGCCTATGGGCAGGGTCCTACGAGTGATTATGCTCGTTTTATAGATGAGAAAACTGAGTCCTGAGGAGGTTGAGTGAATTGCCCGAGTCCACGCAGCAGGTAGGTGGCTGAGTGAGCGTGGAAATCCATGCCCTCAGCCAGCCTCTAAGCTGCCTTTTCCTTAATGCGGGATGTTCAGCATCAAAGTAGAAAAGGAAATAAAGAAATCACACTGCAGCTCTGCAGAGGCCAGTCTGGGGAGCTTTTAGAACCATGGAAGCACCCTCAATCACTCTTCCATCTTTTAGTTCAGTGGTGCCTATAACCAGGGCCCTCAGAGGCTGGCCCCATGGGGATCAAGGACCAGTTGGGATGTGCTTGGCCCCATATCTCCCATCATGCGCAGCCTCCCTACAAGCCACCCCTCACATCCTCCTGACCCACTCGAGGCCATCTACACTCTCTTCCTCAAGACCATCACAGAAGAGCAGGAATCACCATTTAACTCCTCACAACGCCCAACCAGGTGGGGCTGGGCATTCCCACTGCCCCGACGGGAAAACTGAGGCTCAGAGAGGTATTGAGCTGTCTGAGCTTATGCTGCTGGGAAGCAGCTGATTCTGGCCTCCGTGCCCTTTCCCCGCCCCCTCTTTCCTCTTGTTGCCCCATCCTCTTTGGAAGGCTGGGCATGGGGTTCTGAGCCCACGCTGAGGAGTGAGTCACCCTCATTTTGTGTGTGTGTCACGGCCCCGGCAGCAGCTGGGAGCTGGGCGGAGGGTCTGCAGATAGGACCTCGAGGCAAGAAGGCTGCTTTCCCAGCGAGAGAGCACCCTGGACATCTCTTGCCCTCTGGGTCCATACAGCCAGTGTGCCTGACCAGTTCTACCTCCAGAATATTCTAGATCCTATTCCCTCTTCATCAAAGCCAGCACCCTGGCCCAGGCCGCCGTCACCTTTCGCCTGGACCTCGGGAGCCCCCATCAATCTCCCTACTTCCTTCCTCGCCTCCCTCAATCCGCTTTCTACAAAAGAGAAGCGAGCAGATTCCCGTATGCTTTGAGGGTGGGAATGCCATCTGTGACGCAAGGGACACGTGAAGCCGTTTAGCTGCTGCCAACGTCAGTGTGCCCCCCTAGGCCTGATCGTACTTCTTTTCAGACACCCAGTGAGGTGGAAACACCAGGCTGTCCACAAGGCCTGGAGGCTGGGCCAAGCCCTGCCCCCACCCCTACCCCTCCAGTTTCTCCTGGAGGCCCTTTAAGAGGCAGCAAATCAATGATGACAAGCAAGGACGTCACACTTTCTGCAATGACTGAAAAACAAGGAAATTCAAAAAGAATCATTATAGTTCAAAAGGAATTTAAGAGATATCCTACCTAAATCCAATGTATGAACTCTTGTTACTTGATTTAAACCACTATCCATAAAAATACTTTTAGGAAACAGCAGGGGGGGGATGGGATTTAGGGGGTATTACAGAATGAATTTTTTATAGGTGTGAAAATGGTAACTAAATAAAAATGTAGTTCTTTTTAAAAGAGTTCTTATCACTTAGAGATACATTCTGAAGAATTTATGAATGAAGCAATATGATGATGTGATTTGCAATGAATCCAGCAGGGGTGGGGGTGGGGAGAGCAGGAACTAGCCCACCTAGAGGAAGCTGCACCTTCTCAACAGATATACTTCACATGACTGCAGAGAAAGCAGTGTGTTTGGACATGGGGACAGCCTGCAGTTTACCGGTGCTGATAAGAACACCAGAGGAGCCCGGCTGGTGTGGCTCAGTCGGCTGAGTGTTGTCCCATGCACCAAGAGGTCACCGGTTCGATTCCCGGTCAGGGCGCATGCCAGGTTTTGGGCTCGATCCCCAGTAGAGGGCGTGCAGGAGGCAGACGATGGTGTTTCTCACATCGATGTTTCTATCTTTCTCTCCCTTCCTCTCTAAAAAAAATCAATGAAAATATGTTAAAATAAAAGAACACCAGGGGACCTGCCTGCTTTTTGGTCCACTGTGACTGGTTGATTATTGTACAGTCATCCTCTTTCTTTTCGTGCATATTGGGGTGGGGGAAGTGAGGCTTTTGGAGCTAGATGGCATGTTCGAACCCTGCCTCAGATGCGTCTTTGCTTGTGACCGTGGCAAGTCACATTCCTGCTGTGTGCCTCAGTTTCCCCATCTGCCTGAGAGGGTGCTGTGGGAGTCGCAGGAGGGAACACGTAGAACGTGGTCCAGCATGTCACCAGCACTACAGAAAGTTAGTTCTGATTATTGCTATTAGGTGATATTTGAGTCTTCTCATGATTTTTTTTTTTTTTTAGCTTTTCGTTTGTCTGAGCAGATCTGCACCCCCACCCTTGTGGAGGAGGCCACAGAACACCTGAAATTAAAAACAAAAACAAAAACAAAAACAGATTTATTGAGATATAATTCATAGACCACAGAATTCACCCATTTAAAGTGTACAGTTCTGCGGTTTTAATTGTCTCCATGGAGTTATTCATCGATCACCACAATCGATTTTAGAACATTACCCCAAAAACAGGGCACTGCTTCGAGGAAGGTGGGGTAGTGGCTGTGAGCCGTCTTATGACTTCTCTTACAACAGAAGGGGGGGTTGTGGGGGCCACTAGCTCCCTGTGGCTTCTGTCCAGCGGGGCCAATGGAAGGTCCTGTGATATTCTTAGGGACACCAGGCCACCACTGCCAGGCTCCACTTCCAGACATAATTTCCTGCAGTCATGTGAAGTACAGTATATCTTTATTTTTAAAAATTTTTTTTTTTATCCTCACCCGAGGACATTTTCTCATTTTTTGTTCAGATAGAGTGGGAGGGAGAGAGAGGAAGAGAGAGAGAGAGAGAAACATCGACGTGAAAGGGACACATCGAGCGGCTGCCACCCGCACGACCAACCAGGGCCGGGGACAAACTGCAACCGAAGTATATGCCCCTAGCGGGAACCGAACCCGGGTCTCTCTGGACCGCAGGCCGACGCTCTAACCGCTGGGCCAAACCGGCCAGGGCAAGTACAGTATATCTTTAGAGAAAGGTGCCCAGAGACCTCAGTACAGCTTCTCTAGATCCATGATAACCTGCCACAACTTATTTTTCTCCTTTTCTCTCAAGGGGGAGGGAGAGCGCACCCACATGGAGGGTGTTAAAGTTGCTACAAGGTCCATCAAGGGGCATGTAATGACCAGCCCCTGGAAGAGGGGGCAGAGAAGGATCAAGAAAGGCTCTCGGCTGTGCAGCTCAGCAGCTGGAGAGCTGGCGGTGACATTTACCAAAATGAGGGAAGTGAAGAGAGGTAGGAAGGAAAGGGGCAGGGAGTCTGTAGCTCCCACTTTCAGAAAACTGTCACGAGGCTCGCATACGATCTGACAAAACTTCAGGGTGACACTAAGCTGGGTTCCAATGTTGGTCCCTGCTTTGAGACCAACCCCAAGGCCTGGAGTGAGTCACACTGTGTCTGGGTCTCCTGATCTGTACACTGGGGTCTATACAACCGGAAGGGTCTGTGTGAGGGTCCCAGGGGGACGGGGCATGGCACACAGCAGGAGGCCCACCCACCGTGCTTTACCATGATGAGTGTTAGTTCTCCTCTCTGGCTATAGATCCTGGGGAAGTCCCAGCCCTGGGAGTACCTGTCATGAGGGTGAGGGAGACAAACATTCTGGAAAGACCCTGGGGAAAGGGCTGAAACAGGGAACTACAATGAGGGGCTTTCTAGGCTGAAGGAGAAGGGAGATTCCAGACATCACTCCCTGTCTGAAACCCACCGTATCTCCACAGTGTCATGCTCAGGCCCTCTCAAGGCCTGGTCCACCCCTTCTCTGTCCCTTTCCACCACTTCCTCCCCTCCCAGGGCCCTGGCTTTGTTCCCACATCAAGCCTTTGCCCTGGCTGTTCCCCCACCTGCAATGTTCTTTCCACGACTGGGTTCTTTGCATCCTCAGAGGGTCCCAGCCTGACCCCCTCTATCTATGGTGCATCCCCAGCCCACCCTCCCTTTTAGTCTCCATCACATCACTAGTGAAAGCATGTAACCCTTTCTGAGATTACATTACACAGTCTGTTTATTAACATATTTTTGTGTTCCTGCCACCCCCTCTAAAATGTCAGCCCCATGAGGGCAGGGACCTTGTCTTCTTGTTCACATCCCATTCCCAGGACTCGCCATATTTTGGCTGGCTGAAGGGATCTTCCTAGGTGGGCAGGGGCTTCCTGGGAGGACGACTCCAGGAGCCCTGGGTCCCCAAGGAAGCCCCCAGGAGCTCCAGGGCAGGGTGGGCCTCGAGCTCCTTCCAAGGATGCCTGTGTCTAGAAGGAGAAGTGTCTGGCTCCCGTGTTTTCTGTGGAGACAGGGTCAGCACACCTCATGTCCCCAGGCCCATGGCTCTGGCCAGAGGACTCTTGGCTGGTTGGTGGCTGGGGGTTGGCCAGGGACTTGGAGGCTTGTCCGACCTTGCTCCTGAGAATTAGCAGCTCCCTGCTGGCCTTGAACACCAGGTCTTACCCTGGATCCTTCCTTTCCTCTCCATAGATCCAGTCCCTGGTTGGGCCTGTCACTTTGCCAAAAGTCCTCTGAACCCTGTGGCCCTCTCCGTCCCTCTCTCAGTCCAAGTCACTCGGGCTGCAGGAGCTCCTCCATGCTCTTCCAGCCCCTCTGAATGCTTTTCCACAAGGCAGACACAGCCAGTGCTTTAACATTTAATTGGGTCCCATCTTCCCAGGGATGCCAGAACCCTTCAATGTACTCAAATTACTCTGAGGATAAAGCTCAGCCACTCTCCCCATTGCTCCAACCCTCCCACCCTGGCCTACGTGGCCCAGGTTCTGCTCTGTGTATTCTCTGACCCCTGGGCCTTTGCATGTGCAGTTTCCTCTGCCTAGAAAGATCTTTCTGCCTCTCTCTGCCCAGCTGTTCTTTCTCAGCTTTTCAGGCCGGAAACATTGCTTCTTTCAGAAAACCTGCTCAGACCCTTGGTCAGGTCACATTCCCCCTTCATGGCCCATATTTGCCTTCAGGGACCATATGAGGTAATTAATATAATTATTTATTTCACATCTGCTTACCCTTAGTCTTCAAAAGCCCTGGGGCAGAAACCCTCTCTTCTAGGCCTCTCCTAGCACTGCAGCTGGTACACCAAAGTTTGGGGGGAGGGGAGACAAGTTCCTTCCTTCATGCATTCATTCATTTGCTCTCAATAAGCATTTCCTACTGAGAATTCACTGTTGCTGGGCTATAAAGTTGGCGCAGATCTGACCCAGGCCCTCAGGGGTTTCAGCCTGTTGGGGACCACAGAAGTGAGTCCTGGGCTGGGCTGGGGCCAGGGAGCAGGATCTCGGGGAGGGCATCCTGGGGCAGAGTCTTAAACAGTGGGTAGAAGTCTTCAGATGGGGGGAAGGGTGTCCAGGCCGTGGGAACAGCCTGTGCAAAGGCCTGGAGATGGGAGAAGAAGGCATGAGGCATCAGGGAAGTGCCCTGTTTGAGAGTGGACGCAATGTTAGGAAGGAGGAAGCGGGCAGAGGACATAGGACAGACGGAGGTGCTGAGGCCCCAAGAGTCTGAGTAGGAGCTCAGGACCTGAGCCACCTTCCTGCTTCAGTCCCTCACTCCCCTCCAGGCTCCCAGCCAGGACAGGTCAGAGCCTGCAGGAGACAACTCACCAGCTCCAACCCCTTCCCTTAGGGGCCAGAGCAGCAGGGACAGGGCTTGGCAGGGACCTGGGGCAGTGTGGGTGCTTTTCCCTCAGTGCATCAGGAATCAGGAGGCCGGGGGAGGCACCAACTCTGCTGAGAAACGAGTCTCATTTTCTTGCACATCCCTCTCAGCCAGAGTTCTCAAGTGCTCCGGCTGCCCCTGTACCAAGCCCATGCCACAGATAGAGAAACTGAGGCTCAGAGAAGTGGGGTCTCAGAGCTGGGAGGGGCAGAGCCAGGCTTAAACCCACAGCTTGTATGGCTCAGGGCCCAGAACAATGTACCCTGTCTCAGTTCCTGCAGAGCCCGTTCCAGGTGGGGCAGAGGCCCCTCCCTGAGCTGCACAGGGCCTGTCAGGGCTCAGGACTGGCTCAGGACGGGCTCAACAGTATCAGCTACCCCTGTAAAGTGCTCCTGGGCCCCGTTCTGAGCACTCTGTACATACAAACGACTCTATCTCACCGCACCCTCAGAGGCAGGTACTATGCCACCCCATCAGCCCATCCCAGAGTTATGGGGGTTCTTGACAGGGCAGGCACACCACCTGGAATCCCAGCATTTACCGAGGCCCCGTGGATGCCCTGACAGAGCTCACTAGCTCAGGGTCCCCATGAACAGGAGGGAGCAGCTGGCTGGGGTGCAGAGAGCTCTGGAGCTTGGAAGGTGGCAGGAACTTGCCCTCTACCCACCTTTCATCTCACAGTGAACCTGCTACAGATGGATTCCATCTCAATTCCTAGCAATGCTATCCCTGCTAAAAGCTTCTCCCCTCCTGGAGTGAGATCGAAGAGGACAGAGTTCTCACTGGACCCCTGGGCCCCTTGTCCCCAAGCACAGCCCCAGAGCCAGCCCTGAGCTGCACAGGGCCTGTCTCAGTTCCTGCGTGAGTAACCTCTCAGTTCTCCCTGGTTTTGTTCTTCTCCCAGTATTTTGTCTCAATTATTTATTTATTTTTTCTTATCATTATATATTTTCTTATCTTTATATATTTTTAATATACAAGGTAGGGCAAAAGTAGGTTTACAGTTGTTCATATGGAAAAGAATACAATAATTAATAAATAATAATACAAGAATAAACTGTTTCATGTACTCACAACTGTAAGTCTACTTTTGCCACACCCTGTATGAAACATTTGTAATAAATTACATATTCCTATTAATATATTTATCATATATTAATACATTAGATTATGTTACTATATCACCATATGTTATAATATTACTGTGTATTAATGTGATATAAGAATACATTAGTATCTTACTATTCTGTTAACCTCAACAGGAAGGTCTCTCAGACCCACAGTCCAGGGTTTCACATGTCTCTGAAGTTAGCAGTTTTTCTTTTCCATCTGTTTATAAAAGCGGGCCATGAACTTGGGAACAGCACCCACCTTATGGGGTATGGGGACGGTTGGATGAGGTGACAACGCTCAGGACAGTCAGCTCTCAATAAATGCCAGGTTCTGTTATTCCAGCTCAGCAGCACTGTGTCTTTATATGTTTCAAATTATTATTTAAAATTAAGAAAAGAAAAAGAATAAAGCATGTCTATGTATGATGATGGGGGTGAACTTCAAGATATATTTTCAAGTGAGTGAAGCAAAGAACAGAATGGCTCGTATGCAATAGTACCATCTGTGTTTGTTTTTAATGGGGATACAGCACTCATACAGCTCAATAGCAAAAAACAAACAATCTGATTTTAAAATAGGCAGAGGATCTGAATAGACATTGGCCAGTAGGTACATACAGATGGCCAATAGGAACATGAAAAGGTGCTGAGCATCACTAATCATCAGAGAAATGCAAATCAAAACCACAATGAGATATCACCTCACAGCTGTATAATGACTATTATAAAAAAGACAAGAGGCCCTGGCCGGTTTGGCTCAGTGGTTAGAGTGTCAGGCCTCGGACCAATGAGTCTCACTTGGATTCTGGTCAAGGGCACGTACCTCGGTTGTGGTTTGTCCCTGGGGTCCTGCTTGGCTGGTGCAGGAGGCAACCAGTCAATGTGGCTCTATCACGTCGATGTTTCTCCCTGTCTCTCTCTCTCTCCCTCCCTCCCACTCTATCTGATGATAAATAGAAAAACATCCTCAGGGTGAGGAATAAAAGAAAAAAAGACAAGAGGTGCAGAGAGCACTGAGATCCAGAGCGGCTGGGCCGCACGCCGCCAGCCTCACTGCGGAATGTAGCGCGGGGTCTGGGGCCCCAGCTGAGTCGTCCCGGCGACCTTTGGTCCCTCTCTCTCCCTTTCCTGTCTCTGTGTTGCTACAGTTTAGAAGACCAAAGTGGACAGTGGACTTTTGCTCACTATGATGACCTCCATTTGTCAAGGGAGATCTCTGCCCACTGGGCCTGAGACACCCAGCCCTTCCCCAAGCTGAAGCTGCCGGGTATGGAGGTACCAGCTAGATGTCTTCTCACAAAGGACCTGTGGTGGCACAGGGCATTGGGGCTCCTGGCAGTAACAGGGAAACTGACACGGTGGAGCTGGCTGAACTGGGACCCTACTAGAAGAGAAGGGCAAACGGGGAATCACTGACCCAACCAAAGCCGCAGAAGAGCAAGGACGCCCAGTGCCCCAGGAGGAGGGGAGGTCCGGGTCCTGACACTGTCCCTGCAAGCGCACCACGCCGTGGAGGAGAGGGAGGAGTTCGTGTATAAGGTCTGGGAGGGATGCTGGAGGGTCATCCCGTATGATGTGCTCCCTGACTGGCTGAAGGACCACGCTTACCTGCCCTTTGGCCACAGACCACCCATGTCCGCCTTTCGGGCTTGCTTCAAGAGCATCTTCTGCATGCATGCAGAGACCCGCAATATCTGGACACACCTGCTTGGTTCTGTGCTGTTTCTCTTTCCGGGAATCTAGACCATGCTCAGACCAAACATGTACTTCAGGGCCCCCCTGCAGGAGAAGGTGTTTTGGGGGATGTTCTTTTGGGGTGCAGCGCTCTGCCTCAGCTTCTCCTGGCTCTTTCACACCGTCTACTGTCATTCAGAGAAAGTCTCTCAGACTTTCCCCAAACTGGATTATTCGGGGATTGCTCTACTGATTATGGGGAGCTTTGTCCCCTGGCTCTACTCCTCCTACCGCTCCCGCAGCCACGGCTCATCTACCTCTCCATCATCTGTGCCCTGGGCATTTCCGCCGTCATTGTGGCACCGCGGGTTTGCCACTCCTAAACACCAGCAGACAAGAGCAGGGTGTTCCTGGGCCTTGGCTTGAGCGGTGTCGTGTCCATCATGCCCTTGACTGTCGCCGAGGGCTTTGTCAAGGCCACCACCATGGGCCAGAGGGGCAGGTTCTTCCTCACGGCTGTGATGTACATCACCGGAGCTGGCTCTGTGCTGCTTGAATTCCTGAGCGCTTCTTTCCTGGAAAGTTTGACATATGGTTCCAGTCGCATCAAATTTTTCATGTCCTGGTGGCGGCGGCAGCCTTCGTCTACTTCTGTGGGGTCTCCAACCTTCAGGAATTCCGATGGCCTGGCAGGCGGCTGTACTGATGACTCCCTTCTCTGAGCCTCCCGCCTGAGGCTGGAAGGGGAACTTCCCAAGTGCTTTCAAAAATAACTTCTTTGCTGAAGTGAGAGGAAGTGTCTGAATTGTCTGTTTCTAAAAAAAACCTTTTTTTCTTCGTTGATTTTTTTTAGAGAGAGAGGGAAGGAGAGAGATAGAAACATCAATGAGAGACAACATCGATTGGCCGCCCCCTGCATGCCCCCCACTGGGGATCGGGCCCACAACCTGTGCATGTGTCCTGACTGGGAATCGAACCCGCAACCTCTTGGTGCATGGGTCGATACTCAACCACTGACCCACACTGGCCAGGATGAGTTGTCTGTTTCTAGAAGAAACCTCTTAGAGAATTCAGTGCCAGCCGGGCTCAGCATCCCATCTCAGGGCAGGGGGATAAACTTTTCACGTCCCTCACGGAGGAAGGGTGTGGTCCGCTTGGCCATGCCCCTCCCACAGCCCCTCCTCAGCAAGGCAGCTCTGTCCCCTTGGCACAGAGTACTCTGAAGCTCGTGTTGATATTTTACCCCTCCTCCAACCATTTTGGGAAGACATGATGGAGTGGGTCTCTTCAGAAATTCTGTTTCTGGAAGAAAGTTTCACTCCCTCACCCCCATCCTCACTTGGTAACTTGGCTCAGGATAGGCCATTCATTTTGTAGCACACTTTTCAGAAATGATTGCAACCCGGTCCCGTCCCTCTGGGGCCTGGGTCTGCTGACAGCAGGACAAATGGAGTCACCAACTTGGATGAACTGGCTAATCATGGAAGTGTGTCCAGGCTTCAGACAACCTGAGTTTTCATCTTTTTTCTTGGCAGAGTAATGTAAAATTAAAATGGGGAAAGATATTTAATATTTAATACTAAGCTTTAAAAAGAAGCCTGCTATCATTGCTATGTATCCTGATGCAAAGGCTGTGGTGATAATAACAGGAAGTACAGAAGACAGTTAGCATTAAAAAAAAAAGACAAGAAAAAAAACGTTGGTGAAGATGTGGAGAAAGAGAATCCTGGTACAGTGTTGGTGCGAATGTAAATTGGTGCAGCCACTATGGAAAACAGTATGGAAGGTCCTCAAAAAATTAAAAATGGAATTACCATATGATTCAACAATTCCACTTCTGGTTATTTATCCGAAAGAAATGAAAACACTAACTCAAAATGGTATCTGTACACCCCCATGTTCATTGCAGCATTGTTTACAACAGCCAAGACATGGAAGCAACCTAATTGCCCACTGATGGGTGAATGAATTAAGAAAATATGGTGTAGCCCTCACTGCTGTGGCTCAGTTGGCTGAGCGCTGTCCCATGCACCAGGAGGTCACCAGTTCGATTCCCGGTCTGGGCACGTGCCAGGTTGCAGGCTCAATTCCCAGTAGGGGTGTGCAGGAGGCAGCCGATCAATGTTTCTCTCTCACATCGATGTTTCTCTCTTTCCCTCTCCCTTCCTCTCTCTCTAAAATCAATAAAAAACACATTTTTTTAAAAAGAAAAAAATATGGTATATGTGCGTATGTGTGTGTGTGTGTGTGTACTATGCACACATACACACACACACATACACACACTGGAATATTATTCAGCCACAGAAAGAAGGAAATCTTACCATTTACAACAAAATGAATAAACACGAATGATATTATGCTAAGTGAAATAAGCCAGATAGAGAAAGACAAATACCATATAATCTCACTTATATGTGGAATCTTAAAATAATACAAAGCAAAACAACAACAACAAAAACAATGAAGTCATAGATATAGAGAACAAATTGGTGGTTGCCAGAGGCAAGGGTGGGTGGCGGGTGAAATGGGTGAAGGTGATCAAAAGGTGCAGACTTCCAGTTATAAAATAAGTAAGTCCTGGGGATGTAGTGTACGGCATGGTGACTGCAGTTAACAATACCATGTTGTAGATTTGAAAGTTGGTAAGAGAGAAGACCCTAAAAGTTCTCATCACAAGAAAAAAATGTTATAACTATGTGTGGTGATGGATGTTAACTATACTTACTGTGGTGATTGTTTCCCAATATTTGCAAATATCAAATCATTATATTGTACACCTGATACTAATATAATGTTATATGTCAGTTATATCTTTTTTTTTTTTTTTGGACTTTATTCTCTCCCCCTTTTTTTTTAATTAATTTATTTTTGTTACAGAAGTTTCTCCTTTACCCCATTGACACCCTCCTCCCAACCCCGCTACCCTGCCCCGTGCCCAGCTTTGTTGTCTACGTTCATCGGTTATGCGTACATGCATATGAGTTCTGTGGTTTATCTCTTCCGTCCCCCCACCCCCTCTTCTGAGGTTTGTCAGTCTGTACCCTACTTCTGTGTCTCTGGGTCTATTTTGTTCATCAGTTTGTTTAGTTCATCATATTCCAGAAATAAGTGAGATCATGTGATATTTGTCTTTCTCTGCTTGGCTTGTTTCACTTAGGATAATACCTTCCAGGTCCCTCCATGTCGTCTCAAAGGGTAAGAGATCTTTCTTTCTTACAGCTGCACAGTACTCCATTGTGTATATGTACCACAGCTTTTTTATCCACTCGTCTACTGATGGACACTTGGGCTGTTTCCAGATCACGTCAGTTATATCTTTAAAACAAGCTAAGATATATATATATATACATATATATATGTATCTTGCCCTGGCTGGTTTGGCTCCGTGGTTAGAGCGTCAGCCTGTGGACCAAGGAGTCGCAGGTTCAATTCCAGCCAAGGGCATGTACCTTGGATGGTCTGTCCCCAGCCCTGGTCGGGTTGTGTGGGAGGCGGCCAGTCGATGTGTCTCTCTCACATTGATGTTTCTCTCTCTCCCTCTCTCTCTCCCTCCCTCCCACTCTATCTGATGATAAATAGAAAAATATCCTCTGGTAAGGATTAAAAATATATATATGGATAAATATATATATATCCATCCATCCATCTCCTGTGTTTCCACAGGATATCTTTGGCAGGACACACAGAGGAGACAAAATGCACCCCTGGACCCCACCCCCGCATGCTTCCCTCTTGTGTTTTACTCCCTAGAACATATATGGCACACTATTTATTTCACGTCTTTATTTATTGTCCATCTCCTACAGTAGAACGGAAGCCCCATGAGGGCAGAGATGTTTCCCTGCTGTTTGCCACTGTGACTCCCGCACCCCGTACTGCGCTGTCCTGCGCTGTAACCACCAGCCGTGTGTGGTGGCCAAGCACTTGAAATGGTGCTGGTTGGAACTGAGATGTGGCATGGGAGTCAAACACACATTGGATTTTGAAGACTTAATGTGTGCTATAGGCTGAATTGCGTTCCTCTCAAAATTCGGATGTTGAAGCTCTAACCCCTAGTTCCTAAGAATATAACAGAAAACAGGGCCTTTAAAGAGGTGATTAAGGTAAAATGAGGCCATTAGCATGGGCCCTAATTCAATCTGATTAGTGTCCTTATAAGAAAAGATTAGAGCCCTGGCCAGTTTGGCTCAGCGGTTAGAGCGTCGGCCCTCAGATTAAAGGGTCGCCAGGTTCAGTTCTGGTCAAGGGCATATACCTGGATTGTGGATTTGATCCCTGACCCCGATCAGGGTCATGCGGGAGGCAACCAATTGATGTCTCTCTCTCTCTCTCTGTTTCTCCCTCTCTCCCTTCTACTCGATCTAAAAAAAAAAATAAAAATAAAAAAAAAAATAAAAATCAATGGAAAAATATCATTGGGTGAGGATTAACAAAAAAAGAGAAAGAAATATATTATTAAAATTAATTTCACTTATTTCTTTCTGCTTTTTTAATATGGCTCCTGGAAATTTTAAAATTTCATATGTGGCTCATGTCATATTTCTATTGGACATCATAGCCTAGCATGGTGCCTGGCACATAGTAGGTGTTCAACAAATATCCATTGAATAAATACATTAAATTGTTGTCTCTGAGAAGTGACTGGAGAACAGGAGGGAGGGAGACTAGCTTTTCACTGTATTCCCTTTGATTTACCATGCATGAGTATCTTTAAAAATAAGAGGTTTAAAATGAAACAGAATAAAACACACCGCATTGCGATGATGATATATTAAGACAAAATGACAGTTGCACTCATATACATAAAAGATGCTTCTCACATGTATGGACATAATTTAAGTCAGCTACCCGGTGCCCTCCGAAGGATGACTGTGTCAGCCAGGAACAGCCTGAACGCTGTGAATCTCGGATGACAGGAGAGATTCCTTTCCACACCCCGAGCTCAGGCAGGAAAGCAGGTCCCAAAGCTCTGGTCGGGGTCATGCGGGAGGCAACCAATTGATGTGTCTCTCTCACATCGACGTTTCTCTCCCCCCCTCTCTCTCTCCCTCCCTCCCTCCCACTCTATCTCTTCCCACTCTATCTGAGATAAATGGAAAAATATCCTCAGGTGAGGATTAAAATTTTTTTTAATTAAATTAAAAAAAAAAAAACTGCTTTGTTGCCTTCTTGGAAAAAACAACAACAATATGCCTAAAGGCCTCAGTTAAGACCTCGTGAATCAGAAAACGGAGTGGGGGTTTCTGGAGGTACTTTTTATTTTTTCTTCATTGATTTTAGAGAGAGAGGAAGGGAGAGAGAGAGAAACATCGATGAGAGAGAACATCGATTGGCCGCCTCCTGCATGCCCCCCACTGGGGATTTGGCCCACAACCTGGGCATGTGCCCTGACCGGGAATCGAACTGATGACCTCTTGGTGCATGGGTCGACGCTCAACCACCTAGCCACACCGGCCGGGATGGAGGTACTTTTTAAAGCTCTTCATGTGATTCTCATGTGCAGCCAGGGTTGAGAACCACTGGGCTAGAAGAACCTGGGATTCACCCTAGTTAAGTCCCTTTACAATACAATGTGGTAATAAGTAGTGTTTACTAGGTGTGTAATTAACAGGCCCTGCACTAAATACTCCACTGAATCTTCTTGTCTCATCTTCATAATGGTGCCATGACTCATTATTCTCATCTCTCAGGTGAGAAAACTGAGGCTTGGGCAGAAAGGACTTGTCTAAGGTCACCCAGTGTGGTGATTTTCGAAAAGATCCACAAAGTCTTTGACACTTCTCCCTTCAGAAAGTAGAGCCTCACCTTGAATGTGGACTGGACTTAGTGACCCACTTCTAATGAATAGAATGTGGTATGAGTGATAGACAATGACTTCTGTGACTAGGTCGTAAAAGGCATTCTTCTTGCTCTCCAGAATCACTCAGGCCAGGGAAAGCCAGCCTCTGTATTGTGACACGAGCTGGAGAGGCCCTCAGAGTGAGGAACTGAGGCCTCCTGCCGATAGCCATGTGAGTGAGCCACGTGGGAGCGGATCCTCCAGCCTGTCAAGCCTTCACCTGACTGCAGCTCTGGCTGGCATCTTGAATGCAACTGTATGAGAGGCCTGAGCCAGAATCACCTAGCTGAGCTGCTTCTGAATTCCTGACCCACAGAATCTATAAGAAAATCAGTGTCTGCTAAGTGTTGGGGTAATTCGTTACACAGCAACAGATAACTAATACAGCCCATGATTCAAACTTAGGTCTGTGATTCCAGGGGCTCCACTCTAACTCCTGCTCCTCAGTCAGGACCTTCTAACAGGCAAAGAAGAGATGTGAGCTTGGTTCAGTTTCAGGCATAGGTGTGCATGAGCCTCCACCCCACCTGGGGAGTCCTTTGCCCCTGTCTGTGCCCCAGCCTGATCCTGGGAGGTCTCTGCTTTTCCTGGGACCTGAGACTGTAGGTGTTACGGATGCCAGACTGACTTGATCACCACTGCAAACCTGCACATAGTAAGTGTTCAATAAACAGCTGTTCCATGAATAATCACCTTTAACCAGATTTTATGGGGGAATATGTTGGCTTATTAAAAGCCCCTTCTGCAGCCCTGGCCGGTTTGGCTCAGCGGTTAGAGCGTCGGCCTGCAGACCAGAGAGTCCCAGGTTCAGTTCCTCTAAGGGCACGTACCTCGGTTGCAGTTTGTCCCCGACCCCAACTGGGACCATGTGGGTGACAACCACTTGATGTGTCTCTCTCACATAGATGTTTCTCTCTCTCTCTTCCTCCCTCTCCCCCTCCTGCTCTATCTGAAGATGAATACAAAAATGTCCTCGGGTGAGGATAAAAAAATAAAAGCCCCTTTTTGCAGATAATACAATGGGGGTCTGTCTCTCCCAGGAGGCTGCACACTTGCTGAGGGTCACACGATCTCTACATCCTCAGTAGGGCCTGGGAAACAATCACTGAAAGAGCGAGTGCAGTAACAGGGACTCCATGATCAAGGCCAGCTGTGGGCTACTCATGCCTCTTATGTGGATTATTTATAAATATTGTAGCAAGGCAAGGCCAGTTATTCCCATTTTATAGATAAGGACACTGAGGCTCAGAGAATGTAACTGGGAAGTGGCAGAGCTGGGCTCAAATGCAGCTCAAAGCCCTTTGTCTGAGTCCCCCTCGATGGGAAGCCCTCAGATCTAGGGAATAGGGTTGCTTATGTTCAGGCTCAGCTGTGGATAAAAGCTCCTGAGAACTGGGCCTAGGGAATAATTCCTGCCTGACCTCATAGCAACCTCAGGTCCAGGATGGCAGCTGCGAATAATGAATGACACCAGGGGGATAGGGAAGGGAACCATTGTGGCCAATGAGTCATCTCAACAGTGCCTAGGCAGCTGCCTGTGGAGGGCGAGGATGGATGGGCTTCCCCATCAGGAGACCAACCCCTCCTTTCCCTCTCCAGCCTCACCCCAGCCTCAGAGTCAAAGGCAAGGACTACAAAGGATTTGGGGGCCAACCCCACTGCCTATCACTCCCCGATTTCAACCTCTAAACCCTTCCTCCTGGAGAGGCAGCCATTTCTCTCCCCAGACCAGGGAAGGGAAATGGCTTTGATGTGTGGTGGTGATGGATGAGGGCTCTGCAACCAGACTGCCAGCGTTCGAGTCTTCTAATGTGTCCTAGCTGTGTGCCCTTGGGAAACTTATTCACTCTACTTGAGACGTATCTGTAAAGTGTAGAAAATGCCATCTACTTCATGCAGTTGTCAGGGATTAAGTGAATTAACACATGTGAAGTGCTTAGCACGTCACCTGGCGCACAGTAAGTGCTCAATAAATGCTAGTTAGTGTTCTTATGCTGTGTACCTGACAATGCAGGAAGCATTCTGCATTACGTATCTCATGTAATCCTCCTGGCAACCCAGGGCAGTATCTAGTATAATTCCCATTTTACTGATGAGAAAACTGAGGCTCTCAGAGATGAAGTATAAGATCTCAGGCAGTTCGTTGAGGAGAATTTGAACTCAAATCCAGTCAGCAATTTCCAGTACACTCAAAAGTCCTAGTTGAATATCCTGTCCCACCATCTTCAAAATATATTTGTCACCCTATAAAAGCTCCTAAAATTATACAACCAATCCCTCCTCGAACAAAAATCAACTCCAGATTAAGAACTTAAATGCCAAAACAAACAAATTTTTAAAAAAACACTTTATTGCCCTGGCTGGTTTTGCTCAGTGGTTAGAGCGTTGGCCCGCAAACCAGAGAATCCCAGGTTCGGTTTCCGCTAAGGGCACGTACCTGGGTTGCAGTTTGTCCCTGGCCCCGGCTGGGGTTGTGTGGGTGACAGCCACTTGATGTGTCTCTCTCACATCGATGTTTCTCTCTCTCTCTTCCTCCCTCTCTCTCTTCCTCCTTCTCTCCCTACCGCTCTATCTGGGGATAAATGCAAAAATGTCCTCAGGTGAGGATAAAAAAAAAAGAAAAAAACACTTTGAAATATTTAGTAGAAATTATAGGTAAATATCTTTTAGACCTTAATGTTGGGAAAGATGACAAATTATGAACTTAAATGTCAAAAACAAAGCTTCAGAAAGTATAGGTGAATATATTTTAGACCTTAGGGTAGAGAAAGTTCAGCATCATTACTGATCAGGTAGATGCAAATTAAGATACCAGCAACAATTTTACACTTAACTGGCAAACATTTTAAAATCTAGTAATACCAAGTAAAGGAGAGGATGTGGATCTCACACATTGCTGGTGGGAGTGTAATTAGTACAATCACTTTGAAAGTTGTTTGCTTGCCCTGGTTAGTTTGGCTCAGCAGTTAGAGCATCGGCCCGCAGACCAAAGAGTCTCAGGTTCAATTCTGGCCAAGGGCATGTACCTCGGTTGCAGTTTGTCCCCGGCCCAGGTCGGGGTCATGCAGGAGGCAACCAATCGATGTGTCTCTCTCACATCGATGTTTCTCTCTCTCTCCCTCCCCCCCCCTCTCCCTTTCTTTCTCTCCCTCCCCCCCCTCTCTCTCCCTTTCTTTCTCTCCCTCCCTCCCACTCTATCTGAAAATCAATGGGAAAATATCCTTGGGTGAAGATGAAAAAATAATAATAATAATAATAAAATAATCTCATATATAATAACATCAAAAACAATAAAATTCTTAGGAATAAATTTAACCAATGAAGTGAAAGACCTCTACACTGAAAACTGTAAGACATTGATTAAAATAAATGAAAGAAGACACAAATAAATGGAAAGCTATATGGTGTTCTTGGACTGGAAGAATTAATATTGTGAAAATGTCCACACTACCCAAGGTGATCTACAGATTCAATGCAATTCCTATCAAAATTCCAATAGCATTTTTCATAGAAATAGAAAAAAAAACTATCGTAAAATATGTATGGAACCACAAAAGATTCCAAATAGCCAAGGTAATCGTGAGGGAAAAAGGACATAGCTGGAAGCATCACACTTCCTGATTTCAAGCTATATTACAAAGTTATAGTAATCAAAATAGTATGGTACTGGCATAAAAACAGACATATAGACCAATGGAACAGAATAAAGAGCCCAGACATAAACCCATGCATATATGGTCAACTAATTTTTTACAGAGGTGACAAGAACACACAATGGAGAAAGAATGGTCTAATAAATGATGCTGGGAAAACTAGATATGTACATGCAAAAAAGAAAAAGAAAAAGAAACTGGACCCCTGTCTTAGACCACTCACAGAAATTAACTCAAAATGGATCAAAGAATTAAATGTAAGACTTGAAACGATAAAACTACTAGAAGAAAACATATGGACAAAGATTTTTGACAATGATTTCTTGGATAAGACACCAAAAGCTCAGGCAACAAAAGATAAAATAAACAAGTGGGACTACATCAAACTAAAGAGCTTCTGCAAAAACAATAAATAGACAAGGCAACCCACAGGATGTGAGAAAATATTTGCAAAACATATATCTGATAAGAGATTAATGTCCAAAATATATAAAGAATTTATAGAACTCAAGAGCAATAAAAGTAAATAATCTAACTTATAAATGGTCAAAGGACCTTACCAGACATTTTCTCAAAGAAAATATTCAAATAAATGGCCAATAGGCACATAAAAATATGCTCAGCATCACTCATCATCAGGGAAATGCAAATCAAAACCCCAATGAGATATTGTCTCACATTTGTTAGAATGGCTATTATCAAAAAGACAAGAGATAGCAAGTGTTGGTGAGGTTGTGAAGAAAAGGGAACCCTTGTGCATTGTTGGTGGGAATGTAAATTGGTATAGCCATTATGGAAAACAGTATGGAGGTAACTCAAAGAATTAAAAATAGAATTACCATATGATTCAACAATCTCACTCTTGGGTATGTATGTGAAGGAAATGAAATCACCATCTTGAAGAGATATCTACTCTCTCACATTCATTGCAGCATTATTCACAATAGCCAAGATATGGAAACAACCTAAATGTTCTTCAACAGATGAATATATTGTACATATATACAATGGAATATTATTCAGCCATAAAAAAGAAAATCCTGCCACTTGCAACAACAATGGATAAACATGGAGGGCATTATGTTAAGCAAAATAAGCCAGACAGAAGAAAGCTGATTTCGTAGAAACAGAAAATAGCATGGTGGTTGCCAGGGGCTGGGTGGAGGGGGAAATGAGGAGATATAGGTCAAAGGGTACAAACTTTCAGTTATAAGAAGAAGTTCTGAGGATCTAATGCACAGCATAGTGACTATAGTTAATAATTTGGTATTGCATGCTTGAAAGTTCTTGAGAGTGGATCTTAAGCATTCTCACCATACACACAAGAGGTAACGTGTTAATTATCTTGCTCTGTGTAATCATGTATATGTATATCAAAGCATCATGTTGTACACTTTATTATTTTTTTTTACTTTTTTTCTTTATTAATTTTAGAGAGAGAGGAAGGGAGAGGGAGAGAGAGGTAGAAACATCGATGAGAGAGAATCATCGACTGGCCGCCTCTTGCATGCCCCCAATTGCGAATTTGGCTCACAACCTGGGCATGTGCCCCGACTGGGAATTGAACCAGCGATCTCTTGTTGCGTGGGTCGATGCTCAACCACTGAGCAACACTAGCTGTGCTCACACTGTACACTTTAAATATATGCAAATACATATGTCAATTATTCCTCAATAATGTTGGGAGAAAATAAAAGTCACTGATACACAGAAGAGAGTGTATGTGAAGACAGAGGCAGAGACTGGAGTGATGCATCTATATAAGGCAAGGATTGTCGAGGATTGCTGGCAACCACCAGAAACCAGGAGAGGGAGGAAACAGATCTTTCTCTAGAGCCTCCAGAGGGATCATGGTCCTGCCGACACCTTGATTTTGGACTTCTAGCCTCCAGAACTGAGAGAATAAATTTCCATTGTTTTAAGCCATCCAGATGAAACTAATATGTATTCCCTTTAAATAAAGTTAGTAAGTTAGAATATAGGCATAATAAAACTGTTCAGGAAATCAGGGAGTGATGAAGATGTGATTCAAAGTGATGGGGACCCCAGGCAGGGTATGAAATTGGGGGGGGGTGTCTCAGGATTCAATGTTGACCATGGTTAGGGTCCTAACTTTTTTTGTGATTGATGGGCTACCTGGTGTGTATTACATGATTAAAATAACTGTAAGCCCTGGCCAGTGTGGCTCAGTTGGTTGGAATGTCATTCCATGCTCCGAAATGTCGAGGGTTTGATTCCCTGTCAGGGCACATACCCAAGTTTTGGACACCTACATCAATGTTTCTCTCTCTCTCTCCCTCTCCCTTCCCCTCTCTCTGAAATCCATTTTTTAAAAAATACTAAGAATCACCAGGTATAAAAAAAATATATATTAATAATAAAATAACTATGAAATTTTAAATAAAAGCAGGTCATACAAGAACCAAAGAAGAAAATACACCATAATCTGGAGTATAATCTGTTCATCATTCTGTGTACCTGAAGTTCACTAAAAAATTACTTAAAAATAAAAATAAGATCCCACTCAGTGTGGCTTAATGGTTGAGCGTCGACCCATGCACCAAGAGGTCGTAAGTTTGATTCCCGGTCAGGGCACATGCCCAGGTTGTAGGCCAAATCCCCAGTGGGGGACATGCAGGAGGCAGCCAATCGATGTTCTCTCTCATTGGTGTTTCTTATCTCTCTCCCTCTCCCTTCCTCTCTCTCTAAAATCAATAAAGAAAAAAAATTTTTTTAATAAATAAAAATAAGAGAGATCCCTCCCTGGTGCTGGCTCATCGTCTGCCTGCTTCCACATCTGTGAGTTTCTCTGGTGCCAGGACAAGGCTGCATCATCCCAGTGCCTGGCATACCTTCTCAGAGAGGCCCTCCACACCTCTACCCTTCCATGCTCTCACACCTCTTATCTTACTCTTTCTCTTTTTCCATAGCATGTACACTGTCTGACATGCCACTTATTGTACCTGTTTCTGTGTTTATTTTCTGTTTTCCCCCAGGAGAATGTAAATCTCATGAGGGCTAAGATTTGCCTAACTGGCTCACAGCTGTCTCCCCAGCACCTAGCACAGTGCTTGACACATAGTAGATGCTCAGCAAAGATTGGCTGAATGAATGAATAACTGAATGAATGGATGATTAACAGGCTCCAGTGCTCAGGGTTGTGTGTGTGTGTGTGTGTGTGTGTGTGTGTGTGTACGCATGTGTGCATGTGTGCGCAAGCGTATGTGTGTGTTTGGCAGTGTTGGTGCTACAGATGGAAAAGCAGGGCAGGCTGGGGGTGGGGAGCATTTCAGACTGGGCATGCTGACGGCCCTCTCTTAGTCTGCTCTTCATCACACTGACACAGTCCACAGAGCCCAGGAATAAAGACCAGAGCTGACCCCACTCAACCCAGGACAACATAGATGGATTTTCTGGCAGACACAGAGCCTGTGGGATGTCTCTGTCTCTGGGCTGATGGTCTGCTGGAACCTGAGAGAAGACTGTAGGATGCTTGGGCTGTGAGCAGCCCTCTGGTTCACCTCCAGCAGCCATCCATTTGCCACTGTCCCCACTGCTTTCATCTACCTGTATCATCACTAGTTACTTCCATTAATGAAAGTTAATTAATGTTTTTAAGTTAATTAATGTTTTCCCCCCAAATGGATGGATTTAAAAAGGGATAGGTATGTCACTATCACAAACAGAAAAACAATACCTGTGCCCCATATAGAATTGCTCAAACTCTGAGCCTGAGGTCTGCAACCTCCTGGTTTTGAGGGAAGCCCGTGTGGAGAGATATTAAAGCCACATAACAGCAAGTGAGGCTTTGTCCCCTTGAATGAAAATTGTTGTGTGATTCATTGCTAGGTGACACCCTACAGAACTTACCAGTAGGTCACCTGCCACCCTTTGGGAAACTCCCCTCTGGCCAAGCAGTTTTCATTTCATTTTTAGGCCTGGAAACTTTATGGATATGCCCTGGAAGCAGATGCCTTTGCAGACTGGAGGCTGTGGGTTAGGCAGAAAGGCCCAGCTGGCAGGAATCTTCCATGAGGCTGGCTGAAGCCTCTCTACTCCCTCCCTTGTCCCAGCCTCTCCAGCAAAGGGAAGCAGGCACAGGGCCAGGCTGGCACAGGGCAGGCTCAGCTGGGCCATGGCAATCCCCAGGGAGCCAGGGTGAGCTCATCCCTTGCCTTTAGTTATCTTCCTGGCTAATGAGAATCTGAGAACCTCCCTGCAATTGCCAGGGAGGACCCCTGGGACACTGGGGGCAGGGAGGTTATATGGGCCAAATGTCACTATGGAGAGATGGTAGAGGCCCCAGGAGAGGAAATGAGCTTGGGGGGTGGGGTAGGGGAGCTCTACTTCCTGCCTCTTCTTTGTAGGGGAGAAAGCTGGGGCTGGGGCAGGCAGTTAAGGTGGAGGCACAGGACTCTGAGGCCTATCATGTGAACTTGAGTGCAGGCTCAGTGCTTACCACCTACGTGGCCTTAAGCAAGGGCCTTAGCCCCTCACCGCTCAGATTGTGGTCCCCCAATATCAGCACCATCTGGGAGCTTGTGAGAAATGCAGAATCTCACACCTAGACCTACTGAGCCAGAATCTGCATTTTAACAAGACACCCCCCACCCCAGGTAATTTCTGTGCACATGTGCCACTCTGTGCCTCAATTTTCCCATCTGTAAAATGGGGATTAAATGAGTTTATGCACATGTAGTGCTTCAACAGTGTTTGCTGCTGTTATTTATTTCTTTATATTATTATTATTATTGAAGCAACTCAGTTTGGGCAAGATGATGGCTGGGGCCATCTGGTGTGGCTCAGTGGTTGAGCGTCGACCCATGCACCAAGAGGTTGCCGGTTTGATTTCCGGTCAGGGCACATGCCCAGGTTGTGGGCCCAATCCCCAGTGGGGGGCATGCAGGAGGCGGCCAATCTATGTTCTCTCTCATCGATGCTTCTATCTCTCTCTCCCTCTCCCTTCCTCTCTCTCTAAAATCAATAAAGAAAAAAAGAAAAAAGATGATGGCTGGGCCCAGAGGTGACCTCTCAGCACCCCAGAGGTGACTTACATGAGACACACATGAAGATGAGGAGCCTGAGGCTCAGAGAAGTACAGTAACTTGTCCAAGTTCCAAATGGGGAAGCCCAAGTTCACCTCTACACCTGTTGGAACCTGTTACTAATGTTAATAGTAAATGGGTGGAATTGCTGCCTCTGCACCAAGCACTTGAGGTGCTCACAGACACCCTGTGAAGTCAACCTTACTGTCACCTCCCATTTTTCAGATGAGAAAACTGAGGCACAGAGAGGTTAGGCTGCTTTTCCAAAGTTACCTAGCAGGAAAGGCTGGATTTGGACCTGGGCAGTCTGACTCTCAACTTCTATGCCATGTTACATTCCACCTCACCTTTTTTTTCTTCCAGAAACTTTTCCCCAAAAGTGTCCCTGCCTCCTCTGTTATCACTTTGCCAGTCCTGGCTCTGGGGCTCCGAGCCTGCCCGTCCCCCATTCTCACCACTAATGACGTCTTTGCCAACTTCAAACTGGGACCACAGAGGCCACAGGAACTGGATCTGCGAGAAGAATCTGTTTCCTTCTGCTCTGGGCTCCCAGGTGTGGCTGGGACAGGAGCCTTTGAAGGTAGTACTGGACAGACTGGGGAGCAGGAGCTGTTTGAGACGCTTGGCTCTGGCCTCTAGGGCAGCTGGCCTGGAGCCAGGCTTCCCTCTGCCTCTCTGTCCCCCATTCCTGCTCAACCACCAGTTCACCATCTGGGCCTGGCCTCTTGGCAAGGACTCAGCTGGGCCAGGCCTGGAGCTCTGTAGTCTAATCATGCATGCATGCATTCATTCATTCATTCAACATACATGTATTCAGCACCTACTGTGTGCGTACTGTTCTGCAGACATAGCAATGGATGAAACTGACCTACTCCTGGAGAAGAGACAGACCAAATTTAATCACACACAAAAATGTACAACTTCACAATGCACAGGAGGGACAATAACAAAGGGAACCACTCTTGAGTGGAGATTAAGGAGGGCCCTCCTGAGGAAGGACATTTAAGCAGAGATCTGAAAGATGAAGTGGAAGAATGTTGCAGCTGGAGAACACAACAGGGACAAAGGCACAGAGATAGGAAACAACTTCGTGCATCTGAAGCATAAAAGAGACCAACCAGCCAAGCTGACCTGGAGGGAGTATGGAGAGCCTGGCTACCATGGCATTGTGAGTTGCATCCTCTATCTTCTCCCAGAGGGTCTGCTTGAGGCTGGGAGAGAAAGTTCTAGCTGACAAGCACCCCAGCTCCCAGAATGAGGGGGTTTAACTCCCTATCTTCCAAGCCAGAGGCAGTGACCCAGGAGATCTGAGCCATAGAGGTCTTGAAGGACCCACCCTCACCCTCTTGGGAGCCCTAGCTGGCCACAAGGCTGGGTGTCCTCTCACTGGACTCCCTTCTTGGGCGGACAAGTGGAAATCAGTGCACTAACTGGCACCTCGGTGTTCCCAGGCCTGGCCTCAAATCTTGCCTTGATCACAAGCCAGCTGTGGTACTTCTGCCCTGTGTAGCCTTGGGTTCCTCATCTGTAAAATGGGATAGTTCTTCCTTTCCAGGTCGACTTGATAAAACGTGTTGAGTGGTTGTACAGGGTGTGGCACTTGGTGGGGGCCTAATCGGTTATTGTGTTAAATAATCATGATTATAGGCAGCCAAGGGGCTGCAAACTCCCGGCAGCCTCAGCCCTCAGCAGAATGAGAGCTCCGTGAGGATGGCGGGGACCTGTCTCCTTGCCCGCAGTTCCTGAGTGGACCGGTGTACCACGCTCATGGTCAGCGTTCCACAAATGTTGAATGAATGACTGAATGATTGAACGAAAGTAAATAAATGAACTAATGAACAAGTGAATGACCAGCTTTCCGCCCCAACCTAACCATTCAGCTCAGGAATCCTGCTTCTCTCCTGCCCGGCCCGGGATTCCGCCACTCCCGCTTCCGGGGAACACTCTTATCTGCTGTGCGCCTCAGTTTCCCCCTCTGTAAACCCGGGGTGAATAAGGGCAGCCTCCGAGCTCGGAGGGAGGTTTCTTCGCCCGGGACCCGCTGTCCGGGGCGCCCAATCCTGGCGCACCGAGGCCAAACGCACCCCCGCCCCCTTTCTGCGAGCTGCGCGCAGCCCCCGCCCAGAATTAATGTCCCCGACCCCGCGCGCACGTGACCCCGCCCCGCCGTCCCAGCGCGGGCTCGCATTGGCCTCTCCAGGTGGGCCCCGCCCCCTCCCGGGGCGGAGCCTAAGGTGCCCCGCCTGCCGCTGAGCTGGGGCTCCTGCGTCCCCACGGTGCGCGGCGGCCGGACCGGGCGGGCGGAGCCGGGCCCGCAGGGCTGCTGCGGGGCGATCGGGCCAGGCTGCGGACGGCGCCATGGTGAGCGGTCCGGGCAGACTGGGTGATTCGGCAGGGCGGGGGCTTGCAGGAGGGGAAGGGGCGGGTCGGGGTGGGGTGGGGGCGCGCGCCGGGCGGCTTAGTAGCGGGTCGGGCGCGGGGGAGGGGGGTCCCTGCGGCGGGGGAGGGGCAGCCCGGGCGGGGACGCGGCTTCGGGAGGAGGGTCTGTTCCGGGGGGCTGCTGCGCCCGCGGGCCGGGGTTCTTTGTCCGCTGCGCTGCAGCGAGATCCGGACAAAGGCGGAGGCTGGGGGCGGCGGCTGCTTTGCGGGGAGCGGGTGTCCCCCCACACACACGGTGCATGCCCCCTACTGCGGCCCGCAATTCCGCGCCCCCGGCCAGCCATCGAGCTTCTCCGAACACTTAGGGGTTTTTATAAATAACGCAGGAGGCGCGGGTCCTGGCAGCCCCCAGGGTGGTCAGGAGGGCTCTGGGGAGTAGGGGTGGGGTCCTGGTGAGATTTGGCACCCATTTGGCAGGTGGAGAAACTGAGGACGGGCCGCAGCGTGTGGTGTCCGGTTCTGTCGGTGGTGACTGCGAGGAGTGGACATGACTGGGCCTCATGGTCCCGGTACCCCCCGCCCCAGTCAGGCTGACTGGAGTTGCCTCTCCAGCTGTCCTTCCCCCTCCAGCTGTCCTTCCCCCTCCAGCTGTCGCCTCCTGGGCCAAGCCCCTTCCTCCAGCCTCGAATAGCTCCTTGGTAGAATGGGGGAGACGGCGGCGTCGGCGTTGGCTGGGAGGGTTAAATGAGAGGATTCGTGGAGCACGCCTGGCACCGCGCCTGCACGTCGCCCGCGCTCAGCACCTCAACACGCGGGAGCTGCTAGGGCGCTTGTCATCCCTGTGTACCCCGCATAGAGCCCTCAGTTCCGGTCACCCAGCCTGCCCCTGCTGGGTAGGGGTGAGGGGAGGCTGACGGGTTCACCTGTACCCTGACCCTTCAAACATGGGAGTGGGGAAGTGTGGATCAAGAATATCACACTTTAGAGTCAAGGTTGAAATCCAGGCTTCTGGATTCAGGCTGGCTGGATTTGAATCCCTGTGCAGCTAATTTTGAGCTGTGTGACCTTGGCAATCGATTTAACTTATCTGAGCCACAGACTCTTTGTCTGTAAAGTTGGCTTAGTAATAACAACTCTAGACTTTGAGGCTCAAAGGAGATGATCCTGTGAAGCTTTAACTCAGTATCTGGCACATAGTAATCATCAGGCAACTTTTGTCAGCCATCTGTTATTACCAAACTTGTTTAGCCAGGTGGGCTGACCCTGGGGAAGCCTGTGAGAATTACCAGTGGCTGATTCACAGGGTGGGGGCATGAGACTCAGGCCTTGGGCTGGAAGGGACCCAGTCTGACCTTGGGACAGTCCCCAGGCTCTGCCCCAGCCAGCTTCCTCTTCTGCACAGGGGAACCTAGGGGCTTCTGGTGTGAGTTTCCTCTTCAGGAGGGTGGGGGTAGAAGATGAGATGACACTGACCGCAGAGCCGGGCACAGCCCTGTAATTGTTAGTCTCCCATGAGCATCCCCACTGTTCCTGGTCCTGGCATTTAGAGGACAGGAGCCTTGTGTGATGTGTCCTTGGGTCCCAAGGACAGCTGGGGCCTGGCACAGACGTTTTACCTGCACCCTGACTGTGCCCAGCAGTGCCCCGTCCTCTCTACTAATGTATGTTCCTAATCAGAAACCAGGCATTAAATGTTTCTGATTTGTGAACTGGGGTTCCATGAAGAGACACAGCTGGGTTTGTTGACACACCTAGCAGATGGCTTTGTTAGGGGAGAGGGTTAGGGGAGACTTAACCCCTAGAGGCAGTGCTGGAACCCCCTGGGGTGGGGGTGGTTGGCCCCTCTAAACATGGCAGCCCCAGAAGCGGGGGTGGCAAGCTGGTGTCCAGCTGGGCTGGGTGACACTAGTGATATGCTCAGTTAAGTGAGAAGGTGGCAGCAGAGTGTCCCCGAGGAAAGGACTATTTGTGGCATTGGGCCTGGACCAGGCTCTGTACCCTTCTCAGAGGCAGGTCCTTGGGGAAAAGGGAACCTAAGGGCACACTGTCCTCTCTGTGGCACTCAGAAAGGCATGGTACCTGGTGACATGCAAACCCGGTAGCCCTATGGCTCTTCTGTTTCTTATCACTTCTCATCCTCCCCACAACAGGGCTTCATTCCCATTTGCACACTGAGAAACAGACCATTAGGAGCAGCTTGCTTGGCTGGGTCAAAACAGTTCACAATAGCAAGTGAAGAAAGAGGTGGGGTGGGGTGAACAAGGGGTCTCAAATCTGCTTTTTGCTGGCATGGCCCCCTGGGCCTTGAGTGTGTGCAGTGACCCGTGGAGTGGGATTAAGGCTTAGTTTGAGGGGTCCCGTAAAGAGTCAGGGATAACTGGAACCCTACCTTATATTGGGGAAGACCTAAGCTGTGGGCCTCTTAGGGACAGCAGGACAGTTTGAGGTATTGGCTGTGAGGAGGACTATCCTTTTGAACCCGTTGGTGGGCAGAGGAGGTACAGGTGGGGAGTTCAGAGGAATAGCCTCTGCAGACTGGAGAGGCTGTGCTTTAGGGCTTGGTTTTCTAGGAGCAGTGGGTGAGTGAGGTTCAGACAACCCTTGGCCAAGTGAGGCAGGACCGAGGGCCCAAGGAGTGGGAGGGTGGAGGGAGAGTAGAGATTGGCCCTGTATGTTTGGGGGGATCCAAATGGCCTTGGGCTTCCAATGCCAACCTTTGTCCTGACTGAGGGAACTGGCAAGGAGATGCTACATAGGCTGGGGTGGGGGAATCTGGTCCATCACCTACCCCCAGAGTGCCCAGAGACTACAGGCTCCCAGCTGTGTTCTGGTCCCCTCATCTATAAAATGGGGATAATAGTGAGCAGCATTAGCCGCAGGGGTGTTGGGAGGATGAGATGATTGTGTGGAATGAATGCTAACTACTCTGATGATTGTTCTGAGGGGGTCAGGTTTCCCACCATGCTGGCTGTCTATTCAGCCCAAGCCGTGGCCTTCCCTGTCCCATCTGGGGGCTTTCCTGGATTAGGGTGAGGGGGGCAGCTAGCTTACAGAAGACACCTTGGCTCAGAGGAGCACAAGGGTAGGAGATAGGGGAAGCCCCAGGAGAGACACAGCAAGTAGGGTGGGGTCCAATCCAGGTCAGCCAGCCTTCCTCATGCTTCAGGTTTCCTTTGGGCTCTGCTTCTTAGAGGCCTCCTCCCCTCCCTGCCTCTCAGCACTTGAAGTGACAGTTGCCTCTCCATGGGCCCAAGCCTGCCCCGGATCCACCTGCACACTTTGCTCCCACCTCGGCACTCAGGCTGCAGCCTGTCCTCCCCTGCAGGCTGCTGGCTTCCTTGAGTCTATTCAGACAGGCACAGGGACCCATGTCCAGGGTCCTGGGAGTGGCTTCGGAGTGAGGGAGCTGGCTAAGGGATGGGTAACCACCAACCATGATTCCCATGAGAACAGGGTCTCCTCTGACTCATCACTATATCCCTGGGCTTGGAGCACTCTGCAGACATTTATCGAGCACCTGCTGTGTGCCAGCAGTGGGGCTGGGGATCCCGCAGTGGGCAGGATGATCAGTGCCCTCCTTTTTCTGGCTCAGAGTCCACTGCGGGAAGGAGACAGCCGCCAGGGAAACGTCTTCCCTGACCCAAGAGGATCTCAGGTAGCAGAGAGTGCCGGTGTAGCTCAGTGGTTGAGCATTGACCCATGCACCAAGAGGTCACAGGTTTGATTCCCGGTCAGGGCACATGCCCAGACTGTGGGCCCGATCCCCAGCTCGGGGCATGTAGGAGGCAGCCAGTTGATGTTCTCTCTCATCGATGTTTCTATCTCTCCCCCCTTCCTCTCTCTCTCAAATCAATAAAGAAAAAAAAATTAAAGTGAGGTAGTGCAAGATAATGGCGAGTGTCGAGTAGAGGGGTGTCTGGAGCCAGGGTGGTCTGGGAGTGCATCCCCCAAGGGGTACCTTCTAAGAAAGTCCCCCAGAATAGGAAGGAGCCAGACATGGGACAATCCTGGAAGACATTCCAGGCAGAAGGAACAAAAAGTGCAGGGGCTTTGTGGTGGGAGGGTGGAGGGTGTGCAGAAGCTCGGGGAGGCAAGGGGTTTAGATTCTCTGCTGATACTGGGGAGGGTTCTGAGCAGGGGGTGATGTGGTCAGATTTTTTTAAAAGATGAGTTCTCAGGAAATACTTGCTGAGTGAATGAAGGAACAAACAAATGTACTCAGGGGAGGGCCAGGTATGACTATGGCGTGGTTACCGGGCTCTGTGCTCATGGGGGTGAGGGGCCCAGACCTGGCTGTGCCTCCTCCTGGCCTAGTCAGGGGCAGCAGACACTTGGTAGTGTCTTTTGAGGTTCCCACACCTCTCGAAGAATCCCTTTGAGCCAAGGGGCTGCTTCTGCCTTGGTTTCCTCATTGGTTTGGGACCACTGGCTTCGGTGGGTTTGGCCCCTGGGGCCCCCCCATCCCCAGGTCTTGCTGCCATTGTTTGATTTCCCAAATCACTCCCATTCCCCAAACACACACAGACTCCCCTTTCTGAATTGATACTGACTTCCCTTCCTGTCCATGAGTGCAGTAGGAGGGCAGGCACCGCAGCAAGCGCTGGACGGGAGAGGTCCAGTGGAGAGAGGGAGGTGGGGAGGTTCAGGGTAGGTAGGTGGTCTGCCCTGAAAAGAAAATGCAGGTCAGGCTTGGGAGGGGGCAGGGGGAGAATACAGCAACTCTGATGGTGGCAGGGGAGAGGCCAGGATGACCTGTACACTTGGGGCACAGAGATGTGCAGGACCACTCACGGAGCACACAGTCTGATGGAGGAGGCGGGTGCTAACCAGATGGTATGCTACTACAAAAGCAGGGTTGCTAGCTGAGGCTAGTGGCCTGAGGGGAGGAATCGAGTGTAGTTGCAGAACCAAGAGACCCTCCGGGACTGTGGGGTCAGGAGGCTTCCCTGCCAGAGCTGGAGTTAACTAGGTCAGAGAGTTAGGCCTCCACAGTTGATCTTTGGTGGGGGCTGTCCCATACTCTGTGGGATCTTGAGTAGCATCCCTGCTCTCTATCTACTCAGTACTAGTAGCACCCCCCATCCCCATGCACACCAGTTGTGACAACCACAGATGTCTCCAGATATTGCCAAATGCCCTCTGGGGGACAGAGTTGCCATGTTGAGAACCAGTGAACAAGGGTAAGGGGAGCAGAACATTTGGGCAGAGGGATTGGCCTGGGCAGCAAGGCTTGGGGACGCATCATGCCAGGTTCTATAGGTCACTGTAAGGACTTGTGGGCTTTTGCTCTGAGTGACAAGGGCACTGGCTGGTGTGGGCCCGCATGGTAGACCAGGGCGCCAGGAGCCCATTGAGAGTGATGGCAGTGCCTTAACCCTGGAGGTGGTAAGAGGGGGCAGACTCCAGGGATATTGCCCCTCTCTGTCCTGTCCAGATCCTTCTGCAAACGTGAGCATGGCAGCAGGTGGAACTGAGGGGTCTGTGGAGTTTTCCCAGGGCCTGGTCCCCAGACAGACAACAGAGTGTTGACCTTCAGGCAGACCTGGCCTTGGGTGAGGGGGAGACTTCCTAGTGTGGATAAAAATCATTTCTAATTAAGGCTGTTATTGCTTGATGGCAGGTTTCATCCTACTGGGAGGGGAAACCTTTCCCTTCCAACGCTGTCTACCTGCATTGATGTCAGTCTTCTCAAAAATACAAATTCAAACAGCTTGCTCTTCCTGAGCACCAATTTGGTGCTTTTTCACACCCTCATAACCACACCATTTGGGTGTTAGTTACTGTTATTTGCTCTGCTTATGGTGAGACACAAGAAATAAAGTGCAGGGTCTCGGGACCCAGGGAGGTCTGCTAGCTTCAGCACTTCCAATCTCAGCAGGCGGTTGTTGGCCTCACCTCCACTGAGTCTTCTGCACTCTCCTTTGCCCCTCACCAGCCCCACCAACAGGGGGCTCAGTGAGGTGGAGTTGTCTGAGGTTAGGAGGCCAGGAAATGGTGGTCCATCACATACACCCCCTCCCACCTTCACCCAAACCAGCTGATGCTCCAGCTGCAGTGACCAGCACCCTCAGCTCCTTGCACTTGCCTGAAGGCCCTCTCCTGCCTTCAAAGCCTTAGCAGATGCTGTTCCCCAAGGGCTGGCTTTTCCTGCACATCTTAGCATCAGCATTGCCTCCCTAAGTATGTCCTGCCCTACTCAGTCTAGCATTGTGGGACCTGGTCCCCTACTGTCCTGGCATGGCATTCCAGCATTTGTAGTGACAGGTGTTTGGTGTATTGACCTGTTTGCAGTCTGGCTCCTGCACCAGACGCTGAGCTTGGGGAGGGCAGGGCAGTCTGTCTTGAGTGCTTCCATCTTCTAGGACTTTGCTGCCTCGCTTCCCTCTCAGATGGTGTGGTGGACCAGCCTCTTCCCAGGTGGCTGCAGTTCCTTTATGGGCAAAGGCTGTCTTCTCCTGCACCCTCGCACAGGTTTTCCTGGACTTGGTGGAGCTACATGTCAAATCCCTTCTCTCCTTTCAAATCCCTCATCTCTGGCCATCATGAAGCACTGGCTTTCAGTTCCTGAATTGTGACCATTGAGTGGTACTGGGCTTCCAGAACATTCACCTTCAACAGACCCTCTTTCGAGCCTGGGCTGCAGTGGGGTTGCAGGTTGCAGATGCCCATCTCAGGGTCTGTGGCTAGGCCAGGGTGGCTGCATAACTGGTAGCAGAAGCAATGAAGATAGTGAATGGAAGTGGACCAGGGTGAGTGAGGAGAAGGCTGGTAACACCACGGTCAAAGAAACAGCACAATCCAACCAGCATGTTTTTCACTAGGATGAGGGTGGGATGGTCAGGCTTCAGAAAAGATTATAAATAGACCCTATAGAAGAGTCAGTGCTATCTCGTGAGCTGTCTAGGTGCCTTGCAGAGTCCCCAGTGTAGCCTCATGTCACTTTGTCTTTCAGGGCTCTTGTGTCCAGCCTGAGTTCCAGCCTCACTGAGCCGGTCACCCCAAGACCTTCCTGCTGAGGAAGCCTCCCCCAGCGCCAACCATGTCTATTATGGACCACAGCCCCACCACGGGTGTGGTCACAGTCATTGTCATCCTCATCGCCATTGCTGCCCTGGGGGCCTTGATCCTGGGCTGCTGGTGCTACCTGCGGCTGCAGCGCATCAGCCAGTCAGAGGATGAGGAGAGCATCGTGGGAGATGGCGAGACCAAGGAGCCCTTCCTGCTGGTGCAGTACTCAGCCAAGGGACCGTGTGTGGAGAGAAAGGCCAAGCTGACCCCCAACGGCCCAGAAGTGCACGGCTGAGCTGGGATTTGAAGGCTCCTGGGCTTGTTTGCAGCCAGCCGAGAGGCATGGGAGGGGGAATCCACAGACATGCTGCCATTTGAGAGGACGGGTTGACACTTGCTGGCATGGCCTTACCTGGCTTCGTTATCGCATGCACTGACTCTTGGGGTCCCAGCTGTCCTAAGCCAGGACTTGGTGGCCCTGGGCATCCCCTCTGCCTCCTAGTGGGGCTGCCCATTGCAGGCAGTGGGCAGACCTGACCTTGCTGGGGTTTAAGGCCCCATAGCGCTTTTGTTACTTGAATGTTTAGCTGAGCCTGTTTTTGATGGAGCTACTACTGTAATGCGTGAACTCACAAACCTGTGAACTGTAAATAGGCCCCAGAAGCACGTGCTTAAACTTTTTTTGCTGATTTTTAAAAATATCGGATAGTGTACATGGGACTGACCGTACTAATGATAAGCTGAGTCAAGGCTGTGGGGGAGGGTCTTAGACATGTAAGGCCCAAGTTGCACTTGGCAGGGGCCTCTAATATATATGCGTGTGTGTGTACGTAGAGGATGTGTGACATGACCAGTTGGGGCGCTGTGGTGATTTCTGCTTGGTTAGCGTTGGCTGGAAGAACCACACCATCATCTTTCTCTAAGTAGGTTCGGTCATTAAATATCAGTTGCTGTTGATATTGCAAGGAAGCTACTGCAGCTGCTTGGGAGCCAGTGAAGGACGAGTCAGGGCACATGTCCTGAGGGCTGCCAGGCATCGTAGTGGCAGAGCAGTTTCTTGACCCTTTGGTCTTGAGCATGCTGAGCACTCGGTTCCTGTCCCCACCCCCACTGGGCATTACTTTGCGCAGACTTCGCCGAACAGGCAGTGGCTGCTTTTATCTGAAATCCAATGGGCCCAGGAGAGAAAACTGTGGTTTTTGTTGTTGTATTTAATATTTTCTGCACTGGAGGGAAGGGGTAGGGGACTGAGGTTTCTTCCACTCCTTCCCTTTTCACAAATTAGTTTCTTAAATTACCACTCACCTGCTGGGTACTGGATTTTACTTTCCTCAGTGGATCACCTAGAAGGAGAGTCCCCTGACCCCACTATGAGGCACCAAGTGGGGTGGAAGGACACTTCTTGTGTGCATGTGTACATGGGGGCCCCCAGATGCGCCGATTGCTTGTGCTTAGTGAGTACCTGGGGGTACCGGTGGGGGAGTGAATTTCAGGTTCTGGACTTAGTTTGCAAAAAGATGAGGCGTTAGTGGCTCCACAGCCTGCATCTCCAATGTGTCCCTTGTGTATACTTCAGTGAACTCGCTTAGATTTTTAATCCCACCACTGTAAACACATTCTAACTATCGAGATTAAACTATGACTTGTATCAGCTTCCTGGGTAATAAACTGGAGGCCAGCCCTAGCTTAACCTCAGTGCACTGGCCCTTAGCACTTGAGTGGCCTGCCAGCAGCATGGGCATGGATCTCCCAGGGGCCCTCAGCCTTGCCTGCCAGCCCCCATCACCATCAGAGCCCTGGCCTCCTGGTCAGGCTAAAGGCGGCTTACCTATGGCCTCATTCAAGTCTCCTCTAAAAAGCATGTTGAACTAATCTACTTTCTAGAACCCCAAGGAGGGAGCTTAGGGAACATTTATTTTAGCAGCATATGCCTAAATTGGGGGTCAAACATTAATAACTTACACGAAGGGAGAAGGGTGTCTAGTTAGGCAATTTGAGCTGAAGGCAAGAAGAAATGTCTTTGGCCCCTAACTGGAGATGGCCAAGCATGAGATTTAGGCTGGAGACCGGCAGAGGTCCTGTGGGCTGGGAGGGGGGACAAGTTCCAAAGGTGCCGACTTGAAAATCAGGGAGAAGGTGGTTTTCTAATGAAGGATGCTCAAGAAAAAATGGAAGGTGTAGGGGCGTTTGATCCATTCCCCTCGCATTCCAGAACTTCCAAGCTTTCTACCTCTACTTTCTGCAGCCAGCAGCATCCACCGAGGCTATCTTTCACTCTAGTAACCCAGGGGCACCTGGGACTTGCAATTTCAGTCTCTGAGCCTGACCCTGAAAATGACCACCCTTTGACTGTCAGACTTGCCCTAAGGTTTTTCCTGTGCCAGTGAAGTTTTGGTTATGAAATGCTAAAATGTCGCTTTTTCCTTAGTTTCACTTCTGGAAGTTCTTTATTCCATTCCCAGGTTGCCAGGGATAACATCTTTGCAGCTTGAGTCCTGCTCATCGGCATGGCGTCAGTGCCGGGTGAGCGTCACAGGCATGGTGGGGCACTCGGGGGGCGGTCTCTGGGAGGAAAGTGAAAGTGCCTGTAGAACTGGTGAACCACCACATAATAGCTCTCACTGTTCTTATCAATAGCTACTTTTTTTAGCATAGACACCAGAGCCACACACTCAACTGGCTTAGTAAGTTATGACCTCTCATTGAATTCTTTCTGAATAGCTCACTGTTGTGTTCAAGTTTTCTGACTAGTCAGTCAAGAAATTACCATTTCATCCTGTAATGTCATCGCAGAAGCAACAGTAGGAGAATGGGGAGGGAACTCTGACACTGAGCCACTAAAATATGGACTAATTTTTCAGACAAATCTTCAAATTGTGCTACTGTTTTTGTCTCAAAGTTACCCAGTTTGTGCAATAAGTGGAAAGGGTGTCATCCTTGTTCAATAAAAGCTGAATGACATTCCCGTTGATTTTCTAGACCACTGAGAAAATCTTTATTTACAATAAATTTCAATAAAATTTGCATAAATATATTCCCAATGTACAGTTTTCACCTCTGATTTCTTCATGTCATTTAAAAAGTCAGTCTGTCCTATTCTCATTGCTCCTTTCATCCACCAGTGGGGAGCTGATATTGGCCGGTGGAGGGGTACTGCCAGGTAACCGGGGGGGCCCTGAGGGCTCAGGGTGTTCAGAGTGTGCCTCCTCTGGGGGAGTGAGATTTTCAGCCCCATCCTTGCCCTCCAGTTTCCGCTCCATGGTCGCCACCAGGATCTTGAGCCACGTGTTCTCAGTGAGTAGGTTTTCTGAGGCGTCGGCCAGCTCCTGGAGCTTTCGGGCCACCTCCTCAAGTTCCCTGGTCTTCTGCTCGTACAGGGCCTGCATCTGCTCACTGTGCAGCTGGAGCAAGCTGTGCTGCTTCTCCAGGGTCTGCTGCTGCTGCAGCAGCCGGTGCTCATCCCTCCGTGCGCTGGAAAGCTGGGCCTCCACCTGCATTTGCGCTCGCTGAAGGGTGCTGATTTCGGCCCTCAGCTTCTGGATCTCTCTCTCCAAATGGGAGATGTGCCCCTGCTGTAAGACTGCCTCGCTCTGAAGACACTCTTTGGTAGGAGGGTTAGCCAAGTTCTGGGGGACAGAAGCAGGGTCTGAGTGATGCAAAATGAACCTCAGCAGGTTTGGAAGGGTGATGGGAAGGTCTTCGGGGTATTTCACACTTAGGTCCTTTCTGAAGAGAAAGGGAAAGGAGTCAAAGATGAGAGTCACACCAACATGTTTAGTCCAAAACCAGACTGCTACTGAAGGTTAGGCCTTTATTTTCTACAAAAGACATTCCAAGGATTGGACTTACTGAAGTCAGCAAAGAAAATGTTATCTAGGCAAAAAATTTTCTACAAAGCTTAGGATGTGCCAAATGCTCATTCTGTAATTAAGGTGGCTGATCTCAAACGAGTATATTCCTGAGGACAAAGAGCTCAGTTTCTATTCACAAGCTTCCGAGAAAGACAAGAGCTCCCAGGCCCAAGCCTATAGCCAGTGATGCAGGGCACTGGGAGCGCAGGGGCAGAGTGGCCTCTGTACGCTCTGAGAGGCCCAGGGGCGTGTCAGGTGGGGTGTCCTGGGGCAGGGCTGTCACCCACATCACTCTTGTGGCCATCAACAGTGCTTGGTAAAATAAAGAAAACCAGAAACACTCAGCCCAGTGTCTTCAGCAAGCATTTATTCCATATTATCCAAGGCAGGGGTTCTTAACTGGGGGTGACTGTACCTCTCAAAGGACATTTGGCAACATTTGGAGACATTTTGATCGCCATGATAGGGAAGGTGTTACTGGAGCGCTGACCCTTGACAAACAGACCAAACCAGGGACTCAGGGATTGAAGCTACCTGGCCCTGAGAGCACAGGATAAGGAGGGAGGGTGACAGACATAGGGGGTTTGCCTCAGAGCTTCACTGCAAGTCCGTTTTAGAACTTGTCATTTAATTGTTTGACAAGCAAATTTCTAGCACAGATATATTTCCCTGTATATATACAACCTGGCCACAATACATCAAAACCACCACTAGCGTTATATATGAGGTGGACAAACAACCAGTTATTGTCGCCTTTGAGTATTACACGAATGGAGATTAAGAGCGGGCCTCTGGAAACGGCCTGCCCAAGGCCGACTCACAGGGCTACTGCTCACTGTCAGGAGCTCCCAGATAAGTGGCTTCTCTGTACCCCTGCACTGCCTCATCTGTAAAGGAGTGACAAGAGTATCACCTCCCTCACAGGATTGCTGTAAAGATTACATGAGTTACCCAAAAGCTCAATGAATGTTAACTTAAAAAGAAATCACATTGTTCCTCAAAAAAAAAACACCGAGAAGGCATTAATTAAAAGTGTTCACAACCTCTCCACAAACAAAGCCAATGGCCAAATACCTAAGAAAAGACAAAAGGTGTTCTACTAATAAGTAGTCCTTTCCATAGGAAATAAAAATCACAGGGAAATGAAAATCAGATAAGCCCCATTTTATATAACGCTTATGGAAACTTTCAGGTAAATGGAATAATTTCAAACATTTTGGAGGTAAGTATATAACCATGCCCTCCTTTAAAGCATAGTTTTCTTAACATGCAAGCTTTCTTCAAGTGGGGCCTCCCAGCCATTCCATCAACAACTGAGACCATCCTGCCCCCTGTAGGTGAGGAAGGACAAGCAGAGGCTGATCTACCGCTAAGTTCTGCAGCACAAACCTGGGCTAGGGCAGATAGTAAATGGGAATTAACCTTTAGGGAAAGAGCTACTGAGAGACCTGTATATGTATCTAGAGACAGTTACAAGACAGAAAATAACATTTCTAAGCATGCTATTTTAGAGTTCTTGGAGCAATCTCCATGAATTTACCTAATGGGTATATACTACAATGCTTCCAAACTTTTTAGAAGTAGCAAGGACAGTGTCAACAAACTGCCTCTAAAAAGGTAATCCGTTTGAAGGTGTGGTGGTAAAGGTCCCACTGTTTATCTGACTCTCTGCTAAATTCACTAGGAGCATGTTTATGCACTTCTGGCATGTAAAAGGCCAAATATAAAAATGGTAAATGGGGTATAAGGCATCTACTCCAGAGAAAGGGCTATCATACTGAGGGAGGATGGGCCTGCTCCTTTGAAGAAGTAAGGTCCTTCCCCGGGAGATACATTAGAGTGAACCCTGCCCCCACCTTCTGATCTAGCCCAGGGCTGGGCCAGAGCACCTATATTTTGAAATGTCACACCGAGTGGTAGAAGGAAGAGGGGCCCTAAGATACTCCTGAACAGGAAGACTGGCCCAGCCAGTAGCTGGAGGTGGCCCAGGTTGCACATTGTGTCAGAGGACAAGCTCATATGGTTTTCCTTTCATGATTATAAAACAAGATGTGCTCACTGTAGACAATTTGCAAAGGATGTAAAAAGCATAAAGAGGCACCACCAGATCACTTGAAATCCTCTCTCCTCCAAAATAATCATTGTCAACATCTTGACATCTTTTCTTCCCTATGTACACATTTTAACCAGTGAAAATTTATATTTTATCAAAACACATACATACTTTTGTATTCTTTTCACTAAAAATAACAAGTATGTGTATTGTGAAAAAGGTCTTACTACATGTTATCAATCAATCTTTTCATTTCCTCTTTTTCGAGCTGTCAGCTCATATCCTTTGCCCACTTACCTTCTGAGTAAATTGAACACTCACTTTGGACCAACTAATGAGGAGCTTACTTCATTTCTGACTATCATTTATTTTGTTTTGTTGTTTTTTAAAATATGTTTTTGTTGATTTTTTGAAGGGAGAGACATGGATCGGCTGCCTCCTGCACGCCCCTCACTGGGGATTGAGCCCACAACCCAGGCATGTGCCCTGACCGGGAATTGAACCGGGACCTCTCAGTCCATGGGACACTGCTCAATCCACTGAGCCACGCTGGCTGGGCCACTATCATTTATTTTGAAGAAATAAGAACAATTCCATTCCAAAGCAGTAATGCTTTGTTTTACCAAGCAAGCTCATTCTATTAAAATAGGACTGGACAGTCTTTCCATGTTCAATATTTACCTTCTTGACTTTAATTCCAGGAAAACAGTAAGGGGCTGCAGTGAGCCCAACATGGGTCTGGAGAACAATGTCACCACCATGCTAACTACATCAGACAACTTTAGAATGAAAGGCACTCAAGCCAGACTTAGGCTCCCAAACACACAACTCCCCACCACCAAGTCTCTGTGTCTTTCCCTGTCTCTCTTAATACATATTCATGATTCTAGCTGCTGAGAACTTCTTTATGCAAAGGCCAGTGCTGGATGCTATGACTTGAATACTTTTCTAAACTGTGTTTGGAATTCCAAAAGTACCCTTCATTAAACTCATGCCCACCCTCTGTCCCACACAGATGGAATTGCTAGTGTTACTGTCCACGACTCCCTGACTGTGTGGCTCTTTAAAGCTTCTTAGAAAGAATAAAGTCATCCCGACACAACCAGCAGTAGAACAGGGTGAGTCACGATCTGTTTTTAGTTTGTGATTTGACAAGACTGTACTACCACAGGAAGTATTCCAGAAAAAATTCTTTGAGATAAAGAGGAAAAAACAAGGACATGATTCAATACATATGAAGGAAGCACTCTCCTGGCAAAACACGAAAAGCATGGCAGTGGCTGCAATAAATGGTAAAAGTGAGGGCAGGAAATTAAAACAGTAAATGTCACATTTGAGTTAGGGACCTCACTGAAATAACCTGGCAAATGCTTTTCCCCAGTGCAGATATTGTCAAAGCCATGTGACTGGGACCCCCAGGACCCATCCTTTTAAAAGCAAAAGGGAATCTGTAAAAAGGGAGAGAACATCTGGTTTACTGGCTTTGAAAGTCCAAGAGTTAATTTCGCTTTCTGCCAAAACATCCGCATCCACATTTGCCAAGTTGAATCCCTTTTGCTAATGTCCCACCCCTGCTTACTGGGCTTTCAAGGCAGTTGTAGTAATCACTGAACTTGGAGTACCACTCAGACAAATGTGAGGAGATCCAGGTGACAACTCTGTGGCAGACATTCACAGAAGTCTGCACACTTGGGGAGAAGTCTCCTTGACCCCTATTTCCTCCTTGCACAAGAGGGACAAGTAGTCATCGGCTGGGCTCAATGAGAAATGACACACATGAAAGCTTGGGCAGGCGGGGCCGAGACACCCTGTAAGGCTCAACAGATGCCTGTGGTTTTGCCCCACAGGGATGTGGGGCTCTCTGCTGTCAATTCTGGCATCCACTCTATGTTTATAAGGCCAAGAAAGCAAATGAGTTCTGATGGTGGCATCTTTGCTCGTGTAAAACAAACACTCTGGGAGGGGCAAACTTCTTTAAAAAAAAAACACCACAGCTGTTACTGTGACACCAAAGCTATTTCACCTTTCATCCCTAATGGCACATTTTTTAAACAATATATTTTATTCAAAATAGTTTAGTAATAACTAATGATTTACATTTCACTTCCATTAAGTATCTTAAGCCCATTTCACTTTCAGCAAAAGAATCCCATCTGCCCAAATGTTGAAAAAATTCTGCATTACCTGTTACAGGGGAAAAATAAGACAGTAGGAAGACGGTCAGCCATAAATTCCCAAGGAAGATCATTCTGAGATACATCAATCCTAGAAAAGGGAAAGAACAGAACAGGTAAAACACCTGCCAAGAAACTCCAACCTGAAAGAACCTTCTCAAATAACTAAAGATCCTAGAGCATTTTCTGCGACCAGCCCCTTCTCAGTGAGTGCACCATTAGGTTTAGGTTGGGCACAGCTCATGCAGGAAGCACCAATAGTTCCAGGACATGAATCTTTCCGCTTCACTTACTGAATGGAAACATAATGTCCTGAAAATAAAAATGAACTTCCCAAAAAATGCCTTACTGACACCTCAGGAGTAGTCCACCTACCTGATGAGATCTGGGCAAGTACTTTAATTCCTAAGTTAGCTCTGGAGAAACAAAGGAAATCATTGTGCAAAATGCATCAAGACACTCTGAAGATATAAGAAAACTGGGAAAGAAATACCATACTCTATTTTATATTTTGTAAATCTGGACGAAGGCCCAAAAAGGAGTAGTTTCTTAGCAGATTTAATTTTCTAATACAGAAAATGACATCTGCGCTAAATTACCCAGCCTACCTGTGTTTAATTACTAATGAACTAGGTGGCGGCCCCTCCTGCAGCTGGCTATGAGCGGGGCATACAGCAGGCTGCCCTCACCCCAGGGGCTGCTCAGATGGCTAAGAAAGAACATTCTAGAAGAAGGGAACCAGCAGAGGGCCGCTCAACCCTATTCTCACAAAGAGTGCATATAAAAGGTGGAAATGTTTTGACTCATTAACTTGACGGAAAATTTCAGAAAGTATTGGGGGGAATGGATTAATGCCATGCATTTGTCCAAAAGGATAAAATTCACTTAAAAAAAATGACATAACCAAATTATAATGGTTTGAAACAGCTTTACTAATAAAACAGCACTCCTGCCTACCTAAAACATTCAAGTTCCATTTTTTAAACAAGTGGTGTTGAAAACTTTATTCTATAATCAAATGCTCTTTTCCTCCTGATTTTGGCTTCAAAGAAAGACCAAACTGTAAAATTAAAAGAAAAACATTTGTAAACATCCACTTAGAATTTCATCAGGCTAATCAGAACTTTCTGGGACTCTCTTTTAGGCTTGGTGTAGATGCCTACATAGTGTTAAGAGCAGTAATCATATATTTCATCCTCTAGTCTTTTCATCCTCTAGTCTTTTCAATTAATTGTATGCAAAGCATTGTTTTAATGAGTGGGTAAAAATCCCATCAAATGCCCAACCATAACTTACTTAACCATTAATCTACTGTTGGATATCAATAATGTTACCATGACTATCTCATGCTTCTATGGAAGTCCTATTTCCTTAATTCCCCAAACTGAAATTAACTGAGTCAAAAATGTATAACCATTTCTGTGATTTCTTAGAGTGTTGCTAAAAGCTTTCCAAAAAAGTTATGCCAATTTATTCTATTAGCTACATCTGACTATACAAATGTCTCTTTATCAAAGCAAGATTCTGTCACTTAAAAGCATGTTAATCTAGTAAGTATAAAAATGACACATTGTTTTAATTTACATTTATTAGATTATAATTTCCCCACTTGTTTATTTATTCTCTCCTCTTACATGAAAAACCTGTTCATGTCCTTTTTTCACACTGGAATTCCTCTCAGCTGTTTCTCCACGCCCTCTCACCACTTTTTTTTTGTTGTGATAAAATATATGTAATATAAAACTTATGATCTTAACCATTTCTAAGTCTACAGTTCAGTGGTATTAGTACATTCATATTGCTGTGCAACCATCATCTTGCAAAACAAAACTCTGCACCCATTAAACAACTTCCCATTCCACCCTCCCTGCAACCCCTGACAACCCACCCGTTCTTTCTGTCTCTGTGAATTGGACTACTCTAGGTGCCTCAAGAACCATTCAGTATTTGTCCTTTTGTGTCTTATTTAGCCTAGCGTTAATGTCCTCAAGGTTCACTCATGTTGTATTGCGTGTCAGAATTCCCTTCCTTTTTAAGGCTGAATAATACTCCATTGTATGGACCAGTTTCCTCTCAGCAGTTTCTTAAACCATTTTAATTTTTCAGGGTCTGGAGTATGAATGCCTGATTCTGAATCCTGGTCCCTCACTTACAGGTTGTGTGATTCTGGGCAAGTCACCTAAATCTTTCTGTGCCTCAGTTTCCTCCTCAGTAAAAAGAGACTTATACTCACGCCTGCTTCACTGAATGTTCTGAGGATTAAGTCAAAATTACATATACATATAAATCTCTCAGCTCTGTAACTCCTCAAATTTGGCTCTAATGATCACTTATAACATATATAATAGGTGAAATATATATGCCATAAAATACAGGTTATTATTCTTTTTTCAGTCTGTTATTTATTTTCATTGCACATTTTTCAAGTGGAATTTGTTCATTTTTCTTTCATTATTTTTTAAACTGCTTCACTTTGGAAAGTTTCCATCTCTCAAAGTAACTAGCAAATCCAAGTCTATCTTCTATTTTTTTTCTATGATTTGATATTTTATATTTAATTCTAATGTATCTGGAGGGTTTTTTGGAGGGGTAGGGGGAAATATACCTTTAAAAACTTTTCTTCTTTATTGATTTTAGAGAGAGAGGAAGGGAGAGGCAGAGAAGACAGAAACACTGATGAGAGAGAACATCAACTGGCCGCCTCCTGCATGCCCCCAACTGGGGATTTGGACCACAACCTGGGCATGTGCCCTGACCAGGAATCGAACCAGCGACCTCTTGGTGCATGGGTTGATGCTCAATCACCGGCCAGGCGAGAAGATATACCTTATATCTAAATCATTTTCCCCCAAAACTACTTACTACTGCATCCAAAAACTCTTTATTTGAGCCTTGTTTTTGCAAAATAATGATTTTAAATATTTTGTTTACTGAAGAGCCCACATACATTATCCACAGAATCACAAAACTAGAACATGTGGATATCAACCAAGCTTTCCTTTTAATTTTATGAATGAGGAGAAAAGCAAGGCCTGGAGAGATTTATTCCAGGTCCCAGGGCCGGCTGGCTTTCAGTAGGTCAAGACCCCAGTGCTATGCAACTCCTGGGCAACCTTCCTGTGGTATTCCAGGAAGCTGGACTCTCCAGGGTGCTGTCCTAGTAACCAGGTCAGCACTGCTCCCACAGAACTGCACTCATCCTCCTATGAATTCAATCAGGGCTAAACACACTCAACACCATGGAAAAATCACGCAGAATTCTTCTGGAAATCTTTGGTTTCAATGAGGTTTTTGCTTATGACTTTAAGCTGACAATTAAATTCAACCAAGTCTTCCCCCCAAAGTTAATGAAAAATGAGCAGACCCTTGCAAACCATATGGCTAAGCTGTAAGGAAGAGTGAAGGCAGGAACACAGCCCAAGGTGCTGCAGAACAGGCTTCCTTACCTTGCCACAGTGAACGTATCCGTTGGCAGGAGGCGAGCTAGCTGGATGAAGACGTGATTGAGAGCTGGACAGAAGCCACACCACTGTGCGTAATAAAGCAGCAAAACATCCTGTGGGAAGGGGGAGATGGCTGTGACTGGCGCCTGGGAAACAGGCTCCTCAGGCCCTCACTCTGCTTGGAACCCACTAGGCATTCAATAAATGCTGCTTGTGCATAAATCATAGTGAAAAAAATTTATCTTCAGGTTTTTCCAATTATGTGCTTTCTTAAGGACTTTTGCAATTAGAAAAATTGTAATTTACCCTTTCTATAATAAAACTGTCATGTGGTTAATCTTCTGTACATTAAAACCAACCGCTCACCCCAAGAATTACAGCTTTAGAAATAATTTTAATAGGAATAGATGGCTTGATTTTTGCCTCTCTTGTGATTCCATACCTGCTTTTGAAGGACTACTTTCCAGAAGGTATCAGTTGTCACTTCAGTGATTAAATGCTGAGAAGGGAACTGGGCAGAGTCACTTCCAATAAGATGCCTTTTCAAGGGACTGTAGAGAACACTGAAGTTTTGAATAAAAGACTCTAAAAATAAAGAGAAAATGAGATAAACTCTTCTCTAAGTACAAGGAGAGTAGCTGGCCTACTTTAAACTCTACATTTTAAAAACTGGGATGACTTCACAGTCTCACATTTTTAACACTTCACTTACACATGCAAAACCCTGAACAAAGCTGCCCAGGGTGGCACCAGGTTTAGCTCCTGTGGTATTAACTCAGCAGACAGTAATTCAGATAACAAAACACCATGCATTGTTAGATGTTCTAATATTCAGATTAGGAATGCTATCCTGTTTTTTCCTAACAAGCTGGTCCACAAATAGACACCCGAGATTGCATAAATCATCAATATGCCACAATCTTTTAAGAGATATCAACCTATAATACTAAGACCTTTAAGTATAACTACAAATATAGTAATTGAACCAGTCTAGTGTAATGTATTAGGTGTTTAATACTCATTAATTTGAGGACAAGGAGCTATGCTTTTTGTTTCCTTTACTGAAGTTCTTCAAATTTCTTTCTTAAAAGGTTAAGAAAAATAAACTCAATTATACTTAGCAGAAAGGGACATTTTAAAAAAACCCATAAATAATCAAAAAACCAACTTGAATCAACAGTTTTAAACCCTCCCCGCAATGCAGCACCAATCTGAGTTTCACTTCCTTTTCTTTCACCTAACTCTCTCCATTTCGAGTCCTAATGAACAAGTCAATGTTCTGCAGAGGGAGAGGAAGTGAAGAATGTCATGTGAATGCTAAAGAGAATTCATTACTAGCACTGAATAACACTTAGTTGGCTATGTTTTTGAAACATAAAACCAAGAATTATTTCCTAATCTGAATGAAACCTAAATTTTGAGACTGCCCCAGAGACAGCTGACTTAAGAGTCAACTCTCCAAACTGACAATGGCATCCAGTAGATGTTTTTTTTACAAGGACCCTATACATTTTGCCACCAACTATAGGACAAAAACAACTGAGCTCCATGTTTCAGAATAGAGAAGATGAAAAGAAATCTTAAGACTTCTTTCAGATTACCCTTAAATTCAAAGTGAACACATTATGAGCTCATTGAGTACTTGGGTATAACAGAACAGAATTCAGGAAAATCCAATAAACACTTACTTAAAAGATACAGGCTTGTTTCATTTTAAGAAAACTCAGTACACAAAATATAACTTTAAAAAACATGAATTAGGAGTAATTTGTAAAATTAGTAAGAGTAAGCACTTCATAAAGTGACTGGTCACAGGGTCCTTCACTCGGGGGCCTTCAAGTTTATAACACATAATTTGATACAGAACAAAATCAATATTTACATAAGCCTTTTCAAATGTGTCTAATGTAAAACAAGCTTCACCTGGACTTAAAAAAGATAGCTAAAAGGACTGTTATTTAGGGGCTCTGACTTTACTCTTATAATATTCTCTAAAACTTTAAAACAAAAAGTTTCTTTCCCTACCAAATTCCTCCTATCTCCATTTGGCAAACACTGACTTTCCCCCACGTTTCCAGTGAGGCTGAACTAACATGGCTTTTGTTTTTTGTTTTTTTTTGAAGTACAGACTAAGTTTCTAATCCATATACTTAAATACCAATCTGGGTAACAGCAAAATGAGAAGCCTACATGCTCAAATATTTTTTATACAACCAAGACATGGTTAATACATGAATAAAACAAATAAAAAGCTAGAATCACATCCTTAGAAGCTGGACCTTGAATTTAAAACTTTAAAAACATGGCTTTTGAATTCTTACTTCTTTGTGTGTACACTAAGGATGTCAGCAAAGTCCTGGGAACAGGGCAGTGAGGTTAGATACTGCAGCTATCAAGCCCCAAGCAGCCCCAAGGGCAAGTTCTACCATAATGGGGTCTTACCACCCAAAAGGTGGTTTTGGTGGTTTGCAACCTGACATTTGTTTATTGCACTTGACACTCGTTTGCTATAATCTAGGCATCCAAGGTCATAGCAGCATTTCCCAACCCTTAGAAAACAGCAGCAGAAATTAGGCCTTGACACTTAAACATTTAAATCATTGAAATGAAAAGGGAGGACAGGCAGTCCCATTGTTTCACTGCTTTCTGTTTAGGTTCCTTGAGAATGAAGCTGCTATTAGGTCTCACACTCATCAGCCACTTGGGACATTCGCACCAGAAGGGCTCTCCAACACAGTGGCCAGGTCCCCACCGCCTGCAGCTCTCCCTTCCTTAGAAATGTGACAGGCACTGCCAATATGGAATGTTGGACTCTTACCCTCCAAGGGTTAAATGACAAACTTACCCAAAATTTGGAGTTAGAAAGTTTCTGTTACATTTAATAGACAAAAATGGCTTCTTATAAAGTATGACCAAGTGTAGCCTAAATAGTTCAAATGAGCTAAAGAGCTGACATCACCCCCATGACCAAATGTAATGAGATTCCTAGATAAAAGTTACCTATGTGAAGTTACACAAACTTATTGTGCTTGGGGAAGTAAAGTGCCTAGAGTACCTAGGGTGAACTTCATAAGAGCTTGTTTTGGATCCAAGATATAGTGAGACTCTTCTTTCACATCAACAATTGTAGCAAATTCTTTCACCCGAGTGGTGCTAGGCGCACCTAGCCTTTCTGCATATAACCAAAACAAATTTGAATCCAACAGGTAGAGGTTCAGGGTCTTGTTGGTTCTGCAGCTCAGGCCTGTGAAGTTTGTGCTGTTCATGTCCACTTCAGGAAAGACATGCTTGTTCTCCTCAATGTGAGGAACGGAGCCTGGGGTATCAACCTCACATTCCTTCTCGAGGGAAGAAAATTCAATGTTTGGGGATTTGAATACATCTGGTTCAGAATCTAAGAAGCCTGTCACACTCCTGTCCATGGTTCTGCAACATGCAGTATAGTAGCTGAAAGGGCTGTAGAAACTCAGAAAATTGCTACACAGCATGCTGTCTGATGCCACATGATAAAAGGCCTGCTCCTTGAGGTAGAAAGAATCCAGAGCTCCTGCCACCTCGAGAAAGCTGCACTGTGGCACGCTGACAGAGCTCTGCGTGACACATAGTTCACAGACATTGTGGGTTCTGGAGATGGCGTGCCACTGAGGCAGCACCACCGTGTTGCAGCAGGGGGATGCCATTATCAGTGGCAGGTCCAGCAGCTGGGTTGGGGGCTCAGATGCCAGAGACTTGAACACTGGGGCATCCACTCGCCGCAGGTGCTGAAGGAGCCGCTCCACCACCTGGTCCCCATGACAGTTGTTGTACTCCAAGGCCACTTCGGTGATCTGAAACACAGGGAGGAGTGCATGAGAGGCATGGGGATGACTGAGGGAGTAGACCCTGTAGCTGTTAGGCCTAGAAATCATCCTAATCTGATTCACATGTGGGAACCCTGGCTGGAAGGACTGCGTCAAATAGGAAGCTGTCACACCAAAATCTATTAATAAAGAGACTTGGATGAATTTTCAGAACATGTCATTCTATTAACAAATAGTGAACCAACTGTTTAGAGACAAAAGGGGTCTTAGGGTATATGTCTTAGTCTATCATATGATGAGAATGAAGCCTGGAGTGTGAAGTGGCTCACCCCACAATATACATCCAGGTTGTTGAAAAACCAGGAATAGAATTTAAATCTCAACTCCCAGTTGAGTGCATTTTCCTTTACATCTGTAAAACTCCTCCATACAATCTTTCTTCATCTAAACTAATAGCAAAAAACTTCCCTTGCCCTGGCCGGTTCGGCTCACCGGTTAGAGCGTAGGACCATGGAACAATGATTCGCAGGTTCGATTCCAGTCAAGGGCATGTACTTCGGTTGAGGTTTGTCCCCAGCCCTGGTCGGGGTTGTGAGGGAGGCAACCAGTTGATGTGTTTCTCTCACATCGATGTTTCTCTCTCTCTCTCTCCCTCTCTCCCCTTCCCTCCCACTCTATCTGAAGAAAAATGGAAAAATATCCTCCAGTGAGGATTAAAACAAACAAAAAAACCTTCCCAAATAACTGAGTGAATCAAAGTATTTCACACCACATAGGTTTCCCAAATAAATTCATGCTTTACAGGCTGCAAATTCAATCTGTTTCAAACCATACCCATCCATCTTGCCTTCCCCCAAAACCTCTTCCTCCTCCTGTACCCACCCTCTTCAGGGAAAAGGGCATAATCAAACTGGAAAAAATCAGTTGATCCTCACTTTCTCCTCTGCACCACTGCAGGCCTCAAGAATCCAGTCAACTCTGACTTCAGTTTGGTAAAGCAGGCCCCTCGTTTGCATCCCCATGGCCACTGCCTCAATTCAGGCCCTTGACTGTCACAGACCACCATTTTCTCGCCCCTGCCTTAACTGAGCCTCCACACTGTGACCACTTATTTTAAAAAATACTACCCTAAGCACGAGACTCCTCTGGCAAATGGCATTCAATGGCTCCCTATTACCTGTAGCAAAAAATCTAATACAACCTGGCCTGCATGTGCCTTTCCACTGTCACCCACCCTCTTTAGACCACGCCAGGCCCTCTCACAATGCCATGCTTTTAGAGGCCTAGTCGGGACCTCCTCCATCTGACAAGCCTCAACACCATCCCCAAGACCCAGCACTAGGGTGACTGTTTCAGTAAAGCTATCCCCACCTCCACCTCCACCCCAGAAGAGTGGGGTTCTACATCTTCAGGGTCCCAGAAGCCCTTCCCAGAGTATCTCATAAATTCCTGCTGAGACACCCCTCTTCCCCACAAGCTATGGATCCTCATGGGCAGGGACCATTTTTTATTTATCCTGCTATCTGCAGAGCCTAGGACAGAGCCAGGCACAAAACAAATGCTCAATAAACATCTGGCGAACAAGTGGCACCTCAGGGTAACATATATGCTCCAGATGCCCAGTAAGATTAATCACTTACCCTCAGATCAGTATTAGCCATTTAGATTACATTTCATTCCAAAACTCTTCCATTTCCAAACTGAGTACCTTTCACCACCCACCACTCACCCCAGTTTCATAAGAAAGACGAGCAAGTCATTATAATCCAAAATGTATTTACTCTGTAAAACAGAATCATATCCTAACTTGGATCAAATCTTGCCACAGTCAGTTAAAAGGTTAAGCCACTCAGGATTTTGTTTAATTAAATTTGTGTGTGTGTAAAAGCCATTTAATGAGTGCTTTTCGAATTTCAACAAAACCCCAAATTTTGTAACATATTTATAGAGAGATTTATGTGTAATCCAAGACATACACATTTGTACAGAAAAATAAATAGTTTGAGTAGTTCTTGGGCATAAAAAAGGTCACTTTACATGACAAACCAGTGTTTTGTTTCTTCCCCACACATAAACCTTTCAGCCCTTTTTGGATAAGGCTATGATAGCACATTATACTAACAAGGTCAGGCCTCTACAATCCATAAAGAGCCCAGCTGCCCTCTGGCCCCATCTTGGTACTGCTTTATATTCAAAGATACAATAGTACACTCCCACTCTCACCCATGCTCCCCCCCAACACTCCCCAATTCAAGTTGTTGTTTTTAATCCTCACTGGAGGATATTTTTCCATTTGTCTTCAGATAGAGTGGGAGGGAGGGAGGGAGGGAGGGAAAGAGAAAGAGAGGAAAAAAAACACACCAATGTGAGAGGGACACATCGATTGGTTGTCTCCCGCACAAACCCAACTAGGGCTGGGGACCAAACTGCAACCGAGGTATGTGCCCTTGACCGGAATCGAACCCTCGACTCTCTGGCCTGCGGGCCAATGCTCCAACCACTGAGCCAAACCGGCCAGGGCCCCAATTCAAGTATTTACTGTAGTCTTTTACAAAAAGTTCAAGTAGGAGTATAGTAAGGACAGCAAAATTCCTTAAAAAGTCTTCTTTCCTCATCTTTTTCATTCTTATCTCTCACAAACAAAGCAGCCATATCAAGGATATATATATAATATAATAATATAATATATTATTATATAATAATATATTATTATTATATAATAATATAATATATAATATATAATATATAATATATAATATATTATTTATATATATATATATATATATATATATATAATAAGTTTTTATTGATTTTTTTAGAGAGAGAGGAAGGGAGAGACAGAAACATCAATCAGCTGCCTCCTGCATGTCCCTCAACTGGGGATTGAGCCCGAAACCCGGGCATGTGTCCTGACCGGGAATGGAACCTCTCAGTCCATGGGACGATGATCAATCTACTGAGCTACACTGGCTGGGCTCAAGGATATTTTTTTTTTCTTTATTGATTTTTTTTAGAGAGAGAGGAAGGGAAAGGGAGACAGAGAAACATCGATGAGAGAGAACATCAAGTGGCTGCCTCCTGCATGCCCCCTACTGGGGATTTGGCCTACAACCTGGCCATGTGCCCTCACTGGGAATCAAACCGGTGACCTCTTGATGCATGGGTCAAAGCTAAACCACTGAGCCACAACAGCTAGGCAAGGATATTTTTAATTGAAGAAAATATTTTGTATAGAGTGATGCTCTTGAAGAATGAAGAATTTTTATTTTTCTCCTATAAAGTGAGCCAGTTTTTACTTTTATATTCCTTTTATATAACAGGCGGTATTTTATTTATTTATTTATTTATTTATTTATTTATTTATTTTTGTTAACCCTCACTCGAGGGTATTTTTCCATTAATTTTTGGAGGGAAGGAGAGGGAGGGAGACAGAGGGAGGCAGAGAGAGAGAGAAACATCAATGTAAGAGAGACACATCAATTGGTTAACAATTGGTTGCCGACTGGTTGACTCCTGCATGACCCCAAATGGGGCTGAGAATCAACCTGCAACCCAGGTACGTGCCCTTGACCGGCAATTGAACCCGAGACCCTTCAGTCCATGGGCCAACGCTCTAACCACTGAGCCAATCTGGCCAGGGCAAGGCAGTTTTTTTGTTTGCCTGTTTTGTTTTTTTTCCTTTATTTATTTTAGAGAGAGAGGAAGGGAAAGGGAGAGAGAGATAGCAACATCGATGAGAGAGAACATCAATTGGTCGCCTCCTGCATGCTCCCCCACTGTGGATTTGGCCCACAATCTGGGCATGTGCCCTGACTGGGAATCGAACCAGCGACCTCTTGGTGCATGGGTCAACGCTCAACCACTAAGCCACATCGGGTGGGCTGTTTGTATGTTTATTTTTTTTTTTTAATTCTTTTTTTTTTCATTTTTTGTTCAGATAGAGTGGGAGGGAGAGAGAGGAAGAGAGAGAGAGAGAAACATCGACGCGAAAGGGACACATCGAGTGGCCGCCACCCGCACGACCAACCAGGGCCGGGGACAAACTGCAACCGAGGTACATGCCCTTAGCGGGAACCGAACCCGGGTCTCTCTGGACCGCAGGCCGACGCTCTAACCGCTGAGCCAAACCGGCCAGGGCTGTATGTTTATTTTTTTAGAGAGAGAGGAAGGGAGGGAGGAAGGGGGAGAGAGTGAGAGAGACATATCAATTGGTGGAGCAAACCTACAACTTAGGCACATGCTCTTGACTGGGAAGGACTCAAACCAGAGACCCTTTGGTACATAGGCTGATGCTCTATCCCCTGAGCCACACTGGCCAAGGTTATGTAACAGGCAGTTCTGAAAATGCAGCTTGAGTTACATCCCGTATGTAAATCACTTGATGCCATATTTAATGTCATGTGAACTAATAAGAAAAATTTGACAAATAAGTTTATATGTTTGCACTGTAACTGCTTCATTCCATTTCTTTAATCAGAGAAATTGTAAGTCTGAACAAGATGACCATGCCTTTGCTGATCAGACTCATAGACTGAATGCTTCAAAGCAGGGCTGTGAAAGCTGAAAACAAGTCCCACAGACTTGCCAGCTGTGGGAAGCATTTCTTCTGATAAGCACACTGAGATGTCTTATGACCTCTCTAGAATTCTAGAGACACCAGGGGTCATGGCCTGATGCTGTATGCAGTGCAGGCTACGCTTTCCAACGGGGAGAGTGGGCAAATGCCTAAGAGCAGCTGCCGCATCCTAGACCGGGCCTCACAGTGTGGCCACCACATGGCTGTCTCTTACTGACACCCATCACATTCCCACTACAGCTGCTCCAAACTTCCTTGCTTGGCAAGCTCTCAACTGTACTACCCTCACTCCACAATGACCTCACTCTTCTCACAATGTAAGCTTCCTCAGCTGTCTGCCCAAAGTTAGACCTAAAAGTGGTAATGAAAGAATAAGGATTAAGGCTTAAACTATTTTGTGTTCGAGGAGACAATGAGTTTAGAACTCACCCTATTAAGTGTGGTGTTCATTCCTCCCACCCCTCCCACCAGTGACTTCTGGTCAGTGTGTCACTATTTCCCTAACACTTCCCCCTTCCCATACAATGCTACTATCCAAGTTCAGGATCTTACTACTTCTCACGTTCATGGAACACTGCTGCCAGGAAAACTTTAATAATAGTAACACACTGCTCTACTGACAACTGACATCTCCACACTGTCAGTGAGACTTTGATAGCTACAATGAATGCTAAAGTCCTCTAAGGGCCTCTTTATCAAAGGTTTTTTCTGGGTCTTCTCCAACTAGCCATTTATGGGGGGGCCATACAAACTGCATTATTTCCTAAAACCTAAATCTGCTGCAACTTCCCTACCCTGTGCCTTTTCTCAAGCTGTTCCTTCCTATAAGTTTCTCTCAGCCCATCAAGACCCTGGCCACCACTGAAAGTCTGTCTTAAATATTTGCTCCTCCCACAGCCTCTCCTAACCTCTCCCCTGCACAGCCCCCAGCTTCATGGGACACAGTCCTCTACCCTTCAGTTCCTCCTGACCCAGGCCTGGGGCTGACCTTCTTCTGCCTTGAATTATAAACAGGCTCTTGCTCCCCTACTGGACAAGCCTCTGAGACCATGAGACCAAGGCTGCGTCTTCTCCACCTTTCTCCCCTATGGCTCCCTGACGTGGTGATCAGTAAACATTTGCTAAAGTGATCTGAAATAAAAAGGGAACTGCACTGCACAACACTTTACTGGCCAAGTAAGCCCCAATACTGCTAAGATGCCACCTGGTTTTTAGCAAACTCAACCACACACAGGTTAAGGGAATCCATTCACCTTGCAGGGACACTATGAGCCCTGAGGAAAGGAGCCATAGGCAAAACTGTAATAAACAGAAGACCTGTCCATAGACAAAAGGTTAGGGGAGATGAAGAAAGACGTTCAGCCAAGAGCAAAGGGCTGGAAAGCAAGTGTCTTGCACCAGGTGCCTAAATTCAACAACTGCCTGAACAGAGGAACTGGGCTCAGGTCACAAAATACCACCCCATCCAGGACCCTGACATGCCCAAACCAGACAAGGTAAAAGTCTCCAGAAGGAAAGTTTAAAAACTAAAGTAAAAATCCACACCTTGCTTGAAAACCCCACCTTTCCTACAAAAAGCTTTAAAGCTCTTAATAGTAGATGCAGTAAAGGCCTAATAACTTGAAAGAGTGTCTTAGTTCATAAAATGTGCAGTGAAGATTTTCTAAAGACATTAAGTCTTATTACTTCAAGCCCTCCCTAATCAAAGAAGAAACAAAGCTACATCATTTCTCCTTTCTTCCTCTAAACCAGGATAGTAGCAGACATTCAGAACATCCCCCCAGCAGGGATAATGACTATCAAAGTGAAGGGTCTGGCTGGACAAGAACCCTACCTCCCTCCAGGAAGACTATTAGGCTCACATGAGCAGGCTGGGGACAGGCAGTGTCTGGTTAACCTGGCTGGTAGTAAACTGGCTGTCTGAAATTGGTTTTGGCCAACTTAAGGGATCCTTGAGGGAAGGAATAAAATAAAACCCCCAGTAAATCCAATTTAGCAGTCCCAGGTGCTCTCTGCTGATTGTTATTGCTCTCTCTAAGTGGCTCCAAATGATCCATGTATAAAATAAACTCACAACCAGATAGAGTGAGTGTACCAGATGAAGCAGAAAAGGCAGGAGGGAGGGGCAGACTCTGGCTATCTGTGCGACAAGAAAGGTTTAGAAAAATATGGGATGATCCCAATGTCAGCAGTGTTGCTCCTGGCTCCTGGGCTGAAGATGGCCAGGGCCAAGTAGTCTTGCCAAACCCCATGACAATAGCATCTCCTAGGCCACACTAAACCCTGCTTGTGTTGCTATCCATCCCCTCTATCCCACTCCCTGACATTAGTCATCAAAGGAAGAGGGACATATAGTCCTTCCCTGGAGAGGCATGGTTTGGTTTCCCTGTCCCCTCTCACTCACCCAGACCTGAGCAGCTGTCAGTAAATGTGGCCAGAGGGGCTTTGGTGGATCCTATCCTAGGCATGGGCTCTCCTGCCCCTTTATAGGAGAAAGGAGTAATGCCAGAGGAACACAGCTGCCACTCCTGGCAACCACTCAGTTACAAGTGGAAATTATTCTGAACATGGAATGAGAGAAGTCCAAATTAATGAGGTTTTCCTACTCCTTATGATATTCCTCTTAACATTAGGACTCTTACCTCATTTATTAAAGGATGACTTTCAGCTAAGGGATTAAAAGGTATAAATAAAAAAAGGGCTGGTCCTTTCTTCAGTTCATTATTCAGCAGGATACTTTTTCCACCATGTGGCTGCAGCCATCGAAGGAGTGTCTCTTGGTTTTCTAAGGCCCACTTATAGATGTTCTCAGCTGTATAGTTGATGACCTCCCTGGGAAAGACCTGTGAAGGACAAACACACAGAGGATAAAAGGCAGGGCAGAATTAAAGCACATCAGCACTGTCCTCAAGAGGCCCGATCAACCTTACTACTTCACAAGTGAGGAAAAGGAGGCTTAGTGTTGCGCTACGGCCTGCCCCTGCTTGCGCAGCTAACACCTGGCTCTACTTCTCCAGAAAGAACATTTCCTCACAAGTGGCTGGAAAAAGCAAAAACAGTAGCAAGAGGTGACTTTCATATCATGTGATTTATCTTTTTCCCGTGAGATTCATTGATCAACAAATAATTCTCCCTGCCTGCTGCTGGCAACAGGGACCTCTACCACCCTTTCCAAGGGGAGCTATTAGATGTTATTGGGTTATTTTATAAAAGGATCAATAAATATCTAAGGGAACAGAAATTATGGAGTCATGGTTCATTTAGATTTTTACCTTGGTTCCTCAAAAGCTGGCTCATAAGGACAGGAGTGGACCTTCCATTAAGGCAAAATGTGTATCTGTTTTGCTCACCTGTAGCCCAAGTGATTAAGAATACCTGACACAGGGCTGAAATTTAACAAATATTTTAATGAATCCATAAATGACCTAGAATTTGTACAAGACCACAAATCACACTTTATGTGTACAGAATGAAGGAATGAGATGCTTAGATTTTTTGCTTTGTTTTTCTATAACAACCAACGTGTGTCAATATCAAATTATTTTGAAATTCCAATGATATAAACCACTGGGTTTGAAACAAAACTCCCAAAATAGTGCTTTAGAGGATGCCACACAATGAAATTCTTTATACCCTGCCCCCCCAAAGCACTAAGAGGTCACCGGTTCAATTTCTGGTCAGGGCACATGCCCAGGTTGTGGGCCTGATCCCCAGTGGGGAGCATGCAGGAGGCGGTCAACTGATGTTCTCTCTAATCGATGTTTCTATCTCTCCCTCTCCCTTCTTCTCTTTAAAATCAATTAAAAAAATTAATTAATTAAAAAAAATACCAGTATCCCAGTAATATTTCATTTGATAAAAGAAATTCTGGTCCTGACTGGTGGGGCTCAGTGGCTGGAGTGTCGGCCTGCACACCAAAGGGTCTCGGGTTCGATTCCCAGTCAGGGGCAACTGATCTCCCCCATCCCCACCCCCGCCCACTCGCTCTAAAAATCAATGGAAAAAAATATCCTCGGGTGAGGAAGAACAACAAAAAAGGAAATCTGCTGCTAAATCAACCAACCAACCAACCTTAATAACTATGGAACTGATGCAGTAAACCCAATATATTTTTCAGTGTCATTCTCATAGTCCTATCTTCTTTTCTCCACCTATTTTAATTTCTTTAAAATAAAATAAATTTCTTCCCCAGTACTCTTTACTATAAATATGATATATGTTGGTTATATAGCATGTTATGAAAGACAGATGAAGGAAAATGATAGACAGCAAAAGCAGATAAAGTTAAAAGAAGCTTAGACAGGGGCACAAGGAGATGGGGTGGGCGGCAGAGAGACAGTTACAGCAGTGATTCTCAAAGTGGAACGATAAGAGTTTAAAATAACATACTCAAACATCGTAATAAACATTTCTATTTGGAAAACACAAAAATGCAGTTGATTTTTAGAATATAAACTGCAAGATGAAAAGCACAACATCTGGGCTACTAGAAATATGCAGAAGCCAGAGTGACTGGCAACCAAGGAGGTGTCCCCTGGAGAGTGCCTAACTGTACCTACAAGGCACAAGACTTGTATGCTGATCCAAGGGGGGCATAGGCTTAAAGAGCTGGAGTCCCTAGGCACAGAGATACAGGTCTTCACTCAATCTTTAAGTCACTGACACTGCCAATGAAGTTAGAGATAGAAAATACTTAAGAGAAACAAATTCTCAGTGTTGGGACCAAGGAAATAGCAATAAATAGAGCAGAAGCACAGGACTAGCAGGATACAGGTCAAAAGCTCAGAAATAGCTGAGTTGAGGTGGGTCCACCAAAAGCAAATGAAATCAGGAAACAAAGACGACAATGGAAAACCAAGGCTCTCTAAGAAGCCATTAACTTCTCACTGTGATTTGACAATAACTTGAAAATCCATAATATCAGCTAAGGAGAAAAACATGTCATATTGCTACTCTTGATAAATGGAACCAATGAACAAAGAACATCACCCAGTAGAAGCTTAACTTCTGTGAACATGGACCCAGAGTAACAATTCAACAGAATAGTTCTGTAATTTCATTCAAGAAGGAAAACTAACAAGGCTGTCCCAAAACCTAAGAATATAAACAAAGAATTTATAGATGTTAAATTAAAGAGCCCTCTAATGCATGGATTCTTAATCAGGGGCATGGGCCCTAGAGTAGGACTGTAAGAACTCTCAATTTGCATATAAAATGTTGTGCACTTTCCTAGGGAGAGTGTCCATAGATTTCATCCAATTCTCAAAGAAATCTATGACCTAAACAAGGTTAAGAACCACTGCACTAATATAAACGTGATTTCAAAATACTTACAAGTGATGTGTTGAAATGTCTATGTAAATACACACTTCCAGAGTGTACTAAGGATACCAGTTTCGCAAGATGTTTATTTGTGATAACCCCAAATCGTACTGTTCCTAGGTAATCTGAAACAGAAAATTTTCCTTTATTAAAGAAAAGGCCTGTGCCTTAAAGCAACCACAAAACCCAATGATCAAGTCCTGATGCACAAATTCCCCAGAGTAAAGCTCTTTTTGGTCACCTAGCCTAGACAGAAAGGGCAAGGAGCTAAGAAACCTCTTCCTGACACAGACCTCACGCCTACTCCTGAGTAACATCTCTGACAATCACCTGCACTGTTTCTGTGCTGATCTGACCTCATTTCCTGCTACTCCTACCTCTCACTCACCAGCCCCACCTTGGAGCCCAGGCATATGCAGTTCTCTCTGTCTGGGCACTGTCATGGCTAGCCCCTTCTTATCATTCAGATTTAAGTTCCGACCCCACCTTCTTTAAGAAACCTTCCCTGACCATCCCAATTCAGGGCAAATAATCAGAGGATAAAGTCTGTAAGGGAAAACTGGGGCTACTTCCCCATTCAGGCACTCTCTCTGCCATTACCCTATTTTTTTTTTAATAGCACTTACTAACATCCACATAATATTATTGACTTAGATTTTTAAAAATTTTATCTAACTTCCTCATAAGTTCTATGAAATTAGACACCTGGTTCATTGCTGTCATTCCATCACCTACAGCAGTGTTTGGGCATATTATAAGAGATCAATAAATGAATGGATCTAGGACATACAAAGAACTCATACAAATTATTAAGAACAAGAAAGCAGTTAAAAATGGGCAAATCAGAGAAAAGAAAATGTTACAGGCTAATAATTACATGAAAATATATTCAAACTCACTATTTCAAAGGAAAGCAAATTAAAACAAAATACCACTTTTTACCCTCAGATTGTTCAAAATTCGAGACAGGAAATCTCAAGTATTGATGATCAATAGAGAAATGAGTACTCTGATAGGATGCTGATGGAAAAGGTAAAAGGGAAGGCAATGACACATGCTGTACTGATCACAATGACACGTGGACATAGACTGTAGCCCTGCAATTCTGCTTCTTAGTATCCACATATGTGCACTAAGAGTCACAGGTAAGGAAAGTCACCAAGAAACACTCTGCAGATGTTAAAAACAATGGGGTAGGGCTATCTATAAAACATAAATAGATTTTAAAGACATATGTGAGTGAAAAAGCAAGCGAGGAAAGATAAACAAACAAAAAAACAAAACTCACACTTATAAAACAGTATTATTTTTCCTACTGGCATATATGTTCAGAAATGTATAAAGTATCTCAAAGGATAACAAAAGTAGTTTTGTGTTGGGAGATGGAGAGCAAAAAGACTTTACCCTTATGAGTGAAGCTTTCTTTCTTTCCTCAAGGAGTACATGTAATGTAATACTCGTGTGATTAGAAATGGACTTAAATATTTCATGCTAAAGGAGGGTGGATAAGATGGTGTAGGAAAAGATACACTCTTTCCTATCTACTTTCTGCTTTATTAGAAGACATGAAATAAAGTATCGGTTAAACTTTAAATGTTACCAAGTTACATCCACCTAGCTAAAATATAATATGAAGGTACTAAACACATGAAGTTTCTAACTTAACCATATGAATCCCACCCTCCTGGTATCCTCTTTCTTTCAGCAGAGTGGTTATCGAGGATGAAGTACAAGTGACTATGTCCCTAAAGCCATGCTGGACAATCTTTAGTATAAACCTGATGAGTTTAAAATGGCATAAACCTAAAGAAACACAAGAACTAGAAACTAGTGATTGGTTGCTTAGGATTGGGGGGGAGGGGGCAGAGAAGGAAGAATGGAAACTAGAGAACAAGGATTATGTGGCCCAACCCTCCTTCGAGTAGACCTTTTTTATCATACTCGTTTCACACCCTTTACATGCTCAAAAACTAAACACATAATTAAACCAACCCAGATGTGGGAAAACCTAATGTGGAATACAAACACTAGAAATTACACCTAACTGTATCACAAATGTACCACACCACAATGAAGGGGTGAAGGCATGGGGATAAAAAACGAAGTAACTGGAAACAGTATCTTAACTGGATACTATAAAATTAAAGACTGTGACAGCCAGGATTCTCAGGATGGAGAGAAAGAAGTAATATATTAAGAAGGGATCCCTAAAATGAACCCTGTGGTGTCAGACTGGAACCAGAGGGAATCAGTATAAATTTATGGCTTTTAACACACACGCACACACACATACACACACTATAGAACTATAGATATATGCATATGCATGGGTATAAATACATATATAGCCTGGCCAGTGTGGCTCAGTGGTTGAGCATCGACCCACGAACCAAGGGGTTGCCAGTTCGATTCCTGGTCAGGGCACATGCCCAAGTTGTGGGACCAATCTCCAGTAGGGGGTGTGCAGGAGGTGGCCAATTGATGTTCTGTCTCATCAATGTTTCCATCTCTCTCTCCTTCTCTCTTCCTCTCTCTCTAAAATCAATAAAGAAAAAACATTTTTTCTAAATTAAAATACATGTCCTAGTTTGATCTGCTGAGAGGGCCTAGAAATAAAGACACCTGATACTAAAGACAACAGCTAGCACCCAGACCTTGGTTTCTAAATGCCATGCTCCAATAAAGAAACCAGAGCTCCTTGAAAAAGAGGCTGATTCTAGAGCTAGGGCAGGGAATATACAAGATGAGCCTAAAGCATCTTGTGGTGTCAGAAATAAAGTGCACATAAAAGGATGGGGGCTAACCCAAAATGCTCCTAAAGGCCAAAGATGAAACAATTTGAACAATAAAATAAGCAATCACCACTGTTTTTCAAAAGTATCAAGGTCATAAAAGACAAGGAAAGATTGAGGAATTGTTACAGATTGGAGAAGACTAGGAGAAAAATTAAATGTTATGTGGGATTCCAGATTGGATCCCAGAACAGAAAACAGACATTGGCAGAATTCAAATAAGGTCTATAGTTTAGTTAACAATACTGTACCAATGTTAATTTCTTGGTTTTGACAAATGGATATATAACATGTTAACATTGGGGGAAGCTAGGTGAAGGTAGGGAATTAAGGAACTCTGTTCTATTTGGGCAACTTTTCTGCAAGTATAAAATTAGTTCAAAATTTAAATTTAAAAAATGGCATAACATAAAAGTTCAGATCCCAAAACTGTCAGAAGAAAAAGCAGGACTTAAGAGAGGATATGAACTGGTAGAACCAATAGACACCACTCTCCAGGAGGGGGTTGAATCTTGGTGGACAGCCATAGCTAAAAAGGAAGAAAAGAAGGAAAAGCAGCCAGTAAGGAAATTCATTTGATAGTCTGCCAAAGTCACCAACATGATCTATTACATCAAAGGAATAAGAAGTGACAGCTTGATCCAAAAGTTGAAAGGGACCATTCAAAAACCCATTTAATTAATAAGAATGGAGAGCTTGCCTGCCCAGAACAGATTCTATTATGCCCAAACATATTACAATTTCAAAACTTTATTTTTTACACAGAAAAATTTATAAAAATGACACAGGTATTTAATTCTCTACATATAGTAGAAATCTTGCTGGAAAAAAAAACAGCTTAAATTTGTCATTTCGTGTGTACAAGGAGTAACTGAATTAGCAAAGGAAGTTTATAGTGTAAGAATGATGCAAAAAAAATAACACTCTCGCCCTGGCAAGTTTGGCTCAGCGGTTGGAGCGTCGGCCTGCGGTCCGGAGAGACCCAGGTTCGGTTCCCTCTAGGGGCACGTACCTTGGTTGCAATTTGTCCCCGGCCCTGGTTGGTCGTGCGGGAGGCAGCCACTCGATGTGTCCCTTTCACGTCGATGTTTCTCTCTCTCTCTGTCTTCCTCTCTCTCCCTCCCACTCTATCTGAACAAAAAATGGAAAAATATCCTCGGGTGAGGATACAAAAAAAAAAGGAAGAAAATAACACTCTCATCTCCATATCCAGAACATTCTCTGTTATGCAGGGCTCCATGGCTTTCTACAATAGGGGGTTTTGTCATATATAAAATTGAATAATTTTGTTCTAAAAGTAATGACACTTTAATATTTTAATGAAGAACTCTGAATCTGTTGATTAAAAATAAATTCAGCCCTGGCTGGTGTGGCTCAGAGGTTGAAGTGTAAAGCCCATGCACCGAAGGCTCTCAGGTTCGATTCCCAGTCAAGTCCACATACCATAGGTTTGATCCCTGGCCCTGGTTGGGGTGCATGCTGGAGCCAACTGATAGATGTGTCTCTCTCACATCAATGTTTCTGTGTCTGCGTGTGTGTGTGTGAGCCTGTGTGTGTGTGTGTGTGTGTGTGTGTGTGTGTGTCTCTCTCTCTCTCTCTTCCTCCCTCCCTCCCTTCCACTCTTTCTAAAATTCAATGGAAAAAATATTCTCAGGTGAGGAGTAACAAAAATAAATAAATAAATAATTACATAGATAGATAGATAGATAGATAGATAGATAGATAGGTAGATAGATAAATTCAGCTCTGGCCAGGTAGCTCGGATAGTTGGAGTGTCATCTCGTACACCAAAAGAGATTGTGGGTTTGATTCCTGGTCAGGGCACATACCTAGGATTTGGATCTAATCTTCAGTCAAGGTGTGTACAGGAGGCAAAGGATGCTTCTCTCTCACATTGATGTTTCTCTTTCTCTCTCTCCCTTCCTCTCTAAAATCAATAAACATATCCTCAGGTGGGGATAAAAATAATTTTTAAAAAATAAAGCCCTGGCCATTTTGGCTCAGCAGTTAAGAGCGTCGGCCCGCGGACCAATGAGTCTTGGGTTCGATTCCGGTCAAGGGCACGTACCTTGTTTGCGATTTGTCCCTAGCCCTGATTGGGGCTGTGCGGGAGGCAACCACTCGATGTGTCACTCTTGCGTCGATATTTCTCTCTCCCTCCCCCTTCACTCTATCTGAACAAAAAATAGAAAAATATCCTCGGGTGAGGATTAAAAAATGAATAAGTAAAATAAAATAAATTCAGCCCGGCTGGTGTAGCTCAGGGGTTGAGCGTCGACCCATGCACCAAGAGGTCGCTGGTTTGATTCCTGGTCAGAGCTCGTGCCCAGGTTGTGGGCCCAGTTCCCAGTGGGGGGCATGAGGAGGCAACCAATCGATGCTCTCTCTCATCGATGTTTCTGTCTCTCTCTATCCCTCTCCCTTCTGTTCTCTCTAAAATCAATAAAGAAAAAATTTTTTTTTTTACTAAATTCAGGCCCTGGCTGGTGTGGCTCAGTGGTTAGAGAGTCGGCCCATGCACTGAAGGGTTGTGGGTTCGATTCCCAGGCAAGGGCACGTACCTGGGTTGCAGATTTGATCCCCAAGCCCTGGTTGGGGCACATTTGGGAGGCAACCAATTGATGTTGTCTCTCTCACATTGATGTTTCTCTCTCTCTCTCTGTCTCCCCACAACCCTCCCTCCCTTCCACTCTCTCCTAAAAGCAATGGAAAAAATATTCTTGGGTGAGAATTAACCAAAAAATTAAAAATAAATAAATAATTACATTCAGAATAATGTTCTCCCATCCCCCACAAAAAAAGTCCAGCAGTGGCATAATCCTATTCAAGTTTTCAAAAATAATAAAATAAAAATATCAATAAACTCAGCCAGGTAACTGGCAAGTTTCAAGTCTCTATTTAACATCCAGTGAAAGGTGCCAGAAAGACCACGGCAAGATTTAATGGGATCTAGAAAGAACATCTGGGTAAAAGTAGTAGTTACTGAGCAGTATCTGCAGCTGGTCATACAGGCAACTACGTAGGTCAAGGTGACAACAGCATGAAGACTGGCTTGCCTGCTGCTTGCTGCAAAATTTGTGAGCTCTTGCCCCACCACAAGGCAACCCACTTCCCACATAGCCACCATGTAGGCCTACTGCATCACATACCAGGGATACGGGGTGAGGAGACCAACACTACCCATGTTGATTCCCAGTTTGTGTGCTTTGAGTAACAAATGGCCTTGCTTTGATCCATTAAATCTTCTTGGCACTTACGCAGGCTTACCCCTTGCTCTCTTTTTATGAGGTTGGGATTCTTCTCTGCCACTAACAGAATGTTCCATCCCTCTTCTCACATTCCCCTAGGGAGAGCTTCCATTGACCTTCTTGTGCCTTCCATATTCCACTGTCACCATTTACCTTGAGCTGAAATTCCACCTGGTTTCCACTCAAGATTCACCTGGCTCACTTGTGATCTCTCTGGTTTACATCAGGTTTTTTTGTTGTTGTTTTTTTTTTGGCCTTTTGTATAACACACTAATATCAACTGCTTTATTTTGCTTAAAACCATTTGCCTTAGATTCAATTTTTAATATAAAAACTTCGGTTTAGTATTAGGGTAAAGCACACATTCTGAGGCAAGAACTACCTCGGTGAGACAGGATGTTAAAATTTTCAAACATTCCAGAAAGAATAAAAATAGTTTCTTCTGTTGGGAAAGAGAATAAAATTTTAACTGTGCTTTAAAAGTAACAATGAAGGGTCCTGCCAGAAGTAAAGCTACACAACTCATACTCACCAAGTAACAGACTACCAGCATACTCTGAAACGCTAACACAAGAATGTACCTGCAGGAGACTCAGTATCTTACGAAACAATTGCCTTTCTCTGGACAGTTGGATAATGAGGCTTGTGTCCACAGCTGCACTGTCCTATATGGGAGCCACTAGCTAAATGTAGCTAGTGAGCACCTAAAATATGAACTGGGGAACTAAATTTTTAGCTTTATTTGATTTTTAAAAAATCTTCACTCAAGGATATGTTTGATTTTAGAAAGGGGAAGGGAGAGATAGAGAGGAAGAAACATTGATCAGCTGCCTCCTATACCTGCCCCAACCAGGGACAGAACTCGCAATCCAGGCATGTGCCCTGACTGTGAATCAAACCTGCAACCTTTCTGGGTACAGGACGACGCTCCAACCAACTCACACTGGCCAGAGCTGATTTTAATTAATTTAATTTTAAAGAGATACTCAACAGTCATTGGAAACTTTTAAGTATGTTTAAAACAACCTGGGTATGTAAATCACTTTTTCAACTGTAACTTTTATGAAATCTAAATACAGATCAAGTATTTCCGATAAAAGTTCAGCATCTGAATTGAGATGTGCTGTTAAATGTAAAAGTATAAAAGACTTGGTCAAAAAAAGAATATAAAGTAACTCAATAGTTTTCATACTAATACATGTTGAAATGATAATAATTTGGACACACTGGGTTAAATAAAATATATTATTAAATGAGTTTCGCCTATTTCTTCTTAAATTTTAATACAGCCACCAGAAAAATTTAAAATAACTACATGATTCATGCTATATTTCTAATGGCCTGTGCCAAGGTGGTAATGATGAAAAAGCAAGATTCATTTAATTCAGGAAGAAAATTAGGCTGAGATAATAAATCCAGTAGTCAGTAAGTCTGAATAATGGGCAATTATCTGAGAAGAATAGATAAGACAATTATTTCTTGAATTTTGGGGGAGAAAACCCTTCTAACAGCAGAGAGTGATTATTTTTAAAAACATGCCCCTCCACCCTCTTCAGAAAGAAAAAGGTGGGCTGCAGAATTGGTGGCTCGAGGTATAAGGTGCTGAGCTTCTGAAATAAACTCTCTCAGAGGCTTAGAGTAAGCAGCACCTACTGTAACACAAAGTAAGGTACTTAAAGACACACCAAAAGAATGAACAGAACACCCGAGTGAACAACGTGGAAATTTTTACATCGGGACTAGCCATCTGCTCTCCAGAAGACTTCTGTGTAAGCAAATCTCTCTGGGATCATTGAAACAAAATGGACTATCAGGTCAAGAAAAAGCCTCATAAAGAGGCTGTATGCTAACAACCTGGCCAGTGTGGCTCAGTGGTTGAGCATCGACTCATGTACCAAGAGGTCGACAACTGGTTTGATTCCCAGTCAGGGCACATGCCCAGGTTGTGGGCCCAATCCCCAGTGGGGGCATGCAGGAGGCAGCCAATCGATGTTCTCTCTCATCAATGTTTCTATCTCTCTCTCCCTCTCCCTTCCTCTCTCCCTAAAATCAATAAAGGAAAAGAAAAAAAAAAGATAACTGCTAACAAATAAATTATGATACATTTCAAAGCTAAATACCACTGGATTATGTCACATGGCTTTTAATTAGCATGGCTAGGAAGTCATATACTCCCTGGGAGAATTTTTCTCACTTCTTTACTCTGGGAAGTAGTGACATTCCAAAAGGCAAACCTGTAATGTGGTACCTTCCATCCTGGAAAGAGTCCTCATTTTACTCTATACTCTGCCATTTTATTAACTTCTGCTTTCCCACTCTTCTTTCCAAGGTTTTGGACAAGGAAGAAAAAAGAAAATGATAGGATTATATAAAACAGGTAACAACAATCTTTCCAATGTTACTTAGCACTTACACAGTGACTCACTCACTCACTCACTGGATAATGACTCACACATTTCCAATGAAAAATACATTACCAAATTAAAAATTAAAAAGCCTCGAAAGAAATGTAATAGATTACAGAAATGTTTGTTTTTAATATATGAACTATAGCTATTACTTGCATTTTCCTCCAGAAATGTTACTTTGAGATGTATACATTTTCAAAATTCTTAATATGAAGCACAAAGCAATTATCTAGAAAAAAAAAATCTGGCATTTGGGCACCAAAGATACAATATGCATATTCTGGTGCTTACCAAGATATTGCTAAACCCTAAGTAAAAACATGTAACTCCTTAGCCATGATTTTTTAATTTCTTGTGAGTTAGGGAGGAGGGGAAGAGAAATCCAGTTCCAAATACATTATCTTAGGGGAACATAAACTATACAGTTAAATATGCACTGGCACATATATTAACAGGACAGTAAACTAAACATACTCACACCAGCCGTTCCCATTTAACCAAAGCACAATATTAAACATCAATTCAAACACTTCCCTTGTATGTATTTCAGTTAAATTCCTTTCTTTAACAGCCTCAGGGAAGGAAAGACTTCACAAAAGAAACTTATCTGCTTAGAAATCCCTCCTACACTCCCTTTTAGACTGTTCTTTAGTATCCAGCATGGAGCCACATGTTCTTTTTTCCCACCCAAACAACCCTTTACAAATATAAAAACAATTCTTAGCTCCCAGGCCTACAAAAGCAAGCCAAGAGTCAATGCACTTTTCAAACTGAAGTGTCATTTAGAGGTGACTAGGGCAAGGCTCCCTTATCTTACAGATGGGAACCTGAAGACCAGTGAGAAGGAGTGACTGAGTGGGCCCTGATCACACAGGATACCTCCTACTAAAATGACTTGCCAGGAGAGTCAGTTCCTGCCTATGGGAACTTCTTGTTGGGAAGATACCACTGAAATCCAAGGGAAATAAGAAAACAATACTAATTGCTAAGTGGGAGACATAGCCAACTAGTGCAGAAGTTCCAAGAGGAGGACCAGTGGTATGGATATCGCCATTTCATGTCAATGTGCCTGACATCATCCTAGCTAGGCAATATTTATCAATCCCACAGGACTTCAGGTAGGTGCTGAAAGTTAGAAAGGCAGATATTAGAAAAAGGCACTATATATATATTTTAAATATTCTTTATTGATTTTAGAGAGAGAGGGAGAGAGAGAGAGAGAGAGAGAGAAACATCGATGAGAGAGAACATCAATAGGCTGCCTCCTGCACACGTCCACTGGGGATCGGCCTGAAACCCAGGCATGTGCCAACCAGGAATAGAACTGACAACCTCCTGATGCACAAGTTGATGCTCAATCACTAAGCCACACTGGCCAGGCAACAAAGGCACTATATTTAAAGCAGTATCATGAGCAAACGCCAGGAGGTAGAAATCATCATATTGTGCCACCTGCCTCATCCCAGGAGAGTAGAGTGGTAAATGGAGTAACTTGGTCCTGGGCTCCTTTCTCAGCTCCTCATTTATGGTATCTGACTATATTGGTATGCTATTTCTGCTATAACAAATTATCACTAACTTAGTAGCTGAAGACACCATAAATGTATCTTACAGTTCTGGACGTCAAAAGTCCAAAATTGGCCTTACTGAAATGAAATCAAGGTGTCAGCTGGGCATGTTCCTTCAGGGTACTCCAAGGAAGAATTCTTCTTGCCTTTTCCAGCTTCTAGAGTCTACCTGCATTTCTTGTCTTGTGGTTCTCATCCGTCTTCAAAGCCAGTAATGGCCAGACAAGTCCTTCTCATATTGCATCAGTTTGATGCTTTGCCTCTTGATTCCACTTTTAAGCATCCTTCTGATTATATTGGGCCCACTCAGATAATCCAGGTCAGGGCACATGCCTAGGTTGTGGGCCCAATCCCCAGTGGGGGGTATGCAGGAGGTGGCCAATCGATGTTCTCTCTCATCGATGTTTTTTTCTCTCTCTCTCCCTTCCTCTCTTAAATCAATAAATATTTTTTTAAAAAATGTTACCTACAGGATAAGTAAATCCTACCCTTCAGACCTCTTGATGCTGTATAAAATTTCACAATCTAACAGAAAAGTGATCCAAAAAAGCTTTATTTGTGAATAAGGATATGGAGGAAGGCACTTTTATATGCACTAACTTAATTCTACCAGCGAAACACAGCACCATCAGATGCCACCTGGTGGAGCAGAGGGCTCCTACACTGGAATTACAAGATTTTCCCCTCTAATTCCTCTTAAGAAAAATTCATTACAACAGTATTTCCCAAAGGTGTTCCTTAGAAAACTGATGCCACATGTTCCTTTGGTAACTAAGTTTAGAAATTCCTAAAGCTGGTAGAAGGCAGTGAAAATGGTATCTTTAGTTAATAGTTTAGTGTATTTTATCTTATTTTTTTCCATCATCATTTATATCCCCATCCCCTCTTCCACCTCCACTCACCCCTCTCCCCTACCCCCCTACAATCACCACATTGTTGTCCATGTCCATGAGTTCTTTCTTTTGGTCTTTTTTTTGTTCAGTCCCTCCACCACCTCCCCAACACACACCCCCACCCAAGCTGTCTGTCTGCTCTCAATCTATGAGTCTGTCTCTCTCTATTTTGCTTTTTAGTTCAGTTTTAGTGTATTTTCAAGGTGACACAAGTATCATGTACCTTTCAATTCAATTAATTAGGATTATGGTGTCAGGGGACAATAAGAAGCCAGTGGAAAGAAAGAGTAAGAAGAATAGACCAGGCAGGGGCTCCATCCAATCCTATTGTAAATGATTCCTCCACATTGGTCTACGAACCTGACAGGCCAGGCATGAGGAGAGTAGTGGTGGTGGGAGGGGATCCAAAATGACTTAACATCCCACTGCTAAAATCATTCTCATTTAAGCAATTTCAAGGTGTCCTTTATTAGTCATTCATTCAATCTCTTAGCTACAACGTTGATCAAGCAGTGTTAGAGCTGTAGGAGTAAGAAGGCAAAATCTTGGCCTCAAGGCACTCAATAAATATTATCTGAATAAACCAGCTCCTATTCTGGTGGGAGAAAGATGCTGTCAGTTCTACAGTGAGGACACCATGAAGTACAGAGAAGCAGATATGGACTGCTACAGGAAAAGGGAGGAATAACTGTGTCCACTGGTTGGTCAAGTTACATAAAATCTGGTGTAGATGCTTTTATGAAAACAGACACAATACTCACTTTAAGTGCCTTCAGCCAGGTGGCTTTCTAACTAAGCTAATATAGACTTTAAGACTATTACTTTATTCATACCCGATGTATTTCCCATAGGATGTGACCTGGTAAAACAAGCATTTACCTTATCTCCAACCTCTCTAATTTTATAGACAGACAATCTCAAACACAGAAAAATCAAATATTTTGTTACAGTTTACAGATCCTGTCAAGGGCAGACAAAGAGTAAGGACCAGGCACTGCCAGCTCCCGAGCCACTGCTTTCCCCCCTAAACAGCACTGAATCCCTTTTGTAGGCTGAATGAAAAAAAAATACCACAATTTCTTGCAAATTTTCTCTTTTAAAAAAAGTCACTGAACCACAGCAGAATATAACATTTTACCAGAACACATTTTATAGCAAATAATGAAACAAAATGAAAAAAAATCAAGCAACCTAAAAATATTGACCCCCTCTACCAATTTTTTAAAAAAACTTATATTTATTTGTTGAATGTATCACCAATGACCTCCTTTTTCCCCCATTGACCCTCTCCTCCCCAATCCCGCCCCCCTCTTGCCTTCCCCACTCAATTGTTTGTGTCCACTGGTTATGCATATATGCATGGAAGTTCTTTGGTTTATCTCTTCCCACCCTTCCTCCCCCCTTCCCTTTGAGGTTCATCAGTCTAACAACCAATTTGTACTTCTTAATTCCTTCATCTTTTTCACCCATCCTCCCCAGCCCCCTCCCATCTGGCAAATAACAAAAAGTTCTCTGTATCTATAAGTCTGTTTCTGTTCTGGTTGCTCGTTTTCTTTGTAGATTGAATTGTTGATAGATATGTATTTATTGCTATTTTATTGTTCATATTTTTGTTCTTCTCCTGCAAGAAGACCCTTCAACATTTCATATAATACTGGTTTGGTGGTGATGAACTCCTTTAGCTTTTTCTTGTTTGGGAAACTCTTGATACGTCCATCGATTCTAAATGATAGCTTTGCAGGACAGAGTAATCTTGGTTGTAGGTCATTGCTTTTCATCACTTTGAATATCGCTTGCCACTCCTTTCTAGCCTGTGAAGTTTCTTTTGAGAAATCATCTGACAGTCTTATAGGAGCTCCATTGTGGGTAACTAACTGCTTTTCTATGGCTGTTTTTAAGATTCTCTCTCTTTGTCTTTAACCTTTGGCATTTTGATGATGATGTGTCTTGGTGTGAACGTCTTTGGGTTCATCTTGTTTGAGACTCTCAATAATTCCTGGACTTGCCCTGGCCGGTTTGGCTAAGTGGTTGGAGCGTCGGCCTGCGGACCAGAGAGTCCCGGGTTCAGTTCCTGCTAGGGGCACGTACCAAAAAATAAAAAAAATAAAAAAATAATAATAATTCCTGGACTTGTATGTCTGTTTCTTCACCAAGTTAGGGAAGTTTTCTGTCATTATTTTTTCAAATAGGTTTTCAATTTCTTGCCCTCTCTCTTCTCCTTCTGGCACCCCCATGATGCGAATGTTGGTATGCTTGAAGTTGTCCCAGAGGCTCCCCTTACACTCTCCTCATTTTTTTGGATTCTTTTTCTTTTTGCTGTTCTGATTGGGTGTGTTTTGCTTCCTTATATTCCAAATCGATGGTTTGTTCCTTGGTTTCACCTACTCTACTATTGATTCCCTGTAAATTATTCTTTATTTCAGTTAGTGCATCCTTCATTTCTGACTGGTCCTTTTTTATGTTGTTGATGTTCTAAGTTCCTTGGAGTTCTCCTTAAGCTCCTGGAAATTATCACTAAGTTCCTTAAAGGTCTCACTAAGTTCCTTGAGCATCCTCATAACCAGTGTTTTGAACTCTGCATCTGATTGCTTCTCTACATTTTGTTTAGTTCTTTTTCTGGAAGTTTGTTCTGTTCTTTCATTTGGGACATGTTTGTCTCCTCATTTTGGCTGCTTCCCTGCATATGTTTCTATGTATTAGGTAGAGTTGCTATGTCTCCTAGGCTTCGTAGGGTGGCCTATTGTAGGTGCCCTATAGGGTCCAGTGGCACAGCCTCCCTGATCACCCCAGCTGGTCTGTGAAGGTGCACCCCTTGTGTGGACTTTACACCCTTCTGATGTAATTGAGTCTTGATTGCGGTTGGCACATCAATGGGAGGGATTTACTCAGGCTGTTCAGCTGCAAAGACTGGCTGTACCCACTGACCAATGGCCTCTGACTACCTTGGAGGATCAGCAGTGTAGGGGCCCACCACACAGAGCAAGACTTATTTCAGCAGGGTTCTGGTACCCACTGAGTCCACTCACTGAGTGTGTCACTTGTGGAGGTGGTTGGGTAGTGGTGCTTTGATGTGGTCTGAAGCTGTCCACTGGGTGTGCTGGCTCTGGGTGTTCTACCCAGGGCCACCAGGCATAAGCTACAAAGTGATCTGCAGATGGCTGCTTCTTGTGCTGGGCTTGGAGGTACCCAGGAAAAGTCAAGTTGTGAACCAAGGCTGGCTGCTTCTAGTGCCAGGCCTGGGGCCACTTAATGAAAGGTATGGGGCTCACTGAGACCAGATGCTGCTTGTTTGAGAGATTTTAAGAAAATGTGAAGCAGGATCCAAGACAGGCCAATCCTATGGTAAAGCCATTGGAAACAGCTTGGGTGGGCCCGAAAGTTGGTTGGGGCAGGGCCTCAGGGAATTACCAGGGCGGAACAAACAGTGTGAGCCAAGTTGCTGGAGTCCCAGATATAGCAGCAGTGTGTTGCCCGAAGGAATGGCTCACCAAAGGAACAACGGCCTCAACAGCAAGTCTGTCCAGGAGAAAGCTGCCCCTCCAGCTCTCGCCCCAATGCTAAACAACTCAGTTCTTCCCTATATGTCTCTGGTGCCTTTCAAGCTGCCTCCTCAACACTGGAGCCCAGAAGGAGCGAGTCCAGGTAAGTCCGTGCGTGGGCCCTTTAAGAGGAACTGCCTGGGACTCCAGCAGCCTCAGCCTCCCTTCAGCCTCAGTTCCTGCTGGTATTTACAGCCAGAAGTGATGGGGACTTCTCTTCCTGGCACTGGAACCCTGTGTTGGGAGCTTGGTGTAGGATGGGACCCCTCACTCCTCAGGGAGGACCTTCACAGCCGAGGTGTCCCTTCTGATTTTTATCTGCCACATGTGGGTGTGGGACCAGCCCGCCCAACACCTCCACCCCTCCTACCAGTCTCTATATGGCTTCTTCTTTAATTTCATAGTTGTAGGACTTCCATTCAGCTCGATTTCAGGTGGTTCTGAATGATGGTTGTTCTGTAGTTTAGTTGTAATTTTGATGTGGTTGTAGTTGTAATTTTGATGTGATGTACTCGGGAGGAGGCAAGTACCATGTTTACCTATAGCCACCTTGACTGGAAGTTCCCTACCAAATTTTCTTTGTTTTTTTTTTAGATTTTTTCTTTATTGATTTTATTATTTTTTTTTTCATTTATTTATTTATTTTAATCCTCACTCGAGGACATTTTTGCATTTATCTTCAGACAGAGCGGGAGGGAGAGAGTGGGGAAGAGAGAAAGAGAAACATCGACACGAGAGAGACACATCGAGTGGCTGCCACTCACACGACCCCAACCGGGGCTGGGGACAAGCTCTAACCGAGGTACATGCCCTTAGCGGGAACCGAACCCGGGACTCTCTGGTCCGCAGGCCGACACTCTAACCGCTGAGCCAAACCAGCCAGGGCTCTTTATTGATTTTAGAGAAAGAGGAAGGGAGAGGGAGAGAGAGCTAGAAACATCGATGAGCGAGAACATCGACTGGCCACCTCCTGCATGCCACCCACTGGGGATTGGGTCCACAACCTGGGCATGTGCCCTGACCGGGAATTGAACCGGCGACCTCTTGGTGCATGGGTCGACGCTCAACCACTGAGCCACACCGGCCAGGCAGCTACTAAATTTTCTTTAAGCAAAAAAAAAAAAAGGAAGAAGCCTGTCTGCCAAGATCAAATGTGAAAAGGTTAAAAGAGGAATAGGCTATGCAGTCTGGAAAGAGTGGAGAAGTCCAAGAGACTGGTTTCCCTCAGGATCTTGAAACATACACAGACTGCCAGACCACAAAATCATTCAACACTTTGAAATGCTTAAACATTAATGAGGTATGTGTAAGACCTATTATAAAAAATTAAAAGAAAGGGTTGAATAAATAATCATGCTGTGATCCTAAAAAAGGAAGCTGAATGTTATGCAGTCAAATGCTCTACCACTGAGCTATACCCCCTCTGAATGTTATGAACATGTCAATTATCTCTAAGTCAATTTACACATTTAATACAATTTCAACCAAAATCCACCAAATGCATGGATAGATATAAAAGAATATTCTATAAAACACAAGAATTAGAGGAAGCAGAGTCTAGACTTTACTTAAAATCAAGAAATGATGTTATATTTACATATATAAAAAGAGGTATCTAGACCAAGAGAAAACACAGAAATAGACCCAATTATATGTAAGAAAATATTTCATGATAAAGCAGGCATCATCAAGATGAGGAAAAAAGGAAGCATTATTTTGTGAATGGTGCTAACTTATTAGCCATTAAGAAAAAGGGATGGGGGAGAGCAACTGTGCTCTGTATTTTAAGCCAAAGTAAAATTTTTAAAAAGTGAACTAATTAGTTATCAGATTTTTAGGAGGAAAAAAAAATTTTTTTTTTAAATCCTCACCTGAGGATATTTTTCCATTTATTTTCAGACAGAGTGGGAGGGAGAGATAGATAGAAACATCGATGTGAGAGAGACACATCAAATGGTTGCCTCCCGCACAACCCCAACCAGGCCCAGGGACCAAACTGCAACCAAGGTACATGCCCTTGACCAGAATCGAACCCGCGACTCTTTGGTCCATGGGCCGACGTTCTAACTGCTGAGCCAAACTGGCCAGGGCTAGAACAAAAATTTTTAATCATGAAAAAGAACCATAGCCTTAGCCAGTGTGGTTTAGTTGGATGAGTGTCATCCCATGCACCAAAAGGTCGCAGGTTCGATTCCCAGTGAGAGCACATGTCCAGGTTGCAGGCTCAGTCCCCAGTGTGGATACTTATGGGAGGCAACATGTTAATGTTGCTCTCTCATATCCATGCTTCTCTCCCCTTCCCCACTTTCTCTCTAAAATCAATTTTAAAAAAATTTTTAAAGAAAAAGAGCCATAGATTTAATTACATGAAAATATAGAACTGCTGTATAAAAAAATAATGATAATAGTAAACCAGCTAGAAAAATAATAAACAGAAATATAACAAAGGGTTACAGTTCATACCACCTAACAAACAGGCCTATATAAACTGACAAATCAATACCAAGACAGATCAACAGGTAAAAGACACAGGTAACTGAGATGAAAGGAACTAGTTAAAACAATAAAGAGAAAGCAGTTAATATTAAGTGCTGAGGTGGTAAGTAAAATTTCCCTAATTTCCTTATTATAATGTGCAAAAATATCAAACATTAGATAAATACTCTTAAAGGAATGGCAATGGCAAAGCACCATAGAACCAGATCTTGCAACATTCTTGAGGGCAGGAATGCGCTGCCCTCTTAGCACACCCCCAGCACCTAGGCATGATGCTTCATATATGGTACATGCTCAAAATATCTGTAGACTAATGGCCAGCTAGCTTCACAAAACAAATGTCACAATGTGTCCTGGTTATTTCTAAGGCAATTTTTAAAAATCACTGAGGCAATGGGAAGATGTGTATTTTGTAAATGCTTGTGGCTTGTTGAACCAGAACACCTGCTCTCTACTACAACAGTCTAAACACTTCTTCAGTTAAGCTCTCTATAATCAAATGTTAAGTGTGTCAAATGTTTCTCAGGCTTTAATTTGTGTACATAATCTAAACACAACACTGACCAGAATTTACAATTCAAACCGTACCATTAAAAAGAAGTGGGGTCCAGCCGGTGTGGCTCAGTGGTTGAGCATCGACCCATGCACCAAGAGGTCGCCGGTTCAATTCCCGGTCAGGACACATGCCCAGGTTGTGGGCTTGAGCCCCAGTGTGGGGCATGCAGGAGGTGGCCAATCGATGTTTCTATCTCTCTCTCCCTCTCACTTCCTCTCTCTCTAAAATCAATAAAAAGGAAAAAAAAATTTAAAAAAAAGAAGTAGGGCAGGGGGCAAGGGTGGGAGCGGGGAGAAGGGTATCAATGGGAAAATAAAGGAGGGATATCTATAATATTTTCAACAATAAAGATAAATTTTAAAATTTTTAATTAAAAATAAAAAGAAGTGTACATATGTTTCTCTTACCAAATATCTGCTATTGATAATAAGTAAAATACCATTTGACTTCAGGGTAGGAGAAAGAAAAGAGGGAAAAAGCCCAGATGCCCAAAGCATAATTTATTTTAGGTAGTCCTTCACAGTGAACATATTATGGAAAATCATTCCAAATTTGTCTTTTTCTTCTAAAAATGGTTCATTAGCCCTGGCCGGTTTGGCTCAGTGGTTAGAGCGTCGGCCTGCGGTACGGAGAGACCTGGGTTCAGTTCCCGCTAAGGGCATGTACCTCAGTTGCAGTTTGTCCCCGGCCCTGGTTGGTCGTGCGGGTGGCAGCCACTTGATGTGGCCCTTTCACGTCGATGTTTCTCTCTCTCTCTCTCTTCCTCTCTCTCCCTCCTACTCTATCTGAACAAAAAATGAAAAAATATCCTCGGGTGAGGATAAAAAAAATAAAAATAAAAAAAATAAAAATGGTTCATTAAACGTAAGTGGGAGCTCTTCTATAAAAATGAGGTGAAAAATGATGAATTAGAATGAATCTCAGTTCTCACAAAGTTTATACGCAACAGGATTAAACTAGAATCACAGGATAGGGAAGAAATGTAGTAAAGTTAAACAAGACTAGATTTATTCTGAGAAGAAATTTCATATAATCATTTGTCAAAAATTAGTGATTTGACCAAAGAGCTTCAGTTTGTACCTTCAAGTAGTTTTTACCCATTTATCGCCTTCTTTTGCTTAAAAACAGAAAAGAAAAAACAGGGAGGAGAGGCTGCTATCTTGCACTTGGAAAAGTTTTTCCAAAAAGAAACAATATTTTGGCCCTGGCTGGTTTGGTTCAGCGGTTAGAGCAGTTAGAGCATCAGCCTGCGGACTGGAGCATCCAGGATTCGGTTCCCGCTAAGGGCACATACCTCGGTTGCAGTTTGTTCCGGGCGTGGGTGGCAACCACTCGATGTGTCTCTCTCACATCAATGTTTCTCTCTCTCTCTTCCTCCCTTTCTCCCTCCTGCTCTATCTGCAGATACATGCAAAAATGTCCTCTGGTAAGGATAAAAAATTAAAATATAAATAAAGAAGCAATATTTTGGAAACCTCTGAATCAAAAAGTAATATAAGATGAATCATTAGCACATAATATAAGCTAACCAGATAACTAAACATCTTTCCACAATCTTAAAATATCCTCTTCAACTATGAACTTGAATGCTACCATCACTTTAGTGAATGTCTCTAGGTTTCCCTTTCATATGTAATCTTCAGTTGAGATCTTCTTCGAAGGACTTTAGTTTTCTAAGATTTCTGAATTTCTGCTTCTTAAGCTTATTTACTTTGATAGTATTTTGTTTTCAAAATTAAAACTCAGACTTCTTAGTCATCTGAAGCTGTGCAGTTCAAAGTCTTTAAAGTAGACAAAAGACATACTATGTGACAGCTTGATTTTCCTCTCCCAACATCCCCTGATCAAAAACATGAATACAGTAGATTCTCTATGCATAAAACCTTAAGATAATGTATATATTAAAATGGCCAGTCATATAACTGTTTGATGTATAAATAGTATATTATTATAACACACACACACACACACACAAATAAAGCAATCTAATACCCAATAATAGAAGGATGGTTACATATTTTCGGTTGATCTACTGAGGAAAAGATGGTATGGCTGTTAATCTGATCACTCACTTGGCAAATAGTGATTAAGCCCCTGTTATGTACCAGACACTGGAGAAAGAATGCTGAATTGAAGACACATGATCCTACCCACAAAATCTCACAGTCTAAGGAAGAAGACAGACATTACACAAATGATCTAATAAATACATACATAAATAGCAACTATGTTAAGTGCTATGAAATAAATCAATGGGGCACCCAATTGAGATTGGAGATTTACAGAAGTGATGTTTGAGAGGATCCTGAGGGATGAATAGGGGTTTGACAGGCGGGGAGCAGGGGCCTAAGGGCTAGGGAGGCAGAGGGCACATTACAGGCAGAAGGAACAGCACTTGCAAAGGCCCAAGTATGAGGAGAAAGGGGGCCAGAGTGAATACTAGTTAACTGTCTACTGGTCTAGTCCAGGAAAGGAGAAGGGGCTTGGACCAGAGTGCTAATAAAGGAGATAGAGAAAAGAGAGCAGATGAAAATGTATCCCATAGAGAATGGACATGATGTTATAACCGATATAAAGAAAGAACACGGAACAACATGAAAAATGGGCAGGATACAATGTTTAATTTAAAAAGTAGGACCTCATATAATATATGATTTAGCTAAAGTTAAAAAAAAATACATTTGAGAATAGTGAAACTGGCAGTAGGCTTATAGTATAATGTAACATGACTTTTATACTTATAAAAATACTTCTTAAAGGAAATGTATTCCTAAATTATGGTACATCCAACTGACAATATAACCATTAAAAACTTGGACCAGAACTTAGAACACAAAAAAGAGATTATGATATAATGAAATTTAAAGTGCAAAACATATAATTGCAGACAGTATAATCAAACTACGTTTTAAAAGGCTAATGTTCACATTTAAGAGACTATATATTAAAGAGCACAGTATTTTCTGTTTGCCAACAGAACATAAAACAATACAATTGTTTAATACAAATACAGAGAAAAGGAATTAAGAAAATAAAAATAATCATAAAGATAACACATACAAAAGTAGCTATCAATATACATATATTTTTGTTAAAATTCTAATGTCTTAATATGAATGATTTTTACCTTTTTTTAATGAATGTAATGCTGAGGTGAAGAAGGTCAAATAACCAGGAGGCTGGGGCGAGCCACTGAACTCGAAGTACCCAAGTACTCCAGGCTGCAGGAACAAAAGCAGAATTAGGTGACTGAGGTATCACTAATCACTGTGTAATGAAGGACATTTTAAAACAAGAAAGACATGCCATTATAATTGAACAACTGCCATTTGCGGCATTTTATTTTTTTTAAAAGCCTAACCACATGAAAATAAAGTTGTAGTTTAGGGTGAACCCTTCCTTCCATTTAGACAACAAGGTTAAGGGATACAACTGCAGCAACTTTTACAGTGGGAATTAATTCAGAGCTGAAACTTCCTTCCTTCTCCCTAAATAAGTCTTTCCACTCTCTTTTGACAGTTCTCCTAGGTCCCTGGTTTGAAATATCACCATCAAGTACAAGTACTCACTCAATTCTGTTTAGCAACTCCAGGCAAGTTGTCAATTTCCTCATACTCTTTCTTAAGATTTTTACCTTTATTGCTTCCTCTCACTCCAAACACACCTTCACACTTATTGGAAATCAGGTTACATCTGATTGGCTCCACTTGTGTCTTAGGTCATCCTTCGAGGGGCTCTTTCCTCCCCCGATATCCAGAACCCAGCATTCCACAATGACAACCCTCCTCTTTTGTCAGATTAGTCTGTAAAGGGCCCACCTCTTGCTCTCTGCCCCCACAAACTTATTTCCACCTGTTCATTCCATTTCTCTACGCTTAGGACAGAATGCCCCACCATTCTGCCAAACCAATAAATTATCCCCTGCAGATACATTCTGCCTTCCTGTTCATAATAATTTCTTCCATCTTTTAAGGCCCTGTGGCACCCATTCTCTCTGGTTTTGTTCTGTAATGATTGCAACTGTCTTAAAAGCCAAACTGAGATCCCTCAGGAAAGAATACTAGGTATGGAGTCAGAAGACTTAAGCTCAGGTCAGATAGCTGAATGATCTTGGGTGAACCCTTCAAAGAGAAGCTTCAGTTTTCTTATCTGGCAAATGGAACAATTCATCATGGGGTTACTGAGAAGAATGAGCTTGATGAACTATAGAGTACTAGGCAAATGTAAAGAATCCTCTCTAGCCCTAAAGCATGTAATATCATGCTCTTAATAAATAATCATGGAGCTGATTTGATCACTGGGGCAAATTCAGACCCAAAGGGTAGAAATTTAATCTGTTGCTAAAATTTTAAATCAGTAAGTTGTATAAAAAAGGAAATTTCTAATCTGTAGTGGAACATACTATCTTTCAAATCCAAATCACTTGCTTATTCTCCTAAGATTCAATTTTCAATAAATCACTTGGTTTTCATTCTGGTAGGAACTGAGATATTCAGAATGTTCAATCCTAATACTATCTATAAAAAAACCCAGCAAATAAGCAATTTCTAAAACAACTTTGAACATCGGAAAGCAAAGTATTGAAAACAGGATTTTCTTTTGCTAAACTCCTTCAAAATCTTTTATTTTTTTAATCCGCATCCAAAGATAAGTTTAGAGAGGAAGCGAGCAAAGGGGACAAACATTGATGTGAGGGAGAAACATTGACTGGCTGCCTCCTGTACGTGCCCAGATGGGGAATTGAACCTGCAACCTAGGTATGTGCCCTGACTGGAAATCAAACCCAAAAACTTTTTGTGTACAGGACAATGCTCCAGCCAACTGAGCCACCCGGCCAAGGCTCCTCCAAAATCTTTTTAACAAGCCAATCCAGGATTGGCTTAAAGTAGAATTGCATAGTGTTGGGGTTCTTAAGGTTTAAAACCAGGGTACAATGGTGTCATAAGCCTTACTACCAAGAACAAAAGAAAGACAAAATCTTCAGACATTCTAGTCACTTAGTTCATGTTGGATGCAAGATTACAAAAATGGAAACTAGTGGAAAGAAAAATGGCTCATTTTTAAAAAAATATTCTGACCAATCTCCCAAACTAAAACCAAATGGAATAAATTCATCTAAATATTAATAAATGTTTCACTGCTAAAAATCAAATGAGATGAATTTCAGCTCTCTTCTCATATCATGTTCTCTCCAGTGGCTTCACAGAAGTGAACATATGACTCATAAACACATTTACATCTACATGAATATATGCAACTACATAGGTGTTTACATATGCACACATGTACAGACATTAACAGAAGTAAAAAAAAATTTTGAATCCTGACTCTTCAAGGGAAACCCCAATTAAACCTTTAAAAATGAACAAAAGTTGGACCATTTGCAGGGGTTCTTTGTGGAAATTTATACAATCTAAGGTCTTATTTTTGTCAGTGGCATCACTGCTGCAATTTTCCAAGGGGCTACATAGCTTGGACGAAGAAGCCTCTATCTTCAGAAGAACTGGTATTGAACTTTTCAAGTAGTTTGATCAAAAATATTCCATAAACAATAAACATAAAGTAAATAATCTCATAAGCAAAATTATTTTTATATTTTATTGCCAAAGAAAGAGAGATCATAAGATTCAACAACTATATGAGATTATTTAAAGCTGCATATCAGCTATTTTAAAACAACACAAAAACAGGCAAAATACATTTTTAAGTGTTATTTTTCAAATATTCACAATGTTGCGACAATCTGTATTAAATTTTGAAAACTGGCCTGTTTGAGGATGTAACTTAAAATATTTCAAAATAATAAAAAGAGGAAATAACGTGAATTGCTAGTTATCTATTTATTTCTATTACAAATTATCATTTAAAATGTACTAAAATGACTCTGGTTATTCTTTAAGTCAAACAAATTTTGCAACCATTTCCCCAAAGTTTCAGTGTCTCCCCAATAGAAGCTGTATTTGAGAAGTGATTACATATGTCAGAGTTCCTTCCAGAGTTCTTTCTTAAATCTGGAAAAAGGGGAGTTTGGGGAATAAAGTTCATGCATATGCATATATGTAAACCTTTCTAGGTCTGGGTTCCTAGTCTGCTCAGCTGCAAATAAACCAGGGGCTGGTTCAAAGCACAACTCTAACCCTAATATACTTTTGAGGCTCTTTTTCAGATGAGCTGGTTGAGCACATAAGCCAGTCTGACACTGGGTTACAGTCGGGTTGCAAGCCCTGCTGGTACATAAATTTTTCCTCCTCACTCTGCCACTTGCCATTTGTAAAGATCATCTGACCCCAGGTTCCAACTGCAATGTTTCTATTAGTCCACTTCCAGATGCTTAAACAGCTACCAGGTAAATGGTCATGGGAACTCAACTGAGAACATTAATTTTGGGAGGACCACTACTCAACTTTCTACATCTTGTTTTTCTGTTTTCCTTTGTTATCTATCTCCACGTTAGAACTCCATGAAACAGAGGCTCTCGCTTATTCATCACCACATTTACAGCACAGAGCAGGCACAAAATAAACATAAGTTAATGAGTGAATGGGGATAAAAAGATAAATAAGACAATACTCCTTTATCAAGTTAACAATTTAGAAAAGAACATAATGAATGCCAGATTATAATCTGACCCACTTTGTGATTTTAATTCCATTCCATAATGTACAGTATATTCAGTACCTGCAATAATGAGGAGGTTAAAAATAGACTATTAATAGGAGGCCAGCAAATCCTCATCAGCATTAAATATTTATTTCTTAAGTGAATACTATTTGCATTTTGGCATAAATTTCAGCAAATGATGGCAATTGAAATATTTCTACACTAATGTTAACTCACACCTAGAAAACTTAAAACTATTTAGTACACAGTGCTATGAAACTATAAATTGACACAGTATCTATTTATTTGCTCAGCATTCAAAGTAGTCTTTTACTAACAAGCAACAATAAACAGCAGGTGCCAGGCATTCTACTAGGTGTTTCTCCAAAATACTCAGGTTTTCTGTTACCCGGCAATTTACCCAACACCTTGCTTCCCCCTCCAAAAGATTCCCAAGCCTTTTCCCATCCCACTTAAATGTAAAACAATTTGGTTTACCATAAATGACAAGAATAAATGAATGGATATATGCGAAATCACTACTCTTAAATGGATAAATTATAGAAATTCATGAAAAGATTTAGAAAATAATTTGGCTGCATATGTAAGATAAGAGTTCTAAATAATATTGTTGGCATTTAATGGTCAGAATAAAAGGTACAAATCAGATTATTCTTATTTCTTAAAAAAGTAAAAAAGTATTATGGATGTAGAAGCTACTGATACTTAAGGCAAATGATGCCTTAAAAATACCCAAATTAGAAGAGATATAAAACTAGTGAATTTGAAATCATGACATTACCATTACTCAGTCCTATCTCCTTTCCAATCAATTTAATGTACACCAAAATAAAAATGACACTGGGATATGTTTGCCTATGTTGTCCACAAGTAATAAATCACATTTCCCTGTCTGCATCTTAAATAGGCAGGAATAATCTCAAGAAAGAGGGATTCTACAATTAGAGTAAATGAAGAAAGTAAAATTTCTTAACATGGTTTACAACGAAATGACTTAATACTCTTGATCTCCCTCTGTAGTATGTATGCACTGGCAAGTTCGCTTCAGTTTTTAGCTACATTCATTATTTATAAGGTAGCCATGATTTTAGTGCATATCTAGGAAGAAAATTCTAGAGCCTACTCTGTCTCAATATTGTGATTATCATACATAAAACTCTCCCAGTTTTGCAGACTAGATACTAATGACCCAATTAACAATAGCAAATAGTAAAAACTCTTGCTGCTTTAACAGTAACTGAAGAGCCGCGGCCTCATCCTTTATCACAATTTATTCCTAGAACCATTACTAAAATTGAAGAAAAGAAGTCATGAGTCATATAAAGAAGCCAACACCTTTAAAATTTTTCTATCATGAAAGAGAAAGGTTCAAAAATGACATAGAATAGTTCAATATTGTTTTAACTTCTAGCTACATAGTGAAGTTTCAACTCAGAGACCTTACTTAATATTTATCTGTGTACAAGGGAGAATTTGGGGAGCCAGACCTGGGCTACAGTCCAGTCTCCACATAGGGCAAAATCATACCCTCTCTGTACCTTATCTTCTTAATCTGTTCAAAGGGTCTACAATTTCCATCTATCGCACATGGCTATTGGGAAGATCAGAAATAAAAGCACTTGAAAACCAAAGGGCACTTACCAATGCATAGTTTTTGCTCATTATCTGTTTACTTATAAGAACTAAAGTACTTTGGAATTTATATAATCAAGTATTTATAATATTCACCCTTTAATGTCTTTCTGCAATGTTAAGTAATTACATTGTTTTCCTAAAAATTGCATCAAGTCAGGGTCATATTTTATAAACATAAAACTATGGGTTAATTATGAATAATCTGATTTAGGCAGGTCTGAGAGATCTAAGTCAAATAAAATATTTTCCACTGGTTATAAACTTCTACTTTTCTAGGTAATTCAATATCAAATAATCTGAATAGACTTTTTAAAATATGTTTTTATTGACTTTTTAGAGAGAGAGGAAGGGAGAGAAAGAGAAACATCAATGTGAGAAACATCGATTGGCTGTCTCCTGCACGCCCCCTACTGGGGATTGAGCCCGCAACCCAGGCATGTGCCCTGACCAGGAATCAAACCTGGACTTCTCAATCCATGTTTGGGACAACGCTCAATCCACTGAGCCACACCGGGCATGAATAGGCTTTTAAAAGAATTCATCTAGTCTGGCCGGTGTGGCTCAGTAGTTGAGCATCGACCCATGCACCAAGAGGTCACTGGTTTAATTCCCAGTCAGGACACATGCCCAGGTTGTGGGCCCAGTGTGGGGCATGCAGGAGGTGGCCAATTGATGTTCTCTCTCATCGATGTTTCTCTCTCTCTCCCTCTCACTTCCTCTCTCTAAAATCAATAAAGGAAAAAAAAATTTTTTTTTTAAAGATTTCATTTATAGGACTTACACAAATTCAAACCAAGATACCATTAGAGCATTCCTCTCCATAACAGCAATATAAGCATGTAAGAATAGAGTTCAGTGTACATATAATAAAAGTGTATGTTAATAGCCCTGGCCGGGTGGCTCAGTTAATTGGAGCATCATCTTGAATACCAAAAGGTTTTAGGTTTGATTCTCATTCAGGACACACACCTAGGTTTCGGGTTTGATTCCCAGTAGGGGCACATATGGAAGGCAACCAATTGATGTTTTTCTCTCACATCAATGTTTCTCTCTCTCTCTCCTTACCCCTCTTCCTCTCTCTCAAATCAATAAAAACATATCTTCAGGTGAGGATAAAAAAAGTTTACGTCAATATAAAGTTGCTGATTTCAGATCAACACTTCCCAAGTAATAAATACTAACTATACAATTTTATGGTGGTCCAAACTGTTCACAAACATCTGGATTAGAGACAAATCAACTTATAATACATGAATATGTTTTTTTTAATGCAAGGAAAATTATCAAATGCACCACAAGACATCACAAACACATTTAGAAACATAAGTAAAAAACAATGCCATTCTAACAAACCTCAGAAGTGCCACAAAAATATTAAATAACTATTTCAGCTTAATTTTGGTATTCCTAAATTTAACATACTTTATAATAAAATCCATATTTATAAAAAATATAAATTAGGAGATAAGTCTCTTGATCAAAACAAATCTCTTTCTCAGTACAATTTCTTTAAATCAGCAAGGTCCTTAACATACTTAGGATGTATGCTATTTTAAAATCCTCACCTGAGGATGTTTATTGATTTTAGAGAGAGGAATGGGAGGTGAGGAGGTGGAGAGAGAAAAACATCGATGTGAAAGAGAAATATCAATTGGTTGCCTCCAGTATATACCCTGATCAGGGACTGAGCCTGAAACCTAGGTATGGGCCCTGACTAGCTATCAAACCCTCGACCTTTTGGTGTACAGGATGATGCTCCAACCAACTGAGCCACCTAGCCAGGGCAGGATGCACACTTCTTTAGGTGGGTTACAGACAAATGATTTGAATAAAAAGCTGAGTCTCAGGGACGGCTCTATTGGTGACAATATAACTGCCTAGTCCTCCACAGATAACACTCCAGAATTTTCCAGTCAAGTCACTGCTTAATTTTCATCTGCTCTCGACTGCCACTATTATAAGCAGATAAAGTTACAACAATTAGATTGTGGCATTGTGCGCTACATGAAAAAAAGATGTGTGTGTACTAAGTAACACCTGTAAGGCATCATCTTAAGGTTTTATTTGGGGAAACAGTAATTTAGAGTAGTGGTTCTCAACTGGGGTGATTTTGCCACACCCCTATCCCCCAACCTGCCGCCAAGGAACATTTTGGTGATACTTGGATATTTTTGGTTGTTACAACTAAGAGGGGTGGGGAGGGTACTGGTATCTAGTAGGTCAAGGATGCTTCTAAACATCCTGCAAAACACAGGACAGCCCCCACCACAAAAAATTTCCCGACTCCAAATGTTAATAATGCCAAGGTTTAGATATCTTAATTCAGAGGAATGTCCAAAAGTATATGTGCTCTAGAGTGGGACCTCCTTTAACTTTACTATTTATTCAACTGTCAAACCATGATAGTGATTTCATTTCTAGTTCTGGAATGTTGCCTTTATGTTCTCTTATGCACTGTGTGTATGCAATTGACATCACTTCTTTCTAGGCTGGATTTGGCATGTTTCACAAGATACATGATTTCACAAACGTCACTTGAGCTTGACTCAGGTTTTGTCACATTAATCAAATGTCTCTTGTCAACTAGATGATTTCATCTCAATGAGAAGAAGCCCAGTGAAAGATGAAACTCATGATAAAAGCTATCTACAGTTTTGGGGAGGAAGTTCCTTTAAAGGCCAGGAGAAGCTGTACAGGGGTCCCATTGTGGCAGCACTCTTTTGGTTCTGTTCAAAGGTAGTCTAAACACTGCTTGCTGTACATCATTTTAAGTAAGTGGGCTGCGCTGCCAAAACAACCTTGAGTAATGTCACTGGCACATCAGTGAGTCTGATGTGAACTCAGTGTTAAACTGGGAGCATAATCTCTAAAAGCACTGTGAAAAGCAGTTTCAGAGAATGCAGAGGCTAAATAAAGCTAAGAATTCATCCTTGCTGCTCAGTCATAAACATGCGTTTGTCTCTCTCCTACAGACACAACTAGAGAGAACACTTCAAATATCTTAGAGGCAAGAAATTAAAAAAAAAAAAAATTAGAAAGATCTTTAATACAGATGTTCAAGGCATTGTCATAATACTTTTCCAACCAAAAACTGATGAACCTTCTTCCCCTGTCTGCCTCTTTCCAACCTCTCTGAACTTCATCAAGGATAAAACATTTAGGAGAGATTATCTGAGCCAACTCCTTTAGAGATGAAAAATCTATGTAAAACTCAGAAATCAGAGACTTTCTATTGTCAGGACCAAAACCCAGGATTCCAGAATCCTAGCTGAGTCCTTCTCCTTATCATGTGACCTCTGCTAAGAACAGGCTCAGATCTCTCTAGACACAATTCTCTGATAGAGCCAGCCAGTGTGGCTCAGTGGATTGAGTGTCATCCCATGGACTGAGAGGTCCTGGTTCCATTCCCAGTCAGGGCACATGCCCAGGTTGCAGGCTCGATTCCCAGTAGGGGGCGTGCAGGAGGCAGCCGATTGATGTTTCTCTCTCACATTGATGTTTCTATCTCTCTCTAAAAAATCAATAAAAACATTTTAAAAAATCTCTGATAGAGCTGAAAGTAATAATAAAGTTGCCTCTCACTGTTCTTACTAGGGTCAATGATCTCAATTTCTTCCACACTTTTTTTTTGAAAGGAAAAACAAATGCTGCATGAGATCTGTGGATGTACCACAGCTCCTCTCCAACTTTTCTCTTTACTTTTTAGAAGAGAATAAAAACTTAAAGAAAAAACAGAGGGTAATGATCAAAACTGGGCAGGGTATTTTACAAAAGTCTCAACAGCACAACTGAAGAAAGACCACTTGGCCCTTGCAGGTCATTTTTGATCCTCTTACTTATAAAACAAATAAAAGGTTTCTTTATATAAGGAGGGAATTTGGCAGGCATTATGCACATTTTAAGTTTCTCTCAATAGTAACAAATGTACAGTATCCTTCCACTATTTTTCATGTATTGGGACTATATCTTAGGCATTTTCATTTCTTATCTCCTTTAATCCCTATGTTACAGATGAGGAAATGGAGGCTTAAAGGGGTTTAGTAACTAGTCCAACGCCACACTGCTAGTAAGTGACAGAGCTGAGCTTGGACTCAGGCCTGTTGAATCCTAATTCTTCACCATTTTGCTATACCACTAGTGACTCTGCCTGCCACCTACTACTGCAAATCTATGTGAAAACCCATTCAGCACACAATTACTGCACTTGAGTTAAAAGGAGTCTCAAGATTACCCTGTTCCAGGCCCCTGATGCCTATCAGGTGAGTGACCTGTCCCAAGTGAATGACCTGTCCCAAGTCACAGACCTAGTTAGTGCTGCCAAAGACACTAGGCCCAGTTGCCTCACCTCCCAGTGTAGCTCCTGTCCACCAGCAAAATGGGAGACAAGACCATCCTTTATCCACATTAAGAGTAAAGAAGCATTTACTCTAATGCACATCTGAGAACTATAAGCAGAAGAACTAGATATTAATCCTGCTGCTTGGGGAATCTGCTCATAGTTAATATATAAATAGTGTTTCTAACACGATTGAAAAAGCTGTAAATGATGTTCTAGTGAAAGAAATTCACATCCAAGCTACATAAAATCTACACACCACAAAAATTCAACCCATCACTATTACTAATTTTAAATTATGAGGTCTGGATTCACATGGTTTTTATCTCTATTTGGTACTTAAGGTCTTGATTCTGTTGTATATAAGCATCATTTTTTTTTTTTTAAATCCTCACCTGAGGATATTTTTCTATTTATCTTCAGATAGAGTGGGAGGGAGAGAAAGGGAGAGAGAGAGAGAACCATTGACGTGAGAGGGACACATTGACTGGTTGCCTCCCGCATGACCCTGACCAGGGCTGGGATTGAACCATAACTGAGGTATGTGCCCTTGACCAGAATCAAACCCGCAACTCATCGGTCCTCCGGCCGATGCTCTAACTGCTGAGCCAAACCAGCCAGGGCTAAGCATCATTTTTAATTGTTGCTAGTTCCCTGGTGGATTCAGCACTTTCACTTGTGCCTTAGTATGATTTAACACTCGCTCCAATAACTTTTTTGTGGAACTATTTTTACATTTTATTGAGATTATTTTAAACTTTATACTGGCCTCTCAATAATAAGCTGTCCTGCACAAGCATTGAACATCCTATAAAAATAATTTATCAGGGGTCGAAGCTGGCAATGGGAAAGCAGTTAAGACCTTAAAATAGTTATGCACATAATAAAATATAAAGGAACATATTTTTAGCTTTGTTTTGCTTTTAAAGGCTACACTATAATTAACAAGTAAAACCAGACATCTCATCAGTAAGATGCCATAAAGAGTCAAAATAAAATTTTTAGAAATTTGCAGCTGCATATAAATTGTAAGTTAATTCTTACATACTCTAAGTTAATTGTGAGACAAACTGAAAGTTTGTTGAAAATTCCCAAATAAAAAATAAACAAGGTTTTGCAAGCATTCTATTTTCTCAAAACTCACTTGGCCAAACATCCCTATAATCAAGTATCTCAAAAAGCATTTAATTGGGGCTTACCTATAATGTGATCTTTTAATTGCTGCAAATGAGGAGGTATAAACAACTTTTCTAATACAAACAATCCAATACAACCTGGTGAAGTCTTGGGAATGGAAGGAAATATGAAAGACAGGTACCTCGTAGTTTGAGAGAAAATCTAGTAATTCTGATTGAGATGGGATGTACAGAAGTGGTTTCATCACCCGACGGACAAACTTCTCAATGTAAACAGCACTGATGGGGCCTTTGTATTCGATTGGTCCAAAACTAGTACCAAAAAAGTAAAAAATAAAAAGAATACACCATGCATTAAACCTGTAATGTATAACTGAAATCATCAACAACACAAAATGAAAATGTCCTGCTTTAGGATTCTGACTAGTTCACAGGTAAGCTGCCTTCTTTGTTTCAGGAGGCAACCAGAGGACCAATTAAGAAGCATTTATGTGAGAAAAGGTACAAGCAGCCATTACAAGCAATCTCTAAAAAATGAATTAATTCCCACAACATTTCCTTAAAAAACAAAATAGAAAAGCAACCTTGGAAACTGACCAAATGCTAAAGGATTCCAGGATCTGAACTACACAATTCAATGTAGAGGGGCAGGCTTTCCTTTGAGCAGTTAGCCCTTGGCCTACTAAAAAGTAGTTATTAAACATTCCCATAGGCACTTACACAAAGGATCACTAAATGAACCTTAAACCTATTGAAAGCTTTATTGTACAAACAAAATATTATGTAAAGGTACAAATCAGGGAATTGTATAAATGATTTTCCTTATTTTCCATTCTAGTTGTATTGGGGGATGCACAGGAGTTTGATTTAGTATTGCTAAGCCATATTACTAACATTCAGTTATCCTCTTAATAAGCTAATCAGAATCCTCACATGGCTTTCTTCAATTTTGTACAATACCAACAGACATTGTTCAAATATAACTGGATGGTATGTGGAGTGGGTAGGGAATACAGTGAAATTCAGCAATTCCATAAACATTCTTCTCTCTAAACAGAAACTGACATTAAGCTTACTGTTAATAGCAAGAATAGACAGAGCACAATAAAGAATTATATAAATGCATGATCATAATACTATAATATTTGGTTACAGAAATTAACACACACATATAATGTGATAAGATAAACAATTCTTCAGTGTGCACTGCAGAATATGATACAAAGAAATATTAGCATGAAAAGTAAAAATAGCATTCTACATGCACAACTGGGAGACAGAGTTAACAATTCTGTAATTCAAGACTTACTACAACTAATTTGTTAATTGATTTTAGCAATTTGTTTTAAAATCACCACCATCAACAACCCCATCAACCATCAACAATTTTTAAAGGAAAAAATAAAAAATAATTTGAGTCTGGCTGGTGTGGCTCAGTGGTTGAGTGTCGACCCATGCACCAAGAGGTTGCTGGTTCGATTCCCGGTCAAGACACATGCCCAGATTGCGGGACCGATCCCCAGTGGAGGGGCATGCAGGAGGCAGCCAATCGATGTTCTTCCATCATCAATATTTCTATCTCTCTCTCCCTCTCACTTCCTCTCTCTCTAAAATCAATAAAGAAAAAATAATAATAATTTGATAACTTCTATATTCAGCAAAAAGGAACCAACCAATCTGGAAACCTCATCTACTCAAGCAAATAGGCTCTGCTGAGTTTTCATGGCATGTTACAGGGTCCCAGTGACTTGTAATGAGAAGATCCCAGAATACAGGATAAGGAACATGTTTTAGCAATACACCATAGCCATCACCGTAGGAAAAGCTGACCTAGGGCTGCTGAGATTTATACATAATGGTTTGAGAAACTACTCCCTGCTTGAGAGCCTTTTATAAACAATCTTTGTAAAAAGCCAAAAAATGTGGAATCTGTGCTCACTTCGGCAGCACATACACTAAAAAAAAGTGGAGTTTACTTTCACAAAACAGAAATGCCTATTACTTTCTTTATGCAGCTACAACTAAGTAAGTCATTATACAAACAACAGAAACAACCACACAACAACAGTACTCTGTTCAGTGATGAGATTCAAGGGTCACATCTGCAAGCACATTAGCCAAAAGAATCTCAAGACTACCAAATGCTTACAAGACAGTTTAGCTGGGGGGGGGGGGGGGGGAGTTTAGCTGAAGGAACACATTCATTCATGTGTGTTATATGTAAACAGAGGGCTAGAAGATTCTTTTTTTGTTTTTTTAATCCTCACTCGAAGACATTTTTACATTTATTTTCAGATAGAGCGGTGGGGGGTGGGCAGGGGAGAAACATAGATGTGAGAGAGACACATCGAGTGGTTGCCACCCACACGACCCCAACCAGGGCTGGGGACAAACTGCAACCAAGGTATGTGCCCTTAGCAGGAACCAAACCCGGGCCTCTCTGGTCCGCAGGCCGACGCTCCAACCGCTGAGCCAAACTGGCCAGGGCTAGAAGATTCTTAAATAGAATATGAAAATGCTGCCCTGGCCGGTTTGGCTCAGCAGTTACAGCGTCGGCCCGCGGACCAGAGAGACCGGGGTTCAGTTCCCACTAAGGGCACATACCTCAGTTGCAGTTCATCCCTGGCCCCAGCTGAGGTCATGTGGGTGGCAACCAGTTGACGTATCTCTCTCACATCGATGTTTCTCTCTCTCTCTTCCTCCTTCTCTCCCTCCCGCTCTATCTGAAGATAAATGCAAAAATGTCCTCGGGTGAGGATTAAAAAAAAAGAATATGAAAAGGCTACCTCTCGGATATTTCTGTGCTTTAGCAATTTCTGCTGTTTTTGATACACTGGGAATGGACATGTTGAAATGAATATTAATAGGCCTGGACTGACTTAAACAAGTAAAATTTTAACAGGTAAAGATGAAGAGCAAGCACTTCAAGGTGAGTGCCAACCTCAAATTCCTCATCTGTAAAATGAGAGGGGTGGACTAGATCTTTCTAAAGTTCCTTTCATGTCTTTTCAATCTTTCTATAAAACTAAGAAAGCAAACAGTGTAAGACAACATTGCACACCCACATAAACCAAAACGGCGGTTTGTACTCCATTCAAGGGAATTCTTCTGATATTAATGTCAAATCAAGTTAAGTCCACCTCTGGGCAGCTGGCTTGATTGCATATAGTTGCAAGTCCTATACTCCCCACTAGGCATCTGTGTCCTATTTCCTATTTCCAAATATCTCCTATTTCCGAGAAAAGAAATGCAGGGACCTTCATAAGGCAAGCTCATTATCTCATTAATAGAGCACAGAGGTTTAGAACCTTCAAGTATAGCACTTTATACTTACCTTAAAAAAAAAAAAAAGAACTCTGAGAAAGTATTCATATAGCTAGAGGAAAATCTGAGGGTGAAGATTACTACTTACTAGCCCCAGAAAGCAACAGAATATGCTACACATGGAAGTATGATGGAATGTGACAGATAATCCACAAATGATAATTTGTTGATGTGGGTTATAAAGCCCCATTGTTTAAAGTCCAAGAAGTTTAGCAGGAGGGAAAAAATAAAATCTAAAAAGTAAAGCTCTACTAATTATATCATCCTTACCCATTTTATCTTCATTAACAAACCTCAAGCTAACTACATTGAACAAAGTCCAGAATCCCATCTCAAGTCTCCAAAATCCTTTAAGTCAAATTTTAGACATTACTTAACACCCATATAGCAAGGTCAAGCACCAATATTTCTGCAGCAAAATGAATAAAATGGCACCTTAAGTGGGATAAAGACTATAGGCAGCCTCTTATTACTTCAGGCCAAATGAATGTATTTGGGGACAAAATTTATTAAAAGTCTTTCAGATTTTCAGAGCTCTTTGGATTTCAGAATCATGGATACAGGATTATGGACTTGGAGTAATTTTCTTCCGTTGAAAAGATGGGAAGATACCCTCCTGGTTATGCTATCCTGTTATCCTGGCAGGTAACAGGATAAAGACTTTGATGTATTTTTATAACATAAAACACTTAAAATATCTGAAATGTACAGTCACACAATGGAGTAACTGGTACTATTAAAAACAAGGCTATAGAGCCCTGGCCAGTTTTGCTCGGCGTTTAGTGTCAGCCTGAGGACCGAAGGGTCGTGGGTTTGACTTCCAGTCAAGGGCACATACTTGGGCTGCAGGTTCAATCCCTGGCTCCAGTAGGGGCCGTGTGGGATCTTGCAGGAGGCAACCAATCAATGTGTCTCTCTCACATTGATGTTTCTCCACGCTCCCCCCTGTTCCCTCCCTTCCACTCTACCTAAAAATTAATAGAAAAATATCCTTGGGTGAAGATTAAGAAAATAATAATAAACAAATAAAAATAAAAATTTAAAAAATGCTGTAGAATATGTAATGATATGAAAAGATGTTCACAAAAGTAAGAAAAGCAGTTTAAGAAAGAGTATCACTACACGATAATGTTTTTTGTTTTCTTTAATAAAGAAGGGGGGGTGGATATACACACTGACAGGAGAATATAAATCAAAACACACAGTGATTATGTATGGCTGATAAAATTATCCAGATCCTTTCATTTATTTATTTTTGCTTATGTTTTCTCAATCTATCTAATACTTTTAAATGGACAAAAACAAAATCACTTCAAAATTGATAAACTTAGTTGGAATTAGAAATGCTACTTAAAATTTCTTACCTCCGATGATACAGATATATCACAGGAAAATAAAAGAAATGCTTCTGTTTTCTGCATTTCCCCTGGTTCCACCAACAGTTAATTGCCACAAACAACACCTGCAGAGCCAAAAAAAGGTTTCAAATGACTATGAATAACAACTGAAAAACTACTCAAACTTAAAAGATAAAATTATAGATATGGAACTAGTCCTCTCTGAAACAGAAAGTGTAAAAAAAAATTCTTTCAAGAGTTCAAAGAAGGTCATCATTGACTGCTACAATAAAAAAGAAAGACTCTTATCGATAGCTAGGACAGAGTATTTTGGAGTCTGGCCCAAGAGGAAAATGATTTCCTTTGAATTCTAAAGTGAATAAGCACCAAAGAACTTTTTCTAAGCATAATTAACACGAAAACTTAGCAGAAGGATATGGCTTTTGATAGTCAAACTGAGTATCTAAGAATGAAAAAAATGTTACCTATAAATAAAACAATAAATTTCAAAGGACTATTTTTAATTACTATATTAAAAACTAATAAAGATAATAGATGATTAAAGCTATTTTCTAAAATGTAGTATTAAATAGCAAAAATATGGATTAAGTACATATTTATAGGTGAATGCTGATTTAAGAAGTGTCCCTATGTCTGAAATTTACTTTGAAATGTACTAAAAATAAGATGGATTAATAGTTAGAATATAACAAAGTTTCTCAATTTTGGCAGTATTGAAATTTTGGGCATGAACTGTTGTGAGATTTTTTTCATTGTTGTTATGTTTGTCTTTGTTGTGAGGGGCTGTCCTATGGTATTGGGTGTTTAGCAATATTCTAAGTCTTTTACCCATTAGATGCCACTATTGTTCCCCTCTCAAGTACCAAAAAACCCTTTCTAGACATTGCCAAAGGTCCCTGGGGGGCAAAACTACCACTAGTTGAGAAACACTGATTAGAGGGATAATAAGATGAATAAATATATAATAAAATGTTAACAGTAGAATTTAGTGGCAGGTATATGGAAAATTCCTTCACCTCTGCTACATGTTTAAAAATTTTTATAAATCAATATTGAAAAAATATGAAGACTACAAAAAGTCACTTTTAGATGCCTCATACTTACTAGATAGCAATACTGCTCAAACACTTTACAGCTCCTTTTAGAGTCTATTTATGAGAAAGAAAAGCATTTACTTAAGGTTGACATTTCATTTCTTCTTTACTAAAAAAATTAGGCAGAGCCCGGCTGGTGTGGCTCAGTGACTGAGCATAGTCCCAAGGACTGAGAGGTCCCAGTTCGATTCCCAGTCAAGGCACATGCCCGGGTTTGAGGCTTGATCCCCAGTAGAGGGCGTGCAGGAGGCAGCCAATTGATGTTGCTCTCTCTCTCTCCCTCTTAAAAAAATAAAAACATATTATAAAAATAAAAAAGGCACAATCTACAATGGTTGCTCATTTTACTAAGCAATGTGGCTCAAAAGATTTTTGCCTGTTTCTGACAATAAACCTGCTTCTTTTCCCTACTGAGAACTGGAAAAGGAGCTGGGAAAGTTTTTTTAAGGAAAAAAGCAGTGCCAGTCAGTTGTTTATGGCACTATGACCTCAAACATTTGTCCTGTGATCTTTAACAAACTGTTGTGTCCTCTAAGCCTGAGGTCCTGCCTCAGAAGAACAGAACACCAGCATCAGCTTCCAGAGCTGTTATAAGGAACAGCACAGGACTGGCACTCCCAAATACTATTCCTATGTAATCACTCTGAAGGGCATACTACTTAAGTTGACAGTAAAATAATAAGTGACTGACACCCTAATATATTACATTCTCTACTTGTTCTCCACATGTTCTCTAAATTCAGAAAACTTGGGGAATGACTTGCAAAGTGGTGAGTTCCTTTATGCTAACACACTGCCTGCCTCCCAGTGCTCCATTAGAGTTCCTGTTTCCTCCCTGGAAATATCTGCCAGTTTGATTACTATTTGCCATTTAAAAGGTGTGTGTGTAAAGGAAAGACAGGGGAATAGATCAAATTCATAGGCCCACAGTTGGAACACAAAACCATACTCCCCCCCTCCCCCAAAGAATCAGTGTTACAGGGAGTGAAGAGTTACATTTAAACAGTACTTGGTACCACATTCAGAGATATATAATGGTTACAAACGCTTTACCAGGCTGAGTAGAAAGCGTAATCACCATTTATAACACTGTTTCTAAGAAAAACCAACTGAGAGTTCCAAATAAACTTCTGGAACTCAGCTGCTTGCTTAAGTAACCTCAGATCAGGGGGTCCCAGCAGCAGCCTCTTAGAAGTCTGCTGCTGGTGGATGTTTTTGCAGCTTGCAATGACTGGGGAGGGGGAGAGGGGGCGGTGAGAGGTGGGGCACATACTACAGGGCATGTGGTGAGTGGTAGGCAGGGGCTGTCGTGGATACCCTGCAATGCTCAAAACTGCTCTGCACAGGGAAGAGTCATCCCAGAGCAGTTTAAATGCCCTGCCCAACACCAATGTTGGGGAAAACCTGTTTGTTATTATTTAAACCCAGAATCTAATCCCATTTTATATGTGAATCCAAAGCATGGTTTTTATATTCAATGACTTTCTCAGGGAGGCAACTTCTGTGTCAATTGAGAGCAGAAAGTACTTTGTTTGGTTCAGAACTTTACGAAGAGCTGTTCATTGTTCAGAAAAATCAAATCACTGAGAGCAACGCCCGCATGGTATCTGAGTCCAACACATTATACATTTATCAATCTACATTTATAACTGCTCCATCTCGGTAGCTCTACCTAAAGGTACAAGGACCTATTTTGCCCAAGCATTTACAAACTGAAACACATATAATTTAATTATACATTACTTTGCTCCCTTCCACTTTTAAATTATAATTAGGTGCATTAGATTAACTATTTTGAAATTATATATGTAGGGAGGTTTTCTCATCTATAAATTCCTTTTCAAGGCATAAAAAGGAATAAATATAAAATACTTGTTTTATAAAAAGCAATTGGGATCCACTGGGTTGAAAACCAGTACCACACAGATACCTCATTTGCCTATATATATCCCTCTTATCTAGCACAAAGGTTGCATTCATTCATTAAGTATTTGTTAAATATAGTTCTGGTCCAAGTATGGGTATTTAAAAGGTTAGCCAGCTACATTATAGTCGATGCATAAATTTCTCCTAAATAAAATACCTAACTAGCAAATATCAATCAGATATTCAACTAGGACTTTCAGGCCCCCACCTACTTCAGCACGAAAACCAAACCGCATGGCAACCTGGAATGAGCACTGGCCTAGTCATGAGATGCAGAATCTGTTCCTACTCCTGATGCTAACCCACTAGGATCATCACAATCAGAAATCCTTTGTTTCTTTGTAGAAGGCTTTAGAATATACAAAGTGCTCCTGGCCTTCACCTTGGCAAAATCAGCCAGCTGGGTAAGATGTCTCTATGGGGACAACCTGCTCTGCAACAGGACTGACAGTCATTTGATTCTTAGGCCGAACGTCAGCATTACCTGGTCTGAAAGTTGACTCGCTGCTTGCTCAATTTCTGCCCTGGCAGCCATGGACTGTCCACACCATGGGGCATAGAAGAACAGCAGCACCACCTCTGAGTCCTGGCGAATATGCTCTGCATAGTCCAGCTGACCCTGGAAGAGGTCAAGAACCGGAGACCTCGAGGAGAAAAAGCTGACAGGTGGCTTTGCTGGTATTATCACATCTTTGGCTCGACTGAAAAAGAGCAAACACAAACAAGATGGCTGAGTTTATTTTCTTCTAACAACAGCTTCATGTGAAGGAGAATGAATCTTAAGTCTTCTTTTTAAGAAAATGGAATCCCAAAACACTGTCCTGATGGAAAAAAGTAATATTCTGTGCTAAGGCAATATGTGACTGAGAGAACGAAAGACATGCAAAATATGCTGGAAATTATTCTATAATATTGTCTCCCCATGTGTGGAGTGGGAGGGCAGTGGAAAGCAGAGAAGAATGTCTTTGAATAATCCATATTCTTGCCCAGCCGGTGTGGCTCAGTGGTTGAGCATCGACCCATGCACCAAGAGGTTGCCAGTTTGATTCCCGGTCAGGGCACATGCCTAGGTTGTGGGCCTAATCCCCACTGTGGGGCATGCAGGAGGCAACCAATCAATGTTCTCTCTCATTGATGTTTCTCTCTCTCTCTCCTCCTCCCTTTCTCTCTTTCTAAAATCAATAAAGAAAAAAATATTTTTAAAAAAAATCCATATTCTTGCCTCCACACTCAAGATTCACTCTCATCTCTCTGCAGTCTTGTTCTCCACAGCAGCTACTTATCTCCAGGGCTTCAGAGTCACCAGTACTTGCTCAGAATTAAGGAGAGGGAGCACATGTGGCTACTGCTAATTAGATTTCTATAGGGAATGCTTACAATCAGCTCAACTTTAAGAAAACTTAAAGCGTATTAGCTGGAGTTGGCCTGTACTTATCCAGGGCATTCAGGCAAAAGTAATAATTAAATAATAATATAGCTTTCTCCAGATACATATCATAATCCAAAGGTTAATAAAGATGAGTAACAAAGCAACAGCCCATTTAACTAGAAAACAGGCTTCCTGAGTACTTGAGATTCCCAGAAGGAAGATGTCAGAAGGAAAAAGAAAAGAAGAATGAACAAGTGGTCAGACGTCACAGAGCTGCCACAACTTTCCCCATTAGGACAAAAAGGTCTTCGCTGAGGCTGCATCCCACCAAGTTAAAGGGGCCTAAAAATACCTTGAGTTGTCCACATAACTGCACTAAAAAAGCATAAAACCATTATAGAAGTTTAGCTAAAAAACTAGAGGAAATAAAAATGGAATCCTAAAAATATATTAAATTAACCCAAAAGAAGGCAGAAAAGGACCAAGAAAGGGACAAAAACCAGAAGGTACAAGTGGAAAACAAATAGCCAGAAGGTAGACTTAAACCCAACCATATCAACAATTACATTAAATATAAAAGAACCAAACCATCCAATTAAGAGGAAAAGATTGCCAGACTGGATAATGAAGCAAGACTCAATCATATGCCATCTAAAAGAGACACATTTTAAATATCAAGACATAGACAGGATGACAGTATAAGGATGGGGAAAAAAACAGACCATCTAAATACTAAACATAAGAAAGTTGGAGTAACACATTAGGTGGAGGATAAATAAACTGGGGTATATTCTTACAATTAAATGTTATTTGGCAATAAAAAAGGAACTGATACATACAACTGGATGAGTCTCAAAATAATGATACTGAATGAAAGAAGTCAGACACTAAATACACACAAGGTGGGGCAAAAGTAGGTTTAAGTTGTGAGGCAGCCAAACAGAAATTATTCTTATATTATTATTTTTTTTAATTTTTTTCCTTTATGGATTTTAGAGAAAGAGGAAGTGAGAGGGGAAGAGAGATAGAAACATCCACGAGAGAGAATGTCGACTGGCTGTCTCCTGCATGCCCCCTCTGAGGATTGGGCCCACAAACTGGGCATGTGTCCTGACCGGGAATTGAACAGGTGACCTCTTGGTGCATGGGTCGACGCTCAACCACTGAGCCACACCGGCTGGACTTATATTATTATTTATTATTGTATTACTTTCCATATAAACAACTGTAAACTTACTTTTGCCCCACCCTGTATAATATGAATGCATTTATATGAAATCCCAAAACAGGCAAAGCTAACCTATAATGAAATAAATCACATCAGTGGTTGTCTACAGTGGGGAGTGGAGTAGAGAATAACTGCAAAAAGGTACTGAGGGCATTTTTTCTCAGCTCCCTATTGGTTGCCTTCATAGCTCTCATCACACTATTACTTATTTTACCTTTTTATTATTTATCTACTCTACAAGATAGATCATTAACTCCAGAAGGGCAAGGACACTATCTTTTGCACCGTTAGATCCTTATTGTTTAGCAGCTCCTGTTACTTGACGTTCAATAACCTGTGAAATGAACAAACCTACCCTATTTGCCTCACCTGAACATATGTGAAAGGAAATTAAATATAAATCCATACAGACATATATTATTAAGAACAGTCTGGAAGAATCAAAGTGTCAGAAGGCCCATTTGCTTTACTAGGAATGATTCTAAGGGGCACCTAATTGTGTTCTAACTTTATATGTGTTCAAATGAACTTGATCATCTGGTTTCTCAGAAAGGAGCCAAATACAAGCGGTCCTCTGTATCTCCTGGTTCCACATCCACGGATTTAATTAAACTTGGATCAAAAAAAAAAAAAAAATCATTCAAGCCCTGGCCGGTTTGGCTCAGCTGTTAAGAGCGTGGCCCGTGGACCAATGAGTCGTGGGTTCAATTCCAGTCAAGGGCACGTACTTCGGTTGTGATTCGTCCCCCACCCTGGTTGGGGTTGTGCAGGAGGCAGCCACTCAATGTGTTCCTTTCACGTTGATGTTTCTCTCGCTCTCTCTCTTCCTCTCTCTCCCTCCCACTCTATCTGAACAAAAATGGAAAAGTGTCCTCCAGTGAGGATAAAAAAAAAAAAACATTCAAAAGATGTCACATTGCTGCTGACGTGTACTAGTTAGGCCTTCCATGGTTGCATCTATACCGAACATGTACAGACTTTTTCTCTTGTCTGTATTCCCTAAACAATACAGTATAATAACTATTTACGTAGCATTTACATTGTATTAGGTATTATAAGTAATCTAGAGATGACTTAAAATATACGGGAGGATGTGGGAGGTTATATGCAAATACTATACCACTTTATATAAGGAACTTGAGCATCCAAGGATTTTGGGATCTGAAGGGGGTCGTGGAATCAACCACCTGCAGAAACCAAGGGAGGACTGTAGTAGGAAGGAGTAACATGAAGGAAGGTGCTGACAACTCTGAGATATGCAGCAGACAGCCAGATATTTAGAAGCAAAAGAGAAAACATATATAAACACCCAAGACCTAGTCTGTTGGGTCATTTAGTATGAGGGAAAGAGTCCCACATTCTCCTCTACATCTAGAAGATATTAGCTTCCTGAATCAAGAAGACAGTTTTATATATATTACTTAACTATTTTAACCAAAGGTTATTAACATCATAAAGGTGTTAAAAGTTGGAGCAAATCTATTTATTCACTCAAACTAACATTTAAACCCTGAAATCAGTGAGCTTTATCTGTGTAAAATATCTTCACAACCTGCAAATCTCAGTCACTTACAAAATAATTTTTAAAATGTTCATTGAGCAAACCTTATTGTGTTGTAGGCCCTGTACCAGATACCAAAGGTGATAGTAGTGAGCATATGTTCTCAAGGGGCTTATTTTTCTCAGGGAGGAAGACAGGCAAACAACCAAACATGTAAACAACAAACAATAAACACACAAAATGATCACTGCCATGTGGGAAATTTTACTAGTCAGAGTGTTCATCCTTTTAAGATGAGCTCTGACTGACAAGAAGAGGTGAAGAAGGCCCTGTGGCACAAGCGTGACACATTTTCAAGAACTCCCCAAATTCTGCTCTCTGAAGGTACTATTTTTCTACTATTCCAGTTGCATGGTAAGTATTAAATAACATAATCTGAGGGAAAATGTATGTCTGTGATGGCCAAACAAAGGATAATTATCAACTTAGTATTGCTGCTTTGCCATGTTCAGAGCAGTCCCTAAAGTAAACACACCAGATAAAATACGTGGCCCATTAAAACACAAACATTAACCAGGGAAGAGAGACATATGCCTCTGCTCCATCAGAAACATTCACAAGTTTCCATTTAACTCTTAAATTAGCTAAACATTTTTGAGAAACTATATCTAGATGAAAGATTTCCTGCAGCTTTCAAGTCTAAGTCTCAAGTACAAAAAACATTCAAGAGTTAGTTGCAAACAAGAAAGGCCTGTTGCAATTTCCAATTACACACACACACATACACAATTTTTTCCTCCAAATCAGGGCAAAAGGAAAGCGAGCAGGAGAAAGTCATGGAAATTCAGTGCACAGAAAGGCAAACAGGATAGAGATTAAATGCCCCAAAAATACAAAATTGTTAGTTGTGTTTCAACTCCAAATTAACCTTTTTTATGCTATCTGGTTTGAATTCAGCTAAACAACAGACACTGAAGAGGGTTCTCCCTTATTTCAGGTCTGGAGCTATTAACAAAAATTAAATTTAAAAAATTATACTCTTCATTATGCCTGTCCTCATTAATACAAAGATCTTAAACGTAAAATAGAAAAAGGGGGCCAGAAATGTTCAAGTCACTTGTACAGCGAAAAAATAGTATCATGACACCATTCAATCAAATAGGACTTTTTAAAAAAATCAATCTGAGTCTATTAAAAGACTGTCACATTTGCCAGTGGCACAGAAAGGAGCTGGTCAGGCAAGCTGTGGTTCTCTCTCCTAGCTGAAGCAGGCAGGGATCTTGTTCTGTCTGCTCTAGTAACTGGATTTTTACTCTCCCTTCTTCCTGAAATTTGAAAGAACTTTCATATCTAGTAAGTTATTATTTCTATAGACAGACAAGCTAACGTCAGTAAGTTCCCCACCTCTCCTGCTAATTTGAACCCAAATGCCACCTTGCAATTATTCTATCTTGTAAAATATTTTGTAAATTTTCCTTGATGAAAGAAGATGATAAAGAGCAAGGTTAAGAGCCTAGTACCTGATAATAAAGGATTCAAATTCTAGCTCAGCCACTTAATAGGCGGGTGTGATTTGGAACAAGTTTTGTAACATGACCAAAGCTCAAGTACTTTACGTGTAAATTGGAAGGAAAAGAGCATATCCAGACTTTATTGGGAAATTAAATTTAAATCTAAATGAACCATGCTAGGCTCTCAGATTCTGCATTGAAAGAATAAATGCATTCTTGTAAGCTGTAGTTCTCAAGCAGGCAATCTTTTTCCCCAGGGGACATTTGGCAATGTCTGGAGTCATTTTTTGGTTGTCATATCTGCACAAACCAGGGATGTTAAACATCCTACAATGAACAGGACAGCCCTGCAGTGAACATATTCAATAACAATGTTCTAAGTTGAAATCTTCCTCTTGGCCAATAAGCAACTCGGTGGCAACACAGACATAAATTGGGGTCCCAGGAGATACCCTGTGGATTTGGGAGGCCAAAAAAACTCCTGAAATTTAAAGTAAAATTTACTTTTGTGTACTTTTTCAAAGATAGGCACATTAACCTTCATTTTTTCCTGTTCATTATGCATCAGCCTTTTTCAGGCCTTTCCTAGTTCCAGGAAAACACCAGGCTTGTCCTGCTTCAGGCTTTTGCACTTCGTGTTTCCTACCTTTGACACTCTTCCCCCGGATCTTCCCAATGCTGGCCCCTTCCTCTAAGCTTCCGATGTGGCTTCCTTAAGAAAGCCTTTCTGCCCCACCCTCATTGCTTCCATTCTCCGTACAGCACTTACAGAAACCCTTTAATATTAAGTTTACTTGTTTACTGCCTGTCCCACCCACTGCAGTGGAGAGTGGAAACTTTTATCTTCATCGCTCACCTGGATGAGCGCTTCCCATAGTAGGTGCGGATAAATAATAGATCAATGGCTGCATGAATTCTCAAAGGGATCTGGGACTCTAATGGTTGTGAATTACTACATTCGACATAAGAGAAACAAAGTAAGTGGTAAGAGAGGATCCTACAGCTTGGGCAGAAGTGACAGGTGCACCACAATAAGCCCCAACTGAGCAGCTCAGAACCTGGCCCACCTCCGCTGGTACTAAATGGGATGAAGGGGTGCCAAGCAACACTCGGAAACCTCGCCACACGGCTGGGTGGCCCACCAGGGAGAGGGAAAGCGGCTGGCAAAGCCGCAGGCTGGAGGAGGGAGGGTTAAGACCCTCGCTCCCAGCAAAGTCAGGTCCAACTTCACCCCCCGAAAGCCGCCATAACCCCGACCTGGCCACGCGCCGCCAGCCGGGCCGAGAAGGCGCCGGTGACCCGGGGGTGCGGGCCGCCTCACCTGCAGGTAAACTTGAGGGCGAGGAGCAGCGCGCAGCCGAGCGCCACGGCCCCACAAAGCAGCTCGGGTCGCCGGCGCGCCATGAGGAAGGCGCCGCGCAGTCCGCGACGGAACCGGTCCGCCGAGGACGCTCCAGCCGGGGCCGGGCTGAGGGAGCCGGAGCCCGCTGGGCCGCCGCCACCCTCCTCCTCGGCGTCGTCGCTGCTGCTGCTGCTGCTGCCGCCGCTGCCGCCGCGGCCTCCGCATTCCGACATTACATGCTCCCCGTCGCCAGCTTTATACCGCCGCGCCGCCGCCGAGGGCCCAAGGGCCCGGCCCGGCCCGTCGCTCCCCAATCCCGCAACTCGTAGTGCCCGCTAACCGTGACCCTCCACGTCAGCCCTGCAGCCGCCGCGGCTCCCGCCCCCGAGCAGGCAGCTCCGCCCTCCGCCCACGGAGTCTGCGCGGGCGCTGACAGCTACCAGAAGCCCCGCCCGCGCCCGGAAGGGCACGCCCCCTCGCCCTTGGAGCCGGCGCGGACTCCCCTCCCCGTTCATACGTTGTGCAGTCCCGCCTTTATCCCACGGGCCCCACCCTCCGTCTACGGAACCTGCGCAGGCTCTGGACCGAGCGCCTGGCCACGCCCACTCCGAGGTCCTCCCAGCACCGACTGACAGAGACTCCGTGCTGGGGAAGCCCCCGCCTGCCCCACTGGATTTTAAGAGCCATGATGATGGCCGAACACGTGCCCACTAGTCTCACTGCAGTCCCCAGAGGACGTAGGTGTAGTTTATGATCCCCGCTAAATGGTAGGAAAACACGTGCAGAGGCGAGAGGTGTCCAAGAACCCAGGAGTGAGGCGGGAACGATCAGTCCCTCGGCCTCGGTTTGCACGCCTGTAAAATGGGGTAATAGCAGTAACTCTCTCACGGGTTGTTTTGAAGATCAAATGAGGTAACTCATGGAAAGTGCCTGTCAACTTACCTGTCATTTTGCTACTTGTTTTCTATATCTCACATCTTTTTTGTTCCTTTACTTTTTTCTTTTGTATTAAGTGGATATTTTCTAGTATACCATTAATTCCTTTAATGATTTTAAACTTTTTTTGTTATAAGGGAAATTTGCTCTAAGGATTACAATATACATTTTTTCAGAATTTCCGAATTTCTACTTCAGACTTACACTAAATTCCAGTAAGATATAGAAACTGTTCCAATATAGCTCTGTTCCTTCTCTTTTTTGTGCTGTTTTTTTTAATCTGTTATATTACAAACCTAATAACACAGTGTTATATTGTTTTATATAATCTTGTTTAAAGATACATATATGTAGTTGTTTTTTTTGTTTGTTTTTTTTGGTACGTGCCCCTGGCGGGAACCGAACCCGGGACTCTCTGGTCCACAGGCCGACACTCCAACCGCTGAGCCAAACTGGCCAGGGCTGTAGTCTTTTATTTATATTAACCTTATTTACCATTTCTAGTTCTCTTGATTTCTTTATGTAGATTTGAATTACATTACTAATGTAAACAAATATGGTCAGAAGTCACCAGTAGGTTGCTATTACAATGTACCCTACACTTGCATAGGACACCTGTTCTTTACACAGACCTTTATAAGGTTCAAAGTACTTTTGCTGCCTGTGGGTTATCTCATGAGACCCACAATACTTTGTGGCAATGTAGGGTGCCATCTTACAGGCCAGGAAACCACCCTGGATTAATAAAGTTATGGTTCCTTTCCTCTTCTCTTTCTAGACATCTGGCAGTTGTTCTGAAACAAAGATAAAATATATTTCAAAATACAGTAAGGTACCAGGGGTCAGGCTATACTACTGCTCTTCAAGGCTAGGTCAGCCCTAACTTGTCCACATCAACTGGAATATGAGCTTTTGTAGCCACTTTTTCTTTTTGTTACTCTTCACCCAGGCATATTTTTCCATTAATTTTTTCAGATAGAGTAGAACAGAGGGAGGCAGAGGGAGAGAGAGAGAGAAACATCAGTGTGAGAGACACACTGATTGGTTCCCTCCCACACAACTCCGACCAGGGCTGGGGTTCGAACCTCCAACCCAGGCACGTGGAACTTCCAACCTTGACTGGGAATTGAACCTGTGAGTCTTCAGTCTGCGGGCCGACGCTCTAACCGCTGAGCCAAACCGGCTAGGGCTGTAGCCACTTTTTATACCCTGATCAAGTGGGTAGAGTTAGAGTAGGAGAAATGGAGAAGATTTGAGTTTTTATATGTATAAAAGAAAATCTTTGCCCTGGCCAGCCAGTATGCCTCATGGTTAGAGTGTTGGCCCGTGCACCAAAGGGTCTCAGGTTCGATTCCCAGTCGAGGGCACGTACCTGGGTTGCAGGTTAGATCCCTGGCTCCGGTCAGGGCACGTGCAGGAAGCAACCAATCAATGTGTTTCTGTAACATTGATGTTTCTCTCTCTCTCTCTCCCCGCCCTCCACTCGCTCTAAAAATCAATGGAAAAAATATCCTCAGGTGAGGATTAATAAAAAAAATTAAAACAAACAAACAAAAAACTTTGACAACTGTTAGCATAGAGCCCTCAACACTTAGTTCCAGGGTTCCAGGGACCTGCATCAATTGGAGAACTGAAGGAGAATACATTCCCCTGGCAGTTAGTACAGGTTTCAAATACTCTTTATATATAAATATCCTATATATTAATCCTTTCTTAGAACCAGAGAGAAATAATGCTCTCCCGCCCCCCCCCCTTTTTTTTTTAACCTTCCAAGCATTTACTTAACAAACGGGATATGTCTAACAAGGTACAAGTTGGCAGGTAATGCAGAGGGAAGCCCCCACTCCCTAAGCCTGGATATTCTAGCTGATGGTATTCTCCAGTGTTTCTTGGAGACTTTGAATCAAGACCCTAGAAGAGCTTTCCAGAAATTGGCATTTATCCCTTGCAGCAAATACAAGAGGCCCACTGAAGAGTGTTTGAAACCTGCACTGCCAGGGCAAGTGTTCTCCTTTGTTTCCCAATTGATGCAGGTCTGTGGAACTAAGTGGAAACAAGGACTCTGCAAATAGTTGGCAAAGAGCAGACAGCTCAGGGAAGGGTGAGGGTGATGGAGAGAGGTAAGCACCTCCAGCACCAGCCTGCCTGCCCAGGGTGCCTCCATCACAGAGTTGGAGGACTGGGCAGAGGAAGGATTCCCTGAGAGCAAGGACCCACTTGCAACTTCCCACACACCTCTCTAGGGCAGCTTATTACAGCCCAAACTTGCACATGAATATTCATATTCACAAGAGCCAAAAACAGGGAAACAACTCAAATGTCTATCAACAGAGGAATGAATAAACAAAATGTGGTATATCAGTAAAATGGAGCATTATTTGGCAATTAAAAGGAATGAAGTACTCATACCTGCCTCAACATGATTGATCCTTGAAAACATGCTCAGTGAAAGCCAGTCACAAAAGGCCACATTGTGTATGATTTCACTTATATGAAATGTCCAGAACAGGCAGATCCATACAGACAGAAAGCAGATCAGTGGTTGCCTATGGCTTGATAAGCAGGGCTAGTGGGTAGATTGGAGTGTGGGTTTTTTTTTAAGGAATGAAAATATTCTAAAAATTCATTGAAATAAATGTAGCACAACATTTGGAATATATTGAAAACCACTGGATTGTAATTTAAAATGGTAAAGTTTTTGTTATGTGAGTTGTATTTCAATTTCTTAAATGTTGAAAAAAAAAATTCCATACTGTGGAGATAGCTAAACATGTCCAGGGAGACATGCCAATGATTACTGTTTTCCCTGCTATTACTATTGGACTTTTGCTCTCATACTCCACCCCCACCCCGCCCCCAACCTTCCACCACTCTCTCCTCCAAAGTTACCCATTTGCTTCTGGGATGGGTGTGACTTCACCTGGAATAATTAACATTGACGCCCTAATGCTGAGACCAAGGCTGTGGCAGGTGGGGTTCTTAGCTGCAAACCAGAGCGTCACTGGCTCATTTAGGTAGAAATGGAATTTACTGAAAGGATGGTTGAGAGCACAGAGAATCAATTGCAAGACAGTTGAAAGCCAACGTACAGAAAAATGCAGGGGAGTGTGATAAACACAAAATTCTCATCTTGACCAATCACAGGATCTCCAACTCTAAGTTTCAAGCCTAGATTCCCAAGGTTAAGACAACCAACTTTTAATTAATTAATTTAATTTTAAATATGAGCACTGACCAGATAATTCGCTCTTAATGAATAAGTGTTACTAAAAAAAATTTTTTTTCTTTATTGATATTAGAGAGGAAGGGAGGAGAGACAGAAACATTGATGAGACAGAACATCGATGAACTGCCTCCTGCATGCCCCCCACTGGGGATCGGGCCCACAACCTGGGCATGTGCCCTGACCGGGAATCGAACCAGTGACCTCTTGGTGCAAGGGGTGACACTCAACCACTGAGCCACGCTCGGCAGACAATCAACTTTTTAATCTGTAAACTGAAACAGAGCACCAGGAACAACTTTATATGTATAATAAAGTTACTTTATTTTTAATGTTTTTCATTAATCCTTCTATTTTTTTCCTTTTTTTTTAGAGAAAGTGGGAGGGAGAGAGAAACATCGATGTGAGAGAGACACATCAATTGGTTGCCTCCTGAACGTGCCCCAACCGGGCCTGGGGATCAAACCTGCTACCCAGGTATGTGTCCTTGATGGGGAATCGCATCTGTGACCCTTCGGTGTGTGGGCTGACGCTCTATCCACTGAGCCACACCAGCCAGGGGTAGGGACAAGTTTTTAACATTTACTATTCTCCCTGGAAAAAGAGGACAAAAATAGATTGGGAGAAAGTATGTAGGGAGGAAAAAAAAAAAGGTAATAAAGGCCATCAGACTAGGAAGTCCTAGCAGAACAGTTAACATTGCCAACCTCTTCTACAGGAAATGTCACTCCTAACAGATTATTTGGCAAATGAGATACATTCCTAATGCACCTGCCAAATAAAAACTGGTCCCACTGCCTTCCCACACGTGAGAGGAAACCAGTCTTTCCTACAAACTTCAAGGAGTCAGGGGGACTTGCTTGTCACTCCGCAGCCCCCGATTCTGCTAAACACTCACTTCTCTCATCTCACTACTTGCAGCTATGCTCTGCCCTCCCACCCTGACTGGACTCACAAGCAGAACAAAGACCCTTTTCTGTTTTCCCCAAAGCCCACTCATTCAAAATCAAGGTGAAGAAGTGACTTTGCCTGAGTTTGAAGGTTTGGTACATCACAGCCTAGCAGATCCCTGTCTTCCAAGTTTGTCAGCATCTCCCTAACCGACCCCGCCACCCCAACTAGTACTCTTCACTGGCAATGTCCTCATGAGTAGCTGCCCCCCAAGTCCCAACGATGACTATTCTCCCTAGCTTGCTGGGTTCCAGCCTTGGAAGCAGGTGTCTGAAAGAGGACAGCTTGGCCCTTTCTGTTTCTCTGTCAGCCTATACCTTCAGTGGTCTTTCAACAGCCAAACACATCTATTGAGGGTATTGTGCTAGACATCTACTCGTCTCTGTGGAATTCCAACAGCCCGCATCTCAGCTGACGATACCTCATCTGAATGAAACAGAATAGCGCCTAGAAGAGTTACCATGTCAGTCAACAAAAGAAGATTCCTATCAACCAAAATGTAGAGAGCAGGACAGAGTGAAAGTTGCTCCCTTGTCCCTTTATTTTGCATTCTGTTACTAATTGCTTAAATAAAAGTGTCATTAAAAAAAAAAAAATCAAGCCTTGTGATTTTAGTACCCAGTTTCAACAATTCTTTGTGGGGAAAGAATCACACCAAAAACTGAATGACATCTACATATAAAATCTTTATTACGGGCAATATTGGTCCATACACTACACAATACCAACAGTACAAGTTTAATCTTTCAAAATCATCATTTAAACAGCAAAAGACCAGGAAATAAAATTTGAGTCAGCTGATTATTTTTCAAAATATTCTCAATGCACATTATCCTCAGTTCCCTTATATAGTGAAACATTCAAATACAGAAAAATACCCCATTTAACGTATACTAGTGTTAAATGGTTATTTGGCTTAAAATCTGAGTTAAGAAAATCCTTTTTAGCAACCTACATACAGATAAGTAGCAAACTTTATTATATTAAACAAATTCATTCTGCTTAAAATGTGTAAAGAATTTCATCCATCATGTGTTCTGATCCTAAAACAAGTGTTGAATCTCTCACCATCGTGGTTCTTATCTGAAGGACCATCTCAAGGAGTTGTCCTAGACATAACCTTATCCTCTTCCCCAACACACTTCATCCAAAAGTCTGTTCAACAGAGGGCAACCAGGTAGCAGTCACTTCGCCATTTGATGCCAATGGTGCTGTGAGAGCATGGCCAGACCTGTTAAACAGCCCTTTTTCCTACCTACTGTGGGTTGCTGCTCAGGAGGGAGGATAGATGCCAATACAAGCAGAAAATCTGCAGCTCCTCTGCTACGTTCCTTAGAACACTTTCAATTTTTCTGGTCAATGCTCTGATTAGGTAACATACATAAAAGCCAGCATATTAGTTTAAATCTTTAAACAAAAAACTATATTTTCCAAAGTCATTATCATTTGGGGCAATTAAGTGATCTTTTCTTGCTTTGTTGAGCTTCATCTTTAGGGCGTCTCTTCTTTCTTCCCACTCGTGAAGTTCAGCATTTCCATGTGCAAATTTACAGCTGCTCCCTTCCGTGCAGGTACCATTCATGTACCTGTCAGGACAAGTCAGCTTTATAAGCGTCCACAAGTTGTTTATCAAAACTTTAAAAGGTACACTTCACTAGCTTTATGATTTGCATAAAACTTTTCGTTCAAAATCTTAAGCCTAGAAAAATGGATATTTTATAGCCTTGCCATCCACAATAGAGAAATTAGTACTTTAAGCTATTTAAATGTATTTAATGAAAAACACTTCTATTGCTACAATTCAAACATTTTCTTAAACAAATGTATCTTTAGATAAATTGATTAAAATAAACTTATCCTGATTTTGTAATCTAGTAAAAAAAAATAATAAAGTGAACTTCTCATTAAAAAAAAAAAATAGGAGGAAAAATACTGTTTAATGGGTTTGAGGGGGAAATACAGTCAGAAGTGACATTAAGCACAAGCTGCCTTATATAGTTTTAGGTATCACATGGATCTAAATTTGAAAATTAAATATCAACAATATCAACAGTGCTTTAACAAAATGAGAAGCAACTCAAAATTATCTTGTTTGCCACTGAAAATGTTTCCAAGTAAACTCTGGAGAGAGACATTCTCCCTTGACCCGAGTAAGTTTCCGATAAGTTTCTAAAATATTCAAAGGCAGATTCAAAACTCATGAACACCTATGACAAGAAAGGCTGTGGTGAAGGGTTAGACAAGCATGGCTGAGAACTCAAAAACTTTCTGGGCAGCCCTGGCCAGTTTGGCTCAACAGTTAGAGCGTTGGCCCACGGACCAGAGTCCCAGGTTTGATTCTGGTCAAGGGCACATACCTCGGTTAAAGTTCGTCCCCGGCCCTGGCTGGGGTCATGCAGGTGGCAACCAGTCGATGTGTCTCTCTCACATTGATGTCTCTCTCTCTCTCTCTCTCTCTCTTCCTCTCCCCCTCCCTCCCGCTCTATCTGAAGATAAATGGAAAAATATCCCCGGGTGAGGATTAAAAAAAAAAAAAAAAACAAAAAAAAACTGGGCAAACTCAAATGAACATTCTTATCTATTCAGTTATCTTAAGACATATCAAACTGGTACCGGCAGACTAGTAAATCTTTTCCTGTAACCACAGAAGAGTGAAGAAATGTTCAAAGAACAACTAAAGCTGTGAGCTCAAATCTAAGCCTCCAATAATAGAAGACTTATCATCCAGATATTCTCTGTCTACTGACATAATGACCGTCAAAGTCATGTGAGACCGGTACTTTTCATGTGGAAAATTTAAGAAACCTACATACCTATCACATATACTAAAATATCCTGTTGGAAAGCGGTGCTGCCAGCAGTACTGGTCGTCTTCAGTGTGGAAAACCTTCTCTTTGTGCTTCTCCGAGGAGATGTGGCCTTGCCACTGCTTCTCACTGTTACAGTTCTTCCCACACATCCAGCAGTGAAAGTCCACCTACAAAGCCCAAAAGACAAGCATCCCATCAGCAGGTGTTGTCTGTGTATCCCTCAAACACGGTCAGGGCACCAGGAATACCAGAAACCACCCAACCAAGGACCCCGACTCTATTCTTGAGGAGCCAATCTAGTGGGAGAGCCAGTCAAGAACATAAAACTCAGATAAACAGGACCAAGGAAAGGATGCCAACACTGGGAAGTGTGCCATCACATAGGAAGCAGAGCTCGGAGGCAACGGATTCAGCCAGGTGTCCAGGAAGTCTCCAGCAAGGAGACGAAAGGAGCTACTGTGCAAACAAGGATATTTGTCAGGAGGACAAGGGGCCAGGTTCAAATAAGGATTCCGGGAAGGAGTAACACCACAAGGAAAAGCAGAAAGAAGCCCTGGGCGGTTTGGCTCAGCGGTTAGAGTGTCGGCCTGAGGACCAGAGAGACCCGGGTTCGGTTCCCGCTAAGGGCACGTGCCTCGGTTGCAGTTTCTCCCCAGCCCCGGTTGGGGTCGTGTGGGTGGCAACCACTCGATGTGTCTCTCTCACATCGATGTTTCTCTCTCTCTCTTCCTCCCTGTCTCCCTCCTGCTCTATCTGAAGATAAATGCAAGAATGTCCTCGGGTGAGGATAAAAAAAAAAAAAAGCAGAAAGAATGTGAAAGCCCAGGGCTTGCCAGCTGCAGAGGGATGAGCAGCAATTCCTTTCGGTGTACATGAACAGAGCCCCTACTATGGGCCAAGATTTGTGCCATGCTGGGAAGACACTGCCCCTGGGGCACAAACCTACAGAGAAGGTACTCTGTTATATTGGGGGTAAGTGCTACCACAGATGCAAGCTTTAAGTGTCTGAGTAGTATTTCCCAAATACCATGTGTAAGGATCATTGCAACACTGGAGAAGAATAGACTCTGGAGCCTGGCCGGTGTGGCTCAGTGGATTGAGCGTTGTTCCATGGACTGAGAGGTCCCGGTTCAATTCCTGGTCAGGCCACATGCCCAGGTTGCAGGCTTGATCCCCAGTAGGGGGCGTGCAGGAGGCAGCCAATCGATGTTTCTCTCTCACATCAATGTTTCTATCTCTCTCTAAAAAATCAATAAAAACATGTTTTTTTTTAAAAAAGGAATAGACTCTGGAGACTTCCCATGAGATTCTGACTCGATATGCCTGGGATACAGATGAGAATCTATCTTATTAAACACCCCAGGTAGATCTCCTGACCCAGGAAGTGAGTGTGGCCCTGCTTTGGGACCCCAAAGAGGACTTAAGAAAAGGTGGCAGGGAATCAGAGCTGAGCCCTGGCAGAGGGCAGATTCACAAGGTGTAACGCAAACAGAGGCACGGGGCAAAGTCAGGCCATGGATGTGACCTGGATCAGACTGAATCAATATGGAGAGGAGCCAAAAAAAAAAAACAAAAACAAAAGAAAAAAGTAGCAGAATAACACATATGCCTACGTCAACTTAAAAACATGCAGGCAGACCTATAGATTAGGAATAAATAAGTCAAAGATATGTACATGTGGCCTGGAAAAACACACACCGGATCTGGGCCCTCTGGGAAGGAGGACAAATGGGGTTCCAACTTTATCTGTAACATTTTATTTGTTTTACAGAAGCAAATACAACAAACTGTTAACATCACTTCACTTGGGATGGTGGGCTCAAAATATTCATTATATTATCCTCTTTAGTTTTCTGAAAAATTTAAAAGAAAACCACAGCAGTAAAAGACCACAGGTGATTAATGTCTCTGTAGAACCCTGAAGGCAGAGGTCAGACTGCAGGCGAGTAAGGGGGGAATGACAGGATGGGGGGGGAGGGGAAGCTACATGTCCTGAGCACCTTCTGTGGCCAAGCACTGGGATGAGTGTACAGATTCACTACACTTCACTTCTCCCTCATGGCAACCTCACTCATAGATGGTTAGTAATCTGCCCAAGCTAGAACCAGGACTTAGACTTGAAATTCTCTGGCTCCAAAGTCAGAAAAAGGTTCAAGGAAAGGATTTTAGAATGAAGAGACTTAGCTAAGACAGCAGCAGGCCACTGGAGAGAGAGAGGATGAAGATACCAGAAAGGGCAGGGACTGAGTGGTAGACCCAGGTTTTGGAGAAGGTGGGGGGAAAAAAGAAAGGTTCCTTCTATGCCTTGGAAGCAAAGGAGAGGTCAAACAACCTACGGTACTTACAGTAACTTCAGCATAATCTGTCGGCATGTGAATTTGTTTTCCATTTTCCTTGTTGGATTGACTGGCTACATCATCACTTTTTTCATTTTTTTGACTCTTTAGCCAGAGTTCATAAAACTGCTCCATATCTTGTACTAAAGAAAAATGAATCACTTTCAGCAGCAAAAACTTAAATACACCATTTAAATAAATGCAAGATCATGCACACTTTTTGTATCAGTCAGCATACATTTTCAAAAGAAAAGCGAGAGGCTGAATGGAGACTGATTATATTAGACAGGAGAGACGGTCCACGTCCAAGCAGCAGGTGAACTATCATGGGCAAGAACCAAATTCGGGACTGTTAGACCGCAAACATTAGTTTTCAAGATTAATTAACTCCTCCCTGCATTTGCAAGACACTTTGGGGGAGGGGGTGTTTAAAATTCAGAAACCAATACAAGAGTACCGATAAAAAAAAAAAACAAAAAACAAAAAGCCTCCGCACAGCTTCGTGGTGCCCACATTAAACACTTGTTATCATTGCCATAACCGCACAAGCTACTTACTCAGCTTGGGGGAGCCTGGAGCTCCTCACTGCTTACTGAGAAAGAGGAGAACATACTACTATTGGGACCAAGATTCTGACCCTGATGGGAGTCCATCAGTCAAGCCACAGTCCCAAAGGACCGACATGCTGGGGTACAATTTACAACACAGGTCGTGGGCAGTAGCTGCAAGCTGCTTCCTGTGTAAGAACAGGTGCACTCTGCATTACTGTCAAGTGCTAAGGCTAGGTTTCTCAACCTCAGCACTGCTGACATTCTGAGACGAATAATTCTTTGCTGCTGGGGTCTGTCCTGTGTGCACTGTAGGATGTTTAACAACATCCCTGGACTCTACCCACTAGACGCCAGTAGCACATTCCCAAAAGTTATGACAATAAAAATGTCTCCAGATATTGCCAATGTTTCCAGGGGGAGAGGAGTGTGTGGGGCCAAATTTATCCCCAGTTGCTGTCATGTCCCTACTCCAAGCAACACAGCGAGGAAAAGTTCCATCCACACAAGTCACTGAATTTTGGCATAGTTGAAACACAGCAGGTGACATGCTTAAATCCGACTGGTTCTTGTCATCCAGAGATTGCAGATCTTAAGCGTCCATAACGTTCCATCAGTTAAGATTAAAGAACAATGATCCTTGTAATAAAACATTTTCTGGTCAAAAGTGAAAAGTTGTTTGAGGTTCTTTGCAAAGACTTCCCACAATAAACTACAAGTTTGACCAAGATACACTTTCTTTCCTTGGGCCTTTGAATCTGGACCTGTTCTACCAGTAAGGCCTTCCCTGAAGAAACCTCTGATTCTAATCTGATTAGTTCAGGGGGGACTATTCACAACAGGAGCAGGTGATCCGATTTAAGCAGTCATGGAAGGACTGAACTTCCCCAGACCATTACTCAGGAACACATCCACGGCATTAAAAGACGTAAACCTACATGTCTGTATCCAAATCTGACCTAAACACAGATCAGATGTCAGATTCTGCTCCACTGATAAAACGGTACAATTGTTTCAGATGCAAACTGCTTTCTGTGTTCACAGCAAGCTGGCATATTTTCAGAGAAGAAAGAAACTTTCAGGTGAGCTAGATTTCATGGATGTCAAGGCCATACTTAAAACATCAACTTACTCCCATTCTCCTTCATGTAAGTCCACACTTCTCGTTCCTCAGGACTATGAGCAAAAGAACAGTTTCCAACATATTGACATTTTTTCCCAGAAGCAATATGATTGCACAGCTGTATAAAAAAATATGAATATAAGACAGTACACTTAGTAAAACTGCCTAATTTTTATATTTAAGCAAAATAAGCATTATTATCCATGCTAATGCTGAGTAACACAATTTAAAAGTAAGACTGATTTGATTCTATTCAAACTGACTATAAGCCTAAAATATATGAGACGATATTAATATTAAGCTTTCCATTTAAAACGTTTTCAAAAGAAAGAAAGTATGGAACTGGAATACGGAACATTTTCTTACAAGAAAATGTCTACAAACTCATTCAGAGTATCTGCTTTTAACATAGCAGAACATTTTTATCTCCAGATGCAGGTCTCTGGCCCCTCAGCCTGACAGCTCCTACTCTCCCTACCTACCACCCAGGATGCCTCCTTTTCAGCACTTGGGAAGCAGTCAGGAAACTGCAGACCAGTCCAAAGGTACTAAACAGTGTCAAAAATCTTGGACATTTAGCTTCCTAATAACCAACACTGGCAGCGAACCTTGGCCATCATTCACTAGATATGTATTTTCTGAAGATGATTATTACGCTAACCAGGCTATCCAGTTACATAGCATTCAAATAATACCTTTTCTGGTTATTTGCATTTTTATTTTACAAAGTAAGTACAATGATATTGGTGGGAAAATAAAGTGATAGCGATCAGCAGAAAGCAGACTTCCTAGGAACCTTGACTATGAAGAACTAGGAAAATCTCCATCAGCCCTGGCTGGGTAGCTCAGTTGGTTAGAGCATCATCTCAATATGCCAAGGTTGTGGGTTCAATCCCCGGTCAGGGTACATACAAGAATCAACCAATGAATGAATAAATAAGTGGAATAACAATAGATATTTCTTTCTCTTTCTTTCTTTTTCTTTCTCCCTTTCTCTTTCTTTCTCTCTCTCTGTTTCTCTCCCCCACCAATCCTCACTATCTAAAATCAATCAATAGAAAAAATAAAACCTCCACCAAGAGCTCATTCTTAAATATCAAGAATACACTTGTTTTTATAGAGCATAAATCCTAGTACAATTAAGTGTTAGCTTATCTTAGTTTATTTGCATTTCAACAACAGCTGGCCTCATATATTAGCTTACATATTAGATGCTTAGCACTGGTTTTTGCTAAAAATCTAAAGCAGTGCCCTGAACACTGTACATTTTTTCCCTTGGACCAAGGTCAGTGGCCCTTCCCCTCAGAATCTTCTGTATTATGTCAGTAGTCAAGAAAACATTCTGTGACTGACTTTATTGTATTATTTTCCCAATCAAACCCCAGTGAGTACTTAGGCATTACTAGGGAAACATTTACCATAGTCTTTAAAGCTCAATGATAAGTGGCAGGGAGAAGAGAAGACAAAGAAGAAAGCCGGCCACTCTGCTGGGTGTTTACATAACACCATCTCATGTAATCTTCCCTATAATGTAATTATTGCCATTTACAGATGAGTAAACTGAGGCTGAGTAACTTGACCAGAGCCCTGACAGACTGAAGCCCATTCTCTTTCCACCCTACCACACTGCCTACACACACACACGCACGCGCGCACACACACACACAGAGAGTATTATTTCTTCTTTTACAAAAAGGATCCCTGAGCAATATCTAGTATGGTAGAAAAAGAAAAGGAAATAAGCTACTGTAACAGCAGTATATCACATCCAAGATTTCAGAATAACCAGTAGTCCTAGGCAGCTGCCTCATGAACTAGAATTGTTCTCAGTCATCATTGTTTTAACAAAGTATTAAGGAATATACTCATAATCTCCACCATCTTTTAAAGCCCAAGATATCAATGGTTCCAATCAGCCTTCTTCCCCTTCTACATACCCCACTGATTAAATCACTTAAATCTATGAGTATGAAACCACTGTGGATGCAACACAAACACACCACCTCCTTCCAAAACTGACCCTGTAACCTGTCTAAGTTTTATAAAACGCAAGATACTCCGGGTGATGAGAAATTAATGTCTCTTCCTCAACTCTTTCTGACAAGTCAGAGAGGGAGGCTTCCTTTACCCAGGGGACTCTGCAATCCATCTGACCTGCTTCTCTGGGCAAAAGGTTCTCTCCCTATTTCGCCCACTAGGGCAGAAAGTTTACAACCTGTCAATGTTCCAGTGTCCCTGTCCATTAACTCACTTGGTGAATCCCTCCAGACTCTCTCCAGACCCACTCCCTCGAGAAGAGGACAGTCCACAGCCAGCTCACGGCATATGCTTGGACAATCATCTTCAACACCATGTAAGGCATCACAGGGCACCGAGGTGAAACACGCCACCTTGTGAATGAAGTGCTATCCTAACTTTAAGTTGGTCTGGTATTTTCATTCTAAGGGTTTTTGAGGAACATGGTCCTCTAACATTGAACATTTTTCCTTTGGGTTATTTTTAGAAGGTCCTATCAAGTGGGGTATCTTTTAGTTAGCATCCATTGCTTCAGTGAAAGAAACAGGCATGATAAAAACAATTCATCTACAGCATTCATAATACAAAAGGGCTTGGGTTTGATAGCAAAGCTAAGGAATCAAATTTAAATGAAATTCTCTTCCATTCCCTCCCAAAAGTAATTCATCTGAAAAATAAGTTAAATCAAGCCCCTAAGTTTCTCTTTCTTGACTCTCTATTTACTTTTTTCCAAATAACTTCTAAAATTCCAATCCATCTGAAAACTGTCCCAGAATCACACACATACTAAAGGGAAGGAAAAAAGAGAGGACCATTTAAATTTCATTATTACGATGAGCATTATTTAAAGGACGCCAGTTTCGATCTGAATTACTACTATTTTCTAATAATTTGAAATGCCTAATAAAAAAAAGTGGCTTAAAAATTACGTATGTACATCAAACTGTAAAGGCATTTGTTTCTTTGTGGGGAGAGGACGGATGTTCATCCACTTCTTACGTTCAACAGACATCACTCTCATCGCACGACGATCTTTGGTCCACCTAAGAAAAATGGAGTTCAGAAAAAACAAAGACACACTGGCAAAAGGTATAATATAAAGGGACAGGTACAAAGTTTGTACCTAAAGGACCAGAGATTTTTCTCAACCCTTCTAAAAGAAATGTCATATGATGCTGTCATTTTATTTCCTGTTGATATTTGTAAACAAACATTCCCTATGAATCCTAAATTGATAAAATATATATAAAAAAAAAACACTATTGAATTTTATTGAATTCTTAGCTATTAAAGCCTTAAAAAAACTCTTTTCTTGTGCTTTGTAATTACTCCTAAATTATCTACTTTCCTCTCCCCTCTTCAAAGTCTTAATCTTTTCTCACATGTATGAATTTACATCTATGAAACAGATCATTATGAAACGGGTATTGTCTCCACACACACGATACTTACGGATGCCCTGCTTTTGCACTACAATATTTTCTGTTTTTATCTGGTTCAATGACTTGACCATTTCTCAGACACTGAGCACACACAAATTTTATCTTCATATTAAGAAATCCAGGCATTATTTGATTGCCAGGTACCTTAAACAATTAAAAGATCAGTTTTAACAGAAAACCAGTTTTCTGACAACAAAATACTGAATTGCCATGCATTTATTTTTCATAATAGCATACAATATCTCCTTTTGTCTGGTTTGATGATTTGACCATTATATATAAGATGCGGTAACTAAATCTCCAATTCTCCACCCAAATGCAAGAGTATATGATAAAAAGCAGATTAAAGATGCCAAACCTCAATTTATAAGTCAGCTTTGGAATTGATGACTGGAAGTTTTTTGGGGGAGGGAAATAGTGGATAAAGCAGTTGTGCCAGATGGGAAGCAAAACTAGAAACACAATTCACCTCTCTTACATAATACAAAATATAACTTTGTACCCTTAATATTTCTTATAGTTTCAGTATGATTACATACTTATACATTATATACTTATACCAATTAATATTATTTATGAAGTCTTAAAATTATTTTTTTGGATAATAGAATTCCCAAAGCCCAAGATCTCAACTGTTCTGTCAATTAGGCTGAATGAGAAAATTGTGTCCTATATTCTTGGCAGGTTATGGGATGCCTAATTTTTTATGATAACCAACTAAAATTCAGAATTTTTTTTCACATTAAGAATTCCTCAACTCAATAGATATTAAGAAAGTAACAGACTGCAAGTATGAACTACCTCTGCAAACAACTAGCATCCATCAGGCCATTCCAGAAAGATCCCAAATACAGAAAGCACATAAGAGAAAATACCTGAGCTCCAGGTACGTTTGCTTCCAAATTTTGCCAATATCGTTTAGATTCTTGAGCAATAGCATCATGTGAGATACCTAGAAATGTACAAGCCTTCCTTTAGGTTCTCTATGTAATAACAGTCCACCAGTCAGGTCACAGTCAGACTCAATTCCCTAATTATTCCCATGCAGTGTAATCTACCGCCAAGGAGGAAGGACCATCAGGCCTCTTTTTCAAAATGGAACATTTACAAATACAACTCTTGTAAAGGTATCTTCCTCACAAAACCATACTACATGCATAAACTTGTACCAGCAATTAATTACATGAGACCTTACTAAAAGCAGGCCCCTCTAAAAATGAAAAGTAACTGCACAGTTTAAAGCTCAGGACAAAATGAGCAGGGTTGCCATATCAAGGTGATGGAGAAAGGGCTCTGAGACTGTTTCATCAAACCCAGCCTGCTCTTGAGACATATCTCAGTCACACACACACACCTACCTGTTTCACTTTGCAATATCCAGACTTTCAATTCCACAAGACTGTGAGCATAAAAGCACTCATCTTCCCTTAAACAGCCATATCGCACCTCATGTCGACATAAATCAAGCTGACACTGCCCATGAAAAGAACGTATTTTGGAGTATTTTACTGTTGTCTCTCGTAAAATATGGACAAGGCACCTAAGATGAAAAATGAATGACATTTTAATATTGTCTGCCATAAATCTTTAAAAAAAATAATAATAATATATATATATGGTGTCAAGTTTAGATTAAAAATACATTTTAAATCTTTATCCCACTGTATACAATTGTTGGATTAATTGGGGAGTAGGATAGTTATACTAATATTAAGCCACAAAACACTTAAATCCATGAGCAGCTAAAAATCAATAATACTTTTTTGTATTAAATAATTAATTTAATAATTCATTTAAAAACTTCCAGCAAAATCCACTAATAGACATTTTTAAATAGTCATTGTCTTTCAAAACAACAACAAAAGGAGAGGGGGGAATGCCTAGGCGGATACTAGTCTGGCTTTATTTGGAGCTAAGAAAAGAATCTGTTTTGTCACAATAAAATTAGAAACCAGCAACGTACTTATTGTCTTGAAACTCATGCTTTGTAACCGGGTGAGAACAAGAAGTAGAATTATCTTTATTTCTTTTACTGATCATTCTAGGCTTATGATCAAAACATTTCTGGAACAGACAAAGAAGAAAAATTATCACAAAAACATAATACAAAATATAACTTTTGTACCCTGAATATTTCTTAGTTTCAATATTATTACATACTTATACATTATATACTTATGCCAACTAATATGCATTATTATCTTTCGGATAATAGTAAGAGCTACCATTGCCAAGTGAACGCTTTAGCAGGACCAGTGCTAAGTACTTCATACTTCTGGGTTTGCAAGTCAAAAACTATCACCAATTTTACAGCAGAAAATAAGGTTTGGAGACAGCACCTCACAAAGAAATATAAATTCTCCAAGATGGTCTTGCAGAAGTTTGAATACGGTAAGGTTGACCTTTCCATTGCCACCAAAGAAAGCCTCTCTACTGAATGCCCCTTTCCGCTCCAGCGTCCAGACGTCTATTTCTTCTTGGCAATAAGCAAACGTGCAGTGGCCTGAATATCTACATTCCTCCTCAGCAGCAACATCTAGAAAGACAGAGAATTAAAAGACATTTATATTGTCCTGGCCAGTGTTGCTCAGTGGTTAGTGTCAGCCCATACACGCAAGGGTCTCAAGTTCAAAACCCTGTCAACGGCACATACATAGGTTGCAGGTTCGATCCCTGACCCCTGGTTGGGGTGTGTGAGGGAGGCAGCCAACTGATGTGTCTCTCTCACATTAATGTTTCTCTCTCTCCCTCCTTCCTTCCCTTCCACGCTCTCTAAAAATCAATGGAAAAAACATCCTTGGGTGAGGATTAACAATAAATAATTAAATAAATAAATAACATTTACAATGCAGACCACTGGTTTTTCAAAGCCAATGAATATTAAACATGTTTAGGGCGTCATTTGAATTTTTATAACAACTCATGGAGCGTTTCAAACAATGATACCCATGTTACTATGCAGAAATGGTATTAACTCTTAAAAAAAACAAAAAAACCCAGTATCACAAATATGAATTTCTTTTTTCCAGACAGGGAAAAAAAGCCTTGATACCCTTATGTACGTTACCTAATTTAAAAACATAATTTAGAAACAGCCCTGGCCGATTTGGCTCAGCGGTTAGAGCATCGGCCTGCGGTCCAGAGAGACCCGGGTTTGGTTCTCGCTAAGGGCACGTATCTCGGTTGCAGTTTGAACCCGGGCCGGGTTGGGGGTGCGTGAGTGGCAACCAGTAGATGTGTCCCTTTCACGTCGATGTTTCTCTCTCTCTCTCTCTCTCTTTCTCTCTCTCTCTCTCTCTCTCTCTCTCTCTCTTCCTCCCACTCTATAAAAAAATATAAATAAATAAATGAAAATAAAAATACTAGCCAGGCTGGTGTGGCTCAGTGGAATGAGTGTCCTCCTATGGACTGAGAAGTCCAGGTTCGATTCCCGGTCTGGGCACATGCCTGGGTTACGGGTTCGATCCCCAGTAGGGGGTATGCAGGATGCAGCCGACGGATGTTTCTCTCTCACATTGATGTTTCTATCTCTCTCTCCCTTCCTCTCTCTCTAAAAAGATCAATAAAAACATATTTAAAAAAATAAAAATACTAAGTTCTCTCCAAAGCAGCTTAAAGAACAGTATTTTCAAAGCCTTAGTTCAGTGTTCTGATTCTGTTTAGACAAGTCATAGAACTTAAAAGTTTGAGACAGTTTCTGTTTAAAGCCTGGTCAAAGTCCTTTGTCCATAAACAGCTACAAAATATATACCACAAAAGAAGTTTAAAACCAAGGTAAAAATAATATAAAATGTACTAATGTCTCAATCCAAGGAACGTGCCATTAACTCAGTCTAAACACCTTTAGTAACAGTAATCCTGGAACCATTATAATAAATGCAGCACATCATTTATCACTTACGTAACGCATGCTACGTAGTTCTAGTGCATACCTTTACATATATAATAAGGTCCTTCATAATTTGTTTTTGTTGGTCTTGGGCGTATTTTTTTCCATGATTTATCTTCAACATTCTTTATCCTACCAATTAAAATATCTTTCTTACATTTATGATCTGTATCAGCAAGGTAAGTGAAATCCATTAACTTAGGGCCTGAAAAAGATGTGAAAAGGATTGCTCATAATCACAGAAAGTATCATTTCATTTTACAGGCACATTTACAAGCAGATGTGAGCAGATTCATTGATTACTAAATTCCCACAAAAATCCTTTTCATAACACTGAAAAGGATGTAAAGAAGCTACTAAAGTAATGTTTGCCTTATTATGCTGTTTGTAAGACAACACAAAATTCTATTCAATACCAGTCCTCCCAGCATATACCTTTATTTACCTATTAGGATAGGAATTCCGATGGCTTATAAAGAACACTATTAAATATAAAACTAAGAAAAAAAAAAAAAGAGCCTGGCCAGTGTGGCTCACTGGTTGAGCATCGACCCATGCACCAGGAGGTCGCCAGTTCAATTTCTGGTCAGGGCACATGCCCAGGTTGTGGGCCCAATTCCCAGTGGGGGGCATGCAGGAGGCGGCCAATTGATGTTCCCTCTCATCGATGTTTCTCTCTCTCTCTCCTTTCCTCTCTCTAAAATCAACAAAGAAAAAATATTTTTAAAAAAGAAAAAGGAAAAAAATGAATTGGGGAATAAAGTCTGTTTCAGCTAAGAATAAATTCAGAATAAATTGTGTTTAAATCACTTAATTTAGGGGTAAAGATAAGAAACAACCCAACAGAAAGTACTTTAATTTCCATAAACATTATATCATATATAGTGGTCTTATAATATTTTTTTTGTTCTTGCTCTATTTGAAAATGACCAAAGTTCTTAAACATATACTTAGGACAATTTCATAAAAATCTCAGTAAGCTTTCAAAATCAGGTAAATATTCTATTCTATATAATTCTACAAAGAAAATTATATCAAATAAGATCAGAGACTTATTAGACTCCAAAGGCCCCAAATCAATAACTGTGGCTTCTTTAGAAAGAATTCAGATAGGGATTGAAAAAAGTCACAACAGCTGGTGTTTGCCACATGTATTTACAAATTCCTACAAACACTCAGGTTACTAGCTCAATACTATCCACTGCTTTGCTTGGTCCTGACCTGATTTTACAAAACAGATCTGGCAAGCTTGTCTCAATTCATGGGTTCCTTCAAGGGGATGTCGTGGGGTCACTGATGAAGGTGGTTTTGTAACTGCACTTCCAAAAAAGTTTCCAAAGTCATTTCTAGCATGACTTGAAATTCCCAGGAAACTCTCAGAAGCAAACAAACTTCCTGGGCCATTCATCTGCAAGAAGAATAAAAAAACAAAACAAAACAAAACAGCCAACAAATATTGATTGCACTATCACTAAAACAGAAAACAAATTCTGAAAAATAAGACATTCTTCACAGACTGAAGTCTGTACTATTCTGCCCCTAATGAGCTTTTATTTAAAGTGTTTCTTTGTACATTTTCCTCTCTTTGGTTCTCTATGCCCCTCCCCCACTTTTTCTGACCCTCCATGAGTAGTTGTTAAATAGGTCATTATTCTATTTCGTAACAAACACATTTTACATGTCCTGATCTTTTACACTTGACCCTTGAACAACGTGGGGATGAGGGGGCTGACCCCCGTGCAGTCAAAAATCTGCACATAACTTTTGACTCCCCAAAAACTTCAGTGGTCCAGCGTATCCTCTGGAGATTGGTTCCAGGAATCTTGAGGATACCAAAATCTGAGGATGTTCAAAAGTCCCTTATATAAAATGGCATAAATCAATGCATACAAGAACTCCAAACATAGGTTCAGAAACAGTACAGGTATTTATTGAAAAAAATACGCATATAAATGGACCCTCACAGTTCAAACCCATGCGGTTCAAGGGCCAACTGTATTTCCTTGTTTTGTCTACTCTGTGCTAAAGTCTCTTACACTGTCTGCGACAGTGATTGATTTGTTATGACAGATCCAGTCTTAAACACAAAGCATTTATTAGCATTTATTACTGGATGTTCCAAAAGAGTCTTATTCTAACACTATTTCCCACAGCGCACACAAAATCTCAGGGAGACTATCACGTTCACTCAAATAACTCAGTTACTTAAGTAAAAGACCTATTTTCAATTTAACTGATGTATTTACAAAAGAGGAAGTGGCACTTACAAGTAAAAGGGAAGAATTACTGTTGTTAAGCGATGTTCCCTCTCTAGAAGTTGAGGTGGACAGATCTAAAATAATAAAAAAACTTCAACAGACCTTTTCATTCTAATCATGTAATAAGAACATCAGGGCTTAGTAGCTGACTATGGCTTCCCATGTTACTTTCCATCCCAATTCCTAGAAGCTTTCTTGCTCATGATTGACACTCAAAGAGGGCTATGGAGTTTTTCCTTTCCTCTAGAAACCAAGGACATCAAAAATCCCTTAGACAAAAAGAAATTAAATACAAAGCTATTTTCAGAGCTAGAAGCTAAGGCAGGGCTTACCAAGTGAGACTGTTAAAAAGACTAAGAGCCCTGGCCAGTGTGGCTCAATTGGTTGGAGCGTCATCCTGTACACTGAAAGGCTGCAAGTTCGATTCCCGGGAGGTCAGGGCACATATCTAGGTTTCAGGTTTGATCCTGGGTTGGGTGTGTATGGGAGACAAGCAATCCATGTTTCTCTCTCACCTCAATGTTTCTCTCTCTCTCTCTCTCTCTCTCTCTCTCAAAATAAATAAATAAAAGACTAAGAAAATAATTCATATTCAATGGGAAAAGAGCCTCTTCTTTTGAAAATATGAAGCAAGAATTTACCATAGCATTAAGAAAATTAGTAAGGTTGCCCTGGCCGGTTTGGCTCAGCGGTTGGAGCGTCGGCCTGCGGACCAGAGAGACCCGCGTTTGGTTCCCGCTAAGGGCATGTACTTCGGTTGTAGTTTGTCCCCGGCCCTGGTTGGTCGTGCGGGTGGCAGCCACTCGATGTGTCCCTTTCACGTCGATGTTTCTCTCTCTCTTCCTCTCTCTCCCTCCCACTCTATCTGAACAAAAAATGGAAAAAAAAAAAAAAAGAAAATTAGTAAGGTTCAATTACTTTTGTTTTGTTAATCCTCACCCCAGGTTTTTTTTTCCATTGATTTTTCTAGAGAGAGCGTGAGGGAGGGATGGGGGGGGGGAGACATGGATGTGAGAGTTGTCCCCCGAACAGCCCCCCAACTGGGGCTGGGATTGAACCTGCAACCTAGGTAAATGCCCTTGACTGGAATCAAAACCTTTACGACCCTTTGGTCCAGAGGCCAACTCTCTAACCACTGAGCAAAACAGGCCTGGGCTACTTTTCTTTTCTTAATCTACCACTCAATTATTTTCTCCCTGCCATTGTCTTTCATAAATTTTAGTTTCTTCTATTGTCAATCTGTTTGTTTTTTTTAAGTGTACTTTATATTGTTGACAGTATTATAGATGTCCCCTGCTTTCCCATTTCCACCTCCACCCAGCCCCCATACTCCCACTGTCAATCTTTAAATCAGTTACTTTGATTTTTGCCCCTTTAACCATGCAACAATGCCTCAGAAATATGAAAGTATTTATTAATCCTGGGATTACAGAAACAGAAGTCAGACCAAAAACTAAGCAATCCCTGTAAAACTAAGGCATAGCCTACTGAGCTGAACGAAGCAGTCTGAAATAGATCTGTCATCATTCCGAACATTGATCTTAAGTTTTAAATAAGTATTTGTCCAGCTCAGAATTTAAAAGGACAACCTGTCTTTAAGATCTTTTAAGGTGGGGTACACCTTTCTTGGAGAAAATGTTAAGTCATTTTTACCTCCTAAAACAATAGACACCCAACTTAAACTATCCTATATAAAAGCCCTATGCCACATACATTCCTATTCTCCTTTGCTTCCTGATCTCCAGAACAGCACATTTAAGTCAAAGTGAATTTTAAATGGAAGGTTTGGTTTTTATATTTTCAGCTACAATGAAAATAATTCAAGTACCAACAACCTAGGGTTAGTTAAATAATTTGCCAAACATAAATTGTCATTCTTAGAAAATGAACTGCAACTGTTTACACAAATGGCTGAATTCTTACCTCGTTTGGATTCACTCATTGAAAATGAATTTAAGGAAGAACAGAAATCTTCTAAGGATGAGGTCAAAGGTGGATACAACTCTGAGAAGGAGGGTGGAGGGGCATACCTCGCACCAATAGGCAAGGTACCCAACAGAGACGTCGAAAAGGGTATGCTAGGGGTGACACTGACTGTCGGAAGGGGTCCTCTGACTAAAGCTGATGGCTGGAAAAAAAATAAAAGATTTGATGACAATCCATGGAACTCAGTTCCAAGTTGGCTAAGCTGCTTTTAACATTAGCATATAAAAACAAGTCATTACACTGGGTAATTATGTCACATAACAAAGCTGAAATCAAAATCAAGGCTTAAGTAGAGGAATATAAGCTACAGAGCTTATTTCTTTTCAAACCCACATTTTAACAAGGACTGAGGAGAGAAATCCTCATTCATTAAACTTATTTTTCCTTAAATATCAAATGCCTGTTCTTTGTTCAAATGTTAAATTTACCCTCTCCATACGTGTGATTCCAACAGGAGTTGAAGAAAAATTGGCTAATAATTAGATAGTATGTTTCTTTTCTATTTCAAAAATGACCAAAGTAGCCAGTTAACACCAAAGACAGACAAAAGTCATTTTCAAGATAAGAAACCCAAAGTTTAGCCTATAGGCAATACTGAAAATATCTAACAGGTTACATTGCCATTAAAAAAGAAAATTAAACCTGCCTGTAGAAAAAAGAGGTAATACTGAACTTTACCATAACAGTTTCATTAGTTTCCGGTGCGGAATCAAGGAGGTCATCTATTTCATCTCCAAGGACCATATCTCCATCATCTAAAAAAGCTTCCGGCATAGTGAAGGGGATCTTTCCTCCATTTGCCAACACTGTTGATGGCAGAGTGCTCTCTTCCACTTGCAGTGGCAAAAGAGAAGTTAAGGGCATAATTGAAACTGAGGCCAGCTCACTTCCAACTTGGTGAGAAAAACTGGATGCAGGTATAGAAACAATAGGAACTGCTTCTTGCCTTGGAGTTAATAAATCTGCAACATGGGTAGAAATGTACTCACTCATTTACTAATGTTAATAAACAATAATAGAGAAAATAAAGAGCTAAATGAGGATATGAAAGCAATTGTGAAAACAAATAAATAGGTAAATACAATAGCAAAAGCAACTCCAATAAAAAAGTAAAAGTAATTCTAAAAATAATTTGTTTTACCCAGAATAGATATATGCATTTGAGAAAACATTTCCTCCTTCCTCAAAATGCCTGGGTCCCTTTTGGGCAGAGCTATTGGCTGGTGGTAAGGCCTCAGTGGGACTTCAGCGATTGCTTACTGACATCAGTATTATCAATCACGCGCTGGCACACCCAGAAGCACAAAGGTGGTTTTCAAAGTTATTCTTGCTTTCATGCTAATAACCACAGAGTAATCTCATTTGACAACTATAATACACATAATGTCTAAAACTGGCACTTTTCAGATTAAGATGACATGAAAAAACATACCTGGCTCGATATCTTCCACAGAGCAGTTCAAAGCCTAGAAATGAAACCAAACAATGAATCACAGTATTTTCAGGATTCTAAACTATAAAGCCAGCTGTAAAACTCACTGTAAGAGACTCCCTTCCGATTAAGATCCAAGAAATAAATGAAATGTGTAAATCTTTGTAATAGGTGGTGTTAAACAGTGCTAGTCTGTCAGTAATGCCACTTGTTTCCTGTGGCCAGTATTTCTGAAAGGATCAGGAGCATGCCAGTTCCAGAGGTACTAGTCTGGCCACCACTCACTCCCCAGCTCCCAGTGGTCACTAGCACCCTAACAGCTCCAAGATAACATACCTTTGAAAAAACAACTTGTGAACTGTGTTTATCCCAGTGACTCTCAAAATTATTTATTGGGCCCTACATCACTTTTTCTAACAAAACCTAACATCTCTGAATACCCTCTGTAACATGCTCCATCAGACTTCAGAAAATGCTGGTTGAGAGTGAAAGATATTGCCCTGGCCAGTTTGGCTCAGCAGTAGAGCGTCAGCCCGCAGACCAATGAGTTGAGGGCACGTGCCTTGCAGTTCGACCCCGGCCCTGGTCAGGGTTGCGCGGGAGGCAACCAGTCGATGTGTCCCTCTCACATGGATGTTTCTCTCTCTCTCCCTTTCTCTCCCTCTCTCTCCCTCCCACTCTATCTGAAGATAAATAGAAAAATATTCTCAGGCAAGGATTAAAAAAAAAAAGAGTAAAAGATATTAATTTGTCTGTTTTCTTTTTACAGGACAGGAAGCTCTGGCCAATTATGTGTTTGAGAAATAAAAAGGTCTCAAAAACAGACACAAACTAAAAATATTAAAAGCAAAACTGCTGCCCTGGCCGGTTTGGCTCAGTGGTTAGAGCGTCAGCCTGCGGTCCAGAGAGACCGGGGTTCGGTTCCCGCTAAGGGCATGTACCTCGGTTGCAGTTTGTCCCCAGCCCTGGTTGGTTGTGTGGGTGGCAGCCACTCGATGTGTCCCTTTCATGTTGATGTTTCTCTCTCTCTCTCTTCCTCTCTCTCCCTCCCACTCTATCTGAACAAAAAATGAAAAAATGTCCTCGGGTGAGGATAAAAAAATATATATATAAAAAATAAAAGCAAAACTGCTGCCCTGGCCAGTTTGCACAGTGGTTAGAGCATTGGCCCATGAACCAAAGAGTCGCAGGTTCGATTCTGGTCAAGGGCACGTACCTCGGTTCCAGTTTGGCTCCTAGCCCTGGTCAGGGTCATGCGGGAGGCAGCCAGTCAATGTGTCTCTCTCACATTGATGTTTCTCTCACTCTCTCTCTCCCCCTCCCACTCTATCTAAAGATAAAGGGAAAAAATATCCTCTAGTGAGGATTAAAAAAAATAAATAAATAAATAAATAAAAGCAAAACTGCTAACATGTCTATCTTTACTTCTTCTTCTTCTAATTATGATTTTTTTTTTAATCCTCACCCGAGGATATTCTTCCACTTATCTTCAGATAGAGAGGGAGGCAGAGGGATAGAGAAACATCGATGTGAGAGAGACACATCGACTGGCTGCCTCCTGCACAACCCCGACCAGGGCTAGGACCAAACCACAACCGAGGTACGTGCCCTTGACCAGAATTAAACCCGAGACTCTTCGGTCCACGGGCCGACACTCTAATTGCTGAGCCAAACCGGCCAGGGCTTAATTATGGTTTTATAGAAGTAATAGCTTTACCTTGGTAGCCCCATCCCCAGGAACTGATTTCAATGACAGCTGAAAGAAAACAAAGATGCGAACTTAAAAACAGAACTGACTCCAAATTACAAAATAAAATGAGAACACCTGATGGAGAGAACTCCGGCTTACCTCAGCTCTAACATATGCTTTTCTTATTTTAAATCCCAATTTCTGAGCTAGTTCTTGAGTTAGTTTTATTACATGTTCATCCTGAAACAAGTGAGAATATATAATTAATAAAGAGTTATATTTTACTAACTGTGAAAAATAGATAGGCAAAACTTTTGCCTATATAACTTATACTCTGTCAAGACACTTGCTTTATGAGCAATTAGTCCCAACTGAAGCAGGTGGCTGGCTGGCAGGAAAATATAACTCTTTATATGCCATATACCCACAAGAAAGTAATAAAATGGTCATGATGTAAACAAATGAATGAAAATACAAATCCCATACCTGAGGCACCGCTAAGGAGCACTTGGCTACCGCGTCGTAAGCCTCTTTGTATCTTCCCAAATCGCTTAGAGCCTTAGATTTCCGATACAGAGCTTTGCAGTTACTGGCATTTAAACTGAGGACTTTATCACAGTCTTCCACAATTTTATCAAGGAAACCCTGGTGTGTAAGACCAAATAAAGTTATCAAACAATTCATTTTTTGCACTGATGTCTTCCTGTAAATGTAAACAGATTACGATCCCAGGCTACTACCCTCTGTTTAAACTGCAGGTTAGCAGTGTTCTTTTTCTTCTTAAAATTATTTTCATTATGAAATTTCAAATCCACAAAAGGAGAAAGAATGTCATGAACACCCATGTACCCACCACCCAGATCTGACAAATGTTGACATCTGGACATAAAGGCCTCAGATCTTCAAGAAAGAAAACTTTCTAGACATGATTGATGCCTGCAGTTGTTACTCTCCTGTCTATTCTCCTCCATCCGTGGTTACCCCTTGGTGGATCTCATCAAAATGTCAAATGGAAATATACCTCCCAAACAGCTAGAAGGTGAGAAGGGAACACACTACAGAAAACAAAATAAATTAGCAACGAATGCTTGTTAACAAAGAACTAGGTGACAACATGGGTATCTTTCTTATTTTCATGGCTAAGTCTTACTGAATGTCCATGGTGAAAATTATAGGCATATCAAAATATTGCTTTTTAAGAACGCTTGTGCTACTTCTTTTGAAGGCTAACTCCTTTTTGTGCTAATAAAGCCCCTAAGAGAACTAAATTTTGACTAAGAAGTGAACTGTCAACACTAGTACCCGACATGGTCATCTCTGAACATTTATATTTTATCTCCTAGGTTGTTTTTTTTTAATAAGCGACACCCCACCCAAAGCCATACTCAAATGGGAATCTCCAACGATGGGTAACTAAGAAACAAACCACTTTTAAAATCCCTAAACATTGTCCAGAGCTGATTTTTGAAAGGTTCAGACAACTCTAAAAGCAGTTAATAACACCTTTATTTAAAATTGAAATGAGAAGATTGACTTATTAATGTACTATGTCGAAACACTGCTTTAAAAACCACAACTCACCATATTAGAATAGCAAGCAATACGATTTACGTGTAGTTTTTCAATGATTTCTTTAGGGATTAAAATTTCTTCAGACTTTGCATAATCAGCTATATTCAAAGCTTCGGTGTACTGGCTCATTGAGCTGTTCCAATCACCTTCCCGATAAACATCATTTCCTTCATTAAAAAGATTTCTCACAAGAGCACGTAAATATACCTAAAAAAAAGTAAGTTACCACTTTAAACCATTTAAGGAACAAGTCGGGGTATAAGTACATTTTAATTTTTGTACCTAAAACTTCAGTGGAAATCATTTGACAGAGCAATAAGCCCTCTTGTCAGAAATTGTGAAATCCGGGCCACATCACTGCTATCTCAGTGAGAGTTTCATCTTTCTTGCTTTCTCAAGAGAAAATTCAATTTTTAATTAAGAAAAATGCAGCAAAAGCACCTTGCACACATTTCTCCACATCTCCAACTCTGTGCCTGGGATAATTCCTACAAGTGGAAACTCCAGGTCAAAGAGAATGAGAATTTTAAGGCTTCCGACTAGTATTTCTAAAATGCCTTCCAAAAAGGCAGTAACAACGAATACTTCAGGCAGGTTCCTTCATGACACCCCCACTAACACTGAGTAGCATATGCGCACCTGCATGTCTGCCCCTAAAATCTCTACCAATTTCTAGTTGAAAATGGTTCCTTTTTTGATTTGTGTCTTTGATTACCAGTGAGGCTGAACTTTCCGACATTGTTTTTCTTTTTAATCCTTACCCGAGGATATTTTTCCATTGATTTTTAGATAGAGTAGAAGGGAAGGAGGGGGAGAGGGAGAGAGAGAAACACTGATGTGAGAGACATCGATTTGTTGCCTCCCACACAACCCCAACCAGGGCTGGGGACCAAACCACAACCAAGGTACGTGCCCTTGACTGGAATCGAACCCATGACCTCTGGTTGGCAGGCCGACGCTCTAACTGCTGAGCCAAACCAGCCAGGGCAAACTTTCCCACATTTTTATGAACCATTTATATTTCTTCTTTTATAACATGTCTGCTCAGTTCATTTACTGATTTAGAGGGAAAGGGGTGTTAAAAACCTTTTTCTTTCTTATTGTGTAAGTATGTACATTCTTTTGGTATGTAGAAAAGTTTTTAAGATTCCTTCATGACTTCTATCACTGCTTTAACATTTAGAATATTACTTAGAAATAACAGAAGTCCTTTCTTATCACAAGATCAAGTAAATATTCAAGTGTTCTGTCTCATTTTATGAATTCAAGTCTAAGCTAACAAAGGTAGTAAAGAAAACTGGACAGATCAATCTTTAACGATTGACGTGACTTGTGACATGTCACTTAACCTCTTTGGACCCCAGTTCTGATTTAAATGTAAGGATTATTCCAGGTGATTTGCAGCCATAATTATTTTATGATTCTATACCTGTTTGGAAAGAGGGAGGAAAGGAAGAGGAAAGAAGAGAGACTGAAATAAAGGAGAGGGAGGGATAGGTAGAGACAAAGAAGTGACCCTTAGAAGCATCAAAACCCTCAGAGACACAAAACCACAGGTGAAATAATAGTCTGTAGAGATAAGGACCTGTAGTCCCAGAGCCAGTGACCTGGGCTTTCTCTCTAACTCGCAGATTCATCACTGGCTCTTCCTATTACTCAGTCACCCTTTAGTACTATTAGAACTTCTCTTCTCCTAAATAAAAGCAGAAGATTCTCTGCTCTCTCTTTCTCCACATATTCTGTCCCACTTACTTTCAATGAAATGAGAGGTAAGGTAGAACTAATTTTCAAGGGGCTCAAAAGAGAGTAATTCAAAACTATACTAAGAGAAAAGAAAATATAGGACAACTGTCTGAGTATATAAAAAAATCCAATGTTGTCCTTTAAACGAAAGTCAGAATACCTTTTCTGTAAATGCCCAGATACTAAATTAAATATCTTAGGCTTTGTAGGCCATACAGTCTCTGTCCAAGCTACCATTACTTATGAAAGCAGCCACAGATGATACACGAACAAATGAGTGTGGCTGTATTCCAATAAAACTTTATTTACAAAAGCAAACAATGGGCCAGATTTGGTCAACACAGCCATAGATTGCCAACCCCTGCTATGTATTTATAGTTCACAAGCTACTGAATAGCTTTCAAGCCGACCTTCCCAGAGTCATTACCGCATATTGTTCCTGTGTTCCTGGGTACGACAGCGGTGACCTAAGAAGAAGAGACAAATTAATTTTAATTATCAGGCTCTTATCAGGATTTGTTCATCCAGAAGGCATCTTAAACATGAGGGTTCAAAGCATGTACCTACTTCTCCTTTACTATCATTAATCACCTATAACTGTAGTCATGGGGAAAAAAATCTAAAATTATTCCTTTGTCTTTTCTTGACTAAGTACAACATGTTCTTCTCAAATCTACTGCTACAAAAAAGAAGGCCTAATTTTTCACATGCCAAAAAAGTTTTAAAAATAGTACAGAACCACTAAAGCTATTTGATTCAATTTACTGTAGTGTAAGGAGAAAACTGTCAGCTTCCCGGGAAGAACAGAGGGACTTCTTCCTGGACACATCCATCCACGCCACAACTGTCTGGTCACTGACGTGCCTTACAAAGGTCAGTCAGAGACTGAGCTTCTCAACAGAAACGTTTGATCACAAAAGCCCTATGTGTTGACAGATGTTCACTTTCATTCATCAAAACTGTTCTCATAAGATTAGGTTCAAATTCCTCAGTCTAACATTCTCAGGGATACTATAGGATTTTGGCCCTAACAATCAGTGACAGTAAGATCCACTTCAGAACACAAAGAAATCCAAAGTACAAGAGCAAAAATGATTGCTGGAACAAAATACCTAATTTCTAACCCAAATTAATGGCACTTATGATACATGACTAAAGATTCCTTGATCTCTACAAAATGTAGAGCCATATAAAAAAGTTAGTAGGGGATGAGAACACAAGTATGAATTAAGCTCTTACTGTATAAACTGTAGTCCTTCCTTAATGTTCTGCTGCCTTTTTCTTCTCTCCTCGGACACACTGGACATGTTATCCCACACATCCACTTTCTAAGTGAGCAATCTGGAAAGAAAAAAACACACGAAAGTATAACAGGCAGCACGGCTCCTGGACCCCAGTTGAAACACCCATCATGTAAGGTCTTGTCACAAATTCGTGTGGACACGTCCATCCGCACTGACTTGACTCTAGGGTCCTCGAAGCCAAGAACCCTGTCTGAGTTACTGTGTGATCCCCACTGTCTAGCTCACATAGCATAAGATGCTCATACTCCTTTAGGTCAAACAGCCATGCAGACTTTGAAGGCTCCCCGAAGTAACTGCCATGAAGAAGTCACTTCTTTCCTCTTCCTTTACTGCCCCCTTCTCTTCTTCAGCTTCAGGTTTTGTTTCTTCCCTTCCTCCACACGCACGTACGCTGCCACTGAACAGTCCGGCCTTGTTTTGCTCCTGGAAGCGCTCCAGAAGTAAAAAGGTTTCACATCCGCTTGCCTCTGAGGGAGGCTGACTTCCTTGTGAGCAGGCTCTAAACCTTAACACTTATTTTGTTACGCAAACTTCTGAAACAATCCTTGTTGAGACAACTGATAAAAATCAATGATCTAACTGAATTTCCTTCAACTGGAATTTTCTGGAAGATTAAGGGTTTACCTTCCATGTAACACTGGCAAATGTCAATCTGTGTCGTTGCGGTTAGTATCTAACCCCACTAATCAACGTTCATTAGGCAGTTTCCAGCAAGTTCAAGGAGGACCACAGGGAAGAGACCTCTGATAAAACAGCATCTCCCAATGTCCTAAACCAGGGTTTCTCAGCCTCAGCAGTTGGGCGGGATGGGGGCTGTCCTATGCACTGAAGATGTTGGCAGCATCCCTGGTCTCCACCCACCGAGATGCCAGTAGCACTCCCTCCCCCACCCCTTGTGACAAGCAAAAATGTCTCCAGATACTGTTAAAGGTCCCCTTGGAGAGGGTGCGGGTGGGGCACATTCCCCCCAGGATGGAAACCACTGAGATCTAAGTCTCAGAAGACATCTTAGCACATAAACCATGTCTTTGGACCCACGTGACAGGGAAATTGCACTCACATTTCAAATACACAGCTGAAATTTTTTAGTTTCACTATTGCTTACCACTCTAGCTTTATCTTTAAATCTACCTTTTTGAAAGTGCAGGCACAAGGATGAAGGTTAGAACGCCCAAAGGTTGACAACTGGCACTAATTCTTTTCATCGTTTAAATACTGTCAGTTCTAAATATTTCCATCTCATACTTAAAAGTTGGCACTTCACTGAAGTGCTCACATGTGAAAGGATGATATCTGGAACTTGCTTTAAAATACTACACAAACAAAAAGGGCAGTTGCGGGTGGGGATGAAACAGCAGAACACTGACAACCGGTGAAAGTACAGGGCTTTTTTCTAATACTCTGTAGGTTCGAATTTTTCCAAAATAAAAAGTTTTAAAAGCCCATTTCGCCGCAGTAAAATGGCATTATTTCTGGATTTGTAAGACGGTCTAGATTAAAGGGGGGATGAAACAAAGGTGCCACAAATATGAGTAACTGTCCCTGCTAAAAACTATGCGGAGGAATGTGGGGTTCCGTCTGCCCTTCCACAAGCACAGGTCTGACCATTTCCATGATTTAAAAAAATGTAATTCATACTCGTCTGTACAAAGTTAACAAGGGAGGTACTATTTGTAAGAGAATAAGATTAGAAATTAACTCAATGTCTATCAAAAAGGAAATGGCTAAACGGTGCTGGGGGTGGGGGAGAGGCAAGGAGCAACTGTCCACAATATGACCCAGGTCTTTTGCTTGTTTGTTTAAAAAAAAAAAGCTCCAGATGGAATCACAGAAAACCATAGCAGCAGCAGAAATGAGTGGGACAGTGTCATTTCACTGAATATCTTTAAGACTTTTCTTTTGAAACCTGTAGGTGAATTATGCCTGGGGAAAAAATTTAAGTGTTTTTAAAAGTCTAGCCCTGGCCAGTTTGGCTCAGCGGTTAGAGCGTCGGCTCATGGACCAATGAGTGGCAGGTTCGATTCCGGTCAAGGGCACGTACCTCGGTTGCGGTTCATCCCCGGCCCTCGGGGTCATGCTGGAGGCAGCCAGTCCATGTGTCCCTCTTGCATAGATGTTTCTCTCTCTCTCCCCCCCCCCCCCACTCTATCTGAAGATAAATAGAAAAATATCCTTGGGTGAGAATTTAAAAAAATAAACAAATAAAGTCTATGTAGCATCTGAGCCCTTTCTTGGAAAAATGACTTCAGGGACCACCAGGTTTTTTTCTATTTTATTTAAAGCAGGGCCAACTTAAGTGTCAGAACTTTAGAGCTCTAAAGCACCCAGAGCCCCAGTCAGAGTGGATCAGTTGGTTGGGTGTTGTCCTGGGCACCAAAGGTGCTGGTTCGATTCCTGGTCAGGGCATATGTCCAGGTTGAGGACATCAAGTCCTGGTAAGGGGCATGCAGGAGACAGCCAATTGATGTGCTTTTTAAAAAATATATATATATGTTTTATTGATTTTTTTAGAGAGAGAGGGAGGGAGAGAGAGATAGAAACATCACTGTGAGAGAGAAACATTGATCAGCTGCCTCCTGCACACCCTCTACTGGGGATCAAGCCCACAACCTGGGCATGTGCCCTGAACCGGGACCTCTCAGTCCATGGGACGACTCTCAATCCACTGAGCCACACTGGCCTGGCCAACTGATGTGCTCTTACATTGATGTTTCTCTCTCTCCTTCTCTTCCTCTCTAAAAATCAATAAACTATTCTTTAAAAAAAAAAAAAAAGGCACCCAGAGCAGCACTTGGGGGTCCATGGCAGTCAAGACATAGGGCCTGGGACAAAAGCAAAGACACCAAATGTAAGAAGTGTCGTTCCATCTCTTCAGTGAACGGCAAACCTTTGTCCCCACCTCTGTCCAGCAAAGGTGAGATATTAGTTTTCGATTCACTCACAAAGTAAATCTGTTGGCTAAGAAGGGACTCATGGGTAATGATAATCCACCAAGTTAACAGCCTTAGAGCTATTTCCCCCAGACAGTGCTGGAAACCTTGAACCTGGACCTCTCAGGGACAAAGGGCAGGTGGCAAAGAGCTGACAACTCAGATAAGTGATTAAGAGGAAAATAAGATGCAGACTCTGAATAGCATGAAATATATGCCTCCTTTACATGCTTAAAGATTTGGGACTATAGCATCAGGTGATATTTAAATATATGATAGAACATTTCATGTTCTGTCAATTTTCCCCAAAATTTTATTATAAAAATTTTTACACACTGTAAATTTAAATTTTCTTTTCATAATGCACACCATATACCTAATAGTACCTATACTCTACAATTAATATTTTACTATATTGATCACTTCTGTCCGTCTTTATCTATCTGCCCATCCTTCTGTCCTTCCATCAACCCACATTATTTTGGTAAATTGCAAAGTGAGTTATATTAAATTAATCCATTATAATTCACCTCTCAACACTTCAGCATATGTATCATTACCTAGAGTTCGACATTTGTTTAGGTTTCTTAATGTAAAATGCACAGATTTTAAGATAAGTTTTGACAAATGATACATTCATGTAGCCCAGACCCCTATCATGATATACAGACCAATAGCTGTGGTCACTCCTCATGCTATTTCCCCAGCCAATCCCTGCCCCACCCCCAGCCCCAGATAACCATGTTCTGATTTTTTTTTTTCCACCATAGTTTAGTTTTACCTGTTAAATAAGCCTCCCCCACATCCTATTTTGAAAGAAAAATATCTATGCTTTATACACCATCTTATTTTTGGATCCAGTTAAAATCTTGCCTCAATTTTAAAGTGAGAAAGAATTTGATAAAGTTAATCCAACAGCCACTTTTTTTGTTCAAACTCAAGTAGCACATGACAGGTGTCCACTTCCTCCTTGAAACTGGGATTCCATCTCCAGCTGACTTCTAAATGTGAGAGCCCTGGGGCTTCATCAGACCTTCTTCTCTCCCTCACCCACACTCCCCCTCAGGGACCTCCCACACTGCCCAGATCTTAAAAACCCTCATCTAGGGCCCACGACACTCCCCAATCCATCCCCAGGCAGAGCTTGATACTCTCCACCAATGTCTCATAGACATTACAAACTGTTTTAAAAGTAGTGTTTTAATATTAGGACAATGAAGAGAAATGTTTCCTCCTAACCCTGTCACTCGACCACCCATTTGCCCTTCCTGAGGGCAATCAACCACTGTTACCAGCCTCTTCTGGGTCCTGACAAAGACAGTCTGTGGAACAATACTGTGGTGGCGGTGACATGAATCTATCTGTGCAAAGGATAGTATGCACAGACACAGACAGCCCCCCTCCCCAAACACACACACACACACACACACACACACACACACGTTCATGTAAAAACTGGTGAAAACTGAGGAAGGTCTGTACTTGGTTAACAGATTATACCAATGTCAATTTCTTGGCTTTGATGTCCCACTAGCTATATAAGATGGCACCACTGGGGGAAGTAGATGAAGAAGAATTCATGGAACTCTACATACTTTTGCAATTTCCTGAGAGTCTATATTTCAAAATAAAAAGTTAAAAATAGCCCATGCATATGTTATTTTTTTATACAACTTGGGGCTCCTAACATGTTCTGCACCTTGGTTTTGTCATGGAGTACCTAATCTAGAAGGTCATTCCACAGCAGCACCTAGAAAGCTGCTTTATCTTTAACAGCCGTGTAGTCTGTTCTAGGATATGGCTGGACCATAGCTTCACCAGGCCCCTAGAGATGGACATTCTGGTTGCTTCCAATCTTTAAAATTCACCAGATACAGAGGATATTTCATGTATGTGTGTCTTTAAAGAATTTCTATAGGATATGCCCTGGCTGGTTTGGCTTAAGGGTTAGAGCATTGGCCCACAGACCAATGAGTTGCGGGCTCGATTCCAGCCAAGGGCACGTTCCTTGGTTGCGATTCATCCCCGGCCCTGGTTGGGGTCGTGCGGGAGGCAGCCACTCGATGTGTCTCTTTTGCATCGATGTTTCTCTCTGTCCCTCTCTCTTCCTCTCTCCCCTCCCACTCTATCTGAACAAAAGATGGAAAAATGTCCTCGGGTGAGGATAAAAAAATAAAAAAGCCCTGGCCGGTTTGGCTCAGCGGTTAGAGCGTCGGCCTGTGGTCCAGAGAGACCCGAGTTCGGTTCCCGCTAAGGGCATGTACCTCGGTTGCAGTTTGTCCCCGGCCCTGGTTGGTCGTGTGGGTGGCAGCCACTCGATGTGTCCCTTTCACGTCGATGTTTCTCTCTCTCTCTCCCTCCTACTCTGTCTGAACAAAAAATGAAAAAATGTCCTCGGGTGAGGATAAAAAAAATAAAAAAATAAAAAAAATAAATAAATAAAAATAATAAAATAAAATAAAAAAAAGAATTTCTATAGGATAAAGAGTGTATGTATATGTATATCTTTATTTTGCCAGCTACTGCCAAGTTACACCAAATGACCCAACCCAGAAACAGTGCTTGAGGGTGCCTACTTCATTGCTTCACCAGAAGTTATCAGATGTTTTCATCTTTGTCAACCCAGAGGTGAGAAATAGTGGGACAATGCAGTGGGTTTTGTTTTGTCTTTTTATCATAAGTAAAGCTGAACATCTCTTCATTATTTAAGAGCCATCTGTACTTCCTTTTCTGTGGATTTTGTTTACTCAAATCCTTTGCCCATCCTTCTTCCAAGCTGAACTTTTCTTATTTATGGAAGTTCTTTATATATTGAGGCAAGTAGTCCTTTGCGATGTTGCTATCATTTTCCCCAATTTGATATCAATCTTTTGACTTTGGTTATGTTTTTTTTTGTTTGTTTTTTTTTAATCCTCACCCAAGGACATTTTTGCATTTATCTCCAGATAGAGCGGGAGGGAGAGGGGGGTGAAGAGAGAGAGAGAAACATCGGTGTGAGAGAGACACATCGAGTAGCTGCCACCCACACGACCCCAACCAGGGCCGGGGACAAACTGCAACCCTGGTACGTGCCCTTAGCGGGAACCAAACCTGGGTCTCTCTGGACCGCGGGCCGATGCTCTAACCGCTGAGCCAAACCGGCCAGGGCAAGGTTGCAGGTTTGATCCATGGCCCTGGTCGGGGTCATGCAGGAGGCAACTAATTGATGTATCTCTCTCACATTGATGTTTCTCTCTCTCTTTCTCCCTCCCTTCCACTCGCTCTCTAAAAAAATAATTATCCATGTTTTCTTCTAGTACTCGTATATTTTCATTAAACACATATTTTTTTAAAAAAACAGGATCCACCAGTTTACTGTAAGGAGTGATATAGAGATATACTGCATATATTTCCCTCCCAAATAGCTACCCAGTTGCCCAAACGTCATTTACAAAAAGGTCCTCTATTCTACGCTGATATGTGCAAGGTCATCTTTACCACACAGGAAATTCTGGGTCTGTTTGTGACTTTTATTCAGCATTTCTAACTTGAATGGCCCTAATCCTCTGCCCTCCTCCCAATCCTAACCCTTTGCCCAATCTTGCCTTTTCAGTAATGAAACCACCTTCGGGCCAGGTGCTCACACCAAAAACCCGGTGTTACACTCTTACTTCTCTCACATTCCATATCCAATCAATCCAGTGACAAAGCCTGTCAGTGATACCATCAAAATAAGTGCAGAGCATCCCAAATCTGACCACTCAAAACCTCCCTGGACTGAGTCACACCATCTCATGTGAATGTCACAATATCCTCCTCTCTCAGCCTCTGTTCTCAGCTCCAGGCCTCTCCTCTGCCCCTCCCCCATTCATTCCCTACACTAAACTAAAAGGAATGCTCTTTCAAAAACAGAAATTGGTATTACAGCACTGCCTAAAACCCTTCAATGACTTCCCTAAGCATTTAGAGGAAAACCTAGATTTCTTACCTCAACTTACCAGATCTGGTCTTTCTACTCCACCCTCCCTCCAATTCACTTACTCAGTTCCTGTCAGACTGGCCTTCAGTGTGTTCCTAAAATGAATCAAGGGCTCTGTGCTTCCGGGTCATTGTGCTTGCTGTACCCTCTGCCCATAACACACTTCCCAGATCGCAGAGCTGGCTCCTTTGCATCCTGGAGTCTTGGTTTAAATGTCACCTTTGGAGGCCTTCCTTTACCACCCTGAATTGTCACCAAATCCCACTCTCATCCCATTCTTCATTTCAAGGAGTACCTTGTCTTTCTTAGTCCTGATTGTATCACCATAGCTGGGACCAGGAACGGAAGAATGAATGAATGCACAGTTGAGAGCCCCCCATCCCCTGAGTTCAGATATGGTAAAACTATTCACAAACAGGCAAGCAGGAGAAAGGAGGGTGTCCTGGAGGAAATGACTAGACGTAAGCAGAGCTGGCTATAGGGGACTCCGCCCCCAACCCTGCAGGAGACCAAGCTAGGGAGTAAATCAACTAGAGACAGACACAGAGAGAAAAATCTGAAACCATAAGACTCCTGAAGCAGTGCGGTGATGACGGGAAAGGCTCGTCAGACCCATCCCCTCCTCCTTAAATGAAAAGGAACTGGGGGGCTGGGGAAGCTTTCAACAGTACATTTTAAAGCAAGAAATTCAATTAGATATGAACTTCATTAAATTAACTAAACTGCTGGAAGCTGGAACATCATCTTTCTGGAACCAGCTGATTTTAAAATTGTTCCTCAGTCTAAAGTTTGATGTAAAAATAAAGAGTACCCTGAATCTTCATTATAATTTCTTTAAGTATTTACTCAGGGCCTGGTAGGTGAAAATTATTATGCTAAAGTCTAGTACAATGTACAGAGCTAGTAACGACAATGTATTCATGCCCATGACATTGTGGCCTTTCATGGTAACTTTAGAAACTAACTCCTATTTACAGAAGACACCAAGGTAAGTGAAATATAAGGGCAACAAATGGCACTGACAGAAATAAGAGCTAACACTTAGTGCACTTACTGCATGCCAGGCATTGTTCTAAGTACTTTACATGTGTTAAATAATTTAATCCTCATAATGACCTTAAGACACAGGTCCCCTGAGGAAACTGAAGCACAGAGAAGTGACACAAGCAGTCCAGGATCACACAGCTACCAAGTGACAGAGCCAGATTTTAAAGCCAGACAGGCTGGCTCCAAGCCTGAACTCATCCACCACACTCGTTTGTACCCTAAGTGCCAGTGATGCCTGGAGGAGGGGAAGTGCATCTAAGTTGGCCCTGGGCGGGGCTCTAAAAGACCAATGCAGCTGTGACAGACAGGTGGGCACTTGAAAGCCACTCAAGAGGAACAGAATAAACACATGCCAGCATGCACAGTGACATACGTGTTCAAAGAACATAATTTAGCCCTGGCCAGTTTGGCTCAGCAGTTAGAGCATCGGCCTGCGGTCCAGAGAGACCCAGGTTCGGTTCCCACTAAGGGCATGTACCTCGGTTGCAGTTCATCCCCGGCCCTGGTTGGTCGTGTGGGAGGCAGCCACTCAATGTGTCCCTTTCACGTCGATGTTTTTCTCTCTCTCTCTCTTCCTCTCTCTCCTCCCACTCTATCTGAACAAAAAATGGAAAAGTGTCCTCGGGTGAAAATTTAAAAAAAAAAAAAAAAAAAAAAGAACATAATTTAAAGTAACTTAGACAAAGCAGAGAGTTTGCACAGGAATGCAGTGGACACAGTGAGTCAGGATACCACTCCAGGGAAAATCTACATGGAAATCTGATTGCCCTTACCATAATGCATTTAGATACAAAGAAGAAATATTAAAGGGCCTTATTTACAAATGTTCTAATGCAGGACCAGAGAAAGTGCCCCCAGGGAACGCGGCACCATGCTTGTATTTTTGCCTTAAAAGGTATTCCTAAGTTTCAAGTGAAAAATTGTAATTACCAGTCTGCATCAGACCTAAGCCTCTGTGTAATGGCTAAACAAGCAAGCAAACAAAAAGTAGTTAAAGTAGCATCACTGTCAACCCTGTCTTGCAACAATGTATTAGCTTACTCTGGTAACACTTACAAAAGCATGTGGATACAATACAATACAATCCTCATGACAACAAACCCAAGCAATGAAACATTATTACAGATGTTCTACCACCTTCTTCAAAGTGTCTCTCCTACTGGGTATTTTATGAGACAATTTTTCCCTTTTACTGAAAACGAAAAGGTCATGATGGAGGCTGTGCTAAACAACATCAGAAAGGTAATTTCATATTTTTGCCCACCTCCCCCCCAGATTTTCATTTTGAAATCGCTGTCAGATACATGTGCCAACTGCCACCTACAGTGCCCAGCCCTGCTAAATAAGGCACAGGACACATCTCACCTCATACACCAACTCTGTATGGGAGGAATCAACAAAAAATATGTGACGTCTTCAAGACAAATAGTTTGTCCAGAGTCAGGCATACCGCCAGTGACATGCCCAGGACTGCAGATGAGGGCATAAGGGCCATGTTAGTATCTTGTTCCAAATTCAGGTATTCTCATAAAATACAAAGGCTCTATTTTTATTTTATTTTATTTGTCAAATAGAAAAATTACTGCCTCTCTCTTACTGGTTCCAGTGCATGGTTCCTGAGGCTTTACAAGGTATGTGAAATTAATTAACATTAATTAACTAAACATACAGATAAACTCGTAACAAAATAAAAAAGCAAATTTCTTGTTGGGACAAAACCTGGTAAGGATAAGTAGGCTTGTTTCTTTACATCAAAGAAAATCACCTCAATAAGTTAGTCTCTCTCCTTTCTTTATGTGTGTGTGTGAATTAAAACATGTATTACCACAAACATTAATTATTAAACTTCTGGATTAATATTTTAATATTTCTCCCCTCTAAAGATATTATCCAAAGTTTTTTTTCTTGATTTAGAAACACCTCACACATGATAGAGGAAACAAATTTTACTTCCAATCCTAAAATTCTAGAAAAAAAGTGTTTTCATTAAAACAAAACACTTCAAGATATAATTAGAAAACAAGTTTCCACACACCATACTTATTCTAGAAAGTCCATTCTAGAGTGAGGCAACAGGATACAGGCATCTTTTGTTTCTACCTAGTTCTTTTATTTAATTTTTCTTTATTGATTTTAGAGAGAGGGAAAGAGAGAGAGATAGAAACATTGATGAGAGAGAACATCTACTGGCCGCCTCCTACATGCCCCCCACTGGGGATCAGGCCCACAACCTGGGCATGTGCCCTGACCAGGAATCGAACCAGTGACCTCCTGGTACATGGGTCTACACTCAACCACTGAGCCACACCAGCCCGGCCCTAGTTCTTTATTGGAAAGCTCAAAACTTTCCAACAGTCACTGTCACCATTCCTAGAGTAGAAATTCTATCCTAATTCTCTCCCAGGCCAAATTGGCAGGTTTTTTAATCAATCAAAAATTAAGAACTGTGGGAAAATAGAGTTGACAATCACCATTTTTGCAGGCAAAAAACTGACTGTATCTGAGGAAGAGGAAGATCAGGGCAAAATGAGCCATCCCCCAAGCAAAAGTCACAGTAACTTGGAGAAAGGCATGAGCTCTCCAGTTCCTTTAAGTGGCAGAGGCCCTGAAAATTAACATGCTCTCTGCAGAACACACACATGAAAATATCGAAAATATTCAGCCTCAATAATCCATGATTTGATTCTGAGTTAAACATTAGATGACTATTTCCAGACTCCAATACACAGCAGATACAGCAAAAATATCTTTCAAGAAAATTATGTCCATTAACTTGAATCATTCTGCACATTAGGACAAGATCCTCATTATGCAATCAGCTCAACAGTTCAGTTCAGCTGAGGGTGAGAAGAGGTGGGGGGGGAGGTCTTGGAGAGGCTACAGAACAAGAGGCCACATGCCATCAGAGAAGCAGGAAAAGATAAGCAAATGGCATACATAGGCTCCCAGCCATCCCGGGCCCCATTCACAGGCTCTATTTAAGCACTGTCCAACAGAAATATAATTCGAGCCACATATCTAATTTTACATTTTCAAGTGGAAACAGTAACAAAAGTAAAAGTAAACTGGTGACATTAATTTTATTAATATACCTTAGTTAACCCAATACGTTCAAAATATCATCTCAACATGTATTATTTAAGCTTTAAAAAGTATGAGATGTTTTGCCCCCCCCCCCCATAAGTGTTTAAAATCAGATGTGCCTTATTCACCAGAACTCCGTCTAGACACATTCCAAGTGCTCAAGGCTCCCCTGGGGCCAGTGACCACCTTCCTGGGCATCGAAGGTTTAGTTAAAGCAGATCCTTGCTCTTTAAATACCTAAGGCGGGTACCTTCTTTCATTCCTAATCATGGGGGGCGGGGAGGGGAGGACAGAGACGGGAAAAATACCCAACTACCGATAAATTTACCCAATCAGGGTGCAGGCGCAACTTCTCGGGCCCAGCAAGCGCTTTCCAGCTTGACCACACCCCTGCGATGACCATCCCCAACAGGAAATTCACTAACGGCAACTGACAGGTCCTCATTCTTTAAGGGTGGGTTAAAGACACCTAAGACCTGGCAGTCTCTGCATCCACAATAACAAGAAACCATTCGCCGCGCGTCCTCGATGTGTGTCCCCCGCGCAAAAAAAAAGGCCGGGGATTAACCCGAAATAAATGAGCCACGCACTCCGCGTGCATCCTCCCCGCCCCCAAATCCAAGACACTGAATTAGGGGAACCGCGATGACCGGAACAGACATTAATAATGAAAAAATAATGTTTTTTAGTACAATAACCAGAAAGGAGGTATCTGGCCAACGGAAATGCATGCAAGCATGAGATGGAAGGGAGAAGCAGCCCTTTGCTACCCACTTCCCGGAGCCGCGCCCCCGGGCTGAGTCCCCCCACCGCCCCGAGAGCAGGGAATGGAAAGGGGAGGGGACCCCGGGGACCTCGCGCGCGCGCCCACGTCCGCCCGACAATCTGTGGCCCGGGCGGGGGCGCGCCCCCGGACGTTCTCCCCCCCGCCCCCCGCGGACCCTTTGTGGAGGAGCCTCTCCGCCACCGGGCCGCCTCAGGGGACCGTGCGCGCCGCCCCTCCCCCGCCTGGGGTCCGTTACCGGCCGCGCGCGAGCACAAGGCGGCGGCGGGCGCGCGCCGGGCGGGGGCACCGCGCGGGGGAGGGGCGGCACGCGGGCCGGGCCGGCGGCGGGGGTGCGGGGCCCCGGCGGTGCCCACCTACCTGTGGGGATGGCCGCGCCGGCCAGCGGGCAGGTAAGAGGACAGCGGCGCGCAAGGGAGAGGGCGACAGCGGTGGCGGTGGCGGCCCCGGTGCTCGCTCGCAGCTTCCCTCCGCGACCGGCGGCGGCGGCTTCCCGGCGCCCGCGCAGCGCCCTCTGGCGGCGGGAGGCCGCGCGCACCGCCCGGGAGACGCCGCCATTGGCTGTGCCCGCGAGCGTCGGTGCCGGGGGTGGCCGCCGCGCCACGTCGGGCCGGGCGGGGACCGGGGACAGAGGACTGGCTCAAGCGGTAGCGACCCTCGGCCCTACCGACCGCTGGCCCGTCCCAGAATCGAGTGCGCGATCAACCCCGGGCTGGGCCGCCGGATTGAGCCAATAAAGGGGCCAGGTCGTGCCCGGGACACCCGAGGACTGCTAACTGCGGGAGGGTGGACGTATAATTCAAATTAATGTGCGACTTGTGCATTTTTTTTTTCTAGTCTGCGGCCCCAGGGTTATTACCGCATCTAGCAGGGAACTGACCTAGTTTCAGGTATCAGGAAGCCTTCCCAGAGAGACTGTTTATTTAGCAAGTGCTATCTAATGTTTACTATTCTGCGATTAGTAACTCTTTGGAGCCTCAAAACAACCATTCTTGTCCCCATTCCTACAGATGAGAGGGAGCACGGAGCTCAGTGGCAGCTCTGGGATGGAGAGACAGCCTCCCACCCTTGGAAGGCCTGGCTCCCTGTCCTCCAGGTCCCAGCTCAAATGCCACCTCTTCCACCTATATTTTCAACAGCCAGTTGCCCCTGTGGGCAAGGCCCTCACAGTGCTCTGGGACTCAGCAGTGGACAAGGCAGAGTCCCTGCCCCATGACCGTTTGGGGGGTGAGGGTGTAGACCAAAAGGACACAAAGAAGACCATTTGGGATGGTGAAAACCAAAGCAACTAAAGCAGGGTGATGTGACAGTGATGGGAGTGCTAACCGAGGGGAGAAGATGAGTCAGGGAAGGCCTCTGAGAAGGTGACAGCAGAGCTGAGGTGGAAAATGTGCCCCAGCAGGGAGAAGAGCAAGTGCAAAGGCCCTGAGGCTGTGACACACATTCAAGGAGAGCTGATAGGGAAAGCTCCTCTGACCAGAGGCTGCTCATCACTCAAGTCTCAGCTCAAATGCCTTCTCTTAGAGAGGCATTCTCTGACAGCCCATCTAAAATTGCTCTTAAGCCCTGGCCGGGTTCGGTTTCCGCTAAGGGCACGTACCTCGGTTGTAGTTTGTCCCCAGCCCTGGTTGGGTCGTGCAGGAGGCAGCCACTCGATGTGTCCCTTTCACGTTGATGGTTCTCTCTCTCTTCCTCTCTATCCCTCCCACACTATCTGAACAAAAAATGGAAAAATGTCCTCAGGTGAGGATAAAAAAATAAAAAATAAAATAAAATTGCTCGTTAACACAGTACCCAATTTGGTCTTCTTTTAAGCAGTCATTGCTATCTGGAATGACCATTTTTAATCATTTGGGTACTTATTGATGGTCTGCCTCCATCCATAGGAGAACAAATACTCTTCTTGTTTTGTTCTGTATCCCCGCCCCTAGAACAGTGCCTAGCACTCTATAAACACTTCTGAATGGATATTCTCAGGAATCTTGGAGCCAAGCTCTGCAGGATGAACAGGAGGTAACTAGCTACAGGGGTGCATGGAGAGAGTGGAAAACATTTAAGTCAGAACATTTTTTTTCTTTTTTTTTATCATGGAATTTTTTATTGAATTTATTGGGGTGACATTGGTTAATAAAGTTGTATTGGTTTCAGGTGTACAATTCTATAATCCATCATCTGTATATTGCATTGTGTGTTCACCACCCCAAGTCAAAACATTCTGAAAGGCCAGGAAGGCTGGACCACAGAGAGCTGGGAGAGGTGTTAGGGCGATGAGACCAGATGAGCAAGGGCCAGGCCCTGAAGAGCACAGAAAGCCACATGAAGTTGGACAGTATTTGACAGTATAAGAGAAAACTCAGTGGGATTGTATTAGTTTTCTAAACCTGCTGTCACAAATCACCACAAACTTAGTGGCTTAAAACAACATATATTTATCTCTAAGTTCTGGAGGTCTGCTCTCGGAAATGGGTTTCACTGGACTAAAGTCAAGATGTTGGCAGGGCAGGTTCCTTCTGGAGGCTCTAGGAGAAAACCTGTTCTCCTGCCTTTCCCAGCTTCTGGAGGCTGCCCACATTCCTTAGCTCATGGTCCCTTTCTCCATCTTCAGAGCTAGCAATGGCCAGGCAAGCCTTTCTTGTGATGCATCACTCTAACTCTGCTGCCATTGTCACATCTTCTCTGACTCTCCTGCTTTCTTCTTTCCCTTACATGTTCCCTTGGGATTACATCAGTCCCATCCAGATAAGATCTTCCATATGTATGTATTTATATGTATAGTTTGATTGACCAGAACATTTGTGTTCTAAAGAAAAGAAGGCAAATAGGACTGTTCTTTTTATATAGGTTTTGTTTTTCTGAAGGCATGTTGTATTTGTTTGTGATTTTAGTCTATTGAGTCAGGATTTAAAGTGGCTTCTGGTTACCTTGGTTATCCTTTCAGCGGGGCACCAAATTAGGTATCTGAGTGAAAGAACCTCATCTCCTAACACTCATCTGGGATGATTTCTCCTTGGGTCATGGGCTCTTTGGACAGGTATCACACCTAGGCAGTAATAGCAGTAGTAGTTCTGTTTTATGTATAAAGTTCTCCAAAATTCTCAGCTGAAACTGGCATGCGAACATGACCAAAGTATATTTTTAAATATATATTCACAACCTAAGTTCCCTCCAAAGGAAAAAGGTGTTCTTTTTTTTTTTTTTTCTTTATTGATTCTAGAGAGAGAGGAAGGGAGAGGGAGAGAGAGATAGAGACAGCGATGAGAGAGAACATCGATTGGCTGCCTCCTGCATGCCCCCCACTGGGGGTTCGGCCCACAACCTGGGCATGTGCCCTGACCAGGAATTGAACTGGCAACCTCTTGGTGCATGGGTTGACACTCAACCCCTGAGCCACACTGGCCGGGCATAGGTGTTCTTTATTGTTATAAACACCACACTCTCTCAAGCTCCTCCAAATAAATACAAAATAAATGTTACGGACTAAATGCTTGTGTCCCCCCCAAATTTATATGTTGAAATCCTAACCCCCAACATGATGATATTAGTAGGTGAGTCTTTGGGAGGTGATTTGGTGATGGGGTTAGAAACCTATTGAATGGGATTAGTGCCCTTGTAAAAGGGACAGGAGAGAGATGATTTCTCATTCGAGGACACAGAAAGAAGATGGTCATCTTCAAGCCAGGAAGAGGGTCACCCTAGACACTAGATCTTGATCTTGGACTTCCCAGCCTCCAGAACTGTGAGAAATAAACATTTGTTGTTTGAGCCACCCAGTCTATGGTATTCTGTTAGAGCAGCTCGAAGGAGAGGGATTTTGGAGTCTGGAGAACACAGGTCAAGTCCTAACTCACTCCTTATCCATCTGCATGGCCCTTGACCAATTTCTTGTATCTCAGTGTCTTAAGTCCGTCACCTCTAAATGTGAAGAATGGTTCCTCTGGCATGGTTAGGAGTAAATAAGATGTATGTAAGGCACCTGGCAGAGAGGGTGTTCAATAAGTAGCCATTACCTCTCCCTAGAGGTTTTGACTAATGAATGAATGGATTAAACTTTCCAGGATAATCTTTGGATTGGGAGGTATACTTGCCCCCCAAAGAGATTGTGAGGCATGCTCCCCAGTCCCTCAGGGAACTGCTGGTTTCGGGGAAACTGTTCTTGAAGGGTATAATGGAAGGGTGACAGGTATCTTAGGTGCACTGAGGTGAAAAAATGTTTGAGAGTCACTGGCTTAAAAATGGAATATAGCCCTGGCCGGTTTGGCTCAGCGGTTAGAGAGAGACCCGGGTTCGGTTCCAGCTAGGGGCATGTACCTCGGTTGCAGTTTGTCCCCGGCCCCGGTTGGGGTCGTGTGGGTGGCAGCAAGTCGATGTGTGTCTCTCACATCCATGTTTCTCTCTCTCTCTCTTCCCCCCTCTCTCCCTCCCGCTCTATCTGAAGATGAATGCAAAAATGTCCTCGGGTGAGGATAAAAAAAAAAAAAAAATGGAATATAGAGGAGAAACTGTCAATCTTGGGGCCATTATCATAATATTGCCTACAAAAATGGATTGACCACAGAGGCAACCTCAAATAAGAAATAATAATAAAAATGATCTGTTTGCAAATATGACATACCTGTACAAGAAAAGGAAAACCTTCAATTTTATAGCACTCAAAACATGAAAAATGTAAGCTATCTGTTTGCCAAATGAACAACACAATACTTTGACAAGCCACATACATTGAATTTTGTCAGTATTCATACAGGAACCTGTGCTGGACTCTAAATGTGCAACATTAAAAAGTTTAATATTAATACATTTCTTCTTGAATAATCAAATGAGTTGAACAATCAGTGTGAGTCACCTGGACCGTACTTCTTCCAAATTATGCTTTGATGAAATGCTGAAGTATAAGACAGATACAAAATATTGACTGGAGCCCTGGCCAGTTTTGCTCAGTGGTTAGAGCGTCAGCCTGTGGACTGAAGAGTCTCGGGTTCGATTCTGGTCAAGAGCACGTACCTCGGTTGCGGTTCGTCCCTGGCCCTGGTTGGGGTTGTGCAGGAGGCAAGCAATCGATGTGTCTCTCTCACATCAGTGTTTCTCTCTCTCTCTACCCTTCCCTCCCACTCTGTCTGAAAATAAATGGAAAAATATCCTCAGGTGAGGATTTTAAAAATTATAAAAAGAAATATTGACTGGATTCCTTTATTTGGCTTTGTAGGTTCCTCTCCACCTTCTCTTGGTATTTATTGTATGCTCTTAAGCTTTGAAAAATGGCTTACTAAAAACTTGGCTTATAGGCTGGTTGCCTGGACATCAATTTAAATGTGTAGGTACGTGCAAGCTAGCTCCTAAACATTAAGTAAGTCAAGAGAGCCCTAATAATCCAAGGAGAAAAAAGGAGCAGATACACAAATAATTTGGGAAATTATTAAACAGACTTTGTATTTTACTTGCCTGAGTTTTTCCCCAGTAATTCTTAGGAGCTCTCCTGAAGGAAACACTGGCAGGAAAGCAGATCTTTACTTCTAAAGTGAGTTCCTTTGGTTCTCAGCATGGATTTGATACAAAGTTTAATGCCACAATGTGTCCCACCATTGTGGCATTTGGGAAGATACCTTTAATACTCAGAAAAGGAATTAGTCCAAGTCTAGTAGCTTCTGGAAATGAAGGGGCATGAGAAGTCAGGAGTACTTCCTTCCCAGACCCAGGTCCAATTGTTTCACTGGCTTCTTTCTGCCCTAAAGTTGGGAATGTGTTCTAGCTTCCACTCCATACCTCTTTCCAGCTGATTCTTCCTCCCCTACTCTCTGATTATGGAGTTAATCCGAACGTAATTCCTACCGCCTCCAGCCTATGGAATTTAAGCCACTTCGAATTGGTCTTTCCGGAATCGTGGTTGGAAGTTGGGAAACTCCATTCATCTGTTCAACAGACATAAGTGCCAACTATATTCAGGGGAGTTTGCTGGATCCGCAAATCTACCTGTCATGGTTCCTACACTCAAGATACTTAAACATGCTGTTTCAAGATCCCCACAAGATGAGGGTTTGGGAAATGGGCTATAGAACAAAAAGGAGCACAGAGACCCCCATGATTAAGCAAAAAAAAAAAAAAAAAAAAACAGATTAAAGGAGCTTGATGTGTTGAGATGAAAGATCCACGATCTTTTTCTTTTGACATGTGAGGTTGTCGGGACATGTGTAAATCAGAATTAACATGAAATCAGAATAAATTCATCTCTGACACTTCCATTTAAAAGATGCTTCAGCCCTGGCCAGTTTGGCTCAGCAGTTAGCACATCAGCCCATGGACCAGAGAGTCCAGGTTCTGTTCCGCTAAGGGCATGTACCTTGGTTGCAGTTTGTCCCTGGCCCCAGTTGGGGTCGTGTGGGTGGCAACCAGTCGATGTGTCTCTCTCACATCGATGTTTCTCTCTCCCCCCCCCCATTCTATCTGAAGATAAATGCAAAAATGTGCTTGGGTGAGGATAAAAAAATAAAATAAAAGATGCTTCAGTGAGCCCTGGCCAGTTTTTCTCAGTGGTTAGAGTGTCGGCCCATGGACCAATGAGTCACGGGTTCGATTCTGGTCAAGAGCATGTACCTTGGTTGCGATGCATCCCCGGCCCTGGTCGGGGTTGTGCGGGAGGCAACCAGTCTATGTGTCCCTCTCACGTCGATGTTTCTCTCCCTCCCTCCCACTCTATCTGAAGATAAATAGAAAAATATGTAAATAAAAGACACTTCAATGAAAGAAAACTGCTGTCAGGCTTCCTTTAATTCAACGAATCAACAATAGAGTGCTAACTTTTAAAAAAAGAAAACATGATCAAGGATCATAATTTTACAGTCGTTTATATCCTTTGGCAGGATGCCAAGGCTTATTAGGAAATTTGCCGAAACCATAAATATAAAAATTGCACATGTCCTCCCTTGAGTAACCACATGTATGTTTCCAAAAATATATCCAAAGCCATTTTCCCTTCTGTGAATGTGTTAGAAAATGTACTTAGCACGAATCCATGTCGACTGCTCGAGACTTATTTATAGCAAAATTTTAAATCAACATATTTTAAAGACATTTCCAAAAAGGAATAAATGTGAATAAATTCTAAATCTAAATCATGGTAATGTGCTTGTACTATAAATTTTAAATAATAATGTAAAAAAATTAAAAAACCCGAGCCAGTCTGCTCCCTAATTTTTAGCATTCCATCCTTCAAGCCTGATATTTAAGGCATGTGTCTTCATTAGAAGAGTTATTTCTGGAAGCATGTACTGTTACAGGTGCATATGTGCAGACAACCAAGTGTGTGTGTCTGTGTGTGTGTATGTGTGTGTGTTGTCCTTTGGAGGAAAAATAATTTCAATTAAAATTTTCTTGTAAGTATATTTCACATATGTTTATTACAGGGTAGGCTTAAATCTCCAGTTTCTTTTCCAGACTACGCATATATAACTAGGTTTTAGACATTCTGGTTTTGTAAGAGCTTTCTATGCTTCTCAATTTAAATGTTAGTTTTCTCCATCTCATCTACACTATCAGTGAAGTCTACACTGCTTTTCTTCAGCTTTGATTAGAAAATTTTATCCATAGTACACATTATAGTGGTTTAGCACCATTTTATAGGAGGACATCAAAAATCTAGCAATCAAGTCCCTCTTAGTGATTCAGATACCTTTTGGGGGCCAGTTCCTTCTCAAGCACTTTACTGGGTGTTTTTTTTAAAGGAGTTCAAAAAGAAGTATGTCAAGAATTTTTTAGTTGGAAGTGATCTTTAAGTAGTGAACCCTACTTAAACCAAGGTAAGGCAGAATGTAAATTTATGAGCTCATGTAACTTAATCATCCAGGTAAAGTTGACCTCAATGTCATCACAGCCTAGTTGTTCTCTATCTCTGCTTTCCAACTCTGCTTTCTATTCCCAGGCAGGTCCTTCATTTGTGGCTGGTTCTTCCAAAGAAAAGTGCTGGTATCTGAAGAAGGGTATAAGTGAATGGCACATATGTCCAAAACAGTGACTGCTATAGATCTTCTGCTCCTCAACCTTATTGACATTCCTTGCTTCCACGGTCACTTATCCGCTGATGGCTCTTAACATGTATGTCTCTAGCCCAGATCAGTCCTCTGAGTCCCAACCCTATATGTTCAACTGTCTACTTAACATCTCTTTTTGGATATCTCAGAAGCATTTCCATTACATGTCAAAAATGGAACTCAAGGCTTCCTCCTTCCCCATGTGACACTTTCCTAGGGAAACCTTCTCTAGACACATTCAGTGAAGGGCATACCTCCCTCTAAGAACTGGACACAAGTGCAAGGTTCCATTTGTTTGTGTGTTATTTGATTCATGTTTGTCTCTCTCACTAGACTGTAAGCTCCATGAAGGCAGAGGCTGTATCTCTTTTTCTCAACATTGTATTCCATAGTGAATGGAACACCATTATTCAATAAATATTTTATTGACTACATTAGTATTTGTTCATGTATTTACTGAGAAAAGTTGTCCACTACTGTAAATACTCTCTAAAAAAAAAATAATAATAATAAAAGAGCTTGCTGCCCTGGCCGGTTTTGCTCAGCAGTTAGAGCCTCGACCTCAGGTCAAAGGCACCTATCTAGATTGCAGGTTTGATCCCCAGCCCTGGTCAGGGTCATGCGGGAGGCAACCAATCGATATGGCTCTCTCACATCGATGTTTCTCTCTCTGTCTTCCCCCACCTCCCTTCCACTCTATCTAAAAAAATCAACGGAAAAATATCCTCAGGTGAGGATTAACCAAAAAGAGAGGAGAGAGAGAGAGAGAGAGAGAGAGAGAGAGAGAGAGAGAGAGCTTACTAGTTAGACATTAATCAAAAGTACAGCAGACCAAATGGTTGGTGGTGGATGGAAAGAAGTTATTTATAAATGTGTGCTCCTTCATGACCACTGGTCTGCAACACAGAGATTCTAAAGGGAATTTACAAGGCCATCCTGAAAGATTTCTATGTAGCATGAAGGCTCTTGGAAGATATGTGAGTCTAAAAGAATGCATGTAACATTTTATATTTAGTTATGAGAAGCAAGCAATTATTAAATATCAGTATATCTGTGGTGATTGAGATGTCAGTGGGAAAGACATGATCAGCCCAGGAGGAAACAAAGCAAAGACTGATAAGATCAGAGAAAAGGCCAGGGAGCAAAATGCAAAGACAAGGAAGGAAGAGTAAACAATAAGATGTGAGCAGCCAGGGAGCAAACTGTTCTTCAAGGAAGTGAAGGCTAAACCAAGTTCAATGTGTTTACAAACAAAAGTAGCACTTCTGAAGGTAAAACTTGTGTTATGTGCTTTTTTACCACAATTTAAAAAATACAAGTGGCTGCTCTGAAAATGATTTGCCTCATGAGGTAATTAAGTAAATTCTAAAATAGCTTTAAAATAGTCAGGCACTGCCCAGCCGGTGTGGCTCACTGGTTGAGCATCGACCCATACACCAAGAGGTCGCTGGTTCGATTCTTGGTCAGGGCACATGCCCAGGTTGTGGGCCCGATCCCCAGTTGGGGGCATGCAGGAGGCGGCCAATTGATGTTCTCTCTCATCAATTTCTCTCTCTCTCTCTCTCTCTCCCTTTCTCTCTCTCTCTCTAAAAAATTAATAAAAAAAATTTTAAACAGGCTTAAATCATTTAAAAATAAATAAATAAAATAAAATAAAATAGTTAGGAACTGCTAACTTTATAGACGAAATCCATTCATACTAAGAATCCATTTTGGAAGGCAAAAGACCCTGGAAAGATATTAAAGATCGAAAACAAAAGTTGAGGGGAAGGATATGGAAAAAGTGAGCTGCAAGGGAAAAAATGAAGTGGGTCTAAACAACCTCAATATGAAAAGGTTAAAAAGTAAGAGTACTCAGGGAAGAAAATGTAGGATGTTTTCCCATCAAACTCTGAAAGCTTTCCTTCAGAATATTCTGAGAGCACTCTGGTAGCATTCGAAACTATTTGCTCTTACACATCTTAACAACCCCGGTCTAAAGAAAGGAGGTGACATCTGACATATTCGTGGAATTCAGTAATTATTAAATAATAATAAAATGTCATATTGCATCAAAAAATCAATATATCAACGTAAACCATTATTAATGGTTTGGTCTAAGTTTCTATAACAAGTTATCACTAAACTTTTTTTCCAAGACCAGAGCCAAAGTTTGATATATGATAAACATTTAATCCAACTGATGTATTTTATTTCATTTTATCATTTTTGTCCTGACCTGAGGACATTTTTGCATTCATCCTCAGATAGAGTGGGAGGGAGAAAGGGAGGAAGAGAGAGAGAGAAACATTGATCTGAGAGAGACACATCAACTGTTGCCACCCGCACGAACCCAACCAGGGCCGGGGACAAACTGCAACCGAGGTATGAGGTACGTGCCCTTAGTGGGAACCGAACCCGGGTCTCTCTGGTTTGTGGGCCGACACTCTAACCGCTGAGCCAAACCGGCCAGGGCCAACTGATGTATTTTATGTGTGTATACATACACTATAGTGTAAACATTATTTTGTGGATATAATTATGCATGTTTTAATTATGAACTATCCACTTATAATATTTAATTCAATCCAGGTTACAATTAAAATTCTGATTTAGTGAGCTTCAAATTAGGAAGGTTTTATTGTATTGGCAGCAGCTGATACTTTCCAGGCCTCTATTCATTTTCTTGCATCTCTTCTAGATTAATATTCAAAGTGTTGTCTGTGGACCAGCAGCATTAGCACTTTGAACTTGTTAAGGACCTAACTCAGGTGTGGACAGGGGCCTGGCTTTGGCACTTCTTACAAATTCTTAGGCCATGCCAGTACTACTGGTCTATGGGCCACATTTTGAGAAGCAAGATTCCTCTAGAGAATGTCCCATTTTCCTTCCTTAAATTCTATTCATTTTCTTGGGGTTTTTCTGTTTTTGCACCTAAAAAAAGAGTGGAATATCAGGATTTAAAAATATTCCCAATCAGAAAAAAAAAACCAACTGTGCTTGAATGTGGCAGTTTTATAATTCTTATTTTTTAATATGACCAAATCCTTTCTTCATGAATAACAAGTCTTGTTGGGGGGGGGGGGGGGGGGGGCGGTTAAGAGGGCTATAGCAGGCCACTAGTGACACTCTGTGGCCAGTTCTTATCATTACAATAGCATTTTGGGAGTCCCTTTCAAATGCAAAATTATAAAGCCTGACATTGTTTTTTTGTTTCAATAGTCTGTTTAAATACTATTTAAAATTTTTAAACTTTTTATTTTGAAATAATTATAGATTCATAGGAGGTTGCTCAGAAATTTATAGGAAAGTCCCATGTGCCTTTCCCTCAACCTCTCCCAATGTTAACATATTATACTATCAAAACTAAGAAACTGACGTTATTCATACTTCATGAGTTATATATGGACTCATTTGTGATAATAGTATACTTTAAATTTAATTTTAATTAATGTATTTTATATTTTAATTATTATTGACATGCACTATTACATTAGTTTTAAGTGTACAATATAGCGATTATGCATTTATATAACTTACAAAGTGATCACCCCATAAGTCTGGTACCCATCTGACACCATACATAGTTATTACACTATTATTGTCTATATGCCCTATGCTGTACTTCATATCCCCATGACTGTTTTTATAGCTGGCAATTGGTACTTCTTAATCCCGTCACCTTTTCCACCTATCCCCTCAACCTCTCCCCCCTCTCACCTAGCAACCGTCAATTTGTTCTCTCGATCTATGAGTTTGTTTCTGTTTTGTTTATTTATTTTGCTTTTTTAGATTCCATGCTTAAGTGAAATCATATGGTATTTGTCCTTTTCTGTCTGACTTATTTCACTTATCATAATATCCTCTAGTTCCATCCATGTTGTTGCAAATAGCAAGATTTCATTCTTTTTATGGCCCAGTAGTATTTCATTGTATATGTGTACCACTTCTTCTTTATCCATTTATCTATCAATGAACACTTAGGTTGTTTCCATATCTTGGCTATTGTAAATAATGATGCAATGAGCATAGGGGTACACATGTCTTTTCGAATTAGTGTTTTGGATTTCTTCGGATAAATACCCAGAACTGGAATTGCTGGGTCATATGATGGTTCTATTTTCAATTTTTGAAGAACCTCTGTACTGTTTTCCATAGCAGCCGCATCAGTTTACAATCCCACCGACAATGCATGAGGATTCCCTTTTCTCTACATCCTCACCAGCACAACTTGTTGATTTATTAATGATAGCCATTCTGACAGGTGTAAGGTGATATCTCATTGTGGTTTTAATTTGCATTTCCCTGATTATTAATGACACTTAGAATCTTTTTATGTGTCTATTGTCCATCTCTATGTCCTCTGGAGAAATGTCTATTCAGGTCATATGCCCATTTTTAAATTGGATTTTTTTTTTTTTCTTAGTGTTAAGTTGTATGAATTTTTTACATACTTTGGATATTAACCCCTTATTGTATGTGTTATTGGTGAATATCTTCTCCCATTCAGTAGGTTGTCTTTTCATTTTGTTTGCTTCTTTTGCTGTGCACATACTTTTTAGTTTTATGTAGTCCCATTTATTTATTTTTTATTTTGTTTCCCTTGTCCAAAGAGACATATTCAAAAAAATATTACTAAAAGCAATGTCAGAGAGTTTACTGCCTATGATTTCTTCTAGGAGTTTTATGGTCACATGTCTTAATTTAAGTCTTTAACCCATTTTGAGTTTATTTTTGTATATGATCTGAGAAAGTTGTCTAGTTTCATTTTTTTTGCATGAGTCTGTCCACCATTTATTGAAGGGACTGTCTTTATCCCATTATATATTCTTGCCTCCTTTGTCATAGATTAATTGACCAGATAGGTGTGGGTTTATTTCTGGGCTCTCTATTCTATTCCACTGATCTACAGATCTTTTTTTATGCCAGTACCAAGCAGTTTTGATTACTATAGCCTTGTAGTATAGTTTGATATTAGGTAGCGTGATACCTCCAACTTTGTTCTTCTTTCTCAAGATTGCTTTAGCTATTTGGGTCTTTTGTGGTTCCATATAAATCTTGGCTTGTTTTAGTTCTGTGAAAAATGCCATTGACATTTTGATAGGGATTGCATTGAATCTGTACATTGTTTTGGGTAGATATTTTAATGATATTAATTATTTTTATTTATAGGCACAGTATGTCCTTCCATTTATTTGTATCCTCTTCAATTTCTTCAATATCTTACAGTTTTTCAAGTACAGGCTTTTCACCTCCTTGGTTAAATTTATTCCTAGGTATTTTATTCTTTTTGGTGCAATTGTAAATGGGATTGTTTTTTAAAATTTCTTTCTGATAGTTCATTATTGGTATAAAAAATGCAACTAATTTCTGAATATTCATTTTGTATCCTGCTAACTTTACTGAAGTCATGTATTAGTTCTAGTAGTTTTTTTTAATCCTCACCCGAGGATATGTTTCCATTTATTTTCAGATAGAGTGGGAGGGAAGGAGAGAGAGAGAGAGAGAAACATCGATGTGTTCATTGACTGGTTGCCTCCCGCACAACCCCAACCAGTGCTGGGACCGAACCGCAACTGAGGTACATGCCCTTGACCGGAATCAAACCCGAACTTTTTGGTCCACGGGCCAATGATCTAACTGCTGAGCCAAACCAGCCAGGGCTTGTTTGTGTGTGTTAAAACCATTTCATCTTGATAATTTCTGACCAACTGTAGTGATGTATTCTTATTTGCATGACAATTCTTAATTTAAAGATTATTTTATTTGGCATTATTCTGATGTCTTTACATCCTTTGATCTTGGATAGGCCTTAATTTGCTTGGTAGACAAAAAATCAGGAGGAAAAAGTAAGACTCGACCCCATTTTGTGAAACAAGATAAAGTAGTTTTTTGGTGGGATCTTCAGGGTTCTCTATATATAGAATCATGTCATCTGCAAATTATGAGCTTTACTTCTTCCTTTACAATTTGGATGCCTTTTATTTCTTTTCCTTGTCTGATTGTTGTGGCTAGGACATCCAACATTGTGTTGAATAAAAGTGGTGAAAGTGGACATCCTTGTCTTGTTCCTGATCTTAAAGAAAAAGCTTTCAGTTTTTCACCATTCGGTATCATGTTAGCTGTGGGTGTGTCTTATACGGCCTTAATTATGTTGAGGTATGTTCCCTCTATTCCCTCTTTGCTGAGAGCTTTGATCATAAATGAATGTTCAATTTTGTCAAATGCTTTTCTGCATCTATTGATATGATTGTATGATTTTTGTGTTTTATTTTGTTTATGTGGTGTATCATATTGATTGATTTGTGGATATTGAACCAACCTTGCATTCCATAAATAAATCCTGCTTGATCATGATGTATGAACTTTTAAATGTATTGCTGAATTTGGTTTGCTAATATTTTATTGAGGATTTTTGCATCTATGTTCATCAGGAATATTGACCTATAATTCTCTTTTATGTAGTGTTGTCTGGTTTTGGTATCAGGGTAATACTGACCTTGTAAAATGAATTTGAGCTCTTTTCCTCCTCTTCAATTTTTTGGAATAGTTTGAGAAGGATAGGTACTAATTCTTTGAATGTCTAGAAAAATTGACCTGTGAAACCAAGGAAGATATGTTTTTAAGACAGTGTGCTTGTTAGGTGGACTCTGATGACTTTTTAAATTTAATCTGAGGGTTGTGAAAGAATTTACAGAGAAGAGTAACTGAGCAGAAAGAGATTTATTCACTTTCCAAGGCAGGAAAGAGGACGAGAGCTATAGAGAGCTAACAGCCCTACCTCCATGAGGAACTGAGGTTTTTAAGGTCTGCTTAAAGGTTAAGGTAAGGGCTCTGGGATGGAGCTGGCAGCTGCCTCTGGCTCACCTGATAAAGTAAGGTTAAGGTGGTGGCTCTGGGGCAGAGCTGGCATCAGCAGGGTCCAGATGTACAGTGTGCTTTGTTCCTCGGACAGGATGCAACCATATCTAGAATAGACTTAGAACTGGGTGGGGAGAGTGGTGGAAATGTACTGTGGGTTAAGTAAAAAAAGGTCTATGGTCTTAGATGGGTCATGGTTCAGGGTCTGTCAGTGCTTACAGAGGAATCTGCCAGTTCCCAGCATGGGCGGCAGAGGAGGCCCAGTGAGATGGAGGACAGCAGTACATCTGGACCCCACTGATACCAGCTCTGCCCCAGAGCCCCCACCTTAACCTTACTTTTTCAGGTGAGCCAGAGGCAGCTGCCAGCTCCGTCCCAGAGACTCTTAAAAACAGCTCTTAAAAACCTCAGTCCCTCATGGAGGTTAGTGGTCATGATTTGAAGGAATCCTTATTGTGTCATTATCTCAGGAGTTTTGGCTTCTTGGATTTGTGTACAACTTGCATAGTCCATTGAAGATGCCAGGAATATACAGGAAGGTCAGAAGGGTGCAAAAAGTTGGGAGTTCACAAAGGACAAGAAGAAAGTCAAGCGCTGTGGGAGAGTAAAGAGATAGTGGCATCAAAGGATTGGAGAAGTCCATGACATTTGAGAATTATCAAGTGAGGGGCACAGGAGAGAGTTTCTGAGAACAAGAGGGGCTGTGTGGTAAAGGAATGGGTGTCTTCAAGGATGTTTTGGGGTATAGGACACTACCATGGAAGTAGGTAACTGATGGGGAAGAGAAGAACAGGACACTGCAGGTGAGAAGGGTCATGAGCTGGGCACCTGTGGTCTGGGATTGGTCCCTTGTTTGCACATTAAAATTTACAAGAATTGATGTGAAGAGCCAGAGTGAAAGGCAGTAGTCACATTCTGAATGATGGTAAGAAGAGAGCAAGAAGGTGGGTAGTTGCAGCAACAGGCAGGAAGAAACTGGTTCCTTGTTGTGACGTGATTTTGAGAGAACAAGGATCTTTGGAGGAAGAAATAGAGATTTCACAGAGGCAATAGGGAACAAGAACATTCCAAAATCAGGTAATAAGCTTTTTAGAAGCCAGAGTTTATTTCTATTTAAAACAATGCTGTCAGGGGGTTAAAAGGTCTAAAGGCCCAAAGATATTTAGGTTTAATCAAAATTATAATAGGGTTTGCTGTCAGTGCCTCCACTTTGCAATAGTTATTTCTGAGCCTCTGGGTGTTTCTAAGGTTTGATCATTCTTCTAAGCTGAAAGGTGAATCTTCTGAGATTTGGCATACTTCACACAAAGCGAACATTACCGTAATAACAATAAAAACAATTCCAGAAACAGCTATTATCATTGCCAGAAATAAGGTCTATGATTCAATAAGAAAGCTGCCACAGAAAGTTCCAGTAGCAAGATGATTAATCCAACACACACACAAAAATCCAGCTACATTTGTAAAAATTCTGGGGAAACCATCCCTGCCGTATTCTCAGCAACCAGCTCCTCTGGTTGGAAACTTGAGAAGATGGGATCGCGATGAGTTTTATCTGCAGAGATTAGAAGAAAAAAAATTAAGGTCAAATAAGTCAGAGGTTGACTGGGAACCTACTGCCCATTTAGCATGACATTGCTTCTAGATCAAGTTTTGAAATCCGTTGACTCTAAGTTATCAAGTGTCCTGACAGTGTCAAAGGGCTAGTGGCTAGGATGACCCAGGGAGGTTGCCAGGAAGTCAGGGATAATTAGTATATATTCCTAATTTCCTTTAAATGCTCTTTCCAATAACCTTCATGAAGCTATCACAAAATTCTGGAACCTTTCCAGGGAGACCAATGTTGAATGTGGGCATTGCTCACAGTCCTAAGGTTTGCCTGGTGATGTGTCAAGACTTAAGATACACTGAAGATAGATACACATTGCATTTTCTGGGAGTTTCAGAATTACCCGACAGTATATTTAAAATTGTTACACTTGCCCTGGCCGGTTTGGCTCAGCGGTTAGAGCTCGGCCTGCGGTCTGGAGAGACCCGGGTTCGGTTCCCGCTAAGGGCATGTACCTCGGTTGCAGTTTGTCCCCGGCCCTGGTTGGTTGTGCGGGTGGCAGCCACTCGATGTGGCCCTTTCACGTCGATGTTTCTCTCTCTCTCTCTTCCTCTCTCTCCCTCCTACTCTATCTGAGCAAAAAATGAAAAAATAAATAAATAAATAAATAAAATAAAATTGTTACACTAGTTGTAGCACAGATGATATGGAACACAAAACAAGAACCCTGTTAACTAATTTAGATTCAGATATAATATAATAGAGGCTGAAAGCAACATGCACTTGAGACAAAGCCTAACAAGGGAACTTTGAATTCCAGCACAAGGTTCTATTTTAATAGCTACATTCTCATCTAAATAGAGTTACCCCTTCTCTCCTCTTGAAAAGTATCTGGCATATAACCCATTTGACCAGCGAATCCTGCTGCTGGGCACATTTTGTTACACGTTAAGACATTAAAGAGGCAATGTCCTACCACAAGATCATGTTTTGATATTATCTTTATTTATTTTTATCCACTGAGAACTTTTGTACATTGCGTGAAACAGGAGTGTATTTTTTTCTCAAATGAATAGCCAACTATTTCTCTACCATCCTTCCCCATTAATTTGAAATGTCAACTTTATCATATTAAACAAACCTATTCCTTTGGCTATGCTTTGACACACTATCTTCCACTGATCAATGCTTTGCCAATTCTTAATTGTGCTTTTATTATCTGGTTGCAGTTGTCCCCCTTCAACTTGTCTTTCAGACTTTTCCTGGCATTACCCTCAACACATAGATATATTGGAGTTATATTTTTTTTGAAATGTGGGAAAATAATTTCTTTGGAAGACATTATGTTTTCATAATGCTATGTCTTCCTTTTCAGAAAATGCTCTCTATTAACTGAGTTCATCTTTGTATTCTTCATTACAGTTTTATGCTTATTTTCCATTTACTATTTACAATTCTGTTCGTATATCTATGCATAATATATACATTTATACAATTACATTTATATAAAATAATTTTATATAATTAATATTATATACTATAACTGGGAATTTTGTCAGGTCTATTTCTAACTGGTAGTTACACCCACACAGGAAAACTACTGAATCTGTGTACCAATACTTGCAGTTAGTCATTTTAATTTATTACAATAATTCTAAAAGCCTTTAATTAAATCTTAGATTTTATAGTTGTACAGTCATTTCCACACACAAAAAAATCATTTTCCAACAGTCACACCATTTTATTCTTTTTTTTTTCCCACACCATTTTATTCTTCGATTTTATTACATTATATTGGTATAAAATTAGAGTAACTGTTTTTTACTCCTCACCTGAGGATACATTTATTGATTTTTTTTTTTTTTTTTTAAGAGAGAGAGAGAGAGAGAGAAACAGAAACATCAGTTGGTTGCCTCCTGTATGTGCCCTGACCGGGAATCGAACCTACAACCTTTTTGTATACGGGATTGCACTCCAACCAAGCCACCAGGTCAGGCTAGACTAACTTTTTTGTTGTTAATCCTCACCCGAGGATATTTTTCCATTAATTCTTAGATACAGTGGAAGGGAGGGAGGGGGGAAGAGAGAGAGAAACATGGATGTGAGAGAGACACATTGATTGGCTGCCTCCCACACAACCCCAGTTAGGGCAGGGGATCAAACCAGCAGCCCAGGTATGTGCCCTTAACCTTAGATCCTTTGGTCTGCTAGCCGACGCTCTAACCACTGAGCAAACTGGCCAGGATTAGACTAACTTTTTAATAATCCTTTTTATCTGACTATATTTCTTGTCCCATTCAGGAGATGCTAATTTTTTTTTATGGGATTGCCAGGGATTTATCTACTAGTTACCTTTCTAAGAAGTAGTTTTTATTTCATTCCAGCAAGAGTGTATTTTTATTTTAGGTTTTCCTTATTCAAGTGCTTCTTGATTTTCGTGTTTTTTGCCTAATTCCTCAGAATAAATGTATATTTTCTTTATTTTCAGTCCTCCCAAAGAATGTAAAATCCATCATATTTCACTTGGAAAAAATGAAACAGAGACACCATAAAGGAGACATATCAGCCTGGCTGGTGTGGCTCAGTGGATTGAGCATCCTCTCATGGACTGAGAGGGCCCAGCTCAATTCCCAGTCAGGGCACATGCCCGGGTTTCAGGCTCTATCCCTGGTGGGGGTCATGCAGGAGGCAGCCGATCAATGTTTCTCTCACATCGATGTATCTATTTCTCCCTTCCTCTCTCTCTAAAAAAAACAATAAAAAACATATATTAAAAAAAGGAGAAATATTACTTGCATGATATAAGACTCCTTACACAAAGTTTTGGTGGATGTCAGTCTGGGATTATGTATTTTATACATACATAAGACAAAGAGTTAAGATGCCTATGTACAAAAAACATTTGCAAATAAGGAAATAAAAACAAGAGAAAACAAACAGAGGGTATAACGAGAAAGCCACTTCTGAGAAATTGCAATGGTGGTGAACCTAAAAAGACATCCCTTCCCTGGCCAGTTTGGCTCAGCGGTTAGAGCGTCAGCCCACAGACCAAAGAGTCACAGGTTCGATTCCTGTCAAGGACATGTACCTTGGTTGCTGTTCAGTCCCTGGCCCTGGTCGGGGTTGTGCAGGAGGCAACCAATCGATGTGTCCCTCTCATGTCGATGTTTCTCTCTCTCCCTCCCTCCCTCCCACTCTACCTGAAAATAAATAGAAAAATATCCTCGGGTGAGAATTAAAATAATAATAATAATAATAAAAGACATCCCTGACCTCACCTGGTGATAAGAAAAAGAGCATCTTAATGATTTCCAAACACATCACTACTTTTATATATAGTAAAAAAAAATTGTAGCGTGTTTTACCTGGTATTAAATGTAGCTCTTGGACAACAGAAACCAGCAAACACCCTTCAAGATGAAATGCTAAACACAGCTCTTGTGTTGCTTTTATAGGAGATAGGATCTTGATTGAATAACTACAACAACTTGGGTTCTCATGGAGAATCATTTTTACCCATCAGCTTAGCTTTCTCTCAATCCAATAATATAAGAGCCTAGATCATGAGAAAACTCCTAAAAGGAGAGAGTAGTGACAAACACTTGTTATATGGTAATTAATGATCATATGTCCATGTAAGAAAAGGCTAGGAAATCATTGTTTTCCCCTGATGTTGATGGTGGTACTTTCATCTGGCTTCACCTCCTTCTCAGCTACCACCCACTTTATCCCAGTGTTTCCAACCACTCCAGGCTCGACAAATTTCCACTCCAGGCTCAACAAATTTGGGGTTTCTTGTTGAAAGCACAATTCTCCAGATTCTTTCATGGAGCACCAGATTTCCACAAGCACCTCAGGGGAATCTTAATGCCAGCAAATATTGGAGAGATAATACTTTAACTCATTCACTCTGTACTTCTTTTTTTCTTTTTAGTATTTTTTCTTTATTGATTTTAGAAAGAGGAAGGGAGAGGGAGAGAGAGAAATAGAAACATCCTTGAGAGACAACATCGATTGGCCGCCTCCTGCATGCCGGGCCCACAACCTGGGAATGTGCCCTGACCGGGAATCGAACCAGCGACCTCTTGGTGCATGGGTCGATGCTCAACCACTGACCCACACTGGCCAGGCACACTCTGTACTTCTTTATTCACATCTTCATAGATGTAAAAACATGGTACCCAAACTGCACATATTCTAAAGGTACAATACAATGAGTTTTGGTGCATGTATATACCTGTGAAAGCATCGGTACAATCAAGATCATGAACACATCTATCACCTCCCAAAGTTGCCTTTTTTCATCCATGCCTTCTTCCCTCCAACCCACAGGCAACCATTGACCTGCTTTCTAGCCATCACTTTGCATTTTACATAAAGAGTACTGTTCAGGCCCTGGCCGGTTTGGCTCAGCAGTTAGAGTGTCAGCCCGCGGACCAGAGAGTCATGGGTTCCATTCCGGTCAAGGGCACATACCTCGGTTGCGGTTCGGTCCCTGGCCCTGGTCCGGTCGTGCAGGAGGCGGCCAGTCGGTGTGGCTCTGTCTCTCGCTCTCTCTTCCCCTCCCTCCCACTCTATCTGAAAATAAAAATGGAAAAATGTCCTCGAGTGAGGATTTTTTTAAAAAGAGGTATGATGAAGGAGCGATTACTTTTTCTTTAAAACAATTTTATTAAGAAAACCTTGAAACTATAGATGTTAAAAAAAGCAAAACATGGGAAAGGCAAATCTCTGTACATATGGAAAATGATGATCAGAAAATACACCATCTTCATGTCAAGAAGTGGGGCTTTGGATAATATTTGCTTCTAAATTTTCAGTTGCAGAAGTGCAAGATATTTCAAAACCATCTATAGGGGATGTATCCACATTTCAATCATGAAAATAATAAGGCAAAAAAGTCTACAGTTGAAAGATTGACAGAACAGCTGGATCCCACAGAGTCAGCTGCTGGACGAAGTCTGACTTTCTGCAATACAATTTCACTTCCTGTAATACATAGTATGCATTCATATATACAATATTATAGCAATTTTACTTTTTAGCAGTTTGGTTTTGGGATTACAAAGTCATGGGGAAATTTTGGAAAATACAGGAAATAGTCCTGGCTGGTATGGCTCAGTGGTTAGAGAGTCAGTCTGAACACTGAAGGGTCAAGGGTTCAATTCCCGGTCAAGGTTATGTACCTGGGTTGCAGGTTTAAACCCTGGCCCTGGTTGGGGCGAGTTTGGAAGGCAACCAATTGATGTGTCTCTTTCACATCGATGTTTCTCTTTATCTCTCACTCTCCTTCCCTGCCTCCCTTCCACTCTCTCTAAAAATCAATGAAAAAAAATATCCTCAAGTGAGGGTTAAATAAATAAATAAGGAAATATCCAAGTATGAATTAAGGCCATTAAGTATTTCACCTTCCAGAAACAATCATCATTAATGATGCGTTCCTATTGTGTTTATATATATTTTTCGCATTAGTTTTTTTTATTTTTTTATTTTTATCCTCACTTGAGGACATTTTTGCATTTATCTTCAGATAGAGCGGGAGGGAGAGAGGGAGGAAGAGAGAGAGAGAGAAAGGTCGATGTGAGAGAGACACATCGAGTGGTTGCCACCCACACAACTCCAACCAGGGCCGGGGACAAACTGCAACCAAGGTACATGCCCTTAGCGGGAACCAAACCCGGGTCTCTCTGGTCCGCGGGCCGACGCTCTAACCGCTGAGCCAAACTGGCCAGGGCCTCATTAGTTTTTATTATAGTAAATGTTTCATCTTGTATTGCATCATGATTTTTTGAAATCCCTATTATTGAATATTATTTTCAGTTTGTCACCATTATAATGGTTTTCCTTGATATATCGCCTCACGTTATCGTACAATTTTTTGCCCTCATTTATTTCCAAGTGATTTTTTCTTACTCATCATTTATAACACCCTATTCTTGAATAATTTCATTTCTATAGTAAATTCTCATAATTATCTGAAAATGTCAATTACAAATTGAAAGATATTTTTCTGTATACTGCTCCCTGCACTGTCTATGGTCTGTAGAGTCCTTTGAATTTGCAGATCATGGCAGAGGCATTCTTCAAAGGTTCTAGTTTCTGGGCTCTCCCTTTATTTCCAGACTGAGGCACTCAGGGGCTGAGTAGGCCTTGTTTATGGGTGGAATATCTAGGAGGAATGGGAAGTGTAGGAAGTCACATTTCATTGTGGAGTTCCCAATGTTAATCAAGGGAGAAGGAAGGACTTTAGTTGGATATCTCAGGGAAAAACCTGGCAATTGTTTGCCTGAGCTGAAAGAATGAGAGAACCAGCAAAAAAGGATGCGTAGCCCTGACCAGGTAGCTTGGTGGTTAGAGTATTGTCCCAATACTTACAGGTTCGGTTCAATCCCCAGTCGGCACATACAAGAATCAACCAATGAATGCATAAATAAGTGGAACAAATCAATGTTTCTCTCTCTCTCAAAATCAACCAATCAGTTTATCAATAAAAATTTATTCTGCACACCCCAGGACCTGGTGCTTTTTCTGGCTGGCTTTGGCTCAGTAAATCCATTCAGAAAAACTTATGGCCTCAAAAGTTATTGTCTAACAAGCATATGGGCCCTGGCCGGTAGCTGAATTGGTTAGAGCATCGCCCAGATAGGCCAAGGTTGCAGGCTCAATCCCTGGTCAGGGCACATACAAGAAGTAACCAATTAATGCATAAATAAGTGGAATAACTCGATGTTTCTCTCTCTCCTTTCCTCCCTAAAATCAGGAAATAAAAATTATTTTTAAAAAGGAGGCACAATCACAAAAGTCTATTTATATTAATGATTGATTTTATCAAAATTTTGTCAACCTTATATGATTTGTTCCAACATATTTACCTCCATGGATTCATGTACATGACAGATAGTTTGGTTAAATCAGGTTTATATGTAACCACACAGGTAGAATCCTAAGGGGGTGAAAGGTGAGAACTATTTCTAAGAGATAACCCAAAAGGGACAAGAAGCAAGTTAAGGTGCTGTCGGATAATGAGGAGACATGGGCATGAAGCGTCAGAGAAATCATCATATCGGAGAATTTTCAGGTGAGGGCTAGGAAAGGAATGAATGATAACTGGAGTATGGTGAGAGAATGGGGTTCTGGAGCATGTTTTGGGGTCTCACAGATGACAGTGGTAACAATGTTCAGGACAACCATGGAAGTAGGTAACTTACAGGGAAGAAAAGAACAGGACACTGCAGGTGAGGAGAGCTGAGTTGGGCACCTGTGGTCTTCGCTGGGTCTCCTCTGTGCACATTAAAATCTGCAGGAGTTGACTTGAAGAGCCAGAGTAAGACACAGCAGCTGAATCTTCAATGCTGTAGAAAGAGAGCAAGAAGGGTGGGAGGTACAGCAACCAGGAGGGAACTGCTAAGCCAGATGACATGAATTTGAAAGCAGGAAGAAAGAATCTTCACAGAGGCTATAGGGAACAATCAGGAACATCCAAAAGCAGACCAAGTTTTTAAAGCCAGAATTTATTTCTATTTGAAAGTGCTCAAGAGACTTTTAAAAGACCCAAAGGTTTCCAGGTTTCATTTAAGATCATCCTGAGGTGTTGTCTGTCGGTTTCTTCATTACGGAGGCATCAACTTGATTCTTATTATTGAAACACCCCGTTAACTGTAGTTGGGTTGTGATGATTTCCTCTGACTCCTGGTATCTTTCATAAATGGCCATCAGCTCATGAATGATGAAAAATGTAACACCAGAAATAATCACTGTCATTGAAAGAGAGAAAGTTGTATGACTCAAATGGAAAGCCATCACGGCAATTCCAAAAATCAAAATTATTAATTCAGTAAACAAACCAAAATGTCTGCAGATTCTACTTGAATATCCTTTCTGCGTTATTCTTTGCAGCCAGTTCCAATGATTATCAATTTGAGTACTGGAGATCATGATGGTATCACCTGCAAAGAGTAAGGTGCAAAGCAAATTAAGGTCAGATAAGTCAAAAGGTAAACTAGGGATTTCTCTCCCCACTTGGCAGCACAGTGCTTTTAGATTAAGTTTTGTTTGTTTGTTTGTTTTGTTAATCCTCACCCAAGGATATTTTTTCCATTGTTTTTTTCAGGTGGGGGAGAGAGGGGGTAGGGAGAGAGACACATCAACTGGTTGCCTCCCATACACGCCCCTACCAGGGCAGAGGATCGAACCTGCAACCCAGGTATGTGCCCTTGGACCAGGAATGGAACCTGTGACCCTTCCATCTGCAGGCCGACACTCTAACCACTAAACCACATGGGCCAGGGTTAGATGAAGTTTTGAATGCTACGTATTGTGAGTTATCAAGTGTCCTGATGGTGCAATACAAAGGACTAATGGCTAAGACAACCTGGAAGTTGACTTCCAAGGAAGATTGCTAGAAAATCTGGGATAATCAGTATATATTCTTAATTTACTTTAACTACCTCTTCCAGCCCTAGCCGGTTTGGCTCAGTGGTTATAGTGTCGGCCCACAGAACAAAGAGTCGTGGGTTTGATTCCGGTCAAGGGCACATTCCTCAGTTGCGGTTCATCCCCAGCCCTGGTCGGGGTCATGTGGGAGACAACTGGTCAATGTGTCTCTCTCACGTCGATGTTTCTGGTTTTTGTTCTCTCTCTCCCCCTCACACTCTATCTGAAGATAAATGGAAAAATATTCTCAGGTGAGGATTAAAAAATAAAATAAAATGAAATGAAATAAATACTTCTTCCAGTAACATTCACGATGCTATTACAAGCACCTGGATCACTTCCAGGGAGACCACCTCTGAATTGGGACATAACCCATAGACCTGAGGTTTGCTAGGGGGCATGTAAACTCAGGAAAACTTTGTACTTTACTGGGATCTCAATACTACTTGTGCTATTTTTAAGACGATTATACCAATTCATAAATACCAGGAATGAAACACAAAGCAAGAGCTCCATTAATTTAGACACAGATATTGTGGGACTCATGCTAAAAGCAACAAGGAAACTGTGAACTCCTCCAGCACAGGGTCCTGCTTCCCCTCCTCTGCCAGTGGGAGGACCTGGGTGCAGTTTGACATTAAGAGGGAGGAAAGCCTCCAGGTGTTTCCCACTGATGCCCCTGTCCTTGCCGGAGTGAACTGAAAAGGTCCACTTGTGAGGGACAGAGATAGCAGCAGGTAATTCTTGTCTTGGTTGATATTTTTCAGACAGATGAGCCGCCTACTGTTTCAGGACCATGCAGGACCCATCTGCAGATGGACGTGGTTTCTAATTCATGTGGTTAAAAGCTACAATCTCAACAGACTCAAGGGAGTCACCCTCCCCTTTATTATCTTAAAAAAAAAATTTTTTTTATCCACACCTGAGGACATTTTTCCATTTTTGTTCAGATAGAGTGGGAGGGATAGAGAGGAAGAGACAGAGAGAGAGAAACATTGACGTGAAAGGGACACACTGAGTGGCTGCCTCCTGCACGACCCCAACCAGGGCCGGGGACTAACCGAGGTACGTGCCCTTGACTGGAATCGAACCCGCAACTCATTGGTCCGCGGGCTGAGCCAAACTGGCCAGGGCTCCCCTTTATTATCTTTTCTTTTTCAGGCATATAAGCCATTGGACCAGTGAATCCTAGTTCTGTATAAAATTTGTATAAAGAAACAAACATTTCAAGGACATGAGCATATTTCAACAAATACTTAAGTAGCAATGCCTCACCACAAGATTATAAAGTGCTGTGTTCTGATACCTACTTGTATTCGTGTTAATCCGTTGATACTTATCTCCAAAACAAATAACAAACTATTTCTATACCATTTATAGAATATTTCATTTTTTCTCAGTATTCTGAAATGTCACCTTTATCATATTAAAAAACCATAGTCCTTGGATACATTATGAAATATTCTCTTATTTATCTATTCATTTGCTAGTTTCAAATTGTGCTGCTTTCGGCCCTGTTTTGTGATCTCATTGGAAGTGTTTCCCATCAAGTTGTCTTTCAGACTTCGTCTGGCACCCTCCTCAGCATATTTAGATAAACTGGGGTTTTAATTGGAATTTCAACAAAACAATTTCATAGGAAAACATAGTATTTTCATAATACTAAGCCTTCCTTTTCAGGTAAAGCTCTTCACTAATTAAATTCATCTATCTATATTAGTTACCTCTTTAGGCTTATTTCCCATTTATTATTTATGTTTCTGCTGTTTATTTCAATGTATACTATATAACAATTCTATCATATAATTATAAATATTACATATAATAATAACTAGGAATTTTATAACTTCTGTTTCGTACTGGTGACTTAGTCCCATAAGAGAAAACTACCAAATTTGTATACATTGTTTCTCACTAGCCATTTCCATTGGTAACATTAATTCTAAAACTCTTCAGTTACATCCTGGATATTTGAGGTATACTGTCATCCCCACGAATAATCATTTTTCCAATAGTGACACTATTTTCCTATTGTAGCACATAACCTAACACAGTGGTCTTCAAGTGGACCAACACCTACCTTGGAGGGCCATAAAGACTGCTCAGGTGGTCGTGGTCGGGGGGCTTTGTCCACACCCTCAGCTTCCTGTGGTCCTTCCTACAGCTGCTCTGCCTACAGTCCGGGCAGCCCTTGGCCAGGTGCCTTCCTCCCTCTTCACAGAAGAAAAGCATCTCTCTCATTCTTATTTATCTTGCTATGGTTCACTGTACCAGGGTATTAAAAAATATCTGGGGTGCCAAACGTAAAACACCTATATTTTGACTTGTGCCCGTGTTAAGCAATTAATTACCTAATAATTGGGTAACAAATAGTTTTGCCATTAACCCTCTCTTATTTTTTGCTGTTAACAAAGTGGAGGAATTAATGAAGCTGTCAGCTGAAGGGAAAAAAACTCGATAAAGAGCATTATGTGATTTTTGCGTGTAACCTTGAGGAAGTTCAGAGAATTCAGAAACACTGTTCTAATGAGACTCCATCATTGTCATTTTTTTATGTAATGTGACCAAGATTGCTTTTGCTCCTGTTTGATGAAAATAAAACTAACAAGAGAATTGATGATCGCCCTGTAGCTGTACCAGTTCTCCACGCACACGTGCGTTAACAGAAAGGAATAGAGCAAAGGAAAGAAAAGAAGAGAAGTATTCACATTGCATGACAGGAGCAGCTCTTAACCAAAGCTTTCCTTTTGTGTTTAAGAACAAAAGTTGATATATGTTGTTCGCATCACATGCATACCAATTGTAATCGTAACTTAGTCGAGAAGAAATTTAACACTTAGAGCATTATGCTCAGAAGAAATGTTGAAATCCAAGTGTTACACATACTTTTGTTACAGAAGACATAATATGGTGATCAGCAAAGATTTAAAGCATATTATCTTAGGATACATTCTGGGAGAGTGAATAGGATGCATCCTGTAAAACAAGAAAAAGAAATGGAGCAGCCCAGCCGGTGTGGCTCAGTGTTTGAGCGTCGACCCATGCACCAAGAGGTCGCCAGTTTGATTCCCAGTCAGGGCACATGCCCAGGTTGTGGGCCAAATCCCCAGTGGGGGGCATGCAGGAGGTGGCCAATCGATGTTTTCTCTTATCGATGTTTCTATCTCTCTCTCCCCATCCCTTCCTCTCTAAAATTAATAAAGAAAAAAAATTAAAAAAAAAAAAGTAGAGAAATTTTCAGAATATGAAAGAAGAGCATGTTTATGTGTGTTTTAAATGGATGACAAGGTTGAAGAGTCAGACTGAATGTATACATTTAAAAGTGGTGGAGCAGTTATCTATGAGTTTGTTTCTGCTGTTTCTTTATTATTTTTTAGATTCTACATGCTTGTCGCAAATGGCAAGATTGTTTTTTTATGGCTGAGTAAAATTTTATTATATATATATCACATCTTTATCCATTCATCTATTGATGGACACATTTTGATGGCTGCCAGATGAGAGAGGGTTGGGGGATGGATGAAAAGGAGATTAAGATGTACAAATTGCCAGTTATAAAAACAGTCACAGGGATGTAAAGTACAGCATAGGGAATATAGTTAATAATATTGTAATAACTTTGTATGGTGTCAGATGGGTACTAGACTTACCTGGGTGATAACTTTGTACGTTATATAAATGTCTAATCACTATGTTTTACACCTGAAACTAATAATGTTGAATATCAAATGTAATTTAAAAATTAAAAAAATAAAATAAAAAGTGGAAAACCAGTTACTTTGAAGTGTCAGTATTTACAATATTCTATCCTTTGTGACTGTTTTAATTTATAATGAAAACCTTTAGAGGTCAGCATGGTATATACATAGTACAGAGTTTTTCCCCCTCAAGATATTATGGTCCCTAGGATCAGGGACCCTTAAAGATTTCAAACAGAAGGAGAACACTGAAAACCACAAAGCTTTACATATTGCTTTTATGGAAATGCTGTGATTATTTTACCATTTTTATGGTGTTTGCCATTTGCTATTCTCTTTTGCACATTTAGAAATAATTTTCATTTATATTTGAGAAATTTTAATCAGAAATAGCTAGGGAATTTTGTCAAATGCATTTTCAGCATTTGTTGTAAATGTGACCTTCTCCTTTTTGTTTTGTTTGTTAATCCTCAACCAAGGATATTTTTCCATTAATTTTTTTAGATAGAGTGGAAGAGAGGGAAGGGGAGAAAGAGAGAGAGAGAAATGTCGATGAGAGAGACATATTGGTTGGTTGCCTCCCACACAACCCCGACCAGGGCCGGGGATCAACCTGCAACCCAGGTACATGCCCTTGACCGGGAATCGAACTCCAGACCCTTTGGTCCAAGGGCTGACACTCTAACCACTGAGCCAAACTGGCCAGGGCTAACTTTCTCTCTCTTTTTTTTTTTTTTAATAATATGAAGTTCATTGATTTTTTTTCCTAATATGGAACCATTCTTGTGTTCTTAAAATACACCCTTCTAGGTATCTATTATATTAAACTCTACAGGTAATTTTCTTGCATAAAGGTGGTATTGAGTTCTTGTAGGAGAATGTCTTTCACTGCAGGAGATGCATATTCAAGAATGTCATGATGTCCATGACTTACTCTCAAAAGATTCAGCAAATTACAGTGATAATAATAAATTACATACATGTGCCACAGTCACAACAAACGTTAACAATTTATTGCATCTAAGTGGAGTAGGTAGGTGTTGTGTGTTTTTTTTAAAACTTGTCTGCATAATTTAAAATTATTGTGATTAAAAGTTTGAAAAAAATCCCAGCCAGTGTGGCTCAGTGGTTGAGCGTTGACCCATACACCAAGAGGTCACCAGTTTGATTCCCGGTCAGGACACATGCCCATGTTGTGGGCCTGATCCCCAGTGGGGGGCATGCAGGAGGCGGCCAATCGATGTTCTTTCTCATCGATGTTTCTATCTTTCTCTGTCTCTCTCTCTCTCTCACTTCCTATCTCTCTAAAATCAATAAAGGGAAAAAAATAAAAATTATAGCATGATTTACCTGGTATTAAATGCAGCTCTTTCAGGACAGAAAGCAGCAAACACTCTTCAAGATGAAACACCCAACACAGCTCCCTCTTTGTGTTGCTTTTATAGGAGATAGGCCCTTGATTGGATAATTGCAATAGCATGGATTTCCATGAAAGGCCATTTTCACCCACCAGCTTAGCTTTCTCTCAGTTAACCCAATGATATAAGATCCTGAGGGGCTGAGAAAACTCCTTCAAAGAGGGATTGGTGGGACACATGTTATATGGTATTAATGATCATGTACCTGTGTGAAACACTAGGAAACCATAGATTTGTTTTCCCCTGATGTTGATGCTGGGTTTCAACTGGCTTCACCTGATGACGGTCTGGTCAAGATGGGGGAAGGCTCCTTCTCAGCTACCACCCACTTTATCCCAGAGTTTCTTAACTTCCCTGATCATGAGAATCCCAGGGCTCTTGTTGAAAGTACAGGTCACCTGGTATTTTATGAAGGATCTGGCAGTAGGACCAGGAGTGTGGACGTTCGCAACATTCAAGGGCTTCTTAATATCAGCAGAAATTGGGGAAACACTGCTTAAACTCATTCACTCTATATTTCTTCATTCACAAATTCATATAGGCATGTAGGAGGCACAAAAATACCACATATTTAAAGTATACAATTTATTTGACATGTGTGTCAAACTCAATGAATTGTATATATATATAGATAGATAGATAGATATAGATATATATAGATATAGATATAGATACACACACACACACACACACACACACACACACACACACACACCAATGAAAGCATCAGCACAAGTAAGATAAAAACACATCTATTGCCCCCAAAAGTTTCCTTGTACCCCTTTATAAGCAATGCCTCCCTCCCTTCTATACCCAAGCAACCACTAATCAGCTTTCTGTTACTATAGATTACTTTCCTTTTTATATAAGTAGCATTGAGGACATAATATTTCCTGTCTTGCTTCTTTCATTTAGGTTAGTAATTCTTTAGAGATTCACCCAGGTTGCTGTGAGTGTTAATAGATTGCTCCTTTTTATGTTGAGTAGTACTGCATGGTTTGGATATATCACTGTTTGTTTATACATTCCCTCATTTATGAATATTTAGGTTGTGTCCAGTTTGGGGCCATTACAAATAATTTAGGTAAAGAGGTAGGATAAATAAGAGTTTAGTCTTTTTTCACTGAAAAAGAAATGTTATTGACAAAATCTTGAAAAAATATAGACTAGGAATATAGGTAAAAATTAAAAACCCCTAATTTATTTTGGGAAAAGACTATCAGAAAACCCATTGTTCTTATGTTTGGGACTTGGTGGGCTTTAGATATTATTTTCACATCATCTTAACCAAAAGGCTGAGAAACAATAGGATATTATTTTCTTACAGATATTTCATCTTAGAAATGCAAGACATTTCAAAAATATCATGGGGATGTATCCTATTTCTATGATGGAAAAACCAAGAAGTTTATAGTTGTTTTTTAAAAATACGTTTTTATTTATTTATTTATTTTTTTGAGAGAGAGGGAGAGGGAGAGAGAGATAGAAACATTGATGAGAGAGAGAGAGAGAGAAACATTGATTGGTTGCTCCCTGCATGCCCCCCCACTGGGGATGGAGCCCCAATGCGGGCATGTGCCCTGACCAGGAATCCAACTGGCCACCTTTTGGTGCGTGGGTTGACACTCAACCAACTGAGCCACACCAGCCAGGCTATAGTTGTTCTGTGTGTGTGTTTTTTGTGTCCTCACCTGAGGACACTCTTGCATTTATCTTGAGATAGAGCAGGAGGGAGAGAAGGAGGAAGAGAGAGAGAAAAACATCGATGTGAGAGAGACACATTGAGTGGCTGCTACCCACACAACCCCAACCGGGGCTGGGGACAAACTGCAACCAAGGTACATGCCCTTAGTGGGAACCGAACCCGGGACTCTCTGGTCTGCACGCCAACACTCCAACTGCTGAGCCAAACCGGCCAGGGCGCTATAGTTGTTTTTAAAACGATACCAAGAAATGGACTGTATGAGGTAGCAGAAAGGCTAAGTACCATCTTCTACCTCCTACTACTTTTTGGAGGGATTTATCTTCTCCTTTTGGGAATGTATCTTCATTTCCTGTAAACTTTCACTGAGTTACTAGGATATTGATATATCTATATATAAAGACAATTTTATTTTTCAACCATTTAGTTTTTTTATTACAATGTAATAGATATACCTTGGTAAAATTTTGGAAAATACAGAGATTCAACTAGAAACAGGTCATTTTTACTCCACAACTGAAAAACAATCATTATTAATGGTGATTTTATATTATGTTGGCTTCTTTTTGACAACAGTTTTAGGAATAGTAAAATGTTTCATTGTCTTATTCTATTGCATCTTTTTAAAAAATCTCTAGCCCAACCCGTGTGGCTCAATGGATTGAGCATTGTCCTATGGACTGAGAGGTCCTGGTTCGATTCCGGTCATATGCCCAGGTTGTGGGCTCGATCCCCAGTAGGGGGCGTGCAGGAAGCAGCCGATCGATGTTTCTCTCTCACATTGATGTTTCCATCTCTCCCTCCCTTCCTCTCTCTCTCTCTCTAAAATAAATAAATAAATAAATAATTTTAAATCTCTATTGTTGGACATTGTTTTCAGTTTTGTTTTGTTTTTCATTGTAAATTGTTCTTGAATATAGTCTCTCACTTTTATCATACAAATGTTTGGATTTTTATTTCTGCCATCATGATTAATTTCTAAGAGTTCTTGCTTTTTCTTACCGATCCTTTATAATATCCTATACTTATTTTATTTATGCAATATGTCTCCTACATGTCTTAACATGTTAAATGCAAGTTAAAAGATATTTTTTTCTGTTACTGCTCCCTGCACTGTCTGTGCGTCCTCTAAAGTCCTTTGAGTTTTCAGATCAACACAGAGGCATTCCTAAAGATTCTGTTTCTGGCCTCTCCCTTCACATTTCAGAGTGAGGCACTCAAGGGCTTGTTGACTGATTGGATTTCTAGGATGAATAAATGAATGGTTGTCATCATTTTCATTGTGGGACCTCCACATGTCAATCAAGGAAGAAGGGAGTGCTTTTCTTTGACCAGTTATATTAGGATACAACCTTCCAAACTCCATTAGGGCTGAAGGAGTGGGGATACATCCAAATGGCAGGACAGAAGTAGGGAGTGTGATGTGAGGCAGTGGTCATGATTTTAAAAGAAGTCGGTCAACCTTTTTGCACTATTTGCTCCAAGATGCTTGAGTCTCTAGATTCACGTACACAGTAGATAATTTGATTAAGTCAGGTTCCTATAGCCCCAGACGTGGAGAGTTAGAAGGGGCGAAAAATTGGGGGTATTTCCAATCACAAAGACTCTCTCTTTGACCAAACTTTAGTCAGGCTCCCCTGAATCCTCTTCCCAACTAGGACTCAGCATTTGCACTTCTAAGTCTGTCTTTGTATTGCTCAATTTATAAATTGCTTTAGTGAGAAACTCCCACCCTCAATATCGGGTCAACCCCTTCCCCATCCTCCAGGTGATGTCTGCTCCCTCTTTAACTTTGATGTTTCATCTTAGTCATTTTCCATCCACTGACCTCCACCCTGCTCCTTGGCTATAAATCCCCGCTGGTCCTTGTTATATTTGGAATTGAGCTGGTCCTACACTGAGGTCTCTTTTCCCCAAACACAATAATAGTTCCTCAGTAAAATCTATTTTTACCACTTTACTGTGTGGCTCCGGTTTTCTCTAACAACAAGGAGGAGCCCAAATGGGACAAGAAGAAAGTGAAAGCACCATGGGGAGGGTGAGGAGAACTTGGCATCAGAGGGTTTGAAAACTCCATCACATTTGAGAATTTAGTAGGGTAATGAGAGAAAGTGATCAAGAATGATTAGGGAGCCCTGGCCGGTTTGGCTCAGCAGTTAGAGCTTTGGCCCGCGGACCAGAGAGACCCGGGTTCGGTTCCTGCAGAGGGCACGTACCTGGGTTGCAGTTTGTCCCTGGCCCCATTTGGGGTCGTGTAGGTGGCAGCCACTCGATGTGTCTCTCTCACATCGATGTTTCTCTCTCTCTCCCTCCCGCTCTATCTGAGGATAAATGCAAAAATGTCCTCAGTAAGGATAAAAAAAAAAAAGAATGATCAGTGAGGTATGAAAGAAGAATGTGTAGTGAGGAAATGAGGTGCCTGAAATGATGTCTTGGGGTCTTACAGGTAGCAGTTATGACAAGGTACAAAACTTGACCACAGAGGTGGGTATCTGATAGAAGAACAGGACACTACAGGTGAGGAGGGCTGTGAGCTGGGCACCTATGTTCTCGGATGGGTCACTTATGTGCACTTTAAAATCTGCAGGAGTTGATGTGAAGAGTCACAGTGAGAGGCAACAGCTGGATCTTCTGTGACGGTAGGAAGACAGCTGAAGAAACAAGCAGGAAAAGGAAACTACAGTTGACCCTCAAACAACATGGGGGTTAAGGCCTCTGACCCCCATGCAATCAAAAATCTACATAAAACTTTTGACTCCCCCAATACTAACTACTATTGACCAGAAGACTTTTTAGTCGAGTAACACATTTTGTATGCTCTGTGTATTACAGACTGTATTCTTACAATGAAGGAAGCTAGAGAAAAGAAAATGTTATTAAGAAAGTCATAAGGAAAATACATGTACAGTACTATACATGTTATTGAAAAAATGCACATATAAGTGGACTAATGCAGTTCAAACCCGTGTTGTTCAAGGGTCAGCTTATTTCGTTCATCTGACCCGAATTTGAGAGGACTTCTGCAGGAAGAAAGGTTTCATACAGGCAAAAGGTAACAAGAACATCCAAATTCAGATAACAAAGCCTTTTAGAAGACAGAGCTTATTTCTATCTAAATAATACTTAAGAAATTTTCAGAAGATTAAAAGGCCCAAAGATATCTGTGTTTAATATAATATTTTAGCCAGGTGCTGGCTGTTGTTGCCTCTGTTTTGAAATCCTCAGGATGACCCTGGGAAGTTGGACACCTCACCAATTCTTCTAGCCCCTGAGTGCTGTGTTCCTGTGTTGTGGTATAGTTCATACAAGAATATCCCTCCTGTAATAATTACAATGCCAGAAGCAATCACTGTCATTGAGAGGAAGAAAGGTATATAGTCAGAGAAGAAAGCCACCACAGCAATTTCAAGAAGTAATATTAATCCAGTATAGAACTGCATGAAAACCCTTCGTGTGTTATTCTTTGAAACTAGGTCCTCTGACCATGAGCCGGAGTAGCTGGGATCATACCAGATCTTATCTGTAGGATGAGGGATAGGAAAACGTTAACATCAGATAAATCAAAGGTTGACCAGGAACTTGTCTCCCCGTTTGGCATGACAGTGCTTTTATATTTTTATTTTTTTCTCTTTCTTTATTGTTTAGAGAGAGAGGAAGGGAGAGGGAGAGAGAGATGGAAACTTCGATGAAACAAGACATCGATTGGCTGCCTCCTGCATGCCCCCCACTGGGGATCGGGCCCACAACCTGGGCATGTGCCCTGACCGGGAATCAAACTGGTGACCTCTTGGTGTATGGGTCGACGCTCAACCATTGAGCCACACCAGTCAGGCGGCATGACAGTGCTTTTAGATCAAGTTTTAAATATCCACGATGAGTTATCTAGTGTCCTGATGGTATAATGCAGAGGTCTACTTTCTAGACAACCTGAGAGTTGACGTCTGAAGTTGACCACTACTGAATTGGTGTATCTCATAGATTTGAGGTTTGCTAGAGGACATGTAGTGACTCAGCATTACACGCTGCATTTTACTAAACTATCAGTGTTACGTGGTCACATACTTAAGATTATTATACTAATTCAGATATTGATGAAATGGAACACATACTAAAAGCAACATGCACTCCAGACAAAGCATGACAAGCAAACTGTGGATGCCAGCAGAGGATTCTGTTTCCCCTCCTCTGCCACTGGGAAGACCTGGGTGCAAAGTTTGAATGCAAGAGGGAAGAAAGCCTCCAGGTGTTTCCCACTGATGCTCTTGCCCTTGCCAGAGTGAACTGAAGGGGGATTCTTGAATTCACCAGACTTCAAAGGGGCCTCTTATGAAGGGTATAGTTAAGGAGACAGCCAGCAACTTGTTTTGGTTGGCATTTTAATAGATGGGCTGCCTGCTGTCTCGACGTGGTTTCTAATTGATGTGGTTAAGAGCCACAGCCTCAACTAACTCAAGGGAGTCACCCCTCCCCTTTATTATTATTTATCTCATTTTTTCAGGCATATAACCGGTCACCAGCAAGTCCTAGTGTGGAAATGTGTTACATTTATTTTTTTAATTTATTTTTTTAATCCTCACCTGAGGATATTTTTCCATTTATCCGCAGATAGAGTGGGAGGGAGATAGAGGGAGAAAGGGAGAGAGAGAGAAACATCGACGTGAGAGGGACACATCGACTGGTTGCTTCCCACACGACCCTGACCAGGGCTGGGGATGAATTGCAACCAAGGCACGTGCCCTTGGCCGGAATCGAACCCGAGACTCATTGGTCCGAAGGCCGACGATCTACTGCTGAGCCAAACCGGCCAGGGCTGTTTTGTTACATTTTAAGAAATATTTAAGAGGCAACATCCTACCTCAAGATTATTAAGACTTCTGATTTGATACCTACTCTATTCATTTTAACCCACTGGGAATTTTTGCACATTGCTCAAATGGGAATCCATATTTTTCCTCAAATGAATAGGTGTTTCCTTTAAGAAAGTGAATGACTAATGACTGGGTAACTAATACTTTTACAAGTAGATATCTCTTATTCTTTACTGTTAACAAAAAATGGAGGAATTAATGGAGTTGCCAACTCAGTAAGAATAACTCAGTAAAAGATCATGTAATTTTTGCATGTAACCTTGAAGAAGTTCAAAGAACTCAGTGATTGCTGGGCTGGTGTGGCTCAGTGGTCTACCCATGCACCAAAAGGTCTCCTGTTCAATTCCTGGTTGGGGCACATGCCCAGGTTGTGGGCCCAGCCCCCAGAGGGGGGCATGCAGGAGGCGGCCAATCGATGTTCTGTCATCGATGTTTCTCTCTCTCCCTAAAATCAATAAAGAAAAAATATTTAAAAACAAAACAAAAAACTCAGTGATACAGCTCTAAGCAGACCCTTTCTAGGCCCATATTTTTATGTATGTGAACAAGATTGCTTTTGCTTCCATGAAAAATAAAGGCAATGGTCAGTGAATCTTTTTAGATGTATCTGACTTCATTAGTAAAAGGAAAAAAAACTTTAACAACTTCCAAACATACCACAGCTTATATTTATAAAAATAAGTTTTATTTACCTGATTAAATGAATCTACTTAAAAACAGCCAAATACCCTTCAAAATGAAATGTCAAACACAGCTACCTCTTTGCGTTTCTTTTACAGGAGATAGGATCTTGCTTGAATGACTGAAATAACGTGAATTCTCATTGGCAGCAGTTTTCACACATCAGATTCGATTTTTTAATTGAAATAATCCAATAATATAAATGCCTTGATTCTATAGATTTGGAAGAAATTATTTTTTTAATCCTTACCCGAAGATATTTTTCCATTTATCTTCAGATAGAGTGGGAAGGGGAGAGAGAGAAATATCGATGAGAGAGACACATTGATTGGTTGCCTCCTGCATGACCCTGACCAGGGCTGGGGATGAAATGTGCTACCAAGCTGAGAAGACATGGAAGAATCTTAAATGCATATGACTAAGTGAAAGAAACCAGTCTGAAAAGGCTACATACTGTATGAGTCCAACTATATGACATTTTGGAAAACTATAGATAATAAAAAGATCAATGGTTGTCAGGAGCTCCAGAGAGGGAGTGAGAGGAATGAATAGGTGCAGCACAGATGACTTTTAGGGCAGTGAAAATACTCTGTATACTGTAATGGTGGATACATGTTAATATACATTTGTCCATACCCATAGAATGTATAACACTAAGTGTGAACCCTAATGTCAACTATGGACTTCAGCTAATAGTGATGTGTCACGCAGAGAACAGATTTTCTGACTGTCCGTTTGCCCTATGCAAAACAGCACTTAAATCTTCACCTTTGAGTAAGTGAAACAAGTCTGCATGAACACCTTCCCACAGAACCTAGTCTCCATGGAAAATGTTTCAATTACACTATACCCCCTACAACACATTATATTTATATTCATTTTTAAAAGCCTGTAAGGAGAGTGGAGTTACAAATTATTTTGTATATTAGAGGCTTTCACAATATAAAAAGTTAACATTACAGCCCAGCTGGTGTGGCTCACTGGTTGAGTGTCGGACCCATGCACCAAGAGGTCCCTGGATAGATTCCTGGTCAAGGGACATGCCCAGGTTGCGGGCTCAGTCCCCATTAGGGGGTGTGCAGGAGGCAACTAATAGGTGTTTTTTTTCTCTCTCTCCCCCTTCCTCTCTAAAAAAAAAGAAATCAATTAAAAAAAGAAAGGTAACATTACAGTTCGTGTGGCTCAAAAGCAACAGCTGTGTCAACTCAACTTGCCAGGACCCATCTAGAGCTTTATTCCTTGTCATTGTTTCTGAACCATGTGATCTTTGGAAGCATGTCTCACGTTGGCTTTCCTGTACTACAGCGAACCCATCACTTCCTACTAGAGATGTGTACCCCAACTCAAATCCACTGAAAGGCTGCATACCTGAGAAGTCATTTACTGCCTCAGCATATATTTAATCATCACCCCAACTTAACAGTCTATGCTTCCAGGCTTCCTATCATAGAGGTGCCAGATCTAGTAAATCTATATAGGGTGAGGAGTAATCTGGAGGAAGATTGGAAGGCTGAAGGAAGTTAAGTATTTTCTTGCCTCTAGCAGGCAGGATTCAATGTGGTGCATCTATAAATGACGCCATGTTAATTTTTCTCACCAAATGTATGCTAACTCAGTGGTTTATAACCTTGGCTAACCACCACCTTTCTAAGACCCACCAAGATATACCAGCTCAGCATGATGGGCAAGAAACCTGAGATTTTCCATAAATTCCACAGCTGATTTGCATGCAGTAAGCCCATCACTGACTTGAAGATGAGCTTTGGAAATGTTTGGACAAACTGCTGTTTTGGAGCCAGATAAGGATGAAGGTCCCATCATAGGCATTCAAGTATAAACCAACAAGATATGGAATAGTTTACTCAGAAGCAAATGTTACACTTTGATAAAAGCACTGTATTTTGTATTATATTAGCAAATACACAGAAGAACAATTTAAAAAATGGATTCAAACTACTGGTTCCTACACGCACGGACATATACCAGAGTCACTTGTGGAGGTTTTGAACATATTTAAGTCCAGGCCTCACTCTTGGTGAAGGTTGCGACAGGGGTCAGGACCTGGGTATTTTTCAAAAGTTCTCCAGGCAGCTCTGATGTTTCCTCCTGGTTGCGTCACTGGTTTTAGGTCGACTGGGGCACTTTGGTTTTTTGGGGCCACTGTTTGGAGGTGTGGGGAGCTTTTCTTGCAGATTTATTGGCTGTAGTGAAGAACTTGGCCTCTGGCTTTTTGGGCGTCTGTCTTGGGTCTTTTTTCCCCAAAGGAGAGTTTCTTTGCTTCTCTGCCTCTTCTTTGATTCTTGGCTTCTTCCCTGGGCCTTTACCTGGGGTCTTGGGCTCTGCTGCTTTTGGGGTCTCCAAAGCTGGAAAGGCCTTTCTCTTCTTCCCACAAGGTGTGTTGGGACCTGGACTCTTTTTTGGAGACTTCTTTCCTGTGGCATGTTTTTGTATCTAAGTAAAAGAAAAAAGTTAGGTCTGAGGAAAAAGAAAAACCAACTGACAATGTAACTCTAAGAGTTACTGTTTTTGACTATTTAGGTAACCCCCAAAAGGTATACCTCAGTATGATGAAATGACGAAAGATAGCTGTATTCCATTATTCGTTATTATAAAGAGGATCCTGGGGTCTTCCTGGCCCGATCAAAGGAGAACCATCTTTCCCAATGGCTGAGTATAGGGCCTCCTGGAAGCACCCACTGGGAGCACAGTAGAGAAACCTGTGACCTAATCCTGACTCTTATTCACCTTCAGTTGTAAATTCCTTGCACATGGGTGAGGTCATGGGGTTCCAAACTGAATGTGTAAAAACCATCTGGGGTGCCTGTTAGAAAAACCCATTTCCCAGTTTGATTTGAAGCTTTCTGAGGGGAGTGTGTTACAAGCCAGGAATCCTGAATTTTTCAAGCACCCCAGATGACTGCTAATGATTCAAGGACAACACTAGCAATGGACTCTGTCCAATATAGAAGTAAGTTATGTAAACCAAAACACCCAACCACCAACAAAATAACTGTTGCCGATAGATTATGGAAAATCTGAAAAACATCAAAAACACAAAAAAATAGCCCTGGCCAGTTTGGCTCAGCGGTTACAGCGTCAGCCTGTGGACAGAAGGGTTTGATTCCCAGTCAAGAGCATGAACCTGCGTTGCAGGTTCGATCTCTGACCTGGTCGGGGTCATGCGGGAGGCAACCAATTGATGTGTCTCACTCACATCAATGTTTCTCTCTCTCTCTCTCCTCCCATTGCCCCTTCCCTTCCACGCTCTCTAAAAATAAATCAATGGATAGACTATCCGCTGGTAAAGATGAACAATAACAAAAAACAAACAAAACCAACTGTGAAGTGCTTACTTTTGATTAAATTCCAGGGCTGAGTCTTTTAAGAGCTCTTTCATCTAAATGACCAAATCTAATCCATGCATAACTCTCTGCTCACACATATATATATTTTTGGTTAATCCTCACGGAGAATACTTTTTTTCACTGATTTTTAGAGAGAGTGGAAGGGAGGGAGGGAGGAGAAGAGAAAGAGAAAGAGAAAGACAGAACAGACAGACAGACAATGTTAGAAAAATACATGGGTTGGTTTCTTCCCGCATGTGCCCTTGGAATCGAACCCGTGACCCTTCAGTGAGAGGGCTAATACTCTAACCACTGAACAACAACGGCCATCTAAGTCCATCTCTAGAGATCTTGTCTGGGCTCATAAAGGCAACATTTTGGAGGATACTTGGTCTTTGTCAATATCCGCCCCCTTCCCTCTGTATACCTGGCTTCCCCCTCTGACCATTAATCTCCTTATTAACCAATATTTTCCTATATCTCCATTTTCTCCCCCATATCACTCCCTCTTCTCCACCTCACAAGCCAGTCTTCACCACGTTCTGCTAAATCTGCTTCTTAAATGCATCACAATTTCGTCCATTTCTTTCTGTCTCCACTGTCTAAGTCTGACACTACCACTTATCTAGTCTGACACTCCACTACCACTTTTCTCCTGGACTAATTCATAGTTTCCAGTGCAGCTGGAGCAATATTTCTTTTTTTTTTTTTATCCTCACCCGAGGACATCTTTTCATTTTGTTCAGATAGAGTGGGAGGGAGAGAGAGGAAGAGAGAGAGAGAAACATCGACGTGAAAGGGACACATTGAGTGGCTGCCACCCGCACAACCCAACCAGGGCTGGGGACAAACTGCAACCGAGATACATGCCCTTAGCGGGAACCGAACCCGGGTCTCTCTGGACCGCAGGCTGACGCTCTAACCGCTGACCCAAACCGGCCAGGGCTGGAGCAATATTTCTGAGACATGATTCTCTTTGTGGGAGTTCCACATGCTTTAAGTGGCTTCATTTTTTTTTTTTTTTTTGCCCCGGGTGATGGTGGGGGAAATCAATTACTAGAAAACACTGATAAGCAATTTAGCTCTGATAGATTTGGTCTACCCTTATTTTCCCCAGTCAGATCTTTAGCATTTCCAGCTTGTTCTTATTCACCGTCTCTCCTTTTGCTTTGGCCCCTTGTCCTTCCTGTCTCTCCACCACTGATACTGTAGCCATTTCTTGCAGCCCCTGCTCTTGCTCTGTTCCCAAGACCTTCATTCAACATTCTCCAAATTCCTTCTTCCTCTTCCTTTTGGATCTGATGCCCTCATTCAACCCTCTGGAAAAATCTCTCTGACACTCCTCTTCTACTAGTTTAGGTTGGGTGTTTACTATATGTCCAAAAACCCTCAACTTCCCCTTTAATAAACCATCTTCTTTTGTGTGTGTGTGTGTGGGGGGGGGAGCTCCAAGTAGTATGCCCTTTTCTCAATTATTTCATTAGTATTTCCTAAGCACTGTAAACTCTTACTAAACATTACTGTGAATAACTTTACAAAAACTACTGCAAGGGTACATAACATTTTTTCATTGTTTGCTTCCACAGTGAGCAATGATGAAACTTCCATATATTATTACCCTGATCATATTTCCTACATGGATTCAAAGGGCATAAACACTTCTATAGCTCTTGACAGACAACACCCTGTCAGCTATGCTTTCCACTCTTTAATTCCCAACATATTATCTGCCAGCCCCATTACAAGCAAACAGTTTACTTTCTCTAAAAACAATTATACTGCATACAGTTAATATCATGATCATTTATGTTAACTTCAAGGATATTTTAAAAATTCAGTAGTGATTTGACGGCCCTTTAAAAGGACTGTTTTTACTAAGAGATGTAAATTATAATACCATTGAAGAGTTTAAGGGTCATTGTTAGGACAAAATACAAAACAAGTAATGTGCTATAAGAGGCCCAGGATACCCCAGTCAGGCTATGCCCAGAGAGGCCACAAGTCTTATCTGCACACATGGGGGGCTGGGGGTGGAGCAGCCTTCTAGACTCGTTTTATTTTTTGTTAATCCTCACTCGAAGATATTTTTCCATTGCTTTTTAGATAGAGTGGAAAGGAGGGAGAGAGGGAGAGAGAAAGAGGGGGAAGGAGGAAGAGAGAGAGAAAAAGAAATAAGGAAAGAGAGAGAGAGAGAGAGAGAGGGAGAGACACATTGATTGGTTGCCTTCCACACCACTGACTGGGGCTAGGGATCGAACCTGCAATCCAGGTATGTACCCTTGACCGGTATCCAACCCATGACCCTTCAGTCTGCTGGCTGACGCTCTAACCACTGAGCCAAACCAGTCAGGGCCCTTCTAGACTCTTACAGACCTATTTCTCCCCTTGTTTTCAAGGTTTTCCCCCAATGGTTGGATGGATACTATGAGTACAAGTAAAAGCATTATCAAAGGACCAAAAATAAAAAACTCAGTTCCTTTAAATAGCCTCCTCTGAAACTCATGAAGTCAGATTTCTGTTAAGAACCATTGGAGATGGGGTGTCTGGAAGATTTTTGAGGCAGGATCCAGGACTCACCTTCAGAAGCTGAAAACCACAGGCAAAGTTTCTTAGAATTATTAATATGGTCAAGTCTGCCTTGATTCCAAGGTATATAAAAGGGCTGTGTTTACTATGCATGGCTCCAATATTCAAACAAAAGGTCAAGTAATTCGTAGTAACTATCTCCTGGGTTCTTAGGGTTTATCCTGGTATTTTTCTCTATCAGTTCAAAATCTTTGTTAGAAGAGGTTTCCCTCGAAACAGAATTCTACAAACAGTGCCTCCCATCAATGCTACAATTCTTACAGTCACCACTCAGCAGTGCCTGCCTGACTCCCAGTGGCCACTAATTCAATTTACTGTGAATAAACATCAGCAAACATACCTCAATGTTTCCTTTGGCAGGAGTTTCTCCTATTGGAACCAGTAATGGAATTTCTTCTTCAGATTCATCTTGCACTTTATTTTGGGCTTTTACTCTGCGGGTCTCTTTCTTCTCAGGCTTGGGGGTCTCTTTCTTCTCAGACTTGGGGGTCTCTTTCTTCTCAGGCTTGGGGGTCTCTTTCTTCTCAGGCTTGAGGGTCTCTTTCTTCTGGGGTCCAGGGTCCTTCACTGGAGGACCACTAGTTTTAGGGGCCACCTCCTCTGTAGTCAGGGCCGAGGTAGCCTTTCTATCCTGTTTCATAAGCCTTTTGTTTCTTTTCTTCTCCTTTCGTTTTTTATTATGTTCTTTTTGTTTTTGCGTTTTCTTTGCTTCCTGCCGAAAAACCAAACATAATTTTAGTAGGAGATACTTTAGTTGGAAAATAAATGGTAGAGACTTAGCACTTGCAGTTCTCATTACTCATAAGCTCCCTGAAAGGGCCTTGACCTGTACAAGCTCTAAGCAAACAAACCCCATTACCAGCACTTGAACCCTGTCTCTACCTGGTTTCAGAGTCATGGATACAGATGCATTTTATGTGAGAAATTATATATCAATACTTATACACAGGCACAGGTTTTGTGAAAGTCAATCTCACTTATAGGTGAATTAGGAGTCACCTAGATTGTACTGTATGTGATGTGAATTACATCTCAATAAAGCTGTTACCGAAAAAAAAAAAAAAAACCCCGACCATTCTTTTCCTACTTTGAGTTGTGGTTGGAAAGTTAAAACAGTAAAAGATTTACATAGCCAGAGGTCCATAATCCTTACCACAGAATACTGTTAAATAACATCTATAATAGCATCCAAATTCCATTTTAACCAGCAATTCCAACATCTTCACAAAGCCTTCAACTGAATCTGCTAATGGCAAAAAATCCAGACTTCCTGCTTCCTACAATAAGTCTATATTATTTTTGGATCATCCTCCCAATAAAAACAAGTAAAAAGGCAAGGTAAAGTATTTTTAAATGTTTTTCTTTTTTTCATAAAAGCAACAATAAGCTGATTATATGTATGAAATTAAAAACGAGAACCCAATGGAGTAAATGAGCCCAGAATCCATTTTTGCCCAGACAGTATCTCCTGATCACTAACTTTTGTTTTAACAGTCATGTGGGAACTAGGGGGTAGAAGTGGTATATAAAGGGAAATCAAATCCCAGCATCCACACTGGGCAGGGATTCTAAGAGGAAACTCCCCCTCACAATAAGCTGGGACCCCATGAGTTCAACCCTCATTGCAAAGATGAGCAGGAAACACAGAGTCCTGCAACTTTAGCACCATGGTTTATTTTGTCATTCAGGGACCTGCAAGCAATGCCCATTCAGGTGGTCCAAACTGAGAGTGCCCCCAGGTGCTTGGCAGACACAAATATCAATCCTCCAGGGAAAGAATCTTACTCCTACATCTCAAATCATTTCTACAAGTACTTTGCCAAATGCCATGACTGTCACACAGTCAGAGATAAGCAAATACATAAGGAACCAGCAGGCAGGGATGACAACCTGTAACACCAAGAATTAGCAGATAACTACCGAGTAATTGTGCTTAACATGTTCCATGAATTAAGATGAACTGGAAGACTATTTATAGGTAACAGAAAACCAAAAACAGCCAATCTGAAAAAGAACAAAACATGGAACTTCTAGAAGTAAAAAAATAAAAAGACCAAAATGAAAAACTCAATGGACACAACGTGGCTGAAGAAATAAACTAGAAGACTGGTCCAACAAAGAGCAAAAAATTCAATTTTCTCTCATTCTGGCTTCTTTTGCAATAGTACCTGTTAGCACTGAAAATCAACAAACCAAAAACAAGAGGTATCTGTTAGCCTAATAGAATCTTAAATTTTGCCCATAAATAACAAAGAACTTAAACTAGATTTTGTTTTTCCTCTTTCTCTTAGCTCCTCTCGCTAATGAATAGGCCTCTTTTAAGCCTAACTAGACCTTTTAAGAGAAATTAAAACACCTAACGTCATAACTACACGATATTTATGTCCTACTGTACTTTATTCACACCAATATTAACTAGTGTCATATGTAAAGAGGGAACAATGAACACAAAAGCACAGCCACTGGAAAACTAGTGAAAGACAAAAAGTCAGGCAGGATTGGCAACCAAGTTCTCTCTTCTGGGCAGCATTCACATCCTTGACTAAGTCTACCCAGTATTTAAAATTCTACTCACGCCCTGGCTGGTTTGGCTCAGCGGTTAGAGCGTTGGCCTGCGGTCCAGAGAGACCTCAGTTCGGTTCCCGCTAAGGGCATGTACTTCGGTTGCAGTTTGTCCCCGGCCCTGGTTGGTTGTGCGGGTGGCAGCCACTCGATGTGTCACCTTTGCATCGATGTTTCTCTCTCTCTCTCCCTCCCACTCTATCTGAACAAAAAATGAAAAAGTGTCCTCAGGTGAGGATTAAAAAAAAAAAAAAATTCTACTCACTTTTTTCTTCTGACTAGGAGTGAGCACTCCTTTGGCTTTACCCTGACAGCTGACAAATGAAGAAAAGATCGGAAGAGCAACCGATCTCTCAGTTTTCACATACAAGAGTTTCACGCTCTCCCACTTCTGAAATAGACAAACAAAAAAAAGCATATAATCTGCACATGCTTTGTTTCTTTTAAATGAACAATCAATTAATACATCTGTAAGACCACACCTCTGGCAATTTCTGTGAAAGCTTTCTTGTGACAGCAGCAATGTTTTCGGTGATGTGCTGAACCTGCATTCCAGTGTGACCGATGCGGATAGTGCTGAAATGTAATAAAGTGTCAGACAAAAAGACTTTTAGAAATAATTCTTCAAGATCATAGGCAGGTATGTGAGAAATATAAATATACAGTTCTAAAAAAGAAAACACAGGTCCACTGAACCAGCCCATAGCTTTTCTAATCCTCCATGATATATTTCCATTGATTTTTTTTTTTTTACATAGAGTGGAAGAGAGGGAGGGAGGGGGTAAGAGATAGAGAGAGACATTGATGTGAGAGAGACACATCAAGTGGCTGATTCCCGACACGCCTCAATTGGGGCCAGGAATCAAACCTGCAACCCAGGTTATGTGCCCTTGACCAGGAATCGAACCCATGACCCTTTGGTGTGAGGGCCGACGCTCTAACCATTGAGCCACACTGGCCGGGGCACCCACAGCTTTTCTGAGGATAACTACATCTAGCAATGGCTGTTCTAAAAGGAAAGAGTCCCAGGAGAGTTGCTTGGTTGTCTTTAGAGTTCCACTGCCTTGACCCAGCTGCCACCTCTAAAATAAAAGAGGTCTCCTCCCTTCTACAGTATCGGGTCTTCTGGCCAAAATGCAAGACCATCCCTTCAGTTGAAGCAGAGTGCAGACATAAGCCAAGTGGGAAGCCAAGAAGTGCTGGGTGCTCAGCCCTGCGTCCACCTTTCCCTGCTAGTCCCTATCCTCCCCACCATGGGAGCCCAAAGGCAGGTGTCTTAGAAGCAGGGCGAGACAGGCGCTGGTGCCCCCACCTCCCTCCAGCCAAAGAAGGGCTTTGACCACCCTGTGTGCCTGCTGCCACCTACCTGTAAGCACACTCTTGGCTTCGCAGATGGAAAAATAGCAAGAAGGGAGGAGAGGGAGAGAGAGAGAGAGAGGGAAAGAGGGTGGACATGAGGAAGGGGAAGGAGAGGAGAAAGATAGAAAACTACTGTCTTAGGGAAAGGAGATAAAAGAATAGTTTAGGTTTTTGTATTGTTTTTATTATTTGTCCACAATGTTTCTTACCTTGTGAGTGTTTGGCTTGGAAAAACCTCAGGGGCAGGAGACTGCTATTCCTTTGTCTGGCTGCATGGTGCTGTCCCCTTCTCCCTGCTACATCCTAATCCCAGACCTCTGACCTTCTAGCTTACTGCTTCCCATGAGCCACCACTTTGACATCAGCCTATAACCAAAGAGTAGGGATCCAGGCCTGATGAACAACTCTTCTTAGCTACCTGAAGACACCCAATTAAGGGACTTCCCACCTGAAGGCAGAAGGCAACACCAGAACCCACCTGTCTTGCCCAAATTCCGTTCTGCCCTACCTAGAAACTCTTCCAAGGGCTGGCCTCCCAGTTGTGCAGGGTCAAAAACCCTAGAGGTCCTATTTTATGGTATGTGTGACCCCTGGGTACACATGGGCTCTTTGGGAGGAAGGACCATATTCTGTAGCTCTGCCCTACTGGCGGCTGCCCATCCCCACACAACAGATACCCAAATCAGCAGACTAAGTATTTTATGAAATGATTCTGAATATGCTTAAACCAAGACTGAGGTGGATCTTCACACTAAAGGATAATATGATACTGGTCAACATGAAAGCCGAGAACTACTGATGTTCTCTAAGCACTGATCTTATTCTCCTTGCTATCCTTAATCTAGCGGTGCCCTATCCAATATGGCAAGCATTAGCCACTAGCCACACGTGCCTATTTAAATTTAAAGTCATGCCCTGGCTGGTTTGCTCAGTGGTTAGAGCATTGGTCTGAGGACTGAAGGGCTGTGGGTTTGATTCCTGGTCAAGGGCATGTACCTGGGTTGCAGGTTCAATCCCCGGCCCCAGCTGGGGTCATGCGGGAGGCAACCAATTGATGTCTCTCTCACATTGATGTTTCTCTCTCTCTCACCCTTACACTCTATCTTAAAAAAAAAAAAAAAAAATCAATGGCAAAATAGCTTTGGGTGGATTAAAAAAAAAAAAAAACCCTAATTAATTAATTAATGTCATGTAAAATTAGAAATTTGGTTCCTCAGCTGCAGTAGCCACATTGCAAGTGCTCAGAACCACATATGGCTAATGATCCCTGTAGGAGACAGCAGGGATCCAGGCCATTTCCATCTCTGTAGAAAGTTCTATGGGGCAGCACTATTATAGAGAACAGAATATGTCTAAGGAATGGATTTTAATTTTAACAGAGGGATCTGGTTTCATTAGCATCATCTTGTAAAACCAGTTTATAAAATCATTATTAAATATAAGATTAAGCACAGGTACATTAATGCCATTTACCTACCTGCAAGAACCACTTTTAGAGATGTTTAAGACAGTTCCGCCTATCGATGAGTTGATCTCTTTGGAGAGATTCTTGGCTTTAAGGTTTACAGGTACTGGAACTCTATAATGACACGCAGACATTTAGAGTACAATGCATACACGCCTATAAACTTCATGCTGCTCTAGTCGTCATTGCTCAAAAACTTACTTCTTTCTCTTATAGAAATGTCTTCCGAGGTGTGAGGGTAAGAGCCGCCTGATTCTTGCATCAGCAAGGAACAAGTCGAAACTACCCAGGAGGCGGAGTTTGGCCTCATAGGCTTTATATTCCTTTTTTAAAGTTCGGAGGGGAATAATCTAGAAAATATAGCACACAAAAAGAACATAAACAAGAAGAAATACTTGGGCAACAATGTGTATTCAGATTTTAAAATGTTCTGGAGCCATTGTTTAGTGAACATGAGAGTGCCTAACATGTGCCAGGCGGTTTGCTAAATGCTGGGAACATGGAGACAAATGAGATGGGACCTCAGCTAAAGAAATGACACCAACAACTATAAAACAGGGTAAGAAGTGCCAAGTAAGAGGCAAACACAGGATGCTCTGGAAGTACAGAGAAAATGACCTAATGGAGCAACTGTTTGTAAAATCTTCAAGAAAGTAACTGATGTACACAGTGAACTTTTGGGTCAACAAACCTTGATAGCTGAGCCATCAGAGGAAAGATGGAATATGCCCTACCTAAAGCCAAGGAGAATTACATTAAAAACAAAAAATTAAAATTAAATTCCTAGGAGAGAAATACTAGGTAATACAGCAATGTATTACTTATCACTTCAATTGAACCGAATCTTTTAATTGTCTTGAAAATATTAACCTGCTCCCTACCTGAGAAATGGTTTTAATTCCATGCTTGTTCAAAAGTTTCTTATAAAAACGTTCTGTCTTTTCAGGAGTTACATTGGGTTCATCCTTAGTAAATAAACAGATATCTGCTAAATCTGACCGAATACCATGAGGCAAGAACCTGCAAAATACATGAGAAGAAAACTAAGGAATAAAGCATTATTATTCACAGAATGTCTGTTCATACTCCACAGAATATACAGTAAATTTACTGTCATTTCAATAAACTTTATTCTTGCTATTTAAGCAAATACTATATTGAGAACATTAAAAAATATGTCTGGTTTTCAATGGTACAGAAGAAAGATTTAAGATGAAAGTAAGTCACCACAAATACTCATAGGCCAAAATATCAATATTTGGGATATAATAAGAGTTCAAAAACACCCAAAATAGTGCATACATAACTATTATTTTTATGTTACCATATATGTACACGTCCTATAATGTGCTAGAATTGATTTTCAGCAGGGCAGTTCTGGTTCCGAACTTTACCTTGCAGAAAGCTCTGGGCTCTGTAAACAACATAGCTCTTAAGAGCTGTAACAAAAAACATGGAGCAAACCAAGAAGGACTAGCAAACATGCCATGATTATTATGTTGAGTCTAAAAAGAAAAAAAATTTAACACACTTCCTGGGCCCTACATGTTCTAACAAAACATTTCCTTAGTTTAAGAAAGAGTAATACACAGTAGTATGACCTGCCAAATGATGTGGAAAGTGCTGGTAAGCAGCAGAAATCACCAAGAGGTGAGCGGATGGGAAAATATTCTAGAGAAGGTAAGCTTTCCAGAGAGGAAAACTTCCTGAGCAAAGGTGTGGAATAAAGCATGCAGGAGGGATACATAAAGCAATAACTAAGGCAATCTGGCTGAGACAGGTTTGTAAACATTACTTAATGGAGCGTCTCAGGATCAAAAGGGTCTTGCCAATTTGTAATCATTCTTGCCCCCCTAACCACCCAAAAAGAAAAGACACTATCTACCCTATACACCGCTTTCTTTAGCAGAGCTGGCTTTTTGATAGGAAATGAGGGGCTCTACAGAGAGGCAGTGTTGCCAGATAGAAGACAGGACACCTAGTTAAATGTTAATTATTTTAAAATAATTAACTTATACTACAAAATTACTTGTGTTTTTATTTGTTAAGTCTGGCAATTGCAGAGGGGGCATCTCTGACCTAACAGTCCTAGCAATAAGAAATGTGTAAATGCCATTGGTTTCTTTTACATAAGAAGTTCACTGCCAAGTTTTTAATAGTCTCTGTAAAAAGAATCCAGTCTGGGACCTCAGAGGTTTTAGCTTGAACTAGCTTGACATGGAAAGATAACAGATTCTACGAAAATACAAAAGCTGTTTAATTGATTTTAACTTTTGTTCTCTCAAAAAATGGGCTTCAAATTCAATAGAACTGTTTAGGTTAATTGTCCACCAAGCCCCCAGAAAACAAATTTCTAGAAAATTAAAGATCGTCTGAATTCCTATGTTTCTTTTAAGGCACAATTATTTATATCAACTCAGATTTTAATTTTGAGTTTGCAAAGTTTCCATTAGAAACTAAGTTGCGACTGTTAAAGCTACACAGAGTTGACAAAGCAGACAAAAACAGCAAAGACAGAAAACCGTAACTTACAATCTGACCCTCAGTTCTTTACTTGGAATTTTCCATAACACCACCATTAAAAAGAAATTTTCATTCTCATTCAAAAGCAATCCATTCGCGTTTTTCCTGGACCTGGAATGTGCCAACAGAGCTTCCACTGCCTTTCTGATCTGCAAAGTGAAGATACACAAATAAATTAAACCTCCATCTAATTTAGCATGTGTCCTCTCCCTACACCTTTTCCCTTTTTTCTGCTCGAATTCTATTTTATTAGGCAACCTCCAAAACCATAACTATTAGGATACTACAATTTGTAATCACAGGAATGTAAGACTATCAGAAACCACCTAAGTATCCGTTTCTAGCACTCGTCTGAAGAAAAATGCCAGATGAAATATGCTTCCGGTCTGTGATAATGCAGTAATCACAGTAAAGGCGCGACACTACAACTAGCAATTACGGAGCGCTTACTATATGCCAGGCCCTTGGCTACAGCGCTTTGCGTGTATTACCTCCTCTGACCCTGCAGAGCGGAGGGCAGCAGAGCCCATTTTCAATACGAGATAACGGAAGTTTGCAAAATTAAATGACAAGGCCACAGTCAAACGGTAGGGAAGCAGAGCCAGTTACACCTCGCCCAAGGATCCCAAGCTATACTTGCAACCCAATTCAAGAGAGCTAGGCCGCAGGGCTGGGATAGGCGGGCACCTACCCGTGCGTTTAAAAGAGCCGGCAGGGTGAGAGCACCGCGAACCAGTGACCCTCTCAAAGCTCCGGGAGAATCCAAGGAGGCACGAAGCCCGCCTCCGCCATCACGCGCATCACAAGGCCACGGCCACCTCGCTTCCGAACCCCCTCCCAGCGGCTTCTCACCTGCTCTTTATCCAGCTGTTCCGGTGCGGCCGGGGTCGCTGAGGTCGAGGCTGAGGCTGCGGGTGGGGTTGAAGCAGGGCCTTCCATTTCTCCCTCACCGCGTGCAAACGCGCGTGCGGCACCACACAGCTGGCTACCCGAACGCACGCGCTGGTCCAGGCCTGTAGCCGGAAGTTAGGGGGCGTGACGCGGGTCTCGCGTCACTTCCGGGCGTCGCGCCGTAGAGGTTCGGCGGGTGCGCGCAAACTGAGTGTCGCTGCGCCTGCAGTCTGAGTCTCTTCCCTGAGGTAACGCCTCTCCTTCCCTGCTTCGTGTTTCCGTGAGTCTCGGGGAGCAGCCTGGCGACACTTTTGGTCTCTTCACAAAAGACGTCGAGCAGGCGCATGGAGGCGGGAGAGGAGGCCTGCCCACGCACCCAGTGGAGTCACCCGCTCCCCGTGGACCCAGCCTTTGGGCCGGCCGCGAGGGGCGTGCGGAGAGTTCAGGCCCCACCACGCACCTGCCGGGTGACTTTGGGCGAACCACTTACACTGCCCAGCCGGTCTCCTCGAACGCGAAGGTGGCGGGAACCTCCCCACCGCTAGTGAGAATTCCGTGGAATCAGGCACGGGAAACACCAGACACGTCGTTAAGCGGTGTGGGGCCCCGAACGAGGAGCCCAGTGAGCCTCGGGTTTCACAGAGGTGGGAGGTAAGAGCATATAAACGTAAGGTGCAGCCTGGAATACGGTGGGAAGTCTCCGTCCCGCCGCACAGCCCCGGAGTGGCCACTGTTAACTTTCTCCTGGGACCTAGGCATGTTTAGGAAATAGTTATAATTTTTTCTCTCTATATATAGCCGGGTTTAAATGTAATCTTTTTTATTTTAACACAAATAGTAGCCTAGTTGACTCATTGACTTTTCTTCATAATATATCTTGGAAGTTGGCCAAGTCAGTCCTGAATGCTCTGCCTCATCCTTTTCTAAACTCCAAACGACCTTCCCGCATGTAGATAAACGATAGTTTATTTAGGAGCTTTTTGACGGAACTTCAGGATCGTTCTAGTCTATTTGGAATTAGCTATGGAAATGTTTGAGAGAGAATGAGAGGGGACTGTCCATATCAGTTCTTTCCCCCCAAAAATGCTCCTTCCGTATTGCCAGAGCTGGAGGAAAGGGTGTTCTGCTGCTGTTCTGTGATATTGACTTTGTCTTTGATCAACTAGTGGAAGACACTTTCTTAAATCTTTGGTACCTACTCTCACTTGTTTAATTCTAGTATAAGGTGTGAAATGAGTTTTAGCACCAGATTATGAGTGGTTACATTCTGCCTCACTTATCAGTGTTTTCTAGTATGTGAAAAGAGCATTCGGGCTGTCAGATGCAGTCACCTGCATTCAAGTTTAGAACCAGACTTCTAGGCCAAGGGAATAGTATGAATTCAGGTGAAAGAGCACGGTGGTGTTTGGAAGTAGTAAGTGGCTGGATCAGAAATGTGCAGAGGGAAGGGACGGGAGATGAGGCTAGAATGGTATGTTAAGGACCTGATTCGTTTTCCAGTTGAGGATTTATACTTTGGAGAAATCGTAGATACAAGGTTTGAACTGGTGCTAGGGAAGAACAGGAGGTAGTGATGAACTGTGCTTTAGGAAGGTTAATAATCTGGATGTGGTATTGTGGTGGTTTAAAAATGTCATATGCCCACAAATTCTTTTATACTGAAGTGATGGGCCTTCATTCTCCTCCACCTGAGTGTGGGCTCCACTTAATGACTTGCTTCTATCAAATAGAATATAGCAGACATTATAGGATGTCACTTCTGAGATTAAGTTATAAAAAGACTATAGTTTCCACCCTGAGTGTTCCTTTTCCCCCATCTCTCCTGCCCTCTCTTTCCTTCACTCATATTACTTACTCTGGGTGAAGTCAGCTACCATGTCTTGAGGCTACTCTGGCAGCTTGCCAGCAACCACTTGCATGAGCTTGGAACTGGATCCTCCCCCAATCAGACTTTCAGATGACTGCAGACTCTTCATAGACCCTGAGCCAGAACCACCTAGCTTATGCTGCTTACAGATTCCTGACCCATAAAAATTGTGACTAAAACTGGCTCAAACTGCCTCTATCCTGTTTCTGACAAGATACTGAGTTGCTTTTCAGAGACACAGACCAAAACCACAAATCATGCAGCTGAAGCATATTCAGAGGAGACATTTTGACCTCCACTTGCACCCAGAACCAAAGCCATCCTTCCCCCCACCTCCCAGAACAAAAGGACTGGGACATGACTGGAACTTGAACACTGGAACCCTTTCAGAAGCAAAGGGTCAGTTGTCCCAGGAAGATCTGGTGCTGAAGCCCCATATCATATCTTACCATAAATGTCCAAGTTCCAAAGCTCTTCAATCAAAACCTGCCTCGCCAGCACTTTCATATACCAGCCTGTACCCCCTAACCCTTTAAAAAAAAACTCACCCTGCCCTGGCCGGTTTGGCTCAGCGGTTAGAGCGTGGGCCTACGGTCCAGAGAGACCCGGGTTCGGTTCCCGCTGGGGGCGCGTGCCTCGGTTGCAGTTTGTTCCCGGCCCTGGTTGGCCGTGCGGCAGACAGCCACTCGATGTGTCCCTTTCATGTCGATGTTTCTCTCTCTTTTCCTCTCTCTCCCTCCCACTCTATCTGAACAAAAAATGGGAAAGTGTCCTCGGGTGAGGATAAAAACAAAACAAAACAAAAAAAACTCACCCTGGATCAGAAGACAGATGAGCCTTGTTTTCTGTCTTCTTACTGGTTGACTTCACAGTAAAACCTTTTCTCAAAAGCCAATGTGCACTGGGCTGTGAGTCCTTGCTTGGTGACAAGATAATGTTATTGAAGCCATTGAATTTGGGCTGATTTGTTATCCATAAACAGATAATAGAAATTTGTAGACCTTCCATCTTCAAACCCATCAACTGTGTTGAGGTAGAATTCCTATTAGGGCCTCACACCCAAATGTCCCACCATGAACTCATTCTCTTTCCCTCAAACCTGCTCCTCCTCTTTTCTTTCTCAGTCATTGGCACCACTAGCTGCTCAGAATATGGGAGTCATCTTTTCATCCCCCAAATATAGTCAATAATAAAATTTTGTTGCCCTGGCCGTTTTGCTCAGTGGTTAGAGCGTTTCCCCAAGGACTGAAGGGTCTCGGATTCGATTCTGGTCAAGGGTACGTACCTGGGTTGCAGGTTTGATCACCAGCCCTGGTAGGGGTCATGTTGGAGGCAGCCAATCAATGTGTCTCTCTCACATCAACGTTTCTCTCTCCTCCTCTTCCCTCTCTTCCATTCTATCTGAAAATTAATGGAAAAATATCCTCAGGTGAGGATTAAAAATACATAAAATAAAATCGTGCTTATTCCTTTTTTGTTGGTTTTGTGGGGTTTTGTTTATTCCTTTTAAATCTCTCATATTTATCCCATTCTTTTTATCCTTTCTACCTTGTAATGCAGGCCATCACTTATTTCCCTAACAGCCTCCTGGTTTGTCTTCCAACCTCCAGTTTTGCATCTTATAGTCCATTCTCTGCCCTTTAGTTGGAGTGATCTTTGTAAAGTGCAAAGTCATAAACAGTGCTTCTAAAGGAATACTACAGGTAGTTATAATAGGGCTGATTGTGTTAAAAGAAAACCAAATATAAGTATCTTGAACCAGCCCTGGCCAGTTTGGCTAAGCAGTTAGAGCACTGGCCCACACACCAAAGAGTCGTGGATCTGATTCTGGTCAAGGGCATGTACCTTTGGTTGCGGTTCGATCCCTACAACCAGTCGATGTGTCTCTCTCACATTGATATTTCTCCCCCCCCCCCCCCACTCTATCTGAAGATAAATGGAAAAATATATCCTCGGGTGAGGATTTTTTAAAAAAAGCATCTTGCCCTGGCCGGTTTGGCTCGGCCGTTAGAGCGTCGGCCTGCGGTCCAGAGAGACCCGGGTTCGGTTCCCGCTAGGGGCACGTACCTCGGTTCCAGTTTGTCCCCGGCCCCTGGTTGGGTCGTGAGAGAGGCAGCCACTCGATGTGTCCCTTTCACATCGATGTTTCTCTCTCTCTCTCTTCCTCTCTCTCCCTCCCACTCTGTCTGAACAAAAAATGGAAAAATGTCCTCGGGTGAGGATTAAAAAAAAGTATCTTGAACCAAGTATGTGAATTACTTTTTTTTTTTTTTAAGAGAGTGGATGGCAGGGGGAGAGAAACATCAGTGTGAGAGAGAGACATCAGTTGGTTGCCTCCTGCATGCCCCCAACCTGGGATTGAACCTGCCACCTCGGTATGTGCCCTGATCAGGAATCAAACCCACGACCCTTCAGTGTATGGGATGACAATCCAACTGAGCCACACTGGCCAGGGTGTTAATTACTTTAAAAAAATTATTTTTTATTATTTTTTTTAATCCTCACCCGAGGATATTTTTTCCATTTATGCTTAGATAGAGTGGAGGAGGGGAGAGAGAAACATCGATGAGAGAGAGACACATCGATTGGTTGCCTCCTGCATGACCCCCACCGGGGCCGGGTACCCGGGGACGAACCGCAACCGAGGTACATCTTGGCCGGAATCGAACCCGCGACTCTTTGGTCCGTGGGCTGATGCTCTAACCGCTGAGCCAAACTGGCCAGGGCTACTTTTTTTTTTAAGAGAGAGGAAGGGAGATGGAAACATCCATGTGAGAGAGAAACATGGATCAGCTGCCTCCTGCACTCCCCCTACTGGGGATCAAGCCCACAACCCAGGCATGTGCCCAGACCAGGAATTGAACCCGGATCTCTCAGTCCTGTGAAACTGGTTCCATGGGCCAATAATTATAAAATTCTCTACTGTCAGTTTTCTACCCACTGCAGTACAGTTCTTATGTAGGGTGTGATGCCCAAACACTTTTAAGAAAGTTGTTCTTTCAACAGTGAACACAATGGTAGACAGGGTTGGAGACCTGGTCATTTAATAGAAAAGTGTGGCAAATGTCAAGCCATTTATTTAGAACTTTTATATGAACCCCTGCTTTGATAGCAGACTTGCTCATAAGTTTTGTTTAAGCTAAGATTCATTTAATGTCAAACACCCATACTCTATAGAGACTAACAAAACCTTGAGGTGATTCCTTTCACCTAAAGTTAAGCAAGAACTCATTCTAAACTTCATAATAAAAGATGCGTATATACAGAAATGTATAATGCCTGTTTATCAGTAATTTCTTTTTGCCCTTGTACAGTGAAGAAGGGCAAGTATTTAATACTATATGGTCTCTTGATCATTATTTAAAATCCTGAACAGTAGAAGTTTGTAGTTCTGGCAGAATCATTTATGTTTCCCCAACTCTGTTCATATAAACCACATACTGTGATACAGTTATTTGATTTGTTGTTAAGCATCTCTTAACTCATCAGGTTGCTGTTAAGAATCATATTAACTGTACAAAGGCCTTGCATACTATATGCAAGCAGACCACGTTTGTAAATTTCTTATGTGACAGAGCTTATTAGATCCATCCAACAAGTCTGCTGGTAGATGGTTCCAATACTTGATACAAAATAAAGGATTGTACAGAAAATGGACAGGTACATTCATGGTATGATAAAATACAGGTAATTATAAACAGACAGACAAATCCTTTAAAAGGGTAGATGACAATTTTTATTGTTATTACAAAAGCAAGATTTTAAACTTGTCATTTGAGTAATTGCAAGAGCAGACTAAGGGCTTAATCCTCACACAGGCACCAAGTCAGGCACAGTAGGTAGCTACAAATCATAAGAAAAAGGTTTCTTTACCTTGGATTCCCATAATTCCTACCTAGAACATTCTGCCATGCTTTAGAATTAGGTTTAAAAAACCCCAGCAAACCTAATCAGTTCCCTTTTTTTCTTTTCTTAAATGAGAGCTAGGTATTAACCTGCTCTCTAGTGAAAACTAGTCACTAAATCCTGGCCTGAGAGAGATCCACATTTCCTTTAGAACAAACAGAAGAAACTAGCTAACTAAGGTGTGTTGATTTTTGAGAGCCCAACCTGAGTCCTTAAAATGCAGACCTTCGAAGCTCAGACCTGTTTCACCTAATGCATGTGGATGATCACCTGAGGAGTGTAGGAGCTCCAGCTCCAGCACAAATACTCTTCCCGGGCAGCAGGAAAGGAGGTAGCAGGGACTTGGGCTGACATCTGAAGCACTAAGCTAATGTGCCTGGCAGAGGGGAGCCTCAGGAAGCACAAAATGTCATTTCACCTTTGCTGCCCACAAACCTGAGGTTTCCACGTTAAATTTTAAATGGCACAGTGGCATGTGTGACAAGGCAGAAAAGACAATTGCCATTCCCAAAGTTGCTTAAGAAATCCTGTGTAATTTTCTGCCTAATCAGACATGGTGCCTATCTGCTTTTCCCTTATATTGGAGAACATAAAGATTTTAATCTCCATTCCCACACCTCCAGGGCCCTTGTAACATTCCTTAGTAAACAACTTGGCTAGCGTATTACTGTTTCAAGGAAGCATAAGATTAGAGGTATGTGAAAGTGTATTTATTGAAGGGAAGACTTAATATGTTCTAGGATATTGAAAATCAAGAGTATCCTAGAGCCAAAAACATCATTACAAGTTGAACCAAATCTACCCTGTCTGAATTCTGGCAGTAAATTGGTTCAAATGGGATCCTCTGAACTACTATAGGAAAGTAAAAACACTTCCTATTCCATTTACTATGAAATCTAAAATAACCAACTGACTGCTAAATTTAAATCTAGTCTTTTGAGTTGTGCTATGTAATTACATTTATTTAACAAGTTGCTGACACGGCACGATCTCTATAAAGAAACAAGATCATGAATATATTAGATGCCATCTGCTAGAATCACTGAAAAACTTGCTGGAGGAAATAAAAGCTGTATTATTTGGAGACAGAAAATCGTCCCCTAAATCCTATTGATTGCTATCTACCTTACATATGTCTGTGAGAGGATTAATGGCACAATTTATTCTGATAAGGTAGGCCAACACTGAATATAACATTTAATCAACCTATAATCAAAGCTATAGTGCTGGAACCAGAATTTTTACAAAGGGTTTAAAGGTTGAAAGTTGCCTGATGTTAAGAGCTGTAATAAAAACTGTTTACTTGTCCCTTGACTACCTTAAATCCCTACCCAAAGCAATGAAGCTATCATCCATGAAGCAGCAGTCCATGAAGAAGTCCATGCCAATGAGGAAAGGTGCTAGAGTGCTGTCATATGGAATAGTCATCAAAGATCACGGAGTAATTAGTCATAACTAGTGTTCCTGAAGATTGCCAGGGAGTTTAGCTGATTTTTTTCAAAAGTTCATCATGGAAACAGTTTTTTACCATAGGTTCACCTTTTTCTTGGGTTACAAAACTGCATCTGGTTGAAAGTGTGACCCAAAATATCTGCAGCACTTCAGCTGAGAGGATGCTGGTAACTGTTCAATGGCATCACGATCAAAGTACATCCCGTATTGTAAAAGAAAAGTTCTTATAGTTTATGTAACTAGCAGACAAGTATGAATTACCTCGTTACAATGAACAACCTGTACTCTTTTACAATTTACAGTTTTTACATTCAATCATCACATATTTCAAGACTTTCAATTCAAACAAAGAAATATACATGAGCTCAATTATTCAACAACTTTACTATTTGTTCCTGGAAGTACATACTCAGTTCAACTCTTGATTTTACATAGATTTTCACTGGATAAGTCCTTTTTGCAAATTAAAAGCAAGCCCCCCGCAGTAAGAAGTAAGGGTTTAGAATTGCAATTACTTAGATATTTATTTCAGTGATATCTTTCTTCTCTTAAATTCAGTTCATTAATTTAAAAAACTATAAATAATCTAGCATGAAAGTTGTATAAACATTAATGTAAAAAGATGCGGAGAATTGTTCTAACATATCTATGCTAAAGACAAATGTTTAGGTCTGTAATGTCCTATTTCTGCTGCCAATTTTTACCCTCTATTTTTGCATTGTCAACCATATAAACACATTTGCACTTGCAGAAACAAAATGACAGCATAGGAATCTGTATTGCTTTTTAAAGATCCAACAACTCCACTGCCAGTTCACTTCAGACATTTATTTCCTCATCCAAATAATTATCCATTGTACTTAGTTTAAAATGCAGCAACTTTAAGTGAAAATACTTTTCCAAAAAAAAAAAAAAATCAAAGCCCATAAAGCATATGGTGTTGGTTAATTTAATGAGGTTTCTGTTAAATAATTATTCGCACAAATGTGCAAGAATCCATGAAATTTTTCTTTCATAATTACATTTATATTTATCATTTACTTTTTAGAGGTAGGCCCTTCACAGTTGATAGCCGTTTTTACTTAAAGAGTGTTGGCAACATGCACATAATATTCTAAAAGTGTAAATGTTTTAATAGCAAGCATAACTGGTTTTTAAAATGTGTTCAATTCAAAAATGGAAATCTATCTTTGTAAGTAATTTCAATGACTCTTGAGCTTTTAAAGATTCATTAAAACCCAAGCAATTGCTAGTATTTTGTTATTGACTTAGAAGTACAAAAAGTTTATTATGTACTGATTAAAGTTCCCATATTTCCCAGAAAAATAAAAGCCCAGAGATTTGCAGACATAAAATTAAAATTCATGCAATTTAATAGCCATGTGTATAGTTATAGGAAGCTGCAGGATGATAACTTTGCTCTCTCCATAAGATATAGCCCATTCATGAAATGAATGGGATTTCTATAGTTAAGAAAACAGGGTTTTAAATTAAGTTTCAGGTTTTGTGACTGGAAATACAGTTTGACTAGGCTTTTCTTTTCTGAGGAAGATTACAGAGAAGGGACATGTCATTAAATACATAATTACAAAGTATCTTATTTAGAGATAAATCACAATCTAAAAGAGGCCAAGTCTTCAATAAAGGGTAACACTCAAAATCAAAGGGGGCTTCCAATAAACTGATAAATTATCTTTCCCATTTATTCTCATTAAAAAAGTCATCCTTCAATCTAAAAACCACCACAGTGCTGCATTGTGGTTCATCCAAATCATAGTTTAACAAACTTCAGTTTTATATTTAAGAAAACAGTCAATTTCAAATAGTTCAGAAAAACTTATATTGTACTTGATTATATTTATCACTTTAACTTTAATCTGTGTAGACTCTGATTGTTCCTAAGTATGTGTTCATTTAGCTGCTTGATGAGATTTAACTTTAACCAGCAAGGAACACCCAACCTTTAAAATCAGTGATACAACTAATAAACTGAATAATTTGTAGATCTGGCACTTCCAATTGATAGTTTTGATACTAGATGCATGCAGCTCTTATAAATTCTAAAGGAGGCATTTTGCCAGGTCTCAACATGCTTTTTTTTTATTGTAAATTCCACTAATTTAACATGTTAATGGAATTTTCTGCAGGGGTACAATTATGCTTTCTTATAAAAACTACAGTATGCTTTTATTTTAAAACAACTTACTGTGTTTAAGAAATTATGTTAAAATATAAATTGGCAGAAAATAACTGATAGACCTAATAAAGCAGGATCACAGTTACATAAAGGTATTTAATTGTATGTATGCATTACCATCAAAAAGAAGGGATCAAACTAATTCTTTCCTTTAATACAAACTTGAATATTGTTTGTAAATGCCTCATTTAAAGTAGTGGATAGGGAAAGAGTTTAGAAAAGGCCAAGTAATAAAATGTATTCAATTACTTGGTAAAGTTAAAAAGCTAATGCAACAATGTTATATCCAGATAAAAAACATTATTCAAAAGCAATTCAAATACCGAAAAGGGTTTCAAATAGAATATTTTATTAACATGGTAGTTGTCTTTGTAACATGTGCACACACACTCGCACACTCAAAATGATCTGCCTGGGGGGAAAAAGACTATGTATGCCTAAGGGGAAAATGAAAAATTAAAAAATTTCTGTAGGTTTTCATTATTGTAGGCAATTATGTCCACATCACTTACAAAGCTATTGCCAAATCTGTCCAAGGAAGCAGTTTGAGGGGGAAGAAAAAAATCTTGGGAAAAATTCAACAGTGGCATAGCAGAGCTCTCAATATGAGAAAGCTGACATAATGTGGACTTTTGCTATGAATTTTGTCTTTGCAAAATATGGGGAGAGGTTTGTCAATGAGCAGAAAATAAGAGAAGGCGGTGTGAAGTAGGCTTTTGCAGTCAATTTTCCTCACAGTATTGTGCAGGGTCATCAAGAAAATGCTTAGTCTTTCTCTGGAACCAGTTTCAGAACTTTTCCAATTGCAATGGTCTTTCCTAAAAATGAAATAAAAACCAAAACCTTTTTCAGTAGTTAACAGCAAAGCCATGTAAGGTATTAAAGCTTATTATTTTAAATCATAAAAATTTTTACAATGTAAATTACTAACTTGGCTCTACCACCAAAGGCCTGATTTCTGATTATGAAGTCTTAATAAGTGGGTCTTGGGGGGTGGGGGGGCTGGGGCTGGACTGAAAAGAAGACATGATTGCCTATATCAAAAACCTCTCTTTGGATTAAGTAAAATGTGGAATATTGGCACAATGGAATGCTATTTGGTAACAAAAAGGAAAGGAATGAATTATATACAATACATGATATATAATGTTTGAATCTCAAAAACATACTGAGTGGTGCTGGCCAGGTGTCTTTCTTGGTTGAAGCATCATCCTGTACACCAAAAAGTTGTGGGTTTGATCGCCAGTTGGGGCGTGTACAGGAGGCAACCAATAAGATGTTTCTCTCTCAAAAAAAATCCTCAGGTAAGGATTAAAAGAAAAACACATACTGAGTGGAATAAACTAGACACTAAAGACCACAAATTTTATGATTCTATTTATATGGCTTGTCCAATAAGGTAAATAGACAACAATGATGTGACTGCCTAGGTCTGGGGGTAGGAGGAGGAGGTAACTGTGAATAGGTATAAGGGCTTCTTTTTAGATATTCTAAACATTCTAAAATTAGAATGTGATGACTGTACAATTCTAAACATACTAAAATTCATTGATTTGTACATTTAAAACAGGTCCATTTCATTGTGTGTGAATTATGGCAGTAAAACTGTTAAAAGGGGCTCTCCATCTTGTGAAAAATCTAAAAACTAATCTACTATTTAGGAAAAAATAATTCCTGGGGTTAAAAATTCATACTACATTAATTTTCACTGTCTGATTTTTATCAGGCTATAATTGGTAACTAAAGTTCTCATTTTGTTATATTAATAGGACAAACCTAATAACCAGTTTCACTAACACCAAGCAAATTTTTAAAATAAAAAAATTTAAGGACTTTATTAGTGTCTTCATAGAGATTTCTCTAAACTAAGGTGCAGGGACCACATTTATCATTATATTTCCAGTGTTCAGCACAGTTCTTGACATGCAGTAATATATAGTCAATTTTCTGCTGAATGGAATTAAAACTAACATGCAATTGTATTCTATATTTCAATTGAACCAAAGTTTTATCTACATTTTCCAATCTTAAAATAGTTATCTAAATTAACAATACACAGAGAAATGCTTAATAAAAGTCATTTTGTTCGCTTGATACCAAAGAATTTCATGGCCGCAAGATAGGAACGTTACAGCTGTTCAGATTAACTCAGATAGGCAGAAATGAACACACGTACAAAAGAACATGAATACTAAACCTCTAAAAATAGGTATTAAAAGACTATCAAACTGCCCTGGCCGGTTTGGCTCAGCGGTTAGAGCATCGGCCTACGGTCCGGAGAGACCCGGGTTCGGTTCCCGCTAAGGGCATGTACCTCGGTTGCAGTTTGTCCCCGGCCCTGGTTGGTCATGCGGGTGGCAGCCACTCGATGTGTCCCTTTCACGTCGATGTTTCTCTCTCTCTCTCTCTTCCTCTCTCTCCCTCCCACTCTATCTGAACCACAAAAAAAAAAGACTATCAAACTATGTATCCCCTTTTATTCCCACCCCCATGTAAGTGCAGTGAATTTATATTTGATTTTTAAATGATTTCTTCTGGCTGCAAAAATGACGAGATGTGTACCTCAGGCTCACCTCACAAAATCTTGAAAGAACAAGATGGGCTTTAAGCACACATATTACAAAGGATTTCATCACAGGAATGTCCTGTTTGGTAAATAAATGACTCTTAAAACCTACTATTTGCAAAATATCAAAATTTTCCCTCTAGACCATTACTGCCAAAATGCATGTTAATTTTACCTGCTGTCCAATTCATTTAACTCATAAAACATTTATTATATAAATACATATGATAGAACATGCATCCAAGTTCTCTATAAACTAGCTGTAATGTGCACTGTACTCGGATGAACGGTATATCATAGACATACTACTAGACATTAATTTAAAGGCTTACCCTCATCTCTCAAGGTAAATCGGCCCATCTGAGGGAAGTCTTTAAAGGTCTCAAGGCAGATGGTTCCTGCAGTCCTTAAGCGAGCAATGCATACTTGATCTTGTTTCACAAAACGGGGTCGAGTCTTACTTTTTTCTCCTGATTTTTTGTCTACCAAGCAAATTAAGGCCTATCCAAGATAAAAGAATGTGAAGACGTCAGAATAATGCCAAATAAAATATAGTCATGCAAATAAGAATACATCACTACTGTTGATCAGAAATTATCAAGATGAAATGGTTTTAAGACACATAAATAAGCCCTGGCCGGTTTTGCTCAGCGGTTAGAGCATCGGCCCTAGGACCAAAGAGTCGTGGGGATCGATTCTGGTCAAGGGCATATACGTCAGTTATGGGTTTGATCCCCAGCCCTGGCGAGGCAACCAATGACGTGTCTCACATCGATGCCGCCCCCCCACTTCACATCTAAAAAAAGCAATGGAAAAATATCCTCGGGTAGGGATTAAAAAAAAACCAAAAAACCCAATTTTCTTAAAACTCACTGTTATTTCAACTTCCTCAATACAGGTATGAATATGCAGCACCGCATTGTAACCTGGGCAGATGATGGATTTGTGCTCTATAATCACTATCTGTCAAACAAAAAGAAAATTCACATCTTTATCCTAGAGCAAAAAAGAACTGAATGTGCTAAAGTGCCACACAGTATCACAAGAATGTATAAGTTACCATCTTAAGTTATTTTTGTGTTAGAAGTGATAGATAAGGTCACTTGACCTTGAAGAATGAACTCTGGTATCCTTATCCTACTGATCTCCTTGGCAAGTGCCCAAACTTTAAAAGTAGCAGGCAGACTCCTTGCCCCCTGAGAAGCCTTTCCCTTATACCTTCCCCAAGGAATCATTACTGCTCACATGCTATTGGGTTTTTTCCCCTAGATGTGAATTTATCATAGTTCTACCCATTTCTCAATATCCAAGGTCCAGTAAAAGTAAACAATCTTGTATCTAGCATCAAAATTTAATTTGATTAGTTGTCATACCTTGTAACAGAACTAAAAAATTCTGTGAGCTACACCAATCATTTACTCTGTCACTCTCCTGGGGAGGTCAGGTTGCTAATAACATGGAGAAATTGTACATGTTTTCCTGTCTGGAAAGTTATCTGCCCTAAAGGAGCAGACAAACCATGACTTCCAAGGCAACTTGCTCTACTTAAAGTGAAAGACACTGAGTAATGATATAAACAGAAGATTAAAAAAAAAAAGAAGAAAGAATACTACCTACCCAGTAAGAACTTCTACCATCTTGAAGACTTTATGTTGTAAGATACCTATGGCTGTTGTCTCTCTCCCTCTCTCTCTCTCTCTCTCTCTCACACACACACACGATTCATTCTATTTCAATTCCCCTTCTATACATGATAGTATATCATAATCAGGACAAAGGACATTTAAATTCTAATTTCATTTAAACAGTAAAGATCACTAAGACAATACAATAACTGGTTTACCTGGGCATCAAATGTGCGTCCAGAATGACAAAGATTATTAGGATCACAAAGTATAAATCCTGGCAGAATCTCCTCTTCTTCAATTCCTTTCAGTCTAATTTTGAGGTTTTCACCTGGGGCTACAGAATCAGTTTCTACATCATCAGAAAGCATTCCAAGAACTTCCACGTTGTGCTTAAAAAGGAACCGAGATTGGAGGTTTTCTGACACATTCACTCGCTGAATTATAAACAACCTGCTTGTTGAGTGGTTGCAAGTCATATTTTTCTGTGCTTATTGATTAGCCAAAATACTTATTACATTTGTATGACATGAACTTAATGAAAATCATATCCTGAAGGATAATTACCAATTAAAATATCTTATCTTTTTAATAGCACATCCTAATAATTTCCAAATAGAAAACAACCTGGCATCTGCGAGGTATAATCCAGCATCTGCCTTTTTAACTTTTCAAAACTAAAACATAAAATTTAACATGGATTTTAATTTTATGAATATAATTTTTATTATGGTATTCTAAGGTTTATTTTTTTATTTTTTTCAGATAGAATGGGAGGGAAAGGAGAGACAGAGTGAAACATTGATGTGTCTGACAGACACATCTATTGGTTACCTCCCACACAACCCCTACCAGGGCCAGGGATCAAACCTGTAACCAAGGTACGTGCCCTTGACTGGGAATCCGAACCCAACACTCTTCAGTCCATGGAACTCTTTGACTCTTCTAACCCCTGAGCCAAACTGGCCAGGGCTGGAATTCCAAGACTTAACAGATACAGCTTCCATTACTCTATCAATCCCCAAATACCTGAAGAGTGTACTACTTAGAAGTTGTTTGAACAATTAAACTTAAAAAGAATATTGACCGCCCTGGCTGGTATGGCTCAGTTGGTTGGAGTGCTGTCCCATATACTGAAAGGTTGTAGGTTCGATTTCCGGTCAGGGTGCATACCTAGGTTTCAGGTTTGATCCCCAGGTGGGGTACATACACAGAGGAGGCAACCAATCAATGTTTCTTTGTCTCTCTCCTCCTTCCCCTATCTCTAAAATCAATAAGCATGTCCTTGTTGAGGATCAAAACGACAACAGCGTTGGCCAGTGTGGCTCAGTGGATAGAGAATCGGCCCAAGCACTGAAGGGTCTCAAGTTAGATTCCCAGTCAAGGGCATGTGCCTAGGTTGCAGGTTCAATCCCTGGCCCTGGTAGGGCCTGTGTGGCAGGTAACCAATCGATGTCTCTCACATCAATGGTTCTCTTTCTCTCCCCCTCCCTCCCTTCCACCCTCTCAAATGTAATGGAAAAAATATCCTTGGGTGAGGAAAACAACACAAGAATACTGACTGTTAAGAAAACATTTTGATGGTTGCCAGATGGTAGAGGGGTTGGGAGGTGAGAAAGGGGAAGGGATTTAAAATAAGTATATTAATTATTTAATGATTACAGGGTTTCCATTTGGGGTGATAAAGTATTTTGGATTTAATGGTGATAGCTTCACAACAATGTTTTAAAAAACATAGATGGGGAAATGTTAAAAGCAATACCCATAAGTATTCTCATTTTTGCCCTTGGAGATAATTCAGACTTTTTTTTTTAATCCTCACCTGAGGACATTTTTGCATTTATCTTTGGATAGAGCAGGAGGGAGAGAGGGAGAAAGAGAGAGAAACATCGATGTGAGAGAGAAACATTGACTGGTTGCCACCCACACGACCCCAACCGGGGCCAGGGACAAACTGCAACTGAGGGAACCGAACCTGGGTCTCTCTGGTACGTGGGCCGATGGCCAGGGTGATAATTCAGATTTTTAAAACATACCAGAAAACCGCCCTGGCCAGTGTGGCTCAGTTAGTTCAGTAAGTATCATCTGTGCACAGAATGTTGCCAGTTCGATTCCTAGTCAGGGCACATTGCCCAGGTTGCAGGGTTCAATCCCCGATCAGGGTGTGTTCGGGAAGCAACCAATCAATGTATCTCTCTCACATCGACCTCTCTCTCTCCCTCTCTCCCTCTCCCTCTCTCTTTCTCTCTCCCTCTTCCTCTCTCTCTAATATTAATAAAATGGGAACAAAAATATTAAAATATATATACCAGAAAACCAAACAAAATAGCCTTCAAGACGAACTATTTCATGATGGTAGATGAAGGGTGGAAAATGCAAAATCATCATATTCCATACCAGAATTCTACAAACTGTCACTTGCAAAGCTCTAGTAGCTTTACTCCTCTTCCACATGATTTTCTTTCCCAAGAGGTAACTTATACCTTAATAATACCTGTCTATTGAAATTCATCCTAAGAAGTGAAATAGAGCCATATTTGTTAGCTAAATTCTTTATAGTAACAACAGGATAAAGGGGTAGAACTTAGCAGTTCCACCATGTACAAACTTAAGTATTATATTGTTCACTATTTTCCCCCCCAAATAATCCAACATAACAATCCCTTCTCCCCAGATATGGTCTTTCATGACTAAATATAATAGAGCTAGTATACGATTAAGTTAATCCATTTGGTAATCCCAGTCAAACTTTAAAAACAGAACAGGCAGACTACTTCCCCTCTGGGAAGCCTTTCCTTTAGAATTCCCCCTCACAGTAATTACTACTCACAGTAATTACTCAAAAATTAAGATCAAAACCAACAAATTCTCGCCCTGGCCAGTTTGGCTGAGCGGTTGGAGTGTCAGCCGGCGGACCAGAGGCCCAGGTTCAGTTCCCGCTGGGGGCACGTACCTGGGTTGTAGTTTGTTCCCGACCCCAACGTGTGGGTGGCAACCACTCGATGTGTCTCTCTCACGTCGATGTTTTTCTCTCTCTCTCTCTTCCCCTCTCCCTCCCACTCTATCTGAAGATAAATGCAAGAATGTCCTTGGCTGAGGATAAAAAAAGAAACCAACAAATTCTCTTAGTTTATGACAGGTATTAAAGATAACTAAACATTTCCATCTTCTCTAGAGATCCAACATATAGTTGTGCATGGAATGATTTTTAGGCTATATTTAGGCAATTTGATAGGGACAAGTGGTTAACATGTAAGTAAAGGATATCTGCAACTGTCTTTACAGATGTCCCTGTTTTGACTGAGGTGTGGTACCCTGTCTTATCAGTTCAAGGACTCTTTGAGAACCAGGAGTTAACAAACCAGCAACCTAAAAAAGGTCTAAATATCAATCTGTGTACCTTGGAACAATTTTGTAAACCATCAAAGCTGATCAATTTTTAATTGTACTCGTTAACTTTTTAAATACTTTTTTAATATTGTGGTAAAATACAGAACATAATACCCCTGAACATTTTGTCAGTTAAGTAGTATTAAGTACACTTTGGTATACAACCAATCTTCAGAGTTCTGAATTTTTTTCATCTTGCAAAACTGAAACTACACCATTGAACAACTCCCCATTCTTCCCTCCCTATAGCCCTGACAACCACCATCTATTTTCAGTTTCTGTGGAATTTGATGACTACGCTAGGTACCTCATAGAACTGGAATCAAGAGTATTTGTCTTTTTGTGACTGGTTTGTTTCACTTGGTATAATGTCCTCAAGGTTCATCCATATTGTAGCATATGTCAGAATTTCCTTCTTTTCTAAGGTTGAATAATATTCCACTGTACATATGTACATTTGTTTATCTGTTACTCCATGGGGCTCTTGGGTTGCTTCCACCTTTTGACAATTGTGAGCAAGGCTGTTATGAACATGGGTATACAAATATTTCTTTGAGACTCTGCTTTCAATTTGGGGCACTGTATACCCAGAAGTGGAACTGCTAGATTTTATGAATGGTTTTATTCTATTTTTAATTTTTTTTGAGGAAACGCCATTATGTTTTCCACAGCAGCTTCACAATTCTATATTCCCACCAACAGTGCACAAGGGTTCCAGTTTTTCCACATCACTGCAAACATTTGTTATTTTCTGGGCTTAAAAAAAAATTTTTTTTTAATTCTCACCTAAGGATATGCTTTTATTGATTTTTGAACTGGCACCTTTTTGGTGTATGTTGGACAATGCTTCGAACAATGAGCCACCCAGCCAGGGCTATTTTCTGGTGTGTATGTGTGTGTTTATGGTCACCATACAGATGGTATAAAGTATTACCTCATTATGGTTTTGACTTGCATTTCACTAATGATTAGTGATATTGATCATTTTTCATGTACTTGTTGGCTATTTGTACATCTTTGGAGAAATGTCTATTTAAGCCCTTTGTGTTTTCAGTCAGGTTGTTTTTTGTTGTTGAATTGTAGGTGTTCTTTATATATTCTGGGTATTAACCTCTTATCAGATTTATGATATGCGATTATTTTCTCCCATTTCATAGGTTGCCTACCCATTAATTTTCAAATGTAAAATAGTATGGCACCTATATCTTTTAAAATATTGGCCTGGCTGGTGTGGCTCAGTGGTTGAGCATCAACCCATGCACCCAGAGGCCGTCGGTTTTATTCCAGGTCAGGGCACATGCCCAGGTTGTGGGCCCAATCCCCAGTGGGGAGCATGCAGGAGGCGCCCAATCTATGTCCTCTCTCACTGATGTTTCTATCTCTCCCTCTCCCTCTAAAATCAATAAAGAAAAAAAGATTAAAATATTTAACACTGTTCCACAGAGATTAAGGAGGACTAAAGTGAACTGAGTTTTTAAGGCTCACTTAACTAACCATAGGATATGGTACACCTGCTTAGTAAGTAATTAGTATAAAGTGACAGCTTCCACAGAGAACAGCCACTTCGTCTATAACTAGTATAGTAAGGCCCTTGCCCATAGCGAATTGTACTTTTCTTTCTATGGTGGTAAAATACCACATAACATTTGTCTTTTAAAACCATTTTTACACTGTACAATTCAGTGGCATCTAGTAAATTCACAATGTTGTACAACCATTACTATCTAGTTCCAAAACCTTTTCATCACCCCAAAAAGAAACCCTGTACCCATTAAACAGTCACTCCCCATTCTCCCACTCTCAACCCTTTCCAACCAACAATCCCCCTTCCATCTCCCATGAGCAAACTATACTTCTAATGACTGCTCTACAGACAAAACTGAGCAAGGACTCAAACTGACTGTTATTTTCATTCAGTTGTCACTGACCTTCAAGTTGCAGATAATTACTTTGGAAAAAGTAGGCGTTAAAGTAAAACACTTTAGAACAAAAATACTATAATAGAATAATCTCCAATACATAAGGCATCAAGAAACCCCAGAGTATAATTTGTAAGGTGCCAATTATACCTAAACACTATATTGACAATAGATACCTTTTCTAATTCACTGTGCCTAGAGTTGAGCACAGTAAAGAAATTCTCATTTTAATCTAACAAATCTCTGTTTGGAGGTTCTGATGATTCAGGTCTATTTTCCTATATTAAGCAACATCTTTGGAGTTATTAGAGAAGCCCTCTCTGGAAAATAGGTTAACAGTTTCTTAGTAACATGTCACCTGCAAATATCACCAAGTGAACAGTTAAAAATAACACAAAGAGTCCGCCTGGTGTGGCTCAGTGGATTGAACGTCATCCTGTGCATCAAGAGGTCACCAGTTCAATTCCGGGTCGGGGCACATGCCTGGGTTATGGGCTTGATCCCTGGTTAGGGGGGCATGCAGTAGGCAGCTGATCAATGTTTCTCTCTCACTGATGTTTCTATCTCTCTCTCTGATGTTTCTATCTCTATCTCCCTTCCTCTCTATCTACAAAAAATCAATGAAAACATTAAAAAAATTTTTTTTAAATAACACAAAGGAATAATTCATGGAGATTTTTGCATGTTTTAATAAAACCTCTCCAATGATGAAGAAATCACAATAAGTAGGGAAGAGTTAAGGAGAGACCTATTTATGATAAAGACAAATCCTTTACTCTTAAAACAAATTAGGAACATAGCTTAGACACATTATTTTGTAGTATCCAATGTAACCACATACAAAAAGAGAAAGAAAGCTAACAATATCATGATTAAACCTGAGTTTTCCTCCTTCGCTCACTAATGCAGTATGTTAATGGAAGCAACTCACTTAACCAATCCAGATAGACATCTCGTGAAATAATGGAGCTAAAGCTCTCTTGGTGCATCTTTTAGCTCTACCACTATATTGCTAATACTGACCTCTTCCCATTTGTCAACGAGTAACACCACATATTCTCTCTTAAATTTTATACCTGACATAAATAAAATGTAATCCTGGATTTAAAAAGTTAAGTTTCTTTTCATGGAAATCCTTAAGCTTTTGAAAAGTCCTGGCTCCTTGCTAATATTTTCAAGAAAAAGCTAAATGGGAAAGAACATTAGTAATTCTTACCTTGTTTGGCATCATCACAAGCTGCTGGCCTTTACAAATAGATCCCGATTCCAGCTTTCCCAAGACCACAGTGCCCATATCCTGTTGAAATTTAAAATAAAATATCAAGTCAGATTTTTATTACTACTCTACAACAGTTCAACAACCCACAGTGAAATCATGCAGGGCTTACTCATAAAAGAAAATCATTAGGATCAAGTGGTACAATACTTAGAATTAATCTTAGACACAGGATAGGTAAAAAATGCTCTATAATATTTGCATCATAAGCATATGCACAATTATAATACCAATAAATAAATATGCCTAAGATTTAAAAAGAAAGCATGGTGCAGGAGAAAGCACAGAATTTTACTTTTGAAGATCTGACTTATTTGTTCAAATTCAGGTTCTCCCAATCTCAGAGCCTGTTTCTTCATTTGTAAATATAGCTGGAAATACAATACTTGTTCAAGAAATCTAGACTGACAAACCTAAGAGGAGGTGGGCGTGGGGGGGTGGGGAGGGAAGAGATAAACCAAAGAACTTATATGTATGAGCAATGGACATAGACAACAATGCTGGGGGGTGTGGGGGTGCAGGCGGGATCAGGAGGAAGGTGTCAATGGGGGAAAAGGAGAAATATCTGTAACAAAAATTAATTAAAAAAAAAAAGAAATCTAGCATGGAGCCCTGGCTGGTGTGGCTCCGTTGGCTGGAGCACCATCCTGTACACCAAAAGGTCAAGGGTTCAATTCCACATCGATGATTCTCTCTCCCTGCACCCCCCCTTTCTTTCTCTCTAAAATCAATAAAAGCAAGTCGTTGGGTAACGATTTTTAAGAAAAAGGAAATCCAGGATAGGGCTAATTAAAAAGTAAAGTATTTAAAGAGAGGGCAAAACATTACATTGGTATTGCAGTTAAAAAGAATGATGCTTTTACCCTGGCTGGTTTGGCTCAGTTGTTAAGAGCGTCAGCCCAAGGACCGAAGGGTCTCGGGTTTGATATCTGGTCAAGGACACATATCTGGGTTGCAGGTTCTATCCCTGGCCCTGGTCAGGGTTGTGCAGGAGGCAGCCAATTGATGTGTCTCTCTTATATCAATGTGTTTCTCTCTCTCCCTTTCTCTCCCTCCCTCCAACTCTACCTGAAGATAAATAGAAAAATATCCTCAGGTAAGGATTAAAAAAATAATAATAATAAGAGACACCTATGTTATGTTGTTATTCAAGTTGTTTCATAATTTAAAACAAAACAATTATTTCACCTCCCATAAAACCCAATTTCTTGAACATTTTAGGTACCTTGTATTTATCCACAATTGGCAGCCTGATTGGTCCATCAACTGATCTATTGAAGTTTGGCAAATTATCCAGATATGGAATAAATGGTAATCCACTGAGAACATAACAATATCCATTAAAGAGAGTCAACATAAACATCAAAATTTTAAGAAGTTACATAACTGTAACTTTATACCAAAAAAAATGGTTATAACCATGTTTTCATTCTACCCATGTACTCATCTCATTAATCCAATTTATTATCCAGTTCATCTCATTTATTAGAAAATTAAAAATGTTAACAAAATAGCTCAATATAACATGAAAAACCTTCCCCATTAACATTTAAGATTTAGACAAATATTTTATAGCAAATAGCCCACATGTTGTAATATGACTACACTCTTTTACTTAATTTTTATGAACTTTACCAGCTCTGAAATCAGGATTCTATAAAATAATTTCCCCTTTAAAACTACAGTCTATAGGAGATGTAAAATACTGTCAAGATGGCACTGCTCCCCAAACTGATCTATAGATTCAATGCAATTCCTATTGAAATCCCAGAGGCCTTTTTTGCAGAAATTGTCAAGCTGATCCTAATGTTCATATGGAAATTCAAGGAACCCAGAATAACCAAACAATCTTGGGGAAATAACAAAATTCAAAGACTCACCCTTCCCAATTTGAAAACTTAAAAAGCTATATAATAATCAAGAATTCACTTTACCAAAAGAAAGTAACCCAAAGTGAAACACACACCTAAATGTCAATAACGGGCTTAGAAGAAAATAGAGTTCTAACTCCTACTAATTGGATTATTAAGTTTTCTTTCCTATGTATGATACCAAATGCACAATCAATGAAAGAAAAAATAAACTGAATTTCATCAAAATTAAATACTTTTATGCTTCAAAGGACACCATCAAGCAAGTGAAAAAGACAGTCTACAGAATGGGAGAAAATATTTGCACATCACGTACTTGATAAGGGACTTGAATTCAATGCACAAAGAACTCTTACAATTCAATAACAAAAAGACAACCCAATTAAAAATGGGCAAAGGTCCTGGTATTTTTAAAGCCCAAGTTACAGTCATTATTTTCTTAGCTTACTTATTAAGACATAAACTGTTTTTTAAAGGAAAAAAAGGTTACTTACATGTACCAAGGACAGAAATCTGATTGCTCTTTAAGATTTGCTCCAGTCAGTCCTGAGCAGGGCATAAAGTGAATGTCCTTTTTGGGATTGAAGCCAACTTTTTTCAAAAATGGCACTAGTTTCTCTTTACATTCTTCATATCTATAATATTTATAAATAACTCAATTATAATATAAAGCAAATGAACTCTAGTTTCAGTTTAAAAAATGAAGCTTAGAAAAACTACAGGGGGAAAAAAACATTCAATAACAAAACCATCCTTTATTTCAATAACATGTCTGTAAAAAACCAGTATGATATGTAAGCTTACCTCTCATTGCTCCAATTCACTGTTGGATCATCCATCTTATTAATAAGCACAATTAAGTGTTTTACACCTGCTGTCTTTGCCAACATTGCATGTTCTCTTGTCTGTCCTCCTTTTTCAAATCCAGTTTCAAATTCTCCTTTCCTGGCAGAGATTACCTATTCCAAGAAATCAAATAGTTTATTCTTACACATTCCAGTATACCCTTCTAGCAGTAAAACATCTTCCCTTTTGGTTTTATCAGACACTTTCTGCAAGAATACAGAAGAAAATGAGTCATAATATACATGTTATGTCTAAGCGATTTAAGATTTAAGTATAAATGTTTCTTATGATCCCCCAATTATTCTAAAATCTAGTATGCCTGTATATTTTATAGTCCAAACATGTATGTGATTTAATTTTAGTACACTGATTAAAAAAAAAAAATTGCAGCCCTGGCCGGTTTCGCTCAGCGGTTAGAGCGTCGGCCTGCGGTCCAGAGAGACCTGGGTTCGGTTCCTGCTAGGGGCATGTACCTCGGTTGCAATTTGTCCCTGGCCCTGGTTGGTCGTGTAGGAGGCAGCCACTCGATGTGTCCCTTTTACGTCGATGTTTCTCTCTCTGTCTCTTCTTCTCTCTCCCTCCCACTCTGTCTGAACAAAAAATGGAAAAATGTCCTCGGGTGAGGATTTAAAAAAAAAAAATTGCAAAATGATGGAAGGCCTTAAAAAAAACAGGTAATTTCTTTTTTTTTTTTAAATCCTCACCCAAGGATATTTTTCTATTTATCTTCAGATAGAGAGAGAGGGAGAGAAAAGAAGAGAAAGGGAGAGAGAGAAACATTGATGTGAGAGGGACACATTGACTGGTTGCCTACCGCATGACCCTGACCAGGGCCGGGGACAAACTGCAACGGAGGTAAATGCCCGTGGCTGGAATTGAACCCTCGACTCATTGGTCCACGGGCCGACGCTCTACCACTGAGCCAAACCGGCCAGGGCAAAACAGGTAATTTCTTACTCATTGTCATACCCAGTACCTAATGGTAGGTGTGGCATTTAGTAGACACTAAGTTCTGACACATAATAGATAACAGCAATGGCAGAGGAACATAGAAATATATTTTCATAAATAAACCAAATCATAGCCCAGCCGGTGTGGCTCAGTGGTTGAGCATCGACCCACGCACCAAGAGGTTGCCAGTTCGATTCCCAGTCAGGGCACATGCCCAGGTTGTGGGCCGAATCCCCAGTGGGAGGCATGCATGAGGCAGTCAATCAATGTTCTCTCTCATCGATGTTTCTCTCTCTCCCTCTCCTTTCCTCTCTCTCTAAAATCAATAAAGAAAAAAAATTTTTTTAATTAAATTAAATTTAAAAAATAAACCAAATTATAAAGATTTCTTGAGCACATCAGTGAGTGAAAACTGTGACCATGTATACGTTCACCACAACCTAAATTCTAGCTTTTAGAAGATAAACTCAAATATTTAAACATTTAAGTGAGGCTGCTAACAAATACAAAAGTGTTCTGGAATATAATGAACATAACAGTGTGAGGAGGAGGGTAGTCCCAGGGATGTGGAAGTGGGGTACAGACTGACATTTGCCAGAAGAGGGGGTGGGGGAGGGGAGCGATGAACACAGAACTTGTACGCATGTACTCATAACCAATGGACATGGACAACAAAAATGGGGACGGGGCAGGGAGGGAGGGGGAGGAGGGTGTCAATGGGGGAAAAAGGAGAAACATCTGTAACAAAAGTAAATTAATAATAATAAAAAAAAAAATACAAAAGTGAATTGTAATTGTCTTTCTTACCAGTACAGCCAAATCAGCTTGAGAAGCACCACCAATCATATTTGGGACAAAACTCTTGTGGCCAGGGGCATCTAGAATTGTGAAATGCTTCTTTTCTGTTTCAAAATAGGCACGTCCCACTTCTACGGTTTTACCCTTGTCTCGTTCTTCCTGATTTGTGTCTAAGGCCCAAGACAAGTACCTGAAATAATTTTAAAATGAGAATAATACTGATAAGAACATGAGAATTTTAAAGATATTCTTCTACCATTAAAGGTGTAATTGATGACATCTAGTTTTATGTCCATCATACAACATTTAAACCAGGAACAAGACTAGAAAGAAATGAACATTAAGAAAATAAAACTCATAGTATTGTTTTTCAAACACTTGCAGCTTTTATATATGTCCAGTCAACTATATATTCTAGAAGCAAACATTATTTATGAAAATAGCTGACAACATAAACAGAAACACTACTTTAAGTATCATTGCCAATATCACCGTGAGTTAATAAGTTCCTCTGTATTTCATTTTCATAATCATCTGTCAAAAATATAATACAAATAAATGGCCGTCTAAGGATATTTTTTAAAAGTGAAGGCCACTAACCTGCCATTTGGGAGCAATAGCTACTTGCTAAAAGTATTTCAATATTACTTTGCCATGTAAAAATTATTTAAGTTGAAATCGTCCATGATAGTAGGCATTATTTTAGATTACCTTATCATCTGTACAGTCATCCCTCACCACTTTGCGCTTCAACTTTCGCGGCTTCACTCTGTTGTGGTTTTTTCAAATACTATACTATACTATACTATACTATACTATACTATACTATACTATACTATACTATACTATACTATACTATAAAAAACGGCGATAGAGTGAAGCGGCGAAAGTGGAAGCACGAAGTGGTGAGGGACGACTGTATATAAATAAAGAATCCTACCTCGGGGAAATTCATTTATCGCAGTAGAGTCTAGAACTTATTAACTGTGATAAATGAGGGCCGACTGTATTTCACAGTATGTACTCATTATTAGGATTTTCCTGACAGAGCAATATAACAAAATAAACGAACAAAACTCTACATCAATGTCCCACTCAGATAAGCTTGTTAACTTTAAAAAAATAAGATAGATAAGGTTAGAAAGAAAAAAGTTGACCTTTTCTCTCACCACTCAAGAATACCACTGTCAATAATTCCTTCCATGTTCTTTTTCTTTCCATCATTTATTTACATAGTTAATGATCATATCCCAAGTACAATATTATGTTTCCTGCTTTCTCCCCAAATTCCACTGTAACATAAGTTCTATTCCTGGTTACTATAAATTCTTTAAATGCAATTTTTTAGTGGTTAGGTGATGGCCCAATTAAATGGATGGTTTATAATTTATTCAACAAGTCTCTTATTACTGGATGTTTCCAAACTTTCTCTGTGTGTAAGTTTTGAAGTCATCAGGAAATGATCTGAGTAGTATGAGGGGAAAGAAACTTCCTTTGTTATGACTACAAAAGCATGAAGTGGGCAGCATTTCCTTTTTTAAAAGTAATTTACAGTATCATAAAAGTTTAGTATACCAAGTTTCTCTGTTTTTTTCTTTAGCTTCTCTTTCATATTTCTCAAGTGTCCTTTTGTCAACCATTCCAGTCAAATACCTGAAAACATTTAAAGAAAAAAGAAGTAAACACAAATTACTCAATGAAATTAGGAAAAGTTTAAAGCACTTAAAAAGGAATTTCAACTCTAAAAGTATTTAAGTAAAGATATCTCTGGTGGATGCTTAAATCAGGAAACTTTCATTGGAAAAGATATGTGCATAGTCTCAAATCATCTCCCACAAAATAAAGGGGGAAAAATAACTTTACAGTGGAGAATCCTGGTAGACTGCACCTTAATCAGGTAATTTTCAGCTAATATCACCAGTAATAAATAAAACATACTGAACGTTGACATCTTTTACCCCGACTGGATGCCCTAAGAGCACAACATATCTTTTGTGATATTCTTGCCCAAAATGCCGAACCTTAATCTGATTTGAAAAAACATCAGTTAACCCAAACTGAAGAAGAGTACCCTATAAAATAACTGAATAGCACTCTTCAAATTATGAAGGTCATGAAGACAAGACTGAGGAAATGTTGCAAGTTGAAGAAGACGAAGGAGACAAAACAACTAAACGCAATATGGAATTCTAGAACAGAAAAACATTAATGCAAAAACTGGTGAAATTCAAATAGATCTGTAGTTTAATTAATAGTATTATAATTAATAGTATAGCAATGTTAACTTCCTAGTTTTGATGACTGTACTATAGTTATGCAAGATGTTAACATTATGATAGGCTAAATGAAAGGTATATGGAACTCTACTGTTTTTGCAACCTTGTGTAAGCGCAAAATTAATTCAGAATAAAAGTTTTTTTAAAAGAAGCAAATAATAGAAAACAATATGGTGTTTCCTCAAAAAATTAAAAATTGAACTGCCATATGACCCAGTGATCCCACTTCTAGGAATATACCCTAAGAAGCCTGAAACACCAATCAGAAAGAATATTTGTACCCCTATGTTCATAGCAGCACTATTTACAATTGCTAAGATCTGGAAACAGCCCAAGTGTCCGTCAGTAAATGAGTGGATAAAAAAACTGTGGTACATATACACAATGGAACACTATGCAGCTGTAAGAAAGAAAGATCTCTTATCCTTTGAGACGACATGGAGTGACCTGGAGAGAATCATGCTAAGCGAAATAAGCCAATCAGAGAAAGACAAATATCACATGATCTCACTTATTTTAATGAACAAAATATACCCACAGACATGGAAGAAGGGTTCAGACTGACAAACCTCAGAGATTGGGGGGAGGGGACAATAAACCAAAGAATTTACATGCATATATGCATAATAACTAATGGACACAGACAACAATGCTGGGGCGGGGGACAGGATCCAGAGGAAGGTGTCAATGGGGGGAAAAAAGAAACATCTGTAACAAAAATAAATTAATAAAAAACAAAAACATCAATAGAGAAGACAAAACAATAACCAAATATAAATAAATAAGCAAATGTAAATACTATATAAAAGAAAGTGATTCTGCTCTGGCTGGTTAGCTCAGTTGGTTAGACTGTCATCCTGATCCGCCAAGGTTGTGGGTTCAGTCCCAGGTCAGGGCACATACAAGAAGCAACCAAAGAATACATGAATGAGTGTAACAACAAAATCTTTCTTTCTCTCTCTCCTGCTTCTTCTCTCTAAAAATCAGTGTTGTCCAGGCAATTAAGTCTTACTAATACATTTCAATATTTAATATTTTAAAAATATTTCTCAAAGTGATATTATTTAAAAACAATTCTTTAGCAATTCCAGTTCTGGCTTTCATCTCTATGGATTCTCTGTGCAATCATCTATAGTGCAAGTTCCTAACCATTTGGGTATAGAATCCCCAGTGAAATATCAATGAAAATTACAGCCAATAAGCAAAAAATATACATTGTCCTGAAATACAACATCAAATGGGCCTAACACTTGTATCCATAAAACCTTAGGTGAGGATCCTTGTTTTAGGGTCTGTTGGGGAATCTTTAGAAGTGAGAATTGGCAAGATTTCCAATTAAGATTACTTAACAAGCAAGACAATGATGATATACCCTTCTAGATCCTCTGATGACAGTTTAAAGAAATGGGTCTAATCTAAGAGGGATTAAATATTTTGGACCTGTGAATTTAAATGATTTTTTCAATACTATATTACTAACAGCCAACCATGGTGTCTTCATATCTTGACAACTTGTATAATATGATAAAAAATTATCTTAGCATGTTAGCCAGACTACCTATCTTTGATTAAATCCACATAAACTTAAGGAGTTGATGATGAGGAAAAAACAGTTCTTTCCATGCACCAGATTCAAGAGCTGGTTTTCATTATTCCCAAGAAAATTATATTCAAAGACTAAGATTTCCTATAAGCTAGGGTTGGTTCTATATTCGTTTTTATAAAAAATGTAAAAGACAGCCCTGACCAGTTTGGCTCAACGGGTTTCAGCTTCAAGCCCCAGTCAGGATTGTGCAGGAGGCAACCAACTGGATGTGTCTCTCCTACATTGATGTTTCTCTCTCTCTCCCTCCTCACCCCACCCGCCTCCACTCTATCTAAAAATCAATCGAAAAATATCCTCAGGTGAGGATTAACAACAACAACAAAAAAGTAAAAGACAGCTTTACAGAAATATATTTAATTCATGTTACATGAGAGTCTGACGGTGGTAACGAAAGAATTTTAGTGATGGCCTACAATCCATCAGAAAATACTAATGATCACATTGTAAAAACTACTCCTTAATATCAGCCTTCCCTATAGGTAATGTCATTTTATTATTAATTTTTCTTAACTTGAAATGAACTGTTTTATCTGCTTTGTATGATTTTATGAATATTTACAATTCCCAAAATTCATTCAACTGAGTTAACTCTATTATTTAAGAAAAATTTACTTACATTATTTGTCCTCCAATGGTTGACTTGCCAGCATCTAAAACATCAACAATATACAAAGCATAGGTGTAAAAAAATATTTTAAAAAGCCAACCAGTATATACACCTAACAGAACTAAAGATATGGTTTAGCATATATTATAATTAAATCTTGCAAAAGCAACAGAAACTGTAGGAATTTAGGGCAAAAGCCCTTGGTTAGTTACGTCCTCCTTTGGAAAAAGAAGCTGCTAAGTCCCCGTACAGCTCAATAATGTTTTAGAACTAGTTAACCAATAAAGAACAAAAGAATGAATTTTTGAACAGATTGCTCCCTGACCTTCAGCTAAGAGCCCAGCAGCAAATGAATATAAATTACCTAAGGTGAGTCTTAGAGGACAGCAAAAGTAGCCAAGAGCTGTGACTACATTTAGGTTGTCTGCCTTTCACTTTTAGCAAAGAGATAAGTGTTCCCATACAAATTTCAAAGGAGTTCTTGCTACTAAAAAAGTAGAATGGTGTATCATCATATTCAGGGTGGAAATAAAGGGAAGGAAAAAAAAGGCACATGAGTATTTTTTTCTTTTCACAATTTTGGGGATAGGTCAGATGATTAAATATCTAAGTAAATCAAATGGGGAATGGGGGTAGGGGTGGGGGTTTGTGCTAAATCAACAACCTGACTCCAAATTACTAATTCTCATGTCCCACAACATTAAACTTCCTAGTAAGGTTAATACCATAAAATTAATAAATTAATTTCACACACAAAAAAGCACATTCCCTAGGATATTAACAGATGTCATAATATGCTCAGCCATCATCAGTATACTATAGACTGATTATGCATTATATATAAATATACTGAAGCTTGTTTTCTTCCAGCTTCCATGCCATTACAAAATTGTTCATCTGCCCAACCTTTGAGAACAAAGTGTTTGTCGGCAATTTTCTGCCAGCTAAATAATCTAGCAAGTTACAGTTCAGTTTCATTTCTAAATTACTAAATAAGATGTTCCATGTTTTATGTACCCAGTAACTTTGATCATTTCTTATTATGGCTATAAGTAACTTACCTACATGCCCAATGAATACTACATTTACATGTTCTTTTTTAGGAGCACCTGGTGGTGCAACCACAGACTTAGGTTTTGGTATTTCCTCTTCCTCCTCCATCATTTCTTGGGCATTTTCTTCTGAGGGCTTTCCATCTCCCAAGGAACCACCCCCTGGCTCTGCTTCATTTATTTCTTCTTTGTGCTCCCATGATTCTTCTGGGGACATTTCTGTCTCTCCATTTTCTACTGAAATAAGGCATTTTAACTTAGTATTCTAAAAAATATTTGTAACATATACTTTAAAGTCTTTTTTTTTTTTTTGGTATGTGCCCCTAGCGGGAACCGAACCCGGGACTCTCTGGTCCGCAGGCCAACGCTCCAACCGCTGAGCCAAACTGGCCAGGGCTATTTGTAACATATACTTTAAAACACAGATGCTTTCAAACAATAAATGGAACTTTGCATATTTAGTTCCATTTCCTAATGTCTAGTGACACATAAGCAAGAACATCTCTTCCACAACAGATACGGATAATAGCTTTCACGCTGGTCTCACTGCCAACATCAGAGCTCTGACTCAGAGACTATGAGAGATTGCTAGTTTAACAAATCTTCATTTTCATGAGGACAAACAACATGTAAGCAGGAGATCTAATATCCCTAATAGCCCTGTTACTCCAGTGTCAAGATGACCTGACAGTTGAAAAGGGGGAACATTTTGAACATAGGAAAAGTGTGAAAGAATTTAGAAGATCTTCTCTTTTTCCTCTGCAAGTAATATCTTTGGCATCAACTTTGTTAATCACCTTGGGAATATGAAACCCTTAAGAGTAATAGTTACAAAAGGGAAGACAATTTTTCTCAAAGTAAATAGAACAGATACAACTATTTAAACTGACTTTAACATTCCTCCACTCAATTCTTTTATATTTGCAATCACTAAATTTATCACAGCAATGTTAATGCCCAATTAGTTCTGCTTTCTAAATCTTCATAGCAGACTCAATGTCAATTTTAAATGTAGGCATTACAATAATCATAACACTTACATTTGCACCTTAAATCTTGAGAGTGAAAGAGTTTCTTATTACTGTATTAATATGGTCAGAAATTTTCTTACCAACAGGTTCTGAAAGTTCCATGCTAACAGCTGAATTTGAACCTAGACAAGAAATTGAGATATAATATATATTTACAAAACAATATCTAGCTTTACACACCATTACACAACTTAATGTTTTCCAAATTAAATAGTAAGAGTCACATCATAGAAAATTACCTTCACAAAACGACTGTTCCTCTTGAGAAGGTTCCACAGGTGCTGTTTAATAGAAATAAGTTCAATTAAAAATTAAGACCTATATATCCATTTTATTTACATTTTTAAAAACAGAAGTTCAAAACACATCAAAAACCTCAATAATTCAGACCAATGACAACTAACTCAGGTTTTCAAATTAGAAGTCAAATTAACCTACTTAAAAAAAGAGCAACTGAAATGTATTCATAAAAGCATGATTATTCTCTTAATTTGCTCCATAAACTTTTTCTTTACAGATATTATAAAAGTAATCTGCTGCCCAGCACAGATCAAATTAGTAAGATTCTGCTCAACAAATACACATTACTTCTCTAAATTCTCTCTTGGTAGCACTAGCCCAAGAAGGCTATGATTAGCCCTTTTTAAGATTCTGTAATCACATGTTATCATCAAGATCCTTGAATAGCTTGGCCAGTGTGGCTCAGTGGATTTAGAGTCGTCACATGGACTGAGAGGTCCCAGTTAGATTCTCAGTCAGGGCACATGCCCAGGTTGTGGGCTTGATGCCCAGTAGGGGGGCGTGCGTGCAGGAGGCAGCCAATCGATGTTTCTCACATCAAGCAGTTTCTTCCTCTCTCTCTAAATAAAATCAATAAAAATATTCTTTTTTATTATTTTTTTATCCTCACCCGAGGACTTTTTTTTTTTTTTTTTTTTTTGCATTTATCTTCAGATAGAGAGGGAGAAAGAGACAGAAACATCGACGTGAGAGACACACATCGAGTGGATGCCACCCACACGGCCTGAGGTACGTGCCCTTAGCGGGAACCAGACCCGGGACTCTCTGGTCTGCGGGCCAACGCTCTAACTGCTGAGCCAAACTGGCCAGGGCAAAAATATATATATTTTAAAAAATACTCTAGCTATATATAGGCCCTTAAAACATCTCAGAAAGGCAATTACAATGATGCCAGTTTTGTCCTATGTTAGAATTCTAAGGTCAAGCAACAAATCCAGTTTCCACACCAAAAATCTACTTATGACATCACTAGAAGAGATACATACTTTATCCAATGTTTAAATTTATTTTTTATATCTGATAAACCTAAATGATACTCCAATATGAAAGTGCCCGCTTTAAAGAATCTGCAAAATACAAAAAACTCTGAAGCCACATGAATCCTACACACCAAGTAAAAAAGAATAATTCATAACCAGCAAAACTCATTTAAAATCACTGCCCAGGGGGTAGGGGGAGGTAGGAGAGGGTAAAGGAGAGATAAATGGTGACTTTGGGTGGTGAACACAATACAATATACAAATGATGTATTATAGGATCGTACTACTGAAATCTATATAATTTTACTAACCAATATCACTCCAATAAATTCAATTTAAAAAATAATCATAATAGCCCAGCCGGTGTGGCTCAGTGGATTGAGCATCATCCCATGGACTAAGAGGTCCGGGTTCAATCCCCAGTAGGGGACTTGCGGAAGGCTGCAGATCGATGTTTCTCCCTCACATTGATGTTTCTATCTGTCCCTTTCTCTCTCTCTAAAAAATCAATAAAAAAATATTTAAAAATAATGATAAGCCCTGGCCAGTTTGGCTCAGCGGTTAGAGGGTCAGCCTGCGGAACAGAGAGTCCTGGGTTCGATTCCGGCCAAGGGCACATACCTCGGTTGCGGTTCGTCCCCGGCCCTGGTTGGGGTCATGCGGGTGGCAACCAATCGATGTGTCTCTCTCATATCATTTCTTTCTCTCTCTCTCTCCCCCTCCCTCTCCCTCCCTCCCTCCCTCCCTACCTCCCCTGCTCCCCCGCTTCCTCCCACTCTGTCTGAAGATAAATGTAAAAAATATCCTCAGGTGAGGATTAAAAATAATAATAATAATAATAAAATAACATCACTGCCCAGAAAGTATTAACACCTATAGAGTCAAGAAAGGTTTTGGGCCCAACCTTCAATAACACAAAGTGTTGAAGAAAGCAATTTCCTGTCCCTGAAAGATAAAGGGCAATCAAGGTTTTCTGATAAAAGTGACATGTGAAGTATCACGTAGGAAGATCATTCTATGGTAGTATATAGATGAACTAGAGATACTACAGGAAGAAAGACCAACATCACTACTACAAGAAAGTATGCCATTATGGTAACTGAGCAGTAAAACTAGAGAGGTGGCGTTAGGTGCACAGGTAATGAACACAATATCTAACAGGAGTAGGAAGAAAAAGTTAAAGGTTTAAGATGACCCCAACCTCTGTCACAGAAACTGGGGGAAAAATCATTTGAACTAGGTTGAGAAGGGAACAGGAATTGTACTTCAGAGATAATATAGATTAACCTTTTTTCATTTTCCTATTTCAAAGCTAAGTTTATGGGTAAGGTAAAGAAAAAATATTCAATTTTGAGAGGAAGTTCATATGCCACGCAGAGATGGAGGAGGCAGCATGGAGTAGTGGTAAGAGGCTAGAACTGAGCTGACTCCCTGACTTTAAATCATGGCTTGTCACTAACAAGTTATGAGATGCAGTTATTTCATTGGAATCATGAAAATGACATGCCATCCACTGGATGAGATTGTTGAGATGATTACATGAAAAAAATACATTTGTTTAGTGTCAAATAATTCCTGGCACCTAGCAGATATTCAACAAATGACAGTCTTCACCCCCTAACATGTACTGAGTATTACTAAATTTTATCAACTAACATACTGAGTATCTATTATGGGCCAGACAGGGATACCAAGCACTCACAAATAGATTACTGCTGGAGGTGGGGGCAAATTACCCTAACTCCAACTGATTTTTATTGAGCTTTTATGTGCTAACTGCTATCTCATTTAAATGCCATCAAAACCCTATGAAATACTATAATCACTACCACCTAACATACAGACACATCAGACTCAACTGGGCTTTTCCAAATTATACAAGTGCCATCTTGCCTTTCCTCAAACAGCCTCTGTTGCAAATCAGTCAGTAAAAGTAAAATGAGTTAAGTTATGATGTACAAGCATTTTTTTTAAGCAGGAAAAAGACTGAGACAACTGGTATGGTGGGCTCCCCCTCCATCACCTAATAAGATAGCGCCCAAACTGTAACTGAGCTTTTCAAAACCAAATAGTACCTACAACTGACCACCTAGTTCTAGAACCAACTCTTAGATTTACAAATATATAATATCGTACATGCACAAAGCTGTAAGGTACTACTTAGGACAGTGACATCAGTCATGAGACCACCTCTACATGGCTACATAATGCAGCATAATGAAAAATCTGTTCAATTTTATTTTCCAAAACATCCTACATTTATAATATGTTTGTCTTAAGTTTGTAAAGTTCACAGAGGCAGAGAGTCAAGTACCACAAACAATGAAATGCTTAATACACTAAAACTAATACAAAATAATATTGAAAGTAAACTGTAATGGAGAAAATATAAAAGAAATGCTTAATATACAGGTAACAATGATATTAAAGGGCTCAAAAGAAAGAAGTTGACCAGTTCTGTTCGGTTGGAAAAAGCTTTCCATGTATTCCGATGATGGATCACATTATAAACCTTAACAACATTTGCCAACTGATGTTTCTGAAATAATGAGCCAGAAAAATCACAGATATAACAAAATGTTCTTTAAATGTAAACTTCTCAATATAGTTGTACCCAGTCTTCACACACGCACAAGCAACCTTCTCTTGTTTTTTCTATTCTAGTCTTATTCATAATGCATACCACATCCATTTTACTGACTATTAATGAGCAGGGGCTTAGAATTCTACTAGGCCCAATGTCATTTGTTCATGGTTAGCAAACAGATGAACATTCTAATTAGAGTTTGATTTTTCAGATTCTGCATGGTTCATATCTGCCAGTGAAAGAGAAGTTAGTAAACAATGAAATTATAGTTTCATATCTTCCAGTGGTATCTCAATGTTCAGAAACACACCCTTACCAAGTATTCAAAAACGGAACAACTCTAATTAAGTGGAAAAGTTATCTGAGTGTACCAGTTCTGAATAAAACTGTCAGACCCCAAATTGAAGAGAGAAATGAATACTATTGTTTATGATAAAGGAAGACTAATGAACTGGCTGTGATACTAGGTGTATTACCACAAATTTTAAAACAAGAAGTACAAAAATTTTAACAGAAGACAGTCAGACAGTAGTTTAATCCAGATGATAATCTGGATTTCTAAATTGTTAGTTAAAATTTGATCATAGTGAAATAAACCAGCCAAACACAAAAGGTCACATGCATGATTCCATTTATATAAATATTCAGGATAGTTAATCCATACAGACAGAAAGCAGATTGGTGATTGCCAGAAGCTGGGAGGAAAGGGAAATGGGGAGTAACTGCTTAATGGGTAGTGGTTTCCTTTTGGGGTGACAAAAATATTTTGGAGCTAGATAGAGGTGGTAATTATACAACACTGTGAATGTATTCAGTGCCACTAAATTGTTCACTTTAAAATGGTTAATATAGCCCTGGCCGGTTTGGCTCAGCGGTTAGAGCGTCAGCCTGCGGTCCAGAGAGACCCGGGTTCGGTTCCCGCTAAGGGCATATACTTCGGTTGCAGTTTGTCCCCGGCCCTGGTTGGTCGTGTGGGTGGCAGCCACTCGATGTGTCCCTTTCACGTCGATGTTTCTCTCTCTCTCTCTCTCTCTCTCTCTTCCTCTCTCTCCCTCCCACTCTGTCTGAACAAAAAAATGAAAAAATGTCCTCAGGTGAGGATAAAAAATAATAATAATAAAATGGTTAATATATTATGCAGATTTCACCTCAATTTTTGAAAAGGATATGCTTTTTTTTTTTAAAGATTTGAACATGAATCAAAGGCCTTCAACATATACGTGGTAGGTAATGAAAGCCATGATTTGATTCAAGGTACCATTTTATTTATTATTTATTTTTTAATTTCTTTTTCTTTATTGATTTTAGAGAGAGAAGGGAGAAGTAGGGAGAGACAGAAATATCGATGAGAGAGAACATCCACAGGCCGCCTCATGCATGCCTCCCCCCCACTGGGGATTTGGCCCACAACCTGGGCATGTGCCCTGACCAGGAATTGAACTGGCGACCTCTTGGTGCATGAGTCGACCCTCAACCACTGAGCCACACCAGCTGGGCTAAGGTACCATTTTAAACACAAATGTTTGGCCAATCCTTGAAAAGTGCTTAATCCATATATTTCATAAATCAGCAATTTAAATTTGTACTGCTTTAGATATAAAACTAATCTTCAGTCTTCTTTACACACTAAACAGTGGTATTTAAAATAGCCATCCTAACTAAAATGCCTTAATCCTGTTAGCTAAATGGTGTGTTCATTCAAGAAAAAACAAAACAAAAACAAGTTCAATGCTGTCACAGAAGTCACAAGTGTCTTACATTGAAATGAGAAACTGTGACAATTCTGTTCAATACAAGTTTCTGCAATGATGGAAAGGTTCTATATCTGTGCTAGAATATGACAGTCACTAGCTACATGTGGCTATTAAACACTTGAAAGATGGCTGTTATGGAGGGAGGAACTAAATTTTAAATTTTATTTAATTTTAATTAACTTAAATAGCCACATGTGGTTCTCAATTATAGTACCAACTTCTCTTACCTGATTTTCCACTTCTATCCCACTCCCACCCACCCCACCACCCTGAAGGACTAATGATCTCTCTTCTGAACTCCTCTAGGATATGACCCTTCTTTCAATTATAGGTACCCACATACATATCTTAGTTCTTCACCTCTAGATTACAGACTTCCAGAATGACTGTGGTTTTCTGAAATATGGAGACTTTTCTCTCTACTCTTACAGTCTCCACAGGTTTGCACAGTGCACTATTTAGAATACACAACTGATTTTTACTGGATTAACTTCAGCAGTTTTCTTTTTTATTTTCATAGCTCACTGGGCGCCTTGTAATCTTATCACTTCATTGTTCTTACCATCCTTAGCATTTATCTATGTTTACTGCATTTCCATTAGGATCAAATAGAGTAAAAACAATTTTATATGTGCCAGTTTTCTAAGAAGGGGTAGAGAAACACAATTTAAGAGATATTAAAGTATAGCTTGAGTAAGAACTAAAAATTCTCTAGCACTCAGGTAACCATACAGTCTTACCAAAATTGCACACTGTTATTTTTCTCCCATAGACAATACTGGAAAACAGTAAAAGCACACATCAGAAAGAAAAGACCACAGAATACATACAAATATCCATGGTGTTGCCTTAATTATCTAACACTCTCAAGATAAAAAGGCACAATGCTACAGACAGTAAACAGAGCTGTGTAAAGTATTTTTCATCATCATTTCCTAAAATGTAGAAAAAGCAAATTTCAAAATATTGCTTTAAATTAGAACACTGCCTACTTATGACAATGCCACTGCTACTACTGAGACTGTGCCATAGTCCAAACTCATGGGCAGTTTCTGAAAAAGTATCTGAACCAAAAAGCTCTTTTAATATCAAATCACAAGGAAAAGACTAGCAGAGTCATTATTACTAGACTAAGCTTTGAAATCAGACCTAGACTATAATCCTAGTTCCTCCATTTATTCCTGGATGTCACCTGCATAATTTATTTAGCTTCTCTGAGCTTTCATTTTCTTATTTGTAAATGGGTCAACAGTCCCTATACCTCAAGAGATTGTTGTGAAGATAAGAGCATATTAAGCATGTGGTAACTGCTCAATAATCTTATCACAACAAGCATTTCAAAGCCCCATAATCACAAAAACTTTTAAGAATGAAATATAAGCTTTGGGGTGGTGAACACACAATACAATATACAGATGATGTGTTATAAAATTGTACACCTGAAACCTATATAATTTTATTAACCAATGTCACTCCAATAAATTCAATAAGTTAGAAAAAAGTACATCAGAAAATTAAGAAAGGCAAATTCCAAGGTCCCTCTCAGAAAATCTATACTGGTTTGTAGTACTTAGCTTTTGACATGCCCTATTTTCCATTATTAAACAGCATGGTGTGGTGGAGACAACACTAAACTAGCCATTGGCAAATCTGGATTGTAGATTCAACTGTCATTACTCTTGTGAGTGACCTTAGGCAGTAATTTAGCATCTCCAGGCTTCAGTTTCTTTATCCGAAAATGAGGAGATTGTATTACTGCTAGGGTCATTTCTATCCCTAACATTCTAAGAACCTATTTATTCAGTCACTAAAGCAATGCCACATAACCTGATCAGACTTTCTATAGAGTAACTAAAATTCCACTTTATTTTTCAAAAACCCAGAAGTCTTATTTATGAGTTTATAATCCATATACTTTAAAAACAATTTGAGGTGTATTTAAAATACAAAACCATTTCTGCAGCCCCAATAAGGTACAAAGGTAACAGAAAAATACCAATCTGTAACCAAAACCAACCACCCAAAGGAGGTGAACAAAGATTGCTTAGTAGTAATGGTAACCTGCTGGAGTTCTATAGAAATAATCAACCAAAGTATATACTTTTTGTTTGTTCCAAGTGAAGTGACACACAGCCTGTTTTGGAATTTGATGTGACCACTCTCAGGCTAGGCTAGTGAAAGATGCTCAAAAAAATCCTTACCAAGTGTTTCTCTCACTTAGAAAGTAGAATTATGATGGGAAACTGGTTCAACTTGGAGCACTATAATAACTAATTTCCTTAGAACAAAGCCATTTATGAAAAAACAAACAAACAAACAAACAAACAAAAAACCAAATACATCTATAGCCCAGCCATGCCTTTGTTAAAATCTAGTGAAAACAAGGACAAAACTTTCAAGAAGCTTTGGTATGAATCAACAGTTGACAGCTAAAAAAGGAGTCTGAGGACCTCAGAATAATCAAGAACCTTCAACCAGTGAACAAGTTCTTGCTTCCCAAAGATTTCTAAGAACTATGAATAGAGTAATGAAATTCTAAATTAACATGCCTCACATATATACACTAGTCAGAATTGCAGTAACCAAATTCACTGCTGTTTAATATGAAAGAGACAAGTAGTGTAAAAAGATATTCGATACTCAACTCCAGCAAATTCCTAGCAAACTTAAAAAACATAAGGTATTCACGACAATTTAGAAAACAGATCTTTAGTTTTATGATTAGGGTGACCAGATTGGAATTATTTACATAGTGAACAATTACTCTCAGCTTGGAAAGCCCTCTGCACCTGCTGTATGGCCCTTTTACAATGTTGTATCTTCCATAGAGTATATCTGATCCCTTTCTATACTCCTTGAGGACAATTTATTCATCTTGGTGCTGTCATTGCAAGTGCCTAGAACAGCATCCTGCATTCTGTAGGCACTTCACATATATCTCAGCAAAACCAGAGATTCGAATCTCAAAAATTTCCATTCTGATACTGCTAACTCACCCCATAAGGTTATCCAATCTCTTTTTTTCCTTTCTCTTCAACCAGAAAGACAATACTATTTTAACACTAAGACATTTCCTCCCCAGCAAACGAAAGCAAGCAAAACAAGGCTTAAAATCTGTCCTCTATAATATTTCCCTAACTCACCCTGATAAATTTTAATTACTGTCTTTTCATGCAGTACAATTCCAGAAAAGGTGAAAAATAAAGAACAAAAGAATGCAAAAATCTATGTACTTACTGCAATAAATAAAACCTGCTCCAAAGACAGTTTATTCCCAATTAAAATTTCTAACAGTTTAAACAACTGCTTAACATGGCCCAGTACTACTTCACTAAATCCTCCTGCTCGAGTCATTCAAGCATGTAAAATCATGGAACAAGAGCCCAAATCCAATAATTTAATAATCAGTAAGTCAAGATAGGAAAAGGAAAAAAAAAAAAAAAAGACACTCCAGGAACAATACTTTACCCTGATCTCCTCTGCCCACTCTATTCCATTTACTGTCCCACAGAAGCCTGAAAACTCCTGTATATTAGAATTGTTATTGCAGGCTTTTCAGTGTTAGAGGAAAAAGGAAAACAAATCTAAGCCAAGAACCTTAACTATCTAAATGTATCTACCAGTCAACAGGTAATGTTTGATAATAATAAAGTATAAGAATCCTTCTGGAGGAAATAAGCATTGCTACTTTGATTCTGTATCTTCTCTACTCTGGGACCCAAAGGACATCACCTTTGAGACTATTCAAACATCCACCAAGTAATGATCGTTGCATAACTTTTTGACTATACTAAAAACCACAGAACAGTACATTTTTAGCATTTTTTTTTAATCCTTGCCCGAGGACTTTTTTCCATTTTTATTCAGAGTGAGAGGAAGAGAGAGAGAGAAACATTGACGTGAAAGGGACACATCGAGTGGCTGCCTCCCCGCTCGACCCCAACCAGGGCCAGGGACAAACCGCAACCAAGTTACATGCCCCTAGCGGGAACCGAACCTGGGTCTCTCTGAACCGCGGGCTGATGCTCTCACTGCTGAGCCAAACTGGGCAGGGCCAGAACAGTACATTTTTAAAAGGTGAATTTCATGCTGTATGAATATCTCAATCATTAAAAAAAAAAAAAAAAAGGAAATCCCTCCCCACATACAGGCAATCCATGCAATACAAAACAAACATTTTTCTTTAAAATTCAAGTTCCAGCCCTGGCAGGTTTGGCTCAGCAGTTAAGAGTGTCGGCCATCGGACTGAAGGGTCATGGGTTCGATTCCCAGTCAAGGACATGTACCAGGGTTGCAGGTTTGATCCCTGGCCCCGGTGGGGGTTGTGGGGGAGGCAACCAATTGATGTCTCTCTCACATAGATGTTTCTCTCTCTCTCTCCCCCCCCTCCCCCTTCCACTCTATCTAAAAAGCAATGGAAAAATATCCTCAGGTGAGAATTTAAAAAATAAATAAATAATTAAAATAAATAAATAAATTCAAGTTCCACAATACAGTGCGCTACATTTTGGAGACAAATCCTCCTCTGAGGACCTACTGAGGACTACTGGTCTTATTCTATACTTATTTTTGTTGTTGTTGTTAATCCTCACCCAAGGATAGTGGAAGGGAGGGAGGGGGAGAAAGAGAGAAAACATGGATGGGAGAGAGACACATAGATTAGTTGCCTCCCACATGTGCCCCTACTGCAACCCAGGTAGTGCACTTGACTGGGAATCGAACCCGAGACCCTTCAGTGCCTGGGCCGACGCTCTAACCACTGGGCAACACTGGCCAGGGCACACCCCCAAATTCTTAAGTTGAAATATTAACGCCTGAAGTAATAGTAACAGGTGGGGCCTTTGGAGGGCCCTGGATCATGAGAGTGGAGAGCTCATGAATGGGATCCGTGTCTTTATAAAAGGGGCGGCAGAGATCTCCCTTGCCCCTTCTGCCATATGAGGACATAAGAAGTCAATAGTCTAATATTTAGAAGAGGGACTTTGCCCAACCAGGGCAACCCTGATCTCAGACTTCCAGCCTCCAGAACTGTGAGCAATAAATTTCTGTTGTAGCAGCCCAAATGGACAAAGACATCAAGTAACCATGATTAACATGGCTAAACCTGTTTCTCATATACTAAAAAAAAAAAAAGAGATTGAACTAGATGCAAACTAGAACTTAAATACATTCTATTGATGAAAATGTTTGTTTTCTATATTTTCATTCCTTTTAGGATCTCTACTTTAAAGAGCATTACTTAGCCAATTTACTTCAATCTGTAGAGAATTGAACTAAAATGGGTTCTACTTAATGATGTCTTTGGAACCTTATATTAAAATTTCAAAGATATCCTAGGTCAACAGTGAATCCCAAGTTGGGATGGCTGGAAACAGGCATACCAGCAGCCAGCCCTCCAGTGAAGGCTGATGACACTTCGTACAAAAGCATCTATTCTACTGATTGCTCAAGGTGCCCCTATAAAATTTTTTAAGAGAAAAGGAAAGGAGAGAAAAGAAACTAGCCTGTTATAAGGAGAAATGACATATTCATCCTAAACAGACATTTTTTTTTTTATCCTCACCAGAGGACATTTTTCCATTTTTTGTTCAGATAGAGTGGGAGGGAGAGAGAAGGGGGGGGAGAGAGAGAGAGAGAGAGAGAGAGAGAGAGAGAGAGAAAGAAACAGCGACGTGAAAGGGACACATCGAGTGGCTGCCTCCCGCACAACCAACCAGGGCCGGGGACAAATTGCAACCGAGGTACATGCCCCTAACGGGAACTGAACCCGGGTCTCTCTGGACCGCAGGTGGACACTCTAACCACTGAGCCAAACCGGCCAGGGCCTAAACAGACATATTTTAAAGTTCATTCATTCTAGTTTGGCTGGTGTGGCTCAATGGATGGAGCACTGTCCCATGCACCAAGAGGTCACTGGTTGGATTCCCTGTCAGGGTACATGCCCAGGTTGCAGACTCGATCCCCAGTAGCGGGTGTGCAGGAGGCAACTGATAGATGTTTCTATCTCCCCCTCTCCCTTCCTCTCTCTAAAATCAATTAAAAGAAAAAGTCATTCATTCTAGTACTCTAGTTCCAGATTCCTTCAAGAGCTCTCCTGGTATCTAGTTTGAAAACACACCAACCATGAATTTCACCTATGGCTTAAACAACAAAAAGAAACACCTTAGCCCTATTGCCTATATAAAAAAATTTTAAAAAGCAAACTTTGTGGTTCCTTCTTAAATGTAAACTTCAATCTAAGTGCCATTTCCATTTTCCCCTCTGCTGCTTCCAACCACAGTTTTCTGCTCTGATGGTATTTTATGGACTAAAATGGGCTTGAACATGCAATCCAACAGTCCTACATAACTCAGGACCTCAATTCAGAACATCCATTCTTTTTCAAATAGATATCCTACAAAGGATAATTTTTTAAAATATTAACGGACAGCCCTGGCCGGTTTGGCTCAGCGGTTAGAGCGTCGGCCTACGGTCCAGAAAGACCTGGGTTCGGTTTCTGCTAAGGGCACGTACCTCGGTTGCAGTTTGTCCCTGGCCCTGGTTGGGTCATGTGGGAGGCAGCCACTCGATGTGTCCCTTTCACGTCGATGTTTCTTTCTCTCTCTCTCTTCCTCTCTCTCCTGCCCACTCTATCTGAACAAAAAAATGGAAAAATGTCCTCGGGGGAGGATAAAAAACAAACAAAAAAAACATTAATGGACATTTGTAGAAGCAGCTGGTAAAGTCTGTAACACCAAAATAGGTCTCCGATAAAAAAAGTTTACCATAATGTAGGAACTTTCCTTACAACCACTTCCCTACACATTTTTACATCTCTAACTTCCAGTAGGTCACAGAGAAAAGAATTAAGAGTAAAATGGCAAATTAGCGAATATCAGGAAAAGGAAAAGTTCTCCTGGGTAAGAGGTAATGCCTAGTCACTCAACAATGACCATCATTCCAGACCACTGCTCTAAGGATAGATGTCCCTTGATGACTGATGGTTGTCCCTTGATGACTCATGGGTAGCTAGGCTGGAAACAGGTTTAGCTAGAGGGGTGCTGGTGGCTCCAGAGTAAGGAGGGAGAACACACACACACACACACACACACACACACGTCTGGATAAAAGGGATCTGCATGATAAGGCACTGGAAACCGGCACTTTCAGGAGTTGGTAAGTGGACTAATTTAAGTAGCCAAAATGATCTAAGGAAGCAAAGAAATAAAAGCTAAGCTTCCTTGTTCAAAGGGAAAACATCAACCACCCACACAAAAGAAACACCAGTCAATAAAACAACCAAATCCAAACTGTGTGCTCACATATGTACATACTCGCAAAAGTATTTCTCCAAAGTCTCTTTTGCTTCTATATAAAAAATTGTAGCAAAAGTTTTTGAAGAAACTAAACTTGTACGTTGTCCACTTATCTAAGAAATACTACAATATAGAACTTTATTCAGGTTAATCCTCATCCAAGGATATTTTTCCATTGATTTTTAGATAGAGTGGAAGGGTTGGGGGGAGGGGGGAGAGAGGGAGTGAGGGAGGGAGAGAGAGGGAGACAGACAGACAGACAGACAGACAGACAGACAGACAGACATTGATCCATTGCCTCCCATACGGACCCAGGGTCCAGCGATGGAACTTGCAACCTAGGTACACGCCCTTGATCAGGAATCGAACCCACGACCCTTCGGTCAGCGGGCTGACACGCTAACCGCTGAGCCAAACCTGCCAGGGCTACAATATAAAACTTTAAAGACAAATCAAAAATCTGCTCTCACAAAATGTTGGGAATGGCTATGATCCAGTTCCATACCTTGGCTAAAATGCAAGGACATTCAGCCCTTTCTTTTTCTCTTTAAGCTAATACTGACAGTTCCTAAAATAAGCACCTTTCATAAAGGGAGAATACTTAAGTTCACTCATCTGATATTCCTACAAAATCACCACCTGAAAGCATACTATCACTTAAGTGGCCTCTAAATACATGAAGATTTTTAAAGACCGAACTTAACTTGAAACCACTGAAAGTTTGTGTACTACCTAAGGTCAGAACGGCACATGACTGCTGTTAAGTTATAACAAATGCTCGAGTGTCTGAATAGACTAATTACTGACACATGAACATAGAGAAAGTGAGTTATACCCAACAACCTGAGTAAGGTAAACGATTTTGATGCACTGAAAATTCTAAACCTGTCACTTAAGAAAGGGGGCATACAAATTAATGTAATTTCCTACCCATATTAAATAAGGTAGTCTAACTTTGTGGCATTTTGTGAACTTTAAAAGCTTACAAATTGTTAAGAGTGAAAAAAAATCTTTGTATTGATAGCCAACAGTTTCTGCCGGATCACAAGACTGCAATGCATGTTGGGATTCCTTCAGGCCGGTTCCGTGCCACAGATATTTAACACGTAATTACAGTTTCAATAATAGAAATTGGAGCAAGAGACGCTTCTCTCTCCTAGGCCTAAGGTGAAGGGAAAACGCGAGCATTCGTCCTCCCCAACTCCTCGGACCTCTCAACGCCCACTCTACAGACTCCTGACTCCATCTGTCCTCACTTCTAGGCCTCATGTTACTGACCCGCAGCCGCCCCCTCTCCGTTCCATACGGTTCCCACCTCCAGTGGGTAACCACGGTCCCCTGGGGAGGGGGGCAGGCCCCGCGCCCCGCCGGGGTCCTCCGCGCGCTTCCCCCGCCCCACCCGGCCCGGCGCGGCGCGGCGCTCCGCCGCGGCCACCCCACGCAGGCCGACTCCCCGGCCCCGGGCCGCCCCACCCAAGACTGCCGGCGCCCGACGCCGCTGTCAGCGCCCCACGTGCCGCCGGACCCCAAGTGCCCCGGCACTGCGAGGAGCGCCGCCTCACCCACCCCACCCCACCCCAGGTGGGCCCAGGCCCCCAGGCCGCTGCTCCCGCCCTCGCAGCCCGGCTTCCTCCCGCGTCTCGTGGCTGCCCTGAGTCCCGACCCTTTACCCGAAGGGCCTCCCGCGCCGCTGCCGGCTCCGTGGTTGTTGGCTGAGGCGCCAGCGGGGGATGGCGGCGGCTGGGCCGGGCCCCGCAGGAAGGACGGCACGAACTCGGCAGCGTGGACATTGGGCACGAAGGGTTTGGCGTTGACGTTGAGTTGCCGGCTGAAGGCCGCACTGAGGTGTTCACGCTGGGCCTCGACCACCGCCGCCGCCGCCACCAAAGGGCCGCCAGGGCCGCCGCATGGGCCCGGCCCGGGGGCTTCCATGTCCGCCTGGTCCCAGCAGTCGGGCGCCGAGTCGCTGCTGCTGCTGCCGCTGCTGCTCCCACCGCCACCGACGCCGCCGCCACCACTGCCCGGATCCATGATCGGGGGGGCCGTGTGTGTGGTGAAGAGAGGGCGGGAAATGGAGGCGGGGGCGACCGGCCGAGGAGGAGGAGGCCGCGCTGACCCCGGGAAGCGGCGAGGCAGAAGGGCCGAGGGCTAGCGACACAAACTCCGGCGTCGTCGCGGCGGCAGCTACAGTCCCGACTCCGCACTCGCGACAACGACGGCGGCGGCGGCTCAATACTCCTCGTGTGTGCGAGCTGATCTCCTCCCACCCAACCCCAACCACCTCCGACAGCCTCAGCGCCAACCCCACGCCGGGCGCGGGTTGACCTCTCGCCGCCACCCGTACCTTCGCCTCGGTAGTTCCCGGCCCTGTGCGTCTCCGTTTCCGGCTATGAAGCGCAGCAGAAGACGGAACTACGAGTTCCGGCAGTATCCGCGCGACCCCGCTGCGGTTTTCCCGGGGGCTGCCGGGAGTCGAAGTTCTGGGGCCCAGAGCAACCGGAAGCGGCTCGGGCTCCCGGCAGGCAGCGCCAGGAAGCGGCGATCTGGTGGCAGCTCTGCGGGCCCACCTGTCACGGAGTGGGGGCAGGGGGTCACAGAGGCAAGCCCTGGCGCCACTCGGCGAGTCTTTCAGCCCGCGAGGGTGGTCCACTCGTCCTGTTAGGCACAGGATGCGAGGGAAAAGCGCTCAGCTCCTGAACATTCCTTCTCTTTTCACCAGCCTTCTCTGCCTCACTGAATCCCTACCTGTTCTTTTTCTAACCACCTTCCTTCTCCCCTCCCCCCGCCAGATTTTTCCCTGCATTTCAAAGCCAATGCTGAGCGTCTTTCATTGTATGTATTCATTTGGTGGAAGAGGCAGTAAAACCGTGAGACATTACAACTTAAACTGCGATGTGGCTCTTAAAGTGCTCGGGCCCAGGCTCTGCCCTGGCAGAGGGTATTATTAACTGGAAACTTTCGATGACTCACTGTTTGACTAGTCATTTAAATCCTTCACCCAAACTTTTCCATCCCCTCCTCCTTCCTGTTAATGGCTTTGCAAATTGAACAGAGGATTGCCATATTCCTTGATGTATCCAACTGTACCCAACTAGTAGGGTTATTTTGGTTGCCTCCAGCTTTTTTATGCACCAGTAGGTTGAAGTGGTTTTCTTTTGAATGGTCGGATTTGCTCATTTATTCCCGTAGTACTTTATTGACTGCATCTCACCCTGACAGGGTTGTGTTTAGGTTAGTAAACATGTGAAAAGAAAAAAAGCAAAAGAGAAATACTTTGACCCAACTGTATGAAGTAAAAAATAATAATAATAATAACAGCCAGCCTGTGTGGCTTAGTGGTTGAGCGTTGACCCATGCACCAAGAGGTCGCTGGTTGGATTCCCCGTCAGGGCACATGCCCAGGTTGTGGGCCCCAGCCCCAGTGTGGGGCATGCAGGAGGCGGCCAATCCACGTTCTCTCTCATGGATGTTTCTATCTCTCTCTCCCTGTCCCTTCCTCTCTAAAATCAATAAAGAAAAAAAATTTTTTTTTAGTAATAATAATAACATGGCTCCGAGGACCCGTTAAGTTTTCCTGTAATTCGCCTCTGTGGAGTCCAAGCAGAGAAAAACATATTGTTATTTTTTTTGCAAGGAGTCTAGACAAAGTGCACCTAATCTGCTATTAATTAAAGAATAAAGGCATGGACACACAGAGACTAGATTTTTTGTTGTTGTTAATCCTCACCCGAGGATATTTTATTTTTTTCCATTGATTTTTCAGATAGACTGGGAGAGAGGGAGGAAAGAGAGGGAGAGAGAAAGATCAATGCTGGTTGCCTCCCTCTGACATGACCCCGACAGGGCCAGGGATTGAACCTGCAACCAAGGAACGTGCCGTTGACTAGAATCGAACCCATGACTCTTTGGTCCAAGGGCCGAAGCTCTAACCGCTGAGCCAAACCGACCAGGGCATATGTATGCTTTTTTCTTTAACCCATACACTTGGGACATGTGAAGAAACCAGATACCTCCATTATAACAAGACTGACTTTAAGTTTCTTGTCAGATCTGCGGTCCATGCTCCCTGAAATCCTATGGACATTTACCCCCACAATAATGTATTCCTCTGATTAATACAAAGTTCTGGTTACAACCTATTATAGTTCTCTGAAGACCCAATTGAAACTTTCTTAAGAGAATCCCACTTTGAAATTGGTATTAAGTGATTGCCCTCAGATTTACAAAGAACTTATATAGGATACCTGCATTGCTATTGAATGAGATAAATATTTTTATCTTATGTTCACAAGAAGAAAATACAATGTGCCTTCTCACTCAAGATTTACACTCCCCAACCTATTCCTAAAAAAATGTCATAATAAGCAGTTGACTCAAATCGTGAACCACACTGTCCTCCCACCACTTTGTCATTGGATACCATACTTCAAGATGTGTCACCCATAGGGCACTAGATGGATCAGTCGATTCTTCACATCTAATTAAATTAAAGTTTCTTTGTGCCTGGTGCTCTTCCTAGGGACAAAGACAGAAACTGCTAAGACTGAAGCTTAGAAAAGCAGTTGATGTCATAACTTCCATATCCCTGAATAGGATAATTATGGATATTCAGGAAAGAATCCATTCCATTGGTTTTCAAAAGCCTTGACCAGCCAGGGTTGAGGCACTGGTCCAGCTAGAGAGTGAGAAGCTCTTCTTGATAATTACCATTGAGCTAAGACTGAGCAACTTGAGGTCAGGATCCTTTCTTCATCTTCTTTATATTCCAAATGCCCAGCAGAATGTCTGGCATTGAAAACAAGCTTAATAAATGTTTAATGAGTGAATGGGTGAATCATAGGGAGTTTGGGATGGAATACTATTTTTTTTTTTTTTTTTTTTTACCCATTTAGGGCTGGTGAGACACAGGACTATCACCTTTGAGAGAATTTTTCCAAGGACATCATGCTATTCTTTGTGATACACACACAGGGTGAGCTAACAACTGTACTTCACAAAGCTATGCTCAGTTCAAGGTATGAGCCATTTCACAACAGGTAGTTCCCATCTTCCATTGCAAATTCCACCAGCTGTCATTCCTCGTAGTCTCTGATTTCTGTTCTCTGTTGTCTTCTTATCCTTCTTTAGTTATTCTGCCTTTAAACTGAATCAGGGTCTCAGTGTTTGCCCCTTTTAGTCAACTACAAGTACTTTGTGTTTTTTTTTTTGTTTTTTTTTTTTATCCTCACCCGAGGACATTTTTTCTTTTTTTGTTCAGATAGAGTGGGAGGGAGAGAGAGGGAGAGAGAGAGAGAGAAACATCGACGTGAAAGGGACACATCGAGTGGCTGCCACCCGCACGACCAACCAGGGCCGGGGACAAACTGCAACCGAAGTACATGCCCTCAGCGGGAACCGAACCCAGGTCTCTCTGGACCGCAGGCCGACGCTCTAACCGCTGAGCCAAACTGGCCAGGGCTGTGTTTTTTTTTTTTTTTAATCTAAGAGTTTATCTTTTATGCCAACCATGAGGATGCTAGCAAAACTCACGGCTGTTCCAGGGTTTTAGTGGGTGAAAATGCAAATGGACAATGATGTACCTATCCTGTTCCTGGAAATGTTTTCCACAGAAATATGAGCACAAGTGTGAAAAGCTGTTCTTTCCAGCATTTTTGCAATAGCTCCGAACTGGAAACATCATAAATATCATCAGCATGAAAATGATTAAATAAGTGATATTATATCAGTATTATAGAATAGTATGCAGCCATCAAAAGAGTAAAACAGATTAAGCGCCAACATGGAAATTCATTTTTTTTTTTTTTTATCCTCACCCGAGGACATTTTTCCATTTTTTGTTCAGATAGAGTGGGAGGGAGAGAGAGGAAGAGAGAGAGAGATATAAACATCGACGTGAAAGGGACACATTGAGTGGCTGCCTACCGCACCACCCAACCAGGGCCGGGGACAAACTGCAACCAAGGTATGTGCCCTTAGCGGGAACCAAACCCGGGTCTCTCTGGACCGCAGGCCGACGCTCTAACCGCTGAGCCAAACCGGCCAGGGCTACTTTCCCATTTATTAAAAATGAATTTCTGCCCTGGCCAGTTTGGCTCAGCGGTTACAGCATTGGCCTGCGGTCCGGACAGACCTGGTTTCAGTTCCCGCTAAGGGCACGTACCTAGGTTGCAGTTTGTCACCGGCCCTGGTTGGGTCGTGCAGTAGACAGCCACTCAATGTGTCCCTTTCACGTCGATGTTTATCTCTCTCTCTCTTCCTCTCTCTCCCTCCCACTCTATCTGAACAAAAAATGGAAAAATGTCCTCGGGTGAGGATAAAAAATAATAATAATAAATGGGAAAGTAGGAGAAAAGCAAGATACCTAGTATGCATAGAATATATAGTGGATCAATGTATCTAGTGCAATCCTATTTCTTTAAAATTATCTATTTTTTTCCTCTCCCTGGTATATTCTTTTCCTGAATTGTCACCTCTCTAGCTCCTTGTTACTCAGCTCAGATGTGTGTCCTCATCTCAGAGGCCTTTCCTCATCACCCTGGCCCTCCACCAACCCACATCACTCTCTGCCCTCTCACCCCATTTTATTTTTTCACAGCACTTGCCATGATCTGAAGTTATCCATTCCCATGTTTACTACCAATCTCTTCCTACTAGAAAATTAATTCCATTAGTCTGTCTTATTTGCTATTGTGTTCCCATCATCCACAACATTGCCTGGGTGGATAAAGTGTTCAGTAAACATGTGGGAGAGAAAGAAACATATGTATCTCTTTGGATGTTATAAAACTTTAAAAAAATGTGAATAGTTACATATTAAACAGTTAATGGAAGGCATATATGTGGGGTGGGATTGGATGTGGAGAGGAAAGCAGCTAGGAGAAAAAATTGAAATTTTCACTATACTTTTATAGTTGAATTTTCCTACAATAAGCAAATTGCTTAAAATTTCTTTTACTGAGGTAAAATTCACATAATATAAAATTAACTTTTTTAAAGTGAACAATTTAGTGGGGTTTAGTGCATTCACAATATTCTGTAACCACCTGTGTCAAGATCCAAGACATTTTTATCATGGCACAAGGAAACCAATAACTCTATGAGAATGGGTCCCATTCCCTTGGGAACATGCTCCTAATTCTCCTCTCCTCCCTGCCTCTGATAACCATTTTCTGTCTCTCAAATTTACCTATTCTGGTTATTTCATATAAGTGGAATTTTATAATATATGACCTTATATAACCTGTGTCTGGCTTTTTTCACTTAGCATAATTTTTTTTTTTTAATTCAGATACTTTTAAAAAAATGTTTTTCTTAGAGAGAGAGGAAGGGAGAGGGAGAGAGAGAGAGAAACATCAATGAGAGAGAACATCAATTAGCTGCCTCCTGCATGCCCCCCGCTGGGGATTTGGCCCACAACCTGGGCATGTGCCCTGACCGGGAATCGAACCGGCGACCTCTTGGTGCATGGATCGACACCAAACCACTGAGCCACACCGGCTGGGCTAGCATAATGTTTTCAAGCTTCATCTATGTTGTAGAAGGTATATCAGTACTTCATTCCTTTTTGTGGCCAAATAATATTCCACTGTGTGGATGTACCAATTCTTGTGTATTTATCCATAGATGAGCAAATTGGTTTTATAACTTAAAGACATTAACATTAAAAATAAAAGAAAAGTTTGCCTGGACAGTGTGGCTCAGTGGTTGAGCATCGGACCCATGTACCAAGAGGTCGCCGGTTCGATTCCCAGTCAGGGCACATGCCCAGGTTGTGGGCCAAATCCCCAGTGGGGGGCATGCTGGAGGTGGCCAATTGATGTTCTTTCTCATTGATGTTTCTATATCTCCCTTACCTTCCTCTCTCTCTAAAAATCAATAAAGAAAAAATAATAAAATCAATAAAGAAAAAAAATTTTTTTAAAAAGATAAAAGTTAAACAGGTGAAATTCCAGTAAGGTGTGGATATACTTAACTGTATTGTAGCAATGTTAATTTCCTGGTTTTGTTAATGTTACTATAGATGTGTAAGATGTTGCCAGTAGCTGGGCGATGGATACATGGGACCTCTTATAGTATTTTTGCAATTTTTTGTGTCTAAAATAATTTCAAAATAAAAAGTTAAAAGGTTGAAAAGCTCTCATACTGCCCTGGCTGGTGTGGCTCAGTGGGTAGAGCATCAGCTTTCACACTGAAGGGTCATGGGTTTGATTCCCAGTCAAGGGTACATACTAGGTTGCAGGTTCAATCCCAACCCTGGTCAGGGTGCGTGTAGCAGGCAACCAATCAATGTGTCTCTCTCACATCAATCTCTCTCCCCTCCTCCCTCCATCCCTTCCACTCTCTCTAAAAATTAGTGGAAAAATATCCTCAGGTAAGGATTAACAAAAAACCAAAATAACTCTCATACTACCAAAAAGCCATGGTTTCTGAACTCTTACAGCCCACTTATAATTACACAGACTTTAGCCTCAGTTCTCGTCTTTGTCAAAGTTTTTTTCTGCCTTCCTTAAATAAATGTGTTTGGCCCAGGGGTAGCACTGGGGAAGGGGGGTTTTTGTTCACCTTTGAGAATTTTATAAATATGGAATAATACAAAGAATCACAAACACTCACATACCTACACAGTATCCCAAGTTTGTCAATTGTTAACATCTCATCACCTTGTTTCATGCTTTAAGATCAGAAATAAAACAATTCCAATACATGTTGCCTCTTTTACCCCCAGCCCACTCCTATTCTACCCCCTCAAAAATGGCAACCACTATCATATATTTAATGTGATCTATCTAATCTATTTTAAAACATATTTACATATATAACATACAAATCAATAAAAGATCACTGTATTGTTTTAAAGTTTACATATAATATATAAAAGCTACCTTTCGCCCTAGCCGGTTAGGCTTAGCGGTTAGAGCATCGGCCTGCGGACCAGAGAGTCCCGGGTTCGGTTCCTGCTAAGGGCACGCACCTTGGTTGCAGTTTGTCCCCCGCCCCGGTAGGGGTTGTGTGGGTGGCAACCATTCGATGTGTCTCTCTCACATCGATATTTCTCTCTCTCTCTTCCTTCCTCTCTCCCTCCCACTCTATGAGATAAATGCAAAAATGTCCTCAGGTGAGGATTAAAAAATAAAAAATAAAATAAAACCTACCTTTCACTTCATGTGTTTGTCTTTTAACCTCTATATAGAGTAATTCCTTCTCTGTTTATACCTCTTCTTTTTTTTCCCTTTATTGATTTTTAGAGAGAAAGGAAGGGAGAGGGAGAGGGAGGTAGAAGCATCGATGAGAGAGAACATTGATTGGCCGTCTCTTGCATGCCTCTCACTGGGGATTGGGCCCACAACCTGGGCATGTACTCTGACCGGAAATCGAACCGGCGACCTCTTGGTGCGTGGGTCCCATGCTCAACCACTGAGCCACACCGGCCGGGCTATACCTCTTTTTATTTATCCATTTCCCTATTGATAGGCTCTTAGGTTATTTCCAAAATTTTGTTATACCAACAGTACTAGTACAAGTGTCAGGATCCTTTCAAAAGCAAGTTATAGAAATTTCCATTCAAACTGCATATAACTATAAGAAATGTTTTATCTTACATAACTATAAATCCTAAGGTAGGATTGACTTCTGAGACCACTGGTTCAGTAGCTTTGTTATCAGGGAAATTGGGGAAATTGGGTATCAAACCTGCGACCCTTCAGTGTGCCAGCCGACACTCTAACCAACGAACAACATCAGCCAGGGTGGAATTTCCTTCTTTTTAAGGCTGAATAATATTCCATTGTCACCCTGGCTGGTTTGGCTCAGCGGTTAGAGCGTCGGCCTGCGGTCCAGAGAGACCCGGGTTCGGTTCCCGCTAGGGGCATGTACTTCGGTTGCAGTTTGTCCCCGGCCCTGGTTGGTCGTGCGGGTGGCAGCCACTCGATGTGTCCCTTTCACATCGATGTTTCTCTTTTTCTCTTCCTCTCTCTCCCTCCCACTCTATCTGAACAAAAAATGAAAAAAATGTCCTCGGGTGAGGATAAAAAAAAAAAAAATATTCCATTGTCTATATATACTACATTTTGTTTATCCATTCATCTGTTGTTGCACACTCTGGCTGCTTCCACATTTGGCTATTGTGAATAATGCTGTTATGAAAATGAGTGTACATGCTGTGGCCGGTTTGGCTCAGCAGTTAGAGCATTGGCCCATTGAACAATGAGTTGAGGGTTTGATTCTGGTCAGAGGCAGGTACCTCGTTTGCAATTCATCCCCGGCCCTGGTCAGGGTCATTTGGGAGGCGACCAGTTGATGTGTCTCTCTCACATCAATGTTTCTCTCTCTGTATCTCCCTCTCTTTCCTCCCTCCCACTCTATCAGAAGATAAACAGAAAAATATCCTTGGGTGAGGATTAAAAAAAGAAAATGAATGTGCAAATATCTGCTCAAGTACCAGATTTCAATTCTTTTTTAAATCCTTACCCGAGGATATATATATATTTTTTTATCCTCACCTGAGGACATTTTTTCATTTTTTGTTCAGATAGAGTGGGAGGGAGAGAGAGGAAGAGAGAGAGAGAGAGAGAGAAACATCGACGTGAAAGGGACACATCGAGTGGCTGCCACCCGCACAACCAACCAGGGCCGGGGACAAACCGCAACCAAGGTACATGCCCCTAGCGGGAACCGAACCCGGGTCTCTCTGTAGCGCAGGCTGACGCTCTAACCGCTGAGCCAAACCGGCCAGGGCCCCGAGGATATTTTTACATTTATCATCAGATAGTGTGGGAGAGAGGGAGAGAGAGAGAGAGAAACATCGATATAAGAGAGACACATCGAGCCCTGGCCGGTTTGGCTCAGCGGTTAGAGCTTCGGCCCGCAGACCAGAGTCCTGGGTTCTGTTCCCACAAAGGGCACATACCTTGGTTGCAGTTTGTCCCCAGTTGGGGTCGTGTGGGTGGCGACCACTCAATGTGCCTCTCTCACATTGATGTTTCTCTCTCTCTCTTTCTCCCTCTCTCCCTCCCGCTCCATCTGAAGATGAATGCAAAAATGCCCTCGGGTGAGGATTAAATAAATAAATAAATAAATAAATAAATAAATAAATAAATAAATAAATAAGAGAGACACATCGACTGGTTGCTTCCTACACGACCCTACCAGGGCTGAGGATGAACTGCAACCAAGGTATATGCCCTTGACAGGAATTGAACCCACGACTCATTGGTCTGTGGGCCGATGTTCTAACCACAGAGCCAAACCTGATTTCAATTATTTTAGATATATTCCTAGTAGTAGAATTGTTGAATCATATGGTAATTCTATGGTTAATTTTTTTAGGCACAGCCATACTATTTTCCATAGTGGTTGTACCATTTTACATTCTCACCAGCAAAGCACAAAGGTTCCAATTTCTCCAGGTCCTCAGCAGCACTTGTTATTTTCTGTTGTTTTTGTCTTTCTTTCTTTTTTAATAATAGTACAAAGTGGTATCTCATTGTGGAAAGGGGATCTCTTTAACTTGTGGTTTGCACTGTTGGTTGCATATTAAAATCACCTGGGGGGCCCTGTCCAGTTTTTTTCAGCGGTTAGAGCATTGGCCTGTGGACCAAAGAGTCCTGGGTTCGATTCCGGCCAAGGGCGCGTACCTCAGTTGTGGTTTGTCTCCGGCCCCGGTTGGGGTCACGCGGGTGGCAACCAATCAGTGTGTCTCTCTCACATTGATGTTTCTCTTTCTCTCTCCCACTATGTCTGAAGATAAATGTAAAAATATCCTTGGGTGAGGATTAAAAAAAAAAAAGTTAAAATCACCTGGGGGAACTTTCAACTTAACCCATCTCTAGATTCAGTTTTAATTGGTTTGGGGCAGGACCTGGGCATTGATACATTTTAAATACATCCAATGTGAGGCTGTATGTGAGGCCACTTTTGAGAACCACTGGTCTAGAGACAAATTATCTACCCAAAGCAAAAACTGTTTATTGGAAAACCGATTACAGTATTCAATACTACTCAGAAGTGAAACTCTTGAGTCCTCAGTAGAGTTTCTGTACTTGCTAAGTACAGCCAACTCTGAATTATTCATAGAAATTTAGAACCAAAGTATCGTGTTAGCCCAAATAACTGTAAGGGACAGAAAATATGCTGTTTGCTGCTTAATCTTCTCACGCAGCAAACATTTGGTCACCATGGGCAACCAACACTGTGGAAAATTGACTGGTTCTGCACTTTGGCTAGACTTTCTTTTTTCATATAGTTTGTTTATTTTTAACAGCTTATTGAAATTTAATTCACATGCCATACAGTTCACCCATTTACAGTGTACAATTGAAAGGTTTTTAATATATTCACTGTTGTGAAACCATCACCAAATTTCATGGCATTTGTTTATTTTTTTAAGTCTGGATTAATGGAAATTTAGTTTGGAATGAAATGACCCAAGAGCCAACATCAAATGGAAGAGAATCAGGTAAAGGGGGTGTTGATGAGTCACGATAATGCATTAAAAAATTCTTCACAAAGAAGACTGCACTGGGCAAGATAAAATGGTAACGAAAGACAATTGCTAGCAGAGGCTGCTGTTGTGTTATGACTTGGTAATGCCAGTGTAAGCGCAATGACACTGAACCTGAGAGCTTGTCGTAAGGAGTCAATGGACCAGTTCTCGGGCAAAAATTGGCTTCCTCACTAGCTCCTATGGGTTAACCACCTTTCCCCCAGGAATTGGAGATGTTTCCATGAGTAAATCTTCTTTGTCACTTTGCAGGCCTCATTTTCCAAGACCACTCATCTGGAGGGAATGTTTAGCCAATGTAATCCTGGGTGCCCTCTGTGACTAAAATCCAGGAGGTTTATTGACCGCTGACTCTGCTGGGTTTCCCTGTAAATGGGTTTGTCCCCCAGAAATAGAAAGAAACCACCAGGACCACCCTCAGAACTGCCTGTTTCCTCAGCCAGCTCCCTCTGTTAGCACAGCTTGGCCATTAAAAGTTGTCTAAACACAGCAGGCCCCAGGTTCCATTGGCTTATTGATTTACATTTGAATTAGCTGTCTCATTGTAATGATTATCTCATTACATCCCCTTTGTGAATGTAAAAGACCCACAATAAAGAGCACAGAGGAAGTCTGATAATAATCAGTTGACTCAGATGAAAAGTTGATTTATTCTGCAGAAATCAGGATTCATTATTCCTGAGGTATTGACACATTGCTTATTATGTTTTACACCTACGAACCTGGCACCTTTCTTTCCAGGGTCCAGCACATTTGTACAGACCACTTGTTGGGGAAGGTGGGAAGAGGAAAACTCCAACTAGGTTCAGTAGTGTTGAGCTGCACAGCTAGCTTATTAAATAATGTATACATTATACAAACATATCAATAATAATAGTAGCAATAATAATTATTTATTTATAAGTACTATCTTATTATCTTTATTTGTTTTACCTTTAAAAATGAGCCCAGCCAGTATGGCTCAGTTGGGAGCATCATCCCATGCACCAGGAGGTTGCTGGTTTGATTCCAGGTCTGGGCACATGCCCGGGTTTTGGGCCCAATCTCCAGTAGGAGGTATGCAGGAGGCAGCCTGTTGATGATGTTCCTCTCTCATCAGTGTTTCTATCTCTCTTCCTCTCCCTTCCTCTTTCTCTAAAAAAATCAATGAAAACATATTTTTTAAAAAAGAATGTCTTCTAAAGCTTTACTTTAACAAATAAGCTATTTTCTGATCAGTTGGATTAAAAGCAAATCTTTGGTTTAAAAACATCACTGATTCCATCACGGTGGCCACATGTTCTAAAATGTTACTGATTCAAACTCCTATCAACTTCCAAAGAGGATTGGAAGCATTTTATAATAGAACTATAGAGACAATGATGCCAAAAAGCATAAAACAAGAGAAAAGTCAGAAACCAAGATATAAAAAGGGGAGAAGGAGGGGGAAAGGATACAAGGTTTCTTAGTTGAAGAAGGCTACATGGACTGATCACAATATTTAGCTTCAAGCAGGGAAAAGAGAGATTATGTACCTTTCTTTGGTACTAGAGTACACACCAATTCATTCATTCATTCACCAGTTTAATCCTTTTAGATATATAATTCCTCATTCTTGGAACAGAGTTTCCCTTTCTGGTTCTCAAGGACTCTGTTCTCAATGTACTTCAGGGAAATGGCTCTCAGAAATTTTTTTTTTTAATCCTCATCTGAGGATATATTTAAAGAGAGGAAGAGAAAGAGAGAAACATCAATGTGAGAGAAAAACATCAATCGGTTGCCTCTTGTATGCGCCCCTACAGGGGATCAAACCCAAAATCTAGGTATGTGCCCTGACTGGGAATGGAACCCACAACCTTTGGATGTATGGGACGATGCTCCAACCAACTGAGCCACCCAGCCAGGGCTCTCAGATTTTAATACTATCATATTTGCCTGCAGGTTTGCTAGGTATGCAGACCTGAGCCCCCAAAGACATTGGTGTAAGGTAGCTCATTCTAGGAACAAAAGGAATGTCAGGAAGGGAGTCGGGCAAGAGAAGGGTGGGGCATGGAATAAAATTTGAGAAAAAGGGGAAGTCAAATCCTGCAGAGCCTTGCCCTGGCTGGTATGGCTCAGTTGGTTGGATGTTGTCCCATGCACCCAGGGGTTGCCAGTTGGATTCCCAGTCAGGGCACATGCCTAGGTTTTTGGCTCCATCCCCAGTAGGGGGCATGCAGGAGGCAGCTGATTGATGTTTTGCTCTCACATCTGTTTCTCTTTCTTTCCCTCTCCATTCCTCTCTCTCTAAAAATCAATTTTTTTTTTATCCTCACCGGCGAACATCTTTCCATTTTTTGTTCAGACAGAGTGGGAGGGAGAGAGAGGAAGAGAGAGAGAGAGAGAAACATCGATGTGAAAGGGACACATCGAGTGGCTGCCTCCCCCACGATCCAACCAGGGGCCGGGGACAAACTGCAACCGAGGTACATGCCCCTAACGGGAACCGAACCCGGGTCTCTCTGGACCGCAGGCTGATGCTCTAACCGCTGAGCCAAACCGGCCAGGACTAAAAATCAATTTTAAAATGTTTTTTTTTTTTTTTTTTTAAATCCTGCAGAGCCCTGGCAAGTTTGGATCAGCGGTTAGAGCTTCAGCCCACAGACCAAAGAGTCACGGGTTCAATTCCAGTCAAGGGCATGTACCTCGGTTGCAGTTCGTCCCCGGCCCTGGTCAGGGTCATGTGGGAAGCAACCAATCAATGTGTCTCTCATATCGCTGTCTCTCTCTCCCCCTCCCTCCCAGTCTATCTGAAGATAAATGGGAAAATATCCTTGGGTGAGGATTAAAAAAAAATCCTGCAGAGCCTTAATTGTAGCAGTGGCTAGCAGAGCTCCCACTTCTGCTTTGGTTTCCCCCATCTGCTCTCTGCACCAAAGCTGTTGTCACCCTCAGTGATTCTTCTGCTCAAAATGCTACATGAGATGATTTCCTCTCTCCCAGAGATGAAAGTCAATGTCTTCATCATGGTCTATAAGGCCCAACATCACCTGGCTTCCTACCACCACTCTGCTCAGCCACACTGACCTTGCTTATCCTTAAACATGCCAAGACTACACCCACCTCAGGGCCTTTGCACTTATTATTTCCTCTGCTCCAAAATACAGATCTCAACCTAAATGGTGAATTCAAAAGAAGGCCTTCTCCATTGCATTTATTACTGCCTAATGTACTGAGGCAGGAAAGTTAGAAAAGGGAACAAAGGCCTCAAGCTCTACCCACCCCGTTTCTGTCCTGGCTGGAACATCAAAGATGTGACCTTCACTAACCACCTGTTCCCCTGTTTTCCTCTTCCCAATTTCCTGTAATCGAGATAAACAAAAGCAGTCTCAACCAGATTCAGCAGCCATACTGACCTAAAATAACCAACAAGGCCATGGTAATATCTTTATAATAAATTTTCATTACAGTTTTGGGACCCCCCCCCCCCCCATCGCTCCAAATCTCCATGACAGTTCCCAGAGGAATAAAAAATAAATCACTATCTGGAGAGGGGGATAAGAATGAGACTCTAGCCTCCTTGACAGACACCCCCCCCCAGTGTCATAAGCTGAGAACCACCCTATTCTTACTCCCCACCCCGGCCCATATTTAATAAAAACCTTCCACCCACACCTCATTGGGGCCTCTTGTTCTCCAAGGTTGCCTGCTCTCACTTCTCAAGTGAATATTATCGATTTAATAAATTTACTGTGCTTTGTAAATCTTTCTGTGTCGTTCTTGAATTCTGGCACGTTCTGTGACAAGAACCTGGACCCTGGTATCAGGTTGAGGCTTCCCTTGGTCTCCTTGGCCTCCCTGGCCTCCAGCATCTATACAACTTAATTTACTGGTTTATTTGTTCATCATCTACTCTGTGAAGGCAGGGTCTTTGCATTGTGTCCCAGCTGCACTCCTTGAAAGCGCAGGTTAAAACAAGGAATTTTTAAAATATGTTTTTATTGATTTTTTAGAGAGAGAGAGAGAAACATCAATGTGAGAAACATCAATCGGCTGCCTCTTGCACGCCCCCTATTGGGGATCAAGACCAAAACCCGGGCATGTGCCCTCACCGGGATCTAACCAGGACCTTTCAGTCCATTGGATGATGCTCAATCCACTGAGCCACCTTTCAGTCCATTGGATGATGCTCAATCCACTGAGCCACACCGGCTGGGCAAAATAAGGCTTTTTTTTTTTTAAATCTTCACCGAAGGATACTTTTCCATTTATCTTCAGATAGAGTGGGAGAGAGGGAGAGAGGGAGAGAAACATTGATGTGAGAGAGACACATTGATTGGTTACCTCCCACACGACCCCAACCAGGGCTGGGGACCGAACCCCAACTGAGGTACATGCCCTTGACCAGAATTGAACCCACAACTCTTTGGTCTGCATGCCGACGCTCTAACCACTGAGCAAAATTGGCCAGGGCAGAACAAGGAATTTTTTTAAATGACACCCACATACTTAAAATTTATAAATGTGCATACATCTGCCAATCTCTTGAGGTAGTATTGCTGGTGAAAGTGGATAAGTTCTTTTTCAGCGATGTTAGAAAAGAATTTCAAAGGAGAAGTTGAAATGGGAGGGCAAGATTTTATTGCGAATTAAGGGAATTAATGCACCCTCGGAGACATGGAGGGTGGGCAGGCTCTAAAGCACTGCCCCAAAGCTTTAGTTAATCCTCCATATATCTTCTTGGTTCAGGTAAAGAACCAAGAACCATTCAAACTATCCAACCCAAATTCCTAACTTTACCAGGGTTTGGGTTGGGCCCTCCTCCCAGTAGATTCTATTGGGGTTTTATGTCCTCTATCCAATCCAATTACCTTTCCAATTACTGTTCCCAGGCTAGGCCCTGCCCCTCTGTTTTGTCACCCTGACTCTAATTGCTCATGTACAAAAATTTCATTACACCATCTATTTCCTATTGTGCGTGCACCCAGCAGAAGAATTTCCTCCCCTCCCTCCAGGTACTGGGCTTTTAGCACCCCCAGGAAGATTTCCTGTGTCCAGCAGTTAGTTCCCTGGAGTGTGTGAATGAGTCTGTTTACCAGTAAACTAGATGGAATTCTGCTTCCCAGTTTATTAAGATTATTTAGTTCCCTTTTGCTTTCTTCCATATACCAATAACCAGTTAGTGAACATGTGGAGGTCCTGGGAGACTGGAGCACCTGGAGAAGGCGTGGAAGCCACACCCCTTACCACATGCCAATCAAAAGTCCAGGTTGTCACCTGTACTTCTGACCAACTGGCTACAAACCAGAGATTCCCATAATCCCCTCCTTGGTTTTGACTTGGTAGAACAGCTTATAGACCTCAGAGAAACATTCCACTTACTAGATTATCGGTTTATTATAAAAGGATATAACTCAGAACAGCCAGATCGAAGAGGTACATAGATCAAGATATGTGGTGCCCTGGCTGGGTAGCTCAGTTGGTTAGAACTTTGCCCCCATGCACCAAGGTTGTGGGTTCGATCCCCAGTCGGGGCACATACAAGAATCAACCAATGAGACCTGGCCGGTTTGGCTCAGCAGTAGAGCGTCAGCCCGAGGACCAATAAGTCCCGGGTTTGATTCCAATCAAGGGCATATACCTCAGTTGTGGTTCATCCCTGGCCATGGTCGGGGTCGTGCGGGAGGCAGCCAGTCGATGTGTCCCTCTCATGTCAATGTTTCTCTCTCTCTTCCTCTCCCTCCCACTCTATCTGAAGATAAATAGAAAAATATCCTCAGGTGAGAATTTAGAAAAAAAAAAAGAATCAACCAATGAATGCATCAATAAGTGGAACATCAAATCTCTCTTTCTCTCTCTCTAAAATAAATAAATAAATAAACATTGAAAAAAAAAAAAGCTATGTGGTAAGGGGTGTGGCTTCCATGCCTTCTCCAGGTGCTCCAGTCTCCCAGGACCTCCACATGTTCACTAACTTGGAAGTTCTCTGAACCCCATCTGCTGAGGTTTTTACAGAGACTTCATTACATAGTCATGATTGATTAAATCACTGGCCATTGGTGACTGATTTTATCTCCAGCCTCTCCCTTCTCCCTGGGGGTTGAGGGATGGGACTGAAAGTTCCAGCCTTCTAATTACAAGGTAGATTCTCCAGCCAGCCAGCCCCATCCTAGGTGCCTCCAAAAGTCACTTCATTTGCATAACAAAAACACCTTAATCACTCTCAATACTTAGAAAATTCCAAGGTTTTCTGAGCTGGGAGCCAGGAATTGTGGATCAAGACCAGAAATTTGTGAGAAGTGTATTTGGTCATCTGAATGATTATCTTCCTTATAAGTCACAACATCACACACAGTCTGGTCAGCACATCAGCGACCCTCTCACCTCTTCTCAAGACTCAGAATCCAGGGAGAGCTGCCCATTGGCCAAGCTCTTGTCACATTCTTCTCCCCAGCCAAGTGGACTATGGAAGGTACTCCTGTGGGACCGCTTCCCAGCAAGATAAAGATTATCCACAAAGGTATTTCCCCAACCAGGAACCGACGTGTTATTAGAAAGAGGGAATGGGTGTGGGATAGCCCAAAATAACAAATGCCAGGACAGGGACTCTGCGTGACAGAGACTCATGACAAGCACACAGCATGACAAACACCAGGTCATGGATATCGAATGACAAATGCCAGGACATTTGGCCACTCAGTCAAACTAGCAGAACGTCATCCTTCCTGCTTAGTCATTCATTTAACAAATGTTATTTTACATCTACCACGTTCAAGATTTAAATAGTATTAACATGCCTTTGGTTGTACAATGAACCCACTCTTGCTGATTACAAACCTTGAAAATCATAATAAGCCCTAGAGACTGACTATTGATTTACCCTGGGGCAAGGTATGGGGACCTTAACTAGATAAATTACCCAGTTGTTTTTTATATAGGTGAATCAGATTATTGTGACCCTCCATAAAGAGAACTCTTGAGAGTCTACAAGTTTGAGAAGAGCAAGGGGAGGAAAGTAGAACATAATAGAAAGAGTCCAACTTGGAGTTAGATAGACCTGGATCTGAATCCTCCTGTAGTATCTAGCTATGTGACTTTTGACAAGTTACTTCACCTCTCTGAGCCTCTTCCCTTAAAGCTCTTAGCATATTGCTTGTGCTCAGAAAGTAATAATATGTTAAAGGATATGAGTGTGATGGTAACTTCCATCTATTATTACTTAAGACAACAGAAAGTGGATTTGAACTGTTGCAAGACTGATTTAGTTTACACATCAAGGAGAATTTCTATTTGTTAGCATGCCCAATTTAGAGAGAGGACAGGGCCTGGGCTACTAAGGGGAAACAGCCAGGACTACCTGCGAGGGCCCATCAAAGGTGCAAGCTGAGGGTAGGAAAATCGGGGTGGCTTGAAGGGAATCCCTTACCTAGAGGAAGATCTGAGTTTTATATAGTTGATGGGCCAGGATCAGCCCACCCCCAACCACCTTTCTCCCACTTTATGCTCTGCCTTTCTCCCCATCAGTGTCTTCTCTGTATACTTCAGCTGCTCTGACCTCCTTTCTGATGCCGCAGCTCGCCAAGCTCGTTTCCTTCTCAAGTTTTGTACTCTTGTTGCTTTTACTCCCTGGCATGCTGTGTTCCCTGAACTTCACATGGCTGGCTACTTCTCATCATTTAAGTCCCAACCGGAATATTACCTCCTCTGAGAGATTCCTAATTGAAAATTGATCTCCTTACTCCTCACTCTCTATCACATCATACTGATTTACAGTGGATCCTCATTATTTTCAGATTCTGTGTTTGTGAACTCACCTACAGATTTATTTGTAATCCCCTAACCAATACTTGCAGCGCTTTCATGGTCATTCCCAGATGTGCACAGAGTGGCAAAAATTTCAGTTACCTGCAGTGCGTGTTCCTGGCTGAGTTGGAGCAAGGCCATGCTCTGCCTTCTTGCTTTCGCTCTTGTGTTGTAAGCTAGTGTCCTTTTCGGGAGGAGCTTAGGCACAGACGATCTCAAATTGTCCCATGTCTATGTGTCTCGTTTATTATCGCCCATCCCTGTGCTTTGGAAGTGCAAGTGCTCTGAGAGAGGCAGCCTCGGCTTCCACTTTCGGGGGTCTCTCCCCATCTCCCCCGTGCCCAGCAGGCACTTAATACGTATTTGTCACAGCAATGAACGCAATGAATGAAAAGATCGGGCTGTCAGCACTCAGGAGAGAGGGTCATGAGCTGGGAGAGCCCAATCTAAATAAACAAAGTGAAAAAACAAAATAGAAACAGACTCATAGTTACAGACAATAAACTGATAGTTGCCAGGGGGGAGGCAGGGTGGGGTGGGTGAAAAAGGTGAAAGGGAATAAGAGGTACGAACTTCAGTTATAAAATAAATAAGTCATGGACCTTTCACACCTAGACTCGGTCTGTCCGCACTAGCCCGTTTGTGTTCAGTGTGCACACGCCTTGCAAGTGACACGCCATGAGTCTGAATTCCAACGTAGAGTTGAATGGATTGCAGCAGTTACCATTGCTGCTGGGACAGCCGCAATTGGTTATCTAGCTTACAAAAGATTTTATGTTAAAGACCATCGCAACAAATCTATGGTTAACTTTCACATTCAGAAAGACAACCCCAAGATCGTACATGCTTTTGACATGGAGGATTTGGGAGATAAAGCTGTGTACTGCCGCTGTTGGAGGTCCAAAAAGTTCCCATTCTGTGAAGGAGCTCACACAAAACACAACTAAGAGACTGGAGACAACGTGGGACCTCTGATCATTAAGAGAAAAGAAACTTAAATCGACAGTTTTGATGCTGCAAACCAACTTGTCCTGATTATTTAATTAGAATGACTGCCGCTTCCGTTTAATTCACCTTCTCTGGATTCTAGATGTGGTGTATTGCAAACTGTAGCTTTCATATTCATGTCATTTGCCTTACTTGTTGAACCATCGTGGTGCACATTTGTTTAAACAAAAAAAAGGAAAAAGTGAAACCAAAAAAAATAAAAATAAAAATAAATAAAAAATAAGTCATGGGGATATAATGTACACAAAGGGAATATAGTTAATAATGTTGTAATAACTTTGTACTGTAACAGGTGGGTACTAGATTATCATGGGCATCACATCGTAAGGTATATAAATGTAGAATCACTATGTTGTTTGTACTCCTGAAACTGATATAATATCGTATGTCAACTATATTTATTTATTTATTTTTTCCTAATATCATCATTTTATTTTTTATTTTTTTATTTATTAATTTATTTTTGTTACAGATGTTTCTCCTTTTTTCCCCATTGACACCCTCCTCCCCATCCCCTCACCCCGTCCCCAGCTTTGTTGTCCATGTCCATCAGTTATGCATACATGCGTATAAGTTCTGTGGTTTATCTCTTCCCTCCCCCCCACCTCCTCTTCTGAGGGTTGTCAGTCTGTACCCTACTTCCACATCTCTGGGTCTACCCTGTTCCTCAGACTGTTATGTTTATTATATTCCACAAATAAGTGAGATCATGTGATATTTGTTTTTCTCTCCTTGGCTTGTTTCGCTTAGGATAATACTCTCCAGGTCCCTCCATGTTGTCTCAAAGGATAAGAGATCTTTCTTTCTTACAGCTGCATAGTACTCCATTGTGTATATGTGCCAAAGCTTTTTTATCCATTCATCCACTGATGGACACTTGGGCTGTTTCCAGATCTTAGCTATTGTAAATAGTGCTGCTATGAACATGGGGGTACATGTATTCTTTCTGATTGGTGTTTCAGGCTTCTTAGGGTATATTCCTAGAAGTGGGATCACTGGCTATTCAATTTTTAATTTTTTGAGGTAACACCATAGTGTTTTCCACAGTAGCTGCACCAGTCTGCATTCCCACCAGCAGTGTACTAGAGTCCCCTTTTCTCCACACCCTCGCCAGCACTTGTTGTTTGATGATTTGTTGATGGCGGCCATTCTGACAGGTGTGAGGTGATACCTCATTGTTGTTTTAATTTGCATCTCTCTGATGATTAGTGATGTTGAGCATTTCTTCATATGTCTCTTAGCCTTTTGTATGTCCTGTTTGGAGAGGTGTCTATTTAGTTCCTCTGCCCATTTTTTAATTGGGCTCTTTGTCTTCCTTTTGTTGAGTTGTATGAGCACTCTATATATTTTGGAGATTAACCCCTTATCTGATGTATCATTGGCAATTATGCTCTCCCATACAGTGGGTTCCCTTTCCGTTTCGATGGTTGTTTCTTTTGCTGTGCAGAAGCTTTTGAGTTTGATGTAGTCCCATGTGTTCATTTTTTCCTTTGTTTCTGTTGCCTTAGGTGATGTATCAGTGAAGATTCTGCTGTGTATGATGTCCGAAATTTTGTTGCCTACATTTTCTTCTAGGATTTTTATGGATTCATGAGTCACATTTAAGTCTTTTATCCATTTTGAGTTTATTCTTGTGTATGGTGTAAGTTGATGGTCTAGTTTCATTTTTTTGCATGTAGCTGTCCAATTTTCCCAACACCATTTATTAAAGAGGCTGTCTTTGCTCCATTGTATGCTCTTGCCTCCTTTGTCAAATATTAATTGAGCATAATGTCTTGGGTCAATTTCCGGATTCTCTGTTCTGTTCCACTGGTCTGTATGCCTGTTCTTGTGCCAGTACCAGGCTGTTTTGATTATAGTAGCTTTGTAGTATAACCTGATATCTGGTATTGTGATCCCACCTACTTTGTCCTTCTTTTTCAAGATTGCTGTGGCTATTCAGGGTCTTTTTTGGTTCCATATGAACTCTTGAAGTATTTGCTCTAGTTCTGTGAAATATGTCACTGGTATTTTGATGGGGATTGCATTGAATCTGTAGATTGCTTTGGGTAATATGGACATTTTAATGATGCTAATTATTCCAATCCATGAACAAGGTATGTGCTTCCACTTTTTTATATCTTCCTCTATTTCTTTTTTCAATGTCCTATAGTTTTCTGCGAATAGATCCTTTACTTCTTTGGTTAAGTTTATTCCTAGGTATCTTAATTTTTTTGCCGCGATGGTAAATGAGATTGTTTTTTTAGTTTCTCTTTCTGTGAGTTCATCATTGGTGTATAAGAATGCCATAGATTTCGACGTTAATTTTGTATCCTGCTGCTTTGCCAAATTCATTTATTAGGTCTAGCAGATTTTTGATGGAGTCTTTAGGGTTTTCTATATATAATATCATGTCATCTGCGAATAATGACAGTTTTACTTCCTCCTTTCCAATTTGGATTCCTTTTATTTTTTCTTCCCGTCTGATTGCTGTGGCTAAGACTTCCAGCACTATGTTAAATAAGAATGGCGAAAGTGGGTATCCCTGTCTTGTTCCTGTTCTTAAGGGAAATTTTTTTAGTGTTTGCCCATTGAGTATGATGTTGGCTGTAGGTCATTCATATATGGCCTTTATTATATCAAGATATGATCCCCCTATTCCCAAATTGCTGAGCGTTTTTATCAGAAATGGGTGCTGGATTTTGTCAAATGCTTTTTCAGCGTCTATTGATATGATCATGTGGTTTTTATCTTTCATTTTGTTTATGTGCTGTATCACATTTATTGATTTGCGAATATTGAACCAGCCTTGCATCCCTGGGATGAATCCCACTTGGTCATGGTGAATAATTTTTTTGATGTATTGCTGGATCTGATTTGCTAGTGTTTTGTTTAGGATTTTGGCATCTATGTTCGTCAGGGATATTGGCCTGTAGTTTTCTTTCTTTGTAGTGTCTTTTTCTGGTTTTGGAATTAGAATTATGCTGGCCTCATAAAACGAGTTTGGAAGTCTTCCTTCTTCTTGAATTTTTAGAAATAGTTTGAGGAGAATGGGTGTTAGTTCTTCTTTGAATGTATGATAAAACTCCCCCGTGAAGCCGTCCGGCCTGGGCTTTTGTTTGCTGGGAGAGTCTTGATTACATCTTCAATTTCCTTCATTGTTATTGGTCTGTTCAAGTTTTCTGTCTCTTCCGGGTCCAGTTTTGGGAGACTGTGTTTCTAGAAATTTGTCCATTTCGCTTAGATTGTCAAATTTGTTGCCATATAAATGTTCATAGTATTTGTTAACAATCGTTTGTATTTCTGTAGTGTTAGTTGTTACTTCTCCTCTTTCATTTCTGATTTTGTGTATTTGGGTTCTCTCTCTTTGTTTCTTGGTGAGTCTAGCTAAGGGTCCATCAATCTTGTTTATCTTTTCAAAAAACCAGCTCTTTGTTTCATTGATCCTTTGAATTGTTTTTCTGGTCTCTATGTCATTTATTTCTGCTCTGATCTTTACTATTTCCTTCCTTCTACTTGCTCTGGGGTTTTCTTTTTGTTTGCTTTCTAGTTCTTTAAGTTGTGAGGTTAGATAGTCTATTAGAAATTTTTCTTGTTTCTTGAGGTAGGTCTGTAGTGCTATGAACTTCCCTCTCAGAACTGCTTTCGCTGCATCCCATAGATTTTGTGTTGTTGTGTGTTCATTTTCATTGGTTTCCAGGAAGTTTTTAATTTCTTCCTTGATCTCCTTGGTAACCCATTCATTGTTTAATAACATGCTATTTAGCCTCCATGTGTTCAAATGTCTTTGCATGTTCTTGTTGCAGTTGATTTCTAGTTTCATGCCATTGTGATCTGAGAAGATGCTTGATATGATTTCAATCTTCTTGAACTTGTAGAGACTTAGTTTGTGTCCTAACATGTGGTCTATCTTTGAGAATGCCCCATGTGCGCTTGAGAAGACTGTGAATTCTGTAGTTTTGGGGTGTAATTCTCTGTAAATATCTATTAAATCCATTTGGTCTAGTGCTTCATTTAGAGTCTCTGTTTCCTTGTTAATATTTTGTCTAGAGGATCTATCCAGTGATGTCAGCGGGGTGTTGAAGTCCCCTGCTATGATTGTATTGCTGTCAATTTCTCCTTTGAAGTCCTCCAGAAGATGATTTTTTTTTTTATCCTCACCCGAGGACATTTTTTCATTTGTTGTTCAGATAGAGTGGGAGGGAGAGAGAGGAAGAGAGAGAGAGAGAGAGAGAGAGACACATCTACATGAAAGGGACACATCGAGTGGCTGCCACCCGCATGACCAACCAGGGCCGGGGACAAACTGCAACCGAGGTACATGCCCTTAGCGGGAACTGAACCCGGGTCTCTCTGGACCGCAGGCCGACGCTCTAACCACTGAGCCAAACCGGCCAGAGCCCTCCAGAAGATTTTTAATGTATTTTGGTGCTCCTATATTGGGTGCATATATGTTTACCAAGGTTATATCTTCCTGTTGGATAGATCCTTTCAATATTATGTAGTGACCTTCTTTGTCTCTAGTTATGGCCTTCATTTTGAAATCTATTTAATCAGATATGAGTATTGCTACCCCAGCTTTTTTTTCCTTTCCCTTTGCTTGGAAGATTTTTTTCCATCCCTTCACTTTCAACCTATGTGAGTCTTTTGTTGTGAGGTAGGTCTCTTGTAAACAACATATATATGGGTCATGCTTTCTTATCCAATCCGCTACTCTGTGTCTTTTTATTGGAGTGTCAACTATATTTAAAAAGAAAAAAAAAAGTGCTAGGAGAGTCTACTGACTGGATGACCACACTGGGATGTTTGAGTAGATGAAGTGAGGAAGGGAAGGGGCAGGCATGGAGAATCAGGCCTGCACAGCGTGGGACTAATCTGGAAATATTCTTGTCCATGTTGCTTACACGGACTGGGACGGAGCCTTACATGGGTGGACTTCTGAGTGTTTATCAAGACACCCAAAATGGAACCTGGAGGTAGACGGGATAACGGTCACATCAATAACTCACTGAGTGGGCTGCTTTTATGAGTCAGATGCTGAGCTTGGTGCTTCATCTACATATCTCTTCTAAGCCACACAACTGCTCTGTGGGGTTGGGATTGTCCCCCCAAAGAAGGGAAATAATGGGATCACAGAGCTACCAAGTGGCATAGCCAAAATTCAAACTAGGCCAGCCTGATCCCAAACCAGGACTCCTTGGCTGCCACCACTGTGTGTCTCAAGCTCAAGCTTCCCCTTTTTGTCATTTGAATTTGTCACCTGTACTATTACTTGACATTTTTTCTTTAAACTGACACCCTCTTTTCACCAAGTTTATTTTCAAAGGAAACTTTATTACTATAGTAAATGCAAAACAAGTGCCCGTCCCATGAAAAGAAGATAATTAAAAAAAAATTTTTTTTCTTTATTGATTTTTAGAGAGGAAGGGAGAGGGAGAGAGATAGAAGCTTTGATGAGAGAGAACATCGATTGGCCACCTCCTGCATGCCCCCTGCATGCCCCCCACTGAGGATCAGGCCCAAAACCTGGGCATGTGCCCTGACTGGGAATTGAACCAGCGACCTCTTGGTGCATGGGTCGACACTCAGCCACTGAGCCACACCAGCCAGGCAGATAATTTTGAAAATATATACAAAGGAAACAAAACAACGTTACATTTTGGCCAGACCCTGTGGCCTGGTGGAGGCCCACTCTCGCTTTGTTCAAAACAGAGGTTTGCAGGTGTTGGAGATATGTTAAAGACAGAGTAGAATTCATCTAGACCATTTTCTAGAATGAATAAAAGGGTGGTTAAACAGAGAATAACTGTCTCACTATGTGACTCAATGTTACTTAGTACCCTGTCTCTTTGCCACACACAATCCTCTCATATTCCTGCTAAAAACAATTCCTGTACCACTCTAGGCTTCGGGAAACAGCAGCAGACCTTTGTGGCCTTACGCCCTGGACAAGCATCCCTTCTGAACAGCACGAGGAGGCAAAGCTTATGTTATAGAAAGTTGTAGAGGGAATTTAAGGAGCTGTAAATGCAACTCCTTAAGGTGACATTTGATCCAGTTCCAGAGAACAGGCGAAGGGAGCAGCCGCCCCAGACAATGAGAACTCCGCTGTGTTTGCTTTCTAGGGATGCATCAAGGTCATGATGTCTGGCTTTGAGAATGGTGATAAAGGTCATTGGAGGAAATAAAAAATCATACTAAAGGCACAGTAGGGACAGCAATTGTGGAGTGACACACAGCCTATAATAGGTGGAAAGCCAATTTAGAAGATGGACATAATCTCTCTGTCTTTCACTGAGTTTTCCTTCGCAGACCTTCTGGAAAACAAGTCAATTATTTGATGTGCAAAGAGGAAGTGAAGACATACCCAAACAACAAAAGCAGAAAGGAGGGGGTGTCAAGATGGAAAAAGCTATAGGATTCCTCTCAGAGCCTTAAGTTACAGCCTGATCGTCTGAAGTGATATCGGAGGATAAGATGCATTTGTTGTAATATACATGAGACAGCCTGGGGTTTAAATCAAATGAGATCTTACGGCATTTCAGATCTGACAGGTAGCTTGAGTAACTGAGGGGAGATGTTGCTAGAGCAGCTTTGGGGAGAGAAGAAGGGGGGTGAGTTGTGAAGGCATACACACTGTCTTGCTACTTCTTTCTCTCTCTCTCTTCTGTACTCTTCTCCTTTAGTTATTTAAAACATTTTTTTTTTAATTTTTAGAGAGAGAGGAAGGAAGAGAGAGAGAGAGAGAGAGAGAGAGAGAGAGAGAGAGAGAGAGAGAGACATTGGTATGAGAGTGGAACATGGATCAGCTGCCTCCTGCACACCCTCAACTGGGGATCGAGCCTGAAACCCTGGGCATGTGCCCTGACCGCTAATTGAACCAGCAGCCTTTTGGTGCACGGGTCGATGTCCAACCAACTGAGCCACATCGGCCAGGGCCACTCTTAGTCACTTTAAAATGAACATATCTTCAGTTAAAAGGTGGGATAAGGTGTACCATAAGGAGAGCTCCGTAACTAATTATTGCTATTATTAATATTTTAATAATTACTATTACTAACATTTTAATCAACAAAATAGAAGGTGAAGTAGCATAGAGGAGGGAATAACTCTAGGGGCAGTTGGGAAAGCTTCTTGGAAGAGGTGATGGTTTCTAGTTTGAGCTTTAAAGAATGACTAGAAGTACTGCAGGGCCTACAAGGAGTGCAGGGCACTCTGGGCAGATGATGCAGTGTGTGGGCAGATGCACACTCTCTTATTAGAAGCCATTAAAAAGCAGTGAGCCGGGGACATAAAAAAGGTTGTCTAAATTGGTTTATATAACCTGCTGTTTTTCATAATTGCAGTATATAATTTCTTCAGCTTCCCAGCTCCCAGTTTCTCAACAGTGTTCTCCAGCGTCAGTCAACAAGAGAATCCCTCGAGGAATTAATGAATAATGCAGATGCCTGGGCACCCATCCCAGAGGTTCTGGCTCAGCAGACCTAGTGTGAGACCCAGGATTCTGCCTTTCAAATAAGCATCCTTAGTCATTCGGTTGCCATTGGTCCAACTGTCACACTTGGAAAACCTCTATCCTAGGGTTCCAACTCTCCTTTTGAGAAATACTCATCCAGATCTATAATGTGGATTATAGCCAAGTCCATGAGTGAGTATAATCAAACTTGGCTTTGCCTCTCTGCTGAGAACCATCCCTCTGAGGATCCACACACCAGGTCTCACTCTTAGCCCATTTTTCCTTCACCATTGGAAGTGCTTGTTGTTTCTTTATTTCTGTACTTGGCTTCTGTTAGGGGCCCAGGAGGTAACCCAAAAAATGTGTATTTCTAAACCACCGCTGTTCACTAGAACTTTCTGTGATGACAGAAATGTTCTATATCTATACTGTGGCTATTGAGTGTCCGAAATGTGGCTATAGAGACTGCAGTACTGATCATTTTGTTTATTTATTTATTATTAATCCTCACCTGAGGATATTTTTCCATTGATTTTTTTTAGAGAGTGGAAGGAGGGAGGGAGAGAGAGAGAAAGAGAGACATCGATGTGAGAGAGACACATCAATTGGTTGCTTCCCGCATGCACCCCGACCAGGGCCAGAGATCGAACCTGCAACCCAAGTACATGCCCTTGACCAGGAATCAAACCTGAGACCCTTCGGTGTGTGGGCCGATGCTCTAACCACTGAGCCACATCGGCCAGGGCTATTTATTTATTTTATTTATTTATTTTTTGTTCAGATAGAGTAGGACGGAGAGAGAGGAAGAGAGAGAGAGAGAGAAACATCGACGTGAAAGGACCACATTGAGTGGCTGCCACCCGCACAACCAACCAGGGCCGGGGACAAACTGCAACTGAGGCACATGCCCTTAGCGGGAACCGAACCCGGGTCTCTCCGGACCGCAGGCCGACGCTCTAACCGCTGAGCCAAACCGGCCAGGGCGCTATTTATTTTTTTTAATCCTCACTTGAGGATATGTTTTTATTGATTTTGAGAGAGAGAGAGAGAGAGAGAGAGAGAGAGAGAGAGAGAAACATTGATCAGGGATTGAACCCATAACCTGGGCATGTGCTCTGACTGGGAATTGAACCCACCACTTCTTCAGTGTATGGGATGATGCTTCAACCAACTGAGCCACACCAGCCAGGGTCTGATAATTTTGTTTTAATTAATTTAAATAGCCACATGTGTCCTATCACATTGGACAACTAGGTTCTAAACACTGGAATCAAGCTAAGCACAGAGAGTGCTCACACTTTGAAAGGCCAGGGACAGAGACAGTCTCAGGGACCAGCAGATGTGTCTTCTGGGCTCACCCCCTGAGACCTGTGGTTTTTGAAGAGAACAGAGGGCAGAAACTCCTCCATTATTTAAATGGTGAATCTCTCTCTCTCTCTCCCTCTTACATGTACAATGTGGTTTACCAAGTTACAAACATGTATAACATGGTTCCACTGTGTAGGTTTTTATTTATTTATTTTTATTATTATTATTTTTATTATTATTATTATTATATATATTTTTTTATCCTCACCTGAGGACATTCTTTTCATTTTTTGTTCAGATAGAGTGGGAGGGAGAGAGAGGAAGAGAGAGAGAGAGAGAGAGAGAGAGAAACATCGACGTGAAAGGGACACATCGAGTGGCTGCCACCCGCACGACCAACCAGGGCCAGGGACAAACTGCAACCAAGGCACACGCCCCCAGCGGGAACCGAACCCGGGTCTCTCTGTACCGCAGGCCGACGCACAAACTGCTGAGCCAAACCGGCCAGGGCCTGTGTAGGTTTTTAAAGCATTCCCTCTCCCCTCATGATTTGTTTATTTCTGTGTCTTCTTTTTTATTTTAATTTTTTTGTATTCCTCACCCGAGGATACTTTTCTATTTATTATCACATAGAGTGGGAGGGAGGGAGAGAGAGACAGAGAGAAACATCAATGTGATAGAGCCACATCAACTGGTTGCCTCCTGCACGACCCGACCAGGGCCGGGGACGAACCGCAACCAAGGTACGTTGCCCTTGACTGGAATTGAACCCGTGACTCTTTGGTCCATGGATCGGTGCTCCAACCGCTGAGCCAAATCAGCCAGGTCTCTTTCTGTGTCTTATAAAACATTAAAAAACCCCACAGAATGGGAGAAACATATCAGAAAATCATATATATGATATATGATTTATAACCAAGACATATAAAGAACTCCCCTAACTCAACAATGACAACAAAAACAATCCAGTTTATTCATTTATTTTTATTTATTGATTTTAGAAAGTAGAAGAGAGAGAGAAAGAGAGAGAGAAACATTGATTTGTTGTTCCACCTACTTGTGCATTCATTGGTTGATTCTTGTATGTGTCCTGACCAGAGACTGAACCTGCAACCTTGGTGTATTGGGATGACACTAACCAACTGAGCTACGCGGCCAGGGAAAAATGATCCAGTTTAAAAATGGGCAAAGTTGAATAAACAGTTATCTCAAGAAGATATACAGCCCCGGCCGGTTTGGCTCAGCGGTTAGAGCGTCGGCCTGCGGTCCAGAGAGACCCGGGTTCGGTTCCCGCTAAGGGCATGTACTTCGGTTGCGGTTTGTCCCCGGCCCTGGTTGTCGTGGCCCTGGTTGGTCGTGCGGGTGGCAGCCACTCGATGTGTCCCTTTCACGTCGATGTTTCTCTCTCTCTCTCTTCCTCTCTCTCCCTCCCACTCTATCTGAACAAAAAATGAAAAGATGTCCTCGGGTGAGGATAAAAAAAAAAAAAAAAAAAAAAAGAAGATATACAAATGGACAATAAACACATGAAAAGATGTTCATCATCACTAATCATTAGGGAAAAGCAAATCAAAACCACAAGAAGAAACTACCTCACACTCATGGTTACTATCAAATAGGAAAAAAGAAAACACCCCCCAAAATAATAAGTGTTGGCAAGCATGTGGAGAAATTGGAACCCTTGTGCATTGCTTATGAGAATGTAAACTGGTATAGTTACTGTGGAAAATGGTATGGTGATTCTTCAAAAGTTAAACATTATTCAGACTTAAAAAGAAGGAAATTCTGACACTAGAACATGGATCAAAGACGTTCTATTTGATGGTTACAACCACCTTCATTTGGTCCTGTGCCATATTCTGGTTTTGCTGAATTTTTTCTGAGCCTGTCAGTTTCATAGTACTTAATAGTAACTGTAAGGAGTACAATGAAATACCCTACTTTCTGCAAAAAAGGTATCGACGGCCCTGGCCTGTGTGGCTCAGTTGGTTGGGCATTGTCCCGCACACCAAAAGGTGGAGTGTTCAATTCCCAGTGAGGGCACATACCCAAGTTGCAGATTCGATCCCTGGTCCACACGGTGCAGGAGGCAACTGATCGATGTTTCTCTCTCTCTCTCTCCCTTTCTCTTTCTAAAATCAATAAAAATCAATGAAAATATATCTACATATAGTAAGAAAGAAGAATTTAGCTTGGACCAAGGAATCAATTGTTTATTCCTCATCAGACTGGGCTAACAAAAGTAAATAAAGCCATTGTAAAGTGTTATGACAACCCCCTTCTTTGAGTAAGTACTGCCTTTTTACTCATTGAGAAAATGTGTTCTACAAAATTGTCAATAACCAGAAACATTCTTCTTTAAAACTATACCAGTATGAACATCCCACTTGCCCGGCCGGTGTGGCTCAGTGGTTGAGCATCGACCCATGCACCAAGAGGTTGCCAGTTCGATTCCCGGTCTGGGCACATGCCCAGGTTGTGGGCCCAATCCCCAGTGGAGGACATGCAGGAGGCAGCCAGTCAATGTTCTCTCTCATCGATGTTTCTATCTCTCTTTCCATCTCCCTTCTGCTCTCTAAAATCAATAAAGGAAAAAAAAATATCCCACTCTTATTTGGGGGAATCTAAGTCACATAGAGAAGCTGCCTCAAATTCTAATCCAGGGCAGAGTATCAGATAAGAGGTTTCTGAACACGACAGTTCATATCAGTCATAACTATAGTTTCCAAGGCAACAGGACCCTGGGTGTATTTTGTAGTCTAGACCTGATCTTGAGTCCTACTTTGCTCTGAGCCTATCAAAACCCTGCTTCATTTACATTTCACCCAAACTCTACTTTTTCCCTAAATTCAGTTAGAATGCTATTTTTTCCTTTGTTTAGTGAGACACCCCATGGTTCCTCTGGTTGTGGTCCCCTTGTTGCTTGTTGCAACAAGTCATAATCCTGACTTTATGGTCTACAGATTTGTCCCATGTGACCCTGAGGTTCAATAGAAACCTCAATTGAACAAAAAAATTAGTCAATCATGGTTTAATTTGTGTGCATGACCACAGGAAAAGTAGTCACAGCAGGGTCTCTTTATTTATTTATTTATTTTTTAAAAATATGTTTTTATTGATTTTTTAGAGAGAGATAGAAACATCGGTGTGAGAGAGAAACATTGATCGGCTGCCTCCTGCACGCACCCTACTGGGGATCAAGCCTACAACCCGGGCATGTGTCCTGACCAGGAATGAAACCGGGACCTCTCAGTCCATGGGATGATACTCAGTCCACTGAGCCACACCAGCTGGCCTCTGCAGTGTCTCTTTAAATTGTGGAATTCTCCCTACTCTCCCTACATTTAAAACTACTAATTTCATTTTGACATTATTTATGGATAAGCAAGACACAGTGGCTCTAGTGCTGCAGAACCTGTTGCCTTTTTCATAACACACCTTTTGTTACCCCTCATTGAATTCCAGGGGGCTACCAGCAGAGACGGTACCTACGCCTTCATATGGTCCTAGGGGTCCAGGGTCTGGTGAGTTGGCTTTGTGTATTTTTGTTAATTCATTCAGAGGTGATCAGATTCAAGGACTGATTCATAATTATGAAAATCTTAAGACTCTGATAAAGAAGTTCATTCATGTACCTAGAGAAATGTTATGGCCAAGTAGGCTGGAATCCTGTATTGGCTTGATCAACAATTATCTGCTATATAGGAAAGTGTACATGGGAGTCACATGACTCCAAAAAAGTTGTTTGGTGATTATTAGACTGTGATTACTTGATGTTACCCATGTGTCCATCCATTCATCTATCCATGCATGCATGTCAAATAGACCAAGATAATATCGACTAACATTTATTGTGCATTCATTATGTACTAGGTACTAATCATTTTACAGTTTTCTACTCACTTAAGATTTATTCAGATCCTATGAAGTAAGTCCTATTATTCATTCTTGCAGATGAGAAAACTGGGCACAGAAATAGTAAACAACTTTCACTTGATCACAGCTATGAAGTGGCAGAGGCAAGATTCAGCATAGACCCCAGACCCATACTCTTTTTAATTTTTACCTTTTAGATTTATGAGAAAGTTATGAGTATTACAAGAAATTCCTGGAAACTCTTCACCCAGATTCCTCAAATGTTAACATTTTACTACATTTGCTTTATTATTCTCTATCTATTGCTATATAATATTTTTATGAATTGATTTAGAGTATGCTTTACCAGTAAATACTTCAAAATGTTTGTATCTTAAGAGCAAGGACATATCAAGATCAAGAAATTAATATTGATAGAATATTACTATCTAATATACACTCTCATTCAATGTCACTAATTGTCTCACAATGTCCTTTATAGCAAAGAAAATTCTGGATCATGTTGCATTTGGTTGTCATGTCTCTTTAATCTCTTTTTAAAAAATTATTATTTTTAAAAATCCTCCCATGAGCACATGTTTTACTGATTTTAGAGAGAGGGAAAGGTAGAGAGAGAGAGAAACATTGATTGGCTGCCTCCTGCATGTGCCCCCACAGGGGATTAAACCTGCAGCCTAGGCATGTACCCCAACTCGGAATCAAACAGGAAAACTTTTGGAGCACAGGACAATGCTCCAACCAACTGGGCCACACTGGTCAGGACTCTTTGAATTTTTTTTCTTTATTGAGTTTTAGAGAGAGAGGAAGGGAGAAGGAAAGAGAGATAGAAACATCAATGAGAGAGAACATCGATTGGCCGCCTCCTGCATGCTTCCCACTGGGGATCGGACCCACAACCTGGGCATGTGCCCTGACCAGGAATCAAACCAGCAACCTCTTGGCGCATGGGTCGACGCTCAATCACTGAGCCACACCAGCCGGGCTAGTCAGGACTCTTTAGTCTCTCTTAATGTAGAGCAGCAGTTTTATAGTCTATGAGTTTAATGTCATTGACATTTTTTAAAGAATACAGGCAAAACTATCATGCAATTTCACAAAAAGGATATACTGACATTATACAGTTAATATAGTTCCATCATCACAAGGATATCTCATGTCAGCTTTTAGGTTAAAGTACTTTTTTTGTTGTTTTCTTTGTATACCCAATGCTTCCTCCCTTGAATTGCTTTTACAGCTTTATCAAAAATCAGTTGAGCATATTTGTGTGGGTCTATTTTGAGGTCCTCTATTCTGTTCCATCAATCTATGTTTATATCCCTTCACCAATACTACACAGTCTTGATTTCTGTAGCTATATTATAAGTCTTGATATTGGGCATGTGCCCTGACCGGGAATAGAACCAGTGACCTCTTGGTGCATGGGTTGATCTTACTTGGATTTTGATAGGAATTGCATTTTTATCAGTTTGGGAGAATTGGTAGATATTATGTTGAGCCTTCCAATCCATGAACATGGTATGTCTCACCATTTATTTAGATTTTGTTTGGTTTCTCTTATTGTTTTTGTTTTCGTATTTGTTTTCATTATATAAATCCTGTACATGTTTTGCTAGATTTTCACCTAAGTATTTAAATTTTTTAGCTATTGTAAATGGTATTGTATTTTTTTTCAAATACAAACAAAAATTTATTTGGAAAGCCACAAAGGTAGAAAAAGTGAGCCATCTGGGCTGTGTGAGCTCAGTAAACAAGTTACAGAGGCAAAAGAAAGGCCTTTGGAGCTTGAGAGTGAAAGAGCAAAGATATATGCCTTGAGGGAAGAAGAGGAAGAAAGGTGTGGGCCTTCGAGAGAGAAAGAGAGAGAGAGAGAGAGAGAGAGAGAGAGAGAGAGAGAGAAAGAGTGTGCACCTGGTATTGCATTTTTAATTTTGGTGTCTACAAGTTTATTGCTAGTGTATTAGAAAAGGCTTCTGAAAAAAATACAAATGTCTTAATGTCCAGGTCTACCCCCCTCCAGAGATCCTGATTCTTTTTTTCTAGGTGGGACCTGGCATTGATATGATTTTAAAGCAGGTAATTCTGAAGTGGAGCCAGGGTTGAAAACCACTCTTTGAATGAGCCTGGTTTCACACGTGCTCTTCTCAATGCTCAGCATCCTCTTGCCTTGGCTGCATCTTATCATTTGAGCCTAGGCTCAAATATCACCTCCTCAGAGGCCTTCCCTGAACACACTATCTAAAGATGCCTTATCTCTCTCCTAAGATACTCTCTATGTAGCTACTCCCTTTTCTTTTTCATGGCACTTTCTCATCTGAAATTATCACCACTTTATTTCCTGGGCTAGCTCTCTCCACTAATCCCTGAGAGCAGGCACTGTTTGTCATTTTCATGCTGTATCCCCAGGGCTTGAATTGTGCCTAGCACACAGTGGATGAATAATTAATTAGGTTTTTTTATTCTCAGGTGGATGATGTTCCCTAATCATTTTATTGAAGTTGGTATTCCTCAAGTCTTTATTAGTAACACATTTACAAACTATGTTTTGAGATATTTTTGTTTTTAATCTAGATAATTTGATATGCTTTGTCTATATTATTTTAAATGTTAAAAGTTGTACAAATATATGTTCATTACAGGAAAACTAGAAAGCAAAAGTCTTACAATGAAAAAAATTATAGTGCAATAAACATAATATAAAATGTACTATAGTAACCATTTATAAGTGCACAGTTATGTTAAGTACATTCATGTTGTTGTGCAACCAGTCTCTAGAATTCTTTTTCATCTTGTACCCATTAAACAAAAATTCCCTATCTTTCCTGGCCGATGTGGCTCAGTGGGTTGAGCATCATCCCATGCAACAAGGGGTCACAGGTTCAATTCCCTGTCAGGGCACATGCCTGGGTTGTGGGCTTGATCCCCAATAGGGGGCATACAGGAGGCAGCTGACAGATGTTTCTCTCTCCCTTTCCCTTCCCCTCTTTCGAAAATAAATAAAAACATATTTAAAAAAACAAACAAAAACAAAAAAACTCCCTATCTCTGGCAATCACCATTCTATTTTCTGTCTTTGAATTAAACTAGTCTAGGTACCTCATATAAGTGGAATACAGCATTTGCCTTCTTTTTGTCTGGCTTATTTCACTAAGCATAATGTTCTCAAGTTTCATCCTTGTTGCAGTATGTGTCAGAATGTCCTTTCTTTTTGAGATGTAATAATATTCCATTGTATTTGGTTATCTATTTATCCATCAATGGACGTTTGGGTTGTTTTAACTTGTGGCTATTGTGAATGAACATTTGGCTATTCCTGTGAACATGGTTATACAAATATCTGTTTGAGGTTCTGCATTCACTTCTTTTGTGTATATACCCAGAAGTAGAATTGCTGAATCTTATAGTTTAATTTTTTGAGGAGTCTCCATACTGTTTCACAGTGGCTGTACCACTTTGCATTCCCACCAAGAGTTCCAATTTCAAATCCTCATCAACACTTGTTTTCTGTTTTTTCCCCCCACTTTTAAATAATAGCCACCCTAATGGATATGAAGTGGTATTTCTCTTTGCAGTTTTGATGTGCTTTTTTTTTTTCCCTCACCCGAAGACATTTTTGGATTTATCTTCAGATAGAGTGGGAGGGAGAGAGGAAGGAAGAGAGAGAGAAGAAACATTGATGTGAGAGAGACACATCGAGTGGTTGCCACCCACACGACTCCAACCGGGGCCGGGGACAAACTGCAACCAAGGTACGTGCCCTTAGCAGGGACTGAACCCAGGCTTCTCTGGTCCATGGGCTGACGCTCTAACTGCTGAGCCAAACTGGCCAGGGCTTGATGTGCATTTTTCATGATTAGTAATATTAAGCATTTTTTCAAGTGCTTGTTGGTCATTTGTATATCTTCTTTGGAAATATTTCTCTTCAACTCATGTAACTTCTTTATGTGTCAGGGTATCTAGTTCTGTAGCATTTTTTTCATAGTTATGTAGTACTCCATTGTATAGATGTTTTACATTAGATGAACCCAATTTCTCATAGTAGGAGGTTTTTCACTATTTTAAACAACATGATGATGAACATTCTTGTAACCAAATCTTCGAAGACTTCCTTAATTCTGTAAAATAATTTCTTGGATGTGAACTTTTGGATCAACGAATATATATATTTCAGAGCCTTTCAATTTACAGTGCCAAAAGGGCAAGAGTACTGCCTAGACTACTGCCCACGTTGTAAAAGAGAGCTATATTGCATTAGTTTAGTTCAGCAACACATTTTAAGCCTTTAGCCCTTATAAATTATAATTATGTCCTGTTTCTTTGGGGTTTAAATTGCCTTCGCCAGATTAGCTCTGCTGGTGGGTGCTAATCCTTGCTCCTGTTACTGAACGCTACTAATGTTACTAAACTAATAGCAGCAGCAGCGTTAGACTCAGAGCAGGTTTGCCTTTCATTTCCAGCCAGGTGATTAGAGTCTGTTTATAATTACTTGGTGCAGAGACTGGCTGATTTCCAATGAGCAAACCAGACAAATAGCATTCATTTGGATTTTCTGTTTGTGTACAATAAACTTAGTGTTTCCATAATTCAATTTCTTTTTTTAAAATATGTTTTTATCGATTTCAGAGAGAGGAAGGGAGAGGGAGAGAAAAATAGAAATATCCATGATGCAGGAAACATTGATTGGCTGCCTCCTGCACGCCCCCTCCTGGGGACTGAGCTGGAAACCCTGGCATGTGCCCTGACCAGGAATTGAACCGGGGACCTCCTGGTGCATAGGTCGATGCTCAACCCCTGAGCCACATTGGCCAGGGTCCATAATTCAATTTCTAATTAAATATAAAATCAGAGAATGATCATTTGCCTGATAGTTCCTGGATAAATATTTGCACTCTTGTTACTTAATGATTGTTTCTGAAGATGCATTTGATTTTCGTCTCCACTTTGCCGTTGCCTTTCAGCCTTGAAGTGTTAGATAGAACCGTAACACAAGAGGCTTGGGCAAGGATATTCAAATGACAATGGCTTTGTCACAGTGCATCAGCTCTCACTTTTCTTATGTCTACATGATATTTATGTTATTCTATTGCATCACCTGTCATGAATTGATGGTCCAGTTCCTGTGACTTGGACAAGTAATTGAATCTCTCTGTGCATCAGGCTCATATATAAAGAGGCATAATAATAATAATGATGATAATATTAATAATATAATAATAGCTTCCCTTTAAATGAGAAAATGGATGTAAAAATGCTTAGCATGTGCCAGGAATATGACTAGTCTCTCAGTAAATATTAGCAATTATTATTGTTGCCATTATGACATCATTGTTGCAATTGCCTTTGGGAATCTTCCTGTGGAAATTTGCAGCAGAACATTTGAGAACAAAGCTATATAAAAAGAACTATATTCGTGGTGATAAAATTTGTTTCAGGTCTGTTAATGCTTATTTTGGGTTCTAGCTTCCCTAGGGCAGGGACAATTAAATTTGTTTTGAACCTAATCAGGACTCTCAATTCCTGTAAGGAATGTACCTTATCAACTCACAATTTTAAAAAAATTTTTTTCCTTCATTGATATTAGAGAGAGAGAGGAAGGGAGAAGGAGAGAGGGATGGAAGCATCAATGAGAGAGAACATCGGTTGGTTGCCTCCTACACGCCCCACACTGGGGACTGGGCCCACAACCTGGGCATGTGCCCTGACCGGGAATCGAACCGGCGACCTCTTAGTGCATGGGTCGATGCTCAACCACTGAGCCACACCGGCCAGGCTCAACTCATAATTTTTATGTGGGTTAAGTAGAATAGCTAAACAGTTGGCACTGAGTCTACATGCTGGTGCATTTATAGAGTAGATGCTCAATAAATACCTGTTGCATATTGTCCAGCCATGGGTGGTTTGGGGCACACCATCACCATTGCATGGATTCCTTTCACTTCCTCTGTGTTCTTTGGAAGTACCCCCACTATGCTTTCTGGAGTGGTGACCCTAGGTGGTCATTTTTTTTTTTTTTATCCTCACCTGAGGACTTTTTTTCGTTTTTTGTTCAGATAGAGTGGGAGGGAGAGAGAGGAAGAGAGAGAGAGAGAGAGAGAGAGAGAGAGAGAGAGAGAGAGAGAGAGAAACATCTACATGAAAGGGACACATCAAGTGGCTGCCACCCGCACGACCAACCAGGGCCAGGGACAAACTGCAACCGAGGTACATGCCCTCAGCAGGAACCGAACCCAGGTCTCTCTGTACTGCAGGCCGACGCTCTAACCGCTGAGCCAAACCGGCCAGGGCCTAGGTGGTCATTTTTTAAAAAATATGTTTTTATTGATTTTTTTAGAGAAAAGGAAAGGGAGAGGAAGAGAGAAAGAGAAATGTGGCTGAGAGAAAGAAACATCCATCAGCTGCCTCCTTCACACCCCTTACTGGGGATTGAGCCTGAAGCCTGGGCACATGCCTGATCGGGAATCGAACCTGTGACCTCTTGGTGCATGGGATGACGCTCAACCAACTGAGCCACACTGGCCAGGGCTAGGTGGTCATGTTCATACTAGTTTACTCCACCTACTTGCCAGGGATGATTGGACTAAGGTGGGCACCTGGCTCAGAAACTACCATTCTATTTTTTGTTTGTTAATCTTCACCTGAGGGTATTTTCCACTGATTTTTTTAGATAGAGTGGAAGAGGGAGAGGGAGAGAGAGAGAGAGAGAGAGAGAGAGAGAGAGAGAGAGAGAGAAACATTGATGTGAGAGAGACACATCAACTGGTCATCTCCTGCATGAACCCACTGGGGCCGGGGATCAAACCCGAAACCCAAATATGTGCCCTTGACGGGGAATTGAACTTGTGACACTTCAATCCGCAGGCTGACACTCTAACTGCTGAGCCAAACCAGCCAGGGCAGAAACTACCATTCTTTAAGGAAAGAATCCTTTCTTGCTGCTACTAGCTTCTGGTTACAGCTGGCAATCTTGGCCTTCCTAGGCTTGTAGAAGCATCACTCCATCTCTGCTTCTGTCTTCACATGACCTTCTCCCTGTGTGACTGTGTGCAAATTTCTCTCTTCTTATCAGGACACAATCCTTACCAGGACTGGATTAGGGCCCATCCTATGTCCTTGTCTTAACTCAATTACATCTGCAACGACCCTATTTCCAAATAAGGTCACAGCAGAGGTACTGGAGGTTAGGGCTTCAACATACATCATTCTAGGGTGACAAAGCAACCCATAATGAGGGGGTGCATGCTGCTATTTTGGGTCAGGTGCTTTGTGGGGGACAGTTGACAGAGGCTAGTGATAGAGGGCTCCAGTCCTGAGCTGATCCTCTGGAAGAGCAGTTTGAGTCCAGGACAGGGCTGATGTCCTTTAGTGGGAAGGAGCTGGGTGTATCTAGAAATGGCCAAAAGGACAGTGTGGCTGGAACAGAGTCTAAAAAGGAGCTGAGTTTACATAAGTCATGGGGCAAGGCACCCAGACAGTGGGGGCTCAGGCCTCCTCTAATTGGGCAGACCCTTCCTTCCCCCTACAACCCAGTCTTGCCTTGGAGTAGTGCTTGCCCAGGACTACCAAAACACCCAATTTTTTTTTTTTTATAATTTATTTTATTATTAATTTGTTTTTGTTACAGATGTTTTTCCTTTTTTTCCCCCATTGACACCCTCCTCCCCCTCCCCTTCTCCTCCTCCCCATCCCTGTTGTCCATGTCCATTGGTTATGCACCCATGCACATAGGCTCTGTGATTTATCTCTTTCTCCCGCCTCCCTCCCTCCTCTGAGGCCCATCATCCCATACTCCACCTCCATGTCTCTGGGTCAATTTCGTTGTTCAGTTTGCTCAGTTCTCCTGTTTGTTGCCGGCTTCCTCCGTTGGTGGGGGGTCGCTCAGCTCCCTCGCTGCTCTGCCTGGGTTCCTCCGTTGGTGTGGGGGTTGCTGGGCTCCCTCGCTCCGCCTGGGTTCCTCCGTGGTGGGGGGGTCGCCCGGCTCCCTCGCTCCTGGGTTCCTCCGTGGTGGGGGGGTCGCTCAGCTTCCGCAGGCGCCCCTGGCTGCAGGATCTCGTTTCCTTTCAGGCAACAAGGAGGGTCCTGGAGGGCAGTATGCCGTCTCCATTCTGCTGCTTCTTTAATTTCGTAGTTGCAGGGCTTCCATTCAGCTTGATTTCATGCGGTCTTTAAGTGATAGTTATTCTGTGATTTAGTTGTAACTTTGATGTGGTTGTGGGAGGACGCAATTCCGCGTCCACCTAGGCCGCCATCTTGACCGGAAGTCCTAAACTATTCTTTATTTCAGTTAGTGCCTCCTTCATTTCTAACTGTGTATCCATCATTTCTGACTGGTCCCTTTTTATGCTCTTGAGGCCCTCACTAAGTTCACTGAGGTTCTCACTAAGTCCATTGAGCATCCTTATAAGCAGTATTTTGAACTCTGCATCTGTTAGGTTGCTTAACTCCATTTCACTTAGTTCTTTTCCTGGAGTTTTGTCTGTTCTTTCATTTGGGACCTGTTTCTTTGTCTCCTCATTTTGGCTGCCTCCCTGTGTTTGTTTCTATGTATTACTTAGCGAGAGGTATGGGGCTAGCTGAGACCAGATGCTGCTTGTTTGAGAGAATTTAGGAAAAGCTGAAGCAGGCTCCAAGACAGGCCAATCCTATGGTAAAGCAACTGGCAACAGCTTGGGTGGGCCTGGAAGTTGGGTGGGGTGGGGCCTCAGGGAATCACTGGGGCGGGGCAAACAGTGTGAGCCAGGTAGCTGGAGTCCCAGATATGGCGGCATCTGCCAGCCCAGGGAAGGGCTCACCAAAGGAACAAAAGCCTCTGATAGCATGTCTGACCAGGTCTGTCCAGGAGAAAGCTGCCTCTCCAGCCCTCGCGCCAATGCCAAACAGCTCAGTTCTTCCCCATATGATTCTGGTGCCTTTCAGGCTGCCTCCCCCACGCTGGAGCCCGGAGGGAGCGAGTCCGAGTAAGTCCTTGCGCGGGCCCTTTAAGAGGAGCTGCCGGGGGCTCCAGCCGCCTCAGCCTCAGTTCCCACTGGTTTCTCCAGCCAGAAGTTATGGGGACTTCTCTTCCTGGCACTGGAATCCTGAGCTGGGCGCCTGGTGTGGGACGGGGACCCCTCAGTCCTCAGGGAGGACCTTCCCAGCTGAGGTGTCCTCCTAATTTTTATCCACCACACGTGGGTGTGGGACCAGCCCGTCATGCCTCCGCCCTCCTACCAGTCTCCATGCGGCTTCTTCTTTAATTTCGTAGTTGTCGGACTTCCATTCAGCTTGATTTCAGGTGGTTTTGAATGATGGTTGTTCTGTAGTTTAGTTGTAACTTTGATGTGGTTGTGGGAGGACGCGATACTGCGTCTACCTACGCCGCCATCTTGACCGGAAGTCTCCAATTTGTACTTCTTAATCCATTAACCTTTTTCACCCATCCCCCAGACCCCTCCCATCTGGCAAACATCAAAATGTTCTTTGTATCTACGAATGTGTTTCTGGTCTGCTTGTTCCTTATTTATTTATTTATTTATTTTAGATTCTACATATAAGTTAAATCATATGGCATTTGTCTTTCTCTGTCGGACTTATTTCACTCAGCACAGTATACTCTATGTCCATCCATGTTGTTGCTCATTCTTTTTTATGGCTGAGTTATATTTCATTGTATTATATGCACAACTTTTTCTTTATACATTCATCTATTGATAGACAATTAGGTTGCTTCCATATCTTGGCTATTATAAATAGTGGTGCAATGTGCATATGGATGCATATGTCTTTTTGATTTTGGGTCTTTTTTTGTGTGATAAATACTCAGAAGTGGAATTGCTAGGTCCTTCTTTGTCTCTTATAGCCTTTGTTTTAAAGTCTATCTTGTCTGGTATAAGTATTGCTATGCCATCTTTTTTTTTTTTTTTTTTCATTTTCATGAAATATCTTTTCCATCCCTTTACTTTTAGTATGTTTGTGTCTTTCAATCTGAAGTGAGTCTATTATAGACAGCATATGTAAGGGTCTTGTTTTCTTATCCATTCAGCCACTCTGTGTCTTTTTTTTTTTTTTTTAACCCTCACCTGAGGATATTTTTCTATTTATCTTCCAATAAAGTGGGAGAGAGAGAGAGGGAGAGAAAGGGAGAGAGAGAGAAACATTGGCGTGAGAGGGACACATCGACTGGCTGCCTCCTGCATGATCCTAACCAGGGCCATGGACGAACTGCAACTGAGGCACGTGCTCTTGACTGGTGTTGAACCCGAGACTCTTTGGTCCGTGGGCTGACACTCTATTGCTGAGCCAAACTGGCCAGGGCCCACCCTGTGTCTTTTGATTGGAGCATTTAATCTATTTGCATTTAAAGTAATTGTTGATGGATAAGTATTTATTGCCATTTTATTATTCATATTTATACTCTTTTTTTCTTCTTCTTAAAGAAGACCCTTTAACATTTCTTGTAATATTGGTTTGGTGGTGATGAACTCCTTTAGCTTTTTCTTATCTGGGAAATTCTTTATCTCTCCTTCAATTCTACAATGATAGCTTTGCTGGGTAGAGTGATCTTGGTTGTAGGTCCTTGCTTTTCATCACTTTAAATATGTCATGCCAATCCCTTCTGGCCTGCCAAGTTTCTGTTGAGAAATCAGCTGACAGTCTTATAGGAGTAATTAACTGCTTTTTTCTTGCTGTTTTAAGATTCTTTGTCTTTAATCTTTGGCATTTTAATTATGTGTCTTGGTGTGGGTCTCTTTGGGTTCATCTTGTTTGGTATTCTGTGCTTCTTGGACTTGTATGTCTATTTCCTTCACCAGGTTAGGGAAGTTTTCTGTCATTATTTTTTCAAATAGGTTTTCAATTCTTTACTCTTTCTGAGGGGATTCTTTTTTTTTTTTTTTTTTTTTTTTTTTGCTGTACTGATTGGGTGTTTTCTGCTTCCTTATCATCCAAATCTCTGATTTGATCCTCTGCTTTTATTTAGTCTACTGTTGATTGCCTGTAATGTAGTGTTCATATCTGTTTTTTTCATATGTTTTCTATGACCATTTTTATGTTTCCTACTTCTTTGTTGAAGTTCATCTACTCTTCTGCTAAGTTATAAGCATCCTTATAACCAGTGTTTTGAACTCTGTATCTGGTAGATTGCTTAGTCCATTTTATTTATTTATTTATTTATTTTTCCTGGAGTTTGTTGTTTTCTTTCATTTGGGAGCTGTTTCTTTGTCTTCTTAATTTGGCACCCTCCCTGACTGTTTCTATGTATTAGGTGGAGCTGCTACATTTCCCAGTCTTGGTAGAGTGACCTTATGTACTAGGTGTCCTATAGGGCCCAGTGGCACAGCCTACCCAGTCACCTGAGCTGGGTGCTCCAAGTGTGCCCCCCCCCCATGTGGATTGTGTTCTCCCTCTTGTTGTATTTGAGCCTTGATTGCTATTGGCATGTCAATGGGAGGGATTTACCCCCAGGCTGGTGGGCTATGAGGACTGGCTGAGACTAAAGCAACTACAGTGGAGCTGCTGTGGAGGGACTGACCCCACAGAGCAGGACTCTCTTTAGTGGGCTTTGGTGTCTGCTGAGTCCACCCTTGGAGTGTGCCGCTCAAAAAGGTGGTTGATTAGTGCTTTACCATAGTTGAAGCTGTCCACCAGGTGCCCTGGCTCTGGGGCCTCCTGGGAGGTTCAGGGCAAGATTGGCTGTCACCTGTGCTCTGCCTGGGGCCACCTGGCATGAGCTACAGAACAATCTGCAGATGGATGCCAATTGTACTGGGCTTGTGGGTGCCCAGGAGAGGTCAGGCTGCAAACCAAGGCCAGTTGCAGCTAGTGCTGGGCCTGGGGCCACTTAGCAAGAGGTATGGAGCATGCTGAGGCCAGATGCTGCTTGTTTGGGGTTTGTGAACCTTTGAGAGATTTTAGGAAAGTTTTCAGCCTGAGCCAAAATAGATCATTATATGGAAACACCACTGAAAGCACCTTGGGTGGGCCCCCAACTTGGGTAGGGCAGTATTTCAGAGAATTACCAGGGCAGGGCAAACTGTTTTGATGGAAACTCAGATATGGTGCCCACCTGCTGACTCTGATGGAGGAGGGCTCAGCAAAGGAAACTCAGCCAGCACTCCTATCTGGGAGAAAGCTGCCCCTCCAACTCTAGTCCCAAAGTCAGATGATTCAGTTCCTCCCCAAATGCCCCCGGTGCCTTTCAAGCTTCTGCCCTAGCACTGGAGCTCAGAATGAGTGAGTCCAAATAAGTCCATGCATGAGCTCTATAAGAGGAATGCCTAGGACTTCAGAAGCCCTCTGTCTCACTCAGCCACAATCCCTCTGGTCTTCACAGCCAGAAGTTATGGGGACTTCTCTTCCTGGCACTGGCACCCTAGGCTGGGGGCCCTGGTTTGGGGCTGGGATCCCCACTCCTCAGAGGGGTTCTTAGCAGCCAAGTTATCCTTCCTAATTTTTTTTAAGAGTAAACTTTATTATAGTTACTTTTCCAGAAAATATATTCAGTAAATATGGTAATGTAGCAACAAAACTTGGGCTCATATGCCTTTGAAATTTTAAATTAATCTTCAATGATGTTGATCAGGAAATTCTTTCATTGGTGGAATTACTTCTCCAGTCTCCAGAATTGTATTACCTGGGAATATCCTGGGCTTCTTTTCAACAATGGCATATGGTATTGTATTCACATGATATTTGAAATAATAATGAACAATCCAGGCAGGTATAATAAGTACATGAGTAAAAACAAGAATACTGTGTCGGTATGTCTTATAGATCAGATACTTCCAGTGGGCCTGGGCCTGCAGAAACTTATTCCAGAATCTCTCTATAAGCCACATCCTTTGAGGGGACAGCACTGGCTCCCAGGGGCTTAGCTCCTGGTCCTTCAGCCATCGCCTTCTCAGTTCTCACAGCTGCTGAAGCCTCAGTTTCTCATCTGGCATGTATCCTGTCATGTCACCGCTCTCCTTCCCAATTAAAAAAATTTTTTTTTCTTTATTGATTTTTAGAGAGAGAGGAAGGGAGAGGGAGAGAGAGATGGAAACATCGATGAGAGAGAACATCGACTGGCTGCCTCCTGCATGCCCCTAACTGGGGATTTGGCCCACAACCTGGGCATGTGCCCTGACTGGGAATTGAACCAGCGACCTCTTGGTGCATGGGTCGATGCACAACCACTAAACCACACCGGCCAGGCTCCTTCACAATTTTTAACCACCACATGTGGGTGTGGGACCAGCCTCTCCTGAGCCTCTCCTATCAGTCTCAATGTGGCTTCTTCTTTATATCTTTAGTTATAGTATTTCTGTTCAGCTAGATTTCAGGTGGTTTTGAATGATGATTGTTTTGTAGTTTAGTTGTAATTTTGATGTGGTTGTGGTAAATGCAAGTTCCACATTTACCTATGCCACCATCTTTTTTTTTTTTTAAATCCTCACCTGAGGATATTTTTCCATTTATCTTCAGATAGAGTGGGAGAGAGAAACATTGATGTGTGAGAGACACATTTATTGGTTGCCTCCTGCAGGATCCCGACCAGGGCTGGGGACCAAACCGCAAGTGAGGTATGTTCCCTTGACTGGAATCGAACCCACAACTCTTTGGTCCACGGGCCGACACTCTAATCACTAAGCCAAACCGGCCAGGGCCCTATGCCACCATCTTGAGTGGAAGCATTCTGATTCTGTTTTATAGATTAATAAACTGAAGCTTTGAAAGGGTTTCAGTAACTTGCTGGAGGTCACACAATTAATAACTGTCAGAAGTGGAATTTGAACCCAGGTCTCTGCAATGGATAGGTATAGCCTGAAGGCCGGGAAACAGTAGTGGTTTTGCAGTTAGAGAGAGGAAGAAATAAAACTTCCTCTGAAAAGAATGGAGCCCCAGGAATAGGCAACTCCACGAGTGGGACCCAGCATTTACTGGGATCTCTCTCCAATGTATGGATGCATGGGCTTCCCTGGCTTCTAGAGCAGTTGAGGTCACCAGTTTCAGTTCTTCCTGCCAGTTCACGAGGGCTCAGTCTGTTTTTCAGTCTGGCTGAGTCATTGTCAGCTAAGTACACAGACAGAGCTTCCTCTCCAGCTGGGGAAAGGAGAGGTATAAATAATAAAGTTGGGGTTCCGCCTGGAACCAGATTCTCATGTTACACTGGTGACAGCCAAGATCTGTCATTCTTCCTCTTTGCTGACTTCCAGGCCTGGTTTCTGCTGATCAATGTATCTTGGCACACTGAATGCACATGATGCCCACCAGGGGCCTCCAGCATAGATCAGCAAACTCATGCCTGTGGTCCATAGCAGAGTTGGGGTTCTTGTTTTTCAGAGAACTGGCTTCAGGGCTACATGGCTCACAGTGGGGAAGCATACTGAAAAGTATGCATCTATAAAATGGGAATCGTAATAGAACCTACTACATAAGGCTGTAATGACAGCTAACGAGCACCATATAAGAAGTACATGTTGTCCGGCCAGTGTGGCTCACTGGTTGAGCGTCAACCCATGCACCAAGAGGTCGCTGGTTCGATTCCTGATCAGGGCACATGCCCAGGTTGTGGGCCTGATCCCTAGTGGGGGGCATGCAGGAGGTAGCCAATCGATGTTCTCTCTCATCGATGTTTCTCTCTCTCCCTCTCACTTCCTCTCTCTCTAAAATCAATAAAGGAAAACAACAACAACAAAAGTGCATGTAGCACAGTGCTTGGTGCATAGTAGTCACTCAGTAATTTTCTGTTGAATGAAAATGCCTCATGATATAATTCTAGAATGAGCACTACTTTGTTATGTTGCCCACTCTGTATAACATTCTTGATTGATGATATCAAATGCTTTCTCTACATGAATTGTGGTAATCATATGATTTACCCTCTTTAGTGTACCTATGGGATAAATTACAATGATAGATTTTCTTATGTTAGGCCATCCTTGCATTCTTGAGAGAAATCCTACTTGATTGTGGTATACTATTTTCTTAACACACTGTTCAATTTGGTTGGCTAATTTTCTATGTAAATTTTTAAATTTTCCCCACATTTTATTGAGGTGTAATTGACAGTTAGAAATTGTGTATACTTGAGGTGTACAACTTGATGATTTGACATACATATATATTATGAAATAATCATCACAATCAGGCTAATTAACATATCCTTCACCTCACGTATTTACCTCCTTCTCCTCCTCCCTCTTTTTTTCCCCCCATGGTGATGACATTTAAGATGTACCCTTTTAGCAAATTTCAAATACACAATACAGTATTGTTAATGATGGTCACACTATTGTATATTAGATCTCCAGAACTTATTAATCTTGCATAACTGAAGCTTTGTACCAACATCTCCCTATTTCTCCCTCCCACTAGTCCCTGCCATCCACCATTCTACTCTCTGCTCTTATTGGTTTGACTGTTTTAGATTCCACATATAAGTGAGATTGTGCAGTATTTGTCTTTCTGCATCTGGTTTACTTCACCTAGCATAATGTCCTCCAGTTTTATCCATATTGTTACAAATGGCAGGATTTCCTTCTTTTTTTAAGGCTGGATGATATTTCATTGTTTAGCTTTATATCTATTTTCTGAATCAAGAAGAAATAGATAGCTTGAACAAACCAATAACAAATAGAGAGATTGAATCAGTAATAAAAAACCTCTCAACAAAGAAAAGCCCAGGACCAGATGGCTTTATGGGTGAATTTTACCAAACATTTTAACAAGAACTAATATCAACCCTTCTTTTTCTTTTTTCTTTTTAAAAATTCTCACCTGAGGATATTTTTCCATTTATCTTCAGATAGAGTGAGAGGTAGAGAGAGACATTGATTGGTTGCCTCCCACATGACCCCGGCCAGGGACCTAACCACAACCAAGGTATTTGCCCTTGATCGGAATTGAACCTGTGACTCTTTGGCCCATGGGCCAATTCTCTAATCACTGAGCCAAACTGGCCAGAGTGCTATATCAACCCTTCTTAAACTCTTCAAAAGTAATAGAAGAGGGAATACCTCCAAACTCATTTATGAGGCCAGCATCATTCTGATACCAAAAATAAAGATACTACCAGAAAAGAAAACTACAGACCAATATCCCTGATGAACATAAGTGCAAAATCCTCAATAAAATACCAGCAAACTGAATTCAACAGCACATTAAAAGGATTATGCACCATGACCAAGTGGGATTTGTCCCTGGAATGCAAAGATGGTTTAACACTATGTAGAATTTTGGCATCTACATTCACAAGTGAAATGGGCCTATACTTTTCTGGTATTGATTTTCTATGATTTTGGAATCAAGATTATACCATTCTCATGTTATCTGAGCAGCTTTCTTTCCCTGTCTCCAATCATTTCTCTGGTAGAATCCACTTATAAAACCATCTCTACATGGAATTTGAAATTGGTGGGGGAGGATGGAGGTCTTGGTGACTTTTCAGTTTCTTTAATACTCATCAGTTTATTTTAACACTCTATTTATGCACATTTTAATACCTAGTCCTGGGAATTCATCTACTTCCTGTTGATTGTAGTGACTGAATAAGGGTTTATCTAGTCCAGATATGTGTGTGTAACTCAGATGCCAGCTGGAGACCTTCTTGCCGTAATAAATCTAGGTAAAATATGAAACTATCTTAGAAATACCTTCCATCCTACACCCCAGGGCCCATGGAAATCCAAAGTCGTCCCCTTGATTTCTGCTTCCTCCCAGGAGGTTTACATTTTCCTGACCTCTTGTGCCTTTGGTTCCTGGTTTGTTTATGTGCTGCCTCTTTCCTCCACCATGTCAAACCGGATGTGAAGTCAACTTCTTCAGTTTCTACAACAGCCAATCAAGTGTAGATGTTAGGGGAAAATGGTAGAGTGTGGTTGCATCATCTAGTGCATGGCTTTCTACCATTTTACTGGCTTCTCATCTCCTTTCCTCCTATCTCTACCCCACATCCTCTCCCTCTATGATCCCCCCTGGAAACCTAGCTTCTTCTCTTTCTCTTTTTCCGGTTAGCTTCCCTTCCTTGGAAGCCTCAGTGCCATATGACTCTAAGGTCTGAGAAGAAGAGGAGCCTGACTTTCTATCCCAAGCACATATCTAGTTACTTTAATCGATAAAGACAATTCTCACTTCGAAGGAATTCTTATTTTGCTGTTAAAGTCATATAATTTTCTCCATCTTATTTTATCTGTCCAACTATTGGGTTTTGTCTATACAAATATTGGGCTATTGGAGCTATATTAAGATGAAAAAAAGATAAGTAGAGAATGGCTGAATCCATATTCTGGAATGAAAACACTGTAACTTTAATAACTTAAATAGAAAGGCACACAGTGGATTTTGTATTTTATACACTGGGATTTATTCTGATATTAATTTCTTATTGTTTCTCACAAAGGAACTATTATAAATTTCTCATTTTGAGCTAAAATAATATTCTGTGTTGTGGTTCAGTTTAGTGTCCTCTTTTTGAATTTCCCATTTTTTAGCTCATTCTCTTCTCTGTACCACTTAGCTTCAAAATGATCAACTAAAGGCCAAACTTCTTTTATCGTTACTCCACCTTCTGCCCCTAGGATTATTTTCAAACAAAACTTAGACATATCATTTCAACTGTAAATATTTCAGTATGTATCTCTAAAAGGTAAGGACTCTTTGAGAAAATATAACCACAATATGATATTATACCAAAAATTTCTCAATACCTATTAACTCCTACTTAGCGCAGTTGCAATGTATCATCTTTCAGAGTGATGATCTGAATAATGTGCTTTCCACTTGACTGTAAGCATCATGACATCATATGAGCAGGAACTGTGGCTGGTTTTTGGTTCACCTAGAAGGTATAGCCTACTACACACCTATATATGATACAGTCTATTTCTTCTAGGCTACAAACCTGTACAGCATGTTACTGTACTGAATACTATAGCAATTGTAACACAATGGTAAGTATTTATGTATCTAAACATAGAAAAGGTACAGTAAAAATATGGTATAAAAGATAAAAAATGGTACACCTGTATAGGGCACTTACCATGCATGGAGCTTGCAGGACTGGAAGTTGCTCTGGGGGGGGGGGTCAGTGAGGGGGTAAGGGTGAATATGAAGGCCTGGGACATCACTGTGCACTATTGTAACTTTCTAAATGCTGTACACATAGGCTACACTAAATTTATTAAAAAAGTCCTTTTGTTTCTTCAATAATAAATTAACCTTAACCTTAGCTTACTGTAACCTTTTTACTTTATAAACTTAAAAAATTAAAAAAAAACACCTTAGACTCTTTTATAGTAATACTTAGCTTAAAACACAAACATGTCATACAGTTGCACAAAAATATTTTCTTTCTTTATGGCTTTATCTATCAGCCTTTTTCTATTACATTAAAAAAATATATATATTTTTTTACTTTTTTTTTTTTTTTTTGTTATGTGCCCCTAGTGGGAACCGAACCTGGGACTCTGGTTCGCAGGCCGACGCTCTAACCGCTGAGCCAAACCGGCCAGGGCTATTTTTTTACTTTTTAAAAATGTTTGTTAAAAACCAAGACACAAACACATGTATTAGCCTAGGCCTACACTGGGTCAGGATCATCTATATCACTGTCTCTCCCATCTACATCTCGTCCCACTGGAAGGTCTTCAGGGGCAGTAACATGCGTGGAGCTGTCATCTCCTATGATAACAGTGCCTTCTCCTGGAACACCTCCTGAAGGACCTGCCTGAGGCTCTTCTTGAGGAGATGTCATTCTTTTCAGAAATGTGGCCATGGTGGTGTGCTTGGCTTGTTTCTTTTTTTCAAAAATATGTTTTTATTGACTTTTTAGAGAGAGAAGAAGGGAGAGAGAGATAGAAACATCGATGTGAGAGAGAAACATCAATCGGCTGCCTCCTGCACGTCCCCCACTGGGGATCGAGCCCACAACCTGGGCATGTGCCCTGACCAGGAATTGAACTGGCGACCTCTTGGTGCATGGGTCGACGCTCAATCACTAAGCCACACCGGCTGGGCCCAAGTGATGGTTTTTAAGAGGTGGGCTGTTTGGGAGGACCTTAAGTCATGAGGTTGACACTCTCATGAATGGGATTAGTGCCTTATAAAAGAGAGATTTCCTTCCACAGAGGTCCTGCCTCCTTCCACCAGGTGAGGATATGAGAAATTTGTGACCCTGAAGAAGGTCCTCACCTGTCCCTGCTGCCACCCTAATCTCAGACTTCCAGCCTCCAGAACTGTGAAAATAGTTTTCTGTGTTTTTTTGTTTGGCGGGGGGGGGGGGGGGGAGGGGAGGGCTCATCCAGGATATGAATCTGCTTTTCTGTTTTTTGTAAGCCACCTAGCCCGTGATGTTTTGAGATAGCAGCTCACACGTACTGAGACACTGATGCTTTGGTAATTTTCATTTGGACTCTGGGGAGACGGTTCTTAGTGTTAAGCTTGGCATAGGGTCTGGCAGGTAAATTGGTGGTAAAGAGGAGGGAGGGATGTGCGTGAAGGCATGTCCCCCTCCTCCACCTTCCCAGAGATCAGCTACCACATCACACACTGTGAGGTGTTCCATGAAAGCATAAACCTTGCAGATGTCTCATCAAGATAGTAAAACACCACTAGCTAGCGGCAATAAAGGCAGGCTGGGAGCAGTTTCACTGGAGTATCTAAAAGGAAGACCTACCACTCTGTGTCCAAATAGGCTTTGCTCAGCCCCCCAGCCTTTCAGTAACTGATGCAGGCTGGCACGTGGCTGGAATGAGTTAGCCTTTCAACTGGTATCAGCCCTGGGATCTGGTCCATGCAACTCTGCTTTCCCAGACTAAACACTGTGACATGTGTCTCCTAAGTACTACTTGATGTGTGTTAGTTATGTGGCAAATACAGTGATCTTGAAATTTATTTACACATTGAATCTTTTTTTTTTATCCTCACCCTCATTTATGTTTAGATAGAGCGGGAGGGAGAGAGGGAGGAAGAGAGAGAGAGAAACATCGATGTGAGAGAGACACATTGACTGATCGCCATCTACACGACCCCAAATGGGGCCGGGGACAAACTGCAACTGAGGTACATGCCCTTAGTGGGAACCGAACCCGGGACTCTGGCCCGCGGGCCGACACTCTAACCACTGAGCCAAACCAGCCAGGGCTGAATCTTTCTTTAAAAACCTCTTTATTGAGATATAATCTGTGCATCATACAATTCACCCATTTAAAGTGAGCAATTCAAACTTTTTTTTGGGGGGGGGGTTGTATTCAGAGTTAGGCAACCATCACCACAATCAATTTTAGAACATTTTCTTCATCTCAAAAGGAAGCCCGTACTCATGAGCAGTCACTCCCCATTTCCTCCCAATACTTGCTCGGCAACCACTAATCTACTTTCTGTCCTTATGGATTCGCCTGTTCTGAACATTTCTTATAAATGTAATCATAGCCTTGGCCAGTGTGGCTCAGTTGATTAGAGCGTCACCTGTGCACTGAAAGGTTTCAGGTTCGAGTCCCGGTCAGGGCACATACCTGTCTGTGTTGTGGGTTTGATCCCCAGTCGGGGTGCAAGAGGGGTGTGTGTGTGGGGTGGGCAACTGATCAATGTTTCTCTCTCACATTGATGTTTTTCTCTCTCCCTTTCCCTTCCTCTCTCTAAAATCAATGAAAAACATCCTTGGGTGAGGATGAAAAAAAATAGTAACCATAAAATATATGGTCCTCTTTCACTGGCTTCTTTCACTGAGCATAATGTTTCATGGCCCATCCATGTTGCGGTGTGTACCAGTACTTGATTCCTTTTTATGGCTGAATCATATTTCATTGTATGGATATGCCACATTTTATTTATTCATTCATCCATTGATGGATATTTGGATTGTTTCCACTTTTTAGCTATGAACAGAGAGTAATGTGAGTATGGAGAGTAATACTACTATGAACATTCTGTACAAGTTTTTATGTGGACATGTTTTCATTCTCTTGGGTACATGCCTAGGGGTGGAATTGCTGGGTCATATAGTAACTATGTTTAACTTTTTGAGGAGCTGCCAGTTTGTCTTCCAAAGCAGCTGTACCATTGAACAGTCCCACCAGCAATAGGCTTCTGCTATTCCAATGCAACTGTAATTAAGCAAAAGCTATCAGAAAGGAATCAGGGAAGAACCTGGTAATGAAATCGTCAACAGCTTATTCAGGCAGAGGAAAGCTGTAGGATCCCCAGAAGAATGCGCTCATCTAGTTTTGGGCTGACTTTTGAGTCAGAGGATTTCACCAAGTCCTGCCCTGCTCTCCCTGTTTAGCACGGCCTCTCTGAGAACCTCAGGTTCCAACTGGAGAACAGTGAAAGGACGAGGGTCCCACATGGCTCCCTCTTCCAGAACCACTGTTCAGGATATCTGTGTAGTTCCCCATAGCGACACTGGGTGTCACCTTTGAGTTGTCTGAAGACAGTTTCCCCAGATACCGACTAAATACTTAGAGTTTCTGGCTCTCTAAGATCCAGTTTGGAGGTATTCATTACCAGCACTTCTGCCCCAACTCAGCCTGGATAATCTGGTTCTCCTTTACAGGGCCAAGCATTGTCCTGAAAGAAGAGGGCTCTTTGCAGCCAGATAAGCTTTGAGTTTGAAAATAGGCTCCATGAGCCCTGGCCGGTATGGCTCAGCGCTTAGAGCATTGGTCCACGCACCAAGGAGTCTAGGGTTCAATTCCGGCCAAGGGCACGTACCTCGGTTGTGGTTTGTCCCCGGCCCTGGTCAGGGTTGTGCGGGAGGCAGTCAATGTGTCCCTCTCACGTCGATGTTTCTCTCTCTCTCCCTCCCACTCTATCTGAAGATAAATAGAAAAACACCCTCGGGTGAGGATTAAAAAAAAAGAAAATGGGCTCCATGGCCTTGACTATGTAACTGACTTCTGTTGAAAGGAGGTGATGCCATAGGATGAGAGACAGTTTATGCAAACCCCTACCAACTAGGAGCCCTTTTCTCCCAGAGTTCTCTGCAATGTCCCTTTTCAGAAAAGTCATCTGCTCACACATCTGTGTCCACACTAGGCTGTGTGTGAGCAATTGTGAGCAACTTGGGAAAAGGGGCTCTATCCCTCCTCCCTTCCTTTCTTCTGGCCTTCCTTCCTTCTTCTTCCTTCTCCCTCCTTTCCTTCCTTCCTTCCTTTCTTCCTTCTTTCCTTCCTACATATAAATTTATTGAGTACATATTATGTGCCAGACACTGGGGCAATAACAGAGAACAAAATAGCAAAGTTCTCTTCCTTCATGGAACTGACATTCTAATTTCTTATTTATCTCTCTGTTTTCAGCACCTAGCACATAGTGGGCATTTAATAACTGCTTTACTGGCTTGGTCTATTCTCTTCTCTCCCAGTTTTTTTTAATGCATATATTAACATATGTATATGATATTTAAATTTTATATAGAAATAAAATCACCCCTTAATACTATTCTGTGACATTCCCCCCACCCCCACTTAATAGTGTATTATGGCCATTTTCTAAGTTAGAACATAAAAATTGACTTGGGGACTTCAGGTCAAGATGGCGGGAAGGTAAATATGGTCCTCGCCTCCTCCCACAACCACATCAAAATTACAACTAAACTGCAGAACAACCATCATTCAGAAACAGCTGAAATCGAGCTGAATGGAAGTCCTACAACTACGACATTAAAGAAGAAGCCACATCAAGACTGGTTGGAGGGGCGGAGGCACGGATGGGCTGGTTCCACACTCATGTGTGGTGGATAAAAATCAGGAGGGATAACTCGGCTGTGAAGGTCCTCCCTGAAGAGTGAGAGATCCCTGTCCTACACCAGGTGCCCAGCTCAGGGTTCCAGTGCCAGGAAGAGAAGTCCCCATAATTTTTGGCTGCAAAAACCATTGGGAACTGAGGCTGAGGGAGGCTGAGGCTTCAGGAGTCCCAGGCAGTTCCTCTTAAAGGGCCCACGCACGGACTTACTCAGTCTTGCTCCCTCCAGGATCCAGCATGGGGGAGGCAGCTTGAAAGGCACCAAAGACATATGGGGAAGAACTGAGTTGTTTGGCATTGGGGTGAGAGCTGTAGGGCAGCTTTCTCCCAGACAGACATGCTGGTGGAGGCCATTGTTCCTTTGGTGAGCCCTTCCTCCATGGGGCCGGCAGACCTGAGCCATATCTGGGACTCCAGCAACCTGGCTCATACTGTTTGCTCCACCTGGTGATTCCCTGAGGCCCTGCCCCACCCAGCTTTCAGGCCCACCCAAGATGTTTCCAGTGCCTTTACCATAGGAATGGCCTGTCTTGGCTCCTATTTCAGATTTTCCTAACTTTTCTCAAACAAGCAGCATCTGGCCTCAGCGAGCCCCATACCTCTCACTAAGTAGCCCCAGGCCTGGCACTAGAAGCAGCCAGCCTTGGTTCACAACTTGGCTTTTCTTGGGCACCTCCAAGCCCAGCACAAGAAGCAGCCATCGCAGATCACCCCAACGTGTGGTGGATAAAAATCAGGAGGATACCTCAGCTGGGAAGGTCCTCCCTGAGAAGTGAGGGGTCCCCGTCCCACACCAGGCTCCCAGCTCAGGTTCCAGTGCCAGGAAGAGAATCCTCATCACTTCTGGCTGTAAAAACCAGCAGGAACTGAAGCTGAGACTGCTGCAGCCCCAGGAGGTTCCTCTTAAAGGGCCCGAGCACAGACTTACTTGGACTCGCTCCTTCTGGGCTCCAGCGTTGGGGAGGCAGCTTGAAAGGCACCAGAGACATATGGGGAAGAACTTAATTGTTCAGCATTGGGACGAGAGCTGGAGGGGCAGCTTTCTCCCAGACAGACTTGCTGTGGGGGGCTATTGTTCCTTTGGTGAGCCATATCTGGGACTCCAGCAACTTGGCTCACACTGTTTGCACCGCCCTGGTGATTCCCTGAGCCCTGCCCCACCCAACCTTCGGGCCCACCCAAGCTGTTTCCAGTGGCTTTACCATAGGATTGTCCTGTCTTGGATCCTGCTTCAGATTTTCCTAAAATCTCTCAAACAAGCAGCATCTGCTCTCAGTGAGCCCCATACCTCTCACTAAGTGGCCCCAAGCCTGGCACTAGAAGCAGCCAGCCTTGGTTCACAACTTGGCTTTTCTTGGGCACCTCCAAGCCCAGCACAAGAAGCAGCCATCTGCAGATCACTTCATAGCTTATGCCTGGTGGCCCCAGGTAGAACACAGGCAGAGGCTGACCTTGCCCCAGAGCCAGCACACCCAGTGGACAGCTTCAGACCACATTGATGCATCACCACCCAACCACCTACATAAGCGACTCACTCAAGGAGTGGACTCAGTGGGTACCAGAGCCCTGCTGAAGTAAGTCTTGCTCTGTGTGGTGGGCCCCTGCACAGCTGATCCTCCAAGGTAGTCAGAGGTTGGTGGTCAGTGGGTACATCCAGTCCTTGGAGCTGATCAGCCTGAGTAAATCCCTCCCATTGATGTGCCAACAGCAACCAAAGACTCTTACAACAGAAGGGTGTACAGCCAGCTGGGGTGTTCAGAGAGGCTGTGCCACTATACCCTACAGGACACCTACTACAATAAGCCACTCTAGGAAGCCTAGGAGATGTGGCTAATACATATAAACAAACACAGGGAGGCAACCAAAATGAGGAGACAAAGAAACATATTCCAAATGAAAGTCCAGAACAAAACTCCAGGAAAAAAACTAAACAAAATGGAGATAAGCAATCTAACAGATGCAGAGTTCAAAACACTGGTTATAAGGATGCTCAGTGAACTTAGTGAGGGCCTCAAGAGCATAAAAAAGGACCAGTCAGAAACGAAGGATGCACAGTCAGAAATGAAAGAGGCACTAACTGAAATAAATAATAATTGCCCTGGCCGGTTTGGCTCAGCGGTTAGAGCATCAGCCTGCGGTCCAGAGAGACCCGGGTTCGGTTCCCGCTAAGGGCACGTACCTCGGTTGCAGTTTGTCCCCGGCTGTGGTTGGGTTGTGTGGGAGGCAGCCACTTGATGTGTCCCTTTCACATTGATATTTCTCTCTCTCTCCCTCTCCCTCTCTCTTCCTCCCACTCTATCTGAACAAAAAATAAGAAAATGTCCTCGGATGAGGATAAAAAAAAATATATATATAATAATAATAATTTACAGGGAATCAATAGTAGAGTGGGTAAAGCCAAGAAGCAAATCATTGATTTGGAATATAAGGAAGCAAAACACACCCAATCAGAACAACAAAAAGAAAAAAGAATTTAAAAAATGTGGATAGTGTAAGGAGCCTCTGGGACAACTTCAAGTGTACCAACATACACAACACGAGGTGCCAGAAGGAGAAGAGAGAGAGTAAGAAATTGAAAAACTATTTGAAAAAATAATGACAGAAAACGTTCCTAATTTTGTGAAGGAAACAGACATACAAGTCCAGGAAGCACAGAGAGTCCCAAACAAGATGAACCCCAAGAGGCCCACACCAAACACATCATCATCAAAATGCAAAAGGTTGCCCTGGCTGGTGTGGCTCAGTGGTTAGAGCATCGGCCCACAGACCAGAGAGTCTCGGGTTCAATTCCAGTCAAGGACACATGCTTTGGTTGTGATTGGGTCCCTGGCCCTGGTCTGGGTCATGTGGGAGGCAACCAATCAATGTGCCTCTCTGACATGGATGTTTCTATCCCCCCCTCCCTCCCTCCCACTCTATCTGAAGATAAATGGAAAAACATCCTCTGGTGAGGATTAAAAAAAAAAAAAAGAAAAAGTTTAAAGACAAAGAGAGAATCTTAAAAGAAGCAAGAGAAAAGCAGTTAGTTACCTACAAGGGAGCTCCCATAAGACTGTCAGATGATTTCTCAAAAGAAACTTTGCAGGCTAGAAGGGAGTGGCAAGAAATATTCAAAGTGATGAAAAGCAACAACCTACAACCAAGATTACTCTATCCTGCAGAGCTTTCATTTAGAATCAATGGACATATAAAAAGTTTCCCAGCTTAAAAAGAAAGTTAAAGAAGTTCATCACCACAAACCAGTATTATATGAAATGTTGAAGGATCTTCTTGAAGAAAAAGAACAAAAATATGAACAATAAAATGGCAGTTAATATATACCTATCAACAATTGAATCTACAAACAAAATGAGGAAGCAGAACTGAAACAGACTCATAGATACAGAGAACTTTTGTTGGTTGCCACATGAGAAGGGGGTTGGGAGGATGGGTGAAAAAGGTGAAGGGATTAAGAGGTACAAATGGGTTATTAGACTGACAAACCTCAAAAGGAAGGTTGGGGGCAGGAAGAGATAAACCAAAGAACTTCTATGCATATATGCATAACCAATGAACACAGACAATAGTGTGGGGAAGGCAGGAGGGAGTCAGGAGTGGGGAGGAGGGGGTCAATAGGGGAAAAAGGAGGGACATCTGTAATATATTCAACAATAAAGCTATGTTTAAAAATAATAAATAAATAAATAAAAACAAAAACAAAAAACCCCTTTTTATTATTTTAAAATAACAAACATTTGTTGGTTAAAAAAAAAGTCTCCCACAGAGCAATCACACACCAATCTACTCAGACTGGCTAATCTAATCCACTCACTTTCATCTCTTCCCTAATATTTTTTATTGTTTATTTTTAATGTATTTTATTAAAATATTAAAATAAATATTTAGAGAGCGAAGAAGGGAGAGAGAGATAGAAACATCATGTGAGAAAGAAACATTGATCAGCTGCCTCCTGCATGCCCCCTACTGGCAACCTGGGTATGTGCCCCTACCAGGAATCATACCAGGACCTCTCAGTACACGGGACAACGCTCAGTCCACTGAGCCACACCAGCCGGGCTCTTCCCTAATATTTTGAAGCAAATCATGTCAGCTCTAAAGATTTAAGGGTTTAGAGAGATGCTGTCTTTCGATGAGAAATTCACCATCTCCCTTCCAGTTCTTCCAGATAGTGGTAATGGAAAGTTACCGAAGGAGCTGATGGGTGGGGGCAAACGTCAAGCATACTCCTTGTGTCCTTTTGTAGGAGCCCTACTCTTATTTTGCAGACAGGAAAAAACAGTCACCCACATGGATGACTCAGCCAGCCCCAGGCCTCTTTGGTCTACTGCAGAATCCCCACAGACATAAAAGCTTTGCTTTAACCATCAGTTTTCACTTATTTTTTATTCATTACAAAGGCTGGCAGGAAATTGCCATCAGTACATGAATCATGTAGGAATCTTTCCTTTGCCCTTTTCCATTTGGATGTTGCTTCCTTGAACAGTATCCATGCTGATGGACATATATCCCTAGCGATCTTATTTTGATGGACACTGAGATCTGGCTGGTGGGGGGGCTGTGTCTATTTCACTGCTGAGTACTGGGAAACGGGGTTGAGCCTGGCTTTGTGGGCTCTTTCCACTAACCCACACTACGTCTCAAAAATGGCCGCTTTCTGGGGAACTATCCTCAGTAGCCATCTGGATGGAAAATGACTTCAGCACAGTCCCCAGGAAGGTAATGGCTGAGGGTAACAGCAGCTCATATTGGTGTTGCCAAGGGCCTGCTCAGGAACCTCCTCCCAGGGTTCTTCAGGCCTTCCCTTCCCTTCCCTTCCCTTCCCTTCCCTTCCCTTCCCTTCCCTTCCCTTCCCTTCCCTTCCCTTCCCTTCCCTTCCCTTCCCTTCCCTTCCCTTCCCTTCCCTTCCATGTCAGAGAGAAACATCCATGTCAGAGAGAGAGATTTTGTTGTTTGACTTATTTATGCGTTCATTGGTTGATTCTTGTAGGTACCTTGACCGGGGATAGAACCCGCAACCTTAGCATATGGGGACGACACTCTAACCAAATGAGCTACCCAGTCAGGGCCAGGCCATTTCCTGAAAATTCCTCTTGCTCCTGACAGGCTCCATCCTTACTTTGCTTCACCCCAGGAGTCCTGGGCACTGAGGAGGTTCTGCTGGCCAGGTCCCCAGGACAGCTTCACAGACAGCCCCGCCTTCTCATGTACAGAGCATCAGTTATTGCCAGGATGGGTGCTAGTCCTCAGAATTTGGGAAGCAGAGAGCCCACAGGAGCGCAGGAAAATCCAGGGCAGCTGATCCTCAGCCTAGAGAGATTGCTGTGGCTGTCTGCCTGGAAATGTGAGCCAGCAGCCTGACTCTGTATGCGAATGATGTGAGCTGGAGCCCGAACCCTGACCCTGTGCCAGCCACCATGGTGCCTTCCCCGTGCCAGCTACAGATGGGCATTTCATCATTCTTATTTACCCAAGAAGAATAGGAGGCTCTCAGAGGGATTAAGGAACTCACTGGAAGTTATATAAAAATGAGCTTTTGAATGCAGGTCTTCAAATTGGAATTTTGACCCCAAGGCTCCCATTTTGATGTTTGTTTGTTTGTTTTTAAGATCCAGTAAATCGGAAAGAGGTCATAGCAGAGAGGCTGCCCAGTAAAACCCACCTCTGAGGCACAACCTGGGGAATCCAAGACAAGTAAGATCAGGTAAGAGATGGCATGAATATTGGCCAATGATACTTTTCCAGGTATAGGTCCAGGTGATGGAGCCATCTAGGGCGAAGTTCTGTGAACAGCGATGAGGAAACTTTCTAGCTCAGTGGAGCCTTTGGGATGTTCTCATATCATAGCCTGTGCATTCATGCAAAGTCAAGTACTGTGCCCAAGCAGGGATGCTGGGGCTGCGGTCTGCTCTATCTCCCTCATCAGGACTCAGCCACCAGGGAGCTACAGAATGCTAACGTGGTATAAAAGAATTTGCCTTTCTAAGTGTTAAGTGTTTAGTAACAACCAGAGACAGGATTTAGTTGTTTCCACTGTAGGAGTTCAGAATACGTCACCCCCACATATGCTACTTTGGCATATTATTTTGAATTAAAGGTACTTGAGAAACAGCCAGTACAAGAAGGACACTCTGACCTTCCTTTGTCCCCCTGAAAGCAGGAGATAAATCTTCCAGGTGAAAGGTGTCCTCCCTGTACCAGGAGGGTAGAAGGCATCCTCATTGCCAGAGATAGGGAGTTTAGGGCCCAGAAGACTGTATAAATAACCTTGTAAATTTTTCACTGTTGACTACCCCTAGGCCAAATCTCCCTGCCATGTCAATTTTTCACAAATGTATTGCTTTTGTTTGTTTGTTTGTTTTTGTCTAAAGGGTATAAAAGCTTCCTGCTCTGGTCACATTTTGGAGTCATATATCTTTGTGGGCTCACATACATACATACATACATACATACATACATACATACATAATTTTGTTCTTCTCCTGTTAATCTGTATTTTATTACAGGAGTATCTCAGCCAAGAACCTAGAAAAAATTTTCCCCCTCTCCTATAACACTTAGCCCCATCAAATAAAGGTGCATGATGGGGAGATTTCCAAATGCAACCTTTGACATGTGTCAGTGCTCTGTCATCATTTTGCATCGAGACACTCCTCCCCCACCAACCCCAGTTCCTTCGGTGAGTTTGTGACATCACCCTTCATCTGGGGCTCATAAATAAAAGACTCGGGCTCATCTTCACTCTCCCACACTCCCCACAGCAAGCACTTATCATTGACCTCTGTAATTTATTCTTTCTCTACATCATTTCAAACTTTCAGTAAATCTTTTAAACACATCTTACATTGGTTTATTCTTCTGCATGTCTATTTTATACCACTCTGGATTCTCTTACCTGGGGAGAGGGGGTCAGCAGTCCCCTCTTAACTGTCTGCAGCCCCCCCTCTTTCCCCTCTGCATTCCATTCTCACAACACAGGCAGAATGAGCTTTTACAATCTCAAATCAGATTTTGTCACTATTCTGCTAAAATCCTTCAGTGGCTGTCTTCCCATTGCACATAGGAAAAATTCAAATTCCTTCTCTTGGCCTCCAAGATGCCTGTGAACTGGTCCCTGCCTGTCCACTTCTCTAGGCTGGCCTTTGTTGCAGACACACTAGCTTTCTTTTTTGTGTGTGTGGGGGGTTATTTTATTTATTTTAAAACTTACCTTCATTGTTGAATATATTACAGATGTCCCCCTTTTTGCCCCATTGACACCCTCCTCCCCAATCCCACCCCTCCTGCCTTCCCCATCCTATTGTTTGTGTCTATTGGTTATGCATATATGCATAGAACTTTTTTTTTTTTTAAAGGGAAATCATTTACTTATTTATTTAGGTAATGTGCCCCTAGCGGGAACCAAACCTGGGACTCTGTGGTCCGCAGGCCGACGCTCCAACCACTGAGCCAAACCGGCCAGGGCTGCATAGAACTTCTTTGGTTTATCTCTTCCCGCCCTCCCTCCCCCCTTCCCTTTTTTTTTTTTTTAATCCTCACCTGAGGACATTTTTGCATCTATCTTCAGATAGAGTCAGAGGGAGAGAGAAAGGAAGAGAGAGAGAGAAACATCGATGTGAGAGAGACACATTGAGTGGTTGCCACCTATACAACCCCAACCGGGGCCTGGGACAAACTGCAGCCGAGGTATGTGCCCTTAGTGGGAACCAAACCCAGGACTCTCTGGTCTGCGGCCGATGCTCTAACCGCTGAGCCAAGCTGGCCAGGGCCTCCCCCCTTCCCTCTGAGGTTCATCAGTCTAACAACCAATTTGTACTTCTTAATTTCTTCATCTTTGTCACCCATCCCCCTAGCCCCCTCCCATTTGGCAAGCAAAAAGTTCTCTGTATCTATGAGTCTGTTTCTGTTCTGCTTGCTCATTTTGTTTGCAGATTCAATTGTTGATAGATATGTATTTATTGCAATTTATTGTTCATATTTTTGTTCTTCCTCTTCTTCAAGAAGATCCTTCAACATTTCATATAATACTAGTTTGGTGGTGATGAACTCCTTTAGCTTTTTCTTGTCTGGGAAACTCTTTATGTGTCCATCGATTCTAAATTATAGCTTTGCAGGATAGAGTAATCTTGGTTGTAGGTCGTTGCTTTTCATCACTTTGAATATCTCTTGCCACTCCTTTCTGGCCTGCGAAGTTTCTTTTGAGAAATCATCTGACAGTCTTATGGGAGCTCCCTTGTAGGTAACAAACTGCTTTTCACTTGTTGCTTTTAAGATTCTCTCTTTGTCTTTAACCTCTGGCATTTTGATGATGATGTGTCTTGGTGTGAACCTGTTTGGGTTCATCTTGTTTGGGACTCTGCACTTCCTGCATTTGTATGTCTGTTTCCTTCATCAAGTTAGGGAAGTTTTCTTTCTTTCTTTCTTTCTTTCTTTCTTTCTTTCTTTCTTTCTTTCTTTCTTTCTTTCTTTCTTTCTTTCTTTCTTTCTTTATTTATTTATTTATTTATTTATTTTATCCTCACCTGAGGACATTCCTCCACTTTTTGTTCAGATAGAGTGGGAGGGAGAGAGAGGAAGAGAAGGGAAAGAGAAACATCGACGTGAGAGGGACACATCAAGTGGCTGCCTCCCGCACGACCCACCAGGGGCCGGGGACAAACTGCAACCGAGGCACGCGCCCTTAGCGGGAACAGAACCCAGGTCTCTCTGGACCGCAGGCCGGTGCTCTAACCACTGAGCCAAACCGGCCAGGACCTGTCATTTTTTCAAATAGGTTTTCAATTTCTTGCTCTCTCTCTTCTCCTTCTGGCACCCCCATGATGTGAATGTTGGTATGCTTGAAGTTATCCCAGAGGCTCCTTACACTGTCCTCATTTATTTGGATTCTTTTTTCTTTTGCTGTTCTCATTGGGTGTTTTTTGCTTCCTTATATTCCAAATTGATGATTCACTTATTGGCTTTACCTATTCTAGTATTGATTCCCTGTAAATTATTCTTTATTTCAGTTAGTGCATCCTTCATTTCTGACTGGTCCTTTTTTATGTTATTGATATTCTCACTAAGTTCCTTGGAGTTCTCCTTAAGTTCCTTGAAGGTCTCACTAAGTTCCTTGAGCATCCTTATAACCAGTGTTTTTTTTTTATCCTCACCCGAGGACATTTTTTTTTTCCATTTTTTGTTCAGATAGAGTGGGAGGGAGAGAGAAAGAGAGAGAGAAACATCGACGTGAAAGGGACACATCAAGTGGCTGCCTCCCGCTCGACCCAACCAGGGCCGGGGACAAACTGCAACCGAGATACGTGCCCTTAGCAGGAACCGAACCCGGGTCTCTCTGAACCGCAGGCCGATGCTCTAACCACTGGACCAAACCGGCCAGGGCTATAACCAGTGTTTTGAACTCTGCATCTGATTGATTGCTTATCTCCATTTTGTTTAGTTCTTTGCCTGGAATTTTGTTCTGTTCTTTCACTTGAGACATGTTTCTTTGTCTCGTCATTTTGGCTGCTTCCCTGTGTTTGTTTCTATGTATTAGGTAGAATTGCTATATTGCCTAGGTTTCCTAGGGTGGCCTATTGTAGTAGGTGTCCTATAGAGTCCAGTGGCACAGCCTCCCTGATCACCCAGCTGGGCCCTCGAAGTGCACCCTTAGTGTGCAGTGTATACACACTTCTGTTGTAATTGAGTCTTGATTGCTGTTGGCACATCAATGGGAGGGATTTACTCAGGCTGATCAGCTGTAAGGACTGGCTGTGCCCACTGACCACTAGCCTCTGACTACCTTGGAGGATCAGCTGTGTAAGGGGCCCACCACACAGAGCAAGACTTACTTCAGCAGGGCTCTGGTACCCACTGAGTCCACTCATTGAGTGTGTTACTTGTGGAGGTGGTTGGGTGATGGTTCTTTGATGTGGTCTGAAGCTGTCCACTGGGTGTGCTGGCTCTGGGGCAAGGTCAGCCTCTGCCTGTGTTCTACCTGGGGCCACCAGGCATAAGCTACGAAGTGATCTGCAGATGGCTGCTTCTTGTGCTGGGCTTGGAGGTGCCCAAGAAAAGCCAAGTTGTGAACCAAGGCTGGCTGCTTCTAGTGCCAGGCTTGGGGCCACTTAGTGAGAGGTATGGGGCTCACTGAGAGCAGATGCTGCTTGTTTGAGAGATTTTAGGAAAATCTGAAGCAGGATCCAAGACAGGACAATCCTATGGTAAAGCCACTGGAAACAGCTTGGGTGGGCCCGAAGGTTGGGTGGGGCAGGGAATCACCAGGGCAGTGCAAACAGTGTGAGCCAAGTTGCTGGAGTCCCAGATATGGCTCACCAAAGGAACAATAGCCCCCCACAGCAAGTCTGTCTGGGAGAAAGCTGCCCCTCCAGCTCTCGTCCCAATGCTGAACAATTAAGTTCTTCCCCATATGTCTCTGGTGCCTTTCAAGCTGCCTCCCCAACACTGGAGCCCAGAAGGAGCGAGTCCAAGTAAGTCTGTGCTCGGGCCCTTTAAGAGGAACCTCCTGGGGCTGCAGCAGTCTCAGCTTCAGTTCCTGCTGGTTTTTACAGCCAGAAGTGATGAGGATTCTCTTCCTGGCACTGGAACCTGAGCTGGGAGCCTGGTGTGGGACGGGGACCCCTCACTTCTCAGGGAGGACCTTCCCAGCTGAGGTATCCTCCTGATTTTTATCCACCACACGTTGGGGTAGGAACAGCCCATCCGAGCCTCCGCACCTCTTACCAGTCTCGATGTGGCTGCTTCTTTAATTTTGTAGTTGTAGGATTTCCATTCAGCTCCATGTCAGGTGGTTCTGAATGATGGTTGTTCTGTAGTTGTAATTTTGATGTGGTTGTGGGAGGAGGCAAGACCGCGTTTACCTACTACGCCACTATCTTGACTGGAAGTCTCCACACTAGCTTTCTTTCAGTTCCCTTCTGTTAGCAAACTCTATGCAGCCCCAGGGCATTTGCACTTGCAGTTTCCACTGCCTGGACTACTATGAGCCTGGTCCTTATCTTTCAGAACTCTGCTGAAGTACAGTATTAGTCCCTCACAGATCATCTTAGCAGGTCTCCCTTTTTTTAAGTGACAGCATTCCTTTTTTTTTTCAAATCCTCACCTGAGTATATTTTCCCATTTATCTTCAGATAGAGTAGGAGGAAGTGGGGGAGGGAGAGAGAGAGAGAAACATTGATGTGAGAGAGACACATCAATTGGTTGCCTCCCACACAACCCTGACCAGGGCCGTGGACTGAATTGCAACCGAGGTACGAGCCCTTGATCGGAATCAAACCCATGACTCTTTGGTCCATGGGCTTACATTCTAACCGCTGAGCCAAACCAGACAGGGCAGCATTCCTTTTTAAAAAATAATTTATTACTAGGTTGAATATGTTCTCTAAAAAGATATGTCCAAGTCATAACCACTGGTACTTGTGAATGCAGCCTTATTAGATTATAGGATCTTTGTAAATATAATCAAGTTAAAATGAGGTCATACTGGTGTAGGGGAGGAAGAAACTTTCCTCTACCCTCAAGGTTCTCTAGGCTGGTCTAATAATTAAATCTGCCTGAGACACATTAACAAGAGAACATAGCCAACCTTAATTACAGATGTATGCATGGGAACCTCACATACACAGGAGAGTCGGAGACCCCACATACCTGAGAAGTTCAGGGAAAGAAAGTTAAAATGAGGTATATACGTCATTCTGAGCTAAAGATGAGGTAAGACGCCTTGGGGCTTCAGAGGGGAGGAAGGTCGTTGCAGGACAATAAGAGCAGGTGTTCAGTAATTAGTATTTCGCCATGCCATATACACAGGTCAAAAATGTTATCTCTGATTATCTCTTATTATGGACAAAGCCCCTAATTCACATTCTTCTGGGTAGTTAAAGGAGAGGGGGCAGAAGTTTCTCTTGAGCCCACAATCTGCATACCACAGAGGCACATCCTGGGATGACTTGAACCCCTACACTGTATTAGAGTGGGCACTAATCCATTGGCTGGTGTCCTTGTGAGAGAGGGACATTTGCACACACAGGGAGAATGTCATGTGAAGATGGAACCGACCCTGCCAACACCTTGACTTTGGACCTCTGGCCTCCTGAACCGTGAGAAAATAAATTCCCATTGGCTTAAGGCACCAAGTCATAGTAATTTGTTACCTAGGAAATGAATACAGTTGGCAATTATTTTGCTTGCTTATTATTATTATTTTGTTGTTGTTGTTGTTGTTGTTTTTTGGTACGTGCCCCTAGCGGGAACCGAACCCGGAACTCTCTGGTCCGCAGGCCGATGCTCCAACCGCTGAACCAAACCGGCCAGGGCTATTATTATTTTTTAATGCAATTTTATTCTTTTTTTTAAAATCCTTACCGGAGGACATTTTTGCATTTATCTTTAGATAGAGCGGGAGGGAGAGAGGGGGGAAGAGAGAGAGAGAAACATCGATGCAAAAGAGACACATTGACTGGTCGCCACCCACACGACCCCAACCATGGCCGGGGAGGTACATGCCCTTAGCGGGAACTAAACCCAGGACTCTCTGGTCCGCAGGCTGACACTCTAATCCCTGAGCCAAACTGGCCAGGGCTGTTTGCTTATTTGTTTATCCTTTTTCTTCCACTTGACCAGACTTTTATTTCTTTACTCTCTTTTATACCCCCAGTGCCCAGCTGTGTGTCTAACACATAGTAAGTACTCACCAAATATTTCTGGAAGCATCGATTCCCCCACATGATCAGCCATAACATCTTGTCAACTTTAGCTTGTCTTGTGTTCATTGTTCTATATTCTGTCCATTGCTTCCTGCTTTTGTTCATCATCTTCCTTTGGCTTATTGCAAGAGCCTTGCATCTGGTCTTCTTGCTGTGTAACATAAACCCGATCTTCTCACTTTTCTACTTTAAACCCTTTGCCCATTGCCCTATACTAGTTGTCGGACCTTGAGCATACTCCATAAACTCTCAGCCTCAGTCTCCATGTCTGTGGAATGGCAGTAATAATTGCACCTACCTTGCCAGGCTGATATGGAGGGAGATGAACTATAAGAATCAATGGACGACCCCGCCACCACGGGGGAACCCAGGCGGAACGGGGGTGCCGGGAGACGCCCCCACTGCGGGGGAGCCCAGGCGGAGCGGGGGTGCCGGGCGACCCCCCCCCATCACCGGGGAACCCAGGCGGAACGGGGGTGCCGGGAGACGCCCCCACCGTGGGGGAGCCCAGGCAGAGTAGGGGAGCCCAGCGACCCCCCCACCAACGGTGGAAGCAGGCAACACACAGGAGAACTGAGCAAACTGAACAACGAAATTGACCCAGAGACATGGAGGGTGGAGTACGGGATGATGGGCCTCAGAGGAGGGAGGGAGGCGGGGGGAAAGAGATAAATCACAGAGCCTATGTGCATGGCTGCATAACCAATGGACATGGACAACAGGAATGGGGAGGAGGAGAGGGGTAGGGGGAGGGTGTCAATGGGGGGAAAAAAGGAAAAACATCTGTAACAAAAACAAATTAATAATAAAATAAATTATAAAAAAAAAAAAAAAAAAAAAAAAAGAATCAATGGAGCCCTGGCCGGTTTGGCTCAGCGGTTAGAGCATCGGCCTGCGGTCCAGAGAGACCCAGGTTCGGTTCCCGCTAGGGGCACGTATCTGGGTTTCAATTTGTCCCCGGCCCTGGTTGGTCGTGCGGGAGGCAGCCACTCGATGTGTCCCTTTCACATCGATGTTTCTCTCTCTCTCTCTCTCTTCCTCTCTCTCCTTCCCACTCTCTCTGAACAAAAAATGGAAAAATGTCCTCGGGTGAGAATAAAAAAAAAAAGAATCAATGGAAAGCAGGTAATACAGCATATCACAAGAGCCCTGGGAATGCAAGCTTTCACTATTAAGGTCAGCATTTGTTTTGGATTGAAGCTAGAGACCCAAGGCTATATAAAATGAGTCCTTGGTTAAGACTGGGCAAAATGTTTGAAAAATCACATGTTCACAGCTGGCTTGCTCAACAACTGTTAACATGATAAAAAAGCAGAGTTAGCTTAGCATTTTGGCCTGTTGAAGTTGAACAAGTTCGGCCTGTTGAAAAGACAGTTATTTTGAAAGCATGAGTTTTGCATATCATTGTGCACACCATGAAAATACATTAAGTGAAAAAGTTAATATAGACTCATATTTATATTAAAATCATATCATTTGGTGCTCGTTCCAGCAGCACATATACTAACATTGGAATGATACAGAGAAGGTTAGCATGGCCCCTGTGCAAGGAGGACATACAAATTCATGAAGCGTTCCATATTTTTTTTAAAAAAAATCATATCATTTATACCATAGCAATAATCTTAAATATGGAAATAAAGGAATTCATTTTAATCATGACTCAGAATTGATGTTCTCCTTTTCTGAAAACCTCTTAATCAAGAAATTAAATAAAAACATGTTTAAAATGCATGGTAACACATTTCAGAGCAATTCCAAACTTTAAAAAAAAATCCTCACCTGATGATATGTTTTTCAATGATTTGAGAGGGAGAGAGAGAGAAAGAAACATTGATGTAAGAGGGAAACATCGATTGGTTGCCTCCTGTATGTGCCCGACCAGGGATTGAACCTGCAACCTGGATGTGCCCTGACCGGGAATCAAACCCACAACACTTTGGTGCACGGGAAGATGCTCCAGTCAACTGAGCCACACCGACCAGGGCACAATCCCAAAATGTAATGTGAGCAAATTATTCACATGTTCATAATTTTATTATAGCACATGAGATTTGGGGAATGAAGAGCAGGGTAAGGGGAATGTCCATTAGCTTCTTTCAAAAGCCCATAAGTAAAATGAATTTCAATATTGTAACTACCTTCCTATTAACTCAGAGCTATTGCCAAAACACTAGCTATTTAATAAGACCGGAAATTCTCATTGATTTAAAAGGCTCAATTGGTGAGAACTTTTCTTCTTCAAAAAGCTTTCTTTCAGAAAGTCAGGCTTTCTGTAGAGTAGAACCGACCTGTGATGCCGTCAGCCGCTTTTCTGAAGCTGCTCTGGTTGGATTTGGAAAGTTTTAAAAATAGTGCCAGCAAGGAAGGGAGTAAATGATTGAAAATGGAAATACAAACATGCCTGGATAGTATAGCTAGCCTCAGGGAGCCCACAGCAAAAACAGCGTGCTGTTATTTATTATTTATTAAAATAGAAATTCTCCTAAAAGTTAGGAGGAGAAACACAGAGGCTTTTGGTCGAAGTGCTATAGCCATGCCCTGGCCGGTTTGGCTCAGCGGTTGGAACTCAGCCTGCGGACCAGAGAGTCCTGGGTTCGGTTCCCGCTAGGGGCACATACCAAAAAACAAAACAAAACAAAACAACAAAGTGCTATAGCCTGGAGGATAAAATAGATGATTCAGGCAGCCACCTCCCCAAGCAGCACACTCTGCCTGTGATGTATCTCTTTCTGGACCCAAACCAGCAGTTGTTATGGGTCTTTGGGTTATTACAGTCACTCAGAGGAGGCAGAGACTATTTGACAGGATGGCTCTGGGGAGATTTGACTGACTCTGGGGAATGTTCCAAGCCATGAGAATCAAATAATGACCTGGCCATGCCCACATTAATTTTATGAACAAGTAAAATCTTCTAAAGTGTTCTCTACACAAGTACACCCTCACATTGTATACAATTAAAACAATACAGATGAAATATTAATGTTCCTCGACTCTACTCATGTCCCTACCCCTCTCTACCTGGGACCCTTGTTCCTCTCATTCCAAATCAACAGGCATTGGTATTGTTATTTCCATGAATCATCTTCTAGACATTTTCTATTCTATCTTTTTTTTCTAAAATAAGTTTTTGTGTTTTTTTTTATCCTCACCCGAGGACATTTTTCCATTTTTTGTTCAGATAGAGTGGGAGGGAGAGAGAGGAAGAGAGAGAGAGAGAAACATCGACGTGAAAGGGACACATCGAGTGGCTGCCTCCCGCACGACCAACCAGGGCCGGAGACAAATTGCAACCGAGGTACGTGCCCTTAGCGGGAACCGAACCCGGGTCTCTCTGGACCGCAGGCCGACGCTCTAACCACTGAGCCAAACCGGCCAGGGCTCTCTAAAATCAACAAAGGAAAAAATTAAAAAATTAAAATGCACCAATGGCTTCCAATATACTTGATCTAAAACCCTCCCTCCCAATCCTACAGTGGCCTACCTGACCTGTGTGCTGCTTACCTCTCCATTCTCACCTTCAACGTGCTCCAGTCACACAGGTCCTCTTTCAGGTCCTCCAGCCTACTTGCTCCCTTCCTGGCTCAAGAGGCATTGCCCTTGCTCTGCCCATTGCCAGGTGGCTTACATGGCTGCCTTCTATGGGTCTGGTGGGTCTCAGACTAAATATCACCTTTGTATTCGTTTCCTAGGGCTGTCATAACAAAGTACCACAAACTTAGTGGCTTAAAACAAGAGAAATTAATTTTCTCATAGTTCTGGAGGCCAGAAGTCTGAAATCAAGGTGTTGGCAGGGCTGATTCCTCCTGGAGACTCTGGGAGGATCCATTCCCTGCCTCTTCTAGCTTCTGGCGGCTGCCAACAGTCCTTGGCCTTCCTTTTTTTTTAACCATTAAAATTTTTAAAAATTGATTTATTGATTTGAGGGGGGGGAGAGAGAGAGACATTGATTTGTTGTTCCATTTATCTCTGCATTCATTGGTTGCTTCTTGTATGTACCCTGACCAGGGATCAAACAAGCAACCTTGGCATATTGGGTTGATGCTTTAACAGACTGAGCTACCTGGCCAGAGCCTGGCCTTGGCCTTCCTTGGCTTGTGGACAGATCACTTCAATTCTGCGTTTGTCTTCACATGGCATTTTCCCTTGTGTCTGTGTGTGTGCAAATTTCCCTCCTTGTATAAGGACACCAGCTAATTGATAGTGCCCACCCTAATGCAGTATGACCTCGTCTTAACTTGATTACATTTGCAAAGACCGTATTTCCAAATAGGCTGCACTCACAGGTACCAGAGGTTAGAACTTCCAGGTATCTTTTTGGGGGACACAGTTCAATTGCAACACCTCCTTAACACAATTCTTCTGAACAGAAGTCCTGAAGCACCTTGTTCCTTCAACCCTATTTAAAGCTGTTGTGCAGCCATGAAAATGTGCTTCTTAGATCTCCTGTGGTGGCGAGTGGAATGGATGGCCCAGCTGCTGCCAGTAGGTCCTCACAGGGCTGCATGTCTATCTTGAGTTAGTCTGGACATGACATAGCCTTAATTCTCAGTCAACACCACTATCTGGCGGCGTATGGAATGCCCAATCTGTGGGCACGGGATCCCACATGATACATATAGCACTTGACCAGGGGACCTGCTTTGCAGTGAGGGAGGCCCAGGAGTGGACCCAGGACCACTGGTTATGTTATATTCCGTACCAAGCTGGTCACACAGAGCATTGCACCGCTGGAGTGCCAGCTGACATGCTGTGCTCTGAAAGATGGGCTGTCAACTTCAGGATGCAGCACATGCATTGAATCAGAGACCACTCTGTGATGCAGTGTCCCCCATAAGAAGAGTACATGGGTCCAGGAATCGGGAGAAAGAAGCAGGAGTGCACCCACTTAGCATCCCTCGCAATGGTCCACTGGGGGACACAGCAAGGGTCCTGCTGAAGTACAAGCTGTGCCAGGACTAGCAGGAGGAAAGGGAAACCACCATACTAGTAGGGCTAATGCTTTGATCAGCAGGAAGAGGCAGGGCTGCTTTTACGCAGCAGGGGCAGGGTACGTGTGATTTACTTGGGGGCCTCCTGGCACTTCTTGTCCCATTGAAACTGTGAATGACCTGTGCAGTAACCCTGGCCTGAGAAAGGTATGACTTGGCAAGAGGAATGAAGGTTTGTTCCACACCTCCAAGTAGGCATCAAGGCCAGCTAAGGTGATAGTTGAGGGCAAGGAGATTTAGAGTGAGGAGTGGAGGAGGAAAGGGTGAGGACCAGTTGCAACCTCAAGCCAACTGCAGTGACAAAGTCCTTAATGTGAACCACTCAGCTCCCTCTTTAAAGTTCCCCCTCAGGAAGAAAGGTCCATGGAAATCATGGAGGGTGTCTCCCTAAACACACAAGGAGACTGTGACAGCCGTGAGTGACCTCTGCGAGGTGCAGGGAGCATACTTGACTGACCACCCAGCTGCTGCCACTCACCACTGCTCTCACACTGAGACTAAGCTTCCTGGGGCTGCTCCTGGCCAGGCTGAGCATGGAAAAGGTTTTAGTACATTAGGCCCACTGCTAAGAGAAACAGGGCTGCCCTGATGGGCGACTTTGGCTCACGAACTCATCAGGCTGGCCAAACCTTTCTTGAACTTGTACTACAGACTCTTGCTACCCAATTTCCCTTCCTTCCCCCTCTCCTTCAGTGCTGTCGGACCTGCATCATGGTCTGAACATTCTTCTCCTTCTCGGACTTCCTCCCTTTATTCTTCACAAGTGTTTCTCTGCCTTCCCCGCCTCCACCCTGTTGCAGTCTAATTTCATCTTGGTGACTGCTTCTTGGAGGATCCCCAGCTAACACTGGATTTCTTCCCCCTGCCCCACTCACTTTTTTGAGTCTGTATCTGAGCATCATGCTTTTTCCATAATAGCACTTTCACAATAGTCTGTACTTTATTTATTACTTTAATTATTTTTTTCTGTTCCCACCACCAGACTGTAAACTCCATTAGGGCAGGCACCACATCTAAAATAAGCTCACTGCGGTACCTCGGTGCCTGGCGCGGCCTTGTGTGTGGTGAGCACGAGATCAACACCTATGAAGTGGGAGAATCGATCACCTAATGCTGCCGATGCCACTGTCAGCATGCTCTTTGTCTTGCGATTGTTGGTGTTTAGAGTGGAGACAGAAAGTGTCACAGGGAGAAATCAGTGACTTGAAAAACAAGAAAGCAAACATCCCTGACACAGTGAGTGAACACCTTGAAAATCACAGGGAAGCCACTTTGAGAAAGCCTAAAGAGCTCACAGGCCCTGGCCGGTTTGGCTCAGCAGTAGAGCGTTGGCCTTCGGACCAAAGAGTCACGGGTTCGAGTCTGATCAAGGGCATGTGACTCGGTTGCAATTTCTCCCCGGCCCTGGTTGGGGTCATGCAGGAGGCAGCCAGTCAATGTGTCCCTCTCAGTTCGATGTTTCTCTCTCTCTCCCTTTCTCTCCCTCTTTCTCCCTCCCACTCTATCTGAAGATAAATAGAAGAATGTCCTTGGGTGAGGATTAAAAAAACAACAAAAAGAGCTGACAGAATGTGGCACTTCTGATAGTGCTGAGAGGAAGCAGGAGTTCAGAGGAGCTGATCTTCAAAGGCAACCTTCATGGAAACTGTGCAGACGCCCTCGAGACTTGGCCCCCAATTAGCCTTTTCATGTCCACAAGCAATCAGGGCTTCTGAGGGATGTGCAGAGATCTGAGTAAGAGGGAGCCCGCATGTTTGCCCTGGAATCTGCCCGTGCAGGACTAGCTCAGTGACTTCTGAGCCCTGCGCTTCCTTAGATCCAGCGCTGAGCTGTTTCATCTCCTCCAGCTCCTCTTAGCACAAGGCCAACCCCTCCTCCCCCCACCGCTCTGTTTCAAGTTGAAGAAGAAACTTGACCATCTGCAGTTTATGGGTACACCAGAGGGCCAATGTTTCTGGCTTAGTGTTTGAAGAGGCAGTATTGTTCAGTGGTTAATACCATGGCCTTGGACTCCATCAGTCAGGATAGACCAGGTCATGTTGCAGTAACGAACAACAACCAAATCTCATTCACACAATGTGTTGGTCTTAGCTCAGGCTGCTCTAACAAAATAGCATAGGCTGGGTGGCTTAAACAACAGAAATTTATTTCTCACAGTTCTGGATGCTAGAAGTCCAAGATCAAGGTCCCTTCTGCTCACATTTCCTTGATCAAAAGCAAGTTACCGCCCTGGCTGGTTTGGCTCAGTGGTTAGAGCGTTGGCCTGCGGTCCAGAGAGATCCGGGTTCGGTTCCCGCTAAGAGCACGTACCTCGGTTGCAATTTGTCCCTGGCCCTGGTTGGTCGTGTGGGAGGCAGCCACTCGATGTGTCCCTTTCACGTTGATGTTTCTCTCTCTCTCTCTCTGCCTCTCTCTCTCCCTCCCATTCTGTCTGAACAAAAAATGGGAAAATGTCCTCGGGTGAGGATAAAAAAAAAAAAAGCAAGTTACCCATCTACATGTAACTTCAAAGAGGGGCATGGAAAGTATAATCCTGCCTTGAGCTCAGGAGAGAACTGTATCATTGGGAACAGCTCCAATGATCACCAGAGTCACACAATCTAGATATTGCTGTGAAGGTATTTTCTAGATGTGACTAATATTTAATTTTTTTCTTTATTGATTTTAGAGAAGGAGGAAGGGAGAGGGAGAGAGAGATAGAAATATCAATGAGAGAGAATATCGACTGGCCGCCTCCTACATGCCCCCCACTGGGGATTTGGCCCATAACCTGGGCATGTGCCCTGACTGGGAATCGAACCGGTGATCTCTTGGTGCATGGGTCGGTGCTCAACCACTGAGCCACACTGGCTGGGCTAGATGTGAGTAATATTTAAATCATCAGACTTGGATAAAGCAGATTACCCTCTATAATGTGGGTGGGCCTCATCCAATCAGTTGAAGGTCTTAAGAGCAAAGACTGAGGTTTCTCAAAGAAGAAAGAATTTGGCCTCAAGACTGTAGCATAGAAACCCTACTTGAGTTTCCAGACTGCTTGGCTTGTCCTGTGGATTTTTGACTCAAGATTGCAATATCAACTCTTTCCTGAATTTTCAAAGCCTGTTGGCTTGCCCTATGATTTCAAACTTGCCAGCCCCCACAGCTGCATGAGCCAATTCCTTAAAATATGTATGTATGTATGTATGTATGTATATGTATGTATGTATCTGATCTCCTATGGGCTCAGCTTCTCTGGAGAACCTTGACTAATACATAGTTATACCTCAAATGCAGGATTACCCCCACACCTTGCTAACACCCAGTCCAGAGTTAAGCCTTGTTTCCTTGAACCTTCTCCCAAATCACCTAACACACGTCCAAATACTATAACAAGAACTTTCTAACCTTCTCTAATTGAGTCACTTAAAACTGGCTACATAACTTGTGGGGCCCAGGGCAAAATGAAAAAGCAGGGCCCTTGTGAAAAAATTACTGAGTTTTAAGATAGCAGCAGCAGAGCACTCAACCAAGTATAAGACATGTGACCCTTGCAGTTGAACATGGCCTGGCGCTTACAGGTCACGTGCCCACATCGTTGGCTGCAGAGCACCTCACGGTTTCCCATGGTTGTGCACCAGGTCAGTGTTCAACTACAGGTATGTTTCTGGTCGTCACTGGCTGGGGGTATTTATGAGAATTTCCTTCCAATTTTTTATATATATACATATATTTTAATTATGTGAGACAGAATGTGTTCTCTCTCTCTCTCTCTCTCTCTCTCTCTCTCTCTCTCTATATATATATATATATATATATATATATATATATATATACACACACACACATTTTTCTATCCTGTACTTGTCTCATAGTATTAAAAATTCTTCAAAAAGAACATTGATCAGCTGCATAATATTCACTATTATATGGATCTGTATCCATATATATTAACCGTGTTCCTTGCTAATTTGCTACATATACCTGAATACTTTTAACTACTTGAAGTAGTTAAAAGGAAATTACCTCAAAATATGAGAAATGAGCTTTTATATAATACATATGAGAGCATATATAGAGAAAAAATAGGCTTATGATATTTTTTATTTTTATATATTTTTAAAATATGTTTTTATTGATTTTACAGAGGGGAGAGAGAGAGAGAGAGAGAGAGAGAGAGAGAGAGAGAGAGAGAGAGAGAGAGAGAGAGAGAAGGAGAAGGAGAAACATCAATCAGCCTGCAACTCTGGGCATGTGCCCTGACTGGGAATGGAACTGGCGACATTTTGGTGCATGGGATGATGCCCAACCAGCTGAGTCACACCAGCCAGGGTGCTTATAATATTTTTTGAAAAAATATTTTATTCTTTATTGACTTTATTTATTTACTTAATTTTATTTTTTAACTCATCTTTATTGTTGAATGTATTACAGATGATCCTCCCTTTTTTTCCACATTGACCCCCTCCTCTCCAATCCCGCCCCCCTCCTGCCATCCCCAAACTATTGTCAGTATCCATTGGTTATGCATATATGCATAGAAGTTCTTTGGTTTATCTCATCTTGCCCCCTCCCCCCTTCCCTTTGTGGTTCATCAGTCTAGCAGCCAATTTGTACTACTTAATTCCTTCATCTTTTTCACCCATCCCCCCAGCCCCCACCCATCTGGCAAGCAACAAAAAGTTCTCTGTATCTATGAGTCTGTTTCTGTTCTGCTTGCTCATTTTGTTTATAGATTCAACTGTTGATAGATATGTATTAATTGCCATTTTATTGTTCATATTTTTGTTCTTCAAGAAGACCCTTCAACATTTCATATAATACTGGTTTGGTGATGATGAACTCCTTTAGCTTTTTCTTGTCTGGGAAACTCTTGATATGTCCATCGATTCCAAATGATAGCTTTGCAAGATAGAGTAATCTTGGTTGTAGGTCGTTGCTTTTCATCACCTTGAATATCTCTTGCCACTCCTTTCTGGCCTGCAAAGTTTCTTTTGAGAAATCATCTGACAGTCTTATGGGAGCTCCCTTTTAGGTAACTAACTGCTTTTCTCTTGCTTTTTTTTTTGGTATGTGCCCCTAGTGGGAACTGAACCTGGGACTCTCTGGTCCGCAGGCCGACACTCCAACTGCTGAGCCAAACCGGCCAGGGCCCTCTTGCTGCTTGTAAGATTCTCTCTTTTTCTTTGTCTCCGCTTCCTCTTGAATTTCTCCATTTTTGCGTTGTCTGCTCCCTTTTCTGACTCTGTTATATCAGCGCATTCTCCACTTTCTCAAGATGCTCTGTGTTTCCTTCGTTGTTTTCTGTTTTTGCTTAATTTCTGCGTTTTATACTCTCCCTGCCTTTTCTTGTCTCTTTCTCTAGTAGGAGCGTTGTCTCCAATTTCTCCTGAATTTCTGCGTTTTCTGAGTCCTCGGCTGTCTCTTCTGACTCTCTCTGTTACAGCGCTTTCTCCTCTTTCTCATGATTCTCTATTATTTCTTCGTTGTGTTCTGATTTTGCTTAATTTCTGCGTTTTATGCGTTCCCTGCTGTTTGTCCCGGTTCTCTCTGTGTACTGCATTGTCTCCGCTTCCCCTTGATTTTCTCTGTTTTTTGCGTTGTCTGCTCCATTTTCTGACTCTCTGTGTTATCAGTGCATTCTCCACTTTCTCATGATGCTCTGCGTTTCCTTCGTTGTTTTCTGTTTTTGCTTAATTTCTGCGTTTTATACTCTCTGTGCTGTTTCTTGTCCCTTTCTCTAGTAGGAGCGTTGTCTCCAATTTCACCTGAATTTCTGTGTTTTCTGAGTCCTCGGCTGTCTCTTCTGACTCTCTCTGTGATCACCGTATTCTCCTCTTTCTCATGATTCTCTATGATTTCTTCTTTGTCTTCTGCTTTTGCTTAATTTCTGCATTTTATGCGTTCCCTGCTGTTTGTCCAGGATCTCTCTGTGTACTGCGTTGTCTCTGCTTCCCCTTGAATTTCTGCATTCTTTGCGTTTTCTGATCCCTTTTCTGACTCTCTGTGTTATCAGCGCATTCTCCACATTCTCATGATGCTCTCCTTTGCCTTCGTTGTTTTCTGTTTTTGCTTAATTTCTGCGTTTTATACTCTCCCTGCCTTTTCTTGTCTCCTTCTCTAGTAGGAGCGTTGTGTCCAATTTCTCCTGAATTTCTGCGTTTTCTGAGTCCTCGGCTGTCTCTTCTGACTCTCTCTGTTACAGCGCTTTCTCCTCTTTCTCATGATTCTCTATTATTTCTTCGTTGTGTTCTGATTTGCTTAATTTCTGTGTTTTATCCGTTCCCTGCTGTTTGTCATGGTTCTCTCTGTGTACTGCGTTGTCTCCGCTTCCTCTTGATTTTCTCCGTTTTTTGCGTTGTCTGCTCCATTTTCTGACTCTCTGTGTTATCAGCGCATTCTCCACTTTCTCAAGATCTCTGTGTTTCCTTCGTTGTTTTCTGTTTTTGTTTAATTTCTACGTTTTATACTCTCCCTGCTGTTTCTTGTCTCTTTCTCTAGTAGGAGCGTTGTCTCCAATTTTCCCTGAATTTCTGCATTTTCTGAGTCCTCGGCTGTCTATTCTGACTCTCTCTGTGTTCACCGCATTCTCCTCTTTCTCATGATTATCTAAGATTTCTTCATTGTCTCCTGCTGTTGCTTAATTTCTGCGTTTTACGCGTTCCCTGCAGTTTGTCCCGATTCCCTCTGTGTACTGCGTTGTCTCCGCTTCCTCTTGAATTTCTGCGTTCTTTGCGTTGTCTGCTCCCTTTTCTGACTCTCTGTGTTGTCAGCGCGTTCTCCACTTCCTCATGATGCCTTGCGTTTCCTTCGTTGTTTTCTGTTTTTCATTTATTACTGCGTTTTATGCGTTTTCTGTTGTTTGCCCTCACACTCTCTGTTTACTGGTTGTCTCAGCATTCTCCTGAATTTCTGCATTTTCTGCGTTCTCTGACCTTCTTCTTACTGTCTGTGTTATCAGCGCTTTCTCTACTTTGTCATGATGCTCTGCGTTTTATTCGTTGTTTTCCGTTTTTGCTTAATTCCTCCGTTTTATACTGTCCCTGCTCTTTCTTGTCTCTTTCTCTAGTAGGAGCGTTGTCTCCCATTTCTCCTGAATTTCTGCGTTTTCTGAGTCCTCGGCTGTCTCTTCTGACTCTCTCTGTTACAGCGCTTTCTCCTCTTTCTCATGATTCTCTATGATTTCTTCGTTGTGTTCTGATTTTGCTTAATTTCTGTGTTTCATGGGTTCCCTGCTGTTTGTCCCGGTTTTCTCTGTGTACTGCGTTGTCTCCGCTTCCTCTTGAATTTCTGCATTTTTTGCGTTGTCTGCTCCCTTTTCTGACTCTGTTATATCAGCGCATTCTCCTCTTTCTCATGATTCTCTACAATTTCATCTTTGTCTTCTGTTTTTGCTTAATTTCTGCCTTTTATACTCTCCGTGCTGTTTTTTGTCCCTTTCTATAGTAGGAGCGTTGTCTCCGATTTCTCCTGAATTTCTGCGTTTTATGAGTCCTTGGCTGTCTCTTCTGACTCTCTCTGTTATCACCGTGTTCTCCTCTTTCTCATGATTCTCTATGATTTCTTCTTTGCCTTCTGCTTTTGCTTAATTTCCGCTTTTTATGCGTTCCCTGCTGTTTGTCCACGTTCTCTCTGTGTACTGCATTGTCTCCGCTTCCTCTTGAATTTCTGCGTTTTTCGCTTTGTCTGATCCCTTTTCTGACTCTCTGTGTTATCAGCGCATTCCCCACGTTCTCATGATGCTCTGCGTTTCCTTCGTTGTTTTCTGTTTTTGCTTAATTTCTGCATTTTATACTCTCCCTGCTCTTTCTTCTGTCTTTCTCTAGTAGGAGCATTGTCTCCAATTTCTCCTGAATTTCTGCATTTTCTGAGTCCTCAGCTGTCTCATCTGACTCTCTCTGTTATCAGCGCTTTCTCCTCTTTCTCATGATTCTCTATGATTTCTTCATTGTCTTCTGCTTTTTATTAATGTCTGCGTTTTATGCGTTCCCTGCTGTTCGTCCCGATTCTCTCTGTGTACTGCATTGTCTCTGCTTCCTCTTGAATTTCTGCGTTTTCTGAGTTCTCTGCTCTCTTTCCTGACTCTCTCTGTTTCAGTGTGCTCTTCTCTTTCTCCTGATTCTCTGCATTTTTGCGTTGTTTTCTCTTTCTGCCTAATTTCTGCGTTTTAGTCCTTCGCTGCTGTGTGACATGATTCTCTCTCTTTTCTGCGTTGTCTCCGCATTCTCTTGAACCTCTGCATTTTCTGTGTTTTCTGCTCCCTCCTCTGCCTCTTTCTGTTTTCAACCCTTTCCCCTCTTCTGATTCTCTGCGTTTTCTGCGTTGTCTCCTTTTTCTGCTGAATTTCTTGGTTTTCTGCTCTCTCTTTTTAATCTGTCTATTTTCATCGTTTGCTCCCATTTCTCCTCATTCTCTGTGTTTTCTGCTCTTTCTGCTAAATTTCTGCATTTTATGTGCTCTCTGTTGTTTCCCTGGAATCTCTCTGTTTTCTGCCTTGTCTCCGCTTTCTCCTCAATTTCTGCGTTTTCTGCATTCTCTTCCTTCTCACCTGATTCTCTGCATGTTCTGCGTTGTCTCCTCTTTCTCCTGATCCCGTACATTTTCTGCTCTTTCTGCTTAAGTTTTGCCTATTATGCGTTCTCTGCTGTTTCCCCTGATTTTCTCTGCTTTCTGCGTTGTCTCCGCTTTTCCTGAATTTTTGCATTTTCTGCGTTCTCTGCTCCCTCTCCTTATTCTCTCTGTTTTCGGCATTGTCTCTTCTTTTCTCCATAATTTCTGTGTTTTCTTCGTTCTCTGATCTATCTTCTGATTCTCTGTTGTGTCATCGTTCTCTCTTGTTTGCCTTGTTTTTCTGCATTCTCTGTTCTCTGTCCTGATTGTCCCTGTTTTCTGCATATTCTCTTCTCTCAGCTGATTCTCTGTGTTTTCTGCGTTGTCTCCTCTATCTCCTGAATTTCTGCGTTTTCTGCATTGTCTGCTCTCTCTCTTGATTCTCCCCGTTTTCTGTGTACTCTTTTCTCACACCTGAATTTCTGCGTTTCGTCTCCTTTCTGCTTATTTTCTGCTTTCTCTACGCTGTCTGTGTATTCTGTTTGTTTTCTGTGTTGTCTCCTCTTGTCCCTGATTTTCTGCGTTCTGTACATTCTCTCCTCTGTCCTGATTCTCTCCCCTTTGTGCATTGTCCTCTCTCTCAGCTGATTCTCTGCGTTTTTTGCATTCTCTGCCCTCTTACCCGATTCTCTGAGTTTTCTTCGTTGTCTCCTTCCTCTCCTAATTTTCTGCATATTCCGCGTTCTGTGCTCTCTCTGTTGACTCTCTTTGTTTTCTGCCTTTTCCCCTGTTTTTCCTGATTCTGCGTTTTTGGCGTTCTCTCGTCTCTCTTTTGATTCTGTTTGTTTTCTGTGTTCTATCATTTCTCTGCTGATTTTCTTTGTTTTCTCTGTTCTCTCCTATGTATTCCTATTCCCTCTGTTTCCTGCTTTCTCTCCACTATCACCTTATTTTCTCCGTGTTTTTTGTTCTCTCCTCTCTCTCCTGATTGTCTTTGTATTCTGAGTTGTTTACTGTCTTTTCTGATTCTCTACATTTTCTGCGTTCTCTTCTCTCGCCCATGATTCTCTCTGTATTCTTTGTTCTCTCCCATGAGACCTACACTACAGTGTGTTAGCCAGCTTACTCCTAAGGGTGTCCTGGAACAGTGCCTCTGGGTATCAGATTGTAACGCTTCTGTTCGCGTCTCCCCAGAATGACAATAAGGCCTGATCTACCTGACAGTAGCTATTCTTGTGTCATTGTAGCTTTTGTTTGCTGTGGTTTATGAGTTCCCACCTGCTGTCAGGTTGTCTGACTAGCCAGGATGCATTCTGGCAGGTGTGTCCTGTGTTTCGTCACTTAAGAGCATTCTCTGCTGTCCCCCACATGGCAGGGTGTCTTGTCACACCCTCGCTCTTCATCTGAGTGTTTCCTCTCGTGGTCCTTCAATGTCTGCCTCTGTCATAGACATCTCCCGTAAACAGAAGTTAAGTTAAGGTTAGAAGCTTGAAATGTTCAGTTTAAACATACTCACATAATCAATAAGTTACGTATAGTTCATTTCGCTCGTCTTAAGGGCCTGTACTGTCAGGTTATTTTATGATTCCTGTGTCTGTGTGTTTGTAGATTATATGAAGGAATGATTGTTTAAATTTAACCTACCAGTAGCCAAATCTATTGAATGTTCTCATCTTGTCTTTGGCATAGTTGACTAAGATAACCCACACGGGTTCTTCAGCTTGGGAAAACAAGAAGATCCTGGCCATCTCCTTCACAGCTCTGGTGCAGCTGTGTTGCTTGGAGTGGGAGAAATCAAGACTCATCCAGCTACATGAGTACGGGGACCCTGACTCTGCTGTTCAGGTCTTTTAATGTCTTATAAAGCATTTTCAACCTACTGTAGCCATAAACTTTTCCAAGTGATATTTTGGTAATTTAAAAATTATAAGTCGCCCAGCCGGTATGGCTCAGTGGATTGAGCGATGTCCCATGAATGGAGAGGTCTGGGTTCGATTCCCAGTGAGGGCATATGCCCAGGTTGCAGGCTTGATCCCCAGTAGGGGATATGCAGGAGGTAGCCAATCGATGCTTCTCTCTCACATTGAAATTTTTATCTCATCTCTCTCTCTCCCTTCCTCTTTCTCTAAAAAAATCAACAAAATTATTTTTTTAAAATTATAATCCATTTCCAGCACATTGTAGGTTATTTTAGCCTTGTTTTCAAATCTGCAGAGAGCTGCTACTGGTAATGCCATGAGAAGCAGAAGAGCCACATAGAAGGTAGTTAAAACTGCCTTGTGGAGAGTGTGTCCCGGGCACCTCTGGACATGATGCTCCTGCAGATCCCAGGTCGCTCTGCCCCGGGGCAGCTGATGGCCACTCTACTTGTGTGTGGGGGTGGGGCAGGTCTGTAGTGGGGCCTTCCTTGGCCAGGCCTGTGCCTTTCACTCTGTCAGGGTATTGAACCAGCAAAGAGCTAAGCATTCTTGCAAATGTAGTTTCATAATTTCAATAAAAATATACACAACAAGGAAAATTGCAAGTCTTCATTTAAAATAAAACCACTCAGCATGCACTGTACTTTCTGATAATTTAGAAAATTTTTTTAAAAAAGGAAAAAAGTCACCTTAATCTCACCACCAAAAAAAAAAATATATGTTAGTGAATTCCTTCTGGATTGTATTTTAATTTATAAAAAGAATCATTTATGAAACAGTGACAGCATTCTCAGCCTCTGCTAAGTGCAGGTCACGTGAGGCTGACAGGATTATTGAAACATGAGGAACTGTGATCATGAGCATCTGTAGAAAGGGGAAAGGGACTCTGAGGCATCAAGTTTGTAGAGAGTGAGATGTTTGAGAGGAATTCCCTAAGGAGAGAATAGAAGGAGGGAAGGATATGAGCTGGGATCATGACGTGCGGACTTCCAGGTGCTCTGAGGAAGCGTGTGGGAGACCGTGCACACTCCCCAGGGTAGACTGGAGTTTGCTGCATGGGCCACAGAGAGCCGCCCGGTGTTTCTGAGATGAGGTGGTGTGGTTGCACTCAGGATCACCCTCTGCTCAGGTGGAGGTGTGTGCTGAATGTGCTCCCGGAGGATCCTACAGAAGAAAGTACCACCTTCCAGAGCCTTATGACAGTGTTGGAGGTGAGGGCACTGTCAGATGTCTGGGAGGTTGATCATGCCTGGATGGGAGTCATGACCCCATGGAGGGCACCCTGAGATGTGTTGTTTGAGGCCATGGCTTCACAGTGTGTTGGATGGTAAATAATCCTGTGGTGCTGTTTAGGGCTCATGAAGTGAACAACAGTAGACGAGTGATGTCACAGTGGTGCAGACAGTGAGGTCGTGCGGGTGTAGACGGGGTCGGCTGTCAGTGGGCGTTCCAGGGATAGTGCAGGCAGGAACCAGTTAGGAGGCAAATTGAATTTTCCAGGCTGGAGATGAAGATGGGAAGTCAGACCCTGGCCTGTTCGGAAAAGGACTCCTGGAGGCACCTGGGGTCTCTGAGGAAGGGTGTCAGAGGCTGTTGTGGACGTGGGCTTGTGGGAGGCTCTGGATCCTGGTCAGGGCTGGGTTAGAGCCCTGGGTGCCACTGGCCAATTTCATCGAAGCCACAGAGCAGGTGTCAAACCCAGGAATAGACAGGAGAGGAGAAAGGGTGGAAATCAGAGCCTTAGGAAATGCCACTGGGGCTGGGCGGGGGAGGAGCCAGGGAGGGACTCCCGCTGCCAGGAGCAGGCTCCTCCCCACGCGGCCCCCCGTGCAGGGGCAGGTCTGGTGGCCTGTGCAGGACTCCTAGCTGCCTTAAGAGCAGCAGAGTGCGGAGGGGCAGGATGAGCCCTGGAGCCCTTCCTGCAGGAGGGGGACAGTGAGCAGACAGAGGAGTTGGTGCTGACAATGTAGACAAGGTACGGAGAGCTTGGGATCACTGGAGTTTCCAGGGCTCCCCCGGAACAGTGGGAATTTGCTGAGATTCTGCACAGGCCTCTCCGATGTGTGAAATAAATGTTACAGTGTAAGAGCGCCCCTACTGTGGGTTGTGATTTTTGGAGTACTTAGGTACTGGAGGGGAAAAGAGATGCTGATTCAGAGTTTAATGTATTGAAACCCTCGACCCCTAGTTCCTTTCCCTTTGAGAGAATCCCTCAACGTCCTCGTGTGCAGGGCCTGCGCGAAACGGAGTTCTCATCGCCAGGTTTTACTTTTCTGGGGTGCGCTGTGTAGTTTTGTTCTTTAAAATGCTGTGATCCACTTTACTTTCACAAAAAGAAAACATTCATCCCATCAAGCATGTTGGAAACAGTGAAGTGGACAGGAGAGTGCTGGGTGCGCTGGACGAGAAAGACTGTGCGTGGACACAGTGACCAGAGTGACAAGACAGGGTAAGGACGGGAGAAGAGGAGCCAGGCTTTCACTGCTGATCACCAGCAGCAGGGTGCTTCCTTTCCTTGTCAGAGTTCAGGGTTGTGTGTTTAAAGTGCCTTCTGAAAAGAGCTCACATTCTGCTCTGTGTTGTCAAGACACAGTTTTCGGTGGCTGAGGCCTGTGCTGTCGCAGACACTGACTCCTGTCCTTTGCCCCGCAGCCCCCCTGGCTGTCCGCAGCCTCCAGGACTTGGCTAGTATCACCATCTGGGGCACCTATAAGAAGGTTATTCACCAGGAAGCAGTGAGCAGAAACGAGAACGAAATGAAGACCACTCTCAGGCCCAAGCAAAGGAGAGTTAGCCGCTGTTGAATGGAAACCATTGTCTTTTGGCACAAAGGTCTTTGCCAGTTGAATTTCCAACCCGTCAGAGGACAACAGCTGTGAAGGTTTAGAAGAGGAGCAGCAGGAAGAAGAGGGGCAGAGCCCGGCTGAGATGAAGCCAGAGCCCCCCGTGAACTTCCTGAGGGAGAAGGTCCTGAGTCTGCCCCTGCCTGACCCCCTGAAGTACTACCTGCTCTACTACAGGGACAAGTGAGGGCGGGTGGCGCAGCCTGCGGCCAGCAGAGGGTGCCCGTCCGCACGTTTCTTCTTCCAGTTTGATCTTGATTATCTTGTAGAATTTTCATTAAATGGTACATTTCTTTAAATATAATCTGACAAACGTAAGTGCATGGGAGAATGTTTTCTTGAAAGAGAGAGTGTCCCAGAGAAAGGTTTACTGCCAGTTCTTGTGACACAGATAGAGAAGTCTGTGTAGCAGGGAAACTGTGGTCGAGGTGAACCAGGCTGGGCTGCAGTCAGGCTGCAAATGGAATGTGAGAGAAAAGCACAAGTTCATGAACGTGTGAGTTTTTTCCTGGGTGTGACACACCCATGTCCAAGTTTGAACGTTATGTTATTAACTTCTTAATTCCTGGCCCTGACTTTCACTAAAGCTTGTAGTTCTAAAGAGGGGACTTTTCTTGGAAAGCCTCCCTTATTGTAAGTAATGGAAGTCACTCTTTTGGGAGTTGTCAGTGTAGGTTGTTTTTTTGTTTGTTTGTTTGTTTTGTTTTGTTTTTTATTGTGTTGGGGAAGGAGGAACAAAAGTATCAAACTGTGAGATATCTTTTAGGAGTTCCAAAAGAATTCCAAGGGATTTTTTCCCTGATACCTTTTATTACATTTAATAGAATTAATGTCACCCGGTATGGGTAGCACTGTTGGCTACAGCATCGCCCCAAGACTCCAAGGTTTGGGGTTCAATCTCTGGTCAGGGCACATACAAGAATCAACCAATGAATGTATAAACAAGGGGAACAACAAATCATTGTCTCTCTCTTTCCCTTCCCCTCTCCAAAATCAATCAGTCAATCAATAAAAAGTAAAAGAACCAATGCCTAGTAATCCTTGGAAGAATATTCTGAAGAAGGAAACGAGTGTTGTGTGCAGGTAATAAACCACGTGAGTTCTACCCAGTGATGGGGATCACTGTGGTCCTTCAGTGGGACTGTGGGTGTCTGAAAACTGACCTGTTGGTCCTCAGCAGGTGGGGGGAGGTACCCAGGCTGGGTGTGGATTCAGGACTCTTGGAGGCGGCCTATGCTTTTCGTCTTAACTTCAGTTGGTATTTTCTGTAATCACATTAGAGCACTGATTCATAGATTTTTATCTTTTTAATTCTGCAGAGAAAGATTCGTTAGTTTTGTACATTTTCTCAAGAAAAAAATCCATGTGTTTTGCTTGCTGTACCGTGACAGCAGTTTCAGTCTCGGGGAGCTGTCTGGGCGTCCTGTGGCAGGAGCTTCCTGTCCCATTTGGGTCTGGTCCAGAAGGAAAGGGGTTTGGTGGCGGCAGAAGTGTTTTGAAGTTACATCGGTTATTCCGAAACATTGGTTCGCTTCCAAATTTACGTTTTACCCAAAGAAAAGACTAGTATTAAATGTTAACAGTAAGCCCAAGCTCAGAGTGCTTGTGTCAGATTATTCACTCAGACTTTAGGATTAATTCTATCCCGTAGCCTCTTGGGTTTTGTTGAGGTTCAGTGTCTCTGTGGTTTCAACCAGTTAACTGAGTCCCGGTTATTTTGTTACCTTTTTGCGGTTTGGGGTAAACGAATCATCTTTGTCACCGGATGCTGTGTGCATGTGTAGTGGGGAAAACGTACCTCGTCCTAGATTTGTAAAGAGGGCTCGCCCTGGGTGTGTGTACTTGCCTCTAATGGAGTCAGGCGTCATTCTTCAGAGAGAAGAGCACGGTGTGTGCTAACACTGCATGGTGCGGCATTATTCTCATCGATCTGTCGCGGCCTCTGCCATCTGTGGACATCTCCGGACATACTGTTGGATAAAGGACATCTGCCAAATCTGTTGTATTATGTTGCCTGACTAAATTTTTTCCCCTATGATCGTAAATGGATTTCATTTATTTTAAACCGTGTTTGCCATATAAAAAGGCAATGTGTAGGACATGTTTTTCCCATATATGCGTTAAACCTTGCCTAACAGTTTGAATTTACATGTTCTCAGTTGTCACTTTTAAACCAGAATTTGGTTAAAAATAGGAAGATATAATATATATGAACTAGTTCAGTGTCTGTCTTGTCAGTGTGAAGGAGCACTGTGAGTAGGTGTCCTGGGCACCGCGTCACCAGGGTTCAGTGTGACTGCGGTTTTTCCAAACAGGTGCGTCAAGTGCGGTCTGTGTTGGAGCCGCACTCTGGACCGCCGTGGCGTCTCTGTTCAGAGTCATCTGTATTTTTATATGTAACTTCTGTCTTGAAAGTAGTAAAGCCATAGAGATGTACAAAACAAAGATCAAATTTATATTAAGTGTGTAATGTCAAAATCATCTCTGTGTGTGAAAATGCTCCTTCCAGTCTGGAGCTTCCAGGGGATTCATGTAAGAAATTTGAAACAGATTTAAATGAGCTGATCTGCCCGAATAACTACAAGATATCAATAAAGGTAGTTAAGATGTTTTAGCCTTCTTGGCACTGCTTCTGTTTCATCTGCAGGATAGAGTCTTAACTACATCCCTCCCCCCACCCAAAAATACCTTAAACATAATCTTTCTTTTCTTTCTTAGAATGTGTTTTCATTCACACTTTGTTTTATTGCTTAAATTTGGTATATGAAGAGTGACTGTGGTTAGATTTTTGGCACAACTTTTCCATACTGTGAAATGTTGGAAGATAATTGGGTACTGGTGATACATCTTACCAGCAGCAAAGGGGGTGAGGGTTTAGGGTTTGGGGCTGCTTTGGGGTCAGGGCCAAGGGCTAGGGCCAGGGTTTAGAATTGGGGTTTAGGGTCAGGGTCAGGAGTTAGGGTCTATGGTCATCTGGTTCTGAGGGTCAGGATCAGGACTTCAAATTTTGAGGTCCTGACTCTACCTTCATGACCTGAGGCCCCACCTCCTTTAAGATCCCCGTGTGAGATTTTTTGGAGAACAGAGAAGTGCAGAAATGCGGTTAGCCTGGGGTGGATTCCAGTCCCCCTGAGGCGTGGCTGCAGCCACCCGAAGACCTGGGGCCTTATCGCCAACAGGAATTTCTATCACAAGCTGGGGCTGGAAGGCCAAGATCATGGCACCAGCAGAGTCTGTGTCTGAAGCCTGTTGTCAGCTTGACCTTTTCCCCTCTAACCTCATATAACAGAAAGGCAATGGAGTTTTCTTTTTTAAACAAAAATCTGTATTTTTATACTGGGGGTATGGACAGTCCTCCTCAGGGTCAGCTTGGAGGAAATAAAAGTTTGTAAAAATCCAGGTATGGTTGCTGTGTGTGTGGTGATGGTAAAAGGGATGAAGGGTGAAGGCCCCTCACACCCTCCTGTGGCCTCAGTCTCTGTCCTGGGGCGGAGCAGGCGCCACTTTCTTTCCTGCTCATCGGGACTGTTGAGGGCCACAGGGTGACGGGAACGACAGGCGTGTTGGTGGAGAAGTGATCATCCCGACCTGTCTGCTGGGCTCCCGTGCCCTCTGCACCAGGTAGGTGCCCCCTCCATGATGGAGTTTTCTTGGGTATCTTTGGGCACTAATTTCATTCCTTCATGAGGGCTCCGCCTTCGTGGATGAATGCCCTCCCAACAGCCCTGCTTCCTCATGAACCTCCTGGGGCACAGGTTTCAGCCTGTGAATTTGCAGGGACAGAGCTGCTCCATACACAGCAGGAGGGTCTGCTCCCAGACTTGCTCGTGTGCCTGGTGTTCAGGAGATGTTAGTTTGAGGACCTCTGTTTGTCCATGGCTGTTGGCTGGAGGCCTCCCGTGTTCCCTTTCCATAGGGCAGCTCACAGCAGGAGCAGTGCCTGTCGGTAGAGGGTTGGTGAGGGACCAGGTCCCACTGTGAGAGTGTGAGGACCTGCACCCACCTAGTCCAAACCCACTCTTAAACTGCATGTGAACATTTATTTCTACAATTAAAAATTATTAACGTACTTTGTTCAGTAAGCGTGTCCAGTCTCTTGCAATCCAATGGTCTTAGGTAACACATTAGACTCAGTCTTAGTCTGACACTCCCTTCCCACAGTGTCCTCAGTGGATGGGGCATGACACGGGTGGGGCAGTGGGGGGGGGTGCAGGCATTTACTGGGGACAGATCTTAGGGGAGCTGCTGAAGAGCTCTGTCCCTATTCCTTCCCTCTCCCATGAGAGGGAAAACCCCAGAACAATGAGAGGACAATCAGCAGGGGGAGAAGGTGCCTGGGTGGGTAATTTATCTGTTTTTATTTTCCTTATTTCAGAGTCCATTTTATTAGTGTGAAGTTTTACTAAGGAATCACCCATTTCCTCTAAGTTTTCCTATTTGATGCAATAGGTTTATTTTATTTGACTCTCAATTTCTCCTGTCTTTCTATTTATTTTATAGAATTGCTACAATTAATAAATATGCATACATTATAAATGACTAAAGTCTATATATTATTGCATTTCCTGCATTCAAAGCTCAATCTCACTAAAAGCCCCTAACAGTCTTCCAACCAGAGAGGTTAATGCTGGCATCTGGGGTTCCTGGTGGCCCAATTGGGTTGTATGATATGAAATGCAACCAGGGGAAGAACAGGCTTGATAAATAAAGAGTGTCAACACTGTGCCTAGCAGAACTTACTCTCCAGTCTCGGGGGAAGCTGTTGGTAGTTTTTATACATGATGTTAATTTCAAAACATCAAGCTGGTCACGGTGAGTAAGTTAGATAGGACGAAAGGGGGACAGGAAGCAGAGAGCAGGGAGCACACTGGTGAGAGTTGGTGCTGGCCTTAGCTGACAGGTTCCGTGAGCTGGCAGAGGAGCAGGGGTGTGAGGACCAGAGAGAGGCTGTGGTTAATGCTGCCCTGAGGATGAAGCCGCCACAGGTGCAAGAGTTAGTTCTTATGAGGACTTTGGCTCTGGTCACCAGCTGAAGAACTCACTCTGCTAAGGATGCTATTTGCTAAAACTCTCCATTTATCTGGGACATGGAAGGTAGGAAAGGACTCAGAAGGGAAGAGGGAGAGAGAGTGTTGACCATGTGTTGGGCAGGAGCTACATGTACCACCTCACAGAATCCTCACAGCCACCCTGAGAAGGAGCAGTTACCACCCTCTGACAGAGCAGAGACTGAGTTTCCATTTCTTTGCCTGAAGTCACACAACTAGTAGGTCAGCTCTGCACCTGTCTGTGGCTCAGGCACTCCCCTGTAAAGAAACTGCCTCCCTAGACTCCATTCTGAGGGGAAGCAGACCTGTGCTCTGGATAGAACACTCTTTAAATGGCTGGAGGACAAGCAGGGTGTAGAAGTGGAGAAGTCACTGTTATAGGAATCTGGTGTTGGCTGTGCTCTTGTGAAGAGTTAGTTCACCTCCTCCCTCCCCACCTGTTCCCTTCCAACGCATCCTGCTCAAGTCCCACCCCAAAATCCAGGTGGAGCGAGTGCATGGCAAGGTGGACCATTAGGTTAGGTGCCGGTTTTCTTCAAATAGAGTGAACAAGAGGCCTCTGGTAGGCGAGAATATAAGATTTTAGAGGGATCAAAGATACTCAGTACAATACTCTCTAAATCAAAATCCCATATCTTGAAATAGCATTTGATAGCCATAGTGGCACAGTATCCTACTTGGGGAAACTTATTCTAAACCCCTACGATAGCATATTGCAACATAACCTTGAATTGATGATCAAGCTGTGGTTATTTTGTGCCAGAGAACAATTCAAGAATCACAGCGTACAAGTTGCACACTAGATACGATGGTCCCACCTAAGGTCCTCATTAACCCCCCCCCATTTGCTTTTTCACCTATTGCAGATCCTCAGGGCTCAGAGAGGGAGACCTATCACTCCAGGCACTGGGGAGTGAAGGGTGACGCTGAATATTACCTTAATTTTTCCTGAAGAATACCTGTATTAACTAACCCACAAAAGTGAACACTATACCAAGAGCCCATTTCTATTTTGTTTGAATGGAGATTTTAAAGCCTCTATCAATAGCCACCAATCTGAAAAAGAATATTTCTATGTGTTTGGATTCATACCGATGTGAAAAGAATGCTTTAAATTTTCCATTGTGGAAGCTACTGATGTAAATAGTGAAACAAAGAAACTCAAAGTAAACTCAAAGAAGTTTCTTAGTAAAACCTGTGGAAATTTCAGAAAACAACCTAATAGTGGTTAAAATCTCAGACACGGGAGTATATTGAATTCCTGTTGCTTGAATAGATAGCTTAAACATTGAAGAAATGGGGGGGGGGGGTCAGAGATGCATTCATTTTGCAGTGAGCTGATAAATCTGTGCTCATTAACGTACTTGATATATAAGGCAGCTGGAACAGAGAGTAACACTTTTAAAATAGCGATTTAATTGCAGTAAACATTGTGTTCAGGGTATTGAAATAGTTAAATATAGTGAACAGAGAGCTAAGAATACGAATGAAGGGAGTTACCCCAAATAGTATGTTATCTAAATAATCTTCTCTGACTTGAAGGAAAGGCCAAGTTGTTGACCAAGGCTGGCTGCTTCTAGTGCCAGGCCTGGGGCCACTTAACGAGAGCTCTGGGGCTTTCTGAGACCAGATGCTGCTGGTTTGAGAGAATTCAGGAAACTCAAGCAGGATCAAGACAGGCCAATCCTGCTAGCCTTTGGAAACAGCTTGGTGGGCCTGAAAGTTGGGTAAGGCGGGGCCTCAGGGAATCACCAGGGCGGGGCCAACAGTGTGAGCCAGGTGCTGGAGTCCTATATAAGAGGGCCGTCTGCCACCCCAGGGAAGGGCTTAGGGAAGGAGCATCAGCCTCCGCCAGCATGTCTGTCCAGGAGAAAGCCGCCTCTCCAGCCTTCGCCCGCAGGACAAACAGCTCAGTTCTTCCCTGTATGTCTCCGGCACCACTCAAGCTGCCTCCACTTTGAGCTCAGAGGGAGCAAGTCCTAGTAAGTCCGCGCACCGGCCTTTTAAGAGGAGCTGCCTGGGGCTCCAGCAGCCTCAGCCTCCCTCAGCCTCAGTTCCCACTGGTTTTACAGCCAGAAGTGATGAGGATGTTCTTCCTGCCACTGGAATCCCGAGCTGGGTGCCTGGTGTGGGACAGGGACCCCTCACTCCTCAGGGAGGACCTTCCCAGCCAAATGCCCTTCTTGATTTTTATGCACCACAGGTGGGTGTGGGCCCAGCCCGTCCACCTCCGCCCCTCCTACCAGTCTCCATGTGGCTGCTTCTTTAATCTCGTAGTTGAAGGACTTCCATTCAGCTCGATTTCAGGCGGTTCTGAATGATGGTGGTGGTGTAGTTTAGTTGTGATTTTGATGTGGTTGTGGGAGGAGAGAATACAGCAATTACCTACCTGCCATCCTGACCGGAAGTCTAAGGCATGTCTAAGTGAGCTACTCACGCATGAGGCTAGAAAATGTCTCTATTTGGGGCAGGCTTCTGCCCAGCTGAGACTCAGGGTCTCTTTCCAAGGAAGAAGGAGGTAAAGATAATGCCTTCTAGTAGCAAAACAACTTCAGTGTTTACAAGCCTCACCACTCCAGACCTGTGATGGGAGACTTCAAAGGTGTGTTCTTGTAGATGCACAGGCACAACGGACAGAGCTTGCTGAAGGCAAAGATAAGTTTTTTACTAAAGAAGCTATGCCCGGCCAGTGTGGCTCAATGGTTGAGCCTTGACCCATGCAGCGGGAGGTCAGTGGTTCAATTCCCAGTCAGGGCACATTCCCAGGTTGTGGGCCCGATTCCCGGTGGGGGTGGTGATGCTTTTTTTTCTCTCTCTCTCTCTCTCATCCATGTTTCTCTCTCCCTCTCCCTTCCTCTCTCTCTGAAAATCAATAAAGAAAAAAATAAAAAGAAGTTATGTGCCTGGGGTGCCACTATCCACTTTGACCTATCAGCAATTTATGATCTGATGACCTAGAGGTTATTTAACATAGAAGCCCATTTCTGTCTACACTGTATATCTTTGGCCGGGTGTTTGACATCTTTACCCATTTTTATTGGAGCTGTTTGTAGTATAATCCTTTGTGTATTTTGAGCAGAAATCTCTTATCAGATATTTGTTTTGCAAAAATTTTCTCCCAGAGTGTGGCTTGTCTTTTAATTTTTTGAACAAGCGATTTTACAGAGCATTTTTTTTTTTTTTTAGTTTATAAAGTCGTGGTTGTGAGACTGGGGTGAAGCCAAATGCGAAGTGAGCTAAGGGGCCGAGAGCAAATAAGATGAGCTGGGGGTGGGGGCTGAGTTGAGCAGTGACGGGGCACAGTGCAACCAGTCTGTGAGGAGCAGAAAAGGGTGCCCATACTATTTCTGGGGTACAAGTCTCAGGTGCCGATTTAAATGAGCAATTCCTGTGGGTACACCTTTCGGGAGCATATCCTCGAGACTGGACACTGGATTTAGGGGTGCGCAACTTCTGTTGTCAGTTTACTTGAGCATTACAGGCTCTCAGGAGCAGAGCCGGTTCTTGCACCTAGGTCTTCCAGCAACGAATGTAGTAAGCTACAGAAAAAGAAATTTAGTTAGTAATAAAACAAAGACCCTAAGAGGTTTGTTCCCTGTTCAAAAAAGACACTGGTTGTAAATGGAAGACCCAGGCTCAGATTTGTTTTGGGGACTAAACGCATAGGAGTTTCCTCTATCAGAACTGCTGCTGTTGTCCACGAAGGAGTGAAAATTGGAAAAGGAGCAATTGTACGCTAAACAATTCCTAATATCTGCCCCCCTCCCACTGTTAAGAGACCACACTGGGTGAGCTAAGAAAAGTTTTCTAGTTGTTGTCACCACAATAATCTAGGTTTTCATGTTTTTTTAACTAGCCCAAATTTTTCTCTAGTAGTTTTTTAAAATGAAAATGGCTGTTTGTTACAACTTACTTAAACAATACAAAAAAATAAAAATTGCTAAAACATCCTACCCCAAGAGGTAAAAACTGCATTAATCTTAAGTACATATTCTTCCAGACAGCTCTATATGGATGCACATTTAGTTTCTTCTCCTTTCTGTGGATTTAATGTTCCCTTCTAGGTTCTTACGATGGGTGTAAAACTTGCGAAATTTCAGCTCTTCTCTTTTCAAAATATGTGCACTAAGAATGCACACTTTTCTGTAAGTCCTTGTCTGTAGCCTTTTTATTGTTATTGAGTTCTAATTATTTTCTAACTCTAATTGTGATTTATTTTGGCGGTTAATGATTAGTGTCTTTCATAATTTCTAATATAAGGACTTTCTAGTTAAGTTTTGTTACTGATTTCTAGACTAAACGCAACACGAGCAAGAAAGAAGCTTCATGTAATTTTGTAATTCTAATCCTTGTTGAAACGTGATTTTCCTAGTACAGTATGGTCACTTTAAAAAAGTTCCAAGTGTGATCCTCTGCTGCCATCTAGTGTGCATGCCTGGAATAACACCGTAGTACAGGTCAACATCCAAAATGGGTGAATATAGTGAATGTAATGAAAGTTGAATTTGATTTGCTGCTGAAGTTAAGTTTCTGATATGATTACTGATTTTTGGTTGGTATCTGTTGGTTCTAAAAGTGGTATGCTCTGTCCTTGAATGAGAGCTGTGTTAAACGTATTATGATGATAAATTCGCCTATTTTTTTTTCTTGCAGTTCTGTTTTCTATACTGTATTTTTTATAAAGTGCTCTTGAATTTGGAACTTCCTTGTAAATTGAAGTTATTGATCTGAGGTGCTCTTCCTTATTTCTAGTAATGCTTATTGTCCCCAAGTCTACTTATGTTATTATACAATTTGTATTTAGTTTATGTTTTCATCACATATCTTTTTACATGCTTCACTTTCAATCTCTTTGTACCTTTATGTTTTTAGATAGCCCCCAGTGTTCTGTATGAATAATGAGTGCCCATTAAAATCCATAGGAAGTGCTTTCGATGGAGGCTGTGATCTAGGGATCCAATATTTTTTTCCATTCTGTTGTCCCTCACCATTTATCATATGATTCATATGTTTCCAATGGTCTCAGGAGACATCTTTATCATAAAAATTTACACGTGGATTTGAGTCTGTTACTGGAACTTTCTGTTGCATCCATTTGTTTACAGGGCATTACGCCACTGTTGAAATTACTGCAGCTTTATCCTATAACACACTGTTAAACCCAGAGGGGCTAGCATGTATTCATTACTGTGCTTGTTCAGAATTTTCTTTCAATTCTTCCTTATTTTGTCAGGTGAACTTAAATTGAGCTTGTTTCTTTTTCTTTTTTTTTTTTTTAATCTTTCTGCTATTTTAACGTAGATAATATTGAATTTATAGACAAACTTGGGAAATAGACATCATTATATGGTGTTTTCTATCTAAGAACACGATGTTATTTTCCATTTATTCAAGTTTTTATGTGGGTAGCATTTTAAAATTTCGACAGAGATTGCGCACATTCATGTTAAGTTTATTCCCAGGCATTTTGTTGGTATTGTGGGTACTGGTTCTTTGATTATATTGTAAATTATCTTTTACATATGTAAAGAGTATTTCTGCATGTTATTGATCCCCCACCTTAATAAATTCTAAATGTTTTTAAATGGATTCTCATTAGTTTATTAAGGCAAAGAAACTATGATGCAATAATAATAGTTACATTATTTTAGTTATATAAAACGTAAAACAGTTAAAGCTTGTAAGAAAACACAGAAATGAGGTAATGTGAAGTGTTAGAAAGATTCTGTTCTTTTTTTAGTGATAAGTTCATTAATGTTTAAATATAATAGCAACAGGATTCTTAACATTTTTTAAAATCATGCTTTTATTTATTTATTCATTTAAAAATTTTATTTTTATTAACTTATATTTGTTACAGATGTTTCTCCTTTTCCCCCCATTGACACCCTCCTCCCGATCCTCCTCCCACCCGGTCCCCAGCATTGTTGTCTATGTCCATTGGTTATGCATACATGCATATAAGTTCTGTGGTTTATCTCTTCCCTCCCCCCGCCACCTCCTCTTCTGAGGTTTGTGAGTCTGTGCCCTACTTCTATGTCTCTGGGTCCTTTTTGTTCATCAGTTTGTTTTGTTCATTATATTCCACAAATAAGTGAGATCATATGATATTTGTCTTTCTCTGATTGGCTTGTTTTGCTAAGGATGATACTCTCCAGGTCTTGCCATGCCATCTCAAAGGATAAGAGATTTTTCTTTCTTACAGCTGCATAGTGTTCCATTGGTATATGCACCAGAGCTTTTTTATCCACTCATCTATTGATGGACACTTGGGCTGTTCCAGATCTTAGCTATTGTAAAGAGTGCTTCTATGAACATAGGGGGACATATATTCTTTCTGATTGGTGTTTCAGGCTTCTTAGGATATATTCCTAGAAGTGGGATCACTGGGTCAAATGGCAGTTCAATTTTTAACTTTCCGAGGTAACGCCATTATGTTTTCCATAGTGGCTGCACCAGACTGCATTCCCACCAGCAGTGTACTAGAGTCCCCTTTTCTCCACACCCTCGCCAACACTTGTTGTTTGATGCTTTGTTCATGGAGGCCATTCTGACAGGTGTGAGGTGATACCTCATTGTTGTTTTAATTTGAATCTCTCTGATGATTAGTGATGTTGAGCATTTCTTTATATGTCTCTTGGCCATTGGTATGTCCTTTTTGGAGAGGTGTCTCTTTAGGTCCTCTGCCAATTTTTTAATTGGGTTCTTTGTCTTCCTTTTGTTGAGTTGTATGAGCACTCTATATATTTTGGAAATTAACCCCTTATCTGATGTGTCGTTGGCAATTATGCTCTCCCATAGAGTGGGTTCCCTTTCCGTTTTGATGGTTGTTTCTTTTGCTGTGCAGAAACATTTGAGTTTGATGTAGTCCCATGTGTTCATTTTTTCCTCTGTTTCTGTTGTCTTAGGTGATGTATCAGTGAAAATTCTGCTGCGTATGATGTCTGAAATTTTGCTGCCTACATTTTCTTCTAGGATTTTTATGGATTCACGAGTCACATTTAAGTCTTTTATCCCTTTTGAGGTTTTTCGTGTGTATGTTGTACGTTGATGGTCTAGTTTCACTTTTTTTTTTTTTTTTTGCATGTAGCTGTTCAATTTTCCCAACACCATTTATTAAAGAGGCTTTCTTTACTCCATAGTATCCTCTTGCCACCTTTGTGGAATATTAATTGAGCATAATATTTTGGGTCAATTTCTGGGTTCTTTGTTCTATTACACTGATCTATGTGCCTGTTCTTGTGCCAGTACCAGGCTGTTTTGATTACAGTAGCTTTGTAGTATAACCTGATATCCAGTATTGTGATCCCGCCTACTTTGTCGTTCTTTCTCAAGATTGCTGTGTGTGTTTGGGGTCTTTTTTGGTTCCATACGAGCTTTTGAAATATTTGTTCTAGTTCTGTGAAGCATGTCGTTGGTATTTTGATGGGGATTGCATTGAATCTATAGATTGCTTTGGGTAGTATGGACATTGAAATGATGTTAATTTTTTCAATCCATGAACAAAGGTATGTGCTTCCACTTTTCTTTATATCTTCCTCTATTTCTTTTTCCAATGTCCTGTAGTTTTCTGCAAATAGGTCCTTTACTTCTTTTTTTAAGTTTATTCCTAGGTATCATAATTTTGTTTTGCTGCGATGGTAAATGGGATTGTTCTTTTTAGTTTCTTTTTTTGTGAGTTCATCGTTGGTGCATAAGAATGCCATCGATTCCTTGACATTAATTTTGTATCCCACTACTTTGCCAATTCATTTATTAAGTCTAGTAGATTTTTGATCGAGTCTTTAGGGTTTTCTATGTACAATATCATGACATCTGCAAATAATGACAGTTTCACTTTCTCCTTTCCAATTTGGATCCCTTTTCTATTCTCTTCATCTCTAAATGCTGTGGCTAAGACTTCCAGTGCTATGTTAAATAAGAGTGGCAAAAGTGGGCATCCTTGTCTCATTCCTGTTCTTAAGATAAATGCTTTTAGATGTTGGCTGTAGGTTTCTCATATATGGCCTTTATTATATCGAGACATGATCCCTCTATTCCCACATTGCTGAGTGTTTTTATCAGAACTGGGTGTTGAATTTTGTCTAATGCTTTTTCAGCATCTATTGATAAGATCATATGGGTTTTCTATTTCATTTTGTTTATGTGGTGTATCACGTTTATTGATTTGTGTATACTGTAGCCTCCTTGCATCCCTGGGATGAATCCCACTTGGTCAATGTGAATAATGTTTTTGATGTATTGCTGGATTCGATTTGCTAATATTTGGTTAAGGATTTTGGCATCTGTGTTCATCGGAGATATTGGCCTGTAGTTTTTATTCATTGTAGTGTCTGTATCCGGTTTTGAACTTAGGATTATGCTGGCCTCATAAAGTGAGTTTGGAAGTCTTCTGTCTTCTTGGATTTTTTGGAATAGTTTGAGGACAGTGGGTATTAGATCTTCTTTGAATGTTCAGTAAAACTCTCCCATGAAGTTGTCCGGGCCTGGGCCTTTGTTTGCTGGGAGCTTCTTAATTACATCTTCAATTTCCTTAGTTGTTATTGGTCTGTTCAAGTTTTCTATCTTTTCCCGGTTCAGTTTTGGGAGACTGTGTGTTTCTAGACATTTGTCCATTTCTCCTAGATTGTCCAGTTTGTTGGCCTATCATTGTTCATAGTATGTTTTGATGGTCCTTTGTATTACTGTGGTGTCAGTTGTTACTGCTCCTCTTTTGTTTCTGATTTTGTTTATTTGGGTCCTCTCTTTGGTTTCTTGGTGAGTCTGGCTACAGGTACATCAATCTTGTTTATCTTTTCAAAGAAAAACCTCTTTGTTTCATTTATCCTTTGAATTGTTTCTTTAGTCCCTATGTCGTTTATTTCTGCTCTGACCTTTGCTATTTCTTTTCTTCTACTTGTTTTGGATTTTTCTTTTTGCTTACTTTCTTGTTCTTTAAGTTGTAGGGTTAGAAAGTTAACTAGGAATTTCTCTTGGTTCTTGAGGTTGGCCCCTAGTGCTATGAACTTCCCTCTCAGGACTGCTTTCGCTGCATCCCATAGATTTTGTATAGTTGTGTGTTCGTTTCCATTGGTTTTCAGGAATTTTTAAATGTCTTCCTTGATCTCCTTGGTAACCCATTCGTTGTTTAATAACATGCTATTTAGCCTCCAAGTTTGAATGTTTTTGTTGTAATTGAGTTCTAGTTTCATGCCATTGAGATCTGAGAAAATGTTTGATATGATTTTAATCTTCTTGAATTTGTAGAGACTTACTTTGGCTCCTAACATGTGGTCTATCTTTGAGAATATCCCGTGTGCACTTGAGAAGCATGTACGTTCTGCAGCTTTGGGGTGAAATGTTCTGTAAATGTCAATTAAGTCTAACTGATCTGGTTAGTCATTTAAGGACTCTGTGTCCTTGTTAATTTTTGGTTTGGAAGACCTATCCATTGGTTTCAGTGGGGTGTTAAAGTGACCCACTATGATTGCATTGCTATTGATCTCTCCCTTGAGGTTCCTTCAGAAGGTTTTCAATATATTTTGGGCCCTGGTTGGTTTGGCTCAGCGGTTAGAGCATCGGCCCAAAGACCAGAGAGTCCTGGGTTCGGTTCCTGCTAAGGGCACGTACCTCAGTTGCAGTATGTCCCTGGTCCCAGTTGGGGATGCATGGGTGGCAGCCACTCGATGTGTCTCTCTCACATCGATGTTTCTCCCTTTCTTCTTCCCAATCTCCCTCCCGCTCTACCTGAAGATAAATGCCAAAATGTCCTCAGATGACGATTTAAAAAATATATATGCATATATGTTTACCAGGGGTATATCCTCTTGTTGGACTGATCCTTTTAATATTATGTAGTGTTTTTTGTTTTTGTTTTGTTTTTTGTCTCTTATTATGGCCCTCGTTTGGAAGTCTATCTTATCAAATATGAGTATTGCTACACCAGCTTCTTTTCATTTCCATTTGCTTGGAAAATTTTCTTCCATCTCTTCACTTTCATCCTGTGTGTGTCTTTTGTTGTGAGGTGGGTCTCGTGTAGACAGCATATATATGGGTCATGTATTCTTATCTAATCAGCTACCCTATGTCTTTTGATTGGAGCATTTAAACCACTTACAATTAAGGTTTTCGTTGGTAGATACTTATTAGTTGCCATTTTTATTTTATGTATGTGTCCCCCCCCCTCCCGCTCGCTCTCTCTCTCTTTCTTCTTACAACAGCTGCTTCAGCACTTCTTGCAGTGCTGGTTTGGTGGTGGTAAATTACTTTAGTTTTTTTGTTTGTTTTTTGTTTTTTCTCCTTCAATTGTGAATGATAGCCTTGCTGGGTAGATTAGTCTCGGATTCAGACCCTTGACTTGCATTACTTTGTACACTTCATGTCACTCCCTTCTGGCCTGCAGTATTTCTATTGAGAAATCAGCTGTCAGTCTAATGGGAGCTCCCTTGTGGGTAACTTTGTGTCTCTGTCTCTCTCTTGCTTCCTTTAAGATCCTTTCTTTTCCTTTAATTTTCGCTATTTATATTATGATGTGTCTATCCGTGGTTCTTTTGGGGGTTCATCTTGCTTGGGACACTCTGTGTTCCCTGGACTTGTGTGACTTTTTCCTTCACCAGTTTAGGGAAGTTTTCTGTCATTAATTTTTCAAACAGGTTCTCTATTCCTTTCTCTGATTCTTCTCCTGCCAATACCCCATAATGCGAATGTTGTTACGTTTTGTATTGTCTCACAGCTCTCTTAAACTCTGCTCCTGCTTTTTAATTATTTTTCTCATTTGCTACCCTATTTGGGTGTTTTTTCCTACCTTGTCTTCTAAGTTTCTGATTTGGTCTTCAGCTTCCTCTAATCTACTATTGAACCCTTCTAAGGTATTTTTTATAACAGCTATGTCATTATTTATTTCCTCTTGTTTTATATATATATAGCTTCTATCTTTTTTTAAGCTGAAGTAGTTCCCAGTGAGCTCTTCATAATTCGTATTAAGTTGTTTGTAGTTCTCACCAAATTGTTTGAGCCCCCTTAAAGTCATTGCTTTGAATTCTTTATCTGACAAGTTTCTTTCTTTCCATTTCCTGTAGTCCTTTTCTGGTGATTCCTCTTTTTCTTTCATCTGGGTGTTGTTTCTTTGTCTCACCATGTTAGCAATCTAGGCCCAGTGAGGAATGTTGGAGTGTGTCGGCAGGTCGGTGTGTATCAACTAAGGCTGCTGTGCCTCCCAGACTGTTTTTGATGTATGGCACCTCTTGCCTGCTGTGTGTCCTGGAGGATGGACACCTGGTGGCTGGTATGGGTCTGTCCTGCAGGTCTCGGCTCCCCAAGTCTTGCTGCTGCGTGGACTGGGGCACCGCTCCTGATCAGCCCCTGCTGATGCTGCTGGGAATGTGTCTCAGCTGCCGGTCTGTGCTGTTTCTTCCTGGGGAGCGTGGGTCCAGCTGGTGCACTGCTGTGATGCCTGGGTCCTGCTGGTATGCTTCAGGGATGTGTGGGGTACCACTGGTATGCTGAAGGTTTGCATGGGTACCGCTGTTGTGCTTCTGGGGTATTCTGCTGCTGGGTAGGTTTTAGCTCCCCATCAGTCACTGCTGGGGACAAGTGTCAGCCCCCAGTTTGCACTGCTACTGATACTGCTGTTGCCGGGAGTTGCTCTCAGGTCACAATTCTTTGCTGCTGTGAGGGGCTGAGGATGCTCCGCTCCTGGGACTCTGCTGTTGCTGGGGGGAGGGGCTCAACTCCAAATCCGCTGCTGCAAGTGTCAGGGGCAGGTCTCGGCCTCCCGAGCCCTGCTGCTTGGGCTGGGGCACCACTCCTGATCAGCCTCTGCTGATGCTGCTGGGAATGAATCTCAGCTTCCGATATGAGCTGTTACTGCCTGTTTGGAGTGGGGCTCCACTCCCAAATATTCACTGTTGCTGTGGGGGTAGGTGCTGGGCCCCAAAGCTGGCACTGGTGCTGCTGAGTGTGTGTCTCAGCTCCCGAGACTCCTCGAGCCTCCCCTGCTGTTGGTTGTGGGCACCACTTCCACCCAGTCACTGAAACTGGAGGGGGAGATGTTGGACTCTGACCAGGCTTCTGCTGTGGGGGATGATGCTCGGCTCCCTGCTAGTTTCGGCTACTGTGATAGGCACCTGAATAGCACTGAAACTGTGCATTGATCCACATTGAAACAGCAGGAACCACTAAACCGATGGTGCAAGTTGCTCTGGTAGAGTCAGGTCATTCGGTCCTCGCGGTTCCCTCCTTCCTCCACTTAGGGGAGACCAGGAATCTTGAAAAATGGAGGGGTCTGCTCGCTGACCAGGAAGAGGTTCGCTAACCAGACACAACGCATTGCCATCTGCTTTTCATCCACAGCAAAGGAACCTTCTGTCTCACAACCCAGCACTGCTCCAGGTTGGTCGCCTACAATTCTATTCATGCACACTCTGTCTCAAACTCGATCATTATTTCACACACCCAACCATGCTACGGACCTGGCTACCTCCATTTTTACCTTCTCTATATTTTTTGAGTTCCCATGTATCTTTCTTGATTATCCACATTTTGGGTTTTTTTTTTTCCACCTCTTATATTCTCACCATTTTCGGCGTTCTCGTCTCTTTCTGCCAAATTTCTGGGTTTTATGCGCTCTCTGCAGATTGCCCTGATTCTCTCCGTTTACTGTGTGGTATCCGCTTCCTCTTGAACTTCTGCATTATCCGAGTTCTCTGCTCTCTCTCCTAACTCTCCCTGTTTTCATCATTCTCTCCTCCTTCTCCAAATTATCTGCATTTCCTCGGATGTCTTCTCTTTCTGCATAACTTCTGTGTTTTATGTGTTTTCGGCTATTTGCTTCGATTCTCTCTGTTTACTGCATTGTCTCCGCTTCCTCTTGAATTTATGCTTTTTTTGCGTTGTCTGCTCCCTCTTCTGACTCTCTGTTTTATCAGCGCATTCTCCACTTTCTTAATGCTCTGCGTATACGTCGTTGTTTTCTGTTGTTCATTTATTACTGCGTTTTATACTCTCCCTGCTGTTTCTTGTCTCTTTGTCTATATGGAGCGTTGTGTCCAATTTCTCCTGAATTTCTACGTTTTCTGGATCCTCGGCTGTCAATTCTGACTCTCTCTGTTATCACCGCATTCTCCTTTTTCTCATGATTCTCTATGATTTCTTCGTTGTGTTCTGCTTTTGCTTAATTTCTGCATTTTATGCGTTCCCTGCAGTTTGTCCCGATTCTCTCTGTGTACTGCGTTCTCTCCGCTTCCTCTTGAATTTCTGCGTTTTTTGCGTTGTCTGCTCCCTCTTCTGACTCTCTGTGTTATCAGAGCGTTCTCCACTTTCTCATTAAGCTCTGTGTTTACTTCGGTGTTTTCTGTTTTTCATTAATTCCTCCGTTTTCTGTTGTTTGCCCTGATAATCTCTGTGTACGGTGTTGTCTCCGAATTCTCCTGAATTTCTGCATTTTCTGCGTTCTCTGGTCTTTCTCCTTACTCTCTGTGTTATCAGTGCTTTCTCTACTTTCTCTTGATGCTCTGCGTTTCCTTCGAAGTTGACTGTTTTTGCTTAATCTGCGTTTTTTACTCTTCGTGCTGTTTCTTTCCTCTTTCTCTGTTTGGAGCGTTGTGTAGTATTCTCCTAAATTTTTTCGTTTTCTTAGTCTTCGGCTGCCAATTCTGACTCTCTGTGTTATCACCGCATTCTCCTCTCTCTCATGATTATCTGTCATTTCTTCGTTGTCTTCTGCTGTTGATGAATTTCTGCGTTTATTGCGTTCCCTGCAGTTTGTCCCGATTCTCTCCGTGTACTGCGTTCTCTCCGCTTCTTCTTGAATTTCTGCGTTTTGTGCGTTGTCTGCTCCCTCTTCTCACCCTCTGTGTTATCAGCACGTTCTCCACTTTCTCAGGATGCTTTGCGTTTCCTTCGTATTTTTCTGTCTTTGCTTAATTTCTGCATTTTAAACTCTCCCTGCTGTTTCATGTCTCTTTGTCTATTTGGAACGTTGTGTCCAATTTCTCCTGAATTTCTGCATTTTCTGCGTTCTCTGGTCTTTCTCCTGACTCTCTCTCTTATCAGCGCTTTCTCTACTTTCTCATGATGCTCTGCGATTCCTTCGTAGTTGACTGTTTTTGCTTAATTTCTGCGTTTTATACTCTCCGTGCTGTTTCTTGTCTCTTTCTCTGTTTGGAGCGTTGTGTCCAAATTCTCCTGAATTTGATCGTTTTCTGAGTCTTCGGCTGCCAGTTCTGACTCTCTGTGTTATCACCGCATTCTCCTCTTTCTCATGAATATCTATCATTCCTTAGTTGTCTTCTGCTGTTGCTTAATTTCTGCGTTTATTGCGTTCCCTGCAGTTTGTCCCGATTCTCACTGTGTACTGCGTTCTCTCCATTTCTTCTTGAATTTCTGCGTTTTTTGCGTTGTCTGCTCCCTCTTTTGACCCTCTGTGTTATCAGCACGTTCTCCACTTTCTCAGGATGCTTTGCGTTTCCTTCGTATTTTTCTGTTTTTGCTTAATTTCTGCATTTTATACTCTCCGTTCTGTTTCATGTCTCTTTGTCTATTTGGAACGTTGTGTACAATTTCTCCTGAATTTCAGCATTTTCTGCATTCTCTGGTCTTTCTCCTGACTCTCTCTGTTATCAGCACTTTCTCTACTTTCTCATGATGCTCTGCGTTTCCTTCGTATTTTTCTGTTTTTGCTTAATTTCTGCATTTTATACTCTCCATGCTGTTTCATGTCTCATTGTCTATTTGTAACGTTGTGTCCAATTTCTCCTGAATTTCTGCATTTTCTGCGTTCTCTGGTCTTTGTCCTGACTCTCTCTCTTATCAGCGCTTTCTCCACTTTCTCATTATGCTCTGCGTTTACTTCGTTGTTTTCTGTTTTTCATTAATTCCCGCGTTTTTTGCGTTTTCTGTTGTTTGCCCTGATACTCTCTGTTTACTGCCTTGTCTCCGAATTCTCCTGAACTTCTGCATTTTCTGCATTCTCTGGTCTTTCTCCTTAATCTCTCTGTTATCAGCGCTTTCTCCTCTTCTCATGATGCTCTGCGTTTCCTTCGTAGTTTTCTGTTTTTGCTTAATCTGCGTTTTACACCCTCCCTGCTGTTTCTTGTCTCCTTCTCTGTTTGGAGCGTTGTGTCCAAATTCTCCTGAATTTCTACGTTTTCTGAGTCCTCGGCTGTCAATTCTGACTCTCTCTGTTATCACCGCAGTCTCCTCTTTCTCATGATTATCTATGATTTCTTCGTTGTCTCCTGCTGTTGCTTAATTTCTGCGTTTTACGCGTTCCCTGCAGTTTGTCCCGATTCCCTCTGTGTACTGCGTTGTCTCCGCTTCCTCTTAAAATTCTGCGTTCGTTGCGTTTTCTGCTCCCTTTTCTGACTCTCTGTGTTGTCAGGCTTTTCTCCACTTTCTCATTATGCTCTGCGTTTACTTCTTTGTTTTCTGTTTTTCATTAATTCCCGAGTTTTTTGCCTTTTCTGTTGTTTGCCTGATACTCTGTGTTTACTGCGTTGTCTCCGAATTCTCCTGAACTTCTGCATTTTCTGCGTTCTCTGGTCTTTCTCCTTACTCTCTCTGTTATCAGCGCTTTCTCCTCTTTCTCATGATGCTCTGCGTTTCCTTCGTAGTTTTCTCTTTTTGCTTATTTTCTGCGTTTTACACTCTCCCTGCTGTTTCTTGTCTCCTTCTCTGTTTGGAGCGTTGTGTCCACATTTTCCTAAAATTTTACGTTTTCTGAGTCCTCGGCTGTCAATTCTGACTCTCTTTGTTATCACCGCAGTCTCCTCTTTCTCATGATGATCTATGATTTCTTCGTTGTCTCCTGCTGTTGCTTAATTTCTGCGTTTTGCGCGTTATCTGCAGTTTGTCCCGATTGCCTGGTGTACTGCGTTGTCTCCACTTCCTCTTGAATTTCTGCGTTCTTTGCGTTGTCTGCTCCTTTTTCTGACTCTCTGTGTTGTCAGGCTTTTCTCCACTTTCTCATTGTGCACTGCGTTTACTTCGTTGTTTTCTGTTTTTCATTAATTCCCGCGTTTTTTGCGTTTTCTCTTGTTTGCGCTGATACTCTCTGTTTACTGCGTTGTCTCCGAATTCTCCTGAACTTCTGCATTTTCTGCGTTCTCTGGTCTTTCTCCTTACTCTCTCTGTTATCAGTGCTTTCTCCTAAGTCTCATGATGCTCTGCGTTTCCTTCGTAGTTTTCTGTTTTTCCTTAATTTCTGCGATTTACACTCTCCCTGCCGTTTCTTGTCTCCTTCTCTGTTTGGAGCGTTGTGTCCAAATTCTCCTGAATTTCTACGTTTTCTGAGTCCTCGGCTGTCAATTCTGACTCTCTCTATTATCACCGCAGTCTCCTCTTTCTCTTGATTATCTATGATTTCTTCTTTGTATCCTGCCGTTGCTTAATTTCTGCGTTGTACGCGTTCTCTGCATTTTGTCCCGATTCTCTCTGTGGAATGCGTTGTCTCTGCTTTCTCGTGAATTTCTGCGTTCTTTGCGTTGTCTGCTCCATTTTCTGACTCTCTGTTTGTCAGCGCGTTCTCCGCTTTCTCATTATGCTCTGCGTTTCCTTCGTAGTTTTCTGTTTTTGCTTAATCTGCGTTTTACACCCTCCCTGCTGTTTCTTGTCTCCTTCTCTGTTTGGAGCATTGTGTCCAAATTCTCCTGAATTTCTACGTTTTCTGAGTCCTCGGCTGTCAATTCTGACTCTCTCTGTTATCACCGCATTCTCCTCTTTCTCATGATTATCTAAGATTTCTTTGTTGTCTCCTGAGGTTGCTTAATTTCTGCATTTTACGCCTTCACTGCAGTTTGTCTCCATTCTCCCTGTGTAATGGGTTGTCTCCACTTTCTCATGAATTTCTGCGTTCTTTGCGTTGTCTGCTCCCTTTTCTGACTCTCTGTGTTGTCAGTGCGTTCTCCACTTTCTCATTATGCTCTGCGTTTACTTCGTTGTTTTCTGTATTTCATTAATTCCCGCGTTTTTTGCGTTTTCTGTTGTTTGCGCTGATACTCTTTGTTTACTGCGTTGTCTCAGAATTCTCCTGAACTTCTGCATTTTCTGCATTCTCTGGTCTTTCTCCCACTCTCTCTGTTATCAGCGCTTTCTCCTCTGTCTCATGATGCTCTGCGTTTCCTTCGTAGTTTTCTGTTTTTCCTTAATTTCTGCGATTTACACTCTCCCTGCTGTTTCTTGTCTCCTTCTCTGTTTGGAGCGTTGTGTCCAAATTCTCCTGAATTTCTACGTTTTCTGAGTCCTCGGCTGTCAATTCTGACTCTCTCTGCTATCACCACATTCTCTTCTTTCTCATGATTATCTAAGATTTCTTCTTTGTCAACTGAGGTTGCTTAATTTCGGCGATTTACGCGTCCACTGCAGTTTGTCCCGATTCTCTCTGTGTAATGCGTTGTCTCTGCTTTCTCGTGAATTTTTGCGTTCTTTGCGTTGTCTGCTCCATTTTCTAACTCTGTCTGTTTTCAGCGCGTTCTCCACTTTCTCATTATGCTCTGCGTTTACTTCGTTGTTTTCTGTTTTTCATTAATACCCGCGTTTTTGCGTTTTCTCTTGTTTGCGCTGATACTCTCTGTTTACTGCCTTGTCTCCGAATTCTCCTGAACTTCTGCATTTTCTGCGTTCTCTGGTCTTTCTCCTTACTCTCTCTGTTATCAGCGCTTTCTCCTCTGTCACATGATTCTCTGCGTATCCTTCGTAGTTTTCTGTTTTTGCTTAATTTCTGCGATTTACACTCTCCCTGCTGTTTCTTGTCTCCTTCTCTGTTTGGAGCGTTGTGTCCAAATTCTCCTGAATTTCTACGTTTTCTGAACCCTCGGCTGTCAATTCTGACTCTCTCTGTTATCACCGCATTCTCCTCTTTCTCATGATTATCTAAGATTTCTGTGTTGTCTCCTGAGGTTGCTTAATTTCTGCATTTTACGCCTTCACTGCAGTTTGTCTCCATTCTCCCTGTGTAATGGGTTGTCTCCACTTTCTCATGAATTTCTGCGTTCTTTGCGTTGTCTGCTCCTTTTTCTGACTCTCTGTGTTGTCAGCGCGTTCTCCACTTTCTCATTATGCTCTGCGTTTACTTCGTTGTTTTCTGTTTTTCCTTAATTGCCGCGTTTTTTGCGTTTTCTGTTGTTTGCGCTGATACTCTCTGTTTACTGCGTTGTCTCCGAATTCTCCTGAACTTCTGCATTTTCTGCGTTCCCTGGTCTTTCTCCTTACTCTCTCTGTTATCAGTGCTTTCTCCTCTGTCTCATGATGCTCTGCGTTTCCTTCGTAGTTTTCTGTTTTTGCTTAATTTCTGCGATTTACACTCTCCCTGCTGTTTCTTGTCTCCTTCTCTGTTTGGAGCGTTGTGTCCAAATTCTCCTGAGTTTCTACGTTTTCTGAGTCCTCGGCTCTCAATTCTGACTCTCTCTGTTATCAACGCATTCTCCTCTTTCTCATGATTATCTAAGATTTCTTCGTTGTCTCCTGCTGTTGCTTAATTTCTGCGTTTTACGCGTTCCCTGCAGTTTGTCCCGATTCCCTCTGTGTACTGCGTTGTCTCCGCTTCCTCTTGAATTTCTGCGTTCTTTGCATTGTCTGCTTCTTTTTCTGACTCTCTGTGTTTTCAGTGCGTTCTCCACTTTCTCATTGTGCACTGCGTTTACTTCGCTGTTTTCTGTTTTTCATTAATTCCCGAGTTTTTTGCCTTTTCTGTTGTTTGCCTGATACTCTGTGTTTACTGCGTTGTCTCCGAATTCTCCTGAACTTCTGCATTTTCTGCGTTCTCTGGTCTTTCTCCTTACTCTCTCTGTTATCAGCGCTTTCTCCTCTTTCTCATGATGCTCTGCGTTTCCTTCGTAGTTTTCTCTTTTTACTTATTTTCTGCGTTTTACACTCCCCTTCTGTTTCTTGTCTCCTTCTCTCTTTGGAGCGTTGTGTCCAAATTGTCCTGAATTTCTACGTTTTCTGAGTCCTCGGCTGTCAATTCTGACTCTCTTTGTTATCACCGCAGTCTCCTCTTTCTCATGATGATCTATGATTTCTTCGTTGTCTCCTGCTGTTGCTTAATTTCTGCGTTTTGCGCGTTCTCTGCAGTTTGTCCCGATTCCCTGGTGTACTGCGTTGTCTCCACTTCCTCTTGAATTTCTGCGTTCTTTGCGTTGTCTGCTCCTTTTTCTGACTCTCTGTGTTGTCAGGCTTTTCTCCCCTTTCTCATTGTGCACTGCGTTTACTTCGTTGTTTTCTGTTTTTCATTAATTCCCGCGTTTTTTGCGTTTTCTGTTGTTTGCCCTGATACTCTCTGTTTACTGCCTTGTCTCCGAATTCTCCTGAACTTCTGCATTTTCTGCGTTCTCTGGTCTTTCTCCTTACTCTCTCTGTTATCAGCGCTTTCTCCTCTGTCTCATGATGCTCTGCGATTCCTTCGTAGTTTTCTGTTTTTGCTTAATCTGCCTTTTACACTCTCCCTGCTGTTTCTTGTCTCCTTCTCTGTTTCGAGCGTTGTGTCCAAATTCTCCTGAATTTCTATGTTTTCTGAGTCCTCGGCTGTCAATTCTGACTCTCTTTGCTATCACCGCATTCTCTTCCTTCTCATGATTATCTAAGATTTCTTCTTTGTCAACTGAGGTTGCTTAATTTCGGCGATTTATGCGTTCACTGCAGTTTGTCCCGATTCTCTCTGTGTAATGCGTTGTCTCTGCTTTCTCGTGAATTTTTGCGTTCTTTGCGTTGTCTGCTCCATTTTCTGACTCTCTGTGTTGTCAGCACGTTCTCCACTTTCTCATTATGCTCTGCGTTTACTTCGTTGTTTTCTGTTTTTCATTAATACCCGCGTTTTTGCGTTTTCTCTTGTTTGCGCTGATACTCTCTGTTTACTGCGTTGTCTCCGAATTCTCCTGAACTTCTGCATTTTCTGCGTTCTCTGGTCTTTCTCCTTATTCTCTCTGTTATCAGCGCTTTCTCCTCTGTCTCATGATTCTCTGCGTTTCCTTCGTAGTTTTCTGTTTTTGCTTAATTTCTGCGATTTACACTCTCCCTGCTGTTTCTTGTCTCCTTCTCTGTTTGGAGCGTTGTGTCCAAATTCTCCTGAATTTCTACGTTTTCTGAGTCCTCGGCTGTCAATTCTGACTCTCTCTGTTATCACCGCATTCTCCTCTTTCTCATGATTATCTAAGATTTCTTTGTTGTCTCCTGAGGTTGCTTAATTTCTGCATTTTACGCGTTCACTGCAGTTTGTCTCCATTCTCCCTGTGTAATGGGTTGTCTCCACTTTCTCATGAATTTCTGCGTTCTTTGCGTTGTCTGCCGCTTTTTCTGACTCTCTGTGTTGTCAATGCTTTCTCCTCTGTCTCATGATGCTCTGCGTTTACTTCGTTGTTTTCTGTTTTTCATTAGTACCCGCGTTTTTGCGTTTGGTCTTGTTTGCGCTGATACTCTCTGTTTACTGCGTTGTCTCCGAATTCTCCTGAACTTCTGCATTTTCTGGTCTTTCTCCTTACTCTCTGTTATCAGCGCTTTCTCCTCTTTCTCATGATTCTCTGCGTTTCCTTCGTAGTTTTCTGTTTTTGCTTAATTTCTGCGATTTACACTCTCCCTGCTGTTTCTTGTCTCCTTCTTTGTTTGGAGCGTTGTGTCCAAATTCTCCTGAATTTCTACGTTTTCTGAGTCCTCGGCTGTCAATTCTGACTCTCCCTGTTATCAACGCATTCTCCTCTTTCTCATGATTATCTAAGATTTCTTCGTTGTCTCCTGCTGTTGCTTAATTTCTGCATTTTTTGCGTTCCCTGCAGTTTGTCCAGATTCCCGCTGTGTCCTGCGTTGTCTCTGCTACCTCTTGAATTTCTGCGTTCGTTGCGTTTTCTGCTCCCTTTTCTGACTCTCTGTGTTGTCAGCCTTTTGTCCACTTTCTCATTATGCTCTGCGTTTACTTCGTTGCTTTCTGTTTTTCATTAATTCCCGCGTTTTTTGCGTTTTCTCTTGTTTGCCCTGATACTCTCTGTTTACTGCCTTGTCTCTGAATTCTACTGAACTTCTGCATTTTCTGCGTTCTCTGGTCTTTCTCCTTACTCTGTCTGTTATCAGCGCTTTCTCCTCTGTCTCATGATTCTCTGCGTTTCCTTCGTAGTTTTTTGTTTTTGCTTAATTTCTGCGATTTACACTCTCCCTACTGTTTCTTGTCTCCTTCTTTGTTTGGAGCGTTGTGTCCCTCTGTTTGGAACGTTGTGTCCAAATTCTCCTGAATTTCTACGTTTTCTGATTCCTCGGCTGTCAATTCTGACTCTCTTTGTTATCACCCCAGTCTCCTCTTTCTCATGATTATCTATGATTCCTCGTTGTCTCCAGCTGTTGCTTAATTTCTGGTTTTTACCCGTTCTCTGCATTTTATCCCGATTCCCTCTGTGTACTGCGTTGTCTCCACTTCCTCTTGAATTTGTGCGTTCTTTGCCTTGTCTGCTCCTTTTTCTGACTCTCTGTGTTGTCAGCGCGTTCTCCACTTTCTCATTGTGCACTGCGTTTAGTTCGTTGTTTTCTGTTTTTCATTAATTCCCGCGATTTTTGCGTTTTCTGTTGTTTGCCCTGATACTCTCTGTTTACTGCGTTGTCTCCGAATTCTCCTGAACTTCTGCATTTTCTGCGTTCTCTGGTCTTTCTCCTTACTCTCTCTGTTATCAGCGCTTTCTCCTCTGTCTCATGATTCTCTGCGTTTCCTTCGTAGGTTTCTGTTTTTGCTTAATTTCTGCGATTTACACTCTCCCTGCTGTTTCTTGTCTCCTTCTCTGTTTGGAGCGTTGTGTCCAAATTCTCCTGAATTTCTACGTTTTCTGAGTCCTCGGCTGTCAATTCTGACTCTCTCTGTTATCACCGCATTCTCTTCTTTCTCATGATTATCTAAGATTTCTTCGTTGTCAACTGAGGTTGCTTAATTTCGGCGATTCACGCGTTCACTGCAGTTTGTCCCGATTCTCTCTGTGTAATGCGTTGTCTCTGCTTTCTCGTGAATTTCTGCGTTCTTTGCGTTGTCTGCTACATTTTCTGACTCTCTGTGTTGTCAGCGCCTTCTCCACTTTCACACTATGCTCTGCGTTTACTTCGTTGTTTTCTGTTTTTCAATAATTTTCGCGTTTTTGCGTTTCCTCTTGTTTGCGCTGATACTCGCTGTTTACTGCGTTGTCTCCGAATTCTCCTGAACTTCTGCATTTTCTGCGTTCTCTGGTCTTTCTCCTTACTCTCTGTGTTATCAGCGCTTTCTCCTCTGTCTCATGATGCTCTGCGTTTCCTTCGTAATTTTCTGTTTTTGCTTAATTTCTGCGATTTACACTCTCCCTGCTGTTTCTTGTCTCCTTCTCTCTTTGGAGCGTTGTGTCCAAATTCTCCTGAATTTCTTCGTTTTCTGAGTCCTCAGCTGTCAATTCTGACTCTCTCTGTTATCACCGCATTCTCCTCTTTCTCATGATGATCTATGATTTCTTATTTGTCTCCTGCTGTTGCTTAATTTCTGCGTTTTACGCGTTCTCTGCATTTTCTCCCGATTCTCTCTCTGTAATGCGTTGTCTCTGCTTTCTCGTGAATTTCTGCGTTCTTTGCGTTGTCTGCTCCATTTTCTGACTCTCTGTGTTGTCAGCGCGTTCTCCACTTTCTCATTATGCTCTGCGTTTCCTTCGTAGTTTTCTGTTTTTGCTTAATCTGCGTTTTACACCCTCCCTGCTGTTTCTTGTCTCCTTCTCTGTTTGGAGCGTTGTGTCCAAATTCTCCTGAGTTTCTACGTTTTCTGAGACCTCGGCTGTCAATTCTGACTCTCTCTGTTATCAACGCATTCTCCTCTTTCTCATGATTATCTAAGATTTCTTCGTTGTCTCCTGCTGTTGCTTAATTTCTGCGTTTTTCGCGTTCCCTGCAGTTTGTCCCGATTCCCTCTGGGTACTGCGTTGTCTCCGCTTCCTCTTGAAATTCTGCGTTCGTTGCGTTTTCTGCTCCCTTTTCTGACTCTCTGTGTTGTCAGGTTTTTCTCCCCTTTCTCATTATGCTCTGCGTTTACTTCGTTGTTTTCTGTTTTTCATTAAATCCCGAGTTTTTTGCCTTTTCTGTTGTTTGCCTGATACTCTGTGTTTACTGCGTTGTCTCCGAATTCTCCTGAACTTCTGCATTTTCTGCGTTCTCTGGTCTTTCTCCTTACTCTCTCTGTTATCAGCGCTTTCTTCTCTGTCTCATGATGCTCTGCGTCTCCTTCGTAGTTTTCTGTTTTTCCTTAATTTCTGCGATTAACACTCTCCCTGCTGTTTCTTGTCTCCTTCTCTCTTTGGAGCGTTGTGTCCAAATTCTCCTGAATTTCTACGTTTTCTGAGTCCTCGGCTGTCAATTCTGACTCTCTCCTATCACCACTTTCTCTTCTTTCTCATGAATATCTAAGATTTCTTCTTTGTCAACTGAGGTTGCTTAATTTCGGCGATTTACGCGTTCACTGCAATTTGTCCCGATTCTCTCTGTGTAATGCGTTGTCTCTGCTTTCTCGTGAATTTTTGCGTTCTTTGCGTTGTCTGCTCCATTTTCTGACTCTCTGTGTTGTCAGCACGTTCTCCACTTTCTCATTATGCTCTGCGTTTACTTCGTTGTTTTCTGTTTTTCATTAATACCCGCGTTTTTGCGTTTTCTCTTGTTTGCGCTGATACTCTCTGTTTACTGCGTTGTCTCCGAATTCTCCTGAACTTCTGCATTTTCTGCGTTCTCTGGTCTTTCTCCTTACTCTCTTTGTTATCAGCGCTTTCTCCTCTTCTCATGATGCTCTGCGTATCCTTCGTAGTTTTCTGTTTTTGCTTAATCTGCGTTTTACACTCTCCCTGCTGTTTCTTGTCTCCTTCTCTGTTTGGAGCATTGTGTCCAAATTCTCCTAAATTTCTACGTTTTCTGAGTCCTCGGCTGTCAATTCTGACTCTCTCTGTTATCACCGCAGTCTCCTCTTTCTCTTGATTATCTATGATTTCTTCTTTGTTTCCTGCCGTTGCTTAATTTCTGCGTTGTACGCGTTCTCTGCATTTTGTCCCGATTCTCTCTGTGTAATGCGTTGTCTCTGCTTTCTCGTGAATTTCTGCATTCTTTGCGTTGTCTGCTACATTTTCTGACTCTCTGTGTTGTCAGCGCGTTCTCCACTTTCTCATTATGCTCTGCGTTTCCTTCGTAGTTTTCTGTTTTTGCTTAATCTGCGTTTTACACCCTCCCTGCTATTTTTTGTCTCCTTCTCTGTTTGGAGCGTTGTGTCCAAATTCTCCTGAATTTCTACGTTTTCTGATTCCTCGGCTGTGAATTCTGACTCTCCCCTATCACCACTTTCTCTTCTTTCTCATGATTATCTAAGATTTCTTCTTTGTCAACTGAGGTTGCTTAATTTCGGCGATTTACGCGTTCACTGCAGTTTGTCCCGATTCTCTCTGTGTAATGCGTTGTCTCTGCTTTCTCGTGAATTTTTGCGTTCATTGCGTTGTCTGCTCCATTTTCTGACTCTCTGTGTTGTCAGCACGTTCTCCACTTTCTCATTATGCTCTGCGTTTACTTCGTTGTTTTCTGTTTTTCATTAATACCCGCGTTTTTGCGTTTTCTCTTGTTTGCGCTGATACTCTCTGTTTACTGCGTTGTCTCCGAATTCTCCTGAACTTCTGCATTTTCTGCGTTCTCTGGTCTTTCTCCTTACTCTCTCTGTTATCAGCGCTTTCTCCTCTGTCTCATGATTCTCTGCGTATCCTTCGTAATTTTCTGTTTTTGCTTAATTTCTGCGATTTACACTCTCCCTGCTGTTTCTTGTCTCCTTCTCTATTTGGAGCGTTGTGTCCAAATTCTCCTAAATTTGTACGTTTTCTGAGTCCTCTGCTGTCAATTCTGACTCTCTCTGTTATCACCGCAGTCTCCTCTTTCTCTTGATTATCTATGATTTCTTCTTTGTCTCCTGCTGTTGCTTAATTTCTGCGTTTTACGCGTTCTCTTCATTTTGTCCCGATTCTCTCTGTGTAATGCGTTGTCTCTGCTTTCTCGTGAATTTCTGCGTTCTTTGCGATGTCTGCTCCATTTTATGACTCTCTGTGTTTTCAGCGTGTTCTCCACTTTCTCATTATGCTCTGCGTTTGCTTCGTTGTTTTCTGTTTTTCATTAATTCCCGCGTTTTTGCGTTTTCTCTTGTTTGCGCTGATACTCTCTGTTTACTGCGTTGTCTCCGAATTCTCCTGAACTTCTGCATTTTCTGCGTTTTCTGGTCTTTCTCCTTACTCTCTCTGTTATCAGCGCTTTCTCCTCTGTCTCATGATTCTCTGTGATTCCTTCGTAGTTTTCTGTTTTTCCTTAATTTCTGCGATTTACACTCTCCCTGCTGTTTCTTGTCTCCTTCTCTGTTTGGAGCGTTGTGTCCAAATTCTCCTGAATTTCTACGTTTTCTGAGTCCTCGGCTGTCAATTCTGACTCTCCCAGTTATCAACCCATTCTCCTCTTTCTCATGATTATCTAAGATTTCTTCGTTGTCTCCTGCTGTTGCTTAATTTCTGCATTTTTCGCGTTCCCTGTAGTTTGTCCAGATTCCCTCTGTGTCCTGCGTTGTCTCCGCTACCTCTTGAATTTCTGCGTTCGTTGCGTTTTCTGCTCCCTTTTCTGACTCTCTGTGTTGTCAGCCTTTTGTCCACTTTCTCATTATGCTCTGCGTTTACTTCGTTGTTTTCTGTTTTTCATTAATTCCCGCGTTTTTTGCGTTTTCTGTTGTTTGCCCTGATACTCTCTGTTTACTGCCTTGTCTCCGAATTCTCCTGAACTTCTGCATTTTCTGCGTTCTCTGGTCTTTCTCCTTACTCTCTCTGTTATCAGCGCTTTCTCCTCTGTCTCATTATGCTCTGCGTTTCCTTCGTAGTTTTCTGTTTTTGCTGAATCTGCGTGTTACACCCTCCCTGCTGTTTCTTGTCTCCTTCTCTGTTTGGAGCATTGTGTCCAAATTCTCCTGAATTTCTACGTTTTCTGAGTCCTCGGCTGTCAATTCTGACTCTCTCTGTTATCACCGCATTCTCCTCTTTCTCATGATTATCTAAGATTTCTTTGTTGTCTCCTGAGGTTGCTTAATTTCTGCATTTTACGCCTTCACTGCAGTTTGTTTCCATTCTCCCTGTGTAATGGGTTGTCTCCACTTTCTCATGAATTTCTGCGTTCTTTGCGTTGTCTGCTCCCTTTTCTGACTCTCTGTGTTGTCAACGCGTTCTCCACTTTCTCATTATGCTCTGCGTTTACTTCGTTGTTTTCTGTATTTCATTAATTCCCGCGTTTTTTGCGTTTTCTGTTGTTTGCGCTGATACTCTCTGTTTACTGCGTTGTCTCAGAATTCTCCTGAACTTCTGCATTTTCTGCATTCTCTGGTCTTTCTCCTTACTCTCTCTGTTATCAGCGCTTTCTCCTCTGTCTCATGATGCTCTGCGTTTCATTCGTAGTTTTCTGTTTTTCCTTAATTTCTGCGATTTACACTCTCCCTGCTGTTTCTTGTCTCCTTCTCTGTTTGGAGCGTTGTGTCCAAATTCTGCTGAATTTCTACGTTTTCTGAGTCCTCGGCTGTCAATTCTGACTCTCTCTGCTATCACCACATTCTCTTCTTTCTCATGATTATCTAAGATTTCTTCTTTGTCAACTGAGGTTGCTTAATTTCGGCGATTTACGCGTTCACTGCAGTTTGTCCCGATTCTCTCTGTGTAATGCGTTGTCTCTGCTTTCTCGTGAATTTTTGCGTTCTTTGCGTTGTCTGCTCCATTTTCTGACTCTCTGTGTTGTCAGCGCGTTCTCCACTTTCTCATTATGCTCTGCGTTTCCTTCGTAGTTTTCTGTTTTTGCTTAATCTGCGTGTTACACCCTCCCTGCTGTTTCTTGTCTCCTTCTCTGTTTGGAGCGTTGTGTCCAAATTCTCCTGAATTTCTACGTTTTCTGAGTCCTCGGCTGTCAATTCTTACTCTCTCTGTTATCACCGCATTCTCCTCTTTCTCATGATTATCTAAGATTTCTTCGTTGTCTCCTGCTGTTGCTTAATTTCTGCGTTTTTCGCGTTCCCTGCAGTTTGTCCCGATTCCCTCTGGGTACTGCGTTGTCTCCGCTTCCTCTTGAAATTCTGCGTTCGTTGCGTTTTCTGCTCCCTTTTCTGACTCTCTGTGTTGTCAGGCTTTTCTCCCCTTTCTCATTATGCTCTGCGTTTACTTCGTTGTTTTCTGTATTTCATTAATTCCCGCGTTTTTTGCGTTTTCTGTTGTTTGCGCTGATACTCTCTGTTTACTGCGTTGTCTCAGAATTCTCCTGAACTTCTGCATTTTCTGCATTCTCTGGTCTTTCTCCTTACTCTCTCTGTTATCAGCGCTTTCTCCTCTGTCTTATGATGCTCTGCGTTTCCTTCGTAGTTTTCTGTTTTTGCTTAATTTCTGCGATTTACACTCTCCCTGCTGTTTCTTGTCTCCTTCTCTGTTTGGAGCGTTGTGTCCAAATTCTCCTGAATTTCTACGTTTTCTGAGTCCTCTGCTGAAAATTCTGACTCTCTCTGTTATCACGGCATTCTCCTCTTTCTTTTGATTATCTATGATTTCTTCTTTGTCTCCTGCTGTTGCTTAATTTCTGCGTTGTACGCGTTCTCTGCATTTTGTCCCGATTCTCTCTGTGTAATGCGTTGTCTCTGCTTTCTCGTGAATTTCTGCGTTCTTTGCGTTGTCTGCTCCATTTTCTGACTCTCTGTGTTGTCAGCGCGTTCTCCACTTTCTCATTATGCTCTGCGTTTCCTTCGTAGTTTTCTGTTTTTGCTTAATCTGCGTTTTACACCCTCCCTGCTGTTTCTTGTCTCCTTCTCTGTTTGGAGCGTTGTGTCCAAATTCTCCTGAGTTTCTACGTTTTCTGAGTCCTCTGCTGAAAATTCTGACTCTCTCTGTTATCACCGCATTCTCCTCTTTCTTTTGATTATCTATGATTTCTTCTTTGTCTCCTGCTGTTGCTTAATTTCTGCGTTTTACGCGTTCTCTGCATTTTGTCCCGATTCTCTCTGTGTAATGCGTTGTCTCTGCTTTCTCGTAAATTTCTGCGTTCTTTGCGTTGTCTGCTCCATTTTCCGACTCTCTGTGTTGTCAGCGCGTTCTCCACTTTCTCATTATGCTCTGCGTTTACTTCGTTGTTTTCTGTTTTTCATTAATTCCCGCGTTTTTGCGTTTTCTCTTGTTTGCGCTGATACTCTCTGTTTACTGCGTTGTCTTCGAATTCTCCTGAACTTCTGCATTTTCTGCGTTCTCTGGTCTTTCTCCTTACTCTCTCTGTTATCAGCGCTTTCTCCTCTTCTCATGATGCTCTACGTTTCCTTCGTAGTTTTCTGTTTTTGCTTAATCTGCGTTTTACACTCTCCCTTCTGTTTTTTGTCTCCTCTGTTTGGAGGGTTGTGTCCAAATTCTCCTGAATTTCTACGTTTTCTGAGTCCTCGGCTGTGAATTCTGACTTTATCTGCTATCCCCGCATTCTCTTCTTTCTCATGATTATCTAAGATTTCTTCGTTGTCTCCTGAGGTTGCTTAATTTCTACGATTTACTCCTTCACTGCAGTTTGTCCCGATTCTCTCTGTGCAATGCGTTGTCTCCTCTTTCTCTTGAATTTCTGCGTTCTTTGCGTTGTCTGCTCCTTTTTCTGACTCTCTGTGTTGTGAGCGCGTTCTCCACTTTCTCATTGTGCACTGAGTTTACTTCGTTGTTTTCTGTTTTTCATTAATTCCCGCGTTTTTTGCGTTTTCTGTTGTTTGCCCTCATACTCTCTGTTTTCTGCGTTGTCTCCGAATTCTCCTGAATTTCTGCATTTTCTGCGTTCTTCGGTCTTTCTCCTTACTCTCTCTGTTATCAGCTCTATCTCCTCTTCTCATGATGCTCTACGTTTCCTTCGTAGTTTTCTGTTTTTGCTTAATTTCTGCGTTTTACACTCTCCCTGCTGTTTCTTGTCTCCTTCTCTGTTTGGAGCGTTGTTTCCAAATTCTCCTGAATATCTACGTTTTCTGAGTCCTCGGCTGTCAATTCTGACTCTCTCTGTTATCACAGCATTCTCCTCTTTCTCATGATTATCTGTGATTTCTTCGTTGTCTCCTGCTGTTGCTTAATTTCTGCGTTTTACGCGTTCTCTGCAGTTTGTCCCGATTCCCTCAGTGTACTGCGTTGTCTCCGCTTCTTCTTGAATTTCTGCGTTCTTTGCGTTGTCTGCTCCTTTTTCTGACTCTCTGTGTTGTCAGCGCGTTCTCCACTTTCTCATTGTGCACTGCGTTTACTTCGTTGTTTTCTTTTTTTCATTAATTCCCCCGATTTTTGCATTTTCTGTTGTTTGCCCTGATACTCTGTTTACTGCGTTGTCTCCGAATTCTCCTAAACGTCTGCATTTTCTGCGTTCTCTGGTCCTTCTCCTTACTCTCTCTGTTATCAGCGCATTCTCCTCTTTCTCATGATGCTCTGTGTTTCCTTGGTAGTTTTCTCTTTTTACTTATTTTCTGCGTTTTACACTCTCCCTTCTGTTTCTTGTCTCCTCTGTGTTTGGAGGGTTGTGTCCAAATTCTCCTGAATTTCTACGTTTTCTGAGTCCTCGGCTGTCAATTCTGACTCTCTCTGTTATCAACGCATTCTCCTCTATCTCATGATTATCTAAGATTTCTTCGTTGTCTCCTGCTTTTGCTTAATTTCTGTGTTTTTCGTTTTCCCTGCAGTTTGTCCCGATTCCCTCTGTGTCCTGAGTTGCCTCCGCTTCCTCTTGAATTTCTGCATTCGTTGCGTTTTCTGCTCCCTTTTCTGACTCTCTGTGTTGTCAGCCTTTTCTCCACTTTCTCATTATGCTCTGCGTTTACTTCGTTGTTTTCTGTTTTTCATTAATTCCCGCGTTTTTTGCCTTTTCTGTTGTTTGCCTGATACTCTCTGTTTACTGCGTAGGCTCAGAATTCTCCTGAACTTCTGCATTTTCTGCCTTCTCTGGTCTTTCTCCTTACTCTCTGTTATCAGTGCTTTCTCCTCTTCTCATGGTGATCTGCGTTTCCTTCGTAGTTTTCTGTTTTTGCTTAATCTGCGTTTTACACTCTCCCTACTGTTTCTTGTCTCCTTCTCTGTTTGGAGCGTTGTGTCCCTCTGTTTGGAGAGTTGTGTCCAAATTCTCCTGAATTTCTACGTTTTCTGAGTCCTCGGCTGTCAATTCTGTCTCTCTTTGTTATCACCGCAGTCTCCTCTTTCTCATGATTATCTATGATTCCTCGTTGTCTCCTGCTGTTGCTTAATTTCTGCGTTTTTCACGTTCTCTGCATTTTTTCCCCATTCCCTCAGTGTACTGCGTTGTCTCCGCTTCCTCTTGAATTTCTGCCTTCTTTGCATTGTCTGCTCCATTTTCTGACTCTCTGTGTTGTCAGCGCATTCTCCACTTTCTCATTATGCTCTGCGTTTACTTCGCTGTTTTCTGTTTTTCATTAATTCCCGCGTTTTTGCGTTTTCTCTTGTTTGCGCTGATACTCTCTGTTTACTGCGTTGTCTCCGAATTCTCCTGAACTTCTGCATTTTCTGCGTTCTCTGGTCTTTCTCCTTATTCTATCTGTTATCAGCGCTTTCTCCTCTGTCTCATGATGCTCTGCGATTCCTTCGTAGTTTTCTGTTTTTGCTTAATCTGCCTTTTACACTCTCCCTGCTGTTTCTTGTCTCCTTCTCTGTTTGGAGCGTTGTGTCCAAATTCTCCTGAATTTCTACATTTTCTGAGTCCACGGCTGTCAATTCTGACTCTCTCTGGTATCACCGCATTCTCTTCTTTCTCATGATTATCTAACATTTCTTCTTTGTCAACTGAGGTTGCTTAATTTCGGCGATTTACGCGTTCACTGCATTTTGTCCCGATTCTCTCTGTGTAATGCGTTGTCTCTGCTTTCTCGTGAATTTTTGCGTTCTTTGCGTTGTCTGCTCCATTTTCTGACTCTGTGTGTTGTCAGCGCGTTCTCCACTTTCTCATTATGCTCTGCGTTTACTTCGTTGTTTTCTGTTTTTCATTAATTCTCGCGTTTTTTGCGTTTTCTGTTGTTTGCCCTGATATTCTCTGTTTACTGCGTTGTCTCCAAATTCTCCTGACCTTCTGCATTTTCTGCGATCTCCGGTCTTTCTCCTTACTCTCTCTGTTATCAGCGCTTTCTCCTCTGTCTCATGATTCTCTGCGTTTCCTTCGTAGTTTTCTGTTTTTGCTTAATTTCTGCGATTTACACTCTCCCTGCTGTTTCTTGTCTCCTTCTCTGTTTGGAGCGTTGTGTCCAAATTCTCCTGAATTTCTACGTTTTCTGAGTGCTCGGCTGTCAATTCTGACTCTCTCTGTTATCACCGCATACTCCTCTTTCTCATGATTATCTAAGATTTTTTTGTTGTCTCCTGAGGTTGCTTAATTTCTGCATTTTACGCGTTCACTGCAGTTTGTCTCCATTCTCCCTGTGTAATGGGTTGTCTCCACTTTCTCATGAATTTCTGTGTTCTTTGCGTTGTCTGCTCCCTTTTCTGACTCTCTGTGTTGTCAGCGCGTTCTCCACTTTCACACTATGCTCTGCGTTTACTTCGTTGGTTTCTGTTTTTCATTAATTTTCGCGTTTTTGCGTTTTGTCTTGTTTGCGCTGATACTCTCTGTTTACTGCGTTGTCTCCGAATTCTCCTGAACTTCTGCATTTTCTGCGTTCTCTGGTCTTTCTCCTTACTCTCTCTGTTATCAGCGCTTTCTCCTCTGTCTCATGATGCTCTGCGTTTCCTTCGTAATTTTCTGTTTTTGCTTAATTTCTGCGATTTACACTCTCCCTGCTGTTTCTTGTCTCCTTCTCTGTTTGGAGCGTTGTGTCCAAATTCTCCTGAATTTCTTCGTTTTCTGAGTCCTCGGCTGTCAATTCTGACTCTCCCTGTTATCAACGCATTCTCCTCTTTCTCATGATTATCTAAGATTTCTACGTTGTCTCCTGCTGTTGCTTAATTTCTGCATTTTTCGCGTTCCCTGCAGTTTGTCCAGATTCCCTCTGTGTCCTGCGTTGTCTCCGCTACCTCTTGAATTTCTGCGTTCGTTGCGTTTTCTGCTCCCTTTTCTGACTCTCTGTGTTGTCAGCCTTTTGTCCACTTTCTCATTATGCTCTGCGTTTACTTCGTTGTTTTCTGTTTTTCATTAATTCCCGTGTTTTTTGCGTTTTCTGTTGTTTGCCCTGATACTCTCTGTTTACTGCGTTGTCTCCGAATTCTCCTGAACTTCTGCATTTTCTGCGTTCTCTGGTCTTTCTCCTTACTCTCTTTGTTATCAGCGCTTTCTCCTCTTCTCATGATGCTCTGCGTATCCTTCGTAGTTTTCTGTTTTTGCTTAATCTGCGTTTTACACTCTCCCTGCTGTTTCTTGTCTCCTTCTCTGTTTGGAGCATTGTGTCCAAATTCTCCTAAATTTCTACGTTTTCTGAGTCCTCGGCTGTCAATTCTGACTCTCTCTGTTATCACCGCAGTCTCCTCTTTCTCTTGATTATCTATGATTTCTTCTTTGTTTCCTGCTGTTGCTTAATTTCTGCGTTGTACGCGTTCTCTGCATTTTGTCCCGATTCTCTCTGTGTAATGCGTTGTCTCTGCTTTCTCGTGAATTTCTGTGTTCTTTGCGTTGTCTGCTCCATTTTCTGACTCTCTGTGTTGTCAGAGCGTTCTCCACTTTCTCATTATGCTCTGCGTTTCCTTCGTAGTTTTCTGTTTTTGCTTAATCTGCGTTTTACACCCTCCCTGCTGTTTCTTTTCTCCTTCTCTGTTTGGAGCGTTGTGTCCAAATTCTCCTGAATTTCTACGTTTTCTGAGTCCTCGGCTGTCAATTCTGACTCTCTCTGTTATCACCGCATTCTCCTCTTTCTCATGATGATCTAAGATTTCTTTTTTGTCTCCTGAGGTTGCTTAATTTCTGCATTTTACGCCTTCACTGCAGTTTGTTTCCATTCTCCCTGTGTAATGGGTTGTCTCCACTTTCTCATGAATTTCTGCGTTCTTTGCGTTGTCTGCTCCCTTTTCTGACTCTCTGTGTTGTCAGCGCATTCTCCACTTTCTCATTGTGCACTGCGTTTACTTCGTTGTTTTCTGTTTTCCATTAATTCCCGCGTTTTTGCGTTTTCTGTTGTTTGCCCTCATACTCTCTGTTTACTGCGTTGTCTCCGAATTCTCCTGAATTTCTGCATTTTCTGCGTTCTTCGGTCTTTCTCCTTACTCTCTCTGTTATCAGCTCTTTCTCCTCTTCTCATGATGCTCTACGTTTCCTTCGTAGTTTTCTGTTTTTGCTTAATCTGCGACTTACATTCTCCCTGCTGTTTCTTGTCTCCTTCTCTGTTTGGAGCGTTGTGTCCAAATTCTCCTGAGTTTCTACGTTTTCTGAGACCTCGGCTGTCAATTCTGACTCTCTCTGTTATCAACGCATTCTCCTCTTTCTCATGATTATCTAAGATTTCTTCGTTGTCTCCTGCTGTTGCTTAATTTCTGCGTTTTTCGCGTTCCCTGCAGTTTGTCCCGATTCCCTCTGGGTACTGCGTTGTCTCCGCTTCCTCTTGAAATTCTGCGTTCGTTGCGTTTTCTGCTCCCTTTTCTGACTCTCTGTGTTGTCAGGCTTTTCTCCCCTTTCTCATTATGCTCTGCGTTTACTTCGTTGTTTTCTGTTTTTCATTAAATCCCGAGTTTTTTGCCTTTTCTGTTGTTTGCCTGATACTCAGTGTTTACTGCTTTGTCTCCGAATTCTCCTGAACTTCTGCATTTTCTGCGTTCTCTGGTCTTTCTCCTTACTCTCTCTGTTATCAGCGCTTTCTCCTCTGTCTCATGATGCTCTGCGTTTCCTTCGTAGTTTTCTGTTTTTCCTTAATTTCTGCGATTAACACTCTCCCTGCTGTTTCTTGTCTCCTTCTCTCTTTGGAGCGTTGTGTCCAAATTCTCCTGAATTTCTACGTTTTCTGATTCCTCGGCTGTGAATTCTGACTCTCTCCTATCACCACTTTCTCTTCTTTCTCATGATTATCTAAGATTTCTTCTTTGTCAACTGAGGTTGCTTAATTTCGGCGATTTACGCGTTCACTGCAGTTTGTCCCGATTCTCTCTGTGTAATGCGTTGTCTCTGCTTTCTCGTGAATTTTTGCGTTCTTTGCGTTGTCTGCTCCATTTTCTGACTCTCTGTGTTGTCAGCACGTTCTCCACTTTCTCATTATGCTCTGCGTTTACTTCGTTGTTTTCTGTTTTTCATTAATACCCGCGTTTTTGCGTTTTCTCTTGTTTGCGCTGATACTCTCTGTTTACTGCGTTGTCTCCGAATTCTCCTGAACTTCTGCATTTTCTGCGTTCTCTGGTCTTTCTCCTTACTCTCTCTGTTATCAGCGCTTTCTCCTCTGTCTCATGATTCTCTGCGTATCCTTCGTAGTTTTCTGTTTTTGCTTAATTTCTGCGATTTACACTCTCCCTGCTGTTTCTTGTCTCCTTCTCTATTTGGAGCGTTGTGTCCAAATTCTCCTAAATTTGTACGTTTTCTGAGTCCTCTGCTGTCAATTCTGACTCTCTCTGTTATCACCGCAGTCTCCTCTTTCTCTTGATTATCTATGATTTCTTCTTTGTCTCCTGCTGTTGCTTAATTTCTGCGTTTTACGCCTTCTCTTCATTTTGTCCCGATTCTCTCTGTGTAATGCGTTGTCTCTGCTTTCTCGTGAATTTCTGCGTTCTTTGCGATGTCTGCTCCATTTTATGACTCTCTGTGTTTTCAGCGTGTTCTCCACTTTCTCATTATGCTCTGCGTTTGCTTCGTTGTTTTCTGTTTTTCATTAATTCCCGCGTTTTTGCGTTTTCTCCTGTTTGCGCTGATACTCTCTGTTTACTGCGTTGTCTTCGAATTCTCCTGAACTTCTGCATTTTCTGCGTTCTCTGGTCTTTCTCCTTACTCTCTCTGTTATCAGCGCTTTCTCCTCTGTCTCATGATTCTCTGTGATTCCTTCGTAGTTTTCTGTTTTTCCTTAATTTCTGCGATTTACACTCTCCCTGCTGTTTCTTGTCTCCTTCTCTGTTTGGAGCGTTGTGTCCAAATTCTCCTGAATTTCTACGTTTTCTGAGTCCTCGGCTGTCAATTCTGACTCTCCCTGTTATCAACCCATTCTCCTCTTTCTCATGATTATCTAAGATTTCTTCGTTGTCTCCTGCTGTTGCTTAATTTCTGCATTTTTCGCGTTCCCTGCAGTTTGTCCAGATTCCCTCTGTGTCCTGCGTTGTCTCCGCTACCTCTTGAATTTCTGCGTTCGTTGCGTTTTCTGCTCCCTTTTCTGACTCTCTGTGTTGTCAGCCTTTTGTCCACTTTCTCATTATGCTCTGCGTTTACTTCGTTGTTTTCTGTTTTTCATTAATTCCCGCGTTTTTTGCGTTTTCTGTTGTTTGCACTGATATTCTCTTTTTACTGCCTTGTCTCCGAATTCTCCTGAACTTCTGCATTTTCTGCGTTCTCTGGTCTTTCTCCTTACTCTCTCTGTTATCAGCGCTTTCTCCTCTGTCTCATGATGCTCTGCGATTCCTTCGTAGTTTTCTGTTTTTGCTTAATCTGCGTTTTACACTCTCCCTGCTGTTTCTTGTCTCCTTCTCTGTTTGGAGCGTTGTGTCCAAATTCTCCTGAATTTCTACGTTTTCTGAGTCCTCGGCTGTCAATTCTGACTCTCTCTGCTATCACCACATTCTCTTCCTTCTCATGATTATCTAAGATTTCTTCTTTGTCAACTGAGGTTGCTTAATTTCGGCGATTTATGCGTTCACTGCAGTTTGTCCCGATTCTCTCTGTGTAATGCGTTGTCTCTGCTTTCTCGTGAATTTTTGCGTTCTTTGCGTTGTCTGCTCCATTTTCTGACTCTCTGTGTTGTCAGCACGTTCTCCACTTTCTCATTATGCTCTGCGTTTACTTCGTTGTTTTCTGTTTTTCATTAATACCCGTGTTTTTGCGTTTTCTCTTGTTTGCGCTGATACTCTCTGTTTACTGCGTTGTCTCCGAATTCCCCTGAACTTCTGCATTTTCTGCGTTCTCTGGTCTTTCTCCTTACTCTCTCTGTTATCAGCGCTTTCTCCTCTGTCTCATGATTCTCTGCGTATCCTTCGTAGTTTTCTGTTTTTGCTTAATTTCTGCGATTTACACTCTCCCTGCTGTTTCTTGTCTCCTTCTCTATTTGGAGCGTTGTGTCCAAATTCTCCTAAATTTGTACGTTTTCTGAGTCCTCTGCTGTCAATTCTGACTCTCTCTGTTATCACCGCAGTCTCCTCTTTCTCTTGATTATCTATGATTTCTTCTTTGTCTCCTGCTGTTGCTTAATTTCTGCGTTTTTCGCGTTCTCTTCATTTTGTCCCGATTCTCTCTGTGTAATGCGTTGTCTCTGCTTTCTCGTGAATTTCTGCGTTCTTTGCGATGCCTGCTCCATTTTCTGACTCTCTGTGTTTTCAGCGTGTTCTCCACTTTCTCATTATGTTCTGCGTTTGCTTCGTTGTTTTCTGTTTTTCATTAATTCCCGCGTTTTTGCATTTTCTCCTGTTTGCGCTGATACTCTCTGTTTACTGCGCTGTCTTCGAATTCTCCTGAACTTCTGCATTTTCTGCGTTCTCTGGTCTTTCTCCTTACTCTCTCTGTTATCAGCGCTTTCTCCTCTGTCTCATGATTCTCTGTGATTCCTTCGTAGTTTTCTGTTTTTCCTTAATTTCTGCGATTTACACTCTCCCTGCTGTTTCTTGTCTCCTTCTCTGTTTGGAGCGTTGTGTCCAAATTCTCCTGAATTTCTACGTTTTCTGAGTCCTCGGCTGTCAATTCTGACTCTCCCTGTTATCAACCCATTCTCCTCTTTCTCATGATTATCTAAGATTTCTTCGTTGTCTCCTGCTGTTGCTTAATTTCTGCATTTTTTGCGTTCCCTGCAGTTTGTCCAGATTCCCTCTGTGTCCTGCGTTGTCTCCGCTACCTCTTGAATTTCTGCGTTCGTTGCGTTTTCTGCTCCCTTTTCTGACTCTCTGTGTTGTCAGTCTTTTGTCCACTTTCTCATTATGCTCTGCGTTTACTTCGTTGTTTTCTGTTTTTCATTAATTCCCGCGTTTTTTGCGTTTTCTGTTGTTTGCCCTGATACTCTCTGTTTACTGCCTTGTCTCCGAATTCTCCTGAACTTCTACGTTTTCTGAGTCCTCGGCTGTGAATTCTGACTTTATCTGCTGTCACCGCATTCTCTTCTTTCTCATGATTATCTAAGATTTCTTCGTTGTCTCCTGAGGTTGCTTAATTTCTACAATTTACTCCTTCACTGCAGTTTGTACCGATTCTCTCTGTGCAATTCGTTGTCTCCGCTTTCTCTTGAATTTCTGCGTTCTTTGCGTTGTCTGCTCCTTTTTCTGACTCTCTGTGTTGTCAGCGCGTTCTCCACTTTCTCATTGTGCACTGAGTTTACTTCGTTGTTTTCTGTTTTTCATTAATTCCCGCGTTTTTGCGTTTTCTGTTGTTTGCCCTCATACTCTCTGTTTACTGCGTTGTCTCCGAATTCTCCTGAATTTCTGCATTTTCTGCGTTCTTCGGTCTTTCTCCTTACTCTCTCTGTTATCAGCTCTTTCTCCTCTTCTCATGATGCTCTACGTTTCCTTCGTAGTTTTCTGTTTTTGCTTAATCTGCGACTTACATTCTCCCTGCTGTTTCTTGTCTCCTTCTCTGTTTGGAGCGTTGTGTCCAAATTCTCCTGAGTTTCTACGTTTTCTGAGACCTCGGCTGTCAATTCTGACTCTCTCTGTTATCAACGCATTCTCCTCTTTCTCATGATTATCTAAGATTTCTTCGTTGTCTCCTGCTGTTGCTTAATTTCTGCTTTTTTCGTGTTCCCTGCAGTTTGTCCCGATTCCCTCTGGGTACTGCGTTGTCTCCGCTTCCTCTTGAAATTCTGCGTTCGTTGCGTTTTCTGCTCCCTTTTCTGACTCTCTGTGTTGTCAGGCTTTTCTCCCCTTTCTCATTATGCTCTGCGTTTACTTCGTTGTTTTCTGTTTTTCATTAAATCCCGAGTTTTTTGCCTTTTCTGTTGTTTGCCTGATACTCTGTGTTTACTGCGTTGTCTCCGAATTCTCCTGAACTTCTGCATTTTCTGCGTTCTCTGGTCTTTCTCCTTACTCTCTCTGTTATCAGCGCTTTCTCCTCTGTCTCATGATGCTCTGCGTTTCCTTCGTAGTTTTCTGTTTTAGCTTAATTTCTGCGATTAACACTCTCCCTGCTGTTTCTTGTCTCCTTCTCTCTTTGGAGCGTTGTGTCCAAATTCTCCTGAATTTCTACGTTTTCTGATTCCTCGGCTGTGAATTCTGACTCTCTCCTATCACCACTTTCTCTTCTTTCTCATGATTATCTAAGATTTCTTCTTTGTCAACTGAGGTTGCTTAATTTCGGCGATTTACGCGTTCACTGCAGTTTGTCCCGATTCTCTCTGTGTAATGCGTTGTCTCTGCTTTTTCGTGAATTTTTGCGTTCTTTGCGTTGTCTGCTCCATTTTCTGACTCTTTGTGTTGTCAGCACGTTCTCCACTTTCTCATTATGCTCTGCGTTTACTTCGTTGTTTTCTGTTTTTCATTAATACCCGCGTTTTTGCGTTTTCTCTTGTTTGCGCTGATACTCTCTGTTTACTGCGTTGTCTCCGAATTCTCCTGAACTTCTGCATTTTCTGCGTTCTCTGGTCTTTCTCCTTACTCTCTCTGTTATCAGCGCTTTCTCCTCTTTCTCATGACGCTCTGCGTTTCCTGCGTAGTTTTCTGATTTTGCTTAATTTCTGCGTTTTACACTCTCCCTGCTGTTTCTTGTCTCCTTCTCGGTTTGGAGCGTTGTGTCCAAATTCTCCTGAATTTCTACGTTTTCTGAGTCCTCGGCTGTCAATTCTGCCTCTCTCGGTTAACACCTCATTCTCCTCTTTCTCATGAATATCTAAGATTTCTGCGATGTCTCCTGCTGTTGCTTAATTTCTGCGTTTTACGAGTTCCCTGCAGTTTGTCCCGATTCCCTCTGTGTACTGCGTTGTCTCCGCTTCCTCTTGAATTTCTGCGTTCTTTGCGGTGTCTGCTCCCTTTTCTGACTCTCTGTGTTGTCAGGGCGTTCTCCACTTTCTCATTATGGCCTGCGATTACTTCGTTGTTTTCTATTTTTCGTTAATTCCCGCGTTTTTTGGGTTTTCTGTTGTTTGCCCTGATACTCTCTGTTTACTGCGTTGTGTCCGAATTCTCCTGAATTTCTGCATTTTCTGCGTTCTCTGGTCTTTCTCCTTACTCTCTCTGTTATCAGTGCTTTCTCCTCTTTCTCATGACGCTCTGCGTTTCCTCCGTAGTTTTCTGATTTTGCTTAATTTCTGCGTTTTACACTCTCCCTGCTGTTTCTTGTCTCCTTCTCTGTTTGGAGCGTTGTGTCCAAATTCTCCTGAATTTCTACGTTTTCTGAGTCCTCGGCTGTCAATTCTGCCTCTCTCGGTTATCACCTCATTCTCCTCTTTCTCATGAATATCAAAGATTTCTGCGATGTCTCCTGCTGTTGCTTAATTTCAGCGTTTTACGCGTTCCCTGCAGTTTGTCCCGATTCCCTCTGTGTACTGCGTTGTCTCCGCTTCCTCTTGAATTTCTGCGTTCTTTGCGTTGTCTGCTCCCTTTTCTGATTCTCTGTGTTGTCAGCGTGTTCTCCACTTTCTCATTATGGCCTGCGATTACTTCGTTGTTTTCTATTTTTCGTTAATTCCCGCGTTTTCTGCGTTTTCTGTTGTTTGCCCTGATACACTCTGTTTACTGCGTTGTGTCCGAATTCTCTTGAATTTCTGCATTTTCTGCGTTCTCTGGTCTTTCTCCTTACTCTCTCTGTTATCAGCGCTTTCTCCTCTTTCTCATGACGCTCTGCGTTTCTTTCGTAGTTTTCTGATTTTGCTTAATTTCTGCGTTTTACACTCTCCCTGCTGTTTCTTGTCTCCTTCTGTGTTTGGAGCGTTGTGTCCAAATTCTCCTGATTTTCTACGTTTTCTGAGTCCTCGGCTGTCAATTCTGCCTCTCTCGGTTATCACCGCATTCTCCTCTTTCTCATGAATATCTAAGATTTCTGCGATGTCTCCTGCTGTTGCTTAATTTCTGCGTTTTACGCGTTCCCTGCAGTTTGTCCCGATTCCCTCTGTGTACTGCGTTGTCTCCGCTTCCTCTGGAATTTCTGCGTTCTCTGCGTTGTCTGCTCTCTTTTCTGACTCTCTGTGTTGTCAGCGCGTTCTCCACTTTCTCATTATGGCCTGCGATTACTTCGTTGTTTTCTATTTTTCGTTAATTCCCGTGTTTTTTGTGTTTTCTGTTGTTGGCCCTGATACTCTCTGTTTACTGCGTTGTGTCCGAATTCTCCTGAATTTCTGCATTTTCTGCGTTCTCTGGTCTTTCTCCTTACTCTCTCTGTTATCAGCGCTTTCTCCTCTTTCTCATGACGCTCTGCGTTTCCTCCGAAGTTTTCTGATTTTGCTTAATTTCTGCGTTTTACACTCTCCCTGCTGTTTCTTGTCTCCTTCTCTGTTTGGAGCGTTGTGTCCAAATTCTCCTGAATTTCTACGTTTTCTGAGTCCTCGGCTGTCAATTCTGCCTCTCTCGGTTAACACCGCATTCTCCTCTTTCTCATGAATATCTAAGATTTCTGCGAAGTCTCCTGCTGTTGCTTAATTTCTGCGTTTTACGAGTTCCCTGCAGTTTGTCCCGATTCCCTCTGTGTACTGCGTTGTCTCCGCTTCCTCTTGAATTTCTGCGTTCTTTGCGGTGTCTGCTCCCTTTTCTGACTCTCTGTGTTGTCAGCGCGTTCTCCACTTTCTCATTATGGCCTGCGATTACTTCGTTGTTTTCTATTTTTCGTTAATTCCCGCTTTTTTTGCGTTTTCTGTTGTTTGCCCTGATACTCTCTGTTTACTGCGTTGTGTCCGAATTCTCCTGAATTTCTGCATTTTCTGCGTTCTCTGGTCTTTCTCCTTACTCTCTCTGTTATCAGCGCTTTCTCCTCTTTCTCATGACGCTCTGCGTTTCCTGCGTAGTTTTCTGATTTTGCTTAATTTCTGCGTTTTACACTCTCCCTGCTGTTTCTTGTCTCCTTCTCTGTTTGGAGCGTTGTGTCCAAATTCTCCTGAATTTCTACGTTTTCTGAGTCCTCGGCTGTCAATTCTGCCTCTCTCGGTTATCACCGCATTCTCCTCTTTCTCATGAATATCTAAGATTTCTGCGATGTCTCCTGCTGTTGCTTAATTTCTGCGTTTTACGCGTTCCCTGCAGTTTGTCCCGATTCCCTCTGTGTACTGCGTTGTCTCCGCTTCCTCTTGAATTTCTGCGTTCTTTGCGTTGTCTGCTCCCTTTTCTGACTCTCTGTGTTGTCAGCGCGTTCTCCACTTTCTCATTATGGCCTGCGATTACTTCGTTGTTTGCTATTTTTCGTTAATTCCCGCGTTTTTTGCATTTTCTGTTGTTTGCCCTGATACTCTCTGTTTACTGCGCTGTGTCCGAATTCTCCTGAATTTCTGCATTTTCTGCGTTCTCTGGTCTTTCTCCTTACTCTCTCTGTTATCAGCGCTTTCTCCTCTTTCTCAGGACGCTGCGTTTCCTCTGTAGTTTTCTGATTTTGCTTAATTTCTGCGTTTTACACTCTCCCTGCTGTTTCTTGTCTCCTTCTCTGTTTTGAGCGTTGTGTCCAAATTCTCCTGATTTTCTACGTTTTCTGAGTCCTCGACTGTCAATTCTGCTTCTCTCGGTTATCACCGCATTCTCCTCTTTCTCATGAATATCTAAGATTTCTGCGATGTCTCCTGCTGTTGCTTAATTTCTGCGTTTTACGCGTTCCCTGCAGTTTGTCCCGATTCCCTCTGTGTACTGCGTTGTCTCCGCTTCCTCTTGAATTTCTGCGTTCTTTGCGTGGTCTGCTCCCTTTTCTGACTCTCTGTGTTGTCAACGCGTTCTCCACTTTCTCATTATGCTCTGCGTTTACTTCGTTGTTTTCTGTATTTCATTAATTCCCGGGTTTCTTGCGTTTTCTGTTGTTTGCGCTGATACTCTCTGTTTACTGCGTTGTCTTCGAATTCTCCTGAACTTCTGCATTTTCTGCGTTCTCTGGTCTTTCTCCTTACTCTCTCTGTTATCAGCGCTTTCTCCTCTTCTCATGATGCTCTGCGTTTCCTTCGTAGTTTTCTGTTTTTGCTTAATCTGCGTTTTACACTCTCCCTTCTGTTTTTTCTCTCCTTCTCTGTTTGGAGCGTTGTGTCCTAATTCTCCTGAATTTCTACGTTTTCTGAGTCCTCGGCTGTGAATTCTGACTTTATCTGCTATCACCGCATTCTCTTCTTTCTCATGATTATCTAAGATTTCTTCGTTGTCTCCTGAGGTTGCTTAATTTCTACGATTTACTCCTTCACTGCAGTTTGTCCCGATTCTCTCTGTGCAATGCGTTGTCTACGCTTTCTCTTGAATTTCTGCGTTCTTTGCGTTGTCTGCTCCTTTTTCTGACTCTCTGTGTTGTCAGCGCGTTCTCCACTTTCTCATTGTGCACTGAGTTTACTTCGTTGTTTTCTGTTTTTCATTAATTCCCGCGTTTTTGCGTTTTCTGTTGTTTGCCCTCATACTCTCTGTTTACTGCGTTGTCTCCGAATCTCCTGAATTTCTGCATTTTCTGCGTTCTTCGGTCTTTCTCCTTACTCTCTCTGTTATCAGCTCTTTCTCCTCTTCTCATGATGCTCTACGTTTCCTTCGTAGTTTTCTGTTTTTGCTTAATCTGCGACTTACATTCTCCCTGCTGTTTCTTGTCTCCTTCTCTGTTTGGAGCGTTGTGTCCAAATTCTCCTGAGTTTCTACGTTTTCTGAGACCTCGGCTGTCAATTCTGACTCTCTCTGTTATCAACGCATTCTCCTCTTTCTCATGATTATCTAAGATTTCTTCGTTGTCTCCTGCTGTTGCTTAATTTCTGCTTTTTTCGCGTTCCCTGCAGTTTGTCCCGATTCCCTCTGGGTACTGCGTTGTCTCCGCTTCCTCTTGAAATTCTGCGTTCGTTGCGTTTTCTGCTCCCTTTTCTGACTCTCTGTGTTGTCAGGCTTTTCTCCCCTTTCTCATTATGCTCTGCGTTTACTTCGTTGTTTTCTGTTTTTCATTAAATCCCGAGTTTTTTGCCTTTTCTGTTGTTTGCCTGATACTCTGTGTTTACTGCGTTGTCTCCAAATTCTCCTGAACTTCTGCATTTTCTGCGTTCTCTGGTCTTTCTCCTTACTCTCTCTGTTATCAGCGCTTTCTCCTCTGTCTCATGATGCTCTGCGTTTCATTCGTAGTTTTCTGTTTTTCCTTAATTTCTGCGATTAACACTCTCCCTGCTCTTCCTTGTCTCCTTCTCTCTTTGGAGCGTTGTGTCCAAATTCTCCTGAATTTCTACGTTTTCTGATTCCTCGGCTGTGAATTCTGACTCTCTCCTATCACCACTTTCTTTTCTTTCTCATGATTATCTAAGATTTTTTCTTTGTCAACTGAGGTTGTTTAATTTCGGCGATTTACGCGTTCACTGCAGTTTGTCCCGATTCTCTCTGTGTAATGCGTTGTCTCTGCTTTCTCGTGAATTTTTGCGTTCTTTGCGTTGTCTGCTCCATTTTCTGACTCTTTGTGTTGTCAGCACGTTCTCCACTTTCTCATTATGCTCTGCGTTTACTTCGTTGTTTTCTGTTTTTCATTAATACCCGCGTTTTTGCGTTTTCTCTTGTTTGCGCTGATACTCTCTGTTTACTACGTTGTCTCCGAATTCTACTGAACTTCTGCATTTTCTGCGTTCTCTGGTCTTTCTCCTTACTCTCTCTGTTATCAGCGCTTTCTCCTCTGTCTCATGATTCTCTGCGTATCCTTCGTAGTTTTCTGTTTTTGCTTAATTTCTGCGATTTACACTCTCCCTGCTGTTTCTTGTCTCCTTCTCTATTTGGAGCATTGTGTCCAAATTCTCCTAAATTTGTACGTTTTCTGAGTCCTCTGCTGTCAATTCTGACTCTCTCTGTTATCACCGCAGTCTCCTCTTTCCCTTGATTATCTATGATTTCTTCTTTGTCTCCTGCTGTTGCTTAATTTCTGCGTTTTACGCGTTCTCTTCATTTTGTCCCGATTCTCTCTGTGTAATGCGTTGTCTCTGCTTTCTCGTGAATTTCTGCGTTCTTTGCGATGTCTGCTCCATTTTCTGACTCTCTGTGTTTTCAGCGTGTTCTCCACTTTCTCATTATGCTCTGCGTTTGCTTCGTTGTTTTCTGTTTTTCATTAATTCCCGCGTTTTTGCGTTTTCTCCTGTTTGCGCTGATACTCTCTGTTTACTGCGTTGTCTTCGAATTCTCCTGAACTTCTGCATTTTCTGCGTTCTCTGGTCTTTCTCCTTACTCTCTCTGTTATCAGCGCTTTCTCCTCTGTCTCATGATTCTCTGTGATTCCTTCGTAGTTTTCTGTTTTTCCTTAATTTCTGCGATTTACACTCTCCCTCCTGTTTCTTGTCTCCTTCTCGGTTTGGAGCGTTGTGTCCAAATTCTCCTGAATTTCTACGTTTTCTGAGTCCTCGGCTGTCAATTCTGACTCTCCCTGTTATCAACCCATTCTCCTCTTTCTCATGATTATCTAAGATTTCTTCGTTGTCTCCTGCTGTTGCTTAATTTCTGCATTTTTCGCGTTCCCTGCAGTTTGTCCAGATTCCCTCTGTGTCCTGCGTTGTCTCCGCTACCTCTTGAATTTCTGCGTTCGTTGCGTTTTCTGCTCCCTTTTCTGATTCTCTGTGTTGTCAGCCTTTTGTCCACTTTCTCTTTATGCTCTGCGTTTACTTCGTTGTTTTCTGTTTTTCATTAATTCCCGCGTTTTTTGCGTTTTCTGTTGTTTGCCCTGATACTCTCTGTTTACTTCCTTGTCTCCGAATTCTCCTGAACTTCTGCATTTTCTGCATTCTCTGGTCTTTCTCCTTACTCTCTCTGTTATCAGCGCTTTCTCCTCTGTCTCATGATGCTCTGCGATTCCTTCGTAGTTTTCTGTTTTTGCTTAATCTGCCTTTTACACTCTCCCTGCTGTTTCTTGTCTCCTTCTCTGTTTCGAGCGTTGTGTCCAAATTCTCCTGAATTTCTATGTTTTCTGAGTCCTCGGCTGTCAATTCTGACTCTCTTTGCTATCACCGCATTCTCTTCCTTCTCATGATTATCTAAGATTTCTTCTTTGTCAACAGAGGTTGCTTAATTTCGGCGATTTATGCGTTCACTGCAGTTTGTCCCGATTCTCTCTGTGTAATGCGTTGTCTCTGCTTTCTCGTGAATTTTTGCGTTCTTTGCGTTGTCTGCCGCTTTTTCTGACTCTCTGTGTTGTCAATGCTTTCTCCTCTGTCTCATGATGCTCTGCGTTTACTTCGTTGTTTTCTGTTTTTCATTAGTACCCGCGTTTTTGCGTTTGGTCTTGTTTGCGCTGATACTCTCTGTTTACTGCGTTGTCTCCGAATTCTCCTGAACTTCTGCATTTTCTGGTGTTTCTCCTTACTCTCTGTTATCAGCGCTTTCTCCTCTTTCTCATGATTCTCTGCGTTTCCTTCGTAGTTTTCTGTTTTTGCTTAATTTCTGCGATTTACACTCTCCCTGCTGTTTCTTGTCTCCTTCTCTGTTTGGAGCGTTGTGTCCAAATTCTCCTGAATTTCTACGTTTTCTGAGTCCTCGGCTGTCAATTCTGACTCTCCCTGTTATCAACGCATTCTCCTCTTTCTCATGATTATCTAAGATTTCTTCGTTGTCTCCTGCTGTTGCTTAATTTCTGCATTTTTTGCGTTCCCTGCAGTTTGTCCAGATTCCCGCTGTGTCCTGCGTTGTCTCTGCTACCTCTTGAATTTCTGCGTTCGTTGCGTTTTCTGCTCCCTTTTCTGACTCTCTGTGTTGTCAGCCTTTTGTCCACTTTCTCATTATGCTCTGCGTTTACTTCGTTGTTTTCTGTTTTTCATTAATTCCCGCGTTTTTTGCGTTTTCTCTTGTTTGCCCTGATACTCTCTGTTTACTGCCTTGTCTCTGAATTCTACTGAACTTCTGCATTTTCTGCGTTCTCTGGTCTTTCTCCTTACTCTGTCTGTTATCAGCGCTTTCTCCTCTGTCTCATGATTCTCTGCGTTTCCTTCGTAGTTTTTTGTTTTTGCTTAATTTCTGCGATTTACACTCTCCCTACTGTTTCTTGTCTCCTTCTTTGTTTGGAGCGTTGTGTCCCTCTGTTTGGAACGTTGTGTCAAAATTCTCCTGAATTTCTACGTTTTCTGATTCCTCGGCTGTCAATTCTGACTCTCTTTGTTATCACCGCAGTCTCCTCTTTCTCATGATTATCTATGATTCCTCGTTGTCTCCAGCTGTTGCTTAATTTCTGGTTTTTACCCGTTCTCTGCATTTTATCCCGATTCCCTCTGTGTACTGCGTTGTCTCCACTTCCTCTTGAATTTGTGCGTTCTTTGCCTTGTCTGCTCCTTTTTCTGACTCTCTGTGTTGTCAGCGCGTTCTCCACTTTCTCATTGTGCACTGCGTTTAGTTCGTTGTTTTCTGTTTTTCATTAATTCCCGCGATTTTTGCGTTTTCTGTTGTTTGCCCTGATACTCTCTGTTTACTGCGTTGTCTCCGAATTCTCCTGAACTTCTGCATTTTCTGCGTTCTCTGGTCTTTCTCCTTACTCTCTCTGTTATCAGCGCTTTCTCCTCTGTCTCATGATTCTCTGCGTTTCCTTCGTAGGTTTCTGTTTTTGCTTAATTTCTGCGATTTACACTCTCCCTGCTGTTTCTTGTCTCCTTCTCTGTTTGGAGCGTTGTGTCCAAATTCTCCTGAATTTCTACGTTTTCTGAGTCCTCGGCTGTCAATTCTGACTCTCTCTGTTATCACCGCATTCTCTTCTTTCTCATGATTATCTAAGATTTCTTCGTTGTCAACTGAGGTTGCTTAATTTCGGCGATTCACGCGTTCACTGCAGTTTGTCCCGATTCTCTCTGTGTAATGCGTTGTCTCTGCTTTCTCGTGAATTTCTGCGTTCTTTGCGTTGTCTGCTCCATTTTCTGACTCTCTGTGTTGTCAGCGCCTTCTCCACTTTCACACTATGCTCTGCGTTTACTTAGTTGTTTTCTGTTTTTCAATAATTTTCGCGTTTTTGCGTTTCCTCTTGTTTGCGCTGATACTCGCTGTTTACTGCGTTGTCTCCGAATTCTCCTGAACTTCTGCATTTTCTGCGTTCTCTGGTCTTTCTCCTTACTCTCTCTGTTATCAGCGCTTTCTCCTCTGTCTCATGATGCTCTGCGTTTCCTTCGTAATTTTCTGTTTTTGCTTAATTTCTGCGATTTACACTCTCCCTGCTGTTTCTTGTCTCCTTCTCTCTTTGGAGCGTTGTGTCCAAATTCTCCTGAATTTCTTCGTTTTCTGAGTCCTCAGCTGTCAATTCTGACTCTCTGTTATCACCGCATTCTCCTCTTTCTCATGATGATCTATGATTTCTTATTTGTCTACTGCTGTTGCTTAATTTCTGCGTTTTACCCGTTCTCTGCATTTTCTCCCGATTCTCTCTCTGTAATGCGTTGTCTCTGCTTTCTCGTGGATTTCTGCGTTCTTTGCGTTGTCTGCTCCATTTTCTGACTCTCTGTGTTGTCAGCGCGTTCTCCACTTTCTCATTATGCTCTGCGTTTCCTTCGTAGTTTTCTGTTTTTGCTTAATCTGCGTTTTACACCCTCCCTGCTGTTTCTTGTCTCCTTCTCTGTTTGGAGCGTTGTGTCCAAATTCTCCTGAGTTTCTACGTTTTCTGAGACCTCGGCTGTCAATTCTGACTCTCTCTGTTATCAACGCATTCTCCTCTTTCTCATGATTATCTAAGATTTCTTCGTTGTCTCCTGCTGTTGCTTAATTTCTGCGTTTTTCGCGTTCCCTGCAGTTTGTCCCGATTCCCTCTGGGTACTGCGTTGTCTCCGCTTCCTCTTGAAATTCTGCGTTCGTTGCGTTTTCTGCTCCCTTTTCTGACTCTCTGTGTTGTCAGGATTTTCTCCCCTTTCTCATTATGCTCTGCGTTTACTTCGTTGTTTTCTGTTTTTCATTAAATCCCGAGTTTTTTGCCTTTTCTGTTGTTTGCCTGATACTCTGTGTTTACTGCGTTGTCTCAGAATTCTCCTGAACTTCTGCATTTTCTGCATTCTCTGGTCTTTCTCCTTACTCTCTCTGTTATCAGCGCTTTCTCCTCTGTCTCATGATGCTCTGTGTTTCATTCGTGGTTTTCTGTTTTTCCTTAATTTCTGCGATTTACACTCTCCCTGCTGTTTCTTGTCTCCTTCTCTGTTTGGAGCGTTGTGTCCAAATTCTCCTGAATTTCTACGTTTTCTGAGTCCTCGGCTGTCAATTCTGACTCTCTCTGCTATCACCACATTCTCTTCTTTCTCATGATTATCTAAGATTTCTTCTTTGTCAACTGAGGTTGCTTAATTTCGGCGATTTACGCGTTCACTGCAGTTTGTCCCGATTCTCTCTGTGTAATGCGTTGTCTCTGCTTTCTCGTGAATTTTTGCGTTCTTTGCGTTGTCTGCTCCATTTTCTGACTCTCTGTGTTGTCAGCGCATTCTCCACTTTCTCATTATGCTCTGCGTTTCCTTCGTAGTTTTCTGTTTTTGCTTAATCTGCGTGTTACACCCTCCCTGCTGTTTCTTGTCTCCTTCTCTGTTTGGAGCGTTGTGTCCCTCTGTTTGGAGAGTTGTGTCCAAATTCTCCTGAATTTCTACGTTTTCTGAGTCCTCGGCTGTCAATTCTGTCTCTCTTTGTTATCACCGCAGTCTCCTCTTTCTCATGATTATCTATGATTCCTCGTTGTCTCCTGCTGTTGCTTAATTTCTGCGTTTTTCACGTTCTCTGCATTTTTTCCCCATTCCCTCAGTGTACTGCGTTGTCTCCGCTTCCTCTTGAATTTCTGCCTTCTTTGCATTGTCTGCTCCATTTTCTGACTCTCTGTGTTGTCAGCGCATTCTCCACTTTCTCATTATGCTCTGCGTTTACTTCGCTGTTTTCTGTTTTTCATTAATTCCCGCGTTTTTGCGTTTTCTCTTGTTTGCGCTGATACTCTCTGTTTACTGCGTTGTCTCCGAATTCTCCTGAACTTCTGCATTTTCTGCGTTCTCTGGTCTTTCTCCTTATTCTATCTGTTATCAGCGCTTTCTCCTCTGTCTCATGATGCTCTGCGATTCCTTCGTAGTTTTCTGTTTTTGCTTAATCTGCCTTTTACACTCTCCCTGCTGTTTCTTGTCTCCTTCTCTGTTTGGAGCGTTGTGTCCAAATTCTCCTGAATTTCTACATTTTCTGAGTCCACGGCTGTCAATTCTGACTCTCTCTGGTATCACCGCATTCTCTTCTTTCTCATGATTATGTAACATTTCTTCTTTGTCAACTGAGGTTGCTTAATTTCGGCGATTTACGCGTTCACTGCATTTTGTCCCGATTCTCTCTGTGTAATGCGTTGTCTCTGCTTTCTCGTGAATTTTTGCGTTCTTTGCGTTGTCTGCTCCATTTTCTGACTCTGTGTGTTTTCAGCGCGTTCTCCACTTTCTCATTATGCTCTGCGTTTACTTCGTTTTTTTTTTGTTTTTCATTAATTCCCACGTTTTTGCGTTTTCTCTTGTTTGCGCTGATACTCTCTGTTTACTGCGTTGTCTTCGAATTCTCCTGAACTTCTGCATTTTCTGCGTTCTCTGGTCTTTCTCCTTACTCTCTCTGTTATCAGCGCTCTCTCCTCTGTCTCATGATTCTCTGCGTTTCCTTCGTAGTTTTCTGTTTTTGCTTAATTTCTGCGATTTACACTCTCCCTGCTGTTTCTTGTCTCCTTCTCTGTTTGGAGCATTGTGTCCAAATTCTCCTAAATTTCTACGTTTTCTGAGTCCTCGGCTGTCAATTCTGACTCTCTCTGTTATCACCGCAGTCTCCTCTTTCTCTTGATTATCTATGATTTCTTCTTTGTTTCCTGCCGTTGCTTAATTTCTGCGTTGTACGCGTTCTCTGCATTTTGTCCCGATTCTCTCTGTGTAATGCGTTTTCTCTGCTTTCTCGTGAATTTCTGTGTTCTTTGCGTTGTCTGCTCCATTTTCTGACTCTCTGTGTTGTCAGAGCGTTCTCCACTTTCTCATTATGCTCTGCGTTTCCTTCGTAGTTTTCTGTTTTTGCTTAATCTGCGTTTTACACCCTCCCTGCTGTTTCTTTTCTCCTTCTCTGTTTGGAGCGTTGTGTCCAAATTCTCCTGAATTTCTACGTTTTCTGAGTCCTCGGCTGTCAATTCTGACTCTCTCTGTTATCATCACATTCTCCTCTTTCTCATGATGATCTAAGATTTCTTTTTTGTCTCCTGAGGTTGCTTAATTTCTGCATTTTACGCCTTCACTGCAGTTTGTTTCCATTCTCCCTGTGTAATGGGTTGTCTCCACTTTCTCATGAATTTCTGCGTTCTTTGCGTTGTCTGCTCCCTTTTCTGACTCTCTGTGTTGTCAGCGCGTTCTCCACTTTCTCATTGTGCACTGAGTTTACTTCGTTGTTTTCTGTTTTTCATTAATTCCCGCGTTTTTGCGTTTTCTGTTGTTTGCCCTCATACTCTCTGTTTACTGCGTTGTCTCCGAATTCTCCTGAATTTCTGCATTTTCTGCGTTCTTCGGTCTTTCTCCTTACTCTCTCTGTTATCAGCTCTTTCTCCTCTTCTCATGATGCTCTACGATTCCTTCGTAGTTTTCTGTTTTTGCTTAATCTGCGACTTACATTCTCCCTGCTGTTTCTTGTCTCCTTCTCTGTTTGGAGCGTTGTGTCCAAATTCTCCTGAGTTTCTACGTTTTCTGAGACCTCGGCTGTCAATTCTGACTCTCTCTGTTATCAACACATTCTCCTCTTTCTCATGATTATCTAAGATTTCTTCGTTGTCTCCTGCTGTTGCTTAATTTCTGCGTTTTTCGCGTTCCCTGCAGTTTGTCCCGATTCCCTCTGGGTACTGCGTTGTCTCCGCTTCCTCTTGAAATTCTGCGTTCGTTGCGTTTTCTGCTCCCTTTTCTGACTCTCTGTGTTGTCAGGCTTTTCTCCCCTTTCTCATTATGCTCTGCGTTTACTTCGTTGTTTTCTGTTTTTCATTAAATCCCGAGTTTTTTGCCTTTTCTGTTGTTTGCCTGATACTCAGTGTTTACTGCTTTGTCTCCGAATTCTCCTGAACTTCTGCATTTTCGGCGTTCTCTGGTCTTTCTCCTTACTCTCTCTGTTATCAGCGCTTTCTCCTCTGTCTCATGATGCTCTGCGTTTCCTTCGTAGTTTTCTGTTTTTCCTTAATTTCTGCGATTAACACTCTCCCTGCTGTTTCTTGTCTCCTTCTCTCTTTGGAGCGTTGTGTCCAAATTCTCCTGAATTTCTACGTTTTCTGATTCCTCGGCTGTGAATTCTGACTCTCTCCTATCACCACTTTCTCTTCTTTCTCATGATTATCTAAGATTTCTTCTTTGTCAACTGTGGTTGCTTAATTTCGGCGATTTACGCGTTCACTGCAGTTTGTCCCGATTCTCTCTGTGTAATGCGTTGTCTCTGCTTTCTCGTGAATTTTTGCGTTCTTTGCGTTGTCTGCTCCATTTTCTGACTCTCTGTGTTGTCAGCACGTTCTCCACTTTCTCATTATGCTCTGCGTTTACTTCGTTGTTTTCTGTTTTTCATTAATACGCGCGTTTTTGCGTTTTCTCTTGTTTGCGCTGATACTCTCTGTTTACTGCGTTGTCTCCGAATTCTCCTGAACTTCTGCATTTTCTGCGTTCTCTGGTCTTTCTCCTTACTCTCTCTGTTATCAGCGCTTTCTCCTCTGTCTCATGATTCTCTGTGTATCCTTCGTAGTTTTCTGTTTTTGCTTAATTTCTGCTATTTACACTCTCCCTGCTGTTTCTTGTCTCCTTCTCTATTTGGAGCGTTGTGTCCAAATTCTCCTAAATTTGTACGTTTTCTGAGTCCTCTGCTGTCAATTCTGACTCTCTCTGTTATCACCGCAGTCTCCTCTTTCTCTTGATTATCTATGATTTCTTCTTTGTCTCCTGCTGTTGCTTAATTTCTGCGTTTTACGCGTTCTCTTCATTTTGTCCCGATTCTCTCTGTGTAATGCGTTGTCTCTGCTTTCTCGTGAATTTCTGCGTTCTTTGCGATGTCTGCTCCATTTTATGACTCTCTGTGTTTTCAGCGTGTTCTCCACTTTCTCATTATGCTCTGCGTTTGCTTCGTTGTTTTCTGTTTTTCATTAATTCCCGCGTTTTTGCGTTTTCTCCTGTTTGCGCTGATACTCTCTGTTTACTGCGTTGTCTTCGAATTCTCCTGAACTTCTGCATTTTCTGCGTTCTCTGGTCTTTCTCCTTACTCTCTCTGTTATCAGCGCTTTCTCCTCTGTCTCATGATTCTCTGTGATTCCTTCGTAGTTTTCTGTTTTTCCTTAATTTCTGCGATTTACACTCTCCCTGCTGTTTCTTGTCTCCTTCTCTGTTTGGAGCGTTGTGTCCAAATTCTCCTGAATTTCTACGTTTTCTGAGTCCTCGGCTGTCAATTCTGACTCTCCCTGTTATCAACCCATTCTCCTCTTTCTCATGATTATCTAAGATTTCTTCGTTGTCTCCTGCTGTTGCTTAATTTCTGCATTTTTCGCGTTCCCTGCAGTTTGTCCAGATTCCCTCTGTGTCCTGCGTTGTCTCCGCTACCTCTTGAATTTCTGCGTTCGTTGCGTTTTCTGCTCCCTTTTCTGACTCTCTGTGTTGTCAGCCTTTTGTCCACTTTCTCATTATGCTCTGCGTTTACTTCGTTGTTTTCTGTTTTTCATTAATACCCGCGTTTTTTGCGTTTTCTGTTGTTTGCCCTGATACTCTCTTTTTACTGCCTTGTCTCCGAATTCTCCTGAACTTCTGCATTTTCTGCGTTCTCTGGTCTTTCTCCTTACTCTGTCTGTTATCAGCGCTTTCTCCTCTGTCTCATGATGCTCTGCGATTCCTTCGTAGTTTTCTGTTTTTGCTTAATCTGCGTTTTACACTCTCCCTGCTGTTTCTTGTCTCCTTCTCTGTTTGGAGCGTTGTGTCCAAATTCTCCTGAATTTCTACGTTTTCTGAGTCCTCGGCTGTCAATTCTGACTCTCTCTGCTATCACCACATTCTCTTCCTTCTCATGATTATCTAAGATTTCTTCTTTGTCAACTGAGGTTGCTTAATTTCGGCGATTTATGCGTTCACTGCAGTTTGTCCCGATTCTCTCTGTGTAATGCGTTGTCTCTGCTTTCTCGTGAATTTTTGCGTTCTTTGCGTTGTCTGCTCCATTTTCTGACTCTCTGTGTTGTCAGCACGTTCTCCACTTTCTCATTATGCTCTGCGTTTACTTCGTTGTTTTCTGTTTTTCATTAATACCCGCGTTTTTGCGTTTTCTCTTGTTTGCGCTGATACTCTCTGTTTACTGCGTTGTCTCCGAATTCCCCTGAACTTCTGCATTTTCTGCGTTCTCTGGTCTTTCTCCTTACTCTCTCTGTTATCAGCGCTTTCTCCTCTGTCTCATGATTCTCTGCGTATCCTTCGTAGTTTTCTGTTTTTGCTTAATTTCTGCGATTTACACTCTCCCTGCTGTTTCTTGTCTCCTTCTCTATTTGGAGCGTTGTGTCCAAATTCTCCTAAATTTGTACGTTTTCTGAGTCCTCTGCTGTCAATTCTGACTCTCTCTGTTATCACCGCAGTCTCCTCTTTCTCTTGATTATCTATGATTTCTTCTTTGTCTCCTGCTGTTGCTTAATTTCTGCGTTTTACGCGTTCTCTTCATTTTGTCCCGATTCTCTCTGTGTAATGCGTTGTCTCTGCTTTCTCGTGAATTTCTGCGTTCTTTGCGATGCCTGCTCCATTTTCTGACTCTCTGTGTTTTCAGCGTGTTCTCCACTTTCTCATTATGCTCTGCGTTTGCTTCGTTGTTTTCTGTTTTTCATTAATTCCCGCGTTTTTGCGTTTTCTCCTGTTTGCGCTGATACTCTCTGTTTACTGCGTTGTCTTCGAATTCTCCTGAACTTCTGCATTTTCTGCGTTCTCTGGTCTTTCTCCTTACTCTCTCTGTTATCAGCGCTTTCTCCTCTTTCTCATGATTCTCTGTGATTCCTTCGTAGTTTTCTGTTTTTCCTTAATTTCTGCGATTTACACTCTCCCTGCTGTTTCTTGTCTCCTTCTCTGTTTGGAGCGTTGTGTCCAAATTCTCCTGAATTTCTACGTTTTCTGAGTCCTCGGCTGTCAATTCTGACTCTCCCTGTTATCAACCCATTCTCCTCTTTCTCATGATTATCTAAGATTTCTTCGTTGTCTCCTGCTGTTGCTTAATTTCTGCATTTTTTGCGTTCCCTGCAGTTTGTCCAGATTCCCTCTGTGTCCTGCGTTGTCTCCGCTACCTCTTGAATTTCTGCGTTCGTTGCGTTTTCTGCTCCCTTTTCTGACTCTCTGTGTTGTCAGTCTTTTGTCCACTTTCTCATTATGCTCTGCGTTTACTTCGTTGTTTTCTGTTTTTCATTAATTCCCGCGTTTTTTGCGTTTTCTGTTGTTTGCCCTGATACTCTCTGTTTACTGCCTTGTCTCCGAATTCTCCTGAACTTCTACGTTTTCTGAGTCCTCGGCTGTCAATTCTGACTCTCTCTGTTATCACCGCAGTCTCCTCTTTCTCTTGATTATCTATGATTTCTTCTTTGTTTCCTGCCGTTGCTTAATTTCTGCGTTGTACGCGTTCTCTGCATTTTGTCCCGATTCTCTCTGTGTAATGCGTTGTCTCTGCTTTCTCGTGAATTTCTGTGTTCTTTGCGTTGTCTGCTCCATTTTCTGACTCTCTGTGTTGTCAGAGCGTTCTCCACTTTCTCATTATGCTCTGCGTTTCCTTCGTAGTTTTCTGTTTTTGCTTAATCTGCGTTTTACACCCTCCCTGCTGTTTCTTTTCTCCTTCTCTGTTTGGAGCGTTGTGTCCAAATTCTCCTGAATTTCTACGTTTTCTGAGTCCTCGGCTGTCAATTCTGACTCTCTCTGTTATCACCGCATTCTCCTCTTTCTCATGATGATCTAAGATTTCTTTTTTGTCTCCTGAGGTTGCTTAATTTCTGCATTTTACGCCTTCACTGCAGTTTGTTTCCATTCTCCCTGTGTAATGGGTTGTCTCCACTTTCTCATGAATTTCTGCGTTCTTTGCGTTGTCTGCTCCCTTTTCTGACTCTCTGTGTTGTCAGCGCGTTCTCCACTTTCTCATTGTGCACTGAGTTTACTTCGTTGTTTTCTGTTTTTCATTAATTCCCGCGTTTTTGCGTTTTCTGTTGTTTGCCCTCATACTCTCTGTTTACTGCGTTGTCTCCGAATTCTCCTGAATTTCTGCATTTTCTGCGTTCTTCGGTCTTTCTCCTTACTCTCTCTGTTATCAGCTCTTTCTCCTCTTCTCATGATGCTCTACGTTTCCTTCGTAGTTTTCTGTTTTTGCTTAATCTGCGACTTACATTCTCCCTGCTGTTTCTTGTCTCCTTCTCTGTTTGGAGCGTTGTGTCCAAATTCTCCTGAGTTTCTACGTTTTCTGAGACCTCGGCTGTCAATTCTGACTCTCTCTGTTATCAACGCATTCTCCTCTTTCTCATGATTATCTAAGATTTCTTCGTTGTCTCCTGCTGTTGCTTAATTTCTGCGTTTTTCGCGTTCCCTGCAGTTTGTCCCGATTCCCTCTGGGTACTGCGTTGTCTCCGCTTCCTCTTGAAATTCTGCGTTCATTGCGTTTTCTGCTCCCTTTTCTGACTCTCTGTGTTGTCAGGCTTTTCTCCCCTTTCTCATTATGCTCTGCGTTTACTTCGTTGTTTTCTGTTTTTCATTAAATCCCGAGTTTTTTGCCTTTTCTGTTGTTTGCCTGATACTCAGTGTTTACTGCTTTGTCTCCGAATTCTCCTGAACTTCTGCATTTTCTGCGTTCTCTGGTCTTTCTCCTTACTCTCTCTGTTATCAGCGCTTTCTCCTCTGTGTCATGATGCTCTGCGTTTCCTTCGTAGTTTTCTGTTTTTCCTTAATTTCTGCGATTAACACTCTCCCTGCTGTTTCTTGTCTCCTTCTCTCTTTGGAGCGTTGTGTCCAAATTCTCCTGAATTTCTACGTTTTCTGATTCCTCGGCTGTGAATTCTGACTCTCTCCTATCACCACTTTCTCTTCTTTCTCATGATTATCTAAGATTTCTTCTTTGTCAACTGAGGTTGCTTAATTTCGGCGATTTACGCGTTCACTGCAGTTTGTCCCGATTCTCTCTGTGTAATGCGTTGTCTCTGCTTTCTCGTGAATTTTTGCGTTCTTTGCGTTGTCTGCTCCATTTTCTGACTCTCTGTGTTGTCAGCACGTTCTCCACTTTCTCATTATGCTCTGCGTTTACTTCGTTGTTTTCTGTTTTTCATTAATACCCGCGTTTTTGCGTTTTCTCTTGTTTGCGCTGATACTCTCTGTTTACTGCGTTGTCTCCGAATTCTCCTGAACATCTGCATTTTCTGCGTTCTCTGGTCTTTCTCCTTACTCTCTCTGTTATCAGCGCTTTCTCCTCTGTCTCATGATTCTCTGTGTATCCTTCGTAGTTTTCTGTTTTTGCTTAATTTCTGCGATTTACACTCTCCCTGCTGTTTCTTGTCTCCTTCTCTATTTGGAGCGTTGTGTCCAAATTCTCCTAAATTTGTACGTTTTCTGAGTCCTCTGCTGTCAATTCTGACTCTCTCTGTTATCACCGCAGTCTCCTCTTTCTCTTGATTATCTATGATTTCTTCTTTGTCTCCTGCTGTTGCTTAATTTCTGCATTTTTGCGTTCCCTGCAGTTTGTCCAGATTCCCTCTGTGTCCTGCGTTGTCTCCGCTACCTCTTGAATTTCTGCGTTCGTTGCGTTTTCTGCTCCCTTTTCTGACTCTCTGTGTTGTCAGCCTTTTGTCCACTTTCTCATTATGCTCTGCGTTTACTTCGTTGTTTTCTGTTTTTCATTAATACCCGCGTTTTTTGCGTTTTCTGTTGTTTGCCCTGATACTCTCTTTTTACTGCCTTGTCTCCGAATTCTCCTGAACTTCTGCATTTTCTGCGTTCTCTGGTCTTTCTCCTTACTCTCTCTGTTATCAGCGCTTTCTCCTCTGTCTCATGATGCTCTACGTTTCCTTCGTAGTTTTCTGTTTTTGCTTAATCTGCGTTTTACACTCTCCCTGCTGTTTCTTGTCTCCTTCTCTGTTTGGAGCGTTGTGTCCAAATTCTCCTGAATTTCTACGTTTTCTGAGTCCTCGGCTGTCAATTCTGACTCTCTCTGCTATCACCACATTCTCTTCCTTCTCATGATTATCTAAGATTTCTTCTTTGTCAACTGAGGTTGCTTAATTTCGGCGATTTATGCGTTCACTGCAGTTTGTCCCGATTCTCTCTGTGTAATGCGTTGTCTCTGCTTTCTCGTGAATTTTTGCGTTCTTTGCGTTGTCTGCTCCATTTTCTGACTCTCTGTGTTGTCAGCACGTTCTCCACTTTCTCATTATGCTCTGCGTTTACTTCGTTGTTTTCTGTTTTTCATTAATTTTCGCGTTTTTGCGTTTCCTCTTGTTTGCGCTGATACTCCCTGTTTATTGCGTTGTCTCCGAATTCTCCTGAACTTCTGCATTTTCTGCGTTCTCTGGTGTTTCTCCTTACTCTCTCTGTTATCAGCGCTTTCTCCTCTGTCTCATGATGCTCTGCGTTTCCTTCGTAATTTTCTGTTTTTGCTTAATTTCTGCGATTTACACTCTCCCTGCTGTTTCTTGTCTCCTTCTCTGTTTGGAGCGTTGTGTCCAAATTCTCCTGAATTTCTTCGTTTTCTGAGTCCTCGGCTGTCAATTCTGACTCTCTCTGTTATCACCGCATTCTCCTGTTTCTCATCATGATCTATGATTTCTTATTTGTCTCCTGCTGTTGCTTAATTTCTGCGTTTTACGCGTTCTCTGCATTTTCTCCCGATTCTCTCTGTGTAATGCGTTGTCTCTGCTTTCTCGTGAATTTCTGCGTTCTTTGCGTTGTCTGCTCCATTTTCTGACTCTCTGTGTTGTCAGCGCGTTCTCCACTTTCTCATTATGCTCTGCGTTTCCTTCGTAGTTTTCTGTTTTTGCTTAATCTGCGTTTTACACCCTCCCTGCTGTTTCTTGTCTCCTTCTCTGTTTGGAGCGTTGTGTCCAAATTCTCCTGAGTTTCTACGTTTTCTGAGACCTCGGCTGTCAATTCTGACTCTCTCTGTTATCAACGCATTCTCCTCTTTCTCATGATTATCTAAGATTTCTTCGTTGTCTCCTGCTGTTGCTTAATTTCTGCGTTATTCGCGTTCCCTGCAGTTTGTCCCGATTCTCTCTGGGTACTGCGTTGTCTCCGCTTCCTCTTGAAATTCTGCGTTCGTTGCGTTTTCTGCTCCCTTTTCTGACTCTCTGTGTTGTCAGGCTTTTCTCCCCTTTCTCATTATGCTCTGCGTTTACTTCGTTGTTTTCTGTTTTTCATTAAATCCCGAGTTTTTTGCCTTTTCTGTTGTTTGCCTGACTCTGTGTTTACTGCGTTGTCTCCGAATTCTCCTGAACTTCTGCATTTTCTGCGTTCTCTGGTCTTTCTCCTTACTCTCTCTGTTATCAGCGCTTTCTCCTCTGTCTCATGATGCTCTGCGTTTCCTTCGTAGTTTTCTGTTTTTCCTTAATTTCTGCGATTAACACTCTCCCTGCTGTTTCTTGTCTCCTTCTCTCTTTGGAGCGTTGTGTCCAAATTCTCCTGAATTTCTACGTTTTCTGAGTCCTCGGCTGTCAATTCTGACTCTCTCCTATCACCACTTTCTCTTCTTTCTCATGATTATCTAAGATTTCTTCTTTGTCAACTGAGGTTGCTTAATTTCGGCGATTTACGCGTTCACTGCAGTTTGTCCCGATTCTCTCTGTGTAATGCGTTGTCTCTGCTTTCTCGTGAATTTTTGCGTTCTTTGCGTTGTCTGCTCCATTTTCTGACTCTCTGTGTTGTCAGCACGTTCTCCACTTTCTCATTATGCTCTGCGTTTACTTCGTTGTTTTCTGTTTTTCATTAATTCCCGCGTTTTTGCGTTTTCTCTTGTTTGCGCTGATACTCTCTGTTTACTGCGTTGTCTCCGAATTCTCCTGAACTTCTGCATTTTCTGCGTTCTCTGGTCTTTCTCCTTACTCTCTTTGTTATCAGCGCTTTCTCCTCTTCTCATGATGCTCTGCGTATCCTTCGTAGTTTTCTGTTTTTGCTTAATCTGCGGTTTATACTCTCCCTGCTGTTTCTTGTCTCCTTCTCTGTTTGGAGCATTGTGTCCAAATTCTCCTAAATTTCTACGTTTTCTGAGTCCTCGGCTGTCAATTCTGACTCTCTCTGTTATCACCGCAGTCTCCTCTTTCTCTTGATTATCTATGATTTCTTCTTTGTTTCCTGCCGTTGCTTAATTTCTGCGTTGTACGCGTTCTCTTCATTTTGTCCCGATTCTCTCTGTGTAATGCGTTGTCTCTGCTGTCTCGTGAATTTCTGCATTCTTTGCGTTGTCTGCTCCATTTTCTGACTCTCTGTGTTGTCAGCGCGTTCTCCACTTTCTCATTATGCTCTGCGTTTCCTTCGTAGTTTTCTGTTTTTGCTTAATCTGCGTTTTACACCCTCCCTGCTGTTTCTTGTCTCCTTCTCTGTTTGGAGCGTTGTGTCCAAATTCTCCTGAGTTTCTACGTTTTCTGAGTCCTCGGCTGTCAATTCTGACTCTCTCTGTTATCAACACATTCTCCTCTTTCTCATGATTATCTAAGATTTCTTCGTTGTCTCCTGAAGTTGCTTAATTTCTGCATTTTACGCCTTTACTGCAGTTTGTCTCCATTCTCCCTGTGTAATGGGTTGTCTCCACTTTCTCATGAATTTCTGCGTTCTTTGCGTTGTCTGCTCCTTTTTCTGACTCTCTGTGTTTTCAGCGCGTTCTCCACTTTCTCATTATGCTCTGCGTTTACTTCGTTGTTTTCTGTTTTTCCTTAATTGCCGCGTTCTTTGCGTTTTCTGTTGTTTGCACTGATACTCTCTGTTTACTGCGTTGTCTCCCAATTCTCCTGAACTTCTGCATTTTCTGCGTTCCCTGGTCTTTCTCCTTACTTTCTCTGTTATCAGCGCTTTCTCCTCTTCTCATGATGCTCTGCGTTTCCTTCGTAGTTTTCTGTTTTTGCTTAATCTGCGTTTTATACTCTCCCTTCTGTTTTTTGTCTCCTTCTCTGTTTGGAGCGTTGTGTCCAAATTCTCATGAGTTTCTACGTTTTCTGAGTCCTCGGCTGTCAATTCTGACTCTCTCTGTTATCAACGCATTCTCCTCTTTCTCATGATTATCTAAGATTTCTTCGTTGTCTCCTGCTGTTGCTTAATTTCTGCGTTTTACGCGTTCCCTGCAGTTTGTCCCGATTCCCTCTGGGTACTGCGTTGTCTCCGCTTCCTCTTGAAATTCTGCGTTCGTTGCGTTTTCTGCTCCCTTTTCTGATTCTCTGTGTTGTCAGCCTTTTGTCCACTTTCTCATTATGCTCTGCGTTTACTTCGTTGTTTTCTGTTTTTCATTAATTCCCGCGTTTTTTGCGTTTTCTGTTGTTTGCCCTGATACTCTCTGTTTACTGCGCTGTGTCCGAATTCTCCTGAATTTCTGCATTTTCTGCGTTCTCTGGTCTTTCTCCTAACTCTCTCTGTTATCAGCGCTTTCTCCTCTTTCTCAGGATGCTCTGCGTTTCCTCCGTAGTTTTCTGTTTTTCCTTAATTTCTGCGATTTACACTCTCCCTGCTGTTTCTTGTCTCCTTCTCTGTTTGGAGCGTTGTGTCCAAATTCTCCTGAATTTCTACGTTTTCTGAGTCCTTGGCTGTCAATTCTGACTCTCTCTGGTATCACCGCATTCTCTTCTTTCTCATGATTATCTAAGATTTCTTCTTTGTCAACTGAGGTTGCTTAATTTCGGCGATTTACGCGTTCACTGCAGTTTGTCTCCATTCTCCCTGTGTAATGGGTTGTCTCCACTTTCTCATGAATTTCTGCATTCTTTACGTTGTCTGCTCCTTTTTCTGACTCTCTGTGTTGTCAGTGCTTTCTCCTCTGTCTCATGATGCTCTGCGTTTACTTTGTTGTTTTCTGTTTTTCCTTAATTGCCGCGTTTTTTGCGTTTTCTGTTGTTTGCGCTGATACTCTCTGTTTACTGCGTTGTCTCCGAATTCTCCTGAACTTCTGCATTTTCTGCGTTCTCTGGTCTTTCTCCTTACTCTCTCTGTTATCAGCGCTTTCTCCTCTGTCTCATGATTTTCTGCGTTTCCTTCGTAGTTTTCTGTTTTTGCTTAATTTCTGCGATTTACACTCTCCCAGCTGTTTCTTGTCTCCTTCTCTGTTTGGAGCGTTGTGTCCAAATTCTCCTCAATTTCTACGTTTTCTGAGTCCTCGGCTGTCAATTCTGACTCTTTCTGTTATCACCGCATTCTCCTCTTTCTCATGATTATCTAAGATTTCTTTGTTGTCTCCTGAAGTTGCTTAATTTCTGCATTTTACGCCTTTACTGCAGTTTGTCTCCATTCTCCCTGTGTAATGGGTTGTCTCCACTTTCTCATGAATTTCTGCGTTCTTTGCGTTGTCTGCTCCTTTTTCTGACTCTCTGTGTTGTCAGCGCGTTCTCCACTTTCTCATTATGCTCTGCGTTTACTTCGTTGTTTTCTGTTTTTCCTTAATTGCCGCGTTTTTTGCGTTTTCTGTTGTTTGCACTGATACTCTCTGTTTACTGCGTTGTCTCCCAATTCTCCTGAACTTCTGCATTTTCTGCGTTCCCTGGTCTTTCTCCTTACTTTCTCTGTTATCAGCGCTTTCTCCTCTTCTCATGATGCTCTGCGTTTCCTTCGTAGTTTTCTGTTTTTGCTTAATCTGCGTTTTATACTCTCCCTTCTGTTTTTTGTCTCCTTCTCTGTTTGGAGCGTTGTGTCCAAATTCTCATGAGTTTCTACGTTTTCTGAGTCCTCGGCTGTCAATTCTGACTCTCTCTGTTATCAACGCATTCTCCTCTTTCTCATGATTATCTAAGATTTCTTCGTTGTCTCCTGCTGTTGCTTAATTTCTGCGTTTTACGCGTTCCCTGCAGTTTGTCCCGATTCCCTCTGGGTACTGCGTTGTCTCCGCTTCCTCTTGAAATTCTGCGTTCGTTGCGTTTTCTGCTCCCTTTTCTGATTCTCTGTGTTGTCAGCCTTTTGTCCACTTTCTCATTATGCTCTGCGTTTACTTCGTTGTTTTCTGTTTTTCATTAATTCCCGCGTTTTTTGCGTTTTTTGTTGTTTGCCCTGATACTCTCTGTTTACTGCCTTGTCTCCGAATTCTCCTGAACTTCTGCATTTTCTGCGTTCTCTGGTCTTTCTCCTTACTCTGTCTGTTATCAGCGCGTTCTCCTCTGTCTCATGATTCTCTGCGTTTCCTTCGTAGTTTTTTGTTTTTGCTTAATTTCTGCGATTTACACTCTCCCTACTGTTTCTTGTCTCCTTCTCTGTTTGGAGCATTGTGTCCAAATTCTCCTTAATTTCTACGTTTTCTGAGTCCTCGGCTGTCAATTCTGACTCTCTCTGTTATCTCCGCAGTCTCCTCTTTCTCATGATTATTTATGATTTCTTCGTTGTCTCCAGCTGTTGCTTAATTTCTGGTTTTTACCCGTTCTCTGCATTTTATCCCTATTCCCTCTGTGTACTGCGTTGTCTCCACTTCCTCTTGAATTTGTGCGTTCTTTGCCTTGTCTGCTCCTTTTTCTGACACTCTGTGTTGTCAGCGCGTTCTCCACTTTCTCATTGTGCACTGCGTTTACTTCGTTGTTTTCTGTTTTTCATTAATTCCCGCGATTTTTGCGTTTTCTGTTGTTTGTCCTGATACTCTCTGTTTACTGCGTTGTCTCCGAATTCTCCTGAACTTCTGCATTTTCTGCGTTCTCTGGTGTTTCTCCTTACTCTCTCTGTTATCAGCGCTTTCTCCTCTGTCTCATGATTCTCTACGTTTCCTTCGTAGTTTTCTGTTTTTGCTTAATTTCTGCGATTTACACTCTCCCTGCTGTTTCTTGTCTCCTTCTCTGTTTGGAGCGTTGTGTCCAAATTCTCCTGAATTTCTACGTTTTCTGAGTCCTCGGCTGTCAATTCTGACTCTCTCTGTTATCACCGCATTCTCTTCTTTCTCATGATTATCTAAGATATCTTCGATGTCAACTGAGGTTGCTTAATTTCGGCGATTCACACATTCACTGCAGTTTGTCCCGATTCTCTCTGTGTAATGCGTTGTCTCTGCTTTCTCGTGAATTTCTGCGTTCTTTGCGTTGTCTGCTCCATTTTCTGACTCTCTGTGTTGTCAGCGCCTTCTCCACGTTCACACTATGCTCTGCGTTTACTTCGTTGTTTTCTGTTTTTCATTAATTTTCGCGTTTTTGCGTTTCCTCTTGTTTGCGCTGATACTCCCTGTTTATTGCGTTGTCTCCGAATTCTCCTGAACTTCTGCATTTTCTGCGTTCTCTGGTCTTTCTCCTTACTCTCTCTGTTATCAGCGCTTTCTCCTCTGTCTCATGATGCTCTGCGTTTCCTTCGTAATTTTCTGTTTTTGCTTAATTTCTGCGATTAACACTCTCCCTGCTGTTTCTTGTCTCCTTCTCTGTTTGGAGCGTTGTGTCCAAATTCTAGTGAATTTCTTCGTTTTCTGAGTCCTCGGCTGTCAATTCTGACTCTCTCTGTTATCACCGCATTCTCCTCTTTCTCATGATGATCTATGATTTCTTATTTGTCTCCTGCTGTTGCTTAATTTCTGCGTTTTACGCGTTCTCTGCATTTTCTCCCGATTCTCTCTGTGTAATGCGTTGTCTCTGCTTTCTCGTGAATTTCTGCGTTCTTTGCCTTGTCTGCTCCATTTTCTGACTCTCTGTGTTGTCAGCGCGTTCTCCACTTTCTCATTATGCTCTGCGTTTCCTTCGTAGTTTTCTGTTTTTGCTTAATCTGCGTTTTACACCCTCCCTGCTGTTTCTTGTCTCCTTCTCTGTTTGGAGCGTTGTGTCCAAATTCTCCTGAGTTTCTACGTTTTCTGAGACCTCGGCTGTCAATTCTGACTCTCTCTGTTATCAACGCATTCTCCTCTTTCTCATGATTATCTAAGATTTCTTCGTTGTCTCCTGCTGTTGCTTAATTTCTGCGTTATTCGCGTTCCCTGCAGTTTGTCCCGATTCTCTCTGGGTACTGCGTTGTCTCCGCTTCCTCTTGAAATTCTGCGTTCGTTGCATTTTCTGCTCCCTTTTCTGACTCTCTGTGTTGTCAGGCTTTTCTCCCCTTTCTCATTATGCTCTGCGTTTACTTCGTTGTTTTCTGTTTTTCATTAAATCCCGAGTTTTTTGCCTTTTCTGTTGTTTGCCCTGATACTCTCTGTTTACTGCGTTGTGTCCGAATTCTCCTGAACTTCTCCATTTTCTGCGTTCTCTGGTCTATCTCCTTACTCTCTCTGTTATCAGCGCTTTCTCCTCTGTCTCATGATGCTCTGCGTTTCCTTCGTAATTTTCTGTTTTTGCTTAATTTCTGCGATTAACACTCTCCCTGCTGTTTCTTGTCTCCTTCTCTGTTTGGAGCGTTGTGTCCAAATTCTCCTGAGTTTCTACGTTTTCTGAGTCCTCGGCTGTCAATTCTGACTCTCTCTGTTATCAACACATTCTCCTCTTTCTCATGATTATCTAAGATTTCTGCGATGTCTCCTGCTGTTGCTTAATTTCAGCGTTTTACGCGTTCCCTGCAGTTTGTCCCGATTCCCTCTGTGTACTGCGTTGTCTCCGCTTCCTCTTGAATTTCTGCGTTCATTGCGTTGTCTGCTCTCTTTTCCGACTCTCTGTGTTGTCAGCGCGTTCTCCACTTTCTCATTATGGCCTGCGATTACTTCGTTGTTTTCTATTTTTCGTTAATTCCCGCGTTTTTTGTGTTTTCTGTTGTTGGCCCTGATACTCTCTGTTTACTGCGTTGTGTCCGAATTCTCCTGAATTTCTGCATTTTCTGCGTTCTCTGGTCTTTCTCCTTACTCTCTCTGTTATCAGCGCTTTCTCCTCTTTCTCAGGATGCTCTGCGTTTCCTCCGTAGTTTTCTGATTTTGCTTAATTTCTGCGTTTTACACTCTCCCTGCTGTTTCTTGTCTCCTTCTCTGTTTGGAGCGTTCTGTCCAAATTCTCCTGATTTTCTACGTTTTCTGAGTCCTCGACTGTCAATTCTGCCTCTCTCGGTTATCACCGCATTCTCCTCTTTCTCATGAATATCTAAGATTTCTGCGATGTCTCCTGCTGTTGCTTAATTTCTGCGTTTTACGCGTTCCCTGCAGTTTGTCCCGATTCCCTCTGTGTACTGCGTTGTCTCCGCTTCCTCTTGAATTTCTGCGTTCTTTGCGTTGTCTGCTCTCTTTTCTGACACTCTGTGTTCTCAGCGCGTTCTCCACTTTCTCATTATGGCCTGCGATTACTTCGTTGTTTTCTATTTTTAGTTAATTCCCGCGTTTTCTGCGTTTTCTGTTCTTTGCCCTGATACTCTCTGTTTACTGCGTTGTCTCAGAATTCTCCTGAATTTCTGCATTTTCTGCGTTCTCTGGTCTTTCTCCTTACCCTCCCTGTTATCAGCGCTTTCTCCTCTTTCTCATGACGCTCTGCGTTTCCTTCGTAGTTTTCTGATTTTGCTTAATTTCTGCCTTTTACACTCTCCCTGCTGTTTCTTGTCTCCTTCTCTCTTTGGAGCGTTGTGTCCAAATTCTCCTGAATTTCTACGTTTTCTGAGTCCTCGGCTGTGAATTCTGACTCTCTCCTATCACCACTTTCTCTTCTTTCTCATGATTATCTAAGATTTCTTCTTTGTCAACTGAGGTTGTTTAATTTCGGCGATTTACGCGTTCACTGCAGTTTGTCCCGATTCTCTCTGTGTAATGCGTTGTCTCTGCTTTCTCGTGAATTTTTGCGTTCTTTGCGTTGTCTGCTCCATTTTCTGACTCTTTGTGTTGTCAGCACGTTCTCCACTTTCTCATTATGCTCTGCGTTTACTTCGTTGTTTTCTGTTTTTCATTAATACCCGCGTTTTTGCGTTTTCTCTTGTTTGCGCTGATACTCTCTGTTTACTACGTTGTCTCCGAATTATCCTGAACTTCTGCATTTTCTGCGTTCTCTGGTCTTTCTCCTTACTCTCTCTGTTATCAGCGCTTTCTCCTCTGTCTCATGATTCTCTGCGTATCCTTCGTAGATTTCTGTTTTTGCTTAATTTCTGCGATTTACACTCTCCCTGCTGTTTCTTGTCTCCTTCACTATTTGGAGCATTGTGTCCAAATTCTCCTAAATTTGTACGTTTTCAGAGTCCTCTGCTGTCAATTCTGACTCTCTCTGTTATCACCGCAGTCTCCTCTTTCCCTTGATTATCTATGATTTCTTCTTTGTCTCCTGCTGTTGCTTAATTTCTGCGTTTTACGCGTTCTCTTCATTTTGTCCCGATTCTCTCTGTGTAATGCGTTGTCTCTGCTTTCTCGTGAATTTCTGCGTTCTTTGCGATGTCTGCTCCATTTTCTGACTCTCTGTGTTTTCAGCGTGTTCTCCACTTTCTCATTATGCTCTGCGTTTGCTTCGTTGTTTTCTGTTTTTCATTAATTCCCGCGTTTTTGCGTTTTCTCCTGTTTGCGCTGATACTCTCTGTTTACTGCGTTGTCTTCGAATTCTCCTGAACTTCTGCATTTTCTGCGTTCTCTGGTCTTTCTCCTTACTCTCTCTGTTATCAGCGCTTTCTCCTCTGTCTCATGATTCTCTGTGATTCCTTCGTAGTTTTCTGTTTTTCCTTAATTTCTGCGATTTACACTCTCCCTGCTGTTTCTTGTCTCCTTCTCTGTTTGGAGCGTTGTGTCCAAATTCTCCTGAATTTCTACGTTTTCTGAGTCCTCGGCTGTCAATTCTGACTCTCCCTGTTATCAACCCATTCTCCTCTTTCTCATGATTATCTAAGATTTCTTCGTTGTCTCCTGCTGTTGCTTAATTTCTGCATTTTTCGCGTTCCCTGCAGTTTGTCCAGATTCCCTCTGTGTCCTGCGTTGTCTCCGCTACCTCTTGAATTTCTGCGTTCGTTGCGTTTTCTGCTCCCTTTTCTGACTCTCTGTGTTGTCAGCCTTTTGTCCACTTTCTCATTATGCTCTGCGTTTACTTCGTTGTTTTCTGTTTTTCATTAATTCCCGCGTTTTTTGCCTTTTCTGTTGTTTGCCTGATACTCTCTGTTTACTGCGTAGGCTCAGAATTCTCCTGAACTTCTGCATTTTCTGCGTTCTCTGGTCTTTCTCCTTACTCTCTGTTATCAGTGCTTTCTCCTCTTCTCATGGTGATCTGCGTTTCCTTCGTAGTTTTCTGTTTTTGCTTAATCTGCGTTTTACACTCTCCCTACTGTTTCTTGTCTCCTTCTCTGTTTGGAGCGTTGTGTCCCTCTGTTTGGAGAGTTGTGTCCAAATTCTCCTGAATTTCTACGTTTTCTGAGTCCTCGGCTGCCAATTCTGTCTCTCTTTGTTATCACCGCAGTCTCCTCTTTCTCATGATTATCTATGATTCCTCGTTGTCTCCTGCTGTTGCTTAATTTCTGCGTTTTTCACGTTCTCTGCATTTTTTCCCCATTCCCTCAGTGTACTGCGTTGTCTCCGCTTCCTCTTGAATTTCTGCCTTCTTTGCATTGTCTGCTCCATTTTCTGACTCTCTGTGTTGTCAGCGCATTCTCCACTTTCTCATTATGCTCTGCGTTTACTTCGCTGTTTTCTGTTTTTCATTAATTCCCGCGTTTTTGCGTTTTCTCTTGTTTGCGCTGATACTCTCTGTTTACTGCGTTGTCTCCGAATTCTCCTGAACTTCTGCATTTTCTGCGTTCTCTGGTCTTTCTCCTTATTCTATCTGTTATCAGCGCTTTCTCCTCTGTCTCATGATGCTCTGCGATTCCTTCGTAGTTTTCTGTTTTTGCTTAATCTGCCTTTTACACTCTCCCTGCTGTTTCTTGTCTCCTTCTCTGTTTGGAGCGTTGTGTCCAAATTCTCCTGAATTTCTACATTTTCTGAGTCCACGGCTGTCAATTCTGACTCTCTCTGGTATCACCGCATTCTCTTCTTTCTCATGATTATCTAACATTTCTTCTTTGTCAACTGAGGTTGCTTAATTTCGGCGATGTACGCGTTCACTGCATTTTGTCCCGATTCTCTCTGTGTAATGCGTTGTCTCTGCTTTCTCATGAATTTTTGCGTTCTTTGCGTTGTCTGCTCCATTTTCTGACTCTGTGTGTTGTCAGCGCGTTTTCCACTTTCTCATTATGCTCTGCGCTTACTTCGTTGTTTTCTGTTTTTCATTAATTCCCGCGTTTTTTGCGTTTTCTGTTGTTTGCCCTGATATTCTCTGTTTACTGCGTTGTCTCCAAATTCTCCTGACCTTCTGCATTTTCTGCGATCTCCGGTCTTTCTCCTTACTCTCTCTGTTATCAGCGCTTTCTCCTCTGTCTCATGATTCTCTGCGTTTCCTTCGTAGTTTTCTGTTTTTGCTTAATTTCTGCGATTTACACTCTCCCTGCTGTTTCTTGTCTCCTTCTCTGTTTGGAGCGTTGTGTCCAAATTCTCCTGAATTTCTACGTTTTCTGAGTGCTCGGCTGTCAATTCTGACTCTCTCTGTTATCACCGCATACTCCTCTTTCTCATGATTATCTAAGATTTTTTTGTTGTCTCCTGAGGTTGCTTAATTTCTGCATTTTACGAGTTCACTGCAGTTTGTCTCCATTCTCCCTGTGTAATGGGTTGTCTCCACTTTCTCTTGAATTTCTGCGTTCTTTGCGGTGTCTGCTCCCTTTTCTGACTCTCTGTGTTGTCAGGGCGTTCTCCACTTTCTCATTATGGCCTGCGATTACTTCGTTGTTTTCTATTTTTCGTTAATTCCCGCGTTTTTTGGGTTTTCTGTTGTTTGCCCTGATACTCTCTGTTTACTGCGTTGTGTCCGAATTCTCCTGAATTTCTGCATTTTCTGCGTTCTCTGGTCTTTCTCCTTACTCTCTCTGTTATCAGCGCTTTCTCCTCTTTCTCATGACGCTCTGCGTTTCCTCCGTAGTTTTCTGATTTTGCTTAATTTCTGCGTTTTACACTCTCCCTGCTGTTTCTTGTCTCCTTCTCTGTTTGGAGCGTTGTGTCCAAATTCTCCTGAATTTCTACGTTTTCTGAGTCCTCGGCAGTCAATTCTGCCTCTCTCGGTTAACACCTCATTCTCCTCTTTCTCATGAATATCTAAGATTTCTGCGATGTCTCCTGCTGTTGCTTAATTTCAGCGTTTTACGCGTTCCCTGTAGTTTGTCCCGATTCCCTCTGTGTACTGCGTTGTCTCCGCTTCCTCTTGAATTTCTGCGTTCTTTGCGTTGTCTGCTCCCTTTTCTGATTCTCTGTGTTGTCAGCGTGTTCTCCACTTTCTCATTATGGCCTGCGATTACTTCGTTGTTTTCTATTTTTCGTTAATTCCCGCGTTTTCTGCGTTTTCTGTTGTTTGCCCTGATACACTCTGTTTACTGCGTTGTGTCCGAATTCTCCTGAATTTCTGCATTTTCTGCGTTCTCTGGTCTTTCTCCTTACTCTCTCTGTTATCAGCGCTTTCTCCTGTTTCTCATGACGCTCTGCGTTTCCTGCGTAGTTTTCTGATTTTGCTTAATTTCTGCGTTTTACACTCTCCCTGCTGTTTCTTGTCTCCTTCTCTGTTTGGAGCGTTGTGTCCAAATTCTCCTGATTTTCTACGTTTTCTGAGTCCTCGGCTGTCAATTCTGCCTCTCTCGGTTATCACCGCATTCTCCTCTTTCTCATGAATATCTAAGATTTCTGCGATGTCTCCTGCTGTTGCTTAATTTCTGCGTTTTACGCGTTCCCTGCAGTTTGTCCCGATTCCCTCTGTGTACTGCGTTGTCTCTGCTTCCTCTTGAATTTCTGCGTTCTTTGCGTTGTCTGCTCCCTTTTCTGACTCTCTGTGTTGTCAGCGCGTTCTCCACTTTCTCATTATTGCCTGCGATTACTTCGTTGTTTTCTATTTTTCGTTAATTCCCGCGTTTTTTGCGTTTTCTGTTGTTGGCCCTGATACTCTCTGTTTACTGCGTTGTGTCCGAATTCTCCTGAATTTCTGCATTTTCTGCGTTCTCTGGTCTTTCTCCTTACTCTCTCTGTTATCAGCGCTTTCTCCTCTTTCTCATGACGCTCTGCGTTTCCTCCGAAGTTTTCTGATTTTGCTTAATTTCGGCGTTTTACACTCTCCCTGCTGTTTCTTGTCTCCTTCTCTGTTTGGAGCGTTGTGTCCAAATTCTCCTGAATTTCTACGTTTTCTGAGTCCTCGGCTGTCAATTCTGCCTCTCTCGGTTATCACCGCATTCTCCTCTTTCTCATGAATATCTAAGATTTCTGCGATGTCTCCTGCTGTTGCTTAATTTCTGCGTTTTACGCTTTCCCTGCAGTTTGTCCCGATTCCCTCTGTGTACTGCGTTGTCTCCGCTTCCTCTTGAATTTCTGCGTTCTTTGCGTTGTCTGCTCCCTTTTCTGACTCTCTGTGTTGTCAGCGCGTTCTCCACTTTCTCATTATGGCCTGCGATTACTTCGTTGTTTTCTATTTTTCATTAATTCCCGCGTTTTTTGCGTTTTCTGTTGTTTGCCCTGATACTCTCTGTTTACTGCGTTGTGTCCGAATTCTCCTGAATTTCTGCATTTTCTGCGTTCTCTGGTCTTTCTCCTTACCCTCCCTGTTATCAGCGCTTTCTCCTCTTTCTCATGACGCTCTGCGTTTCCTGCGTAGTTTTCTGATTTTGCTTAATTTCTGCGTTTTACACTCTCCCTGCTGTTTCTTGTCTCCTTCTCGGTTTGGAGCGTTGTGTCCAAATTCTCCTGAATTTCTACGTTTTCTGAGTCCTCGGCTGTCAATTCTGCCTCTCTCGGTTAACACCGCATTCTCCTCTTTCTCATGAATATCTAAGATTTCTGCGAAGTCTCCTGCTGTTGCTTAATTTCTGCGTTTTACGAGTTCCCTGCAGTTTGTCCCGATTCCCTCTGTGTACTGCGTTGTCTCCGCTTCCTCTTGAATTTCTGCGTTCTTTGCGGTGTCTGCTCCCTTTTCTGACTCTCTGTGTTGTCAGCGCGTTCTCCAATTTCTCATTATGGCCTGCGATTACTTCGTTGTTTTCTATTTTTCGTTAATTCCCGCGTTTTTTGCGTTTTCTGTTGTTTGCCCTGATACTCTCTGTTTACTGCGTTGTGTCCGAATTCTCCTGAATTTCTGCATTTTCTGCGTTCTCTGGTCTTTCTCCTTACTCTTTCTGTTATCAGCGCTTTCTCCTCTTTCTCATGACGCTCTGCGTTTCCTGCGTAGTTTTCTGATTTTGCTTAATTTCTGCGTTTTACACTCTCCCTGCTGTTTCTTGTCTCCTTCTCGGTTTGGAGCGTTGTGTCCAAATTCTCCTGAATTTCTACGTTTTCTGAGTCCTCGGCTGTCAATTCTGCCTCTCGCGGTTATCACCGCATTCTCCTCTTTCTCATGAATATCTAAGATTTCTGCGATGTCTCCTGCTGTTGCTTAATTTCTGCGTTTTACGCGTTCCCTGCAGTTTGTCCCGATTCCCTCTGTGTACTGCGTTGTCTCCGCTTCCTCTTGAATTTCTGTGTTCTTTGCGGTGTCTGCTCCCTTTTCTGACTCTCTGTGTTGTCAGCGCGTTCTCCACTTTCTCATTATGGCCTGCGATTACTTCGTTGTTTTCTATTTTTCGTTAATTCCCGCGTTTTTTGCATTTTCTGTTGTTTGCCCTGATACTCTCTGTTTACTGCGCTGTGTCCGAATTCTCCTGAATTTCTGCATTTTCTGCGTTCTCTGGTCTTTCTCCTTACTCTCTCTGTTATCAGCGCTTTCTCCTCTTTCTCAGGACGCTCTGCGTTTCCTCTGTAGTTTTCTGATTTTGCTTAATTTCTGCGTTTTACACTCTCCCTGCTGTTTCTTGTCTCCTTCTCTGTTTTGAGCGTTGTGTCCAAATTCTCCTGATTTTCTACGTTTTCTGAGTCCTCGGCTGTCAATTCTGCCTCTCTCGGTTATCACCGCATTCTCCTCTTTCTCATGAATATCTAAGATTTCTGCGATGTCTCCTGCTGTTGCTTAATTTCTGCGTTTTACGCGTTCCCTGCAGTTTGTCCCGATTCCCTCTGTGTACTGCGTTGTCTCCGCTTCCTCTTGAATTTCTACGTTCTTTGCATTGTCTGCTCTCTTTTCTGACCCTCTGTGTTGTCAGCGCGTTCTCCACTTTCTCATTATGGCCTGCAATTACTTCGTTGTTTTCTATTTTTCATTAATTCCCGCGATTTTTGCGTTTTCTGTTGTTTGCCCTGATACTCTCTGTTTACTGCGTTGTCTCCGAATTCTCCTGAACTTCTGCATTTTCTGCGTTCTCTGGTCTTTCTCCTTACTCTCTCTGTTATCAGCGCTTTCTCCTCTGTCTCATGATTCTCTCCGTTTCCTTCGTAGTTTTCTGTTTTTGCTTAATTTCTGCGATTTACACTCTCCCTGCTGTTTCTTGTCTCCTTCTCTGTTTGGAGCGTTGTGTCCAAATTCTCCTGAATTTCTACGTTTTCTGAGTCCTCGGCTGTCAATTCTGACTCTCTCTGTTATCACCGCATTCTCCTCTTTTTCATGATTATCTAAGATTTCTTTGTTGTCTCCTGAGGTTGCTTAATTTCTGCATTTTACGCGTTCACTGAAGTTTGTCTCCATTCTCCCTGTGTAATGGTTTGTCTCCACTTTCTCATGAATTTCTGCGTTCTTTGCGTTGTCTGCTCCTTTTTCTGACTCTCTGTGTTGTCAGCGCGTTCTCCACTTTCTCATTATACTCTGCGTTTACTTCGTTGTTTTCTGTTTTTCCCTAATTGCCGCGCTTTTTGCGTTTTCTGTTGTTTGCGCTGACACTCTCTGTTTACTGCGTTGTCTCCTGAATTCTCCTTAACTTCTGCATTTTCTGCGTTCCCTGGTCTTTCTCCTTACTCTCTCTGTTATCAGTGCTTTCTCCTCTGTCTCATGATGCTCTGTGTTTCCATCGTAGTTTTCTGTTTTTCCTTAATTTCTGCGATTTACACTGTCCCTGATGTTTCTTGTCTCCTTCTCTGTTTGGAGCGTTGTGTCCAAATTCTCCTGAATTTCTACGTTTTCTGAGTCCTCGGCTGTCAATTCTGACTCTCCCTGTTATCAACGCAGTCTCCTATTTCTCTTGATTATCTATGATTTCTTCTTTGTTTCCTGCCGTTGCTTAATTTCTGCGTTGTACGCGTTCTCTGCATTTTGTCCAGATTCTCTCTGTGTAATGCGTTGTCTCTACTTTCTCGTGAATTTCTGCGTTCTTTGCGTTGTCTGCTCCATTTTCTGACTCTCTGTGTTGTCAGCGCATTCTCCAATTTCTCATTATGCTCTGCGTTTCCTTCGTAGTTTTCTGTTTTTGCTTAATCTGCGTTTTACACCCTCCCTGCTGTTTCTTGTCTCCTTCTCTGTTTGGATCGTTGTGTCCAAATTCTCCTGAATTTCTACGTTTTCTGAGGCCTCGGCTGTCAATTCTGACTCTCTCTGTTATCACCGCATTCTCCTCTTTCTCATGATTATCTAAGATTTCTTTGTTGTCTCCTGAGGTTGCTTAATTTCTGCATTTTACGCCTTCACTGCAGTTTGTTTCCATTCTCCCTGTGTAATGGGTTGTCTCCACTTTCTCATGAATTTCTGCGTTCTTTGCGTTGTCTGCTCCCTTTTCTGACCCTCTGTGTTGTCAGCGCGTTCTCCACTTTCTCATTATGCTCTGCGTTTACTTCGTTGTTTTCTGTATTTCATTAATTCCCGGGTTTTTTGCGTTTTCTGTTGTTTGCGCTGATACTCTCTGTTTACTGCGTTGTCTCAGAATTCTCCTGAACTTCTGCATTTTCTGCATTCTCTGGTCTTTCTCCTTACTCTCTCTGTTATCAGTGCTTTCTCCTCTGTCTCATGATGCTCTGCGTTTCATTCGTAGTTTTCTGTTTTTCCTTAATTTCTGCGATTTACACTCTCCCTGCTGTTTCTTGTCTCCTTCCCTGTTTGGAGCGTTGTGTCCAAATTCTCCTGAATTTCTACGTTTTCTGAGTCCTCGGCTGTCAATTCTGACTCTCTCTGCTATCACCACATTCTCTTCTTTCTCATGATTATCTAAGATTTCTTCTTTGTCAACTGAGGTTGCTTAATTTCGGCGATTTACGCGTTCACTGCAGTTTGTCCCGATTCTCTCTGTGTAATGCGTTGTCTCTGCTTTCTCGTGAATTTTTGCGTTCTTTGCGTTGTCTGCTCCATTTTCTGACTCTCTGTCTTGTCAGCACGTTCTCCACTTTCTCATTATGCTCTGCGTTTACTTCGTTGTTTTCTGTTTTTCATTAATACCCGCGTTTTTGCGTTTTCTCTTGTTTGCGCTTATACTCTCTGTTTACTGCATTGTCTCCGAATTCTCCTGAACTTCTGCATTTTCTGCGTTCTCTGGTCTTTCTCCTTACTCTCTCTGTTATCAGCGCTTTCTCCTCTGTCTCATGATTCTCTGCGTTTCCTTCGTAGTTTTCTGTTTTTGCTTAATTTCTGCGATTTACACTCTCCCTGCTGTTTCTTGTCTCCTTCTCTGTTTGGAGCGTTGTGTCCAAATTCTCCTGAGTTTCTACGTTTTCTGAGTCCTCTGCTGAAAATTCTGACTCTCTCTGTTATCACCGCATTCTCCTCTTTCTTTTGATTATCTATGATTTCTTCTTTGTCTCCTGCTGTTGCTTAATTTCTGCGTTTTACGCGTTCTCTGCATTTTGTCCCGATTCTCTCTGTGTAATGCGTTGTCTCCGCTTTCTCGTGAATTTCTGCGTTCTTTGCGTTGTCTGCTCCATTTTCCGACTCTCTGTGTTGTCAGCGCGTTCTCCACTTTCTCATTATGCTCTGCGTTTACTTCGTTGTTTTCTGTTTTTCATTAGTTCCCGCGTTTTTGCGTTTTCTCTTGTTTGCGCTGATACTCTCTGTTTACTGCGTTGTCTTCGAAATCTCCTGAACTTCTGCATTTTCTGCGTTCTCTGGTCTTTCTCCTTACTCTCTCTGTTATCAGCGCTTTCTCCTCTTCTCATGATGCTCTGCGTTTCCTTCGTAGTTTTCTGTTTTTGCTTAATCTGCGTTTTACACTCTCCCTTCTGTTTTTTGTCTCCTTCTCTGTTTGGAGCGTTGTGTCCTAATTCTCCTGAATTTCTACGTTTTCTGAGTCCTCGGCTGTGAATTCTGACTTTATCTGCTTTCACCGCATTCTCTTCTTTCTCATGATTATCTAAGATTTCTTCGTTGTCTCCTGAGGTTGCTTAATTTCTACGATTTACTCCTTCACTGCAGTTTGTCCCGATTCTCTCTGTGCAATGCGTTGTCTACGCTTTCTCTTGAATTTCTGCGTTCTTTGCGTTGTCTGCTCCCTTTCTGACTCTCTGTGTTGTCAGAGCGTTCTCCACTTTCTCATTATGCTCTGCGTTTCCTTCGTAGTTTTCTGTTTTTGCTTAATCTGCGTTTTACACCCTCCCTGCTGTTTCTTTTCTCCTTCTCTGTTTGGAGCGTTGTGTCCAAATTCTCCTGAATTTCTACGTTTTCTGAGTCCTCGGCTGTCAATTCTGACTCTCTCTGTTATCATCGCATTCTCCACTTTCTCATGATGATCTAAGATTTCTTTTTTGTCTCCTGAGGTTGCTTAATTTCTGCATTTTACGCCTTCACTGCAGTTTGTTTCCATTCTCCCTGTGTAATGGGTTGTCTCCACTTTCTCATGAATTTCTGCGTTCTTTGCGTTGTCTGCTCCCTTTTCTGACTCTCTGTGTTGTCAGCGCGTTCTCCACTTTCTCATTGTGCACTGAGTTTACTTCGTTGTTTTCTGTTTTTCATTAATTCCCGCGTTTTTGCGTTTTCTGTTGTTTGCCCTCATACTCTCTGTTTACTGCGTTGTCTCCGAATTCTCCTGAATTTCTGCATTTTCTGCGTTCTTCGGTCTTTCTCCTTACTCTCTCTGTTATCAGCTCTTTCTCCTCTTCTCATGATGCTCTACGTTTCCTTCGTAGTTTTCTGTTTTTGCTTAATCTGCGACTTACATTCTCCCTGCTGTTTCTTGTCTCCTTCTCTGTTTGGAGCGTTGTGTCCAAATTCTCCTGAGTTTCTACGTTTTCTGAGACCTCGGCTGTCAATTCTGACTCTCTCTGTTATCAACGCATTCTCCTCTTTCTCATGATTATCTAAGATTTCTTCGTTGTCTCCTGCTGTTGCTTAATTTCTGCGTTTTTCGCGTTCCCTGCAGTTTGTCCCGATTCCCTCTGGGTACTGCGTTGTCTCCGCTTCCTCTTGAAATTCTGCGTTCGTTGCGTTTTCTGCTCCCTTTTCTGACTCTCTGTGTTGTCAGGCTTTTCTCCCCTTTCTCATTATGCTCTGCGTTTACTTCGTTGTTTTCTGTTTTTCATTAAATCCCGAGTTTTTTGCCTTTTCTGTTGTTTGCCTGATACTCTGTGTTTACTGCGTTGTCTCCAAATACTCCTGAACTTCTGCATTTTCTGCGTTCTCTGGTCTTTCTCCTTACTCTCTCTGTTATCAGCGCTTTCTCCTCTGTCTCATGATGCTCTGCGTTTCATTCGTAGTTTTCTGTTTTTCCTTAATTTCTGCGATTAACACTCTCCCTGCTGTTTCTTGTCTCCTTCTCTCTTTGGAGCGTTGTGTCCAAATTCTCCTGAATTTCTACGTTTTCTGATTCCTCGGCTGTGAATTCTGACTCTCTCCTATCACCACTTTCTCTTCTTTCTCATGATTATCTAAGATTTCTTCTTTGTCAACTGAGGTTGCTTAATTTCGGCGATTTACGCGTTCACTGCAGTTTGTCCCGATTCTCTCTGTGTAATGCGTTGTCTCTGCTTTCTCGTGAATTTTTGCGTTCTTTGCGTTGTCTGCTCCATTTTCTGACTCTTTGTGTTGTCAGCACGTTCTCCACTTTCTCATTATGCTCTGCGTTTACTTCGTTGTTTTCTGTTTTTCATTAATACCCGCGTTTTTGCGTTTTCTCTTGTTTGCGCTGATACTCTCTGTTTACTACGTTGTCTCCGAATTCTCCTGAACTTCTGCATTTTCTGCGTTCTCTGGTCTTTCTCCTTACTCTCTCTGTTATCAGCGCTTTCTCCTCTGTCTCATGATTCTCTGCGTATCCTTTGTAGTTTTCTGTTTTTGCTTAATTTCTGCGATTTACACTCTCCCTGCTGTTTCTTGTCTCCTTCTCTATTTGGAGCATTGTGTCCAAATTCTCCTAAATTTGTACGTTTTCTGAGTCCTCTGCTTTCAATTCTGACTCTCTCTGTTATCACCGCAGTCTCCTCTTTCCCTTGATTATCTATGATTTCTTCTTTGTCTCCTGCTGTTGCTTAATTTCTGCGTTTTACGCGTTCTCTTCATTTTGTCCCGATTTTCTCTGTGTAATGCGTTGTCTCTGCTTTCTCGTGAATTTCTGCGTTCTTTGCGATGTCTGCTCCATTTTCTGACTCTCTGTGTTTTCAGCGTGTTCTCCACTTTCTCATTATGCTCTGCGTTTGCTTCGTTGTTTTCTGTTTTTCATTAATTCCCGCGTTTTTGCGTTTTCTCCTGTTTGCGCTGATACTCTCTGTTTACTGCGTTGTCTCTGAATTCTCCTGAACTTCTGCATTTTCTGCGTTCTCTGGTCTTTCTCCTTACTCTCTCTGTTATCAGCGCTTTCTCCTCTGTCTCATGAGGCTCTGCGATTCCTTCGTAGTTTTCTGTTTTTGCTTAATCTGCCTTTTACACTCTCCCTGCTGTTTCTTGTCTCCTTCTCTGTTTCGAGCGTTGTGTCCAAATTCTCCTGAATTTCTATGTTTTCTGAGTCCTCGGCTGTCAATTCTGACTCTCTTTGCTATCACCGCATTCTCTTCCTTCTCATGATTATCTAAGATTTCTTCTTTGTCAACTGAGGTTGCTTAATTTCGGCGATTTATGCGTTCACTGCAGTTTGTCCCGATTCTCTCTGTGTAATGCGTTGTCTCTGCTTTCTCGTGAATTTTTGCGTTCTTTGCGTTGTCTGCTCCATTTTCTGACTCTCTGTGTTGTCAGCACGTTCTCCACTTTCTCATTATGCTCTGCGTTTACTTCGTTGTTTTCTGTTTTTCATTAATACCCGCGTTTTTGCGTTTTCTCTTGTTTGCGCTGATACTCTCTGTTTACTGCGTTGTCTCCGAATTCTCCTGAACTTCTGCATTTTCTGCGTTCTCTGGTCTTTCTCCTTATTCTCTCTGTTATCAGCGCTTTATCCTCTGTCTCATGATTCTCTGCGTTTCCTTCGTAGTTTTCTGTTTTTGCTTAATTTCTGCGATTTACACTCTCCCTGCTGTTTCTTGTCTCCTTCTCTGTTTGGAGCGTTGTGTCCAAATTCTCCTGAATTTCTACGTTTTCTGAGTCCTCGGCTGTCAATTCTGACTCTCTCTGTTATCACCGCATTCTCCTCTTTCTCATGATTATCTAAGATTTCTTTGTTGTCTCCTGAGGTTGCTTAATTTCTGCATTTTACGCGTTCACTGCAGTTTGTCTCCATTCTCCCTGTGTAATGGGTTGTCTCCACTTTCTCATGAATTTCTGCGTTCTTTGCGTTGTCTGCTCCTTTTTCTGACTCTCTGTGTTGTCAATGCTTTCTCCTCTGTCTCATGATGCTCTTCGTTTACTTCGTTGTTTTCTGTTTTTCATTAGTACCCGCGTTTTTGCGTTTGGTCTTGTTTGCGCTGATACTCTCTGTTTACTGCGTTGTCTCCGAATTCTCCTGAACTTCTGCATTTTCTGGTCTTTCTCCTTACTCTCTGTTATCAGCGCTTTCTCCTCTTTCTCATGATTCTCTGCGTTTCCTTCGTAGTTTTCTGTTTTTGCTTAATTTCTGCGATTTACACTCTCCCTGCTGTTTCTTGTCTCCTTCTCTGTTTGGAGCGTTGTGTCCAAATTCTCCTGAATTTCTACGTTTTCTGAGTCCTCGGCTGTCAATTCTGACTCTCCCTGTTATCACCGCATTCTCCTCTTTCTCATGATTATCTAAGATTTCTTCGTTCTCTCCTGCTGTTGCTTTATTTCTGCATTTTTTGCGTTCCCTGCAGTTTGTCCAGATTCCCGCTGTGTCCTGCGTTGTCTCTGCTACCTCTTGAATTTCTGCGTTCGTTGCGTTTTCTGCTCCCTTTTCTGACTCTCTGTGTTGTCAGCCTTTTGTCCACTTTCTCATTATGCTCTGCGTTTACTTCGTTGTTTTCTGTTTTTCATTAATTCCCGCGTTTTTTGCGTTTTCTCTTGTTTGCCCTGATACTCTCTGTTTACTGCCTTGTCTCTGAATTCTACTGAACTTCTGCATTTTCTGCGTTCTCTGGTCTTTCTCCTTACTCTGTCTGTTATCAGCGCTTTCTCCTCTGTCTCATGATTCTCTGCGTTTCCTTCGTAGTTTTTTGTTTTTGCTTAATTTCTGCGATTTACACTCTCCCTACTGTTTCTTGTCTCCTTCTTTGTTTGGAGCGTTGTGTCCCTCTGTTTGGAACGTTGTGTCCAAATTCTCCTGAATTTCTACGTTTTCTGATTCCTCGGCTGTCAATTCTGACTCTCTTTGTTATCACCGCAGTCTCCTCTTTCTCATGATTATCTATGATTCCTCGTTGTCTCCTGCTGTTGCTTAATTTCTGCGTTTTATGCGTTCTCTGCAGTTTGTGCCGATTCCCTCAGTGTACTGCATTGTCTCCGCTTCCTCTTTAATTTCTGCGTTCTTTGCATTGTCTGCTCCTTTTTCTGACTCTCTGTGTTGTCAGCGCGTTCTCCACTTTCTCATTGTGCACTGCGTTTACTTCGTTGTTTTCTGTTTTTCATTAATTCACGCGTTTTTTGCGTTTTCTGTTGTTTGCCCTGATACTCTCTGTTTACTGCGTTGTCTCTGAATTCTCCTGAACTTCTGCATTTTCTGCGTTCTCTGGTCTTTCTCCTTACTCTCTCTGTTATCAGCGCATTCTCCTCTTTCTCATGATGCTCTGCGTTTCCTTCGTAGTTTTCTCTTTTTACTTATTTTCTGCGTTTTACACTCTCCCTGCTGTTTCTTGTCTCCTTCTCTGTTTGGAGCGTTGTGTCTAAATTCTCCTAAATTTCTACGTTTTCTGAGTCCTCGGCTGTCAATTCTGACTCTCTCTGTTATCACCGCAGTCTCCTCTTTCTCATGATTATCTATGATTTCTTCGTTGTCTCCAGCTGTTGCTTAATTTCTGGTTTTTACCCGTTCTCTGCATTTTATCCCGATTCCCACTGTGTACTGCGTTGTCTCCACTTCCTCTTGAATTTGTGCGTTCTTTGCCTTGTCTGCTCCTTTTTCTGACTCTCTGTGTTGTCAGCGCGTTCTCCACTTTCTCATTGTGCACTGCGTTTACTTCGTTGTTTTCTGTTTTTCATTAATTCCCGCGATTTTTGCGTTTTCTGTTGTTTGCCCTGATACTCTCTGTTTACTGCGTTGTCTCCGAATTCTCCTGACCTTCTGCATTTTCTGCGTTCTCTGGTCTTTCTCCTTACTCTCTCTGTTATCAGCGCTTTCTCCTCTGTCTCATGATTCTCTGCGTTTCCTTCGTAGGTTTCTGTTTTTGCTTAATTTCTGCGATTTACACTCTCCCTGCTGTTTCTTGTCTCCTTCTCTGTTTGGAGCGTTGTGTCCAAATTCTCCTGAATTTCTACGTTTTCTGAGTCCTCGGCTGTCAATTCTGACTCTCTCTGTTATCACCGCATTCTCTTCTTTCTCATGATTATCTAAGATTTCTTCGTTGTCAACTGAGGTTGCTTAATTTCGGCGATTCACGCGTTCACTGCAGTTTGTCCCGATTCTCTCTGTGTAATGCGTTGTCTCTGCTTTCTCGTGAATTTCTGCGTTCTTTGCGTTGTCTGCTCCGTTTTCTGACTCTCTGTGTTGTCAGCGCCTTCTCCACTTTCACACTATGCTCTGCGTTTACTTCGTTGTTTTCTGTTTTTCAATAATTTTCGCGTTTTTGCGTTTCCTCTTGTTTGCGCTGATACTCGATGTTTACTGCGTTGTCTCCGAATTCTCCTGAACTTCTGCATTTTCTGCGTTCTCTGGTCTTTCTCCTTACTCTCTCTGTTATCAGCGCTTTCTCCTCTGTCTCATGATGCTCTGCGTTTCCTTCGTAATTTTCTGTTTTTGCTTAATTTCTGCGATTTACACTCTCCCTGCTGTTTCTTGTCTCCTTCTCTCTTTGGAGCGTTGTGTCCAAATTCTCCTGAATTTCTTCGTTTTCTGAGTCCTCAGCTGTCAATTCTGACTCTCTCTGTTATCACCGCATTCTCCTCTTTCTCATGATGATCTATGATTTCTTATTTGTCTCCTGCTGTTGCTTAATTTCTGCGTTTTACGCGTTCTCTGCATTTTCTCCCGATTCTCTCTCTGTAATGCGTTGTCTCTGCTTTCTCGTGAATTTCTGCGTTCTTTGCGTTGTCTGCTCCATTTTCTGACTCTCTGTGTTGTCAGCGCGTTCTCCACTTTCTCATTATGCTCTGCGTTTCCTTCGTAGTTTTCTGTTTTTGCTTAATCTGCGTTTTACACCCTCCCTGCTGTTTCTTGTCTCCTTCTCTGTTTGGAGCGTTGTGTCCAAATTCTCCTGAGTTTCTACGTTTTCTGAGTCCTCTGCTGAAAATTCTGACTCTCTCTGTTATCACCGCATTCTCCTCTTTCTTTTGATTATCTATGATTTCTTCTTTGTCTCCTGCTGTTGCTTAATTTCTGCGTTTTACGCGTTCTCTGCATTTTGTCCCGATTCTCTCTGTGTAATGCGTTGTCTCTGCTTTCTCGTGAATTTCTGCGTTCTTTGCGTTGTCTGCTCCATTTTCCGACTCTCTGTGTTGTCAGCGCGTTCTCCACTTTCTCATTATGCTCTGCGTTTACTTCGTTGTTTTCTGTTTTTCATTAATTCCCGCGTTTTTGCGTTTTCTCTTGTTTGCGCTGATACTCTCTGTTTACTGCGTTGTCTTCGAATTCTCCTGAACTTCTGCATTTTCTGCGTTCTCTGGTCTTTCTCCTTACTCTCTCTGTTATCAGCGCTTTCTCCTCTTCTCATGATGCTCTGCGTTTCCTTCGTAGTTTTCTGTTTTTGCTTAATCTGCGTTTTACACTCTCCCTTCTGTTTTTTCTCTCCTTCTCTGTTTGGAGCGTTGTGTCCTAATTCTCCTGAATTTCTACGTTTTCTGAGTCCTCGGCTGTGAATTCTGACTTTATCTGCTACAACCGCATTCTCTTCTTTCTCATGATTATCTAAGATTTCTTCGTTGTCTCCTGAGGTTGCTTAATTTCTACGATTTACTCCTTCACTGCAGTTTGTCCCGATTCTCTCTGTGCAATGCGTTGTCTACGCTTTCTCTTGAATTTCTGCGTTCTTTGCGTTGTCTGCTCCTTTTTCTGACTCTCTGTGTTGTCAGCGCGTTCTCCACTTTCTCATTGTGCACTGAGTTTACTTCGTTGTTTTCTGTTTTTCATTAATTCCCGCGTTTTTGCGTTTTCTGTTGTTTGCCCTCTTACTCTCTGTTTACTGCGTTGTCTCCGAATTCTCCTGAATTTCTGCATTTTCTGCGTTCTTCGGTCTTTCTCCTTACTCTCTCTGTTATCAGCTCTTTCTCCTCTTCTCATGATGCTCTACGTTTCCTTCGTAGTTTTCTGTTTTTGCTTAATCTGCGACTTACATTCTCCCTGCTGTTTCTTGTCTCCTTCTCTGTTTGGAGCGTTGTGTCCAAATTCTCCTGAGTTTCTACGTTTTCTGAGACCTCGGCTGTCAATTCTGACTCTCTCTGTTATCAACGCATTCTCCTCTTTCTCATGATTATCTAAGATTTCTTCGTTGTCTCCTGCTGTTGCTTAATTTCTGCTTTTTTCGCGTTCCCTGCAGTTTGTCCCGATTCCCTCTGGGTACTGCGTTGTCTCCGCTTCCTCTTGAAATTCTGCGTTCGTTGCGTTTTCTGCTCCCTTTTCTGACTCTCTGTGTTGTCAGGCTTTTCTCCCCTTTCTCATTATGCTCTGCGTTTACTTCGTTGTTTTCTGTTTTTCATTAAATCCCGAGTTTTTTGCCTTTTCTGTTGTTTGCCTGATACTCTGTGTTTACTGCGTTGTCTCCAAATTCTCCTGAACTTCTGCATTTTCTGCGTTCTCTGGTCTTTCTCCTTACTCTCTCTGTTATCAGCGCTTTCTCCTCTGTCTCATGATGCTCTGCGTTTCCTTCGTAGTTTTCTGTTTTTCCTTAATTTCTGCGATTAACACTCTCCCTGCTGTTTCTTGTCTCCTTCTCTCTTTGGAGCGTTGTGTCCAAATTCTCCTGAATTTCTACGTTTTCTGATTCCTCGGCTGTGAATTCTGACTCTCTCCTATCACCACTTTCTCTTCTTTCTCATGATTATCTAAGATTTCTTCTTTTTCAACTGAGGTTGTTTAATTTCGGCGATTTTCTCGTTTACTGCAGTTTGTCCCGATTCTCTCTGTGTAATGCGTTGTCTCTGCTTTCTCGTGAATTTTTGCGTTCTTTGCGTTGTCTGCTCCATTTTCTGACTCTTTGTGTTGTCAGCACGTTCTCCACTTTCTCATTATGCTCTGCGTTTACTTCGTTGTTTTCTGTTTTTCATTAATACCCGCGTTTTTGCGTTTTCTCTTGTTTGCGCTGATACTCTCTGTTTACTACGTTGTCTCCGAATTCTCCTGAACTTCTGCATTTTCTGCGTTCTCTGGTCTTTCTCCTTACTCTCTCTGTTATCAGCGCTTTCTCCTCTGTCTCATGATTCTCTGCGTATCCTTTGTAGTTTTCTGTTTTTGCTTAATTTCTGCGATTTACACTCTCCCTGCTGTTTCTTGTCTCCTTCTCTATTTGGAGCATTGTGTCCAAATTCTCCTAAATTTGTACGTTTTCTGAGTCCTCTGCTGTCAATTCTGACTCTCTCTGTTATCACCGCAGTCTCCTCTTTCCCTTGATTATCTATGATTTCTTCTTTTTCTCCTGCTGTTGCTTAATTTCTGCGTTTTACGCGTTCTCTTCATTTTGTCCCGATTCTCTCTGTGTAATGCGTTGTCTCTGCTTTCTCGTGAATTTCTGCGTTCTTTGCGATGTCTGCTCCATTTTCTGACTCTCTGTGTTGTCAGCGTGTTCTCCACTTTCTCATTATGCTCTGCGTTTGCTTCGTTGTTTTCTGTTTTTCATTAATTCCCGCGTTTTTGCGTTTTCTCCTGTTTGCGCTGATACTCTCTGTTTACTGCGTTGTCTCTGAATTCTCCTGAACTTCTGCATTTTCTGCGTTCTCTGGTCTTTCTCCTTACTCTCTCTGTTATCAGCGCTTTCTCCTCTGTCTCATGAGGCTCTGCGATTCCTTCGTAGTTTTCTGTTTTTGCTTAATCTGCCTTTTACACTCTCCCTGCTGTTTCTTGTCTCCTTCTCTGTTTCGAGCGTTGTGTCCAAATTCTCCTGAATTTCTATGTTTTCTGAGTCCTCGGCTGTCAATTCTGACTCTCTTTGCTATCACCGCATTCTCTTCCTTCTCATGATTATCTAAGATTTCTTCTTTGTCAACTGAGGTTGCTTAATTTCGGCGATTTATGCGTTCACTGCAGTTTGTCCCGATTCTCTCTGTGTAATGCGTTGTCTCTGCTTTGTCGTGAATTTTTGCGTTCTTTGCGTTGTCTGCTCCATTTTCTGACTCTCTGTGTTGTCAGCACGTTCTCCACTTTCTCATTATGCTCTGCGTTTACTTCGTTGTTTTCTGTTTTTCATTAATACCCGCGTTTTTGCGTTTTCTCTTGTTTGCGCTGATACTCTCTGTTTACTGCGTTGTCTCCGAATTCTCCTGAACTTCTGCATTTTCTGCGTTCTCTGGTCTTTCTCCTTATTCTCTCTGTTATCAGCGCTTTCTCCTCTGTCTCATGATTCTCTGCGTTTCCTTCGTAGTTTTCTGTTTTTGCTTAATTTCTGCGATTTACACTCTCCCTGCTGTTTCTTGTCTCCTTCTCTGTTTGGAGCGTTGTGTCCAAATTCTCCTGAATTTCTACGTTTTCTGAGTCCTCGGCTGTCAATTCTGACTCTCTCTGTTATCACCGCATTCTCCTCTTTCTCATGATTATCTAAGATTTCTTTGTTGTCTCCTGAGGTTGCTTAATTTCTGCATTTTACGCGTTCACTGCAGTTTGTCTCCATTCTCCCTGTGTAATGGGTTGTCTCCACTTTCTCATGAATTTCTGCGTTCTTTGCGTTGTCTGCTCCTTTTTCTGACTCTCTGTGTTGTCAATGCTTTCTCCTCTGTCTCATGATGCTCTGCGTTTACTTCGTTGTTTTCTGTTTTTCATTAGTACCCGCGTTTTTGCGTTTGGTCTTGTTTGCGCTGATACTCTCTGTTTACTGCGTTGTCTCCGAATTCTCCTGAACTTCTGCATTTTCTGGTCTTTCTCCTTACTCTCTGTTATCAGCGCTTTCTCCTCTTTCTCATGATTCTCTGCGTTTCCTTCGTAGTTTTCTGTTTTTGCTTAATTTCTGCGATTTACACTCTCCCTGCTGTTTCTTGTCTCCTTCTCTGTTTGGAGCGTTGTGTCCAAATTCTCCTGAATTTCTACGTTTTCTGAGTCCTCGGCTGTCAATTCTGACTCTCCCTGTTATCACCGCATTCTCCTCTTTCTCATGATTATCTAAGATTTCTTCGTTGTCTCCTGCTGTTGCTTAATTTCTGCATTTTTTGCGTTCCGTGCAGTTTGTCCAGATTCCCGCTGTGTCCTGCGTTGTCTCTGCTACCTCTTGAATTTCTGCGTTCGTTGCGTTTTCTGCTCCCTTTTCTGACTCTCTGTGTTGTCAGCCTTTTGTCCACTTTCTCATTATGCTCTGCGTTTACTTCGTTGTTTTCTGTTTTTCATTAATTCCCGCGTTTCTTGCGTTTTCTCTTGTTTGCCCTGATACTCTCTGTTTACTGCCTTGTCGCTGAATTCTCCTGAACTTCTGCATTTTCTGCGTTCTCTGGTCTTTCTCCTTACTCTGTCTGTTATCAGCGCTTTCTCCTCTGTCTCTTGATTCTCTGCGTTTCCTTCGTTGTTTTTTGTTTTTGCTTAATTTCTGCGATTTACACTCTCCCTACTGTTTCTTGTCTCCTTCTTTGTTTGGAGCGTTGTGTCCCTCTGTTTGGAACGTTGTGTCCAAATTCTCCTGAATTTCTACGTTTTCTGATTCCTCGGCTGTCAATTCTGACTCTCTTTGTTATCACCGCAGTCTCCTCTTTCTCATGATTATCTATGATTCCTCATTGTCTCCTGCTGTTGCTTAATTTCTGCGTTTTATGCGTTCTCTGCAGTTTGTGCCGATTCCCTCAGTGTACTGCATTGTCTCCGCTTCCTCTTTAATTTCTGCGTTCTTTGCATTGTCTGCTCCTTTTTCTGACTCTCTGTGTTGTCAGCGCGTTCTCCACTTTCTCATTGTGCACTGCGTTTACTTCGTTGTTTTCTGTTTTTCATTAATTCACGCGTTTTTTGCGTTTTCTGTTGTTTGCCCTGATACTCTCTGTTTACTGCGTTGTCTCTGAATTCTCCTGAACTTCTGCATTTTCTGCGTTCTCTGGTCTTTCTCCTTACTCTCTCTGTTATCAGCGCATTCTCCTCTTTCTCATGATGCTCTGCGTTTCCTTCGTAGTTTTCTCTTTTTACTTATTTTCTGCGTTTTACACTCTCCCTGCTGTTTCTTGTCTCCTTCTCTGTTTGGAGCGTTGTGTCCAAATTCTCCTAAATTTCTACGTTTTCTGAGTCCTCGGCTGTCAATTCTGACTCTCTCTGTTATCACCGCAGTCTCCTCTTTCTCATGATTATCTATGATTTCTTCGTTGTCTCCAGCTGTTGCTTAATTTCTGGTTTTTACCCGTTCTCTGCATTTTATCCCGATTCCCTCTGTGTACTGCGTTGTCTCCACTTCCTCTTGAATTTGTGCGTTCTTTGCCTTGTCTGCTCCTTTTTCTGACTCTCTGTGTTGTCAGCGCGTTCTCCACTTTCTCATTGTGCACTGCGTTTACTTCGTTGTTTTCTGTTTTTCATTAATTCCCGCGTTTTTTGCGTTTTCTCTTGTTTGCCCTGATACTCTCTGTTTACTGCCTTGTCTCTGAATTCTACTGAACTTCTGCATTTTCTGCGTTCTCTGGTCTTTCTCCTTACTCTGTCTGTTATCAGCGCTTTCTCCTCTGTCTCATGATTCTCTGCGTTTCCTTCGTAGTTTTTTGTTTTTGCTTAATTTCTGCGATTTACACTCTCCCTACTGTTTCTTGTCTCCTTCTAATTTGGAGCGTTGTGTCCCTCTGTTTGGAACGTTGTGTCAAAATTCTCCTGAATTTCTACGTTTTCTGATTCCTCGGCTGTCAATTCTGACTCTCTTTGTTATCACCGCAGTCTCCTCTTTCTCATGATTATCTATGATTCCTCGTTGTCTCCAGCTGTTGCTTAATTTCTGGTTTTTACCCGTTCTCTGCATTTTATCCCGATTCCCTCTGTGTACTGCGTTGTCTCCACTTCCTCTTGAATTTGTGCGTTCTTTGCCTTGTCTGCTCCTTTTTCTGACTCTCTGTGTTGTCAGCGCGTTCTCCACTTTCTCATTGTGCACTGCGTTTAGTTCGTTGTTTTCTGTTTTTCATTAATTCCCGCGATTTTTGCGTTTTCTGTTGTTTGCCCTGATACTCTCTGTTTACTGCGTTGTCTCCGAATTCTCCTGAACTTCTGCATTTTCTGCGTTCTCTGGTCTTTCTCCTTACTCTCTCTGTTATCAGCGCTTTCTCCTCTGTCTCATGATTCTCTGCGTTTCCTTCGTAGGTTTCTGTTTTTGCTTAATTTCTGCGATTTACACTCTCCCTGCTGTTTCTTGTCTCCTTCTCTGTTTGGAGCGTTGTGTCCAAATTCTCCTGAATTTCTACGTTTTCTGAGTCCTCGGCTGTCAATTCTGACTCTCTCTGTTATCACCGCATTCTCTTCTTTCTCATGATTATCTAAGATTTCTTCGTTGTCAACTGAGGTTGCTTAATTTCGGCGATTCACGCGTTCACTGCAGTTTGTCCCGATTCTCTCTGTGTAATGCGTTGTCTCTGCTTTCTCGTGAATTTCTGCGTTCTTTGCGTTGTCTGCTCCGTTTTCTGACTCTCTGTGTTGTCAGCGCCTTCTCCACTTTCACACTATGCTCTGCGTTTACTTCGTTGTTTTCTGTTTTTCAATAATTTTCGCGTTTTTGCGTTTCCTCTTGTTTGCGCTGATACTCGCTGTTTACTGCGTTGTCTCCGAATTCTCCTGAACTTCTGCATTTTCTGCGTTCTCTGGTCTTTCTCCTTACTCTCTCTGTTATCAGCGCTTTCTCCTCTGTCTCATGATGCTCTGCGTTTCCTTCGTAATTTTCTGTTTTTGCTTAATTTCTGCGATTTACACTCTCCCTGCTGTTTCTTGTCTCCTTCTCTCTTTGGAGCGTTGTGTCCAAATTCTCCTGAATTTCTTCGTTTTCTGAGTCCTCAGCTGTCAATTCTGACTCTCTCTGTTATCACCGCATTCTCCTCTTTCTCATGATGATCTATGATTTCTTATTTGTCTCCTGCTGTTGCTTAATTTCTGCGTTTTACGCGTTCTCTGCATTTTCTCCCGATTCTCTCTCTGTAATGCGTTGTCTCTGCTTTCTCGTGAATTTCTGCGTTCTTTGCGTTGTCTGCTCCATTTTCTGACTCTCTGTGTTGTCAGCGCGTTCTCCACTTTCTCATTATGCTCTGCGTTTCCTTCGTAGTTTTCTGTTTTTGCTTAATCTGCGTTTTACACCCTCCCTGCTGTTTCTTGTCTCCTTCTCTGTTTGGAGCGTTGTGTCCAAATTCTCCTGAGTTTCTACGTTTTCTGAGACCTCGGCTGTCAATTCTGACTCTCTCTGTTATCACCGCAGTCTCCTCTTTCTCTTGATTATCTATGATTTCTTCTTTGTCTCCTGCTGTTGCTTAATTTCTGCGTTTTTCGCGTTCTCTTCATTTTGTCCCGATTCTCTCTGTGTAATGCGTTGTCTCTGCTTTCTCGTGAATTTCTGCGTTCTTTGCGATGCCTGCTCCATTTTCTGACTCTCTGTGTTTTCAGCGTGTTCTCCACTTTCTCATTATGTTCTGCGTTTGCTTCGTTGTTTTCTGTTTTTCATTAATTCCCGCGTTTTTGCGTTTTCTCCTGTTTGCGCTGATACTCTCTGTTTACTGCGCTGTCTTCGAATTCTCCTGAACTTCTGCATTTTCTGCGTTCTCTGGTCTTTCTCCTTACTCTCTCTGTTATCAGCGCTTTCTCCTCTGTCTCATGATTCTCTGTGATTCCTTCGTAGTTTTCTGTTTTTCCTTAATTTCTGCGATTTACACTCTCCCTGCTGTTTCTTGTCTCCTTCTCTGTTTGGAGCGTTGTGTCCAAATTCTCCTGAATTTCTACGTTTTCTGAGTCCTCGGCTGTCAATTCTGACTCTCCCTGTTATCAACCCATTCTCCTCTTTCTCATGATTATCTAAGATTTCTTCGTTGTCTCCTGCTGTTGCTTAATTTCTGCATTTTTTGCGTTCCCTGCAGTTTGTCCAGATTCCCTCTGTGTCCTGCGTTGTCTCCGCTACCTCTTGAATTTCTGCGTTCGTTGCGTTTTCTGCTCCCTTTTCTGACTCTCTGTGTTGTCAGTCTTTTGTCCACTTTCTCATTATGCTCTGCGTTTACTTCGTTGTTTTCTGTTTTTCATTAATTCCCGCGTTTTTTGCGTTTTCTGTTGTTTGCCCTGATACTCTCTGTTTACTGCCTTGTCTCCGAATTCTCCTGAACTTCTACGTTTTCTGAGTCCTCGGCTGTGAATTCTGACTTTATCTGCTGTCACCGCATTCTCTTCTTTCTCATGATTATCTAAGATTTCTTCGTTGTCTCCTGAGGTTGCTTAATTTCTACAATTTACTCCTTCACTGCAGTTTGTCCCGATTCTCTCTGTGCAATTCGTTGTCTCCGCTTTCTCTTGAATTTCTGCGTTCTTTGCGTTGTCTGCTCCTTTTTCTGACTCTCTGTGTTGTCAGCGCGTTCTCCACTTTCTCATTGTGCACTGAGTTTACTTCGTTGTTTTCTGTTTTTCATTAATTCCCGCGTTTTTGCGTTTTCTGTTGTTTGCCCTCATACTCTCTGTTTACTGCGTTGTCTCCGAATTCTCCTGAATTTCTGCATTTTCTGCGTTCTTCGGTCTTTCTCCTTACTCTCTCTGTTATCAGCTCTTTCTCCTCTTCTCATGATGCTCTACGTTTCCTTCGTAGTTTTCTGTTTTTGCTTAATCTGCGACTTACATTCTCCCTGCTGTTTCTTGTCTCCTTCTCTGTTTGGAGCGTTGTGTCCAAATTCTCCTGAGTTTCTACGTTTTCTGAGACCTCGGCTGTCAATTCTGACTCTCTCTGTTATCAACGCATTCTCCTCTTTCTCATGATTATCTAAGATTTCTTCGTTGTCTCCTGCTGTTGCTTAATTTCTGCTTTTTTCGTGTTCCCTGCAGTTTGTCCCGATTCCCTCTGGGTACTGCGTTGTCTCCGCTTCCTCTTGAAATTCTGCGTTCGTTGCGTTTTCTGCTCCCTTTTCTGACTCTCTGTGTTGTCAGGCTTTTCTCCCCTTTCTCATTATGCTCTGCGTTTACTTCGTTGTTTTCTGTTTTTCATTAAATCCCGAGTTTTTTGCCTTTTCTGTTGTTTGCCTGATACTCTGTGTTTACTGCGTTGTCTCCGAATTCTCCTGAACTTCTGCATTTTCTGCGTTCTCTGGTCTTTCTCCTTACTCTCTCTGTTATCAGCGCTTTCTCCTCTGTCTCATGATGCTCTGCGTCTCCTTCGTAGTTTTCTGTTTTTCCTTAATTTCTGCGATTAACACTCTCCCTGCTGTTTCTTGTCTCCTTCTCTCTTTGGAGCGTTGTGTCCAAATTCTCCTGAATTTCTACGTTTTCTGAGTCCTCGGCTGTCAATTCTGACTCTCTCCTATCACCACTTTCTCTTCTTTCTCATGATTATCTAAGATTTCTTCTTTGTCAACTGAGGTTGCTTAATTTCGGCGATTTACGCGTTCACTGCAATTTGTCCCGATTCTCTCTGTGTAATGCGTTGTCTCTGCTTTCTCGTGAATTTTTGCGTTCTTTGCGTTGTCTGCTCCATTTTCTGACTCTCTGTGTTGTCAGCACGTTCTCCACTTTCTCATTATGCTCTGCGTTTACTTCGTTGTTTTCTGTTTTTCATTAATACCCGCGTTTTTGCGTTTTCTCTTGTTTGCGCTGATACTCTCTGTTTACTGCGTTGTCTCCGAATTCTCCTGAACTTCTGCATTTTCTGCGTTCTCTGGTCTTTCTCCTTACTCTCTTTGTTATCAGCGCTTTCTCCTCTTCTCATGGTGCTCTGCGTATCATTGGTAGTTTTCTGTTTTTGCTTAATCTGCGTTTTACACTCTCCCTGCTGTTTCTTGTCTCCTTCTCTGTTTGGAGCATTGTGTCCAAATTCTCCTAAATTTCTACGTTTTCTGAGTCCTCGGCTGTCAATTCTTACTCTCTCTGTTATCACCGCAGTCTCCTCTTTCTCTTGATTATCTATGATTTCTTCTTTGTTTCCTGCCGTTGCTTAATTTCTGCGTTGTACGCGTTCTCTGCATTTTGTCCCGATTCTCTCTGTGTAATGCGTTGTCTCTGCTTTCTCGTGAATTTCTGCATTCTTTGCGTTGTCTGCTACATTTTCTACCTCTCTGTGTTGTCAGCGCGTTCTCCACTTTCCCATTATGCTCTGCGTTTCCTTCGTAGTTTTCTGTTTTTGCTTAATCTGCGTTTTACACCCTCCCTGCGATTTCTTGTCTCCTTCTCTGTTTGGAGCGTTGTGTCCAAATTCTCCTGAATTTCTACGTTTTCTGATTCCTCGGCTGTGAATTCTGACTCTCCCCTATCACCACTTTCTCTTCTTTCTCATGATTATCTAAGATTTCTTCTTTGTCAACTGAGGTTGCTTAATTTCGGCGATTTACGCGTTCACTGCAGTTTGTCCCGATTCTCTCTGTGTAATGCGTTGTCTCTGCTTTCTCGTGAATTTTTGCGTTCTTTGCGTTGTCTGCTCCATTTTCTGACTCTCTGTGTTGTCAGCACGTTCTCCACTTTCTCATTATGCTCTGCGTTTACTTCGTTGTTTTCTGTTTTTCATTAATACCCGCGTTTTTGCGTTTTCTCTTGTTTGCGCTGATACTCTCTGTTTACTGCGTTGTCTCCGAATTCTCCTGAACATCTGCATTTTCTGCGTTCTCTGGTCTTTCTCCTTACTCTCTGTTATCAGCGCTTTCAACTCTGTCTCATGATTCTCTGCGTATCCTTCGTAGTTTTCTGTTTTTGCTTAATTTCTGCGATTTACACTCTCCCTGCTGTTTCTTGTCTCCTTCCCTATTTGGAGCGTTGTGTCCAAATTCTCCTGAATTTCTACGTTTTCTGAGTCCTCGGCTGTCAATTCTGACTCTCCCAGTTATCAACCCATTCTCCTCTTTCTCATGATTATCTAAGATTTCTTCGTTGTCTCCTGCTGTTGCTTAATTTCTGCATTTTTCGCGTTCCCTGTAGTTTGTCCAGATTCCCTCTGTGTCCTGCGTTGTCTCCGCTACCTCTTGAATTTCTGCGTTCGTTGCGTTTTCTGCTCCCTTTTCTGACTCTCTGTGTTGTCAGCCTTTTGTCCACTTTCTCATTATGCTCTGCGTTTACTTCGTTGTTTTCTGTTTTTCATTAATTCCCGCGTTTTTTGCGTTTTCTGTTGTTTGCCCTGATACTCTCTGTTTACTGCCTTTTCTCCGAATTCTCCTGAACTTCTGCATTTTCTGCGTTCTCTGGTCTTTCTCCTTACTATCTCTGTTATCAGCGCTTTCTCCTCTGTCTCATTATGCTCTGCGTTTCCTTCGTAGTTTTCTGTTTTTGCTTAATCTGCGTGTTACACCCTCCCTGCTGTTTCTTTTCTCCTTCTCTGTTTGGAGCGTTGTGTCCAAATTCTCCTGAATTTCTACGTTTTCTGAGTCCTCGGCTGTCAATTCTGACTCTCTCTGTTATCACCGCATTCTCCTCTTTCTCATGATTATCTAAGATTTCTTTGTTGTCTCCTGAGGTTGCTTAATTTCTGCATTTTACGCCTTCACTGCAGTTTGTTTCCATTCTCCCTGTGTAATGGGTTGTCTCCACTTTCTCATGAATTTCTGCGTTCTTTGCGTTGTCTGCTCCCTTTTCTGACTCTCTGTGTTGTCAACGCGTTCTCCACTTTCTCATTATGCTCTGCGTTTACTTCGTTGTTTTCTGTATTTCATTAATTCCCGCGTTTTTTGCGTTTTCTTTTGTTTGCGCTGATACTCTCTGTTTACTGCGTTGTCTCAGAATTCTCCTGAACTTCTGCATTTTCTGCATTCTCTGGTCTTTCTCCTTACTCTCTCTGTTATCAGCGCTTTCTCCTCTGTCTCATCATGCTCTGCGTTTCATTCGTAGTTTTCTGTTTTTCCTTAATTTCTGCGATTTACACTCTCCCTGCTGTTTCTTGTCTCCTTCTCTGTTTGGAGCGTTGTGTCCAAATTCTCCTGAATTTCTACGTTTTCTGAGTCCTCGGCTGTCAATTCTGACTCTCTCTGCTATCACCACATTCTCTTCTTTCTCATGATTATCTAAGATTTCTTCTTTGTCAACTGAGGTTGCTTAATTTCGGCGATTTACGCGTTCACTGCAGTTTGTCCCGATTCTCTCTGTGTAATGCGTTGTCTCTGCTTTCTCGTGAATTTTTGCGTTCTTTGCGTTGTCTGCTCCATTTTCTGACTCTCTGTTTTGTCAGCGCGTTCTCCACTTTCTCATTATGCTCTGCGTTTCCTTCGTAGTTTTCTGTTTTTGCTTAATCTGCGTGTTACACCCTCCCTGCTGTTTCTTGTCTCCTTCTCTGTTTGGAGCGTTGTGTCCAAATTCTCCTGAATTTCTACGTTTTCTGAGTCCTCGGCTGTCAATTCTGACTCTCTCTGCTATCACCACATTCTCTTCTTTCTCATGATTATCTAAGATTTCTTCTTTGTCAACTGAGGTTGCTTAATTTCGGCGATTTACGCGTTCACTGCAGTTTGTCCCGATTCTCTCTGTGTAATGCGTTGTCTCTGCTTTCTCGTGAATTTCTGCGTTCTTTGCGTTGTCTGCTCTTTTTTCTGATTCTCTGTGTTGTCAGTGCTTTCTCCTCTGTCTCATGATGCTCTGCGTTTACTTCGTTGTTTTCTGTTTTTCCTTAATTGCCGCGTTTTTTGCGTTTTCTGTTGTTTGCGCTGATACTCTCTGTTTACTGCGTTGTCTCCGAATTCTCCTGAACTTCTGCATTTTCTGCGTTCTCTGGTCTTTCTCCTTACTCTCTCTGTTATCAGCGCTTTCTCCTCTTCTCATGATGCTCTGCGTATCCTTCGTAGTTTTCTGTTTTTGCTTAATCTGCGTTTTACTCTCCCTGCTGTTTCTTGTCTCCTTCTCTGTTTGGAGCGTTGTGTCCAAATTCTCCTGAATTTCTACGTTTTCTGAGTCCTCGGCTGTCAATTCTGACTCTCTCTGTTATCACCGAATTCTCCTGTTTCTCAAGATTATGTAAGATTTCTTTGTGGTCTCCTGAGGTTGCTTAATTTCTGCATTTTACACCTTCACTGCAGTTTGTCTCCATTCTCCCTGTGTGATGGGTTGTCTCCACATTCTCATGAATTTCTGCGTTCTTTGTGTTGTGTGCTCCCTTTTCTGACTCTCTGTGTTGTCAGCGCGTTCTCCAGTTTCTCATTATGGCCTGCGATTACTTCGTTGTTTTCTGTATTTCATCAATTCCCGCGTTTTTAGCGTTTTCTGTTGTTTGCGCTGGTACTCTCTGTTTACTGCGTTGTCTCAGAATTCTCCTGAACTTCTGCATTTTCTGCTTTCTCTGGTCTTTCTCCTTACTCTCTCTGTTATCAGCGCTTTCTCCTCTGTCTCATGATGCTCTGCGTTTCCTTCGTAGTTTTCTGTTTTTTCCTTAATTTCTGCGATTTACACTCTCCCTGCTGTTTCTTGTCTCCTTCTCTGTTTGGAGCGTTGTGTCCAAATTCTCCTGAATTTCTACGTTTTCTGAGTCCTCGGCTGTCAATTCTGACTCTCTCTGCTATCAACGCATTCTCCTCTTTCTTTTGATTATCTATGATTTCTTCTTTGTCTCCTGCTGTTGCTTAATTTCTGCGTTTTACGCGTTCTCTGCATTTTGTCCCGATTCTCTCTGTGTAATGCGTTGTCTCTGCTTTCTCGTGAATTTCTGCGTTCTTTGCGTTGTCTGCTCCTTTTTGTGACTCTCTGTGTTGTCAGCGCGTTCTCCACTTTCTCATTATACTCTGCGTTTACTTCGTTGTTTTCTGTTTTTCCTTAATTGCCGCGTTTTTTGCGTTTTCTGTTGTTTGCGCTGATACTCTCTGTTTACTGCGTTGTCTCCGAATTCTCCTTAACTTCTGCATTTTCTGCTTTTCCTGGTCTTTCTCCTTACTCTCTCTGTTATCAGTGCTTTCTCCTCTGTCTCATGATGCTCTGCGTTTCCTTCGTAGTTTTCTGTTTTTCCTTAATTTCTGCGATTTACACTCTCCCTGCTGTTTCTTGTCTCCTTCTCTGTTTGGAGCGTTGTGTCCAAATTCTCCTCAATTTCTACGTTTTCTGAGTCCTCGGCTGTCAATTCTGACTCTCCCTGTTATCAACGCATTCTCCTCTTTCTCATGATTATCTAAGATTTCTTCGTTGTCTCCTGCTGTTGCTTAATTTCTGCATTTTTTGCGTTCCCTGCAGTTTGTCCAGATTCCCTCTGTGTCCTGCGTTGTCTCTGCTACCTCTTGAATTTCTGCGTTCGTTGCGTTTTCTGCTCCCTTTTCTGACTCTCTGTGTTGTCAGCCTATTGTCCACTTTCTCATTATGCTCTGCGTTTACTTCGTTGTTTTCTGTTTTTCATTAATTCCCGCGTTTTTTGCGTTTTCTCTTGTTTGCCCTGATACTCTCTGTTTACTGCCTTGTCTCTGAATTCTCCTGAACTTCTGCATTTTCTGCGTTCTCTGGTCTTTCTCCTTACTCTGTCTGTTATCAGCGCTTTCTCCTCTGTCTCATGATTCTCTGCGTTTCCTTCGTAGTTTTTTGTTTTTGCTTAATTTCTGCGATTTACACTCTCCCTACTGTTTCTTGTCTCCTTCTCTGTTTGGAGCATTGTGTCCAAATTCTCCTTAATTTCTACGTTTTCTGAGTCCTCGGCTGTCAATTCTGACTCTCTCTGTTATCTCCGCAGTCTCCTCTTTCTCATGATTATCTATGATTTCTTCGTTGTCTCCAGCTGTTGCTTAATTTCTGGTTTTTACCCGTTCTCTGCATTTTATCCCGATTCCCTCTGTGTACTGCGTTGTCTCCACTTCCTCTTGAATTTGTGCGTTCTTTGCCTTGTCTGCTCCTTTTTCTGACACTCTGTGTTGTCAGCGCGTTCTCCACTTTCTCATTGTGCACTGCGTTTACTTCGTTGTTTTCTGTTTTTCATTAATTCCCGCGATTTTTGCGTTTTCTGTTGTTTGCCCTGATAATCTCTGTTTACTGCGTTGTCTCCGAATTCTCCTGAACTTCTGCATTTTCTGCGTTCTCTGGTCTTTCTCCTTACTCTCTCTGTTATCAGCGCTTTCTCCTCTGTCTCATGATTCTCTACGTTTCCTTCGTAGTTTTCTGTTTTTGCTTAATTTCTGCGATTTACACTCTCCCTGCTGTTTCTTGTCTCCTTCTCTGTTTGGAGCGTTGTGTCCAAATTCTCCTGAATTTCTACGTTTTCTGAGTCCTCGGCTGTCAATTCTGACTCTCTCTGTTATCACCGCATTCTCTTCTTTCTCATGATTATCTAAGATTTCTTCGTTGTCAACTGAGGTTGCTTAATTTCGGCGATTCACACATTCACTGCAGTTTGTCCCGATTCTCTCTGTGTAATGCGTTGTCTCTGCTTTCTCATGAATTTCTGCGTTCTTTGCGTTGTCTGCTCCATTTTCTGACTCTCTGTGTTGTCAGCGCCTTCTCCACGTTCACACTATGCTCTGCGTTTACTTTGTTGTTTTCTGTTTTTCATTAATTTTCGCGTTTTTGCGTTTCCTCTTGTTTGCGCTGATACTCCCTGTTTATTGCGTTGTCTCCGAATTCTCCTGAACTTCTGCATTTTCTGCGTTCTCTGGTCTTTCTCCTTACTCTCTCTGTTATCAGCGCCTTCTCCTCTGTCTCATGATGCTCTGCGTTTCCTTCGTAATTTTCTGTTTTTGCTTAATTTCTGCGATTTACACTCTCCCTGCTGTTTCTTGTCTCCTTCTCTGTTTGGAGCGTTGTGTCCAAATTCTCCTGAATTTCTTCGTTTTCTGAGGCCTCGGCTGTCAATTCTGACTCTCTCTGTTATCACCGCATTCTCCTCTTTCTCATGATGATCTATGATTTCTTATTTGTCTCCTGCTGTTGCTTAATTTCTGCGTTTTACGCGTTCTCTGCATTTTCTCCCGATTCTCTCTGTGTAATGCGTTGTCTCTGCTTTGTCGTGAATTTCTGCGTTCTTTGCGTTGTCTGCTCCATTTTCTGACTCTCTGTGTTGTCAGCGCGTTCTCCACTTTCTCATTATGCTCTGCGTTTCCTTCGTAGTTTTCTGTTTTTGCTTAATCTGCGTTTTACACCCTCCCTGCTGTTTCTTGTCTCCTTCTCTGTTTGGAGCGTTGTGTCCAAATTCTCCTGATTTTCTACGTTTTCTGAGACCTCGGCTGTCAATTCTGACTCTCTCTGTTATCAACGCATTCTCCTCTTTCTCATGATTATCTAAGATTTCTTCGTTGTCTCCTGCTGTTGCTTAATATCTGCGTTATTCGCGTTCCCTGCAGTTTGTCCCGATTCCCTCTGGGTACTGCGTTGTCTCCGCTTCCTCTTGAAATTCTGCGTTCGTTGCGTTTTCTGCTCCCTTTTCTGACTCTCTGTGTTGTCAGGCTTTTCTCCCCTTTCTCATTATGCTCTGCGTTTACTTCGTTGTTTTCTGTTTTTCAATAAATCCCGAGTTTTTTGCCTTTTCTGTTCTTTGCCCTGATACTCTCTGTTTACTGCGTTGTGTCCGAATTCTCCTGAATTTCTGCATTTTCTGCGTTCTCTGGTCTTTCTCCTTACCCTCCCTGTTATCAGCGCTTTCTCCTCTTTCTCATGACGCTCTGCGTTTCCTTCGTAGTTTTCTGATTTTGCTTAATTTCTGCGATTTACTCTCTCCCTGCTGTTTCTTGTCTCCTTCTCTGTTTGGAGCGTTGTGTCCAAATTCTCCTGAATTTCTACGTTTTCTGAGTCCTCGGCTGTCAACTCTGCCACTCTCGGTTATCACCGCATTCTCCTCTTTCTCATGAATATCTAAGATTTCTGCGATGTCTCCTGCTGTTGCTTAATTTCTGCGTTTTACGCGTTCCCTGCAGTTTGTCCCGATTCCCTCTGTGTACTGCGTTGTCTCCGCTTCCTCTTGAATTTCTGCGTTCTTTGCGTTGTCTGCTCCCTTTTCTGACTCTCTGTGTTGTCAGCGCGTTCTCCACTTTCTCATTATGGCCTGCGATTACTTCGTTGTTTTCTATTTTTCGTTAATTCCCGCTTTTTTTGCGTTTTCTGTTGTTTGCCCTGATACTCTCTGTTTACTGCGTTGTGTCCGAATTCTCCTGAATTTCTGCATTTTCTGCGTTCTCTGGTCTTTCTCCTTACTCTGTCTGTTATCAGCGCTTTCTCCTCTTTATCATGACGCTCTGCGTTTCCTGCGTAGTTTTCTGATTTTGCTTAATTTCTGCGTTTTACACTCTCCCTGCTGTTTCTTGTCTCCTTCTCGGTTTGGAGCGTTGTGTCCAAATTCTCCTGAATTTCTACGTTTTCTGAGTCCTCGGCTGTCAATTCTGCCTCTCTCGGTTAACACCGCATTCTCCTCTTTCTCATGAATATCTAAGATTTCTGCGATGTCTCCTGTGTTGCTTAATTTCTGCGTTTTACGAGTTCCCTGCAGTTTGTCCCGATTCCCTCTGTGTACTGCGTTGTCTCCGCTTCCTCTTGAATTTCTGCGTTCTTTGCGGTGTCTGCTCCCTTTTCTGACTCTCTGTGTTGTCAGGGCGTTCTCCACTTTCTCATTATGGCCTGCGATTACTTCGTTGTTTTCTATTTTTCGTTAAATCCCGCGTTTTTTGGGTTTTCTGTTGTTTGCCCTGATACTCTGTGTTTACTGCGTTGTGTCCGAATTCTCCTGAATTTCTGCATTTTCTGCGTTCTCTGGTCTTTCTCCTTACTCTCTCTGTTATCAGCGCTTTCTCCTCTTTCTCATGATTATCTAAGATTTCTTTGTTGTCTCCTGAGGTTGCTTAATTTCTGCATTTTACGCCTTCACTGCAGTTTGTTTCCATTCTCCCTGTGTAATGGGTTGTCTCCACTGTCTCATGAATTTCTGCGTTCTTTGCGGTGTCTGCTCCCTTTTCTGACTCTCTGTGTTGTCAGGGCGTTCTCCACTTTCTCATTATGGCCTGCGATTACTTCGTTGTTTTCTGTATTTCATTAATTCCCGGGTTTTTTGCGTTTTCTGTTGTTTGCGCTGATACTCTCTGTTTACTGCGTTGTCTCAGAATTCTCCTGAACTTCTGCATTTTCTGCATTCTCTGGTCTTTCTCCTTACTCTCTCTGTTATCAGCGCTTTCTCCTCTGTCTCATGATGCTCTGCGTTTCATTCGTAGTTTTCTGTTTTTCCTTAATTTCTGCGATTTACACTCTCCCTGCTGTTTCTTGTCTCCTTCTCTGTTTGGAGCGTTGTGTCCAAATTCTCCTGAATTTCTACGTTTTCTGAGTCCTCGGCTGTCAATTCTGACTCTCTCTGCTATCACCACATTCTCTTCTTTCTCATGATTATCTAAGATTTCTTCTTTGTCAACTGAGGTTGCTTAATTTCGGCGATTTACGCGTTCACTGCAGTTTGTCCCGATTCTCTCTGTGTAATGCGTTGTCTCTGCTTTCTCGTGAATTTTTGCGTTCTTTGCGTTGTCTGCTCCATTTTCTGACTCTCTGTCTTGTCAGCACGTTCTCCACTTTCTCATTATGCTCTGCGTTTACTTCGTTGTTTTCTGTTTTTCATTAATACCCGCGTTTTTGCGTTTTCTCTTGTTTGCGCTGATACTCTCTGTTTACTGCATTGTCTCCGAATTCTCCTGAACTTCTGCATTTTCTGCGTTCTCTGGTCTTTCTCCTTACTCTCTCTGTTATCAGCGCTTTCTCCTCTGTCTCATGATTCTCTGCGTTTCCTTCGTAGTTTTCTGTTTTTGCTTCATTTCTGCGATTTACACTCTCCCTGCTGTTTCTTGTCTCCTTCTCTGTTTGGAGCGTTGTGTCCAAATTCTCCTGAGTTTCTACGTTTTCTGAGTCCTCTGCTGAAAATTCGGACTCTCTCTGTTATCACCGCATTCTCCTCTTTCTTTTGATTATCTATGATTTCTTCTTTGTCTCCTGCTGTTGCTTAATTTCTGCGTTTTACGCGTTCTCTGCATTTTGTCCCGATTCTCTCTGTGTAATGCGTTGTCTCCGCTTTCTCGTGAATTTCTGCATTCTTTGCGTTGTCTGCTCCATTTTCCGACTCTCTGTGTTGTCAGCGCGTTCTCCACTTTCTCATTATGCTCTGCGTTTACTTCGTTGTTTTCTGTTTTTCATTAATTCCCGCGTTTTTGCGTTTTCTCTTGTTTGCGCTGATACTCTCTGTTTACTGCGTTGTCTTCGAAATCTCCTGAACTTCTGCATTTTCTGCGTTCTCTGGTCTTTCTCCTTACTCTCTCTGTTATCAGCGCTTTCTCCTCTTCTCATGATGCTCTGCGTTTCCTTCGTAGTTTTCTGTTTTTGCTTAATCTGCGTTTTACACTCTCCCTTCTGTTTTTTGTCTCCTTCTCTGTTTGGAGCGTTGTGTCCTTATTCTCCTGAATTTCTACGTTTTCTGAGTCCTCGGCTGTGAATTCTGACTTTATCTGCTATCACCGCATTCTCTTCTTTCTCATGATTATCTAAGATTTCTTCGTTGTCTCCTGAGGTTGCTTAATTTCTACGATTTACTCCTTCACTGCAGTTTGTCCCGATTCTCTCTGTGCAATGCGTTGTCTACGCTTTCTCTTGAATTTCTGCGTTCTTTGCGTTGTCTGCTCCTTTTTCTGACTCTCTGTGTTGTCAGCGCGTTCTCCACTTTCTCATTGTGCACTGAGTTTACTTCGTTGTTTTCTGTTTTTCATTAATTCCCGCGTTTTTGCGTTTTCTGTTGTTTGCCCTCATACTCTCTGTTTACTGCGTTGTCTCCGAATTCTCCTGAATTTCTGCATTTTCTGCGTTCTTCGGTCTTTCTCCTTACTCTCTCTGTTATCAGCTCTTTCTCCTCTTCTCATGATGCTCTACGTTTCCTTCGTAGTTTTCTGTTTTTGCTTAATCTGCGACTTACATTCTCCCTGCTGTTTCTTGTCTCCTTCTCTGTTTGGAGCGTTGTGTCCAAATTCTCCTGAGTTTCTACGTTTTCTGAGACCTCGGCTGTCAATTCTGACTCTCTCTGTTATCAACGCATTCTCCTCTTTCTCATGATTATCTAAGATTTCTTCGTTGTCTCCTGCTGTTGCTTAATTTCTGCTTTTTTCGCGTTCCCTGCAGTTTGTCCCGATTCCCTCTGGGTACTGCGTTGTCTCCGCTTCCTCTTGAAATTCTGCGTTCGTTGCGTTTTCTGCTCCCTTTTCTGACTCTCTGTGTTGTCAGGCTTTTCTCCCCTTTCTCATTATGCTCTGCGTTTACTTCGTTGTTTTCTGTTTTTCATTAAATCCCGAGTTTTTTGCCTTTTCTGTTGTTTGCCTGATACTCTGTGTTTACTGCGTTGTCTCCAAATTCTCCTGAACTTCTGCATTTTCTGCGTTCTCTGGTCTTTCTCCTTACTCTCTCTGTTATCAGCGCTTTCTCCTCTGTCTCATGATGCTCTGCGTTTCATTCGTAGTTTTCTGTTTTTCCTTAATTTCTGCGATTAACACTCTCCCTGCTCTTCCTTGTCTCCTTCTCTCTTTGGAGCGTTGTGTCCAAATTCTCCTGAATTTCTACGTTTTCTGATTCCTCGGCTGTGAATTCTGACTCTCTCCTATCACCACTTTCTCTTCTTTCTCATGATTATCTAAGATTTTTTCTTTGTCAACTGAGGTTGTTTAATTTCGGCGATTTACGCGTTCACTGCAGTTTGTCCCGATTCTCTCTGTGTAATGCGTTGTCTCTGCTTTCTCGTGAATTTTTGCGTTCTTTGCGTTGTCTGCTCCATTTTCTGACTCTTTGTGTTGTCAGCACGTTCTCCACTTTCTCATTATGCTCTGCGTTTACTTCGTTGTTTTCTGTTTTTCATTAATACCCGCGTTTTTGCGTTTTCTCTTGTTTGCGCTGATACTCTCTGTTTACTACGTTGTCTCCGAATTCTCCTGAACTTCTGCATTTTCTGCGTTCTCTGGTCTTTCTCCTTACTCTCTCTGTTATCAGCGCTTTCTCCTCTGTCTCATGATTCTCTGCGTATCCTTCGTAGTTTTCTGTTTTTGCTTAATTTCTGCGATTTACACTCTCCCTGCTGTTTCTTGTCTCCTTCTCTATTTGGAGCATTGTGTCCAAATTCTCCTAAATTTGTACGTTTTCTGAGTCCTCTGCTGTCAATTCTGACTCTCTCTGTTATCACCGCAGTCTCCTCTTTCCCTTGATTATCTATGATTTCTTCTTTGTCTCCTGCTGTTGCTTAATTTCTGCGTTTTACGCGTTCTCTTCATTTTGTCCCGATTCTCTCTGTGTAATGCGTTGTCTCTGCTTTCTCGTGAATTTCTGCGTTCTTTGCGATGCCTGCTCCATTTTCTGACTCTCTGTGTTTTCAGCGTGTTCTCCACTTTCTCATTATGCTCTGCGTTTGCTTCGTTGTTTTCTGTTTTTCATTAATTCCCGCGTTTTTGCGTTTTCTCCTGTTTGCGCTGATACTCTCTGTTTACTGCGTTGTCTTCGAATTCTCCTGAACTTCTGCATTTTCTGCGTTCTCTGGTCTTTCTCCTTACTCTCTCTGTTATCAGCGCTTTCTCCTCTGTCTCATGATTCTCTGTGATTCCTTCGTAGTTTTCTGTTTTTCCTTAATTTCTGCGATTTACACTCTCCCTGCTGTTTCTTGTCTCCTTCTCTGTTTGGAGCGTTGTGTCCAAATTCTCCTGAATTTCTACTTTTTCTGAGTCCTCGGCTGTCAATTCTGACTCTCCCTGTTATCAACCCATTCTCCTCTTTCTCATGATTATCTAAGATTTCTTCGTTGTCTCCTGCTGTTGCTTAATTTCTGCATTTTTCGCGTTCCCTGCAGTTTGTCCAGATTCCCTCTGTGTCCTGCGTTGTCTCCGCTACCTCTTGAATTTCTGCGTTCGTTGCGTTTTCTGCTCCCTTTTCTGACTCTCTGTGTTGTCAGCCTTTTGTCCACTTTCCCAGTATGCTCTGCGTTTACTTCGTTGTTTTCTGTTTTTCATTAATTCCCGCGTTTTTTGCGTTTCCTGTTGTTTGCCCTGATACTCTCTGTTTACTGCCTTGTCTCCGAATTCTCCTGAACTTCTGCATTTTCTGCGTTCTCTGGTCTTTCTCCTTACTCTGTCTGTTATCAGCGCTTTCTCCTCTGTCTCATGATGCTCTGCGATTCCTTCGTAGTTTTCTGTTTTTGCTTAATCTGCCTTTTACACTCTCCCTGCTGTTTCTTGTCTCCTTCTCTGTTTCGAGCGTTGTGTCCAAATTCTCCTGAATTTCTACGTTTTCTGAGTCCTCGGCTGTCAATTCTGACTCTCTTTACTATCACCGCATTCTCTTCTTTCTCATGATTATCTAAGATTTCTTCTTTGTCAACTGAGGTTGCTTAATTTCGGCGATTTATGCGTTCACTGCAGTTTGTCCCGATTCTCTCTGTGTAATGCGTTGTCTCTGCTTTGTCGTGAATTTTTGCGTTCTTTGCGTTGTCTGCTCCATTTTCTGACTCTCTGTGTTGTCAGCACGTTCTCCACTTTCTCATTATGCTCTGCGTTTACTTCGTTGTTTTCTGTTTTTCATTAATACCCGCGTTTTTGCGTTTTCTCTTGTTTGCGCTGATACTCTCTGTTTACTGCGTTGTCTCCGAATTCTCCTGAACTTCTGCATTTTCTGCGTTCTCTGGTCTTTCTCCTTTTTCTCTCTGTTATCAGCGCTTTCTCCTCTGTCTCATGATTCTCTGCGTTTCCTTCGTAGTTTTCTGTTTTTGCTTAATTTCTGCGATTTACACTCTCCCTGCTGTTTCTTGTCTCCTTCTCTGTTTGGAGCGTTGTGTCCAAATTCTCCTGAATTTCTACGTTTTCTGAGTCCTCGGCTGTCAATTCTGACTCTCTCTGTTATCACCGCATTCTCCTCTTTCTCATGATTATCTAAGATTTCTTTGTTGTCTCCTGAGGTTGCTTAATTTCTGCATTTTACGCGTTCACTGCAGTTTGTCTCCATTCTCCCTGTGTAATGCGTTGTCTCCACTTTCTCATGAATTTCTGCGTTCTTTGCGTTGTCTGCTTTTTTTTCTGACTCTCTGTGTTGTCAATGCTTTCTCCTCTGTCTCATGATGCTCTGCGTTTACTTCGTTGTTTTCTGTTTTTCATTAGTACCCGCGTTTTTGCGTTTGGTCTTGTTTGCGCTGATACTCTCTGTTTACTGCGTTGTCTCCGAATTCTCCTGAACTTCTGCATTTTCTGGTCTTTCTCCTTACTCTCTGTTATCAGCGCTTTCTCCTCTGTCTCATGATTCTCTGCGTTTCCTTCATAGTTTTTTGTTTTTGCTTAATTTCTGTGATTTACACTCTCCCTACTGTTTCTTGTCTCCTTCTTTGTTTGGAGCGTTGTGTCCCTCTGTTTGGAACGTTGTGTCCAAATTCTCCTGAATTTCTACGTTTTCTGATTCCTCGGCTGTCAATTCTGTCTCTCTTTGTTATCACCGCAGTCTCCTCTTTCTCATGATTATCTATGATTCCTCGTTGTCTCCTGCTGTTGCTTAATTTCTGCGTTTTATGGGTTCTCTGCAGTTTGTCCCGTTTCCCTCAGTGTACTGCATTGTCTCCGCTTCCTCTTTAATTTCTGCGTTCTTTGCTTTGTCTGCTCCTTTTTCTGACTCTCTGTGTTGTCAGCGCGTTCTCCACTTTCTCATTGTGCACTGCGTTTACTTCGTTGTTTTCTGTTTTTCATTAATTCACGCGTTTTTTGCGTTTTCTGTTGTTTGCCCTGATACTCTCTGTTTACTGCGTTGTCTCTGAATTCTCCTGAACTTCTGCATTTTCTGCGTTCTCTGGTCTTTCTCCTTACTCTCTCTGTTATCAGCGCACTCTCCTCTTTCTCATGATGCTCTGCGTTTCCTTCGTAGTTTTCTCTTTTTACTTATTTTCTGCGTTTTACACTCTCCCTGCTGTTTCTTGTCTCCTTCTCTGTTTGGAGCGTTGTGTCCAAATTCTCCTAAATTTCTACGTTTTCTTAGTCCTCGGCTGTCAATTCTGACTCTCTCTGTTATCACCGCAGTCCCCTCTTTCTCATGATTATCTATGATTTCTTCGTTGTCTCCAGCTGTTGCTTAATTTCTGGTTTTTACCCGTTCTCTGCATTTTATCCCGATTCCTTCTGTGTACTGCCTTGTCTCCACTTCCTCTTGAATTTGTGCGTTCTTTGCCTTGTCTGCTCCTTTTTCTGACTCTCTGTGTTGTCAGCGCGTTCTCCACTTTCTCATTATGCTCTGCGTTTGCTTCGTTGTTTTCTGTTTTTCATTAATTCCCGCGTTTTTGCGTTTTCTCCTGTTTGCGCTGATACTCTCTGTTTACTGCGTTGTCTTCGAATTCTCCTGAACTTCTGCATTTTCTGCGTTCTCTGGTCTTTCTCCTTACTCTCTCTGTTATCAGCGCTTTCTCCTCTGTCTCATGATTCTCTGTGATTCCTTCGTAGTTTTCTGTTTTTCCTTAATTTCTGCGATTTACACTCTCCCTGCTGTTTCTTGTCTCCTTCTCTGTTTGGAGCGTTGTGTCCAAATTCTCCTGAATTTCTACGTTTTCTGAGTCCTCGGCTGTCAATTCTGACTCTCCCTGTTATCAACCCATTCTCCTCTTTCTCATGATTATCTAAGATTTCTTCGTTGTCTCCTGCTGTTGCTTAATTTCTGCATTTTTCGCGTTCCCTGCAGTTTGTCCAGATTCCCTCTGTGTCCTGCGTTGTCTCCGCTACCTCTTGAATTTCTGCGTTCGTTGCGTTTTCTGCTCCCTTTTCTGACTCTCTGTGTTGTCAGCCTTTTGTCCACTTTCCCAGTATGCTCTGCGTTTACTTCGTTGTTTTCTGTTTTTCATTAATTCCCGCGTTTTTTGCGTTTTCTGTTGTTTGCCCTGATACTCTCTGTTTACTGCCTTGTCTCCGAATTCTCCTGAACTTCTGCATTTTCTGCGTTCTCTGGTCTTTCTCCTTACTCTGTCTGTTATCAGCGCTTTCTCCTCTGTCTCATGATGCTCTGCGATTCCTTCGTAGTTTTCTGTTTTTGCTTAATCTGCCTTTTACACTCTCCCTGCTGTTTCTTGTCTCCTTCTCTGTTTCGAGCGTTGTGTCCAAATTCTCCTGAATTTCTACGTTTTCTGAGTCCTCGGCTGTCAATTCTGACTCTCTTTACTATCACCGCATTCTCTTCTTTCTCATGATTATCTAAGATTTCTTCTTTGTCAACTGAGGTTGCTTAATTTCGGCGATTTATGCGTTCACTGCAGTTTGTCCCGATTCTCTCTGTGTAATGCGTTGTCTCTGCTTTGTCGTGAATTTTTGCGTTCTTTGCGTTGTCTGCTCCATTTTCTGACTCTCTGTGTTGTCAGCACGTTCTCCACTTTCTCATTATGCTCTGCGTTTACTTCGTTGTTTTCTGTTTTTCATTAATACCCGCGTTTTTGCGTTTTCTCTTGTTTGCGCTGATACTCTCTGTTTACTGCGTTGTCTCCGAATTCTCCTGAACTTCTGCATTTTCTGCGTTCTCTGGTCTTTCTCCTTATTCTCTCTGTTATCAGCGCTTTCTCCTCTGTCTCATGATTCTCTGCGTTTCCTTCGTAGTTTTCTGTTTTTGCTTAATTTCTGCGATTTACACTCTCCCTGCTGTTTCTTGTCTCCTTCTCTGTTTGGAGCGTTGTGTCCAAATTCTCCTGAATTTCTACGTTTTCTGAGTCCTCGGCTGTCAATTCTGACTCTCTCTGTTATCACCGCATTCTCCTCTTTCTCATGATTATCTAAGATTTCTTTGTTGTCTCCTGAGGTTGCTTAATTTCTGCATTTTACGCGTTCACTGCAGTTTGTCTCCATTCTCCCTGTGTAATGGGTTGTCTCCACTTTCTCATGAATTTCTGCGTTCTTTGCGTTGTCTGCTTTTTTTTCTGACTCTCTGTGTTGTCAATGCTTTCTCCTCTGTCTCATGATGCTCTGCGTTTACTTCGTTGTTTTCTGTTTTTCATTAGTACCCGCGTTTTTGCGTTTGGTCTTGTTTGCGCTGATACTCTCTGTTTACTGCGTTGTCTCCGAATTCTCCTGAACTTCTGCATTTTCTGGTCTTTCTCCTTACTCTCTGTTATCAGCGCTTTCTCCTCTGTCTCATGATTCTCTGCGTTTCCTTCATAGTTTTTTGTTTTTGCTTAATTTCTGTGATTTACACTCTCCCTACTGTTTCTTGTCTCCTTCTTTGTTTGGAGCGTTGTGTCCCTCTGTTTGGAACGTTGTGTCCAAATTCTCCTGAATTTCTACGTTTTCTGATTCCTCGGCTGTCAATTCTGTCTCTCTTTGTTATCACCGCAGTCTCCTCTTTCTCATGATTATCTATGATTCCTCGTTGTCTCCTGCTGTTGCTTAATTTCTGCGTTTTATGGGTTCTCTGCAGTTTGTCCCGTTTCCCTCAGTGTACTGCATTGTCTCCGCTTCCTCTTTAATTTCTGCGTTCTTTGCTTTGTCTGCTCCTTTTTCTGACTCTCTGTGTTGTCAGCGCGTTCTCCACTTTCTCATTGTGCACTGCGTTTACTTCGTTGTTTTCTGTTTTTCATTAATTCACGCGTTTTTTGCGTTTTCTGTTGTTTGCCCTGATACTCTCTGTTTACTGCGTTGTCTCTGAATTCTCCTGAACTTCTGCATTTTCTGCGTTCTCTGGTCTTTCTCCTTACTCTCTCTGTTATCAGCGCACTCTCCTCTTTCTCATGATGCTCTGCGTTTCCTTCGTAGTTTTCTCTTTTTACTTATTTTCTGCGTTTTACACTCTCCCTGCTGTTTCTTGTCTCCTTCTCTGTTTGGAGCGTTGTGTCCAAATTCTCCTAAATTTCTACGTTTTCTTAGTCCTCGGCTGTCAATTCTGACTCTCTCTGTTATCACCGCAGTCCCCTCTTTCTCATGATTATCTATGATTTCTTCGTTGTCTCCAGCTGTTGCTTAATTTCTGGTTTTTACCCGTTCTCTGCATTTTATCCCGATTCCTTCTGTGTACTGCCTTGTCTCCACTTCCTCTTGAATTTGTGCGTTCTTTGCCTTGTCTGCTCCTTTTTCTGACTCTCTGTGTTGTCAGCGCGTTCTCCACTTTCTCATTGTGCACTGCGTTTACTTCGTTGTTTTCTGTTTTTCATTAATTCCCGCGATTTTTGCGTATTCTGTTGTTTGCCCTGATACTCTCTGTTTACTGCGTTGTCTCCGAATTCTCCTGAACTTCTGCATTTTCTGCGTTCTCTGGTCTTTCTCCTTACTCTCTCTGTTATCAGCGCTTTCTCCTCTGTCTCATGATTCTTTGCGTTTCCTTCGTAGGTTTCTGTTTTTGCTTAATTTCTGCGATTTACACTCTCCCTGCTGTTTCTTGTATCCTTCTCTGTTTGGAGCGTTGTGTCCAAATTCTCCTGAATTTCTACGTTTTCTGAGTCCTCGGCTGTCAATTCTGACTCTCTCTGTTATCACCGCATTCTCTTCTTTCTCATGATTATCTAAGATTTCTTCGTTGTCAACTGAGGTTGCTTAATTTCGGCGATTCACGCGTTCACTGCAGTTTGTCCCGATTCTCTCTGTGTAATGCGTTGTCTCTGCTTTCTCGTGAATTTCTGCGTTCTTTGCGTTGTCTGCTCCATTTTCTGACTCTCTGTGTTGTCAGCGCCTTCTCCACTTTCACACTATGCTCTGCGTTTACTTCGTTGTTTTCTGTTTTTCAATAATTTTCGCGTTTTTGCGTTTCCTCTTGTTTGCGCTGATACTCGCTGTTTACTGCGTTGTCTCCGAATTCTCCTGAACTTCTGCATTTTCTGCGTTCTCTGGTCTTTCTCCTTACTCTCTCTGTTATCAGTGCTTTCTCCTCTGTCTCATGATGCTCTGCGTTTCCTTCGTAATTTTCTGTTTTTGCTTAATTTCTGCGATTTACACTCTCCCTGCTGTTTCTTGTCTCCTTCTCTGTTTGGAGCGTTGTGTCCAAATTCTCCTGAATTTCTTCGTTTTCTGAGTCCTCGGCAATCAATTCTGACTCTCTCTGTTATCACCGCATTCTCCTCTTTCTCATGATGATCTATGATTTCTTATTTGTCTCCTGCTGTTGCTTAATATCTGCGTTTTACGCGTTCTCTGCATTTTCTCCCGATTCTCTCTCTGTAATGCGTTGTCTCTGCTTTCTCGTGAATTTCTGCGTTCTTTGCGTTGTCTGCTCCATTTTCTGACTCTCTGTGTTGTCAGCGCGTTCTCCACTTTCTCATTATGCTCTGCGTTTCCTTCGTAGTTTTCTGTTTTTGCTTAATCTGCGTTTTACACCCTCCCTGCTGTTTCTTGTCTCCTTCTCTGTTTGGAGCGTTGTGTCCAAATTCTCCTGAGTTTCTACGTTTTCTGAGACCTCGGCTGTCAATTCTGACTCTCTCTGTTATCAACGCATTCTCCTCTTTCTCATGATTATCTAAGATTTCTTCGTTGTCTCCTGCTGTTGCTTAATTTCTGCGTTTTTCGCGTTCCCTGCAGTTTGTCCCGATTCCCTCTGGGTACTGCGTTGTCTCCGCTTCCTCTTGAAATTCTGCGTTCGTTGCGTTTTCTGCTCCCTTTTCTGACTCTCTGTGTTGTCAGGCTTTTCTCCCCTTTCTCATTATGCTCTGCGTTTACTTCGTTGTTTTCTGTTTTTCATTAAATCCCGAGTTTTTTGCCTTTTCTGTTGTTTGCCTGATACTCTGTGTTTACTGCGTTGTCTCCGAATTCTCCTGAACTTCTGCATTTTCTGCGTTCTCTGGTCTTTCTCCTTACTCTCTCTGTTATCAGCGCTTTCTCCTCTGTCTCATGATGCTCTGCGTCTCCTTCGTAGTTTTCTGTTTTTCCTTAATTTCTGCGATTAACACTCTCCCTGCTGTTTCTTGTCTCCTTCTCTCTTTGGAGCGTTGTGTCCAAATTCTCCTGAATTTCTACGTTTTCTGAGTCCTCGGCTGTCAATTCTGACTCTCTCCTATCACCACTTTCTCTTCTTTCTCATGATTATCTAAGATTTCTTCTTTGTCAACTGAGGTTGCTTAATTTCGGCGATTTACGCGTTCACTGCAGTTTGTCCCGATTCTCCCTGTGTAATGCGTTGTCTCTGCTTTCTCGTGAATTTTTGCGTTCTTTGCGTTGTCTGCTCCATTTTCTGACTCTCTGTGTTGTCAGCACGTTCTCCACTTTCTCATTATGCTCTGCGTTTACTTCGTTGTTTTCTGTTTTTCATTAATACCCGCGTTTTTGCGTTTTCTCTTGTTTGCGCTGATACACTCTGTTTACTGCGTTGTCTCCGAATTCTCCTGAACTTCTGCATTTTCTGCGTTCTCTGGTCTTTCCTTACTCTCTCTGTTATCAGAGCTTTCTCCTCTGTCTCATGATTCTCTGCGTATCCTTCGTAGTTTTCTGTTTTTGCTTAGTTTCTGCGGTTTACACTCTCCCTGCTGTTTCTTGTCTCCTTCTCTATTTGGAGCGTTGTGTCCAAATTCTCCTAAATTTGTACGTTTTCTGAGTCCTCTGCTGTCAATTCTGACTCTCTCTGTTATCACCGCAGTCTCCTCTTTCTCTTGATTATCTATGATTTCTTCTTTGTCTCCTGCTGTTGCTTAATTTCTGCGTTTTACGCGTTCTCTTCATTTTGTCCCGATTCTCTCTGTGTAATGCGTTGTCTCTGCTTTCTCGTGAATTTCTGCGTTCTTTGCGATGTCTGGTCCATTTTCTGACTCTCTGTGTTTTCAGCGCGTTCTCCACTTTCTCATTATGCTCTGCGTTTGCTTCGTTGTTTTCTGTTTTCATTAATTACCGCGTTTTTGCGTTTTCTCCTGTTTGCGCTGATACTCTCTGTTTACTGCGTTGTCTTCGAATTCTCCTGAACTTCTGCATTTTCTGCGTTCTCTGGTCTTTCTCCTTACTCTCTCTGTTATCAGCGCTTTCTCCTCTGTCTCATGATTCTCTGTGTTTCCTTCGTAGTTTTCTGTTTTTGCTTAATCTGCGTTTTACACTCTCCCTGCTGTTTCTTGTCCTTCTCTGTTTGGAGCATTGTGTCCAAATTCTCCTAAATTTCTACGTTTTCTGAGTCCTCGGCTGTCAATTCTGACTCTCTCTGTTATCACCGCAGTCTCCTCTTTCTCTTGATTATCTATGATTTCTTCTTTGTTTCCTGCCGTTGCTTAATTTCTGCGTTGTACGCGTTCTCTGCATTTTGTCCCGATTCTCTCTGTGTAATGCGTTGTCTCTGCTTTCTCGTGAATTTCTGCGTTCTTTGCGTTGTCTGCTCCATTTTCTGACTCTCTGTGTTGTCAGCGCGTTCTCCACTTTCTCATTATGCTCTGCGTTTCCTTCGTAGTTTTCTGTTTTTGCTTAATCTGCGTGTTACACCCTCCCTGTTGTTTCTTGTCTCCTTCTCTGTTTGGAGCGTTGTGTCCAAATTCTCCTGAATTTCTATGTTTTCTGAGTCCTCGGCTGTCAATTCTGACTCTCTCTGTTATCACCGCATTCTCCTCTTTCTCATGATTATCTAAGATTTCTTTGTTGTCTCCTGAGGTTGCTTAATTTCTGCATTTTACGCCTTCACTGCAGTTTGTTTCCATTCTCCCTGTGTAATGGGTTGTCTCCACTTTCTCATGAATTTCTGCGTTCTTTGCGTTGTCTGCTCCCTTTTCTGACTCTCTGTGTTGTCAACGCGTTCTCCACTTTCTCATTATGCTCTGCGTTTACTTCGTTGTTTTCTGTATTTCATTAATTCCCGCGTTTTTTGCGTTTTCTGTTGTTTGCGCTGATACTCTCTGTTTACTGCGTTGTCTCAAAATTCTCCTGAACTTCTGCATTTTCTGCATTCTCTGGTCTTTCTCCTTACTCTCTCTGTTATCAGCGCTTTCTCCTCTGTCTCATGATGCTCTGCGTTTCATTCGTAGTTTTCTGTTTTTCCTTAATTTCTGCGATTTACACTCTCCCTGCTGTTTCTTGTCTCCTTCTCTGTTTGGAGGGTTGTGTCCAAATTCTCCTGAATTTCTACGTTTTCTGAGTCCTCGGCTGTCAATTCTGACTCTCTCTGCTATCACCACATTCTCTTCTTTCTCATGATTATCTAAGATTTCCTCTTTGTCAACTGAGGTTGCTTAATTTCGGCGATTTACGCGTTCCCTGCAGTTTGTCCCGATTCTCTCTGTGTAATGCGTTGTCTCTGCTTTCTCGTGAATTTTTGCGTTCTTTGCGTTGTCTGCTCCCTTTTCCGACTCTCTGTGTTGTCAGCGCGTTCTCCACTTTCTCATTATGCTCTGCGTTTACTTCGTTGTTTTCTGTTTTTCATTAATTCCCGCGTTTTTGCATTTTCTCTTGTTTGCGCTGATACTCTCTGTTTACTGGGTTGTCTTCGAATTCTCCTGAACTTCTGCATTTTCTGCGTTCTCTGGTCTTTCTCCTTACTCTCTCTGTTATCAGCGCTTTCTCCTCTTCTCATGATGCTCTGCGTTTCCTTCGTAGTTTTCTGTTTTTGCTTAATCTGCGTTTTACACTCTCCCTTCTGTTTTTTGTCTCCTTCACTGTTTGGAGCGTTGTGTCCAAAGTCTCCTGTATTTCTACGTTTTCTGAGTCCTCGGCTGTCAATTCTGACTCTCTCTGGTATCACCGCATTCTCTTCTTTCTCATGATTATCTAAGATTTCTTCTTTGTCAACTGAGGTTGCTTAATTTCGGCGATTTACGCGTTCACTGCAGTTTGTCTCCATTCTCCCTGTGTAATGGGTTGTCTCCACTTTCTCATGAATTTCTGCATTCTTTGCGTTGTCTGCTCCTTTTTCTGACTCTCTGTGTTGTCAGTGCTTTCTCCTCTGTCTCATGATGCTCTGCGTTTACTTCGTCGTTTTCTGTTTTTCCTTAATTGACGCGTTTTTTGCGTGTTGTGTTGTTTGCGCTGATACTCTCTGTTTACTGCGTTGTCTCCGAATTCTCCTGAACTTCTGCATTTTCTGCGTTCTCTGGTCTTTCTCCTTACTCTCTCTGTTATCAGCGCTTTCTCCTCTGTCTCATGATTCTCTGCGTTTCCTTCGTAGTTTTCTGTTTTTGCTTAATTTCTGCGATTTACACTCTCCCTGTTGTTTCTTGTCTCCTTCTCTGTTTAGAGCGTTGTGTCCAAATTCTCCTCAATTTCTACGTTTTCTGAGTCCTCGGCTGTCAATTCTGACTCTTTCTGTTATCAACGCATTCTCCTCTTTCTCATGATTATCTAAGATTTCTTCGTTGTCTCCTGCTGTTGCTTAATTTCTGCATTTTTCTCGTTCCCTGCAGTTTGTCCAGATTCCCTCTGTGTCCTGCGTTGTCTCTGCTACCTCTTGAATTTCTGCATTCGTTGCGTTTTCTGCTCCCTTTTCTGACTCTCTGTGTTGTCAGCCTTTTGTCCACATTCTCATTATGCTCTGCGTTTCCTTCGTTGTTTTCTGTTTTTCATTAATTCCCGCGTTTTTTGCGTTTTCTGTTGTTTGCCCTGATACTCTCTGTTTACTGCCTTGTCTCCGAATTCTCCTGAACATCTGCATTTTCTGCGTTCTCTGGTCTTTCTCCTTACTCTCTCTGTTATCAGCGCTTTCTCCTGTTCTCATGATGCTCTGCGTATCCTTCGTAGTTTTCTGTTTTTGCTTAATCTGCCTTTTACGCTCTCCCTGCTGTTTCTTGTCGCTTTCTCTGTTTGGAGCGTTGTGTCCAAATTCTCCTCAATTTCTACGTTTTCTGAGTCCTCGGCTGTCAATTCTGAATCTCTCTGTTATCACCGCATTCTCCTCTTTCTCATGATTATCTAAGATTTCTTTGTTGTCTCCTGAGGTTGCTTAATTTCTGCATTTTACGCCTTCACTGCAGTTTGTCTCCATTCTTCCTGTGTAATGGGTTGTCTCCACTTTCTCATGAATTTCTGCGTTCTTTGCGTTGTCTGCTCCCTTTTCTGACTCTCTGTGTTGTCAGCGCGTTCTCCACTTTCTCATTGTGCACTGAGTTTACTTCGTTGTTTTCTGTATTTCATTAATTCCCGCGTTTTTTGCGTTTTCTGTTGTTTGCGCTGATACTCTCTGTTTACTGCGTTGTCTCAGAATTCTCCTGAACTTCTGCATTTTCTGCGTTCTCTGGTCTTTCTCCTTACTCTCTCTGTTATCAGCGCTTTCTGCTCTGTCTCATGATGCTCTGCGTTTCCTTCGTAGTTTTCTGTTTTTCCTTAATTTCTGCGATTTACACTCTCCCTGCTGTTTCTTGTCTCCTTCTCTGTTTGGAGAGTTGTGTCCAAATTCTCCTAAATTTCTACGTTTTCTGAGTCCTCGGCTGTCAATTCTGACTCTCTCTGTTATCACCGCAGTCTCCTCTTTCTCATGATTATCTATGATTTCTTCGTTGTCTCCAGCTGTTGCTTAATTTCTGCGTTTTACCCGTTCTCTGCATTTTATCCCGATTCCCTCTGTGTACTGCGTTGTCTCCACTTCCTCTTGAATTTGTGCGTTCTTTGCCTTGTCTACTCCTTTTTCTTACTCTCTGTGTTGTCAGCGCGTTCTCCACTTTCTCATTGTGCACTGCGTTTACTTCGTTGTTTTCTGTTTTTCATTAATTCCCGCGATTTTTGCGTTTTCTGTTGTTTGCCCTGATACTCTCTGTTTACTGCGTTGTCTCCGAATTCTCTTGAACTTCTGCATTTTCTGCATTCTCTGGTCCTTCTCCTTACTCTCTCTGTTATCAGCGCTTTCTACTCTTCTCATGATGCTCTGCGATTCCTTTGTAGTTTTCTGTTTTTTCTTAATCTGCGTTTTACACTCTCCCTGCTGTTTCTTGTCTCCTTCTCTGTTGGAGTGTTGTGTCCAAATTCTCCTGAATTTCTACGTTTTCTGAGTCCTCTGCTGTCAATTCTGACTCTCTCTGCTATCACCGCATTCTCTTCTTTCTCATGATTATATAAGATTTCTTCGTTGTCAACTGAGGTTGCTTAATTTCGGCGATTCACGCGTTCACTGCAGTTTGTCCCGATTCTCTCTGTGTAATGCGTTGTCTCTGCTTTCTCGTGAATTTCTGCGTTCTTTGCGTTGTCTGCTCCATTTTTTGACTCTCTGTGTTGTCAGCGCCTTCTCCACTTTCACACTATGCTCTGCGTTTACTTCGTTGTTTCCTGTTTTTCATTAATTCTCGCGTTTTTGCGTTTTCTCTTGTTTACGCTGATACTCGCTGTTTACTGCGTTGTCTCCGAATTCTCATGAAGTTCTGCATTTTCTGCGTTCTCTGGTCTTTCTCCTTACTCTCTCTGTTATCAGCGCTTTCTCCTCTGTCTCATGATGCTCTGCGTTTCCTTCGTAATTTTCTGTTTTTGCTTAATTTCTGCGATTTACACTCTCCCTGCTGTTTCTTGTCTCCTTCTCTGTTTGGAGCGTTGTGTCCAAATTCTCCTGAATTTCTTCGTTTTCTGAGTCCTCGGCTGTCAATTCTGACTCTCTCTGTTATCACCGCATTCTCCTCTTTCTCATGATGATCTATGATTTCTTCGTTGTCTCCTGCTGTTGCTTAATTTCTGCGTTTTACGCGTTCTCTGCAGTTTGTCCCGATTCCCTCTGTGTACTGCGTAGTCTCCACTTACTCTTGAATTTCTGCGTTCTTTGCGTTGTCTGTTCCCTTATCTGACTCTCTGTGTTGTCAGCGCGTTCTCCACTTTCTCATTATGCTGTGCGTTTACTTCGTTGTTTTCCGTTTTTCATTAATTCCCGCGTTTTTTGCGTTTTCTGTTGTTTGCCTGATACTCTCTGTTTACTGCGTTGTCTCCGAATTCTCCTGAACTTCTGCATTTTCTGCGTTCTCTGGTCTTTCTCCTTACTCTCTCTGTTATCAGCACTTTCTCCTCTGTCCCATGATGCTCGGCGTTTCCTTCGTAGTTTTCTGTTTTTGCTTAATTTCTGCGATTTACACTCTCCCTGCTGTTTCTTGTCTCCTTCTCTGTTTGGAGCGTTGTGTCCCTCGGTTTGGAGCGTTGTGTCCAAATTCTCCTGAATTTCTACGTTTTCTGAGTCCTCGGCTGTCAATTCTGACTCTCCCTGTTATCATCGCATTCTCCTCTTTCTCATGATTATCTAAGATTTCTTCGTTGTCTCCTGCTGTTGCTTAATTTCTGCATTTTTCGCGTTCCCTGCAGTTTGTCCAGATTCCCTCTGTGTCCTGCGTTGTCTCCGCTACCTCTTGAATTTCTGCGTTCGTTGCGTTTTCTGATCCCTTTTCTGACTCTCTGTGTTGTCAGCCTTTTGTCCACTTTCTCATTATGCTCTGCGTTTACTTCGTTGTTTTCTGTTTTTCATTAATTCCCGCGTTTTTTGCGTTTTCTGTTGTTTGCCCTGATACTCTCTGTTTACTGCGTTGTCTCCGAATTCTCCTGAACTTCTGCATTTTCTGCGTTCTCTGGTCTTTCTCCTTACTCTCTTTGTTATCAGCGCTTTCTCCTCTTCTCATGATGCTCTGCGTATCCTTCGTAGTTTTCTGTTTTTGCTTAATCTGCGTTTTACACTCTCCCTGCTGTTTCTTGTCTCTTTCTCTGTTTGGAGCATTGTGTCCAAATTCTCCTAAATTTCTACGTTTTCTGAGTCCTCGGCTGTCAATTCTGACTCTCTCTGTTATCACCGCAGTCTCCTCTTTCTCTTGATTATCTATGATTTCTTCTTTGTTTCCTGCCGTTGCTTAATTTCTGCGTTGTACGCGTTCTCTGCATTTTGTCCCGATTCTCTCTGTGTAATGCGTTGTCTCTGCTTTTTCGTAAATTTCTGCGTTCTTTGCGTTGTCTGCTCCATTTTCCGACTCTCTGTGTTGTCAGCGCGTTCTCCACTTTCTCATTATGCTCTGCGTTTACTTCGTTGTTTTCTGTTTTTCATTAATTCCCGCGTTTTTGCGTTTTCTCTTGTTTGCGCTGATACTCTCTGTTTACTGCGTTGTCTTCGAATTCTCCTGAACTTCTGCATTTTCTGCGTTCTCTGGTCTTTCTCCTTACTCTCTCTGTTATCAGCGCTTTCTCCTCTTCTCATGATGCTCTACGTTTCCTTCGTAGTTTTCTGTTTTTGCTTAATCTGCGTTTTACACTCTCCCTTCTGTTTTTTGTCTCCTTCTCTGTTTGGAGGGTTGTGTCCAAATTCTCCTGAATTTCTACGTTTTCTGAGTCCTCGGCTGTGAATTCTGTCTTTATCTGCTATCACCGCATTCTCTTCTTTCTCATGGTTATCTAAGATTTCTTCGTTGTCTCCTGAGGTTGCTTAATTTCTACGATTTACTCCTTCACTGCAGTTTGTCCCGATTCTCTCTGTGCAATGCGTTGTCTCCGCTTTCTCTTGAATTTCTGCGTTCTTTGCGTTGTCTGCTCCTTTTTCTGACTCTCTGTGTTGTCAGCGCGTTCTCCACTTTCTCATTGTGCTCTGCGTTCACTTCGTTTTTTTCTGTTTTTCATTAATTCCCGCGTGTTTTGCGTTTTCTGTTGTTTGCCCTCATACTGTCTGTTTACTGCGTTGTCTCCGAAATCTCCTGAATTTCTGCATTTTCTGCGTTCTTCGGTCTTTCTCCTTACTCTCTCTGTTATCAGCACTATCTCCTCTTCTCATGATGCTCTACGTTTCCTTCGTAGTTTTCTGTTTTTGCTTAATCTGCGACTTACATTCTCCCTGCTGTTTCTTGTCTCCTTCTCTGTTTGGAGCGTTGTGTGCAAATTCTCCTGAGTTTCTACGTTTTCTGAGACCTCGGCTGTCAATTCTGACTCTCTCTGTTATCAACGCATTCTCCTCTTTCTCATGATTATCTAAGATTTCTTCGTTGTCTCCTGCTGTTGCTTAATTTCTGCGTTTTTCGCGTTCCCTGCAGTTTGTCCCGATTCCCTCTGGGTACTGCGTTGTCTCTGCTTTCTCGTGAATTTCTGCGTTCTTTGCGATGTCTGCTCCATTTTCTGACTCTCTGTGTTTTCAGCGCGTTCTCCACTTTCTCATTATGCTCTGCGTTTGCTTCGTTGTTTTCTGTTTTTCATTAATTCCCGCGTTTTTGCGTTTTCTCCTGTTTGCGCTGATACTCTCTGTTTACTGCGTTGTCTTCGAATTCTCCGCAACTTCTGCATTTTCTGCGTTCTCTGGTCTTTCTCCTTACTCTCTCTGTTATCAGCGCTTTCTCCTCTGTCTCATGATTCTCTGTGTTTCCTTCGTAGTTTTCTGTTTTTCCTTAATTTCTGCGATTTACACTCTCCCTGCTGTTTCTTGTATCCTTCTCTGTTTGGAGCGTTGTGTCCAAATTCTCCTGAATTTCTACGTTTTCTGAGTCCTCGGCTGTCAATTCTGACTCTCCCTGTTATCAACGCATTCTCCTCTTTCTCATGATTATCTAAGATTTCTTCGTTGTCTCCTGCTGTTGCTTAATTTCTGCATTTTTTGCGTTCCCTGCAGTTTGTCCAGATTCCCTCTGGGTACTGCGTTGTCTCCGCTTCCTCTTGAAATTCTGCTTTCGTTGCGTTGTCTGCTCCCTTTTCTGACTCTCTGTGTTGTCAGGCTTTTCTCCCCTTTCTCATTATGCTCTGCGTTTACTTCGTTGTTTTCTGTTTTTCATTAAATCCCGAGTTTTTTGCCTTTTTTGTTGTTTGCCTGATACTCTGTGTTTACTGCGTTGTCTCCGAATTCTCCAACTTCTGCATTTTCTGCGTTCCCTGGTCTTTCTCCTTACTCTCTCTGTTATCAGCGCTTTCTCCTCTGTCTCATGATGCTCTGCGTTTCCTTCGTAGTTTTCTGTTTTTCCTTAATTTCTGCGATTAACACTCTCCCTGCTGTTTCTTGTCTCCTTCTCTCTTTGGAGCGTTGTGTCCAAATTCTCCTGAATTTCTACGTTTTCTGATTCCTCGGCTGTGAATTCTGACTCTCTCCTATCACCACTTTCTCTTCTTTCTCATGATTATCTAAGATTTCTTCTTTGTCAACTGAGGTTGCTTAATTTCGGCGATTTACGCGTTCACTGCAGTTTGTCCCGATTCTCTCTGTGTAATGTGTTGTCTCTGCTTTCTCGTGAATTTTTGCGTTCTTTGCGTTGTCTGCTCCATTTTCTGACTCTCTGTGTTGTCAGCACGTTCTCCACTTTCTCATTATGCTCTGCGTTTACTTCGTTGTTTTCTGTTTTTCATTAATACCCGCGTTTTTGCGTTTTCTCTTGTTTGCGCTGATACTCTCTGTTTACTGCGTTGTCTCAGAATTCTCCTGAACTTCTGCATTTTCTGCATTCTCTGGTCTTTCTCCTTACTCTCTCTGGTATCAGCGCTTTCTCCTCTGTCTCATGATTCTCTGCGTTTCCTTCGTAGTTTTCTGTTTTTGCTTAATTTCTGCGATTTACACTCTCCCTGCTGTTTCTTGTCTCCTTCTCTGTTTGGAGCGTTGTGTCCAAATTCTCCTCAATTTCTACGTTTTCTGAGTCCTCGGCTGTCAATTCTGACTCTTTCTGTTATCACCGCATTCTCCTCTTTCTCATGATTATCTAAGATTTCTTTGTTGTCTCCTGAAGTTGCTTGATTTCTGCATTTTACGCCTTTACTGCAGTTTGTCTCCATTCTCCCTGTGTAATGGGTTGTCTCCACTTTCTCATGAATTTCTGCGTTCTTTGCGTTGTCTGCTCCTTTTTCTGACTCTCTGTGTTGTCAGCGCGTTCTCCACTTTCTCATTATCCTCTGCGTTTACTTCGTTGTTTTCTGTTTTTCCTTAATGCCGCGTTTTTTGCGTTTTCTGTTGTTTGCCCTGATACTCACTGTTTATTGCCTTGTCTCCGAATTCTCCTGAACTTCTGCATTTTCTGCGTTCTGTGGTCTTTCTCCTTACTCTCTCTGTTATCAGCGCTTTCTCCTGTTCTCATGATGCTCTGCGTATCCTTCGTAGTTTTCTGTTTTTGCTTAATCTGCGTTTTACGCTCTTTCTGCTGTTTCTTGTCTCCTTCTCTGTTTGGAGCGTTGTGTCCAAATTCTCCTCAATTTCTACGTTTTCTGAGTCCTCGGCTGTCAATTCTGACTCTCTCTGTTATCACCGCATTCTCCTCTTTCTCATGATTATCTAAGATTTCTTTGTTGTCTCCTGAGGTTGCTTAATTTCTGCATTTTACGCCTTCACTGCAGTTTGTCTCCATTCTCCCTGTGTAATGGGTTGTCTCCACTTTCTCATGAATTTCTGCGTTCTTTGCGTTGTCTGCTCCCTTTTCTGACTCTCTGTGTTGTCAGTGCGTTCTCCACTTTCTCATCATGCTCTGCGTTTACTTCGTTGTTTTCTGTATTTCATTAATTCCCGCGTTTTTTGCGTTTTCTATTGTTTGCGCTGACACTCTCTGTTTACTGCGTTGTGTCAGAATTCTCCTGAACTTCTGCATTTTCTGCGTTCTCTGGTCTTTCTACTTACTCTCTCTGTTATCAGCGCTTTCTCATCTGTCTCATGATCCTCTGCGTTTCCTTCGTAGTTTTCTGTTTTTCCTTAATTTCTGCGATTTACACTCTCCCTTCTGTTTCTTGTCTCCTTCTCTGTTTGGAGCGTTGTGTCCAAATTCTCCTGAATTTCTACGTTTTCTGAGTCCTCGGCTGTCAATTCTGACTCTCTCTGTTGTCACCGCATTCTCCTCTTTCTCATGATTATCTAAGATTTCTTTGTTGTCTCCTGAGGTTGCTTAAGTTCTGCATTTTACGCGTTTACTGCAGTTTGTCTCCATTCTCCCTGTGTAATGGGTTGTCTCCACTTTCTCATGAATTTCTGCGTTCTTTGCGTTGTCTGCTCCTTTTTCTGACTCTCTGTGTTGTCAGTGCTTTCTCCTCTGTCTCATGATGCTCTGCGTTTACTTCGTTGTTTTCTGTATTTCATTATTTCCCGCGTTTTTTGCGTGTTCTGTTGTTTGCCCTGATACTCTCTGTTTACTGCGTTGTCTCAGAATTCTCCTGAACTTCTGCATTTTCTGCGTTCTCTGGTCTTTCTCCTTACTCTCTCTGTTATCAGCTCTTTCTCCTCTGTCTCATGATGCTCTGCGTTTCCTTCGTAGTTTTCTGTTTTTTCCTTAATTTCTGCGATTTACACTCTACCTGCTGTTTCTTGTCTCCCTCTCTGTTTGGAGCATTGTGTCCAAATTCTCCTAAATTTCTACGATTTCTGAGTCCTCGGCTGTCAATTCTGACTCTCTCTGTTATCACCGCAGTCTCCTCTTTCTCTTGATTATCTATGATTTCTTCTTTGTTTCCTGCCGTTGCTTAATTTCTGCGTTGTACGCGTCCTCTGCATTTTGTCCCGATTCTCTCTGTGTAATGCGTTGTCTCTGCTTTCTCGTGAATTTCTGCATTCTTTGCGTTGTCTGCTACATTTTCTGACTCTCTGTGTTGTCAGTGCTTTCTCCTCTGTCTCATTATGCTCTGCGTTTCCTTCGTAGTTTTCTGTTTTTGCTTAATCTGCGTTTTACACCCTCCCTGCTGTTTCTTGTCTCCTTCTCTGTTTGGAGCGTTGTGTCCAAATTCTCCTGAGTTTCTACGTTTTCTGAGTCCTCGGCTGTCAATTCTGACTCTCTCTGTTATCAACGCATTCTCCTCTTTCTCATGATTATCTAAGATTTCTTCGTTGTCTCCTGCTGTTGCTTAATTTCTGCGTTTTTCGCGTTCCCTGTAGTTTGTCCCGATTCCCTCTGGGTACTGCGTTGTCTCCGCTTCCTCTTGAATTTCTGCGTTCGTTGCGTTTTCTGCTCCCTTTTCTGACTCTCTGTGTTGTCAGGCTTTTCTCCCCTTTCTCATTATGCTCTGCGTTTACTTCGTTGTTTTCTGTTTTTCATTAAATCCCGAGTTTTTTGCCTTTTCTGTTGTTTGCCTGATACTCTGTGTTTACTGCGTTGTCTCCGAATTCTCCTGAACTTCTGCATTTTCTGCGTTCTCTGGTCTTTCTCCTTACTCTCTCTGTTATCAGCGCTTTCTCCTCTGTCTCATGATGCTCTGCGTTTCCTTCGTAGTTTTCTGTTTTTCCTTAATTTCTGCGATTTACACTCTCCCTGCTGTTTCTTGTCTCCTTCTCTGTTTGGAGCGTTGTGTCAGAATTCTCCTGAATTTCTACGTTCTCTGAGTCCTCGGCTGTCAATTCTGACTCTCTCTGCTATCACCGCATTCTCTTCTTTCTCATGATTATCTAAGATTTCTTCTTTGTCAACTGAGGTTGCTTAATTTCGGCGATTTACGCGTTCACTGCAGTTTGTCCCGATTCTCTCTGTGTAATGCGTTGTCTCTGCTTTCTCGTGAATTTTTGCGTTCTTTGCGTTGTCTGCTCCATTTTCTGACTCTCTGTGTTGTCAGCACGTTCTCCACTTTCTCATTATGCTCTGCGTTTACTTCGTTGTTTTCTGTTTTTCATTAGTACCCGCGTTTTTGCGTTTGCTCTTGTTTGCGCTGATACTCTCTGTTTACTGCGTTGTCTCCGAATTCTCCTGAACTTCTGCATTTTCTGCGTTCTCTGGTCTTTCTCCTTACTCTCTCTGTTATCAGCGCTTTCTCCTCTGTCTCATGATTCTCTGCGTTTCCTTCGTAGTTTTCTGTTTTTGCTTAATTTCTGCGATTTACACTCTCCCTGCTGTTTCTTGTCTCCTCTGTTTGGCGCGTTGTGTCCAAATTCTACTGAATTTCTACGTTTTCTGAGTCCTCGGCTGTCAATTCTGACTCTCTCTGTTATCACCGCATTCTCCTCTTTCTCATGGTTATCTAAGATTTCTTTGTTGTCTCCTGAGGTTGCTTAATTTCTGCATTTTACGCGTTCACTGCAGTTTGTCTCCATTCTCCCTGTGTAATGGGTTGTCTCCACTTTCTCATGAATTTCTGCGTTGTTTGCGTTGTCTGCTCCCTTTTCTGACTCTCTGTGTTGTCAGCGCGTTCTCCACTTTCTCATCATGCTCTGCGTTTACTTCGTTGTTTTCTGTATTTCATTAATTCCCGCGTTTTTTGCGTTTTCTGTTGTTTGCGCTGATACTCTCTGTTTACTGCGTTGTGTCAGAATGCTCCTGAACTTCTGCATTTTCTGCGTTCTCTGGTCTTTTTCCTTACTCTCTCTGTTATCAGCACTTTCTCCTCTGTCTCATGATCCTCTGCGTTTCCTTCGTAGTTCTGTTTTTCCTTAATTTCTGCGATTTACACTCTCCCTGTTGTTTCTTGTCTCCTTCTCTGTTTGGAGCGTTGTGTCCAAATTCTCCTGAATTTCTACGTTTTCTGAGTCCTCGGCTGTCAATTCTGACTCTCTCTGTTATCACCCTATTCTCCTCTTTCTCATGATTATCTAAGATTTCTTTGTTGTCTCCTGAGATTGCTTAATTTCTGCATTTTACGCGTTAACTGCCGTTTGTCTCCATTCTCCCTGTGTAATGGGTTGTCTCCACTTTCTCATGAATTTCTGCGTTCTTTGCGTTGTCTGCTCCTTTTTCTGACTCTCTGTGTTGTCAGTGCTTTCTCCTCTGTCTCATGATGCTCTGCGTTTACTTCGTTTTTTCTGATTTTCCTTAATTGCCGCGTTTTTAGCGTTTGCTCTTGTTTGCGCTGATACTCTCTGTTTACTGCGTTGTCTCTGAATTCTCCTGAACTTCTGCATTTTCTGCGTTCTCTGGTCTTTCTCCTTACTCTCTCTGTTATCAGCGCTTTCCCCTCTGTCTCATGATTCTCTGCGTTTCCTTCGTAGTTTTCTGTTTTTGCTTAATTTCTGCGATTTACACTCTCCCTGTTGTTTCTTGTCTCCTTCTCTGTTTGGAGCGTTGTGTCCAAATTCTCCTGAATTTCTACGTTTTCTGAGTCCTCGGCTGTCAATTCTGACTCTCTCTGCTATCACCGCATTCTCTTCTTTCTCATGATTATCTAAGATTTCTTCTTTGTCAACTGAGGTTGCTTAATTTCGGCGATTTACGCGTTCACTGCAGTTTGTCCCGATTCTCTCTGTGTAATGCGTTGTCTCTGCTTTTTCGTGAATTTTTGCGTTCTTTGCGTTGTCTGCTACATTTTCTGACTCTCTGTGTTGTCTGCACGTTCTCCACTTTCTCATTATGCTCTGCGTTTACTTCGTTGTTTTCTGTTTTCATTAATACCCGCGTTTTTGCGTTTGCTCTTGTTTGCGCTGATACTCTCTGTTTACTGCGTTGTCTCCGAATTTTCCTGAACTTCTGCATTTTCTGCGTTCCCTGGTCTTTCTCCTTACTCTCTCTGTTATCAGCGCTTTCTCCTCTGTCTCATGATTCTCTGCGTTTCCTTCGTAGTTTTCTGTTTTTGCTTAATTTCTGCGATTTACACTCTCCCTGCTGTTTCTTGTCTCCTTCTCTGTTTGGCGCGTTGTGTCCAAATTCTCCTGAATTTCTACGTTTTCTGAGTCCTCGGCTGTCAATTCTGACTCTCTCTGTTATCACCGCATTCTCCTCTTTCTCATGATTATCTAAGATTTCTTTGTTGTCTCCTGAGGTTGCTTAATTTCTGCATTTTACGCCTTCACTGCAGTTTGTCTCCATTCTCCCTGTGTAATGGGTTGTCTCCACTTTCTCATGAATTTCTGCGTTCTTTGAGTTGTCTGCTCCCTTTTCTGACTCTCTGTGTTGTCAGCGCGTTCTCCACTTTCTCATCATGCTCTGCGTTTACTTCGTTGTTTTCTGTATTTCATTAATTCCCGCGTTTTTTGCGTTTTCTGTTGTTTGCGCTGATACTCTCTGTTTAGTGCGTTGTGTCAGAATTCTCCTGAACTTCTGCATTTTCTGCGTTCTCTTGTTTTTTTCCTTACTCTCTCTGTTATCAGCACTTTCTCCTCTGTCTCATGATCCTCTCCGTTTCCTTCGTAGTTTTCTGTTTTTCCTTAATTTCTGCGATTTACACTCTCCCTTCTGTTTCTTGTCTCCTTCTCTGTTTGGAGCGTTGTGTCCAAATTCTCCTGAATTTCTACGTTTTCTGAGTCCTTGGCTGTCAATTCTGACTCTCTCTGCTATCACCGCATTCTCTTCTTTCTCATGATTATCTAAGATTTCTTCTTTGTCAACTGAGGTTGCTTAATTTCGGCGATTTACGCGTTCACTGCAGTTTGTCCCGATTCTCTCTGTGTAATGCGTTGTCTCTGCTTTCTCGTGAATTTTTGCGTTCTTTGCGTTCTCTGCTCCATTTTCTGACTCTCTGTGTTGTCAGCACGTTCTCCACTTTCTCATTATGCTCTGCGTTTACTTCGTTGTTTTCTGTTTTCATTAATACCCGCGTTTTTGCGTTTGCTCTTGTTTGCGCTGATACTCTCTGTTTACTGCGTTGTCTCCGAATTTTCCTGAACTTCTGCATTTTCTGCGTTCCCTGGTCTTTCTCCTTACTCTCTCTGTTATCAGCGCTTTCTCCTCTGTCTCATGATTCTCTGCGTTTCCTTCGTAGTTTTCTGTTTTTGCTTAATTTCTGCGATTTACACTCTCCCTGCTGTTTCTTGTCTCCTTCTCTGTTTGGCGCGTTGTGTCCAAATTCTCCTGAATTTCTACGTTTTCTGAGTCCTCGGCTGTCAATTCTGACTCTCTCTGTTATCACCGCATTCTCCTCTTTCTCATGATTATCTAAGATTTCTTTGTTGTCTCCTGAGGTTGCTTAATTTCTGCATTTTACGCCTTCACTGCAGTTTGTCTCCATTCTCCCTGTGTAATGGGTTGTCTCCACTTTCTCATGAATTTCTGCGTTCTTTGAGTTGTCTGCTCCCTTTTCTGACTCTCTGTGTTGTCAGCGCGTTCTCCACTTTCTCATCATGCTCTGCGTTTACTTCGTTGTTTTCTGTATTTCATTAATTCCCGCGTTTTTTGCGTTTTCTGTTGTTTGCGCTGATACTCTCTGTTTAGTGCGTTGTGTCAGAATTCTCCTGAACTTCTGCATTTTCTGCGTTCTCTTGTTTTTTTCCTTACTCTCTCTGTTATCAGCACTTTCTCCTCTGTCTCATGATCCTCTCCGTTTCCTTCGTAGTTTTCTGTTTTTCCTTAATTTCTGCGATTTACACTCTCCCTTCTGTTTCTTGTCTCCTTCTCTGTTTGGAGCGTTGTGTCCAAATTCTCCTGAATTTCTACGTTTTCTGAGTCCTTGGCTGTCAATTCTGACTCTCTCTGCTATCACCGCATTCTCTTCTTTCTCATGATTATCTAAGATTTCTTCTTTGTCAACTGAGGTTGCTTAATTTCGGCGATTTACGCGTTCACTGCAGTTTGTCCCGATTCTCTCTGTGTAATGCGTTGTCTCTGCTTTCTCGTGAATTTTTGCGTTCTTTGCGTTCTCTGCTCCATTTTCTGACTCTCTGTGTTGTCAGCACGTTCTCCACTTTCTCATTATGCTCTGCGTTTACTTCGTTGTTTTCTGTTTTTCATTAATACCCGCGTTTTTGCGTTTTCTCTTGTTTGCGCTGATACTCTCTGTTTACTGCGTTGTCTCCGAATTCTCCTGAACTTCTGCATTTTCTGCGTTCTCTGGTCTTTCTCCTTATTCTCTCTGTTATCAGCGCTTTCTCCTCTGTCTCATGATTCTCTGCGTTTCCTTCGTAGTTTTCTGGTTTTGCTTAATTTCTGCGATTTACACTCTCCCTGCTGTTTCTTGTCTCCTTCTCTGTTTGGAGCGTTGTGTCCAAATTCTCCTGAATTTCTACGTTTTCTGAGTCCTCGGCTGTCAATGCTCCCTTTTCTGACTCTCTGTGTTGTCAGCGCGTTCTCCACTTTCTCATGATTATCTAAGATTTCTTTGTTGTCTCCTGAGGTTGCTTAAGTTCTGCATTTTACGCGTTTACTGCAGTTTGTCTCCATTCTCCCTGTGTAATGGGTTGTCTCCACTTTCTCATGAATTTCTGCGTTCTTTGCGTTGTCTGCTCCTTTTTCTGACTCTCTGTGTTGTCAGTGCTTTCTCCTCTGTCTCATGATGCTCTGCGTTTACTTCGTTGTTTTCTGTATTTCATTAATTCCCGCGTTTTTTGCGTGTTCTGTTGTTTGCCCTGATACTCTCTGTTTACTGCGTTGTCTCAGAATTCTCCTGAACTTCTGCATTTTCTGCGTTATCTGGTCTTTCTCCTTACTCTCTCTGTTATCAGCTCTTTCTCCTCTGTCTCATGATGCTCTGCGTTTCCTTCGTAGTTTTCTGTTTTTTCCTTAATTTCTGCGATTTACACTCTCCCTGCTGTTTCTTGTCTCCTTCTCTGTTTGGAGCGTTGTGTCCAAATTCTCCTGAATTTCTACGTTTTCAGAGTCCTCGGCTGTCAATTCTGACTCTCTCTGCTATCAACGCATTCTCCTCTTTCTCTTGATTATCTATGATTTCTTCTTTGTCTCCTGCTGTTGCTTAATTTCTGCGTTTTACGCGTTCTCTGCATTTTGTCCCGATTCTCTCTGTTTAATGCGTTGTCTCTGCTTTCTCGTGAATTTCTCCGTTCTTTGCGTTGTCTGCTACATTTTCTGACTCTCTGTGTTGTCAGCGCGTTCTCCACTTTCTCATTATGCTCTGCGTTTCCTTCGTAGTTTTCTGTTTTTGCTTAATCTGCGTTTTACACCCTCCCTGCTGTTTCTTGTCTCCTTCTCTGTTTGGAGCGTTGTGTCCAAATTCTCCTGAGTTTCTACGTTTTCTGAGTCCTCGGCTGTCAATTCTGACTCTCTCTGTTATCAACGCATTCTCCTCTTTCTCATGATTATCTAAGATTTCTTCGTTGTCTCCTGCTGTTGCTTAATTTCTGCGTTTTTCGCGTTCCCTGCAGTTTGTCCCGATTCCCCCTGGGTACTGCGTTGTCTCCGCTTCCTCTTGAAATTCTGCGTTCGTTGCGTTGTCTGCTCCCTTTTCTGACTCTCTGTGTTGTCAGGCTTTTCTCCCCTTTCTCATTATGCTCTGCGTTTACTTCGTTGTTTTCTGTTTTTCATTAAATCCCGAGTTTTTTGCCTTTTCTGTTGTTTGCCTGATACTCTGTGTTTACTGCGTTGTCTCCGAATTCTCCTGAACTTCTGCATATTCTGCGTTCCCTGGTCTTTCTCCTTACTCTCTCTGTTATCAGCGCTTTCTCCTCTGTCTCATGATGCTCTGCGTTTCCTTCGTAGTTTTCTGTTTTTCCTTAATTTCTGCGATTAACACTCTCCCTGCTGTTTCTTGTCTCCTTCTCTCTTTGGAGCGTTGTGTCCAAATTCTCCTGAATTTCTACGTTTTCTGATTCCTCGGCTGTGAATTCTGACTCTCTCCTATCACCACTTTATCTTCTTTCTCATGATTATCTAAGATTTCTTCTTTGTCAACTGAGGTTGCTTAATTTCGGCGATTTACGCGTTCACTGCAGTTTGTCCCGATTCTCTCTGTGTAATGCGTTGTCTCTGCTTTCTCGTGAATTTTTGCGTTCTTTGCGTTGTCTGCTCCATTTTCTGACTCTCTGTGTTGTCAGCACGTTCTCCACTTTCTCATTATGCTCTGCGTTTACTTCGTTGTTTTCTGTTTTTCATTAATACCCGCGTTTTTGCGTTTTCTCTTGTTTGCGCTGATACTCTCTGTTTACTGCGTTGTCTCCGAATTCTCCTGAACTTCTGCATTTTCTGCGTTCTCTGGTCTTTCTCCTTACTCTCTCTGTTATCAGCGCTTTCTCCTCTGTCTCATGATTCTCTGCGTTTCCTTCGTAGTTTTCTGGTTTTGCTTAATTTCTGCGTTTTACACTCTCCCTGCTGTTTCTTGTCTCCTTCTCTGTTTGGAGCGTTGTGTCCAAATTCTCCTGAATTTCTACGTTTTCTGAGTCGTCGGCTGTCAATTCTGACTCTCTCTGTTGTCACCGCATTCTCCTCTTTCTCATGATTATCTAAGATTTCTTTGTTGTCTCCTGAGGTTGCTTAAGTTCTGCATTTTACGCGTTCACTGCAGTTTGTCTCCATTCTCCCTGTGTAATGGGTTGTCTCCACTTTCTCATGAATATCTGCGTTCTTTGCATTGTCTCCTCCTTTTTCTGACTCTCTGTGTTGTCAGTGCTTTCTCCTCTGTCTCATGATGCTCTGCGTTTACTTCGTTGTTTTCTGTTTTTCCTTAATTGCCGCGTTTTTTGCGTGTTCTGTTGTTTGCGCTGATACTCTCTGTTTACTGCGTTGTCTCCGAATTCTCCTGAACTTCTGCATTTTCTGCGTTCCCTGGTCTTTCTCCTTACTCTCTCTGTTATCAGCGCTTTCTCCTCTGTCTCATGATTCTCTGCGTTTCCTTCGTAGTTTTCTGTTTTTGCTTAATTTCTGCGATTTACACTCTCCCTGCTGTTTCTTGTCTCCTTCTCTGTTTGGCGCGTTGTGTCCAAATTCTCCTGAATTTCTACGTTTTCTGAGTCCTCGGCTGTCAATTCTGACTCTCTCTGTTATCACCGCATTCTCCTCTTTCTCATGATTATCTAAGATTTCTTTGTTGTCTCCTGAGGTTGCTTAATTTCTGCATTTTACGCCTTCACTGCAGTTTGTCTCCATTCTCCCTGTGTAATGGGTTGTCTCCACTTTCTCATGAATTTCTGCGTTCTTTGAGTTGTCTGCTCCCTTTTCTGACTCTCTGTGTTGTCAGCGCGTTCTCCACTTTCTCATCATGCTCTGCGTTTACTTCGTTGTTTTCTGTATTTCATTAATTCCCTCGTTTTTTGCGTTTTCTGTTGTTTGCGCTGATACTCTCTGTTTACTGCGTTGTGTCAGAATTCTCCTGAACTTCTGCATTTTCTGCGTTCTCTTGTTTTTTTCCTTACTCTCTCTGTTATCAGCACTTTCTCCTCTGTCTCATGATCCTCTCCGTTTCCTTCGTAGTTTTCTGTTTTTCCTTAATTTCTGTGATTTACACTCTCCCTTCTGTTTCTTGTCTCCTTCTCTGTTTGGAGCGTTGTGTCCAAATTCTCCTGAATTTCTACGTTTTCTGAGTCCTTGGCTGTCAATTCTGACTCTCTCTGCTATCACCGCATTCTCTTCTTTCTCATGATTATCTAAGATTTCTTCTTTGTCAACTGAGGTTGCTTAATTTCGGCGATTTACGCGTTCACTGCAGTTTGTCCCGATTCTCTCTGTGTAATGCGTTGTCTCTGCTTTCTCGTGAATTTTTGCGTTCTTTGCGTTCTCTGCTCCATTTTCTGACTCTCTGTGTTGTCAGCACGTTCTCCACTTTCTCATTATGCTCTGCGTTTACTTCGTTGTTTTCTGTTTTTCATTAATACCCGCGTTTTTGCGTTTTCTCTTGTTTGCGCTGATACTCTCTGTTTACTGCGTTGTCTCCGAATTCTCCTGAACTTCTGCATTTTCTGCGTTCTCTGGTCTTTCTCCTTATTCTCTCTGTTATCAGCGCTTTCTCCTCTGTCTCATGATTCTCTGCGTTTCCTTCGTAGTTTTCTGGTTTTGCTTAATTTCTGCGATTTACACTCTCCCTGCTGTTTCTTGTCTCCTTCTCTGTTTGGAGCGTTGTGTCCAAATTCTCCTGAATTTCTACGTTTTCTGAGTCCTCGGCTGTCAATTCTGACTCTCTGTGTTGTCACCGCATTCTCCACTTTCTCATGATTATCTAAGATTTCTTTGTTGTCTCCTGAGGTTGCTTAAGTTCTGCATTTTACGCGTTTACTGCAGTTTGTCTCCATTCTCCCTGTGTAATGGGTTGTCTCCACTTTCTCATGAATTTCTGCGTTCTTTGCGTTGTCTGCTCCTTTTTCTGACTCTCTGTGTTGTCAGTGCTTTCTCCTCTGTCTCATGATGCTCTGCGTTTACTTCGTTGTTTTCTGTATTTCATTAATTCCCGCGTTTTTTGCGTGTTCTGTTGTTTGCCCTGATACTCTCTGTTTACTGCGTTGTCTCAGAATTCTCCTGAACTTCTGCATTTTCTGCGTTATCTGGTCTTTCTCCTTACTCTCTCTGTTATCAGCTCTTTCTCCTCTGTCTCATGATGCTCTGCGTTTCCTTCGTAGTTTTCTGTTTTTTCCTTAATTTCTGCGATTTACACTCTCCCTGCTGTTTCTTGTCTCCCTCTCTGTTTGGAGCGTTGTGTCCAAATTCTCCTGAATTTCTACGTTTTCAGAGTCCTCGGCTGTCAATTCTGACTCTCTCTGCTATCAACGCATTCTCCTCTTTCTCTTGATTATCTATGATTTCTTCTTTGTCTCCTGCTGTTGCTTAATTTCTGCGTTTTACGCGTTCTCTGCATTTTGTCCCGATTCTCTCTGTGTAATGCGTTGTCTCTGCTTTCTCGTGAATTTCTCCGTTCTTTGCGTTGTCTGCTACATTTTCTGACTCTCTGTGTTGTCAGCGCGTTCTCCACTTTCTCATTATGCTCTGCGTTTCCTTCGTAGTTTTCTGTTTTTGCTTAATCTGCGTTTTACACCCTCCCTGCTGTTTCTTGTCTCCTTCTCTGTTTGGAGCGTTGTGTCCAAATTCTCCTGAGTTTCTACGTTTTCTGAGTCCTCGGCTGTCAATTCTGACTCTCTCTGTTATCAACGCATTCTCCTCTTTCTCATGATTATCTAAGATTTCTTCGTTGTCTCCTGCTGTTGCTTAATTTCTGCGTTTTTCGCGTTCCCTGCAGTTTGTCCCGATTCCCCCTGGGTACTGCGTTGTCTCCGCTTCCTCTTGAAATTCTGCGTTCGTTGCGTTGTCTGCTCCCTTTTCTGACTCTCTGTGTTGTCAGGCTTTTCTCCCCTTTCTCATTATGCTCTGCGTTTACTTCGTTGTTTTCTGTTTTTCATTAAATCCCGAGTTTTTTGCCTTTTCTGTTGTTTGCCTGATACTCTGTTTTTACTGCGTTGTCTCCGAATTCTCCTGAACTTCTGCATATTCTGCGTTCCCTGGTCTTTCTCCTTACTCTCTCTGTTATCAGCGCTTTCTCCTCTGTCTCATGATGCTCTGCGTTTCCTTCGTAGTTTTCTGTTTTTCCTTAATTTCTGCGATTAACACTCTCCCTGCTGTTTCTTGTCTCCTTCTCTCTTTGGAGCGTTGTGTCCAAATTCTCCTGAATTTCTACGTTTTCTGATTCCTCGGCTGTGAATTCTGACTCTCTCCTATCACCACTTTCTCTTCTTTCTCATGATTATCTAAGATTTCTTCTTTGTCAACTGAGGTTGCTTAATTTCGGCGATTTACGCGTTCACTGCAGTTTGTCCCGATTCTCTCTGTGTAATGCGTTGTCTCTGCTTTCTCGTGAATTTTTGCGTTCTTTGCGTTGTCTGCTCCATTTTCTGACTCTCTGTGTTGTCAGGCTTTTCTCCCCTTTCTCATTATGCTCTACGTTTACTTCGTTGTTTTCTGTTTTTCATTAATACCCGCGTTTTTGCGTTTTCTCTTGTTTGCGCTGATACTCTCTGTTTACTGCGTTGTCTCCGAATTCTCCTGAACTTCTGCATTTTCTGCGTTCTCTGGTCTTTCTCCTTACTCTCTCTGTTATCAGCGCTTTCTCCTCTGTCTCATGATTCTCTGCGTTTCCTTCGTAGTTTTCTGGTTTTGCTTAATTTCTGCGATTTACACTCTCCCTGCTGTTTCTTGTCTCCTTCTCTGTTTGGAGCGTTGTGTCCAAATTCTCCTGAGTTTCTACGTTTTCTGAGTCCTCGGCTGTCAATTCTGACTCTCTCTGTTATCAACGCATTCTCCTCTTTCTCATGATTATCTAAGATTTCTTCGTTGTCTCCTGCTGTTGCTTAATTTCTGCGTTTTTCGCGTTCCCTGCAGTTTGTCCCGATTCCCCCTGTGTACTGCGTTGTCTCCGCTTCCTCTTGAAATTCTGCGTTCGTTGCGTTGTCTGCTCCCTTTTCTGACTCTCTGTGTTGTCAGGCTTTTCTCCCCTTTCTCATTATGCTCTGCGTTTACTTCGTTGTTTTCTGTTTTTCATTAAATCCCGAGTTTTTTGCCTTTTCTGTTGTTTGCCTGATACTCTGTGTTTACTGCGTTGTCTCCGAATTCTCCTGAACTTCTGCATTTTCTGCGTTCCCTGGTCTTTCTCCTTACTCTCTCTGTTATCAGCGCTTTCTCCTCTGTCTCATGATGCTCTGCGTTTCCTTCGTAGTTTTCTGTTTTTCCTTAATTTCTGCGATTAACACTCTCCCTGCTGTTTCTTGTCTCCTTCTCTCTTTGGAGCGTTGTGTCCAAATTCTCCTGAATTTCTACGTTTTCTGATTCCTCGGCTGTGAATTCTGACTCTCTCCTATCACCACTTTCTCTTCTTTCTCATGATTATCTAAGATTTCTTCTTTGTCAACTGAGGTTGCTTAATTTCGGCGATTTACGCGTTCACTGCAGTTTGTCCCGATTCTCTCTGTGTAATGCGTTGTCTCTGCTTTCTCGTGAATTTTTGCGTTCTTTGCGTTGTCTGCTCCATTTTCTGACTCTCTGTGTTGTCAGTGCTTTCTCCACTTTCTCATTATGCTCTGCGTTTACTTCGTTGTTTTCTGTTTTTCATTAATTGCCGCGTTTTTTGCGTGTTCTGTTGTTTGCGCTGATACTCTCTGTTTACTGCGTTGTCTCCGAATTCTCCTGAACTTCTGCATTTTCTGCGTTCTCTGGTCTTTCTCCTTACTCTCTCTGTTATCAGCGCTTTCTCCTCTGTCTCATGACTCTCTGCGTTTCCTTCGTAGTTTTCTGTTTTTGCTTAATTTCTGCGATTTACACTCTCCCTGCTGTTTCTTGTCTCCTTCTCTGTTTGGAGCGTTGTGTCCAAATTCTCCTCAATTTCTACGTTTTCTGAGTCCTCGGCTGTCAATTCTGACTCTTTCTGTTATCACCGCATTCTCCTCTTTCTCATGATTATCTAAGATTTCTTTGTTGTCTCCTGAAGTTGCTTAATTTCTGCATTTTACGCCTTTACTGCAGTTTGTCTCCATTCTCCCTGTGTAATGGGTTGTCTCCACTTTCTCATGAATTTCTGCGTTCTTTGCGTTGTCTGCTCCTTTTTCTGACTCTCTGTGTTGTCAGCGCGTTCTCCACTTTCTCATTATGCTCTGCGTTTACTTCGTTGTTTTCTGTTTTTCCTTAATTGCCGCGTTTTTTGCGTTTTCTGTTGTTTGCCCTGATACTCACTGTTTATTGCCTTGTCTCCGAATTCTCTTGAACTTCTGCATTTTCTGCGTTCTGTGGTCTTTCTCTTTACTCTCTCTGTTATCAGCGCTTTCTCCTGTTCTCATGATGCTCTGCGTATCCTTCGTAGTTTTCTGTTTTTGCTTAATCTGCGTTTTACGCTCTTTCTGCTGTTTCTTGTCTCCTTCTCTGTTTGGAGCGTTGTGTCCAAATTCTCCTCAATTTCTACGTTTTCTGAGTCCTCGGCTGTCAATTCTGACTCTCTCTGTTATCACCGCATTCTCCTCTTTCTCATGATTATCTAAGATTTCTTTGTTGTCTCCTGAGGTTGCTTAATTTCTGCATTTTACGCCTTCACTGCAGTTTGTCTCCATACTCCCTGTGTAATGGGTTGTCTCCACTTTCTCATGAATTTCTGCGTTCTTTGCGTTGTCTGCTCCCTTTTCTGACTCTCTGTGTTGTCAGTGCGTTCTCCACTTTGTCATCATGCTCTGCGTTTACTTCGTTGTTTTCTGTATTTCATTAATACCCGCGTTTTTGCGTTTTCTCTTGTTTGCGCTGATACTCTCTGTTTACTGCGTTGTCTCCGAATTCTCCTGAACTTCTGCATTTTCTGCGTTCTCTGGTCTTTCTCCTTATTCTCTCTGTTATCAGTGCTTTCTCCTCTGTCTCATGATTCTCTGCGTTTCCTTCGTAGTTTTCTGTTTTTGCTTAATGTCTGCGATTTACACTCTCCCTGCTGTTTCTTGTCTCCTTCTCTCTTTGGAGCGTTGTGTCCAAATTCTCCTGAATTTCTACGTTTTCTGAGTCCTCGGCTGTCAATTCTGACTCTCTCTGTTATCACCCTATTCTCCTCTTTCTCATGATTATCTAAGATTTCTTTTTTGTCTCCTGAGGTTGCTTAATTTCTGCATTTTACGCGTTAACTGCCGTTTGTCTCCATTCTCCCTGTGTAATGGGTTGTCTCCACTTTCTTATGAATTTCTGCGTTCTTTGCGTTGTCTGCTCCTTTTTCTGACTCTCTGTGTTGTCAGTGCTTTCTCCTCTGTCTCATGATGCTCTGCGTTTACTACGTTTTTTCTGATTTTCCTTAATTGCCGCGTTTTTAGCGTTTGCTCTTGTTTGCGCTGATACTCTCTGTTTACTGCGTTGTCTCCGAATTCTCCTGAACTTCTGCATTTTCTGCGTTCTCTGGTCTTTCTCCTTACTCTCTCTGTTATCAGCGCTTTCCCCTCTGTCTCATGATTCTCTGCGTTTCCTTCGTAGTTTTCTGTTTTTGCTTAATTTCTGCGATTTACACTCTCCCTGCTCTTTCTTGTCTCCTTCTCTGTTTGGAGCGTTGTGTCCAAATTCTTCTGAATTTCTACGTTTTCTGAGTCCTCGGCTGTCAATTCTGACTCTCTCTGCTATCACCGCATTCTCTTCTTTCTCATGATTATCTAAGATTTCTTCTTTGTCAACTGAGGTTGCTTAATTTCGGCGATTTACGCGTTCACTGCAGTTTGTCCCGATTCTCTCTGTGTAATGCGTTGTCTCTGCTTTTTCGTGAATTTTTGCGTTCTTTGCGTTGTCTGCTACATTTTCTGACTCTCTGTGTTGTCTGCACGTTCTCCACTTTCTCATTATGCTCTGCGTTTACTTCGTTGTTTTCTGTTTTTCATTAGTAGCCGCGTTTTTGCGTTTGCTCTTGTTTGCGCTGATACTCTCTGTTTACTGCGTTGTCTCCGAATTCTCCTGAACTTCTGCATTTTCTGCGTTCCCTGGTCTTTCTCCTTACTCTCTCTGTTATCAGCGCTTTCTCCTCTGTCTCATGATTCTCTGCGTTTCCTTCGTAGTTTTCTGTTTTTGCTTAATTTCTGCGATTTACACTCTCCCTGCTGTTTCTTGTCTCCTTCTCTGTTTGGCGCGTTGTGTCCAAATTCTCCTGAATTTCTACATTTTCTGAGTCCTCGGCTGTCAATTCTGACTCTCTCTGTTATCACCGCATTCTCCTCTTTCTCATGATTATCTAAGATTTCTTTGTTGTCTCCTGAGGTTGCTTAATTTCTGCATTTTACGCCTTCACTGCAGTTTGTCTCCATTCTCCCTGTGTAATGGGTTGTCTCCACTTTCTCATGAATTTCTGCGTTCTTTGAGTTGTCTGCTCCCTTTTCTGACTCTCTGTGTTGTCAACGCGTTCTCCACTTTCTCATCATGCTCTGCGTTTACTTCGTTGTTTTCTGTATTTCATTAATTCCCTCGTTTTTTGCGTTTTCTGTTGTTTGCGCTGATACTCTCTGTTTAGTGCGTTGTGTTAGAATTCTCCTGAACTTCTGCATTTTCTGTGTTCTCTTGTTTTTTTCCTTACTCTCTCTGTTATCAGCACTTTCTCCTCTGTCTCATGATGCTCTCCGTTTCCTTCGTAGTTTTCTGTTTTTCCTTAATTTCTGCGATTTACACTCTCCCTTCTGTTTCTTGTCTCCTTCTCTGTTTGGAGCGTTGTGTCCAAATTCTCCTGAATTTCTACGTTTTCTGAGTCCTTGGCTGTCAATTCTGACTCTCTCTGCTATCACCGCATTCTCTTCTTTCTCATGATTATCTAAGATTTCTTCTTTGTCAACTGAGGTTGCTTAATTTCGGCGATTTACGCGTTCACTGCAGTTTGTCCCGATTCTCTCTGTGTAATGCGTTGTCTCTGCTTTCTCGTGAATTTTTGCGTTCTTTGCGTTCTCTGCTCCATTTTCTGACTCTCTGTGTTGTCAGCACGTTCTCCACTTTCTCATTATGCTCTGCGTTTACTTCGTTGTTTTCTGTTTTTCATTAATACCCGCGTTTTTGCGTTTTCTCTTGTTTGCGCTGATACTCTCTGTTTACTGCGTTAACTCCGAATTCTCCTGAACTTCTGCATTTTCTGCGTTCTCTGGTCTTTCTCCTTATTCTCTCTGTTATCAGCGCTTTCTCCTCTGTCTCATGATTCTCTGCGTTTCCTTCGTAGTTTTCTGGTTTTGCTTAATTTCTGCGATTTACACTCTCCCTGCTGTTTCTTGTCTCCTTCTCTGTTTGGCGCGTTGTGTCCAAATTCTCCTGAATTTCTACGTTTTCTGAGTCCTCGGCTGTCAATTCTGACTCTCTCTGTTATCACCGCATTCTCCTCTTTCTCATGGTTATCTAAGATTTCTTTGTTGTCTCCTGAGGTTGCTTAATTTCTGCATTTTACGCGTTCACTGCAGTTTGTCTCCATTCTCCCTGTGTAATGGGTTGTCTCCACTTTCTCATGAATTTCTGCGTTGTTTGCGTTGTCTGCTCCCTTTTCTGACTCTCTGTGTTGTCTGCGCGTTCTCCACTTTCTCATCATGCTCTGCGTTTACTTCGTTGTTTTCTGTATTTCATTAATTCCCGCGTTTTTTGCGTTTTCTGTTGTTTGCGCTGATACTCTCTGTTTACTGCGTTGTGTCAGAATGCTCCTGAACTTCTGCATTTTCTGCGTTCTCTGGTCTTTTTCCTTACTCTCTCTGTTATCAGCACTTTCTCCTCTGTCTCATGATCCTCTGCGTTTCCTTCGTAGTTCTGTTTTTCCTTAATTTCTGCGAATTACACTCTCCCTTCTGTTTCTTGTCTCCTTCTCTGTTTGGAGCGTTGTGTCCAAATTCTCCTGAATTTCTACGTTTTCTGAGTCCTCGGCTGTCAATTCTGACTCTCTCTGTTATCACCCTATTCTCCTCTTTCTCATGATTATCTAAGATTTCTTTGTTGTCTCCTGAGATTGCTTAATTTCTGCATTTTACGCGTTAACTGCCGTTTGTCTCCATTCTCCCTGTGTAATGGGTTGTCTCCACTTTCTCATGAATTTCTGCGTTCTTTGCGTTGTCTGCTCCTTTTTCTGACTCTCTGTGTTGTCAGTGCTTTCTCCTCTGTCTCATGATGCTCTGCGTTTACTTCGTTTTTTCTGATTTTCCTTAATTGCCGCGTTTTTAGCGTTTGCTCTTGTTTGCGCTGATACTCTCTGTTTACTGCGTTGTCTCTGAATTCTCCTGAACTTCTGCATTTTCTGCGTTCTCTGGTCTTTCTCCTTACTCTCTCTGTTATCAGCGCTTTCCCCTCTGTCTCATGATTCTCTGCGTTTCCTTCGTAGTTTTCTGTTTTTGCTTAATTTCTGCGATTTACACTCTCCCTGTTGTTTCTTGTCTCCTTCTCTGTTTGGAGCGTTGTGTCCAAATTCTCCTGAATTTCTACGTTTTCTGAGTCCTCGGCTGTCAATTCTGACTCTCTCTGCTATCACCGCATTCTCTTCTTTCTCATGATTATCTAAGATTTCTTCTTTGTCAACTGAGGTTGCTTAATTTCGGCGATTTACGCGTTCACTGCAGTTTGTCCCGATTCTCTCTGTGTAATGCGTTGTCTCTGCTTTTTCGTGAATTTTTGCGTTCTTTGCGTTGTCTGCTACATTTTCTGACTCTCTGTGTTGTCTGCACGTTCTCCACTTTCTCATTATGCTCTGCGTTTACTTCGTTGTTTTCTGTTTTTCATTAGTAGCCGCGTTTTTGCGTTTGCTCTTGTTTGCGCTGATACTCTCTGTTTACTGCGTTGTCTCCGAATTCTCCTGAACTTCTGCATTTTCTGCGTTCCCTGGTCTTTCTCCTTACTCTCTCTGTTATCAGCGCTTTCTCCTCTGTCTCATGATTCTCTGCGTTTCCTTCGTAGTTTTCTGTTTTTGCTTAATTTCTGCGATTTACACTCTCCCTGCTGTTTCTTGTCTCCTTCTCTCTTTGGCGCGTTGTGTCCAAATTCTCCTGAATTTCTACGTTTTCTGAGTCCTCGGCTGTCAATTCTGACTCTCTCTGTTATCACCGCATTCTCCTCTTTCTCATGATTATCTAAGATTTCTTTGTTGTCTCCTGAGGTTGCTTAATTTCTGCATTTTACGCCTTCACTGCAGTTTGTCTCCATTCTCCCTGTGTAATGGGTTGTCTCCACTTTCTCATGAATTTCTGCGTTCTTTGAGTTGTCTGCTCCCTTTTCTGACTCTCTGTGTTGTCAGCGCGTTCTCCACTTTCTCATCATGCTCTGCGTTTACTTCGTTGTTTTCTGTATTTCATTAATTCCCGCGTTTTTTGCGTTTTCTGTTGTTTGCGCTGATACTCTCTGTTTAGTGCGTTGTGTCAGAATTCTCCTGAACTTCTGCATTTTCTGCGTTCTCTTGTTTTTTTCCTTACTCTCTCTGTTATCAGCACTTTCTCCTCTGTCTCATGATCCTCTCCGTTTCCTTCGTAGTTTTCTGTTTTTCCTTAATTTCTGCGATTTACACTCTCCCTTCTGTTTCTTGTCTCCTTCTCTGTTTGGAGCGTTGTGTCCAAATTCTCCTGAATTTCTACGTTTTCTGAGTCCTTGGCTGTCAATTCTGACTCTCTCTGCTATCACCGCATTCTCTTCTTTCTCATGATTATCTAAGATTTCTTCTTTGTCAACTGAGGTTGCTTAATTTCGGCGATTTACGCGTTCACTGCAGTTTGTCCCGATTCTCTCTGTGTAATGCGTTGTCTCTGCTTTCTCGTGAATTTTTGCGTTCTTTGCGTTCTCTGCTCCATTTTCTGACTCTCTGTGTTGTCAGCACGTTCTCCACTTTCTCATTATGCTCTGCGTTTACTTCGTTGTTTTCTGTTTTTCATTAATACCCGCGTTTTTGCGTTTTCTCTTGTTTGCGCTGATACTCTCTGTTTACTGCGTTGTCTCCGAATTCTCCTGAACTTCTGCATTTTCTGCGTTCTCTGGTCTTTCTCCTTATTCTCTCTGTTATCAGCGCTTTCTCCTCTGTCTCATGATTCTCTGCGTTTCCTTCGTAGTTTTCTGGTTTTGCTTAATTTCTGCGATTTACACTCTCCCTGCTGTTTCTTGTCTCCTTCTCTGTTTGGAGCGTTGTGTCCAAATTCTCCTGAATTTCTACGTTTTCTGAGTCCTCGGCTGTCAATTCTGACTCTCTCTGTTGTCACCGCATTCTCCTCTTTCTCATGATTATCTAAGATTTCTTTGTTGTCTCCTGAGGTTGCTTAAGTTCTGCATTTTACGCGTTTACTGCAGTTTGTCTCCATTCTCCCTGTGTAATGGGTTGTCTCCACTTTCTCATGAATTTCTGCGTTCTTTGCGTTGTCTGCTCCTTTTTCTGACTCTCTGTGTTGTCAGCGCTTTCTCCTCTGTCTCATGATGCTCTGCGTTTACTTCGTTGTTTTCTGTATTTCATTAATTCCCGCGTTTTTTGCGTATTCTGTTGTTTGCCCTGATACTCTCTGTTTACTGCGTTGTCTCAGAATTCTCCTGAACTTCTGCATTTTCTGCGTTCTCTGGTCTTTCTCCTTACTCTCTCTGTTATCAGCTCTTTCTCCTCTGTCTCATGATGCTCTGCGTTTCCTTCGTAGTTTTCTGTTTTTTCCTTAATTTCTGCGGTTTACACTCTCCCTGATGTTTCTTGTCTCCTTCTCTGTTTGGAGCGTTGTGTCCAAATTCTCCTGAATTTCTACGTTTTCAGAGTCCTCGGCTGTCAATTCTGACTCTCTCTGCTATCAACGCATTCTCCTCTTTCTCTTGATTATCTATGATTTCTTCTTTGTCTCCTGCTGTTGCTTAATTTCTGCGTTTTACGCGTTCTCTGCATTTTGTCCCGATTCTCTCTGTGTAATGCGTTGTCTCCGCTTTCTCGTGAATTTCTCCGTTCTTTGCGTTGTCTGCTACATTTTCTGACTCTCTGTGTTGTCAGCGCGTTCTCCACTTTCTCATTATGCTCTGCGTTTCCTTCGTAGTTTTCTGTTTTTGCTTAATCTGCGTTTTACACCCTCCCTGCTGTTTCTTGTCTCCTTCTCTGTTTGGAGCGTTGTGTCCAAATTCTCCTGAGTTTCTACGTTTTCTGAGTCCTCGGCTGTCAATTCTGACTCTCTCTGTTATCAACGCATTCTCCTCTTTCTCATGATTATCTAAGATTTCTTCGTTGTCTCCTGCTGTTGCTTAATTTCTGCGTTTTTCGCGTTCCCTGCAGTTTGTCCCGATTCCCCCTGGGTACTGCGTTGTCTCCGCTTCCTCTTGAAATTCTGCGTTCGTTGCGTTGTCTGCTCCCTTTTCTGACTCTCTGTGTTGTCAGGCTTTTCTCCCCTTTCTCATTATGCTCTGCGTTTACTTCGTTGTTTTCTGTTTTTCATTAAATCCCGAGTTTTTTGCCTTTTCTGTTGTTTGCCTGATACTCTGTGTTTACTGCGTTGTCTCCGAATTCTCCTGAACTTCTGCATTTTCTGCGTTCCCTGGTCTTTCTCCTTACTCTCTCTGTTATCAGCGCTTTCTCCTCTGTCTCATGATGCTCTGCGTTTCCTTCGTAGTTTTCTGTTTTTCCTTAATTTCTGCGATTAACACTCTCCCTGCTGTTTCTTGTCTCCTTCTCTCTTTGGAGCGTTGTGTCCAAATTCTCCTGAATTTCTACGTTTTCTGATTCCTCGGCTGTGAATTCTGACTCTCTCCTATCACCACTTTCTCTTCTTTCTCATGATTATCTAAGATTTCTTCTTTGTCAACTGAGGTTGCTTAATTTCGGCGATTTACGCGTTCACTGCAGTTTGTCCCGATTCTCTCTGTGTAATGCGTTGTCTCTGCTTTCTCGTGAATTTTTGCGTTCTTTGCGTTGTCTGCTCCATTTTCTGACTCTCTGTGTTGTCAGCACGTTCTCCACTTTCTCATTATGCTCTGCGTTTACTTCGTTGTTTTCTGTTTTTCATTAATACCCGCGTTTTTGCGTTTTCTCTTGTTTGCGCTGATACTCTCTGTTTACTGCGTTGTCTCCGAATTCTCCTGAACTTCTGCATTTTCTGCGTTCTCTGGTCTTTCTCCTTACTCTCTCTGTTATCAGCGCTTTCTCCTCTGTCTCATGATGCTCTGCGTTTCCTTCGTAGTTTTCTGTTTTTGCTTAATTTCTGCGATTTACACTCTCCCTGCTGTTTCTTGTCTCCTTCTCTGTTTGGAGCGTTGTGTCCAAATTCTCCTGAATTTCTACGTTTTCTGAGTCCTCGGCTGTCAATTCTGACTCTTTCTGTTATCACCGCATTCTCCTCTTTCTCATGATTATCTAAGATTTCTTTGTTGTCTCCTGAGGTTGCTTAATTTCTGCATTTTACGCCTTTACTGCAGTTTGTCTCCATTCTCCCTGTGTAATGGGTTGTCTCCACTTTCTCATGAATTTCTGCGTTCTTTGCGTTGTCTGCTCCTTTTTCTGACTCTCTGTGTTGTCAGCGCGTTCTCCACTTTCTCATTATGCTCTGCGTTTACTTCGTTGTTTTCTGTTTTTCCTTAATTGCCGCGTTTTTTGCGTTTTCTGTTGTTTGCCCTGATACTCACTGTTTATTGCCTTGTCTCCGAATTCTCTTGAACTTCTGCATTTTCTGCGTTCTGTGGTCTTTCTCTTTACTCTCTCTGTTATCAGCGCTTTCTCCTGTTCTCATGATGCTCTGCGTATCCTTCGTAGTTTTCTGTTTTTGCTTAATCTGCGTTTTACGCTCTTTCTGCTGTTTCTTGTCTCCTTCTCTGTTTGGAGCGTTGTGTCCAAATTCTCCTCAATTTCTACGTTTTCTGAGTCCTCGGCTGTCAATTCTGACTCTCTCTGTTATCACCGCATTCTCCTCTTTCTCATGATTATCTAAGATTTCTTTGTTGTCTCCTGAGGTTGCTTAATTTCTGCATTTTACGCCTTCACTGCAGTTTGTCTCCATTCTCCCTGTGTAATGGGTTGTCTCCACTTTCTCATGAATTTCTGCGTTCTTTGCGTTGTCTGCTCCCTTTTCTGACTCTCTGTGTTGTCAGTGCGTTCTCCACTTTGTCATCATGCTCTGCGTTTACTTCGTTGTTTTCTGTATTTCATTAATACCCGCGTTTTTGCGTTTTCTCTTGTTTGCGCTGATACTCTCTGTTTACTGCGTTGTCTCCGAATTCTCCTGAACTTCTGCATTTTCTGCGTTCTCTGGTCTTTCTCCTTATTCTCTCTGTTATCAGTGCTTTCTCCTCTGTCTCATGATTCTCTGCGTTTCCTTCGTAGTTTTCTGTTTTTGCTTAATGTCTGCGATTTACACTCTCCCTGCTGTTTCTTGTCTCCTTCTCTGTTTGGAGCGTTGTGTCCAAATTCTCCTGAATTTCTACGTTTTCTGAGTCCTCGGCTGTCAATTCTGACTCTCTCTGTTATCACCCTATTCTCCTCTTTCTCATGATTATCTAAGATTTCTTTTTTGTCTCCTGAGGTTGCTTAATTTCTGCATTTTACGCGTTAACTGCCGTTTGTCTCCATTCTCCCTGTGTAATGGGTTGTCTCCACTTTCTTATGAATTTCTGGGTTCTTTGCGTTGTCTGCTCCTTTTTCTGACTCTCTGTGTTGTCAGTGCTTTCTCCTCTGTCTCATGATGCTCTGCGTTTACTTCGTTTTTTCTGATTTTCCTTAATTGCCGCGTTTTTAGCGTTTGCTCTTGTTTGCGCTGATACTCTCTGTTTACTGCGTTGTCTCCGAATTCTCCTGAACTTCTGCATTTTCTGCGTTCTCTGGTCTTTCTCCTTACTCTCTCTGTTATCAGCGCTTTCCCCTCTGTCTCATGATTCTCTGCGTTTCCTTCGTAGTTTTCTGTTTTTGCTTAATTTCTGCGATTTACACTCTCCCTGCTGTTTCTTGTCTCCTTCTCTGTTTGGAGCGTTGTGTCCAAATTCTTCTGAATTTCTACGTTTTCTGAGTCCTCGGCTGTCAATTCTGACTCTCTCTGCTATCACCGCATTCTCTTCTTTCTCATGATTATCTAAGATTTCTTCTTTGTCAACTGAGGTTGCTTAATTTCGGCGATTTACGCGTTCACTGCAGTTTGTCCCGATTCTCTCTGTGTAATGCGTTGTCTCTGCTTTTTCGTGAATTTTTGCGTTCTTTGCGTTGTCTGCTACATTTTCTGACTCTCTGTGTTGTCTGCACGTTCTCCACTTTCTCATTATGCTCTGCGTTTACTTCGTTGTTTTCTGTTTTTCATTAGTAGCCGCGTTTTTGCGTTTGCTCTTGTTTGCGCTGATACTCTCTGTTTACTGCGTTGTCTCCGAATTCTCCTGAACTTCTGCATTTTCTGCGTTCCCTGGTCTTTCTCCTTACTCTCTCTGTTATCAGCGCTTTCTCCTCTGTCTCATGATTCTCTGCGTTTCCTTCGTAGTTTTCTGTTTTTGCTTAATTTCTGCGATTTACACTCTCCCTGCTGTTTCTTGTCTCCTTCTCTGTTTGGCGCGTTGTGTCCAAATTCTCCTGAATTTCTACGTTTTCTGAGTCCTCGGCTGTCAATTCTGACTCTCTCTGTTATCACCGCATTCTCCTCTTTCTCATGATTATCTAAGATTTCTTTGTTGTCTCCTGAGGTTGCTTAATTTCTGCATTTTACGCCTTCACTGCAGTTTGTCTCCATTCTCCCTGTGTAATGGGTTGTCTCCACTTTCTCATGAATTTCTGCGTTCTTTGAGTAGTCTGCTCCCTTTTCTGACTCTCTGTGTTGTCAGCGCGTTCTCCACTTTCTCATCATGCTCTGCGTTTACTTCGTTGTTTTCTGTATTTCATTAATTCCCTCGTTTTTTGCGTTTTCTGTTGTTTGCGCTGATACTCTCTGTTTAGTGCGTTGTGTCAGAATTCTCCTGAACTTCTGCATTTTCTGCGTTCTCTTGTTTTTTTCCTTACTCTCTCTGTTATCAGCACTTTCTCCTCTGTCTCATGATCCTCTCCGTTTCCTTCGTAGTTTTCGGTTTTTCCTTAATTTCTGCGATTTACACTCTCCCTTCTGTTTCTTGTCTCCTTCTCTGTTTGGAGCGTTGTGTCCAAATTCTCCTGAATTTCTACGTTTTCTGAGTCCTTGGCTGTCAATTCTGACTCTCTCTGCTATCACCGCATTCTCTTCTTTCTCATGATTATCTAAGATTTCTTCTTTGTCAACTGAGGTTGCTTAATTTCGGCGATTTACGCGTTCACTGCAGTTTGTCCCGATTCTCTCTGTGTAATGCGTTGTCTCTGCTTTCTCGTGAATTTTTGCGTTCTTTGCGTTCTCTGCTCCATTTTCTGACTCTCTGTGTTGTCAGCACGTTCTCCACTTTCTCATTATGCTCTGCGTTTACTTCGTTGTTTTCTGTTTTTCATTAATACCCGCGTTTTTGCGTTTTCTCTTGTTTGCGCTGATACTCTCTGTTTACTGCGTTAACTCCGAATTCTCCTGAACTTCTGCATTTTCTGCGTTCTCTGGTCTTTCTCCTTATTCTCTCTGTTATCAGCGCTTTCTCCTCTGTCTCATGATTCTCTGCGTTTCCTTCGTAGTTTTCTGGTTTTGCTTAATTTCTGCGATTTACACTCTCCCTGCTGTTTCTTGTCTCCTTCTCTGTTTGGAGCGTTGTGTCCAAATTCTCCTGAATTTCTACGTTTTCTGAGTCCTCGGCTGTCAATTCTGACTCTCTCTGTTGTCACCGCATTCTCCTCTTTCTCATGATTATCTAAGATTTCTTTTTGTCTCCTGAGGTTGCTTAAGTTCTGCATTTTACGCGTTTACTGCAGTTTGTCTCCATTCTCCCTGTGTAATGGGTTGTCTCCACTTTCTCATGAATTTCTGCGTTCTTTGCGTTGTCTGCTCCTTTTTCTGACTCTCTGTGTTGTCAGTGCTTTCTCCTCTGTCTCATGATGCTCTGCGTTTACTTCGTTGTTTTCTGTATTTCATTAATTCCCGCGTTTTTTGCGTGTTCTGTTGTTTGCCCTGATACTCTCTGTTTACTGCGTTGTCTCAGAATTCTCCTGAACTTCTGCATTTTCTGCGTTCTCTGGTCTTTCTCCTTACTCTCTCTGTTATCAGCTCTTTCTCCTCTGTCTCATGATGCTCTGCGTTTCCTTCGTAGTTTTCTGTTTTTTCCTTAATTTCTGCGATTTACACTCTCCCTGCTGTTTCTTGTCTCCTTCTCTGTTTGGAGCGTTGTGTCCAAATTCTCCTGAATTTCTACGTTTTCAGAGTCCTCGGCTGTCAATTCTGACTCTCTCTGCTATCAACGCATTCTCCTCTTTCTCTTGATTATCTATGATTTCTTCTTTGTCTCCTGCTGTTGCTTAATTTCTGCGTTTTACGCGTTCTCTGCATTTTGTCCCGATTCTCACTGTGTAATGCGTTGTCTCTGCTTTCTCGTGAATTTCTCCGTTCTTTGCGTTGTCTGCTACATTTTCTGACTCTCTGTGTTGTCAGCGCGTTCTCCACTTTCTCATTATGCTCTGCGTTTCCTTCGTAGTTTTCTGTTTTTGCTTAATCTGCGTTTTACACCCTCCCTGCTGTTTCTTGTCTCCTTCTCTGTTTGGAGCGTTGTGTCCAAATTCTCCTGAATTTCTACGTTTTCTGAGTCCTCGGCTGTCAATTCTGACTCTCTCTGTTATCAACGCATTCTCCTCTTTCTCATGATTATCTAAGATTTCTTCGTTGTCTCCTGCTGTTGCTTAATTTCTGCGTTTTTCGCGTTCCCTGCAGTTTGTCCCGATTCCCTCTGGGTACTGCGTTGTCTCCGCTTCCTCTTGAAATTCTGCGTTCGTTGCGTTGTCTGCTCCCTTTTCTGACTCTCTGTGTTGTCAGGCTTTTCTCCCCTTTCTCATTATGCTCTGCGTTTACTTCGTTGTTTTCTGTTTTTCATTAAATCCCGAGTTTTTTGCCTTTTCTGTTGTTTGCCTGATACACTGTGTTTACTGCGTTGTCTCCGAATTCTCCTGAACTTCTGCATTTTCTGCGTTCCCTGGTCTTTCTCCTTACTCTCTCTGTTATCAGCGCTTTCTCCTCTGTCTCATGATGCTCTGCGTTTCCTTCGTAGTTTTCTGTTTTTCCTTAATTTCTGCGATTAACACTCTCCCTGCTGTTTCTTGTCTCCTTCTCTCTTTGGAGCGTTGTGTCCAAATTCTCCTGAATTTCTACGTTTTCTGATTCCTCGGCTGTGAATTCTGACTCTCTCCTATCACCACTTTCTCTTCTTTCTCATGATTATCTAAGATTTCTTCTTTGTCAACTGAGGTTGCTTAATTTCGGCGATTTACGCGTTCACTGCAGTTTGTCCCGATTCTCTCTGTGTAATGCGTTGTCTCTGCTTTCTCGTGAATTTTTGCGTTCTTTGCGTTGTCTGCTCCATTTTCTGACTCTCTGTGTTGTCAGCACGTTCTCCACTTTCTCATTATGCTCTGCGTTTACTTCGTTGTTTTCTGTTTTTCATTAATACCCGCGTTTTTGCGTTTTCTCTTGTTTGCGCTGATACTCTCTGTTTACTGCGTTGTCTCCGAATTCTCCTGAACTTCTGCATTTTCTGCGTTCTCTGGTCTTTCTCCTTACTCTCTCTGTTATCAGCGCTTTCCCCTCTGTCTCATGATTCTCTGCGTTTCCTTCGTAGTTTTCTGTTTTTGCTTAATTTCTGCGATTTACACTCTCCCTGCTGTTTCTTGTCTCCTTCTCTGTTTGGAGCGTTGTGTCCAAATTCTCCTGAATTTCTACGTTTTCTGAGTCCTCGGCTGTCAATTCTGACTCTCTCTGCTATCACCGCATTCTCTTCTTTCTCATGATTATCTAAGATTTCTTCTTTGTCAACTGAGGTTGCTTAATTTCGGCGATTTACGCGTTCACTGCAGTTTGTCCCGATTCTCTCTGTGTAATGCGTTGTCTCTGCTTTTTCGTGAATTTTTGCGTTTTTGCGTTGTCTGCTACATTTTCTGACTCTCTGTGTTGTCTGCACGTTCTCCACTTTCTCATTATGCTCTGCGTTTACTTCGTTGTTTTCTGTTTTTCATTAGTAGCCGCGTTTTTGCGTTTGCTCTTTTTTGCGCTGATACTCTCTGTTTACTGCGTTGTCTCCGAATTCTCCTGAACTTCTGCATTTTCTGCGTTCCCTGGTCTTTCTCCTTACTCTCTCTGTTATCAGCGCTTTCTCCTCTGTCTCATGATTCTCTGCGTTTCCTTCGTAGTTTTCTGTTTTTGCTTAATTTCTGCGATTTACACTCTCCCTGCTGTTTCTTGTCTCCTTCTCTGTTTGGCGCGTTGTGTCCAAATTCTCCTGAATTTCTACGTTTTCTGAGTCCTCGGCTGTCAATTCTGACTCTCTCTGTTATCACCGCATTCTCCTCTTTCTCATGATTATCTAAGATTTCTTTGTTGTCTCCTGAGGTTGCTTAATTTCTGCATTTTACGCCTTCACTGCAGTTTGTCTCCATTCTCCCTGTGTAATGGGTTGTCTCCACTTTCTCATGAATTTCTGCGTTCTTTGAGTTGTCTGCTCCCTTTTCTGACTCTCTGTGTTGTCAGCGCGTTCTCCACTTTCTCATCATGCTCTGCGTTTACTTCGTTGTTTTCTGTATTTCATTAATTCCCTCGTTTTTTGCGTTTTCTGTTGTTTGCGCTGATACTCTCTGTTTACTGCGTTGTGTCAGAATTCTCCTGAACTTCTGCATTTTCTGCGTTCTCTTGTTTTTTTCCTTACTCTCTCTGTTATCAGCACTTTCTCCTCTGTCTCATGATCCTCTCCGTTTCCTTCGTAGTTTTCTGTTTTTCCTTAATTTCTGCGATTTACACTCTCCCTTCTGTTTCTTGTCTCCTTCTCTGTTTGGAGCGTTGTGTCCAAATTCTCCTGAATTTCTACGTTTTCTGAGTCCTTGGCTGTCAATTCTGACTCTCTCTGCTATCACCGCATTCTCTTCTTTCTCATGATTATCTAAGATTTCTTCTTTGTCAACTGAGGTTGCTTAATTTCGGCGATTTACGCGTTCACTGCAGTTTGTCCCGATTCTCTCTGTGTAATGCGTTGTCTCTGCTTTCTCGTGAATTTTTGCGTTCTTTGCGTTCTCTGCTCCATTTTCTGACTCTCTGTGTTGTCAGCACGTTCTCCACTTTCTCATTATGCTCTGCGTTTACTTCGTTGTTTTCTGTTTTTCATTAATACCCGCGTTTTTTCGTTTTCTCTTGTTTGCGCTGATACTCTCTGTTTACTGCGTTGTCTCCGAATTCTCCTGAACTTCTGCATTTTCTGCGTTCTCTGGTCTTTCTCCTTACTCTCTTTGTTATCAGCGCTTTCTCCTCTGTCTCATGATTCTCTGCGTTTCCTTCGTAGTTTTCTGGTTTTGCTTAATTTCTGCGATTTACACTCTCCCTGCTGTTTCTTGTCCCCTTCTATGTTTGGAGCGTTGTGTCCAAATTCTCCTGAATTTCTACGTTTTCTGAGTCCTCGGCTGTCAATTCTGACTCTCTCTGTTGTCACCGCATTCTCCTCTTTCTCATGATTATCTAAGATTTCTTTGTTGTCTCCTGAGGTTGCTTAAGTTCTGCATTTTACGCGTTTACTGCAGTTTGTCTCCATTCTCCCTGTGTAATGGGTTGTCTCCACTTTCTCATGAATTTCTGCGTTCTTTGCGTTGTCTGCTCCTTTTTCTGACTCTCTGTGTTGTCAGTGCTTTCTCCTCTGTCTCATGATGCTCTGCGTTTACTTCGTTGTTTTCTGTATTTCATTAATTCCCGCGTTTTTTGCGTGTTCTGTTGTTTGCCCTGATACTCTCTGTTTACTGCGTTGTCTCAGAATTCTCCTGAACTTCTGCATTTTCTGCGTTCTCTGGTCTTTCTCCTTACTCTCTCTGTTATCAGCTCTTTCTCCTCTGTCTCATGATGCTCTGCGTTTCCTTCGTAGTTTTCTGTTTTTTCCTTAATTTCTGCGATTTACACTCTCCCTGATGTTTCTTGTCTCCTTCTCTGTTTGGAGCGTTGTGTCCAAATTCTCCTGAATTTCTACGTTTTCAGAGTCCTCGGCTGTCAATTCTGACTCTCTCTGCTATCAACGCATTCTCCTCTTTCTCTTGATTATCTATGATTTCTTCTTTGTCTCCTGCTGTTGCTTAATTTCTGCGTTTTACGCGTTCTCTGCATTTTGTCCCGATTCTCTCTGTGTAATGCGTTGTCTCCGCTTTCTCGTGAATTTCTCCGTTCTTTGCGTTGTCTGCTACATTTTCTGACTCTCTGTGTTGTCAGCGCGTTCTCCACTTTCTCATTATGCTCTGCGTTTCCTTCGTAGTTTTCTGTTTTTGCTTAATCTGCGTTTTACACCCTCCCTGCTGTTTCTTGTCTCCTTCTCTGTTTGGAGCGTTGTGTCCAAATTCTCCTGAGTTTCTACGTTTTCTGAGTCCTCGGCTGTCAATTCTGACTCTCTCTGTTATCAACGCATTCTCCTCTTTCTCATGATTATCTAAGATTTCTTCGTTGTCTCCTGCTGTTGCTTAATTTCTGCGTTTTTCGCGTTCCCTGCAGTTTGTCCCGATTCCCCCTGGGTACTGCGTTGTCTCCGCTTCCTCTTGAAATTCTGCGTTCGTTGCGTTGTCTGCTCCCTTTTCTGACTCTCTGTGTTGTCAGGCTTTTCTCCCCTTTCTCATTATGCTCTGCGTTTACTTCGTTGTTTTCTGTTTTTCATTAAATCCCGAGTTTTTTGCCTTTTCTGTTGTTTGCCTGATACTCTGTGTTTACTGCGTTGTCTCTGAATTCTCCTGAACTTCTGCATTTTCTGCGTTCCCTGGTCTTTCTCCTTACTCTCTCTGTTATCAGCGCTTTCTCCTCTGTCTCATGATGCTCTGCGTTTCCTTCGTAGTTTTCTGTTTTTCCTTAATTTCTGCGATTAACACTCTCCCTGCTGTTTCTTGTCTCCTTCTCTCTTTGGAGCGTTGTGTCCAAATTCTCCTGAATTTCTACGTTTTCTGATTCCTCGGCTGTGAATTCTGACTCTCTCCTATCACCACTTTCTCTTCTTTCTCATGATTATCTAAGATTTCTTCTTTGTCAACTGAGGTTGCTTAATTTCGGCGATTTACGCGTTCACTGCAGTTCGTCCCGATTCTCTCTGTGTAATGCGTTGTCTCTGCTTTCTCGTGAATTTTTGCGTTCTTTGCGTTGTCTGCTCCATTTTCTGACTCTCTGTGTTGTCAGTGCTTTCTCCACTTTCTCATTATGCTCTGCGTTTACTTCGTTGTTTTCTGTTTTTCATTAATTGCCGCGTTTTTTGCGTGTTCTGTTGTTTGCGCTGATACTCTCTGTTTACTGCGTTGTCTCCGAATTCTCCTGAACTTCTGCATTTTCTGCGTTCTCTGGTCTTTCTCCTTACTCTCTCTGTTATCAGCGCTTTCTCCTCTGTCTCATGACTCTCTGAGTTTCCTTCGTAGTTTTCTGTTTTTGCTTAATTTCTGCGATTTACACTCTCCCTGCTGTTTCTTGTCTCCTTCTCTGTTTGGAGCGTTGTGTCCAAATTCTCCTCAATTTCTACGTTTTCTGAGTCCTCGGCTGTCAATTCTGACTCTTTCTGTTATCACCGCATTCTCCTCTTTCTCATGATTATCTAAGATTTCTTTGTTGTCTCCTGAAGTTGCTTAATTTCTGCATTTTACGCCTTTACTGCAGTTTGTCTCCATTCTCCCTGTGTAATGGGTTGTCTCCACTTTCTCATGAATTTCTGCGTTCTTTGCGTTGTCTGCTCCTTTTTCTGACTCTCTGTGTTGTCAGCGCGTTCTCCACTTTCTCATTATGCTCTGCGTTTACTTCGTTGTTTTCTGTTTTTCCTTAATTGCCGCGTTTTTTGCGTTTTCTGTTGTTTGCCCTGATACTCACTGTTTATTGCCTTGTCTCCGAATTCTCTTGAACTTCTGCATTTTCTGCGTTCTGTGGTCTTTCTCTTTACTCTCTCTGTTATCAGCGCTTTCTCCTGTTCTCATGATGCTCTGCGTATCCTTCGTAGTTTTCTGTTTTTGCTTAATCTGCGTTTTACGCTCTTTCTGCTGTTTCTTGTCTCCTTCTCTGTTTGGAGCGTTGTGTCCAAATTCTCCTCAATTTCTACGTTTTCTGAGTCCTCGGCTGTCAATTCTGACTCTCTCTGTTATCACCGCATTCTCCTCTTTCTCATGATTATCTAAGATTTCTTTGTTGTCTCCTGAGGTTGCTTAATTTCTGCATTTTACGCCTTCACTGCAGTTTGTCTCCATTCTCCCTGTGTAATGGGTTGTCTCCACTTTCTCATGAATTTCTGCGTTCTTTGCGTTGTCTGCTCCCTTTTCTGACTCTCTGTGTTGTCAGTGCGTTCTCCACTTTGTCATCATGCTCTGCGTTTACTTCGTTGTTTTCTGTATTTCATTAATACCCGCGTTTTTGCGTTTTCTCTTGTTTGCGCTGATACTCTCTGTTTACTGCGTTGTCTCCGAATTCTCCTGAACTTCTGCATTTTCTGCGTTCTCTGGTCTTTCTCCTTATTCTCTCTGTTATCAGTGCTTTCTCCTCTGTCTCATGATTCTCTGCGTTTCCTTCGTAGTTTTCTGTTTTTGCTTAATGTCTGCGATTTACACTCTCCCTGCTGTTTCTTGTCTCCTTCTCTGTTTGGAGCGTTGTGTCCAAATTCTCCTGAATTTCTACGTTTTCTGAGTCCTCGGCTGTCAATTCTGACTCTCTCTGTTATCACCCTATTCTCCTCTTTCTCATGATTATCTAAGATTTCTTTTTTGTCTCCTGAGGTTGCTTAATTTCTGCATTTTACGCGTTAACTGCCGTTTGTCTCCATTCTCCCTGTGTAATGGGTTGTCTCCACTTTCTTATGAATTTCTGCGTTCTTTGCGTTGTCTGCTCCTTTTTCTGACTCTCTGTGTTGTCAGTGCTTTCTCCTCTGTCTCATGATGCTCTGCGTTTACTTCGTTTTTTCTGATTTTCCTTAATTGCCGCGTTTTTAGCGTTTGCTCTTGTTTGCGCTGATACTCTCTGTTTACTGCGTTGTCTCCGAATTCTCCTGAACTTCTGCATTTTCTGCGTTCTCTGGTCTTTCTCCTTACTCTCTCTGTTATCAGCGCTTTCCCCTCTGTCTCATGATTCTCTGCGTTTCCTTCGTAGTTTTCTGTTTTTGCTTAATTTCTGCGATTTACACTCTCCCTGCTGTTTCTTGTCTCCTTCTCTGTTTGGAGCGTTGTGTCCAAATTCTTCTGAATTTCTACGTTTTCTGAGTCCTCGGCTGTCAATTCTGACTCTCTCTGCTATCACCGCATTCTCTTCTTTCTCATGATTATCTAAGATTTCTTCTTTGTCAACTGAGGTTGCTTAATTTCGGCGATTTACGCGTTCACTGCAGTTTGTCCCGATTCTCTCTGTGTAATGCGTTGTCTCTGCTTTCTCGTGAATTTTTGCGTTCTTTGCGTTCTCTGCTCCATTTTCTGACTCTCTGTGTTGTCAGCACGTTCTCCACTTTCTCATTATGCTCTGCGTTTACTTCGTTGTTTTCTGTTTTTCATTAATACCCGCGTTTTTGCGTTTTCTCTTGTTTGCGCTGATACTCTCTGTTTACTGCGTTAACTCCGAATTCTCCTGAACTTCTGCATTTTCTGCGTTCTCTGGTCTTTCTCCTTATTCTCTCTGTTATCAGCGCTTTCTCCTCTGTCTCATGATTCTCTGCGTTTCCTTCGTAGTTTTCTGGTTTTGCTTAATTTCTGCGATTTACACTCTCCCTGCTGTTTCTTGTCTCCTTCTCTGTTTGGAGCGTTGTGTCCAAATTCTCCTGAATTTCTACGTTTTCTGAGTCCTCGGCTGTCAATTCTGACTCTCTCTGTTGTCACCGCATTCTCCTCTTTCTCATGATTATCTAAGATTTCTTTGTTGTCTCCTGAGGTTGCTTAAGTTCTGCATTTTACGCGTTTACTGCAGTTTGTCTCCATTCTCCCTGTGTAATGGGTTGTCTCCACTTTCTCATGAATTTCTGCGTTCTTTGCGTTGTCTGCTCCTTTTTCTGACTCTCTGTGTTGTCAGTGCTTTCTCCTCTGTCTCATGATGCTCTGCGTTTACTTCGTTGTTTTCTGTATTTCATTAATTCCCGCGTTTTTTGCGTGTTCTGTTGTTTGCCCTGATACTCTCTGTTTACTGCGTTGTCTCAGAATTCTCCTGAACTTCTGCATTTTCTGCGTTCTCTGGTCTTTCTCCTTACTCTCTCTGTTATCAGCTCTTTCTCCTCTGTCTCATGATGCTCTGCGTTTCCTTCGTAGTTTTCTGTTTTTTCCTTAATTTCTGCGATTTACACTCTCCCTGCTGTTTCTTGTCTCCCTCTCTGTTTGGAGCGTTGTGTCCAAATTCTCCTGAATTTCTACGTTTTCAGAGTCCTCGGCTGTCAATTCTGACTCTCTCTGCTATCAACGCATTCTCCTCTTTCTCTTGATTATCTATGATTTCTTCTTTGTCTCCTGCTGTTGCTTAATTTCTGCGTTTTACGCGTTCTCTGCATTTTGTCCCGATTCTCTCTGTGTAATGCGTTGTCTCTGCTTTCTCGTGAATTTCTCCGTTCTTTGCGTTGTCTGCTACATTTTCTGACTCTCTGTGTTGTCAGCGCGTTCTCCACTTTCTCATTATGCTCTGCGTTTCCTTCGTAGTTTTCTGTTTTTGCTTAATCTGCGTTTTACACCCTCCCTGCTGTTTCTTGTCTCCTTCTCTGTTTGGAGCGTTGTGTCCAAATTCTCCTGAGTTTCTACGTTTTCTGAGTCCTCGGCTGTCAATTCTGACTCTCTCTGTTATCAACGCATTCTCCTCTTTCTCATGATTATCTAAGATTTCTTCGTTGTCTCCTGCTGTTGCTTAATTTCTGCGTTTTTCGCGTTCCCTGCAGTTTGTCCCGATTCCCTCTGGGTACTGCGTTGTCTCCGCTTCCTCTTGAAATTCTGCGTTCGTTGCGTTGTCTGCTCCCTTTTCTGACTCTCTGTGTTGTCAGGCTTTTCTCCCCTTTCTCATTATGCTCTGCGTTTACTTCGTTGTTTTCTGTTTTTCATTAAATCCCGAGTTTTTTGCCTCTTCTGTTGTTTGCCTGATACTCTGTGTTTACTGCGTTGTCTCCGAATTCTCCTGAACTTCTGCATTTTCTGCGTTCCCTGGTCTTTCTCCTTACTCTCTCTGTTATCAGCGCTTTCTCCTCTGTCTCATGATGCTCTGCGTTTCCTTCGTAGTTTTCTGTTTTTCCTTAATTTCTGCGATTAACACTCTCCCTGCTGTTTCTTGTCTCCTTCTCTCTTTGGAGCGTTGTGTCCAAATTCTCCTGAATTTCTACGTTTTCTGATTCCTCGGCTGTGAATTCTGACTCTCTCCTATCACCACTTTCTCTTCTTTCTCATGATTATCTAAGATTTCTTCTTTGTCAACTGAGGTTGCTTAATTTCGGCGATTTACGCGTTCACTGCAGTTTGTCCCGATTCTCTCTGTGTAATGCGTTGTCTCTGCCTTCTCGTGAATTTTTGCATTCTTTGCGTTGTCTGCTCCATTTTCTGACTCTCTGTGTTGTCAGCACGTTCTCCACTTTCTCATTATGCTCTGCGTTTACTTCGTTGTTTTCTGTTTTTCATTAATACCCGCGTTTTTTCGTTTTCTCTTGTTTGCGCTGATACTCTCTGTTTACTGCGTTGTCTCCGAATTCTCCTGAACTTCTGCATTTTCTGCGTTCTCTGGTCTTTCTCCTTACTCTCTTTGTTATCAGCGCTTTCTCCTCTTCTCATGATGCTCTGCGTATCCTTCGTAGTTTTCTGTTTTTGCTTAATCTGCGTTTTACACTCTCCCTGCTGTTTCTTGTCTCCTTCTCTGTTTGGAGCATTGTGTCCAAATTCTCCTAAATTTCTACGTTTTCTGAGTCCTCGGCTGTCAATTCTGACCCTCTCTGTTATCACCGCAGTCTCCTCTTTCTCATGATTATCTAAGATTTCTTTGTTGTCTCCTGAGGTTGCTTAATTTCTGCATTTTACGCGTTAACTGCCGTTTGTCTCCATTCTCCCTGTGTAATGGGTTGTCTCCACTTTCTCATGAATTTCTGCGTTCTTTGCATTGTCTGCTCCTTTTTCTGACTCTCTGTGTTGTCAGTGCTTTCTCCTCTGTCTCATGATGCTCTGCGTTTACTTCGTTTTTTCTGATTTTCCTTAATTGCCGCGTTTTTAGCGTTTGCTCTTGTTTGCGCTGATACTCTCTGTTTACTGCGTTGTCTCCGAATTCTCCTGAACTTCTGCATTTTCTGCGTTCTCTGGTCTTTCTCCTTACTCTCTCTGTTATCAGCACTTTCTCCTCTGTCTCATGATCCTCTCCGTTTCCTTCGTAGTTTTCTGTTTTTCCTTAATTTCTGCGATTTACACTCTCCCTTCTGTTTCTTGTCTCCTTCTCTGTTTGGAGCGTTGTGTCCAAATTCTCCTGAATTTCTACGTTTTCTGAGTCCTTGGCTGTCAATTCTGACTCTCTCTGCTATCACCGCATTCTCTTCTTTCTCATGATTATCTAAGATTTCTTCTTTGTCAACTGAGGTTGCTTAATTTCGGCGATTTACGCGTTCACTGCAGTTTGTCCCGATTCTCTCTGTGTAATGCGTTGTCTCTGCTTTCTCGTGAATTTTTGCGTTCTTTGCGTTCTCTGCTCCATTTTCTGACTCTCTGTGTTGTCAGCACGTTCTCCACTTTCTCATTATGCTCTGCGTTTACTTCGTTGTTTTCTGTTTTTCATTAATACCCGCGTTTTTGCGTTTTCTCTTGTTTTCGCTGATACTCTCTGTTTACTGCGTTAACTCCGAATTCTCCTGAACTTCTGCATTTTCTGCGTTCTCTGGTCTTTCTCCTTATTCTCTCTGTTATCAGCGCTTTCTCCTCTGTCTCATGATTCTCTGCGTTTCCTTCGTAGTTTTCTGGTTTTGCTTAATTTCTGCGATTTACACTCTCCCTGCTGTTTCTTGTCTCCTTCTCTGTTTGGAGCGTTGTGTCCAAATTCTCCTCAATTTCTACGTTTTCTGAGTCCTCGGCTGTCAATTCTGACTCTCTCTGTTGTCACCGCATTCTCCTCTTTCTCATGATTATCTAAGATTTCTTTGTTGTCTCCTGAGGTTGCTTAAGTTCTGCATTTTACGCGTTTACTGCAGTTTGTCTCCCTTCTCCCTGTGTAATGGGTTGTCTCCACTTTCTCATGAATTTCTTCGTTCTTTGCGTTGTCTGCTCCTTTTTCTGACTCTCTGTGTTGTCAGTGCTTTCTCCTCTGTCTCATGATGCTCTGCGTTTACTTCGTTGTTTTCTGTATTTCATTAATTCCCGCGTTTTTTGCGTGTTCTGTTGTTTGCCCTGATACTCTCTGTTTACTGCGTTGTCTCAGAATTCTCCTGAACTTCTGCATTTTCTGCGTTCTCTGGTCTTTCTCCTTACTCTCTCTGTTATCAGCTCTTTCTCCTCTGTCTCATGATGCTCTGCGTTTCCTTCGTAGTTTTCTGTTTTTTCCTTAATTTCTGCGATTTACACTCTCCCTGCTGTTTCTTCTCTCCCTCTCTGTTTGGAGCGTTGTGTCCAAATTCTCCTGAATTTCTACGTTTTCAGAGTCCTCGGCTGTCAATTCTGACTCTCTCTGCTATCAACGCATTCTCCTCTTTCTCTTGATTATCTATGATTTCTTCTTTGTCTCCTGCTGTTGCTTAATTTCTGCGTTTTACGCGTTCTCTGCATTTTGTCCCGATTCTCTCTGTGTAATGCGTTGTCTCTGCTTTCTCGTGAATTTCTCCGTTCTTTGCGTTGTCTGCTACATTTTCTGACTCTCTGTGTTGTCAGCGCGTTCTCCACTTTCTCATTATGCTCTGCGTTTCCTTCGTAGTTTTCTGTTTTTGCTTAATCTGCGTTTTACACCCTCCCTGCTGTTTCTTGTCTCCTTCTCTGTTTGGAGCGTTGTGTCCAAATTCTCCTGAGTTTCTACGTTTTCTGAGTCCTCGGCTGTCAATTCTGACTCTCTCTGTTATCAACGCATTCTCCTCTTTCTCATGATTATCTAAGATTTCTTCGTTGTCTCCTGCTGTTGCTTAATTTCTGCGTTTTTCGCGTTCCCTGCAGTTTGTCCCGATTCCCTCTGGGTACTGCGTTGTCTCCGCTTCCTCTTGAAATTCTGCGTTCGTTGCGTTGTCTGCTCCCTTTTCTGACTCTCTGTGTTGTCAGGCTTTTCTCCCCTTTCTCATTATGCTCTGCGTTTACTTCGTTGTTTTCTGTTTTTCATTAAATCCCGAGTTTTTTGCCTTTTCTGTTGTTTGCCTGATACTCTGTGTTTACTGCGTTGTCTCCGAATTCTCCTGAACTTCTGCATTTTCTGCGTTCCCTGGTCTTTCTCCTTACTCTCTCTGTTATCAGCGCTTTCTCCTCTGTCTCATGATGCTCTGCGTTTCCTTCGTAGTTTTCTGTTTTTCCTTAATTTCTGCGATTAACACTCTCCCTGCTGTTTCTTGTCTCCTTCTCTCTTTGGAGCGTTGTGTCCAAATTCTCCTGAATTTCTACGTTTTCTGATTCCTCGGCTGTGAATTCTGACTCTCTCCTATCACCACTTTCTCTTCTTTCTCATGATTATCTAAGATTTCTTCTTTGTCAACTGAGGTTGCTTAATTTCGGCGATTTACGCGTTCACTGCAGTTTGTCCCGATTCTCTCTGTGTAATGCGTTGTCTCTGCTTTCTCGTGAATTTTTGCGTTCTTTGCGTTGTCTGCTCCATTTTCTGACTCTCTGTGTTGTCAGGCTTTTCTCCCCTTTCTCATTATGCTCTGCGTTTACTTCGTTGTTTTCTGTTTTTCATTAATACCCGCGTTTTTGCGTTTTCTCTTGTTTGCGCTGATACTCTCTGTTTACTGCGTTGTCTCCGAATTCTCCTGAACTTCTGCATTTTCTGCGTTCTCTGGTCTTTCTCCTTACTCTCTTTGTTATCAGCGCTTTCTCCTCTTCTCATGATGCTCTGCGTATCCTTCGTAGTTTTCTGTTTTTGCTTAATCTGCGTTTTACACTCTCCCTGCTGTTTCTTGTCTCCTTCTCTGTTTGGAGCATTGTGTCCAAATTCTCCTAAATTTCTACGTTTTCTGAGTCCTCGGCTGTCAATTCTGACTCTCTCTGTTATCACCGCAGTCTCCTCTTTCTCTTGATTATCTATGATTTCTTCTTTGTTTCCTGCCGTTGCTTAATTTCTGCGTTGTACGCGTCCTCTGCATTTTGTCCCGATTCTCTCTGTGTAATGCGTTGTCTCTGCTTTCTCGTGAATTTCTGCATTCTTTGCGTTGTCTGCTACATTTTCTGACTCTCTGTGTTGTCAGTGTTTTCTCCTCTGTCTCATTATGCTCTGCGTTTCCTTCGTAGTTTTCTGTTTTTGCTTAATCTGCGTTTTACACCCTCCCTGTTGTTTCTTGTCTCCTTCTCTGTTTGGAGCGTTGTGTCCAAATTCTCCTGAGTTTCTACGTTTTCTGAGTCCTCGGCTGTCAATTCTGACTCTCTCTGTTATCAACGCATTCTCCTCTTTCTCATGATTATCTAAGATTTCTTCGTTGTCTCCTGCTGTTGCTTAATTTCTGCGTTTTTCGCGTTCCCTGTAGTTTGTCCCGATTCCCTCTGGGTACTGCGTTGTCTCCGCTTCCTCTTGAAATTCTGCGTTCGTTGCGTTTTCTGCTCCCTTTTCTGACTCTCTGTGTTGTCAGGCTTTTCTCCCCTTTCTCATTATGCTCTGCGTTTACTTCGTTGTTTTCTGTTTTTCATTAGTACCCGCGTTTTTGCGTTTGCTCTTGTTTGCGCTGATACTCTCTGTTTACTGCGTTGTCTCCGAATTCTCCTGAACTTCTGCATTTTCTCCGTTCTCTGGTCTTTCTCCTTACTCTCTCTGTCATCAGCGCTTTCTCCTCTGTCTCATGATTCTCTGCGTTTCCTTCGTAGTTTTCTGTTTTTGCTTAATTTCTGCGATTTACACTCTCCCTGCTTTTTCTTGTCTCCTCTGTTTGGCGCGTTGTGTCCAAATTCTACTGAATTTCTACGTTTTCTGAGTCCTCGGCTGTCAATTCTGACTCTCTCTGTTATCACCGCATTCTCCTCTTTCTCATGGTTATCTAAGATTTCTTTGTTGTCTCCTGAGGTTGCTTAATTTCTGCATTTTACGCGTTCACTGCAGTTTGTCTTCATTCTCCCTGTGTAATGGGTTGTCTCCACTTTCTCATGAATTTCTGCGTTGTTTGCGTTGTCTGCTCCCTTTTCTGACTCTCTGTGTTGTCAGCGCGTTCTCCACTTTCTCATCATGCTCTGCGTTTACTTCGTTGTTTTCTGTATTTCATTAATTCCCGCGTTTTTTGCGTTTTCTGTTGTTTGCGCTGATACTCTCTGTTTACTGCGTTGTGTCAGAATGCTCCTGAACTTCTGCATTTTCTGCGTTCTCTGGTCTTTTTCCTTACTCTCTCTGTTATCAGCACTTTCTCCTCTGTCTCATGATCCTCTGCGTTTCCTTCGTAGTTCTGTTTTTCCTTAATTTCTGCGATTTACACTCTCCCTTCTGTTTCTTGTCTCCTTCTCTGTTTGGAGCGTTGTGTCCAAATTCTCCTGAATTTCTACGTTTTCTGAGTCCTTGGCTGTCAAATCTGACTCTCTCTGCTATCACCGCATTCTCTTCTTTCTCATGATTATCTAAGATTTCTTCTTTGTCAACTGAGGTTGCTTAATTTCGGCGATTTACGCGTTCACTGCAGTTTGTCCCGATTCTCTCTGTGTAATGCGTTGTCTCTGCTTTCTCGTGAATTTTTGCGTTCTTTGCGTTGTCTGCTCCATTTTCTGACTCTCTGTGTTGTCAGCACGTTCTCCACTTTCTCATTATGCTCTGCGTTTACTTCGTTGTTTTCTGTTTTTCATTAATACCCGCGTTTTTGCGTTTTCTCTTGTTTGCACTGATACTCTCTGTTTACTGCGTTGTCTCCGAATTCTCCTGAACTTCTGCATTTTCTGCGTTCTCTGGTCTTTCTCCTTATTCTCTCTGTTATCAGTGCTTTCTCCTCTGTCTCATGATTCTCTGCGTTTCCTTCGTAGTTTTCTGTTTTTGCTTAATGTCTGCGATTTACACTCTCCCTGCTGTTTCTTGTCTCCTTCTCTGTTTGGAGCGTTGTGTCCAAATTCTCCTGAATTTCTACGTTTTCTGAGTCCTCGGCTGTCAATTCTGACTCTCTCTGTTATCACCCTATTCTCCTCTTTCTCATGATTATCTAAGATTTCTTTGTTGTCTCCTGAGATTGCTTAATTTCTGCATTTTACGCGTTAACTGCCGTTTGTCTCCATTCTCCCTGTGTAATGGGTTGTCTCCACTTTCTCATGAATTTCTGCGTTCTTTGCGTTGTCTGCTCCTTTTTCTGACTCTCTGTGTTGTCAGTACTTTCTCCTCTGTCTCATGATGCTCTGCGTTTACTTCGTTTTTTCTGATTTTCCTTAATTGCCGCGTTTTTAGCGTTTGCTCTTGTTTGCGCTGATACTCTCTGTTTACTGCGTTGTCTCCGAATTCTCCTGAACTTCTGCATTTTCTGCGTTCTCTGGTCTTTCTCCTTACTCTCTCTGTTATCAGCGCTTTCCCCTCTGTCTCATGATTCTCTGCGTTTCCTTCGTAGTTTTCTGTTTTTGCTTAATTTCTGCGATTTACACTCTCCCTGTTGTTTCTTGTCTCCTTCTCTGTTTGGAGCGTTGTGTCCAAATTCTCCTGAATTTCTACGTTTTCTGAGTCCTCGGCTGTCAATTCTGACTCTCTCTGCTATCACCGCATTCTCTTCTTTCTCATGATTATCTAAGATTTCTTCTTTGTCAACTGAGGTTGCTTAATTTCGGCGATTTACGCGTTCACTGCAGTTTGTCCCGATTCTCTCTGTGTAATGCGTTGTCTCTGCTTTTTCGTGAATTTTTGCGTTCTTTGCGTTGTCTGCTACATTTTCTGACTCTCTGTGTTGTCTGCACGTTCTCCACTTTCTCATTATGCTCTGCGTTTACTTCGTTGTTTTCTGTTTTTCATTAGTAGCCGCGTTTTTGCGTTTGCTCTTGTTTGCGCTGATACTCTCTGTTTACTGCGTTGTCTCCGAATTCTCCTGAACTTCTGCATTTTCTGCGTTCCCTGGTCTTTCTCCTTACTCTCTCTGTTATCAGCGCTTTCTCCTCTGTCTCATAATTCTCTGCGTTTCCTTCGTAGTTTTCTGTTTTTGCTTAATTTCTGCGATTTACACTCTCCCTGCTGTTTCTTGTCTCCTTCTCTGTTTGGCGCGTTGTGTCCAAATTCTCCTGAATTTCTACATTTTCTGAGTCCTCGGCTGTCAATTCTGACTCTCTCTGTTATCACCGCATTCTCCTCTTTCTCATGATTATCTAAGATTTCTTTGTTGTCTCCTGAGGTTGCTTAATTTCTGCATTTTACGCCTTCACTGCAGTTTGTCTCCATTCTCCCTGTGTAATGGGTTGTCTCCACTTTCTCATGAATTTCTGCGTTCTTTGAGTTGTCTGCTCCCTTTTCTGACTCTCTGTGTTGTCAGCGCGTTCTCCACTTTCTCTTCATGCTCTGCGTTTACTTCGTTGTTTTCTGTATTTCATTAATTCCCGCGTTTTTTGCATTTTCTGTTGTTTGCGCTGATACTCTCTGTTTACTGCGTTGTGTCAGAATTCTCCTGAATTTCTGCATTTTCTGCGTTCTCTGGTCTTTCTCCTTACTCTCTCTGTTATCAGCGCTTTCTGCTCTGTCTCATGATGCTCTGCGTTTCCTTCGTAGTTTTCTGTTTTTCCTTAATTTCTGCGATTTACACTCTCCCTGCTGTTTCTTGTCTCCTTCTCTGTTTGGAGAGTTGTGTCCAAATTCTCCTAAATTTCTACGTTTTCTGAGTCCTCGGCTGTCAATTCTGACTCTCTCTGTTATCACCGCAGTCTCCTCTTTCTCATGATTATCTATGATTTCTTCGTTGTCTCCAGCTGTTGCTTAATTTCTGCGTTTTACCCGTTCTCTGCATTTTATCCCGATTCCCTCTGTGTACTGCGTTGTCTCCACTTCCTCTTGAATTTGTGCGTTCTTTGCCTTGTCTACTCCTTTTTCTTACTCTCTGTGTTGTCAGCGCGTTCTCCACTTTCTCATTGTGCACTGCGTTTACTTCGTTGTTTTCTGTTTTTCATTAATTCCCGCGATTTTTGCGTTTTCTGTTGTTTGCCCTGATACTCTCTGTTTACTGCGTTGTCTCCGAATTCTCTTGAACTTCTGCATTTTCTGCATTCTCTGGTCCTTCTCCTTACTCTCTCTGTTATCAGCGCTTTCTACTCTTCTCATGATGCTCTGCGATTCCTTTGTAGTTTTCTGTTTTTTCTTAATCTGCGTTTTACACTCTCCCTGCTGTTTCTTGTCTCCTTCTCTGTTGGAGTGTTGTGTCCAAATTCTCCTGAATTTCTACGTTTTCTGAGTCCTCTGCTGTCAATTCTGACTCTCTCTGCTATCACCGCATTCTCTTCTTTCTCATGATTATATAAGATTTCTTCGTTGTCAACTGAGGTTGCTTAATTTCGGCGATTCACGCGTTCACTGCAGTTTGTCCCGATTCTCTCTGTGTAATGCGTTGTCTCTGCTTTCTCGTGAATTTCTGCGTTCTTTGCGTTGTCTGCTCCATTTTTTGACTCTCTGTGTTGTCAGCGCCTTCTCCACTTTCACACTATGCTCTGCGTTTACTTCGTTGTTTCCTGTTTTTCATTAATTCTCGCGTTTTTGCGTTTTCTCTTGTTTACGCTGATACTCGCTGTTTACTGCGTTGTCTCCGAATTCTCATGAAGTTCTGCATTTTCTGCGTTCTCTGGTCTTTCTCCTTACTCTCTCTGTTATCAGCGCTTTCTCCTCTGTCTCATGATGCTCTGCGTTTCCTTCGTAATTTTCTGTTTTTGCTTAATTTCTGCGATTTACACTCTCCCTGCTGTTTCTTGTCTCCTTCTCTGTTTGGAGCGTTGTGTCCAAATTCTCCTGAATTTCTTCGTTTTCTGAGTCCTCGGCTGTCAATTCTGACTCTCTCTGTTATCACCGCATTCTCCTCTTTCTCATGATGATCTATGATTTCTTCGTTGTCTCCTGCTGTTGCTTAATTTCTGCGTTTTACGCGTTCTCTGCAGTTTGTCCCGATTCCCTCTGTGTACTGCGTAGTCTCCACTTACTCTTGAATTTCTGCGTTCTTTGCGTTGTCTGTTCCCTTTTCTGACTCTCTGTGTTGTCAGCGCGTTCTCCACTTTCTCATTATGCTGTGCGTTTACTTCGTTGTTTTCCGTTTTTCATTAATTCCCGCGTTTTTTGCGTTTTCTGTTGTTTGCCTGATACTCTCTGTTTACTGCGTTGTCTCCGAATTCTCCTGAACTTCTGCATTTTCTGCGTTCTCTGGTCTTTCTCCTTACTCTCTCTGTTATCAGCACTTTCTCCTCTGTCCCATGATGCTCGGCGTTTCCTTCGTAGTTTTCTGTTTTTGCTTAATTTCTGCGATTTACACTCTCCCTGCTGTTTCTTGTCTCCTTCTCTGTTTGGAGCGTTGTGTCCCTCGGTTTGGAGCGTTGTGTCCAAATTCTCCTGAATTTCTACGTTTTCTGAGTCCTCGGCTGTCAATTCTGACTCTCCCTGTTATCATCGCATTCTCCTCTTTCTCATGATTATCTAAGATTTCTTCGTTGTCTCCTGCTGTTGCTTAATTTCTGCATTTTTCGCGTTCCCTGCAGTTTGTCCAGATTCCCTCTGTGTCCTGCGTTGTCTCCGCTACCTCTTGAATTTCTGCGTTCGTTGCGTTTTCTGATCCCTTTTCTGACTCTCTGTGTTGTCAGCCTTTTGTCCACTTTCTCATTATGCTCTGCGTTTACTTCGTTGTTTTCTGTTTTTCATTAATTCCCGCGTTTTTTGCGTTTTCTGTTGTTTGCCCTGATACTCTCTGTTTACTGCGTTGTCTCCGAATTCTCCTGAACTTCTGCATTTTCTGCGTTCTCTGGTCTTTCTCCTTACTCTCTTTGTTATCAGCGCTTTCTCCTCTTCTCATGATGCTCTGCGTATCCTTCGTAGTTTTCTGTTTTTGCTTAATCTGCGTTTTACACTCTCCCTGCTGTTTCTTGTCTCTTTCTCTGTTTGGAGCATTGTGTCCAAATTCTCCTAAATTTCTACGTTTTCTGAGTCCTCGGCTGTCAATTCTGACTCTCTCTGTTATCACCGCAGTCTCCTCTTTCTCTTGATTATCTATGATTTCTTCTTTGTTTCCTGCCGTTGCTTAATTTCTGCGTTGTACGCGTTCTCTGCATTTTGTCCCGATTCTCTCTGTGTAATGCGTTGTCTCTGCTTTTTCGTAAATTTCTGCGTTCTTTGCGTTGTCTGCTCCATTTTCCGACTCTCTGTGTTGTCAGCGCGTTCTCCACTTTCTCATTATGCTCTGCGTTTACTTCGTTGTTTTCTGTTTTTCATTAATTCCCGCGTTTTTGCGTTTTCTCTTGTTTGCGCTGATACTCTCTGTTTACTGCGTTGTCTTCGAATTCTCCTGAACTTCTGCATTTTCTGCGTTCTCTGGTCTTTCTCCTTACTCTCTCTGTTATCAGCGCTTTCTCCTCTTCTCATGATGCTCTACGTTTCCTTCGTAGTTTTCTGTTTTTGCTTAATCTGCGTTTTACACTCTCCCTTCTGTTTTTTGTCTCCTTCTCTGTTTGGAGGGTTGTGTCCAAATTCTCCTGAATTTCTACGTTTTCTGAGTCCTCGGCTGTGAATTCTGTCTTTATCTGCTATCACCGCATTCTCTTCTTTCTCATGGTTATCTAAGATTTCTTCGTTGTCTCCTGAGGTTGCTTAATTTCTACGATTTACTCCTTCACTGCAGTTTGTCCCGATTCTCTCTGTGCAATGCGTTGTCTCCGCTTTCTCTTGAATTTCTGCGTTCTTTGCGTTGTCTGCTCCTTTTTCTGACTCTCTGTGTTGTCAGCGCGTTCTCCACTTTCTCATTGTGCTCTGCGTTCACTTCGTTTTTTTCTGTTTTTCATTAATTCCCGCGTGTTTTGCGTTTTCTGTTGTTTGCCCTCATACTGTCTGTTTACTGCGTTGTCTCCGAAATCTCCTGAATTTCTGCATTTTCTGCGTTCTTCGGTCTTTCTCCTTACTCTCTCTGTTATCAGCACTATCTCCTCTTCTCATGATGCTCTACGTTTCCTTCGTAGTTTTCTGTTTTTGCTTAATCTGCGACTTACATTCTCCCTGCTGTTTCTTGTCTCCTTCTCTGTTTGGAGCGTTGTGTGCAAATTCTCCTGAGTTTCTACGTTTTCTGAGACCTCGGCTGTCAATTCTGACTCTCTCTGTTATCAACGCATTCTCCTCTTTCTCATGATTATCTAAGATTTCTTCGTTGTCTCCTGCTGTTGCTTAATTTCTGCGTTTTTCGCGTTCCCTGCAGTTTGTCCCGATTCCCTCTGGGTACTGCGTTGTCTCTGCTTTCTCGTGAATTTCTGCGTTCTTTGCGATGTCTGCTCCATTTTCTGACTCTCTGTGTTTTCAGCGCGTTCTCCACTTTCTCATTATGCTCTGCGTTTGCTTCGTTGTTTTCTGTTTTTCATTAATTCCCGCGTTTTTGCGTTTTCTCCTGTTTGCGCTGATACTCTCTGTTTACTGCGTTGTCTTCGAATTCTCCGCAACTTCTGCATTTTCTGCGTTCTCTGGTCTTTCTCCTTACTCTCTCTGTTATCAGCGCTTTCTCCTCTGTCTCATGATTCTCTGTGTTTCCTTCGTAGTTTTCTGTTTTTCCTTAATTTCTGCGATTTACACTCTCCCTGCTGTTTCTTGTATCCTTCTCTGTTTGGAGCGTTGTGTCCAAATTCTCCTGAATTTCTACGTTTTCTGAGTCCTCGGCTGTCAATTCTGACTCTCCCTGTTATCAACGCATTCTCCTCTTTCTCATGATTATCTAAGATTTCTTCGTTGTCTCCTGCTGTTGCTTAATTTCTGCATTTTTTGCGTTCCCTGCAGTTTGTCCAGATTCCCTCTGGGTACTGCGTTGTCTCCGCTTCCTCTTGAAATTCTGCTTTCGTTGCGTTGTCTGCTCCCTTTTCTGACTCTCTGTGTTGTCAGGCTTTTCTCCCCTTTCTCATTATGCTCTGCGTTTACTTCGTTGTTTTCTGTTTTTCATTAAATCCCGAGTTTTTTGCCTTTTTTGTTGTTTGCCTGATACTCTGTGTTTACTGCGTTGTCTCCGAATTCTCCAACTTCTGCATTTTCTGCGTTCCCTGGTCTTTCTCCTTACTCTCTCTGTTATCAGCGCTTTCTCCTCTGTCTCATGATGCTCTGCGTTTCCTTCGTAGTTTTCTGTTTTTCCTTAATTTCTGCGATTAACACTCTCCCTGCTGTTTCTTGTCTCCTTCTCTCTTTGGAGCGTTGTGTCCAAATTCTCCTGAATTTCTACGTTTTCTGATTCCTCGGCTGTGAATTCTGACTCTCTCCTATCACCACTTTCTCTTCTTTCTCATGATTATCTAAGATTTCTTCTTTGTCAACTGAGGTTGCTTAATTTCGGCGATTTACGCGTTCACTGCAGTTTGTCCCGATTCTCTCTGTGTAATGTGTTGTCTCTGCTTTCTCGTGAATTTTTGCGTTCTTTGCGTTGTCTGCTCCATTTTCTGACTCTCTGTGTTGTCAGCACGTTCTCCACTTTCTCATTATGCTCTGCGTTTACTTCGTTGTTTTCTGTTTTTCATTAATACCCGCGTTTTTGCGTTTTCTCTTGTTTGCGCTGATACTCTCTGTTTACTGCGTTGTCTCAGAATTCTCCTGAACTTCTGCATTTTCTGCATTCTCTGGTCTTTCTCCTTACTCTCTCTGTTATCAGCGCTTTCTCCTCTGTCTCATGATTCTCTGCGTTTCCTTCGTAGTTTTCTGTTTTTGCTTAATTTCTGCGATTTACACTCTCCCTGCTGTTTCTTGTCTCCTTCTCTGTTTGGAGCGTTGTGTCCAAATTCTCCTCAATTTCTACGTTTTCTGAGTCCTCGGCTGTCAATTCTGACTCTTTCTGTTATCACCGCATTCTCCTCTTTCTCATGATTATCTAAGATTTCTTTGTTGTCTCCTGAAGTTGCTTGATTTCTGCATTTTACGCCTTTACTGCAGTTTGTCTCCATTCTCCCTGTGTAATGGGTTGTCTCCACTTTCTCATGAATTTCTGCGTTCTTTGCGTTGTCTGCTCCTTTTTCTGACTCTCTGTGTTGTCAGCGCGTTCTCCACTTTCTCATTATCCTCTGCGTTTACTTCGTTGTTTTCTGTTTTTCCTTAATGCCGCGTTTTTTGCGTTTTCTGTTGTTTGCCCTGATACTCACTGTTTATTGCCTTGTCTCCGAATTCTCCTGAACTTCTGCATTTTCTGCGTTCTGTGGTCTTTCTCCTTACTCTCTCTGTTATCAGCGCTTTCTCCTGTTCTCATGATGCTCTGCGTATCCTTCGTAGTTTTCTGTTTTTGCTTAATCTGCGTTTTACGCTCTTTCTGCTGTTTCTTGTCTCCTTCTCTGTTTGGAGCGTTGTGTCCAAATTCTCCTCAATTTCTACGTTTTCTGAGTCCTCGGCTGTCAATTCTGACTCTCTCTGTTATCACCGCATTCTCCTCTTTCTCATGATTATCTAAGATTTCTTTGTTGTCTCCTGAGGTTGCTTAATTTCTGCATTTTACGCCTTCACTGCAGTTTGTCTCCATTCTCCCTGTGTAATGGGTTGTCTCCACTTTCTCATGAATTTCTGCGTTCTTTGCGTTGTCTGCTCCCTTTTCTGACTCTCTGTGTTGTCAGTGCGTTCTCCACTTTCTCATCATGCTCTGCGTTTACTTCGTTGTTTTCTGTATTTCATTAATTCCCGCGTTTTTTGCGTTTTCTATTGTTTGCGCTGACACTCTCTGTTTACTGCGTTGTGTCAGAATTCTCCTGAACTTCTGCATTTTCTGCGTTCTCTGGTCTTTCTACTTACTCTCTCTGTTATCAGCGCTTTCTCATCTGTCTCATGATCCTCTGCGTTTCCTTCGTAGTTTTCTGTTTTTCCTTAATTTCTGCGATTTACACTCTCCCTTCTGTTTCTTGTCTCCTTCTCTGTTTGGAGCGTTGTGTCCAAATTCTCCTGAATTTCTACGTTTTCTGAGTCCTCGGCTGTCAATTCTGACTCTCTCTGTTGTCACCGCATTCTCCTCTTTCTCATGATTATCTAAGATTTCTTTGTTGTCTCCTGAGGTTGCTTAAGTTCTGCATTTTACGCGTTTACTGCAGTTTGTCTCCATTCTCCCTGTGTAATGGGTTGTCTCCACTTTCTCATGAATTTCTGCGTTCTTTGCGTTGTCTGCTCCTTTTTCTGACTCTCTGTGTTGTCAGTGCTTTCTCCTCTGTCTCATGATGCTCTGCGTTTACTTCGTTGTTTTCTGTATTTCATTATTTCCCGCGTTTTTTGCGTGTTCTGTTGTTTGCCCTGATACTCTCTGTTTACTGCGTTGTCTCAGAATTCTCCTGAACTTCTGCATTTTCTGCGTTCTCTGGTCTTTCTCCTTACTCTCTCTGTTATCAGCTCTTTCTCCTCTGTCTCATGATGCTCTGCGTTTCCTTCGTAGTTTTCTGTTTTTTCCTTAATTTCTGCGATTTACACTCTACCTGTTGTTTCTTGTCTCCCTCTCTGTTTGGAGCATTGTGTCCAAATTCTCCTAAATTTCTACGATTTCTGAGTCCTCGGCTGTCAATTCTGACTCTCTCTGTTATCACCGCAGTCTCCTCTTTCTCTTGATTATCTATGATTTCTTCTTTGTTTCCTGCCGTTGCTTAATTTCTGCGTTGTACGCGTCCTCTGCATTTTGTCCCGATTCTCTCTGTGTAATGCGTTGTCTCTGCTTTCTCGTGAATTTCTGCATTCTTTGCGTTGTCTGCTACATTTTCTGACTCTCTGTGTTGTCAGTGCTTTCTCCTCTGTCTCATTATGCTCTGCGTTTCCTTCGTAGTTTTCTGTTTTTGCTTAATCTGCGTTTTACACCCTCCCTGCTGTTTCTTGTCTCCTTCTCTGTTTGGAGCGTTGTGTCCAAATTCTCCTGAGTTTCTACGTTTTCTGAGTCCTCGGCTGTCAATTCTGACTCTCTCTGTTATCAACGCATTCTCCTCTTTCTCATGATTATCTAAGATTTCTTCGTTGTCTCCTGCTGTTGCTTAATTTCTGCGTTTTTCGCGTTCCCTGTAGTTTGTCCCGATTCCCTCTGGGTACTGCGTTGTCTCCGCTTCCTCTTGAATTTCTGCGTTCGTTGCGTTTTCTGCTCCCTTTTCTGACTCTCTGTGTTGTCAGGCTTTTCTCCCCTTTCTCATTATGCTCTGCGTTTACTTCGTTGTTTTCTGTTTTTCATTAAATCCCGAGTTTTTTGCCTTTTCTGTTGTTTGCCTGATACTCTGTGTTTACTGCGTTGTCTCCGAATTCTCCTGAACTTCTGCATTTTCTGCGTTCTCTGGTCTTTCTCCTTACTCTCTCTGTTATCAGCGCTTTCTCCTCTGTCTCATGATGCTCTGCGTTTCCTTCGTAGTTTTCTGTTTTTCCTTAATTTCTGCGATTTACACTCTCCCTGCTGTTTCTTGTCTCCTTCTCTGTTTGGAGCGTTGTGTCAGAATTCTCCTGAATTTCTACGTTCTCTGAGTCCTCGGCTGTCAATTCTGACTCTCTCTGCTATCACCGCATTCTCTTCTTTCTCATGATTATCTAAGATTTCTTCTTTGTCAACTGAGGTTGCTTAATTTCGGCGATTTACGCGTTCACTGCAGTTTGTCCCGATTCTCTCTGTGTAATGCGTTGTCTCTGCTTTCTCGTGAATTTTTGCGTTCTTTGCGTTCTCTGCTCCATTTTCTGACTCTCTGTGTTGTCAGCACGTTCTCCACTTTCTCATTATGCTCTGCGTTTACTTCGTTGTTTTCTGTTTTTCATTAGTACCCCGCGTTTTTGCGTTTGCTCTTGTTTGCGCTGATACTCTCTGTTTACTGCGTTGTCTCCGAATTCTCCTGAACTTCTGCATTTTCTGCGTTCTCTGGTCTTTCTCCTTACTCTCTCTGTTATCAGCGCTTTCTCCTCTGTCTCATGATTCTCTGCGTTTCCTTCGTAGTTTTCTGTTTTTGCTTAATTTCTGCGATTTACACTCTCCCTGCTGTTTCTTGTCTCCTCTGTTTGGCGCGTTGTGTCCAAATTCTACTGAATTTCTACGTTTTCTGAGTCCTCGGCTGTCAATTCTGACTCTCTCTGTTATCACCCTATTCTCCTCTTTCTCATGATTATCTAAGATTTCTTTGTTGTCTCCTGAGATTGCTTAATTTCTGCATTTTACGCGTTAACTGCCGTTTGTCTCCATTCTCCCTGTGTAATGGGTTGTCTCCACTTTCTCATGAATTTCTGCGTTCTTTGCGTTGTCTGCTCCTTTTTCTGACTCTCTGTGTTGTCAGTGCTTTCTCCTCTGTCTCATGATGCTCTGCGTTTACTTCGTTTTTTCTGATTTTCCTTAATTGCCCGCGTTTTTAGCGTTTGCTCTTGTTTGCGCTGATACTCTCTGTTTACTGCGTTGTCTCTGAATTCTCCTGAACTTCTGCATTTTCTGCGTTCTCTGGTCTTTCTCCTTACTCTCTCTGTTATCAGCGCTTTCCCCTCTGTCTCATGATTCTCTGCGTTTCCTTCGTAGTTTTCTGTTTTTGCTTAATTTCTGCGATTTACACTCTCCCTGTTGTTTCTTGTCTCCTTCTCTGTTTGGAGCGTTGTGTCCAAATTCTCCTGAATTTCTACGTTTTCTGAGTCCTCGGCTGTCAATTCTGACTCTCTCTGCTATCACCGCATTCTCTTCTTTCTCATGATTATCTAAGATTTCTTCTTTGTCAACTGAGGTTGCTTAATTTCGGCGATTTACGCGTTCACTGCAGTTTGTCCCGATTCTCTCTGTGTAATGCGTTGTCTCTGCTTTTTCGTGAATTTTTTGCGTTCTTTGCGTTGTCTGCTACATTTTCTGACTCTCTGTGTTGTCTGCACGTTCTCCACTTTCTCATTATGCTCTGCGTTTACTTCGTTGTTTTCTGTTTTCATTAATACCCGCGTTTTTGCGTTTGCTCTTGTTTGCGCTGATACTCTCTGTTTACTGCGTTGTCTCCGAATTTTCCTGAACTTCTGCATTTTCTGCGTTCCCTGGTCTTTCTCCTTACTCTCTCTGTTATCAGCGCTTTCTCCTCTGTCTCATGATTCTCTGCGTTTCCTTCGTAGTTTTCTGTTTTTGCTTAATTTCTGCGATTTACACTCTCCCTGCTGTTTCTTGTCTCCTTCTCTGTTTGGCGCGTTGTGTCCAAATTCTCCTGAATTTCTACGTTTTCTGAGTCCTCGGCTGTCAATTCTGACTCTCTCTGTTATCACCGCATTCTCCTCTTTCTCATGATTATCTAAGATTTCTTTGTTGTCTCCTGAGGTTGCTTAATTTCTGCATTTTACGCCTTCACTGCAGTTTGTCTCCATTCTCCCTGTGTAATGGGTTGTCTCCACTTTCTCATGAATTTCTGCGTTCTTTGAGTTGTCTGCTCCCTTTTCTGACTCTCTGTGTTGTCAGCGCGTTCTCCACTTTCTCATCATGCTCTGCGTTTACTTCGTTGTTTTCTGTATTTCATTAATTCCCGCGTTTTTTGCGTTTTCTGTTGTTTGCGCTGATACTCTCTGTTTAGTGCGTTGTGTCAGAATTCTCCTGAACTTCTGCATTTTCTGCGTTCTCTTGTTTTTTTCCTTACTCTCTCTGTTATCAGCACTTTCTCCTCTGTCTCATGATCCTCTCCGTTTCCTTCGTAGTTTTCTGTTTTTCCTTAATTTCTGCGATTTACACTCTCCCTTCTGTTTCTTGTCTCCTTCTCTGTTTGGAGCGTTGTGTCCAAATTCTCCTGAATTTCTACGTTTTCTGAGTCCTTGGCTGTCAATTCTGACTCTCTCTGCTATCACCGCATTCTCTTCTTTCTCATGATTATCTAAGATTTCTTCTTTGTCAACTGAGGTTGCTTAATTTCGGCGATTTACGCGTTCACTGCAGTTTGTCCCGATTCTCTCTGTGTAATGCGTTGTCTCTGCTTTCTCGTGAATTTTTGCGTTCTTTGCGTTCTCTGCTCCATTTTCTGACTCTCTGTGTTGTCAGCACGTTCTCCACTTTCTCATTATGCTCTGCGTTTACTTCGTTGTTTTCTGTTTTCATTAATACCCGCGTTTTTGCGTTTGCTCTTGTTTGCGCTGATACTCTCTGTTTACTGCGTTGTCTCCGAATTTTCCTGAACTTCTGCATTTTCTGCGTTCCCTGGTCTTTCTCCTTACTCTCTCTGTTATCAGCGCTTTCTCCTCTGTCTCATGATTCTCTGCGTTTCCTTCGTAGTTTTCTGTTTTTGCTTAATTTCTGCGATTTACACTCTCCCTGCTGTTTCTTGTCTCCTTCTCTGTTTGGCGCGTTGTGTCCAAATTCTCCTGAATTTCTACGTTTTCTGAGTCCTCGGCTGTCAATTCTGACTCTCTCTGTTATCACCGCATTCTCCTCTTTCTCTTGATTATCTAAGATTTCTTTGTTGTCTCCTGAGGTTGCTTAATTTCTGCATTTTACGCCTTCACTGCAGTTTGTCTCCATTCTCCCTGTGTAATGGGTTGTCTCCACTTTCTCATGAATTTCTGCGTTCTTTGAGTTGTCTGCTCCCTTTTCTGACTCTCTGTGTTGTCAGCGCGTTCTCCACTTTCTCATCATGCTCTGCGTTTACTTCGTTGTTTTCTGTATTTCATTAATTCCCGCGTTTTTTGCGTTTTCTGTTGTTTGCGCTGATACTCTCTGTTTAGTGCGTTGTGTCAGAATTCTCCTGAACTTCTGCATTTTCTGCGTTCTCTTGTTTTTTTCCTTACTCTCTCTGTTATCAGCACTTTCTCCTCTGTCTCATGATCCTCTCCGTTTCCTTCGTAGTTTTCTGTTTTTCCTTAATTTCTGCGATTTACACTCTCCCTTCTGTTTCTTGTCTCCTTCTCTGTTTGGAGCGTTGTGTCCAAATTCTCCTGAATTTCTACGTTTTCTGAGTCCTTGGCTGTCAATTCTGACTCTCTCTGCTATCACCGCATTCTCTTCTTTCTCATGATTATCTAAGATTTCTTCTTTGTCAACTGAGGTTGCTTAATTTCGGCGATTTACGCGTTCACTGCAGTTTGTCCCGATTCTCTCTGTGTAATGCGTTGTCTCTGCTTTCTCGTGAATTTTTGCGTTCTTTGCGTTCTCTGCTCCATTTTCTGACTCTCTGTGTTGTCAGCACGTTCTCCACTTTCTCATTATGCTCTGCGTTTACTTCGTTGTTTTCTGTTTTTCATTAATACCCGCGTTTTTGCGTTTTCTCTTGTTTGCGCTGATACTCTCTGTTTACTGCGTTGTCTCCGAATTCTCCTGAACTTCTGCATTTTCTGCGTTCTCTGGTCTTTCTCCTTATTCTCTCTGTTATCAGCGCTTTCTCCTCTGTCTCATGATTCTCTGCGTTTCCTTCGTAGTTTTCTGGTTTTGCTTAATTTCTGCGATTTACACTCTCCCTGCTGTTTCTTGTCTCCTTCTCTGTTTGGAGCGTTGTGTCCAAATTCTCCTGAATTTCTACGTTTTCTGAGTCCTCGGCTGTCAATTCTGACTCTCTGTGTTGTCAGCGCGTTCTCCACTTTCTCATGATTATCTAAGATTTCTTTGTTGTCTCCTGAGGTTGCTTAAGTTCTGCATTTTACCCGCGTTTACTGCAGTTTGTCTCCATTCTCCCTGTGTAATGGGTTGTCTCCACTTTCTCATGAATTTCTGCGTTCTTTGCGTTGTCTGCTCCTTTTTCTGACTCTCTGTGTTGTCAGTGCTTTCTCCTCTGTCTCATGATGCTCTGCGTTTACTTCGTTGTTTTCTGTATTTCATTAATTCCCGCGTTTTTTGCGTGTTCTGTTGTTTGCCCTGATACTCTCTGTTTACTGCGTTGTCTCAGAATTCTCCTGAACTTCTGCATTTTCTGCGTTATCTGGTCTTTCTCCTTACTCTCTCTGTTATCAGCTCTTTCTCCTCTGTCTCATGATGCTCTGCGTTTCCTTCGTAGTTTTCTGTTTTTTCCTTAATTTCTGCGATTTACACTCTCCCTGCTGTTTCTTGTCTCCTTCTCTGTTTGGAGCGTTGTGTCCAAATTCTCCTGAATTTCTACGTTTTCAGAGTCCTCGGCTGTCAATTCTGACTCTCTCTGCTATCAACGCATTCTCCTCTTTCTCTTGATTATCTATGATTTCTTCTTTGTCTCCTGCTGTTGCTTAATTTCTGCGTTTTACGCGTTCTCTGCATTTTGTCCCGATTCTCTCTGTTTAATGCGTTGTCTCTGCTTTCTCGTGAATTTCTCCGTTCTTTGCGTTGTCTGCTACATTTTCTGACTCTCTGTGTTGTCAGCGCGTTCTCCACTTTCTCATTATGCTCTGCGTTTCCTTCGTAGTTTTCTGTTTTTGCTTAATTTCTGCGTTTTACACTCTCCCTGCTGTTTCTTGTCTCCTTCTCTGTTTGGAGCGTTGTGTCCAAATTCTCCTGAGTTTCTACGTTTTCTGAGTCCTCGGCTGTCAATTCTGACTCTCTCTGTTATCAACGCATTCTCCTCTTTCTCATGATTATCTAAGATTTCTTCGTTGTCTCCTGCTGTTGCTTAATTTCTGCGTTTTTCGCGTTCCCTGCAGTTTGTCCCGATTCCCCCTGGGTACTGCGTTGTCTCCGCTTCCTCTTGAAATTCTGCGTTCGTTGCGTTGTCTGCTCCCTTTTCTGACTCTCTGTGTTGTCAGGCTTTTCTCCCCTTTCTCATTATGCTCTGCGTTTACTTCGTTGTTTTCTGTTTTTCATTAAATCCCGAGTTTTTTGCCTTTTCTGTTGTTTGCCTGATACTCTGTGTTTACTGCGTTGTCTCCGAATTCTCCTGAACTTCTGCATATTCTGCGTTCCCTGGTCTTTCTCCTTACTCTCTCTGTTATCAGCGCTTTCTCCTCTGTCTCATGATGCTCTGCGTTTCCTTCGTAGTTTTCTGTTTTTCCTTAATTTCTGCGATTAACACTCTCCCTGCTGTTTCTTGTCTCCTTCTCTCTTTGGAGCGTTGTGTCCAAATTCTCCTGAATTTCTACGTTTTCTGATTCCTCGGCTGTGAATTCTGACTCTCTCCTATCACCACTTTATCTTCTTTCTCATGATTATCTAAGATTTCTTCTTTGTCAACTGAGGTTGCTTAATTTCGGCGATTTACGCGTTCACTGCAGTTTGTCCCGATTCTCTCTGTGTAATGCGTTGTCTCTGCTTTCTCGTGAATTTTTGCGTTCTTTGCGTTGTCTGCTCCATTTTCTGACTCTCTGTGTTGTCAGCACGTTCTCCACTTTCTCATTATGCTCTGCGTTTACTTCGTTGTTTTCTGTTTTTCATTAATACCCGCGTTTTTGCGTTTTCTCTTGTTTGCGCTGATACTCTCTGTTTACTGCGTTGTCTCCGAATTCTCCTGAACTTCTGCATTTTCTGCGTTCTCTGGTCTTTCTCCTTACTCTCTCTGTTATCAGCGCTTTCTCCTCTGTCTCATGATTCTCTGCGTTTCCTTCGTAGTTTTCTGGTTTTGCTTAATTTCTGCGATTTACACTCTCCCTGCTGTTTCTTGTCTCCTTCTCTGTTTGGAGCGTTGTGTCCAAATTCTCCTGAATTTCTACGTTTTCTGAGTCGTCGGCTGTCAATTCTGACTCTCTCTGTTGTCACCGCATTCTCCTCTTTCTCATGATTATCTAAGATTTCTTTGTTGTCTCCTGAGGTTGCTTAAGTTCTGCATTTTACGCGTTCACTGCAGTTTGTCTCCATTCTCCCTGTGTAATGGGTTGTCTCCACTTTCTCATGAATATCTGCGTTCTTTGCATTGTCTCCTCCTTTTTCTGACTCTCTGTGTTGTCAGTGCTTTCTCCTCTGTCTCATGATGCTCTGCGTTTACTTCGTTGTTTTCTGTTTTTCCTTAATTGCCGCGTTTTTTGCGTGTTCTGTTGTTTGCGCTGATACTCTCTGTTTACTGCGTTGTCTCCGAATTCTCCTGAACTTCTGCATTTTCTGCGTTCCCTGGTCTTTCTCCTTACTCTCTCTGTTATCAGCGCTTTCTCCTCTGTCTCATGATTCTCTGCGTTTCCTTCGTAGTTTTCTGTTTTTGCTTAATTTCTGCGATTTACACTCTCCCTGCTGTTTCTTGTCTCCTTCTCTGTTTGGCGCGTTGTGTCCAAATTCTCCTGAATTTCTACGTTTTCTGAGTCCTCGGCTGTCAATTCTGACTCTCTCTGTTATCACCGCATTCTCCTCTTTCTCATGATTATCTAAGATTTCTTTGTTGTCTCCTGAGGTTGCTTAATTTCTGCATTTTACGCCTTCACTGCAGTTTGTCTCCATTCTCCCTGTGTAATGGGTTGTCTCCACTTTCTCATGAATTTCTGCGTTCTTTGAGTTGTCTGCTCCCTTTTCTGACTCTCTGTGTTGTCAGCGCGTTCTCCACTTTCTCATCATGCTCTGCGTTTACTTCGTTGTTTTCTGTATTTCATTAATTCCCTCGTTTTTTGCGTTTTCTGTTGTTTGCGCTGATACTCTCTGTTTACTGCGTTGTGTCAGAATTCTCCTGAACTTCTGCATTTTCTGCGTTCTCTTGTTTTTTTCCTTACTCTCTCTGTTATCAGCACTTTCTCCTCTGTCTCATGATCCTCTCCGTTTCCTTCGTAGTTTTCTGTTTTTCCTTAATTTCTGTGATTTACACTCTCCCTTCTGTTTCTTGTCTCCTTCTCTGTTTGGAGCGTTGTGTCCAAATTCTCCTGAATTTCTACGTTTTCTGAGTCCTTGGCTGTCAATTCTGACTCTCTCTGCTATCACCGCATTCTCTTCTTTCTCATGATTATCTAAGATTTCTTCTTTGTCAACTGAGGTTGCTTAATTTCGGCGATTTACGCGTTCACTGCAGTTTGTCCCGATTCTCTCTGTGTAATGCGTTGTCTCTGCTTTCTCGTGAATTTTTGCGTTCTTTGCGTTCTCTGCTCCATTTTCTGACTCTCTGTGTTGTCAGCACGTTCTCCACTTTCTCATTATGCTCTGCGTTTACTTCGTTGTTTTCTGTTTTTCATTAATACCCGCGTTTTTGCGTTTTCTCTTGTTTGCGCTGATACTCTCTGTTTACTGCGTTGTCTCCGAATTCTCCTGAACTTCTGCATTTTCTGCGTTCTCTGGTCTTTCTCCTTATTCTCTCTGTTATCAGCGCTTTCTCCTCTGTCTCATGATTCTCTGCGTTTCCTTCGTAGTTTTCTGGTTTTGCTTAATTTCTGCGATTTACACTCTCCCTGCTGTTTCTTGTCTCCTTCTCTGTTTGGAGCGTTGTGTCCAAATTCTCCTGAATTTCTACGTTTTCTGAGTCCTCGGCTGTCAATTCTGACTCTCTGTGTTGTCAGCGCGTTCTCCACTTTCTCATGATTATCTAAGATTTCTTTGTTGTCTCCTGAGGTTGCTTAAGTTCTGCATTTTACGCGTTTACTGCAGTTTGTCTCCATTCTCCCTGTGTAATGGGTTGTCTCCACTTTCTCATGAATTTCTGCGTTCTTTGCGTTGTCTGCTCCTTTTTCTGACTCTCTGTGTTGTCAGTGCTTTCTCCTCTGTCTCATGATGCTCTGCGTTTACTTCGTTGTTTTCTGTATTTCATTAATTCCCGCGTTTTTTGCGTGTTCTGTTGTTTGCCCTGATACTCTCTGTTTACTGCGTTGTCTCAGAATTCTCCTGAACTTCTGCATTTTCTGCGTTATCTGGTCTTTCTCCTTACTCTCTCTGTTATCAGCTCTTTCTCCTCTGTCTCATGATGCTCTGCGTTTCCTTCGTAGTTTTCTGTTTTTTCCTTAATTTCTGCGATTTACACTCTCCCTGCTGTTTCTTGTCTCCCTCTCTGTTTGGAGCGTTGTGTCCAAATTCTCCTGAATTTCTACGTTTTCAGAGTCCTCGGCTGTCAATTCTGACTCTCTCTGCTATCAACGCATTCTCCTCTTTCTCTTGATTATCTATGATTTCTTCTTTGTCTCCTGCTGTTGCTTAATTTCTGCGTTTTACGCGTTCTCTGCATTTTGTCCCGATTCTCTCTGTGTAATGCGTTGTCTCTGCTTTCTCGTGAATTTCTCCGTTCTTTGCGTTGTCTGCTACATTTTCTGACTCTCTGTGTTGTCAGCGCGTTCTCCACTTTCTCATTATGCTCTGCGTTTCCTTCGTAGTTTTCTGTTTTTGCTTAATTTCTGCGTTTTACACTCTCCCTGCTGTTTCTTGTCTCCTTCTCTGTTTGGAGCGTTGTGTCCAAATTCTCCTGAGTTTCTACGTTTTCTGAGTCCTCGGCTGTCAATTCTGACTCTCTCTGTTATCAACGCATTCTCCTCTTTCTCATGATTATCTAAGATTTCTTCGTTGTCTCCTGCTGTTGCTTAATTTCTGCGTTTTTCGCGTTCCCTGCAGTTTGTCCCGATTCCCCCTGGGTACTGCGTTGTCTCCGCTTCCTCTTGAAATTCTGCGTTCGTTGCGTTGTCTGCTCCCTTTTCTGACTCTCTGTGTTGTCAGGCTTTTCTCCCCTTTCTCATTATGCTCTGCGTTTACTTCGTTGTTTTCTGTTTTTCATTAAATCCCGAGTTTTTTGCCTTTTCTGTTGTTTGCCTGATACTCTGTTTTTACTGCGTTGTCTCCGAATTCTCCTGAACTTCTGCATATTCTGCGTTCCCTGGTCTTTCTCCTTACTCTCTCTGTTATCAGCGCTTTCTCCTCTGTCTCATGATGCTCTGCGTTTCCTTCGTAGTTTTCTGTTTTTCCTTAATTTCTGCGATTAACACTCTCCCTGCTGTTTCTTGTCTCCTTCTCTCTTTGGAGCGTTGTGTCCAAATTCTCCTGAATTTCTACGTTTTCTGATTCCTCGGCTGTGAATTCTGACTCTCTCCTATCACCACTTTCTCTTCTTTCTCATGATTATCTAAGATTTCTTCTTTGTCAACTGAGGTTGCTTAATTTCGGCGATTTACGCGTTCACTGCAGTTTGTCCCGATTCTCTCTGTGTAATGCGTTGTCTCTGCTTTCTCGTGAATTTTTGCGTTCTTTGCGTTGTCTGCTCCATTTTCTGACTCTCTGTGTTGTCAGGCTTTTCTCCCCTTTCTCATTATGCTCTACGTTTACTTCGTTGTTTTCTGTTTTTCATTAATACCCGCGTTTTTGCGTTTTCTCTTGTTTGCGCTGATACTCTCTGTTTACTGCGTTGTCTCCGAATTCTCCTGAACTTCTGCATTTTCTGCGTTCTCTGGTCTTTCTCCTTACTCTCTCTGTTATCAGCGCTTTCTCCTCTGTCTCATGATTCTCTGCGTTTCCTTCGTAGTTTTCTGGTTTTGCTTAATTTCTGCGATTTACACTCTCCCTGCTGTTTCTTGTCTCCTTCTCTGTTTGGAGCGTTGTGTCCAAATTCTCCTGAGTTTCTACGTTTTCTGAGTCCTCGGCTGTCAATTCTGACTCTCTCTGTTATCAACGCATTCTCCTCTTTCTCATGATTATCTAAGATTTCTTCGTTGTCTCCTGCTGTTGCTTAATTTCTGCGTTTTTCGCGTTCCCTGCAGTTTGTCCCGATTCCCCCTGTGTACTGCGTTGTCTCCGCTTCCTCTTGAAATTCTGCGTTCGTTGCGTTGTCTGCTCCCTTTTCTGACTCTCTGTGTTGTCAGGCTTTTCTCCCCTTTCTCATTATGCTCTGCGTTTACTTCGTTGTTTTCTGTTTTTCATTAAATCCCGAGTTTTTTGCCTTTTCTGTTGTTTGCCTGATACTCTGTGTTTACTGCGTTGTCTCCGAATTCTCCTGAACTTCTGCATTTTCTGCGTTCCCTGGTCTTTCTCCTTACTCTCTCTGTTATCAGCGCTTTCTCCTCTGTCTCATGATGCTCTGCGTTTCCTTCGTAGTTTTCTGTTTTTCCTTAATTTCTGCGATTAACACTCTCCCTGCTGTTTCTTGTCTCCTTCTCTCTTTGGAGCGTTGTGTCCAAATTCTCCTGAATTTCTACGTTTTCTGATTCCTCGGCTGTGAATTCTGACTCTCTCCTATCACCACTTTCTCTTCTTTCTCATGATTATCTAAGATTTCTTCTTTGTCAACTGAGGTTGCTTAATTTCGGCGATTTACGCGTTCACTGCAGTTTGTCCCGATTCTCTCTGTGTAATGCGTTGTCTCTGCTTTCTCGTGAATTTTTGCGTTCTTTGCGTTGTCTGCTCCATTTTCTGACTCTCTGTGTTGTCAGTGCTTTCTCCACTTTCTCATTATGCTCTGCGTTTACTTCGTTGTTTTCTGTTTTTCATTAATTGCCGCGTTTTTTGCGTGTTCTGTTGTTTGCGCTGATACTCTCTGTTTACTGCGTTGTCTCCGAATTCTCCTGAACTTCTGCATTTTCTGCGTTCTCTGGTCTTTCTCCTTACTCTCTCTGTTATCAGCGCTTTCTCCTCTGTCTCATGACTCTCTGCGTTTCCTTCGTAGTTTTCTGTTTTTGCTTAATTTCTGCGATTTACACTCTCCCTGCTGTTTCTTGTCTCCTTCTCTGTTTGGAGCGTTGTGTCCAAATTCTCCTCAATTTCTACGTTTTCTGAGTCCTCGGCTGTCAATTCTGACTCTTTCTGTTATCACCGCATTCTCCTCTTTCTCATGATTATCTAAGATTTCTTTGTTGTCTCCTGAAGTTGCTTAATTTCTGCATTTTACGCCTTTACTGCAGTTTGTCTCCATTCTCCCTGTGTAATGGGTTGTCTCCACTTTCTCATGAATTTCTGCGTTCTTTGCGTTGTCTGCTCCTTTTTCTGACTCTCTGTGTTGTCAGCGCGTTCTCCACTTTCTCATTATGCTCTGCGTTTACTTCGTTGTTTTCTGTTTTTCCTTAATTGCCGCGTTTTTTGCGTTTTCTGTTGTTTGCCCTGATACTCACTGTTTATTGCCTTGTCTCCGAATTCTCTTGAACTTCTGCATTTTCTGCGTTCTGTGGTCTTTCTCTTTACTCTCTCTGTTATCAGCGCTTTCTCCTGTTCTCATGATGCTCTGCGTATCCTTCGTAGTTTTCTGTTTTTGCTTAATCTGCGTTTTACGCTCTTTCTGCTGTTTCTTGTCTCCTTCTCTGTTTGGAGCGTTGTGTCCAAATTCTCCTCAATTTCTACGTTTTCTGAGTCCTCGGCTGTCAATTCTGACTCTCTCTGTTATCACCGCATTCTCCTCTTTCTCATGATTATCTAAGATTTCTTTGTTGTCTCCTGAGGTTGCTTAATTTCTGCATTTTACGCCTTCACTGCAGTTTGTCTCCATACTCCCTGTGTAATGGGTTGTCTCCACTTTCTCATGAATTTCTGCGTTCTTTGCGTTGTCTGCTCCCTTTTCTGACTCTCTGTGTTGTCAGTGCGTTCTCCACTTTGTCATCATGCTCTGCGTTTACTTCGTTGTTTTCTGTATTTCATTAATACCCGCGTTTTTGCGTTTTCTCTTGTTTGCGCTGATACTCTCTGTTTACTGCGTTGTCTCCGAATTCTCCTGAACTTCTGCATTTTCTGCGTTCTCTGGTCTTTCTCCTTATTCTCTCTGTTATCAGTGCTTTCTCCTCTGTCTCATGATTCTCTGCGTTTCCTTCGTAGTTTTCTGTTTTTGCTTAATGTCTGCGATTTACACTCTCCCTGCTGTTTCTTGTCTCCTTCTCTCTTTGGAGCGTTGTGTCCAAATTCTCCTGAATTTCTACGTTTTCTGAGTCCTCGGCTGTCAATTCTGACTCTCTCTGTTATCACCCTATTCTCCTCTTTCTCATGATTATCTAAGATTTCTTTTTTGTCTCCTGAGGTTGCTTAATTTCTGCATTTTACGCGTTAACTGCCGTTTGTCTCCATTCTCCCTGTGTAATGGGTTGTCTCCACTTTCTTATGAATTTCTGCGTTCTTTGCGTTGTCTGCTCCTTTTTCTGACTCTCTGTGTTGTCAGTGCTTTCTCCTCTGTCTCATGATGCTCTGCGTTTACTACGTTTTTTCTGATTTTCCTTAATTGCCGCGTTTTTAGCGTTTGCTCTTGTTTGCGCTGATACTCTCTGTTTACTGCGTTGTCTCCGAATTCTCCTGAACTTCTGCATTTTCTGCGTTCTCTGGTCTTTCTCCTTACTCTCTCTGTTATCAGCGCTTTCCCCTCTGTCTCATGATTCTCTGCGTTTCCTTCGTAGTTTTCTGTTTTTGCTTAATTTCTGCGATTTACACTCTCCCTGCTCTTTCTTGTCTCCTTCTCTGTTTGGAGCGTTGTGTCCAAATTCTTCTGAATTTCTACGTTTTCTGAGTCCTCGGCTGTCAATTCTGACTCTCTCTGCTATCACCGCATTCTCTTCTTTCTCATGATTATCTAAGATTTCTTCTTTGTCAACTGAGGTTGCTTAATTTCGGCGATTTACGCGTTCACTGCAGTTTGTCCCGATTCTCTCTGTGTAATGCGTTGTCTCTGCTTTTTCGTGAATTTTTGCGTTCTTTGCGTTGTCTGCTACATTTTCTGACTCTCTGTGTTGTCTGCACGTTCTCCACTTTCTCATTATGCTCTGCGTTTACTTCGTTGTTTTCTGTTTTTCATTAGTAGCCGCGTTTTTGCGTTTGCTCTTGTTTGCGCTGATACTCTCTGTTTACTGCGTTGTCTCCGAATTCTCCTGAACTTCTGCATTTTCTGCGTTCCCTGGTCTTTCTCCTTACTCTCTCTGTTATCAGCGCTTTCTCCTCTGTCTCATGATTCTCTGCGTTTCCTTCGTAGTTTTCTGTTTTTGCTTAATTTCTGCGATTTACACTCTCCCTGCTGTTTCTTGTCTCCTTCTCTGTTTGGCGCGTTGTGTCCAAATTCTCCTGAATTTCTACATTTTCTGAGTCCTCGGCTGTCAATTCTGACTCTCTCTGTTATCACCGCATTCTCCTCTTTCTCATGATTATCTAAGATTTCTTTGTTGTCTCCTGAGGTTGCTTAATTTCTGCATTTTACGCCTTCACTGCAGTTTGTCTCCATTCTCCCTGTGTAATGGGTTGTCTCCACTTTCTCATGAATTTCTGCGTTCTTTGAGTTGTCTGCTCCCTTTTCTGACTCTCTGTGTTGTCAACGCGTTCTCCACTTTCTCATCATGCTCTGCGTTTACTTCGTTGTTTTCTGTATTTCATTAATTCCCTCGTTTTTTGCGTTTTCTGTTGTTTGCGCTGATACTCTCTGTTTAGTGCGTTGTGTTAGAATTCTCCTGAACTTCTGCATTTTCTGTGTTCTCTTGTTTTTTTCCTTACTCTCTCTGTTATCAGCACTTTCTCCTCTGTCTCATGATGCTCTCCGTTTCCTTCGTAGTTTTCTGTTTTTCCTTAATTTCTGCGATTTACACTCTCCCTTCTGTTTCTTGTCTCCTTCTCTGTTTGGAGCGTTGTGTCCAAATTCTCCTGAATTTCTACGTTTTCTGAGTCCTTGGCTGTCAATTCTGACTCTCTCTGCTATCACCGCATTCTCTTCTTTCTCATGATTATCTAAGATTTCTTCTTTGTCAACTGAGGTTGCTTAATTTCGGCGATTTACGCGTTCACTGCAGTTTGTCCCGATTCTCTCTGTGTAATGCGTTGTCTCTGCTTTCTCGTGAATTTTTGCGTTCTTTGCGTTCTCTGCTCCATTTTCTGACTCTCTGTGTTGTCAGCACGTTCTCCACTTTCTCATTATGCTCTGCGTTTACTTCGTTGTTTTCTGTTTTTCATTAATACCCGCGTTTTTGCGTTTTCTCTTGTTTGCGCTGATACTCTCTGTTTACTGCGTTAACTCCGAATTCTCCTGAACTTCTGCATTTTCTGCGTTCTCTGGTCTTTCTCCTTATTCTCTCTGTTATCAGCGCTTTCTCCTCTGTCTCATGATTCTCTGCGTTTCCTTCGTAGTTTTCTGGTTTTGCTTAATTTCTGCGATTTACACTCTCCCTGCTGTTTCTTGTCTCCTTCTCTGTTTGGCGCGTTGTGTCCAAATTCTCCTGAATTTCTACGTTTTCTGAGTCCTCGGCTGTCAATTCTGACTCTCTCTGTTATCACCGCATTCTCCTCTTTCTCATGGTTATCTAAGATTTCTTTGTTGTCTCCTGAGGTTGCTTAATTTCTGCATTTTACGCGTTCACTGCAGTTTGTCTCCATTCTCCCTGTGTAATGGGTTGTCTCCACTTTCTCATGAATTTCTGCGTTGTTTGCGTTGTCTGCTCCCTTTTCTGACTCTCTGTGTTGTCTGCGCGTTCTCCACTTTCTCATCATGCTCTGCGTTTACTTCGTTGTTTTCTGTATTTCATTAATTCCCGCGTTTTTTGCGTTTTCTGTTGTTTGCGCTGATACTCTCTGTTTACTGCGTTGTGTCAGAATGCTCCTGAACTTCTGCATTTTCTGCGTTCTCTGGTCTTTTTCCTTACTCTCTCTGTTATCAGCACTTTCTCCTCTGTCTCATGATCCTCTGCGTTTCCTTCGTAGTTCTGTTTTTCCTTAATTTCTGCGAATTACACTCTCCCTTCTGTTTCTTGTCTCCTTCTCTGTTTGGAGCGTTGTGTCCAAATTCTCCTGAATTTCTACGTTTTCTGAGTCCTCGGCTGTCAATTCTGACTCTCTCTGTTATCACCCTATTCTCCTCTTTCTCATGATTATCTAAGATTTCTTTGTTGTCTCCTGAGATTGCTTAATTTCTGCATTTTACGCGTTAACTGCCGTTTGTCTCCATTCTCCCTGTGTAATGGGTTGTCTCCACTTTCTCATGAATTTCTGCGTTCTTTGCGTTGTCTGCTCCTTTTTCTGACTCTCTGTGTTGTCAGTGCTTTCTCCTCTGTCTCATGATGCTCTGCGTTTACTTCGTTTTTTCTGATTTTCCTTAATTGCCGCGTTTTTAGCGTTTGCTCTTGTTTGCGCTGATACTCTCTGTTTACTGCGTTGTCTCTGAATTCTCCTGAACTTCTGCATTTTCTGCGTTCTCTGGTCTTTCTCCTTACTCTCTCTGTTATCAGCGCTTTCCCCTCTGTCTCATGATTCTCTGCGTTTCCTTCGTAGTTTTCTGTTTTTGCTTAATTTCTGCGATTTACACTCTCCCTGTTGTTTCTTGTCTCCTTCTCTGTTTGGAGCGTTGTGTCCAAATTCTCCTGAATTTCTACGTTTTCTGAGTCCTCGGCTGTCAATTCTGACTCTCTCTGCTATCACCGCATTCTCTTCTTTCTCATGATTATCTAAGATTTCTTCTTTGTCAACTGAGGTTGCTTAATTTCGGCGATTTACGCGTTCACTGCAGTTTGTCCCGATTCTCTCTGTGTAATGCGTTGTCTCTGCTTTTTCGTGAATTTTTGCGTTCTTTGCGTTGTCTGCTACATTTTCTGACTCTCTGTGTTGTCTGCACGTTCTCCACTTTCTCATTATGCTCTGCGTTTACTTCGTTGTTTTCTGTTTTTCATTAGTAGCCGCGTTTTTGCGTTTGCTCTTGTTTGCGCTGATACTCTCTGTTTACTGCGTTGTCTCCGAATTCTCCTGAACTTCTGCATTTTCTGCGTTCCCTGGTCTTTCTCCTTACTCTCTCTGTTATCAGCGCTTTCTCCTCTGTCTCATGATTCTCTGCGTTTCCTTCGTAGTTTTCTGTTTTTGCTTAATTTCTGCGATTTACACTCTCCCTGCTGTTTCTTGTCTCCTTCTCTCTTTGGCGCGTTGTGTCCAAATTCTCCTGAATTTCTACGTTTTCTGAGTCCTCGGCTGTCAATTCTGACTCTCTCTGTTATCACCGCATTCTCCTCTTTCTCATGATTATCTAAGATTTCTTTGTTGTCTCCTGAGGTTGCTTAATTTCTGCATTTTACGCCTTCACTGCAGTTTGTCTCCATTCTCCCTGTGTAATGGGTTGTCTCCACTTTCTCATGAATTTCTGCGTTCTTTGAGTTGTCTGCTCCCTTTTCTGACTCTCTGTGTTGTCAGCGCGTTCTCCACTTTCTCATCATGCTCTGCGTTTACTTCGTTGTTTTCTGTATTTCATTAATTCCCGCGTTTTTTGCGTTTTCTGTTGTTTGCGCTGATACTCTCTGTTTAGTGCGTTGTGTCAGAATTCTCCTGAACTTCTGCATTTTCTGCGTTCTCTTGTTTTTTTCCTTACTCTCTCTGTTATCAGCACTTTCTCCTCTGTCTCATGATCCTCTCCGTTTCCTTCGTAGTTTTCTGTTTTTCCTTAATTTCTGCGATTTACACTCTCCCTTCTGTTTCTTGTCTCCTTCTCTGTTTGGAGCGTTGTGTCCAAATTCTCCTGAATTTCTACGTTTTCTGAGTCCTCGGCTGTCAATTCTGACTCTCTCTGCTATCACCGCATTCTCTTCTTTCTCATGATTATCTAAGATTTCTTCTTTGTCAACTGAGGTTGCTTAATTTCGGCGATTTACGCGTTCACTGCAGTTTGTCCCGATTCTCTCTGTGTAATGCGTTGTCTCTGCTTTCTCGTGAATTTTTGCGTTCTTTGCGTTCTCTGCTCCATTTTCTGACTCTCTGTGTTGTCAGCACGTTCTCCACTTTCTCATTATGCTCTGCGTTTACTTCGTTGTTTTCTGTTTTTCATTAATACCCGCGTTTTTGCGTTTTCTCTTGTTTGCGCTGATACTCTCTGTTTACTGCGTTGTCTCCGAATTCTCCTGAACTTCTGCATTTTCTGCGTTCTCTGGTCTTTCTCCTTATTCTCTCTGTTATCAGCGCTTTCTCCTCTGTCTCATGATTCTCTGCGTTTCCTTCGTAGTTTTCTGGTTTTGCTTAATTTCTGCGATTTACACTCTCCCTGCTGTTTCTTGTCTCCTTCTCTGTTTGGAGCGTTGTGTCCAAATTCTCCTGAATTTCTACGTTTTCTGAGTCCTCGGCTGTCAATTCTGACTCTCTGTGTTGTCAGCGCGTTCTCCTCTTTCTCATGATTATCTAAGATTTCTTTGTTGTCTCCTGAGGTTGCTTAAGTTCTGCATTTTACGCGTTTACTGCAGTTTGTCTCCATTCTCCCTGTGTAATGGGTTGTCTCCACTTTCTCATGAATTTCTGCGTTCTTTGCGTTGTCTGCTCCTTTTTCTGACTCTCTGTGTTGTCAGTGCTTTCTCCTCTGTCTCATGATGCTCTGCGTTTACTTCGTTGTTTTCTGTATTTCATTAATTCCCGCGTTTTTTGCGTATTCTGTTGTTTGCCCTGATACTCTCTGTTTACTGCGTTGTCTCAGAATTCTCCTGAACTTCTGCATTTTCTGCGTTCTCTGGTCTTTCTCCTTACTCTCTCTGTTATCAGCTCTTTCTCCTCTGTCTCATGATGCTCTGCGTTTCCTTCGTAGTTTTCTGTTTTTTCCTTAATTTCTGCGGTTTACACTCTCCCTGATGTTTCTTGTCTCCTTCTCTGTTTGGAGCGTTGTGTCCAAATTCTCCTGAATTTCTACGTTTTCAGAGTCCTCGGCTGTCAATTCTGACTCTCTCTGCTATCAACGCATTCTCCTCTTTCTCTTGATTATCTATGATTTCTTCTTTGTCTCCTGCTGTTGCTTAATTTCTGCGTTTTACGCGTTCTCTGCATTTTGTCCCGATTCTCTCTGTGTAATGCGTTGTCTCCGCTTTCTCGTGAATTTCTCCGTTCTTTGCGTTGTCTGCTACATTTTCTGACTCTCTGTGTTGTCAGCGCGTTCTCCACTTTCTCATTATGCTCTGCGTTTCCTTCGTAGTTTTCTGTTTTTGCTTAATCTGCGTTTTACACCCTCCCTGCTGTTTCTTGTCTCCTTCTCTGTTTGGAGCGTTGTGTCCAAATTCTCCTGAGTTTCTACGTTTTCTGAGTCCTCGGCTGTCAATTCTGACTCTCTCTGTTATCAACGCATTCTCCTCTTTCTCATGATTATCTAAGATTTCTTCGTTGTCTCCTGCTGTTGCTTAATTTCTGCGTTTTTCGCGTTCCCTGCAGTTTGTCCCGATTCCCCCTGGGTACTGCGTTGTCTCCGCTTCCTCTTGAAATTCTGCGTTCGTTGCGTTGTCTGCTCCCTTTTCTGACTCTCTGTGTTGTCAGGCTTTTCTCCCCTTTCTCATTATGCTCTGCGTTTACTTCGTTGTTTTCTGTTTTTCATTAAATCCCGAGTTTTTTGCCTTTTCTGTTGTTTGCCTGATACTCTGTGTTTACTGCGTTGTCTCCGAATTCTCCTGAACTTCTGCATTTTCTGCGTTCCCTGGTCTTTCTCCTTACTCTCTCTGTTATCAGCGCTTTCTCCTCTGTCTCATGATGCTCTGCGTTTCCTTCGTAGTTTTCTGTTTTTCCTTAATTTCTGCGATTAACACTCTCCCTGCTGTTTCTTGTCTCCTTCTCTCTTTGGAGCGTTGTGTCCAAATTCTCCTGAATTTCTACGTTTTCTGATTCCTCGGCTGTGAATTCTGACTCTCTCCTATCACCACTTTCTCTTCTTTCTCATGATTATCTAAGATTTCTTCTTTGTCAACTGAGGTTGCTTAATTTCGGCGATTTACGCGTTCACTGCAGTTTGTCCCGATTCTCTCTGTGTAATGCGTTGTCTCTGCTTTCTCGTGAATTTTTGCGTTCTTTGCGTTGTCTGCTCCATTTTCTGACTCTCTGTGTTGTCAGCACGTTCTCCACTTTCTCATTATGCTCTGCGTTTACTTCGTTGTTTTCTGTTTTTCATTAATACCCGCGTTTTTGCGTTTTCTCTTGTTTGCGCTGATACTCTCTGTTTACTGCGTTGTCTCCGAATTCTCCTGAACTTCTGCATTTTCTGCGTTCTCTGGTCTTTCTCCTTACTCTCTCTGTTATCAGCGCTTTCTCCTCTGTCTCATGATGCTCTGCGTTTCCTTCGTAGTTTTCTGTTTTTGCTTAATTTCTGCGATTTACACTCTCCCTGCTGTTTCTTGTCTCCTTCTCTGTTTGGAGCGTTGTGTCCAAATTCTCCTGAATTTCTACGTTTTCTGAGTCCTCGGCTGTCAATTCTGACTCTTTCTGTTATCACCGCATTCTCCTCTTTCTCATGATTATCTAAGATTTCTTTGTTGTCTCCTGAGGTTGCTTAATTTCTGCATTTTACGCCTTTACTGCAGTTTGTCTCCATTCTCCCTGTGTAATGGGTTGTCTCCACTTTCTCATGAATTTCTGCGTTCTTTGCGTTGTCTGCTCCTTTTTCTGACTCTCTGTGTTGTCAGCGCGTTCTCCACTTTCTCATTATGCTCTGCGTTTACTTCGTTGTTTTCTGTTTTTCCTTAATTGCCGCGTTTTTTGCGTTTTCTGTTGTTTGCCCTGATACTCACTGTTTATTGCCTTGTCTCCGAATTCTCTTGAACTTCTGCATTTTCTGCGTTCTGTGGTCTTTCTCTTTACTCTCTCTGTTATCAGCGCTTTCTCCTGTTCTCATGATGCTCTGCGTATCCTTCGTAGTTTTCTGTTTTTGCTTAATCTGCGTTTTACGCTCTTTCTGCTGTTTCTTGTCTCCTTCTCTGTTTGGAGCGTTGTGTCCAAATTCTCCTCAATTTCTACGTTTTCTGAGTCCTCGGCTGTCAATTCTGACTCTCTCTGTTATCACCGCATTCTCCTCTTTCTCATGATTATCTAAGATTTCTTTGTTGTCTCCTGAGGTTGCTTAATTTCTGCATTTTACGCCTTCACTGCAGTTTGTCTCCATTCTCCCTGTGTAATGGGTTGTCTCCACTTTCTCATGAATTTCTGCGTTCTTTGCGTTGTCTGCTCCCTTTTCTGACTCTCTGTGTTGTCAGTGCGTTCTCCACTTTGTCATCATGCTCTGCGTTTACTTCGTTGTTTTCTGTATTTCATTAATACCCGCGTTTTTGCGTTTTCTCTTGTTTGCGCTGATACTCTCTGTTTACTGCGTTGTCTCCGAATTCTCCTGAACTTCTGCATTTTCTGCGTTCTCTGGTCTTTCTCCTTATTCTCTCTGTTATCAGTGCTTTCTCCTCTGTCTCATGATTCTCTGCGTTTCCTTCGTAGTTTTCTGTTTTTGCTTAATGTCTGCGATTTACACTCTCCCTGCTGTTTCTTGTCTCCTTCTCTGTTTGGAGCGTTGTGTCCAAATTCTCCTGAATTTCTACGTTTTCTGAGTCCTCGGCTGTCAATTCTGACTCTCTCTGTTATCACCCTATTCTCCTCTTTCTCATGATTATCTAAGATTTCTTTTTTGTCTCCTGAGGTTGCTTAATTTCTGCATTTTACGCGTTAACTGCCGTTTGTCTCCATTCTCCCTGTGTAATGGGTTGTCTCCACTTTCTTATGAATTTCTGGGTTCTTTGCGTTGTCTGCTCCTTTTTCTGACTCTCTGTGTTGTCAGTGCTTTCTCCTCTGTCTCATGATGCTCTGCGTTTACTTCGTTTTTTCTGATTTTCCTTAATTGCCGCGTTTTTAGCGTTTGCTCTTGTTTGCGCTGATACTCTCTGTTTACTGCGTTGTCTCCGAATTCTCCTGAACTTCTGCATTTTCTGCGTTCTCTGGTCTTTCTCCTTACTCTCTCTGTTATCAGCGCTTTCCCCTCTGTCTCATGATTCTCTGCGTTTCCTTCGTAGTTTTCTGTTTTTGCTTAATTTCTGCGATTTACACTCTCCCTGCTGTTTCTTGTCTCCTTCTCTGTTTGGAGCGTTGTGTCCAAATTCTTCTGAATTTCTACGTTTTCTGAGTCCTCGGCTGTCAATTCTGACTCTCTCTGCTATCACCGCATTCTCTTCTTTCTCATGATTATCTAAGATTTCTTCTTTGTCAACTGAGGTTGCTTAATTTCGGCGATTTACGCGTTCACTGCAGTTTGTCCCGATTCTCTCTGTGTAATGCGTTGTCTCTGCTTTTTCGTGAATTTTTGCGTTCTTTGCGTTGTCTGCTACATTTTCTGACTCTCTGTGTTGTCTGCACGTTCTCCACTTTCTCATTATGCTCTGCGTTTACTTCGTTGTTTTCTGTTTTTCATTAGTAGCCGCGTTTTTGCGTTTGCTCTTGTTTGCGCTGATACTCTCTGTTTACTGCGTTGTCTCCGAATTCTCCTGAACTTCTGCATTTTCTGCGTTCCCTGGTCTTTCTCCTTACTCTCTCTGTTATCAGCGCTTTCTCCTCTGTCTCATGATTCTCTGCGTTTCCTTCGTAGTTTTCTGTTTTTGCTTAATTTCTGCGATTTACACTCTCCCTGCTGTTTCTTGTCTCCTTCTCTGTTTGGCGCGTTGTGTCCAAATTCTCCTGAATTTCTACGTTTTCTGAGTCCTCGGCTGTCAATTCTGACTCTCTCTGTTATCACCGCATTCTCCTCTTTCTCATGATTATCTAAGATTTCTTTGTTGTCTCCTGAGGTTGCTTAATTTCTGCATTTTACGCCTTTACTGCAGTTTGTCTCCATTCTCCCTGTGTAATGGGTTGTCTCCACTTTCTCATGAATTTCTGCGTTCTTTGCGTTGTCTGCTCCTTTTTCTGACTCTCTGTGTTGTCAGCGCGTTCTCCACTTTCTCATTATGCTCTGCGTTTACTTCGTTGTTTTCTGTTTTTCCTTAATTGCCGCGTTTTTTGCGTTTTCTGTTGTTTGCCCTGATACTCACTGTTTATTGCCTTGTCTCCGAATTCTCTTGAACTTCTGCATTTTCTGCGTTCTGTGGTCTTTCTCTTTACTCTCTCTGTTATCAGCGCTTTCTCCTGTTCTCATGATGCTCTGCGTATCCTTCGTAGTTTTCTGTTTTTGCTTAATCTGCGTTTTACGCTCTTTCTGCTGTTTCTTGTCTCCTTCTCTGTTTGGAGCGTTGTGTCCAAATTCTCCTCAATTTCTACGTTTTCTGAGTCCTCGGCTGTCAATTCTGACTCTCTCTGTTATCACCGCATTCTCCTCTTTCTCATGATTATCTAAGATTTCTTTGTTGTCTCCTGAGGTTGCTTAATTTCTGCATTTTACGCCTTCACTGCAGTTTGTCTCCATTCTCCCTGTGTAATGGGTTGTCTCCACTTTCTCATGAATTTCTGCGTTCTTTGCGTTGTCTGCTCCCTTTTCTGACTCTCTGTGTTGTCAGTGCGTTCTCCACTTTGTCATCATGCTCTGCGTTTACTTCGTTGTTTTCTGTATTTCATTAATACCCGCGTTTTTGCGTTTTCTCTTGTTTGCGCTGATACTCTCTGTTTACTGCGTTGTCTCCGAATTCTCCTGAACTTCTGCATTTTCTGCGTTCTCTGGTCTTTCTCCTTATTCTCTCTGTTATCAGTGCTTTCTCCTCTGTCTCATGATTCTCTGCGTTTCCTTCGTAGTTTTCTGTTTTTGCTTAATGTCTGCGATTTACACTCTCCCTGCTGTTTCTTGTCTCCTTCTCTGTTTGGAGCGTTGTGTCCAAATTCTCCTGAATTTCTACGTTTTCTGAGTCCTCGGCTGTCAATTCTGACTCTCTCTGTTATCACCCTATTCTCCTCTTTCTCATGATTATCTAAGATTTCTTTTTTGTCTCCTGAGGTTGCTTAATTTCTGCATTTTACGCGTTAACTGCCGTTTGTCTCCATTCTCCCTGTGTAATGGGTTGTCTCCACTTTCTTATGAATTTCTGGGTTCTTTGCGTTGTCTGCTCCTTTTTCTGACTCTCTGTGTTGTCAGTGCTTTCTCCTCTGTCTCATGATGCTCTGCGTTTACTTCGTTTTTTCTGATTTTCCTTAATTGCCGCGTTTTTAGCGTTTGCTCTTGTTTGCGCTGATACTCTCTGTTTACTGCGTTGTCTCCGAATTCTCCTGAACTTCTGCATTTTCTGCGTTCTCTGGTCTTTCTCCTTACTCTCTCTGTTATCAGCGCTTTCTCCTCTGTCTCATGATTCTCTGCGTTTCCTTCGTAGTTTTCTGTTTTTGCTTAATTTCTGCGATTTACACTCTCCCTGCTGTTTCTTGTCTCCTTCTCTGTTTGGAGCGTTGTGTCCAAATTCTTCTGAATTTCTACGTTTTCTGAGTCCTCGGCTGTCAATTCTGACTCTCTCTGCTATCACCGCATTCTCTTCTTTCTCATGATTATCTAAGATTTCTTCTTTGTCAACTGAGGTTGCTTAATTTCGGCGATTTACGCGTTCACTGCAGTTTGTCCCGATTCTCTCTGTGTAATGCGTTGTCTCTGCTTTTTCGTGAATTTTTGCGTTCTTTGCGTTGTCTGCTACATTTTCTGACTCTCTGTGTTGTCTGCACGTTCTCCACTTTCTCATTATGCTCTGCGTTTACTTCGTTGTTTTCTGTTTTTCATTAGTAGCCGCGTTTTTGCGTTTGCTCTTGTTTGCGCTGATACTCTCTGTTTACTGCGTTGTCTCCGAATTCTCCTGAACTTCTGCATTTTCTGCGTTCCCTGGTCTTTCTCCTTACTCTCTCTGTTATCAGCGCTTTCTCCTCTGTCTCATGATTCTCTGCGTTTCCTTCGTAGTTTTCTGTTTTTGCTTAATTTCTGCGATTTACACTCTCCCTGCTGTTTCTTGTCTCCTTCTCTGTTTGGAGCGTTGTGTCCAAATTCTCCTGAATTTCTACGTTTTCTGAGTCCTCGGCTGTCAATTCTGACTCTCTCTGTTATCACCGCATTCTCCTCTTTCTCATGATTATCTAAGATTTCTTTGTTGTCTCCTGAGGTTGCTTAATTTCTGCATTTTACGCCTTCACTGCAGTTTGTCTCCATTCTCCCTGTGTAATGGGTTGTCTCCACTTTCTCATGAATTTCTGCGTTCTTTGAGTAGTCTGCTCCCTTTTCTGACTCTCTGTGTTGTCAGCGCGTTCTCCACTTTCTCATCATGCTCTGCGTTTACTTCGTTGTTTTCTGTATTTCATTAATTCCCTCGTTTTTTGCGTTTTCTGTTGTTTGCGCTGATACTCTCTGTTTAGTGCGTTGTGTCAGAATTCTCCTGAACTTCTGCATTTTCTGCGTTCTCTTGTTTTTTTCCTTACTCTCTCTGTTATCAGCACTTTCTCCTCTGTCTCATGATCCTCTCCGTTTCCTTCGTAGTTTTCGGTTTTTCCTTAATTTCTGCGATTTACACTCTCCCTTCTGTTTCTTGTCTCCTTCTCTGTTTGGAGCGTTGTGTCCAAATTCTCCTGAATTTCTACGTTTTCTGAGTCCTTGGCTGTCAATTCTGACTCTCTCTGCTATCACCGCATTCTCTTCTTTCTCATGATTATCTAAGATTTCTTCTTTGTCAACTGAGGTTGCTTAATTTCGGCGATTTACGCGTTCACTGCAGTTTGTCCCGATTCTCTCTGTGTAATGCGTTGTCTCTGCTTTCTCGTGAATTTTTGCGTTCTTTGCGTTCTCTGCTCCATTTTCTGACTCTCTGTGTTGTCAGCACGTTCTCCACTTTCTCATTATGCTCTGCGTTTACTTCGTTGTTTTCTGTTTTTCATTAATACCCGCGTTTTTGCGTTTTCTCTTGTTTGCGCTGATACTCTCTGTTTACTGCGTTAACTCCGAATTCTCCTGAACTTCTGCATTTTCTGCGTTCTCTGGTCTTTCTCCTTATTCTCTCTGTTATCAGCGCTTTCTCCTCTGTCTCATGATTCTCTGCGTTTCCTTCGTAGTTTTCTGGTTTTGCTTAATTTCTGCGATTTACACTCTCCCTGCTGTTTCTTGTCTCCTTCTCTGTTTGGAGCGTTGTGTCCAAATTCTCCTGAATTTCTACGTTTTCTGAGTCCTCGGCTGTCAATTCTGACTCTCTGTGTTGTCAGCGCGTTCTCCACTTTCTCATGATTATCTAAGATTTCTTTTTGTCTCCTGAGGTTGCTTAAGTTCTGCATTTTACGCGTTTACTGCAGTTTGTCTCCATTCTCCCTGTGTAATGGGTTGTCTCCACTTTCTCATGAATTTCTGCGTTCTTTGCGTTGTCTGCTCCTTTTTCTGACTCTCTGTGTTGTCAGTGCTTTCTCCTCTGTCTCATGATGCTCTGCGTTTACTTCGTTGTTTTCTGTATTTCATTAATTCCCGCGTTTTTTGCGTGTTCTGTTGTTTGCCCTGATACTCTCTGTTTACTGCGTTGTCTCAGAATTCTCCTGAACTTCTGCATTTTCTGCGTTCTCTGGTCTTTCTCCTTACTCTCTCTGTTATCAGCTCTTTCTCCTCTGTCTCATGATGCTCTGCGTTTCCTTCGTAGTTTTCTGTTTTTTCCTTAATTTCTGCGATTTACACTCTCCCTGCTGTTTCTTGTCTCCTTCTCTGTTTGGAGCGTTGTGTCCAAATTCTCCTGAATTTCTACGTTTTCAGAGTCCTCGGCTGTCAATTCTGACTCTCTCTGCTATCAACGCATTCTCCTCTTTCTCTTGATTATCTATGATTTCTTCTTTGTCTCCTGCTGTTGCTTAATTTCTGCGTTTTACGCGTTCTCTGCATTTTGTCCCGATTCTCACTGTGTAATGCGTTGTCTCTGCTTTCTCGTGAATTTCTCCGTTCTTTGCGTTGTCTGCTACATTTTCTGACTCTCTGTGTTGTCAGCGCGTTCTCCACTTTCTCATTATGCTCTGCGTTTCCTTCGTAGTTTTCTGTTTTTGCTTAATTTCTGCGTTTTACACCCTCCCTGCTGTTTCTTGTCTCCTTCTCTGTTTGGAGCGTTGTGTCCAAATTCTCCTGAGTTTCTACGTTTTCTGAGTCCTCGGCTGTCAATTCTGACTCTCTCTGTTATCAACGCATTCTCCTCTTTCTCATGATTATCTAAGATTTCTTCGTTGTCTCCTGCTGTTGCTTAATTTCTGCGTTTTTCGCGTTCCCTGCAGTTTGTCCCGATTCCCTCTGGGTACTGCGTTGTCTCCGCTTCCTCTTGAAATTCTGCGTTCGTTGCGTTGTCTGCTCCCTTTTCTGACTCTCTGTGTTGTCAGGCTTTTCTCCCCTTTCTCATTATGCTCTGCGTTTACTTCGTTGTTTTCTGTTTTTCATTAAATCCCGAGTTTTTTGCCTTTTCTGTTGTTTGCCTGATACACTGTGTTTACTGCGTTGTCTCCGAATTCTCCTGAACTTCTGCATTTTCTGCGTTCCCTGGTCTTTCTCCTTACTCTCTCTGTTATCAGCGCTTTCTCCTCTGTCTCATGATGCTCTGCGTTTCCTTCGTAGTTTTCTGTTTTTCCTTAATTTCTGCGATTAACACTCTCCCTGCTGTTTCTTGTCTCCTTCTCTCTTTGGAGCGTTGTGTCCAAATTCTCCTGAATTTCTACGTTTTCTGATTCCTCGGCTGTGAATTCTGACTCTCTCCTATCACCACTTTCTCTTCTTTCTCATGATTATCTAAGATTTCTTCTTTGTCAACTGAGGTTGCTTAATTTCGGCGATTTACGCGTTCACTGCAGTTTGTCCCGATTCTCTCTGTGTAATGCGTTGTCTCTGCTTTCTCGTGAATTTTTGCGTTCTTTGCGTTGTCTGCTCCATTTTCTGACTCTCTGTGTTGTCAGCACGTTCTCCACTTTCTCATTATGCTCTGCGTTTACTTCGTTGTTTTCTGTTTTTCATTAATACCCGCGTTTTTGCGTTTTCTCTTGTTTGCGCTGATACTCTCTGTTTACTGCGTTGTCTCCGAATTCTCCTGAACTTCTGCATTTTCTGCGTTCTCTGGTCTTTCTCCTTACTCTCTCTGTTATCAGCGCTTTCCCCTCTGTCTCATGATTCTCTGCGTTTCCTTCGTAGTTTTCTGTTTTTGCTTAATTTCTGCGATTTACACTCTCCCTGCTGTTTCTTGTCTCCTTCTCTGTTTGGAGCGTTGTGTCCAAATTCTCCTGAATTTCTACGTTTTCTGAGTCCTCGGCTGTCAATTCTGACTCTCTCTGCTATCACCGCATTCTCTTCTTTCTCATGATTATCTAAGATTTCTTCTTTGTCAACTGAGGTTGCTTAATTTCGGCGATTTACGCGTTCACTGCAGTTTGTCCCGATTCTCTCTGTGTAATGCGTTGTCTCTGCTTTTTCGTGAATTTTTGCGTTTTTGCGTTGTCTGCTACATTTTCTGACTCTCTGTGTTGTCTGCACGTTCTCCACTTTCTCATTATGCTCTGCGTTTACTTCGTTGTTTTCTGTTTTTCATTAGTAGCCGCGTTTTTGCGTTTGCTCTTTTTTGCGCTGATACTCTCTGTTTACTGCGTTGTCTCCGAATTCTCCTGAACTTCTGCATTTTCTGCGTTCCCTGGTCTTTCTCCTTACTCTCTCTGTTATCAGCGCTTTCTCCTCTGTCTCATGATTCTCTGCGTTTCCTTCGTAGTTTTCTGTTTTTGCTTAATTTCTGCGATTTACACTCTCCCTGCTGTTTCTTGTCTCCTTCTCTGTTTGGCGCGTTGTGTCCAAATTCTCCTGAATTTCTACGTTTTCTGAGTCCTCGGCTGTCAATTCTGACTCTCTCTGTTATCACCGCATTCTCCTCTTTCTCATGATTATCTAAGATTTCTTTGTTGTCTCCTGAGGTTGCTTAATTTCTGCATTTTACGCCTTCACTGCAGTTTGTCTCCATTCTCCCTGTGTAATGGGTTGTCTCCACTTTCTCATGAATTTCTGCGTTCTTTGAGTTGTCTGCTCCCTTTTCTGACTCTCTGTGTTGTCAGCGCGTTCTCCACTTTCTCATCATGCTCTGCGTTTACTTCGTTGTTTTCTGTATTTCATTAATTCCCTCGTTTTTTGCGTTTTCTGTTGTTTGCGCTGATACTCTCTGTTTACTGCGTTGTGTCAGAATTCTCCTGAACTTCTGCATTTTCTGCGTTCTCTTGTTTTTTTCCTTACTCTCTCTGTTATCAGCGCTTTCTCCTCTGTCTCATGATCCTCTCCGTTTCCTTCGTAGTTTTCTGTTTTTCCTTAATTTCTGCGATTTACACTCTCCCTTCTGTTTCTTGTCTCCTTCTCTGTTTGGAGCGTTGTGTCCAAATTCTCCTGAATTTCTACGTTTTCTGAGTCCTTGGCTGTCAATTCTGACTCTCTCTGCTATCACCGCATTCTCTTCTTTCTCATGATTATCTAAGATTTCTTCTTTGTCAACTGAGGTTGCTTAATTTCGGCGATTTACGCGTTCACTGCAGTTTGTCCCGATTCTCTCTGTGTAATGCGTTGTCTCTGCTTTCTCGTGAATTTTTGCGTTCTTTGCGTTCTCTGCTCCATTTTCTGACTCTCTGTGTTGTCAGCACGTTCTCCACTTTCTCATTATGCTCTGCGTTTACTTCGTTGTTTTCTGTTTTTCATTAATACCCGCGTTTTTTCGTTTTCTCTTGTTTGCGCTGATACTCTCTGTTTACTGCGTTGTCTCCGAATTCTCCTGAACTTCTGCATTTTCTGCGTTCTCTGGTCTTTCTCCTTACTCTCTTTGTTATCAGCGCTTTCTCCTCTGTCTCATGATTCTCTGCGTTTCCTTCGTAGTTTTCTGGTTTTGCTTAATTTCTGCGATTTACACTCTCCCTGCTGTTTCTTGTCCCCTTCTATGTTTGGAGCGTTGTGTCCAAATTCTCCTGAATTTCTACGTTTTCTGAGTCCTCGGCTGTCAATTCTGACTCTCTCTGTTGTCACCGCATTCTCCTCTTTCTCATGATTATCTAAGATTTCTTTGTTGTCTCCTGAGGTTGCTTAAGTTCTGCATTTTACGCGTTTACTGCAGTTTGTCTCCATTCTCCCTGTGTAATGGGTTGTCTCCACTTTCTCATGAATTTCTGCGTTCTTTGCGTTGTCTGCTCCTTTTTCTGACTCTCTGTGTTGTCAGTGCTTTCTCCTCTTTCTCATGATGCTCTGCGTTTACTTCGTTGTTTTCTGTATTTCATTAATTCCCGCGTTTTTTGCGTGTTCTGTTGTTTGCCCTGATACTCTCTGTTTACTGCGTTGTCTCAGAATTCTCCTGAACTTCTGCATTTTCTGCGTTCTCTGGTCTTTCTCCTTACTCTCTCTGTTATCAGCTCTTTCTCCTCTGTCTCATGATGCTCTGCGTTTCCTTCGTAGTTTTCTGTTTTTTCCTTAATTTCTGCGATTTACACTCTCCCTGATGTTTCTTGTCTCCTTCTCTGTTTGGAGCGTTGTGTCCAAATTCTCCTGAATTTCTACGTTTTCAGAGTCCTCGGCTGTCAATTCTGACTCTCTCTGCTATCAACGCATTCTCCTCTTTCTCTTGATTATCTATGATTTCTTCTTTGTCTCCTGCTGTTGCTTAATTTCTGCGTTTTACGCGTTCTCTGCATTTTGTCCCGATTCTCTCTGTGTAATGCGTTGTCTCCGCTTTCTCGTGAATTTCTCCGTTCTTTGCGTTGTCTGCTACATTTTCTGACTCTCTGTGTTGTCAGCGCGTTCTCCACTTTCTCATTATGCTCTGCGTTTCCTTCGTAGTTTTCTGTTTTTGCTTAATCTGCGTTTTACACCCTCCCTGCTGTTTCTTGTCTCCTTCTCTGTTTGGAGCGTTGTGTCCAAATTCTCCTGAGTTTCTACGTTTTCTGAGTCCTCGGCTGTCAATTCTGACTCTCTCTGTTATCAACGCATTCTCCTCTTTCTCATGATTATCTAAGATTTCTTCGTTGTCTCCTGCTGTTGCTTAATTTCTGCGTTTTTCGCGTTCCCTGCAGTTTGTCCCGATTCCCCCTGGGTACTGCGTTGTCTCCGCTTCCTCTTGAAATTCTGCGTTCGTTGCGTTGTCTGCTCCCTTTTCTGACTCTCTGTGTTGTCAGGCTTTTCTCCCCTTTCTCATTATGCTCTGCGTTTACTTCGTTGTTTTCTGTTTTTCATTAAATCCCGAGTTTTTTGCCTTTTCTGTTGTTTGCCTGATACTCTGTGTTTACTGCGTTGTCTCTGAATTCTCCTGAACTTCTGCATTTTCTGCGTTCCCTGGTCTTTCTCCTTACTCTCTCTGTTATCAGCGCTTTCTCCTCTGTCTCATGATGCTCTGCGTTTCCTTCGTAGTTTTCTGTTTTTCCTTAATTTCTGCGATTAACACTCTCCCTGCTGTTTCTTGTCTCCTTCTCTCTTTGGAGCGTTGTGTCCAAATTCTCCTGAATTTCTACGTTTTCTGATTCCTCGGCTGTGAATTCTGACTCTCTCCTATCACCACTTTCTCTTCTTTCTCATGATTATCTAAGATTTCTTCTTTGTCAACTGAGGTTGCTTAATTTCGGCGATTTACGCGTTCACTGCAGTTCGTCCCGATTCTCTCTGTGTAATGCGTTGTCTCTGCTTTCTCGTGAATTTTTGCGTTCTTTGCGTTGTCTGCTCCATTTTCTGACTCTCTGTGTTGTCAGTGCTTTCTCCACTTTCTCATTATGCTCTGCGTTTACTTCGTTGTTTTCTGTTTTTCATTAATTGCCGCGTTTTTTGCGTGTTCTGTTGTTTGCGCTGATACTCTCTGTTTACTGCGTTGTCTCCGAATTCTCCTGAACTTCTGCATTTTCTGCGTTCTCTGGTCTTTCTCCTTACTCTCTCTGTTATCAGCGCTTTCTCCTCTGTCTCATGACTCTCTGAGTTTCCTTCGTAGTTTTCTGTTTTTGCTTAATTTCTGCGATTTACACTCTCCCTGCTGTTTCTTGTCTCCTTCTCTGTTTGGAGCGTTGTGTCCAAATTCTCCTCAATTTCTACGTTTTCTGAGTCCTCGGCTGTCAATTCTGACTCTTTCTGTTATCACCGCATTCTCCTCTTTCTCATGATTATCTAAGATTTCTTTGTTGTCTCCTGAAGTTGCTTAATTTCTGCATTTTACGCCTTTACTGCAGTTTGTCTCCATTCTCCCTGTGTAATGGGTTGTCTCCACTTTCTCATGAATTTCTGCGTTCTTTGCGTTGTCTGCTCCTTTTTCTGACTCTCTGTGTTGTCAGCGCGTTCTCCACTTTCTCATTATGCTCTGCGTTTCCTTCGTTGTTTTCTGTTTTTGCTTAATTGCCGCGTTTTTTGCGTTTTCTGTTGTTTGCGCTGATACTCTCTGTTTATTGCGTTGTCTCCGAATTCTCCTGAACTTCTGCATTTTCTGCGTTCTGTGGTCTTTCTCTTTACTCTCTCTGTTATCAGCGCTTTCTCCTGTTCTCATGATGCTCTGCGTATCCTTCGTAGTTTTCTGTTTTTGCTTAATCTGCGTTTTACGCTCTTTCTGCTGTTTCTTGTCTCCTTCTCTGTTTGGAGCGTTGTGTCCAAATTCTCCTCAATTTCTACGTTTTCTGAGTCCTCGGCTGTCAATTCTGACTCTCTCTGTTATCACCGCATTCTCCTCTTTCTCATGATTATCTAAGATTTCTTTGTTGTCTCCTGAGGTTGCTTAATTTCTGCATTTTACGCCTTCACTGCAGTTTGTCTCCATTCTCCCTGTGTAATGGGTTGTCTCCACTTTCTCATGAATTTCTGCGTTCTTTGCGTTGTCTGCTCCCTTTTCTGACTCTCTGTGTTGTCAGTGCGTTCTCCACTTTGTCATCATGCTCTGCGTTTACTTCGTTGTTTTCTGTATTTCATTAATACCCGCGTTTTTGCGTTTTCTCTTGTTTGCGCTGATACTCTCTGTTTACTGCGTTGTCTCCGAATTCTCCTGAACTTCTGCATTTTCTGCGTTCTCTGGTCTTTCTCCTTATTCTCTCTGTTATCAGTGCTTTCTCCTCTGTCTCATGATTCTCTGCGTTTCCTTCGTAGTTTTCTGTTTTTGCTTAATTTCTGCGATTTACACTCTCCCTGCTGTTTCTTGTCTCCTTCTCTGTTTGGAGCGTTGTGTCCAAATTCTCCTGAATTTCTACGTTTTCTGAGTCCTCGGCTGTCAATTCTGACTCTCTCTGTTATCACCCTATTCTCCTCTTTCTCATGATTATCTAAGATTTCTTTTTTGTCTCCTGAGGTTGCTTAATTTCTGCATTTTACGCGTTAACTGCCGTTTGTCTCCATTCTCCCTGTGTAATGGGTTGTCTCCACTTTCTTATGAATTTCTGCGTTCTTTGCGTTGTCTGCTCCTTTTTCTGACTCTCTGTGTTGTCAGTGCTTTCTCCTCTGTCTCATGATGCTCTGCGTTTACTTCGTTTTTTCTGATTTTCCTTAATTGCCGCGTTTTTAGCGTTTGCTCTTGTTTGCGCTGATACTCTCTGTTTACTGCGTTGTCTCCGAATTCTCCTGAACTTCTGCATTTTCTGCGTTCTCTGGTCTTTCTCCTTACTCTCTCTGTTATCAGCGCTTTCCCCTCTGTCTCATGATTCTCTGCGTTTCCTTCGTAGTTTTCTGTTTTTGCTTAATTTCTGCGATTTACACTCTCCCTGCTGTTTCTTGTCTCCTTCTCTGTTTGGAGCGTTGTGTCCAAATTCTTCTGAATTTCTACGTTTTCTGAGTCCTCGGCTGTCAATTCTGACTCTCTCTGCTATCACCGCATTCTCTTCTTTCTCATGATTATCTAAGATTTCTTCTTTGTCAACTGAGGTTGCTTAATTTCGGCGATTTACGCGTTCACTGCAGTTTGTCCCGATTCTCTCTGTGTAATGCGTTGTCTCTGCTTTCTCGTGAATTTTTGCGTTCTTTGCGTTCTCTGCTCCATTTTCTGACTCTCTGTGTTGTCAGCACGTTCTCCACTTTCTCATTATGCTCTGCGTTTACTTCGTTGTTTTCTGTTTTTCATTAATACCCGCGTTTTTGCGTTTTCTCTTGTTTGCGCTGATACTCTCTGTTTACTGCGTTAACTCCGAATTCTCCTGAACTTCTGCATTTTCTGCGTTCTCTGGTCTTTCTCCTTATTCTCTCTGTTATCAGCGCTTTCTCCTCTGTCTCATGATTCTCTGCGTTTCCTTCGTAGTTTTCTGGTTTTGCTTAATTTCTGCGATTTACACTCTCCCTGCTGTTTCTTGTCTCCTTCTCTGTTTGGAGCGTTGTGTCCAAATTCTCCTGAATTTCTACGTTTTCTGAGTCCTCGGCTGTCAATTCTGACTCTCTGTGTTGTCACCGCATTCTCCTCTTTCTCATGATTATCTAAGATTTCTTTGTTGTCTCCTGAGGTTGCTTAAGTTCTGCATTTTACGCGTTTACTGCAGTTTGTCTCCATTCTCCCTGTGTAATGGGTTGTCTCCACTTTCTCATGAATTTCTGCGTTCTTTGCGTTGTCTGCTCCTTTTTCTGACTCTCTGTGTTGTCAGTGCTTTCTCCTCTGTCTCATGATGCTCTGCGTTTACTTCGTTGTTTTCTGTATTTCATTAATTCCCGCGTTTTTTGCGTGTTCTGTTGTTTGCCCTGATACTCTCTGTTTACTGCGTTGTCTCAGAATTCTCCTGAACTTCTGCATTTTCTGCGTTCTCTGGTCTTTCTCCTTACTCTCTCTGTTATCAGCTCTTTCTCCTCTGTCTCATGATGCTCTGCGTTTCCTTCGTAGTTTTCTGTTTTTTCCTTAATTTCTGCGATTTACACTCTCCCTGCTGTTTCTTGTCTCCCTCTCTGTTTGGAGCGTTGTGTCCAAATTCTCCTGAATTTCTACGTTTTCAGAGTCCTCGGCTGTCAATTCTGACTCTCTCTGCTATCAACGCATTCTCCTCTTTCTCTTGATTATCTATGATTTCTTCTTTGTCTCCTGCTGTTGCTTAATTTCTGCGTTTTACGCGTTCTCTGCATTTTGTCCCGATTCTCTCTGTGTAATGCGTTGTCTCTGCTTTCTCGTGAATTTCTCCGTTCTTTGCGTTGTCTGCTACATTTTCTGACTCTCTGTGTTGTCAGCGCGTTCTCCACTTTCTCATTATGCTCTGCGTTTCCTTCGTAGTTTTCTGTTTTTGCTTAATCTGCGTTTTACACCCTCCCTGCTGTTTCTTGTCTCCTTCTCTGTTTGGAGCGTTGTGTCCAAATTCTCCTGAGTTTCTACGTTTTCTGAGTCCTCGGCTGTCAATTCTGACTCTCTCTGTTATCAACGCATTCTCCTCTTTCTCATGATTATCTAAGATTTCTTCGTTGTCTCCTGCTGTTGCTTAATTTCTGCGTTTTTCGCGTTCCCTGCAGTTTGTCCCGATTCCCTCTGGGTACTGCGTTGTCTCCGCTTCCTCTTGAAATTCTGCGTTCGTTGCGTTGTCTGCTCCCTTTTCTGACTCTCTGTGTTGTCAGGCTTTTCTCCCCTTTCTCATTATGCTCTGCGTTTACTTCGTTGTTTTCTGTTTTTCATTAAATCCCGAGTTTTTTGCCTCTTCTGTTGTTTGCCTGATACTCTGTGTTTACTGCGTTGTCTCCGAATTCTCCTGAACTTCTGCATTTTCTGCGTTCCCTGGTCTTTCTCCTTACTCTCTCTGTTATCAGCGCTTTCTCCTCTGTCTCATGATGCTCTGCGTTTCCTTCGTAGTTTTCTGTTTTTCCTTAATTTCTGCGATTAACACTCTCCCTGCTGTTTCTTGTCTCCTTCTCTCTTTGGAGCGTTGTGTCCAAATTCTCCTGAATTTCTACGTTTTCTGATTCCTCGGCTGTGAATTCTGACTCTCTCCTATCACCACTTTCTCTTCTTTCTCATGATTATCTAAGATTTCTTCTTTGTCAACTGAGGTTGCTTAATTTCGGCGATTTACGCGTTCACTGCAGTTTGTCCCGATTCTCTCTGTGTAATGCGTTGTCTCTGCCTTCTCGTGAATTTTTGCATTCTTTGCGTTGTCTGCTCCATTTTCTGACTCTCTGTGTTGTCAGCACGTTCTCCACTTTCTCATTATGCTCTGCGTTTACTTCGTTGTTTTCTGTTTTTCATTAATACCCGCGTTTTTTCGTTTTCTCTTGTTTGCGCTGATACTCTCTGTTTACTGCGTTGTCTCCGAATTCTCCTGAACTTCTGCATTTTCTGCGTTCTCTGGTCTTTCTCCTTACTCTCTTTGTTATCAGCGCTTTCTCCTCTTCTCATGATGCTCTGCGTATCCTTCGTAGTTTTCTGTTTTTGCTTAATCTGCGTTTTACACTCTCCCTGCTGTTTCTTGTCTCCTTCTCTGTTTGGAGCATTGTGTCCAAATTCTCCTAAATTTCTACGTTTTCTGAGTCCTCGGCTGTCAATTCTGACCCTCTCTGTTATCACCGCAGTCTCCTCTTTCTCATGATTATCTAAGATTTCTTTGTTGTCTCCTGAGGTTGCTTAATTTCTGCATTTTACGCGTTAACTGCCGTTTGTCTCCATTCTCCCTGTGTAATGGGTTGTCTCCACTTTCTCATGAATTTCTGCGTTCTTTGCATTGTCTGCTCCTTTTTCTGACTCTCTGTGTTGTCAGTGCTTTCTCCTCTGTCTCATGATGCTCTGCGTTTACTTCGTTTTTTCTGATTTTCCTTAATTGCCGCGTTTTTAGCGTTTGCTCTTGTTTGCGCTGATACTCTCTGTTTACTGCGTTGTCTCCGAATTCTCCTGAACTTCTGCATTTTCTGCGTTCTCTGGTCTTTCTCCTTACTCTCTCTGTTATCAGCACTTTCTCCTCTGTCTCATGATCCTCTCCGTTTCCTTCGTAGTTTTCTGTTTTTCCTTAATTTCTGCGATTTACACTCTCCCTTCTGTTTCTTGTCTCCTTCTCTGTTTGGAGCGTTGTGTCCAAATTCTCCTGAATTTCTACGTTTTCTGAGTCCTTGGCTGTCAATTCTGACTCTCTCTGCTATCACCGCATTCTCTTCTTTCTCATGATTATCTAAGATTTCTTCTTTGTCAACTGAGGTTGCTTAATTTCGGCGATTTACGCGTTCACTGCAGTTTGTCCCGATTCTCTCTGTGTAATGCGTTGTCTCTGCTTTCTCGTGAATTTTTGCGTTCTTTGCGTTCTCTGCTCCATTTTCTGACTCTCTGTGTTGTCAGCACGTTCTCCACTTTCTCATTATGCTCTGCGTTTACTTCGTTGTTTTCTGTTTTTCATTAATACCCGCGTTTTTGCGTTTTCTCTTGTTTTCGCTGATACTCTCTGTTTACTGCGTTAACTCCGAATTCTCCTGAACTTCTGCATTTTCTGCGTTCTCTGGTCTTTCTCCTTATTCTCTCTGTTATCAGCGCTTTCTCCTCTGTCTCATGATTCTCTGCGTTTCCTTCGTAGTTTTCTGGTTTTGCTTAATTTCTGCGATTTACACTCTCCCTGCTGTTTCTTGTCTCCTTCTCTGTTTGGAGCGTTGTGTCCAAATTCTCCTCAATTTCTACGTTTTCTGAGTCCTCGGCTGTCAATTCTGACTCTCTCTGTTGTCACCGCATTCTCCTCTTTCTCATGATTATCTAAGATTTCTTTGTTGTCTCCTGAGGTTGCTTAAGTTCTGCATTTTACGCGTTTACTGCAGTTTGTCTCCATTCTCCCTGTGTAATGGGTTGTCTCCACTTTCTCATGAATTTCTTCGTTCTTTGCGTTGTCTGCTCCTTTTTCTGACTCTCTGTGTTGTCAGTGCTTTCTCCTCTGTCTCATGATGCTCTGCGTTTACTTCGTTGTTTTCTGTATTTCATTAATTCCCGCGTTTTTTGCGTGTTCTGTTGTTTGCCCTGATACTCTCTGTTTACTGCGTTGTCTCAGAATTCTCCTGAACTTCTGCATTTTCTGCGTTCTCTGGTCTTTCTCCTTACTCTCTCTGTTATCAGCTCTTTCTCCTCTGTCTCATGATGCTCTGCGTTTCCTTCGTAGTTTTCTGTTTTTTCCTTAATTTCTGCGATTTACACTCTCCCTGCTGTTTCTTCTCTCCCTCTCTGTTTGGAGCGTTGTGTCCAAATTCTCCTGAATTTCTACGTTTTCAGAGTCCTCGGCTGTCAATTCTGACTCTCTCTGCTATCAACGCATTCTCCTCTTTCTCTTGATTATCTATGATTTCTTCTTTGTCTCCTGCTGTTGCTTAATTTCTGCGTTTTACGCGTTCTCTGCATTTTGTCCCGATTCTCTCTGTGTAATGCGTTGTCTCTGCTTTCTCGTGAATTTCTCCGTTCTTTGCGTTGTCTGCTACATTTTCTGACTCTCTGTGTTGTCAGCGCGTTCTCCACTTTCTCATTATGCTCTGCGTTTCCTTCGTAGTTTTCTGTTTTTGCTTAATCTGCGATTTACACCCTCCCTGCTGTTTCTTGTCTCCTTCTCTGTTTGGAGCGTTGTGTCCAAATTCTCCTGAGTTTCTACGTTTTCTGAGTCCTCGGCTGTCAATTCTGACTCTCTCTGTTATCAACGCATTCTCCTCTTTCTCATGATTATCTAAGATTTCTTCGTTGTCTCCTGCTGTTGCTTAATTTCTGCGTTTTTCGCGTTCCCTGCAGTTTGTCCCGATTCTCTCTGTGTAATGCGTTGTCTCCGCTTCCTCTTGAAATTCTGCGTTCGTTGCGTTGTCTGCTCCCTTTTCTGACTCTCTGTGTTGTCAGGCTTTTCTCCCCTTTCTCATTATGCTCTGCGTTTACTTCGTTGTTTTCTGTTTTTCATTAAATCCCGAGTTTTTTGCCTTTTCTGTTGTTTGCCTGATACTCTGTGTTTACTGCGTTGTCTCCGAATTCTCCTGAACTTCTGCATTTTCTGCGTTCCCTGGTCTTTCTCCTTACTCTCTCTGTTATCAGCGCTTTCTCCTCTGTCTCATGATGCTCTGCGTTTCCTTCGTAGTTTTCTGTTTTTCCTTAATTTCTGCGATTAACACTCTCCCTGCTGTTTCTTGTCTCCTTCTCTCTTTGGAGCGTTGTGTCCAAATTCTCCTGAATTTCTACGTTTTCTGATTCCTCGGCTGTGAATTCTGACTCTCTCCTATCACCACTTTCTCTTCTTTCTCATGATTATCTAAGATTTCTTCTTTGTCAACTGAGGTTGCTTAATTTCGGCGATTTACGCGTTCACTGCAGTTTGTCCCGATTCTCTCTGTGTAATGCGTTGTCTCTGCTTTCTCGTGAATTTTTGCGTTCTTTGCGTTGTCTGCTCCATTTTCTGACTCTCTGTGTTGTCAGGCTTTTCTCCCCTTTCTCATTATGCTCTGCGTTTACTTCGTTGTTTTCTGTTTTTCATTAATACCCGCGTTTTTGCGTTTTCTCTTGTTTGCGCTGATACTCTCTGTTTACTGCGTTGTCTCCGAATTCTCCTGAACTTCTGCATTTTCTGCGTTCTCTGGTCTTTCTCCTTACTCTCTTTGTTATCAGCGCTTTCTCCTCTTCTCATGATGCTCTGCGTATCCTTCGTAGTTTTCTGTTTTTGCTTAATCTGCGTTTTACACTCTCCCTGCTGTTTCTTGTCTCCTTCTCTGTTTGGAGCATTGTGTCCAAATTCTCCTAAATTTCTACGTTTTCTGAGTCCTCGGCTGTCAATTCTGACTCTCTCTGTTATCACCGCAGTCTCCTCTTTCTCTTGATTATCTATGATTTCTTCTTTGTTTCCTGCCGTTGCTTAATTTCTGCGTTGTACGCGTCCTCTGCATTTTGTCCCGATTCTCTCTGTGTAATGCGTTGTCTCTGCTTTCTCGTGAATTTCTGCATTCTTTGCGTTGTCTGCTACATTTTCTGACTCTCTGTGTTGTCAGTGTTTTCTCCTCTGTCTCATTATGCTCTGCGTTTCCTTCGTAGTTTTCTGTTTTTGCTTAATCTGCGTTTTACACCCTCCCTGTTGTTTCTTGTCTCCTTCTCTGTTTGGAGCGTTGTGTCCAAATTCTCCTGAGTTTCTACGTTTTCTGAGTCCTCGGCTGTCAATTCTGACTCTCTCTGTTATCAACGCATTCTCCTCTTTCTCATGATTATCTAAGATTTCTTCGTTGTCTCCTGCTGTTGCTTAATTTCTGCGTTTTTCGCGTTCCCTGTAGTTTGTCCCGATTCCCTCTGGGTACTGCGTTGTCTCCGCTTCCTCTTGAAATTCTGCGTTCGTTGCGTTTTCTGCTCCCTTTTCTGACTCTCTGTGTTGTCAGGCTTTTCTCCCCTTTCTCATTATGCTCTGCGTTTACTTCGTTGTTTTCTGTTTTTCATTAGTACCCGCGTTTTTGCGTTTGCTCTTGTTTGCGCTGATACTCTCTGTTTACTGCGTTGTCTCCGAATTCTCCTGAACTTCTGCATTTTCTCCGTTCTCTGGTCTTTCTCCTTACTCTCTCTGTCATCAGCGCTTTCTCCTCTGTCTCATGATTCTCTGCGTTTCCTTCGTAGTTTTCTGTTTTTGCTTAATTTCTGCGATTTACACTCTCCCTGCTTTTTCTTGTCTCCTCTGTTTGGCGCGTTGTGTCCAAATTCTACTGAATTTCTACGTTTTCTGAGTCCTCGGCTGTCAATTCTGACTCTCTCTGTTATCACCGCATTCTCCTCTTTCTCATGGTTATCTAAGATTTCTTTGTTGTCTCCTGAGGTTGCTTAATTTCTGCATTTTACGCGTTCACTGCAGTTTGTCTTCATTCTCCCTGTGTAATGGGTTGTCTCCACTTTCTCATGAATTTCTGCGTTGTTTGCGTTGTCTGCTCCCTTTTCTGACTCTCTGTGTTGTCAGCGCGTTCTCCACTTTCTCATCATGCTCTGCGTTTACTTCGTTGTTTTCTGTATTTCATTAATTCCCGCGTTTTTTGCGTTTTCTGTTGTTTGCGCTGATACTCTCTGTTTACTGCGTTGTGTCAGAATGCTCCTGAACTTCTGCATTTTCTGCGTTCTCTGGTCTTTTTCCTTACTCTCTCTGTTATCAGCACTTTCTCCTCTGTCTCATGATCCTCTGCGTTTCCTTCGTAGTTCTGTTTTTCCTTAATTTCTGCGATTTACACTCTCCCTTCTGTTTCTTGTCTCCTTCTCTGTTTGGAGCGTTGTGTCCAAATTCTCCTGAATTTCTACGTTTTCTGAGTCCTTGGCTGTCAAATCTGACTCTCTCTGCTATCACCGCATTCTCTTCTTTCTCATGATTATCTAAGATTTCTTCTTTGTCAACTGAGGTTGCTTAATTTCGGCGATTTACGCGTTCACTGCAGTTTGTCCCGATTCTCTCTGTGTAATGCGTTGTCTCTGCTTTCTCGTGAATTTTTGCGTTCTTTGCGTTGTCTGCTCCATTTTCTGACTCTCTGTGTTGTCAGCACGTTCTCCACTTTCTCATTATGCTCTGCGTTTACTTCGTTGTTTTCTGTTTTTCATTAATACCCGCGTTTTTGCGTTTTCTCTTGTTTGCACTGATACTCTCTGTTTACTGCGTTGTCTCCGAATTCTCCTGAACTTCTGCATTTTCTGCGTTCTCTGGTCTTTCTCCTTATTCTCTCTGTTATCAGTGCTTTCTCCTCTGTCTCATGATTCTCTGCGTTTCCTTCGTAGTTTTCTGTTTTTGCTTAATGTCTGCGATTTACACTCTCCCTGCTGTTTCTTGTCTCCTTCTCTGTTTGGAGCGTTGTGTCCAAATTCTCCTGAATTTCTACGTTTTCTGAGTCCTCGGCTGTCAATTCTGACTCTCTCTGTTATCACCCTATTCTCCTCTTTCTCATGATTATCTAAGATTTCTTTGTTGTCTCCTGAGATTGCTTAATTTCTGCATTTTACGCGTTAACTGCCGTTTGTCTCCATTCTCCCTGTGTAATGGGTTGTCTCCACTTTCTCATGAATTTCTGCGTTCTTTGCGTTGTCTGCTCCTTTTTCTGACTCTCTGTGTTGTCAGTACTTTCTCCTCTGTCTCATGATGCTCTGCGTTTACTTCGTTTTTTCTGATTTTCCTTAATTGCCGCGTTTTTAGCGTTTGCTCTTGTTTGCGCTGATACTCTCTGTTTACTGCGTTGTCTCCGAATTCTCCTGAACTTCTGCATTTTCTGCGTTCTCTGGTCTTTCTCCTTACTCTCTCTGTTATCAGCGCTTTCCCCTCTGTCTCATGATTCTCTGCGTTTCCTTCGTAGTTTTCTGTTTTTGCTTAATTTCTGCGATTTACACTCTCCCTGTTGTTTCTTGTCTCCTTCTCTGTTTGGAGCGTTGTGTCCAAATTCTCCTGAATTTCTACGTTTTCTGAGTCCTCGGCTGTCAATTCTGACTCTCTCTGCTATCACCGCATTCTCTTCTTTCTCATGATTATCTAAGATTTCTTCTTTGTCAACTGAGGTTGCTTAATTTCGGCGATTTACGCGTTCACTGCAGTTTGTCCCGATTCTCTCTGTGTAATGCGTTGTCTCTGCTTTTTCGTGAATTTTTGCGTTCTTTGCGTTGTCTGCTACATTTTCTGACTCTCTGTGTTGTCTGCACGTTCTCCACTTTCTCATTATGCTCTGCGTTTACTTCGTTGTTTTCTGTTTTTCATTAGTAGCCGCGTTTTTGCGTTTGCTCTTGTTTGCGCTGATACTCTCTGTTTACTGCGTTGTCTCCGAATTCTCCTGAACTTCTGCATTTTCTGCGTTCCCTGGTCTTTCTCCTTACTCTCTCTGTTATCAGCGCTTTCTCCTCTGTCTCATAATTCTCTGCGTTTCCTTCGTAGTTTTCTGTTTTTGCTTAATTTCTGCGATTTACACTCTCCCTGCTGTTTCTTGTCTCCTTCTCTGTTTGGCGCGTTGTGTCCAAATTCTCCTGAATTTCTACATTTTCTGAGTCCTCGGCTGTCAATTCTGACTCTCTCTGTTATCACCGCATTCTCCTCTTTCTCATGATTATCTAAGATTTCTTTGTTGTCTCCTGAGGTTGCTTAATTTCTGCATTTTACGCCTTCACTGCAGTTTGTCTCCATTCTCCCTGTGTAATGGGTTGTCTCCACTTTCTCATGAATTTCTGCGTTCTTTGAGTTGTCTGCTCCCTTTTCTGACTCTCTGTGTTGTCAGCGCGTTCTCCACTTTCTCTTCATGCTCTGCGTTTACTTCGTTGTTTTCTGTATTTCATTAATTCCCGCGTTTTTTGCATTTTCTGTTGTTTGCGCTGATACTCTCTGTTTACTGCGTTGTGTCAGAATTCTCCTGAACTTCTGCATTTTCTGCGTTCTCTTGTTTTTTTCCTTACTCTCTCTGTTATCAGCACTTTCTCCTCTGTCTCATGATCCTCTCCGTTTCCTTCGTAGTTTTCTGTTTTTCCTTAATTTCTGCGATTTACACTCTCCCTTCTGTTTCTTGTCTCCTTCTCTGTTTGGAGCGTTGTGTCCAAATTCTCCTGAATTTCTACGTTTTCTGAGTCCTTGGCTGTCAATTCTGACTCTCTCTGCTATCACCGCATTCTCTTCTTTCTCATGATTATCTAAGATTTCTTCTTTGTCAACTGAGGTTGCTTAATTTCGGCGATTTACGCGTTCACTGCAGTTTGTCCCGATTCTCTCTGTGTAATGCGTTGTCTCTGCTTTCTCGTGAATTTTTGCGTTCTTTGCGTTGTCTGCTCCATTTTCTGACTCTCTGTGTTGTCAGCACGTTCTCCACTTTCTCATTATGCTCTGCGTTTACTTCGTTGTTTTCTGTTTTTCATTAATACCCGCGTTTTTGCGTTTTCTCTTGTTTGCGCTGATACTCTCTGTTTACTGTGTTGTCTCCGAATTCTCCTGAACTTCTGCATTTTCTGCGTTCTCTGGTCTTTCTCCTTATTCTCTCTGTTATCAGCGCTTTCTCCTCTGTCTCATGATTCTCTGCGTTTCCTTCGTAGTTTTCTGGTTTTGCTTAATTTCTGCGATTTACACTCTCCCTGCTGTTTCTTGTCTCCTTCTCTGTTTGGAGCGTTGTGTCCAAATTCTCCTGAATTTCTACGTTTTCTGAGTCCTCGGCTGTGAATTCTGACTCTCTCCTATCACCACTTTCTCTTCTTTCTCATGATTATCTAAGATTTCTTCTTTGTCAACTGAGGTTGCTTAATTTCGGCGATTTACGCGTTCTCTGCATTTTGTCCCGATTCTCTCTGTGTAATGCGTTGTCTCTGCTTTCTCGTGAATTTCTCCGTTCTTTGCGTTGTCTGCTACATTTTCTGACTCTCTGTGTTGTCAGCGCGTTCTCCACTTTCTCATTATGCTCTGCGTTTCCTTCGTAGTTTTCTGTTTTTGCTTAATCTGCGTTTTACACCCTCCCTGCTGTTTCTTGTCTCCTTCTCTGTTTGGAGAGTTGTGTCCAAATTCTCCTGAGTTTCTACGTTTTCTGAGTCCTCGGCTGTCAATTCTGACTCTCTCTGTTATCAACGCATTCTCCTCTTTCTCATGATTATCTAAGATTTCTTCGTTGTCTCCTGCTGTTGCTTAATTTCTGCGTTTTTCGCGTTCCCTGCAGTTTGTCCCGATTCCCTCTGGGTACTGCGTTGTCTCCGCTTCCTCTTGAAATTCTGCGTTCGTTGCGTTGTCTGCTCCCTTTTCTGACTCTCTGTGTTGTCAGGCTTTTCTCCCCTTTCTCATTATGCTCTGCGTTTACTTCGTTGTTTTCTGTTTTTCATTAAATCCCGAGTTTTTTGCCTTTTCTGTTGTTTGCCTGATACTCTGTGTTTACTGCGTTGTCTCCGAATTCTCCTGAACTTCTGCATTTTCTGCGTTCCCTGGTCTTTCTCCTTACTCTCTCTGTTATCAGCGCTTTCTCCTCTGTCTCATGATGCTCTGCGTTTCCTTCGTAGTTTTCTGTTTTTCCTTAATTTCTGCGATTAACACTCTCCCTGCTGTTTCTTGTCTCCTTCTCTCTTTGGAGCGTTGTGTCCAAATTCTCCTGAATTTCTACGTTTTCTGATTCCTCGGCTGTGAATTCTGACTCTCTCCTATCACCACTTTCTCTTCTTTCTCATGATTATCTAAGATTTCTTCTTTGTCAACTGAGGTTGCTTAATTTCGGCGATTTACGCGTTCACTGCAGTTTGTCCCGATTCTCTCTGTGTAATGCGTTGTCTCTGCTTTCTCGTGAATTTTTGCGTTCTTTGCGTTGCCTGCTCCATTTTCTGACTCTCTGTGTTGTCAGCACGTTCTCCACTTTCTCATTATGCTCTGCGTTTACTTCGTTGTTTTCTGTTTTTCATTAATACCCGCGTTTTTTCGTTTTCTCTTGTTTGCGCTGATACTCTCTGTTTACTGCGTTGTCTCCGAATTCTCCTGAACTTCTGCATTTTCTGCGTTCTCTGGTCTTTCTCCTTACTCTCTTTATTATCAGCGCTTTCTCCTCTTCTCATGATGCTCTGCGTATCCTTCGTAGTTTTCTGTTTTTGCTTAATCTGCGTTTTACACTCTCCCTGCTGTTTCTTGTCTCCTTCTCTGTTTGGAGCATTGTGTCCAAATTCTCCTAAATTTCTACGTTTTCTGAGTCCTCGGCTGTCAATTCTGACTCTCTCTGTTATCACCGCAGTCTCCTCTTTCTCTTGATTATCTATGATTTCTTCTTTGTTTCCTGCCGTTGCTTAATTTCTGCGTTGTACGCGTCCTCTGCATTTTGTCCCGATTCTCTCTGTGTAATGCGTTGTCTCTGCTTTCTCGTGAATTTCTGCATTCTTTGCGTTGTCTGCTACATTTTCTGACTCTCTGTGTTGTCAGTGCTTTCTCCTCTGTCTCATTATGCTCTGCGTTTCCTTCGTAGTTTTCTGTTTTTGCTTAATCTGCGTTTTACACCCTCCCTGCTGTTTCTTGTCTCCTTCTCTGTTTGGAGCGTTGTGTCCAAATTCTCCTGAGTTTCTACGTTTTCTGAGTCCTCGGCTGTCAATTCTGACTCTCTCTGTTATCAACGCATTCTCCTCTTTCTCATGATTATCTAAGATTTCTTCGTTGTCTCCTGCTGTTGCTTAATTTCTGCGTTTTTCGCGTTCCCTGTAGTTTGTCCCGATTCCCTCTGGGTACTGCGTTGTCTCCGCTTCCTCTTGAAATTCTGCGTTCGTTGCGTTGTCTGCTCCCTTTTCTGACTCTCTGTGTTGTCAGGCTTTTCTCCCCTTTCTCATTATGCTCTGCGTTTACTTCGTTGTTTTCTGTTTTTCATTAAATCCCGAGTTTTTTGCCTTTTCTGTTGTTTGCCTGATACTCTGTGTTTACTGCGTTGTCTCCGAATTCTCCTGAACTTCTGCATTTTCTGCGTTCTCTGGTCTTTCTCCTTACTCTCTCTGTCATCAGCGCTTTCTCCTCTGTCTCATGATTCTCTGCGTTTCCTTCGTAGTTTTCTGTTTTTGCTTAATTTCTGCGATTTACACTCTCCCTGCTGTTTCTTGTCTCCTCTGTTTGGCGCGTTGTGTCCAAATTCTACTGAATTTCTACGTTTTCTGAGTCCTCGGCTGTCAATTCTGACTCTCTCTGTTATCACCGCATTCTCCTCTTTCTCATGGTTATCTAAGATTTCTTTGTTGTCTCCTGAGGTTGCTTAATTTCTGCATTTTACGCGTTCACTGCAGTTTGTCTCCATTCTCCCTGTGTAATGGGTTGTCTCCACTTTCTCATGAATTTCTGCGTTGTTTGCGTTGTCTGCTCCCTTTTCTGACTCTCTGTGTTGTCAGCGCGTTCTCCACTTTCTCATCATGCTCTGCGTTTACTTCGTTGTTTTCTGTATTTCATTAATTCCCGCGTTTTTTGCGTTTTCTGTTGTTTGCGCTGATACTCTCTGTTTACTGCGTTGTGTCAGAATGCTCCTGAACTTCTGCATTTTCTGCGTTCTCTGGTCTTTTTCCTTACTCTCTCTGTTATCAGCACTTTCTCCTCTGTCTCAAGATCCTCTGCGTTTCCTTCGTAGTTCTGTTTTTCCTTAATTTCTGCGATTTACACTCTCCCTTCTGTTTCTTGTCTCCTTCTCTGTTTGGAGCGTTGTGTCCAAATTCTCCTGAATTTCTACGTTTTCTGAGTCCTTGGCTGTCAATTCTGACTCTCTCTGCTATCACCGCATTCTCTTCTTTCTCATGATTATCTAAGATTTCTTCTTTGTCAACTGAGGTTGCTTAATTTCGGCGATTTACGCGTTCACTGCAGTTTGTCCCGATTCTCTCTGTGTAATGCGTTGTCTCTGCTTTCTCGTGAATTTTTGCGTTCTTTGCGTTGTCTGCTCCATTTTCTGACTCTCTGTGTTGTCAGCACGTTCTCCACTTTCTCATTATGCTCTGCGTTTACTTCGTTGTTTTCTGTTTTTCATTAATACCCGCGTTTTTGCGTTTTCTCTTGTTTGCGCTGATACTCTCTGTTTACTGCGTTGTCTCCGAATTCTCCTGAACTTCTGCATTTTCTGCGTTCTCTGGTCTTTCTCCTTATTCTCTCTGTTATCAGCGCTTTCTCCTCTGTCTCATGATTCTCTGCGTTTCCTTCGTAGTTTTCTGGTTTTGCTTAATTTCTGCGATTTACACTCTCCCTGCTGTTTCTTGTCTCCTTCTCTGTTTGGAGCGTTGTGTCCAAATTCTCCTGAATTTCTACGTTTTCTGAGTCCTCGGCTGTGAATTCTGACTCTCTCCTATCACCACTTTCTCTTCTTTCTCATGATTATCTAAGATTTCTTCTTTGTCAACTGAGGTTGCTTAATTTCGGCGATTTACGCGTTCTCTGCATTTTGTCCCGATTCTCTCTGTGTAATGCGTTGTCTCTGCTTTCTCGTGAATTTCTCCGTTCTTTGCGTTGTCTGCTACATTTTCTGACTCTCTGTGTTGTCAGCGCGTTCTCCACTTTCTCATTATGCTCTGCGTTTCCTTCGTAGTTTTCTAATTTTGCTTAATCTGCGTTTTACACCCTCCCTGCTGTTTCTTGTCTCCTTCTCTGTTTGGAGCGTTGTGTCCAAATTCTCCTGAGTTTCTACGTTTTCTGAGTCCTCGGCTGTCAATTCTGACTCTCTCTGTTATCAACGCATTCTCCTCTTTCTCATGATTATCTAAGATTTCTTCGTTGTCTCCTGCTGTTGCTTAATTTCTGCGTTTTTCGCGTTCCCTGCAGTTTGTCCCGATTCCCTCTGGGTACTGCGTTGTCTCCGCTTCCTCTTGAAATTCTGCGTTCGTTGAGTTGTCTGCTCCCTTTTCTGACTCTCTGTGTTGTCAGGCTTTTCTCCCCTTTCTCATTATGCTCTGCGTTTACTTCGTTGTTTTCTGTTTTTCATTAAATCCCGAGTTTTTTGCCTTTTCTGTTGTTTGCCTGATACTCTGTGTTTACTGCGTTGTCTCCGAATTCTCCTGAACTTCTGCATTTTCTGCGTTCCCTGGTCTTTCTCCTTACTCTCTCTGTTATCAGCGCTTTCTCCTCTGTCTCATGATGCTCTGCGTTTCCTTCGTAGTTTTCTGTTTTTCCTTAATTTCTGCGATTTACACTCTCCCTGCTGTTTCTTGTCTCCTCTCTGTTTGGAGCGTTGTGTCCAAATTCTCCTGAATTTCTACGTTCTCTGAGTCCTCGGCTGTCAATTCTGACTCTCTCTGCTATCACCGCATTCTCTTCTTTCTCATGATTATCTAAGATTTCTTCTTTGTCAACTGAGGTTGCTTAATTTCGGCGATTTACGCGTTCACTGCAGTTTGTCCCGATTCTCTCTGTGTAATGCGTTGTCTCTGCTTTCTCGTGAATTTTTGCGTTCTTTGCGTTGTCTGCTCCATTTTCTGACTCTCTGTGTTGTCAGCACGTTCTCCACTTTCTCATTATGCTCTGCGTTTACTTCGTTGTTTTCTGTTTTTCATTAGTACCCGCGTTTTTGCGTTTGCTATTGTTTGCGCTGATACTCTCTGTTTACTGCGTTGTCTCCGAATTCTCCTGAACTTCTGCATTTTCTGCGTTCTCTGGTCTTTCTCCTTACTCTCTCTGTCATCAGCGCTTTCTCCTCTGTCTCATGATTCTCTGCGTTTCCTTCGTAGTTTTCTGTTTTTGCTTAATTTCTGCGATTTACACTCTCCCTGCTGTTTCTTGTCTCCTCTGTTTGGCGCGTTGTGTCCAAATTCTACTGAATTTCTACGTTTTCTGAGTCCTCGGCTGTCAATTCTGACTCTCTCTGTTATCACCGCATTCTCCTCTTTCTCATGGTTATCTAAGATTTCTTTGTTGTCTCCTGAGGTTGCTTAATTTCTGCATTTTACGCGTTCACTGCAGTTTGTCTCCATTCTCCCTGTGTAATGGGTTGTCTCCACTTTCTCATGAATTTCTGCGTTGTTTGCGTTGTCTGCTCCCTTTTCTGACTCTCTGTGTTGTCAGCGCGTTCTCCACTTTCTCATCATGCTCTGCGTTTACTTCGTTGTTTTCTGTATTTCATTAATTCCCGCGTTTTTTGCGTTTTCTGTTGTTTGCGCTGATACTCTCTGTTTACTGCGTTGTGTCAGAATGCTCCTGAACTTCTGCATTTTCTGCGTTCTCTGGTCTTTTTCCTTACTCTCTCTGTTATCAGCACTTTCTCCTCTGTCTCATGATCCTCTGTGTTTCCTTCGTAGTTCTGTTTTTCCTTAATTTCTGCGATTTACACTCTCCCTTCTGTTTCTTGTCTCCTTCTCTGTTTGGAGCGTTGTGTCCAAATTCTCCTGAATTTCTACGTTTTCTGAGTCCTTGGCTGTCAAATCTGACTCTCTCTGCTATCACCGCATTCTCTTCTTTCTCATGATTATCTAAGATTTCTTCTTTGTCAACTGAGGTTGCTTAATTTCGGCGATTTACGCGTTCACTGCAGTTTGTCCCGATTCTCTCTGTGTAATGCGTTGTCTCTGCTTTCTCGTGAATTTTTGCGTTATTTGCGTTGTCTGCTCCATTTTCTGACTCTCTGTGTTGTCAGCACGTTCTCCACTTTCTCATTATGCTCTGCGTTTACTTCGTTGTTTTCTGTTTTTCATTAATACCCGCGTTTTTGCGTTTTCTCTTGTTTGCACTGATACTCTCTGTTTACTGCGTTGTCTCCGAATTCTCCTGAACTTCTGCATTTTCTGCGTTCTCTGGTCTTTCTCCTTATTCTCTCTGTTATCAGTGCTTTCTCCTCTGTCTCATGATTCTCTGCGTTTCCTTCGTAGTTTTCTGTTTTTGCTTAATGTCTGCGATTTACACTCTCCCTGCTGTTTCTTGTCTCCTTCTCTGTTTGGAGCGTTGTGTCCAAATTCTCCTGAATTTCTACGTTTTCTGAGTCCTCGGCTGTCAATTCTGACTCTCTCTGTTATCACCCTATTCTCCTCTTTCTCATGATTATCTAAGATTTCTTTGTTGTCTCCTGAGATTGCTTAATTTCTGCATTTTACGCGTTAACTGCCGTTTGTCTCCATTCTCCCTGTGTAATGGGTTGTCTCCACTTTCTCATGAATTTCTGCGTTGTTTGCGTTGTCTGCTCCCTTTTCTGACTCTCTGTGTTGTCAGTACTTTCTCCTCTGTCTCATGATGCTCTGCGTTTACTTCGTTTTTTCTGATTTTCCTTAATTGCCGCGTTTTTAGCGTTTGCTCTTGTTTGCGCTGATACTCTCTGTTTACTGCGTTGTCTCCGAATTCTCCTGAACTTCTGCATTTTCTGCGTTCTCTGGTCTTTCTCCTTACTCTCTCTGTTATCAGCGCTTTCCCCTCTGTCTCATGATTCTCTGCGTTTCCTTCGTAGTTTTCTGTTTTCGCTTAATTTCTGCGATTTACACTCTCCCTGTTGTTTCTTGTCTCCTTCTCTGTTTGGAGCGTTGTGTCCAAATTCTCCTGAATTTCTACGTTTTCTGAGTCCTCGGCTGTCAATTCTGACTCTCTCTGCTATCACCGCATTCTCTTCTTTCTCATGATTATCTAAGATTTCTTCTTTGTCAACTGAGGTTGCTTAATTTCGGCGATTTACGCGTTCACTGCAGTTTGTCCCGATTCTCTCTGTGTAATGCGTTGTCTCTGCTTTTTCGTGAATTTTTGCGTTCTTTGCGTTGTCTGCTACATTTTCTGACTCTCTGTGTTGTCTGCACGTTCTCCACTTTCTCATTATGCTCTGCGTTTACTTCGTTGTTTTCTGTTTTTCATTAGTAGCCGCGTTTTTGCGTTTGCTCTTGTTTGCGCTGATACTCTCTGTTTACTGCGTTGTCTCCGAATTCTCCTGAACTTCTGCATTTTCTGCGTTCCCTGGTCTTTCTCCTTACTCTCTCTGTTATCAGCGCTTTCTCCTCTGTCTCATGATTCTCTGCGTTTCCTTCGTAGTTTTCTGTTTTTGCTTAATTTCTGCGATTTACACTCTCCCTGCTGTTTCTTGTCTCCTTCTCTGTTTGGCGCGTTGTGTCCAAATTCTCCTGAATTTCTACGTTTTCTGAGTCCTCGGCTGTCAATTCTGACTCTCTCTGTTATCACCGCATTCTCCTCTTTCTCATGATTATCTAAGATTTCTTTGTTGTCTCCTGAGGTTGCTTAATTTCTGCATTTTACGCCTTCACTGCAGTTTGTCTCCATTCTCCCTGTGTAATGGGTTGTCTCCACTTTCTCATGAATTTCTGCGTTCTTTGAGTTGTCTGCTCCCTTTTCTGACTCTCTGTGTTGTCAGCGCGTTCTCCACTTTCTCATCATGCTCTGCGTTTACTTCGTTGTTTTCTGTATTTCATTAATTCCCGCGTTTTTTGCGTTTTCTGTTGTTTGCGCTGATACTCTCTGTTTACTGCGTTGTGTCAGAATTCTCCTGAACTTCTGCATTTTCTGCGTTCTCTTGTTTTTTTCCTTGCTCTCTCTGTTATCAGCACTTTGTCCTCTGTCTCATGATCCTCTCCGTTTCCTTCGTAGTTTTCTGTTTTTCCTTAATTTCTGCGATTTACACTCTCCCTTCTGTTTCTTGTCTCCTTCTCTGTTTGGAGCGTTGTGTCCAAATTCTCCTGAATTTCTACGTTTTCTGAGTCCTTGGCTGTCAAATCTGACTCTCTCTGCTATCACCGCATTCTCTTCTTTCTCATGATTATCTAAGATTTCTTCTTTGTCAACTGAGGTTGCTTAATTTCGGCGATTTACGCGTTCACTGCAGTTTGTCCCGATTCTCTCTGTGTAATGCGTTGTCTCTGCTTTCTCGTGAATTTTTGCGTTCTTTGCGTTCTCTGCTCCATTTTCTGACTCTCTGTGTTGTCAGCACGTTCTCCACTTTCTCATTATGCTCTGCGTTTACTTCGTTGTTTTCTGTTTTTCATTAATACCCGCGTTTTTGCGTTTTCTCTTGTTTGCGCTGATACTCTCTGTTTACTGCGTTGTCTCCGAATTCTCCTGAACTTCTGCATTTTCTGCGTTCTCTGGTCTTTCTCCTTATTCTCTCTGTTATCAGCGCTTTCTCCTCTGTCTCATGATTCTCTGCGTTTCCTTCGTAGTTTTCTGGTTTTGCTTAATTTCTGCGATTTACACTCTCCCTGCTGTTTCTTGTCTCCTTCTCTGTTTGGAGCGTTGTGTCCAAATTCTCCTGAATTTCTACGTTTTCTGAGTCCTCGGCTGTGAATTCTGACTCTCTCCTATCACCACTTTCTCTTCTTTCTCATGATTATCTAAGATTGCTTCTTTGTCAACTGAGGTTGCTTAATTTCGGCGATTTACGCGTTCACTGCAGTTTGTCCCGATTCTCTCTGTGTAATGCGTTGTCTCTGCTTTCTCGTGAATTTTTGCGTTCTTTGCGTTGTCTGCTCCATTTTCTGACTCTCTGTGTTGTCAGCACGTTCTCCACTTTCTCATTATGCTCTGCGTTTACTTCGTTGTTTTCTGTTTTTCATTAATACCCGCGTTTTTGCGTTTTCTCTTGTTTGCGCTGATACTCTCTGTTTACTGCGTTGTCTCCGAATTCTCCTGAACTTCTGCATTTTCTGCGTTCTCTGGTCTTTCTCCTTACTCTCTTTGTTTTCAGCGCTTTCTCCTCTACTCATGATGCTCTGCGTATCCTTCGTAGTTTTCTGTTTTTGCTTAATCTGCGTTTTACACCCTCCCTGCTGTTTCTTGTCTCCTTCTCTGTTTGGAGCGTTGTGTCCAAATTCTCCTGAGTTTCTACGTTTTCTGAGTCCTCGGCTGTCAATTCTGACTCTCTCTGTTATCAACGCATTCTCCTCTTTCTCATGATTATCTAAGATTTCTTCGTTGTCTCCTGCTGTTGCTTAATTTCTGCGTTTTTCGCGTTCCCTGTAGTTTGTCCCGATTCCCTCTGGGTACTGCGTTGTCTCCGCTTCCTCTTGAAATTCTGCGTTCGTTGCGTTTTCTGCTCCCTTTTCTGACTCTCTGTGTTGTCAGGCTATTCTCCCCTTTCTCATTATGCTCTGCGTTTACTTCGTTGTTTTCTGTTTTTCATTAAATCCCGAGTTTTTTGCCTTTTCTGTTGTTTGCCTGATACTCTGTGTTTACTGCGTTGTCTCCGAATTCTCCTGAACTTCTGCATTTTCTGCGTTCTCTGGTCTTTCTCCTTACTCTCTCTGTTATCAGCGCTTTCTCCTCTGTCTCATGATGCTCTGCGTTTCCTTCGTAGTTTTCTGTTTTTGCTTAATTTCTGCGATTTACACTCTCCCTGCTGTTTCTTGTCTCCTCTGTTTGGCGCGTTGTGTCCAAATTCTACTGAATTTCTACGTTTTCTGAGTCCTCGGCTGTCAATTCTGACTCTCTCTGTTATCACCGCATTCTCCTCTTTCTCATGGTTATCTAAGATTTCTTTGTTGTCTCCTGAGGTTGCTTAATTTCTGCATTTTACGCGTTCACTGCAGTTTGTCTCCATTCTCCCTGTGTAATGGGTTGTCTCCACTTTCTCATGAATTTCTGCGTTGTTTGCGTTGTCTGCTCCCTTTTCTGACTCTCTGTGTTGTCAGCGCGTTCTCCACTTTCTCATCATGCTCTGCGTTTACTTCGTTGTTTTCTGTATTTCATTAATTCCCGCGTTTTTTGCGTTTTCTGTTGTTTGCGCTGATACTCTCTGTTTACTGCGTTGTGTCAGAATGCTCCTGAACTTCTGCATTTTCTGCGTTCTCTGGTCTTTTTCCTTACTCTCTCTGTTATCAGCACTTTCTCCTCTGTCTCATGATCCTCTGTGTTTCCTTCGTAGTTCTGTTTTTCCTTAATTTCTGCGATTTACACTCTCCCTTCTGTTTCTTGTCTCCTTCTCTGTTTGGAGCGTTGTGTCCAAATTCTCCTGAATTTCTACGTTTTCTGAGTCCTTGGCTGTCAAATCTGACTCTCTCTGCTATCACCGCATTCTCTTCTTTCTCATGATTATCTAAGATTTCTTCTTTGTCAACTGAGGTTGCTTAATTTCGGCGATTTACGCGTTCACTGCAGTTTGTCCCGATTCTCTCTGTGTAATGCGTTGTCTCTGCTTTCTCGTGAATTTTTGCGTTCTTTGCGTTGTCTGCTCCATTTTCTGACTCTCTGTGTTGTCAGCACGTTCTCCACTTTCTCATTATGCTCTGCGTTTACTTCGTTGTTTTCTGTTTTTCATTAATACCCGCGTTTTTGCGTTTTCTCTTGTTTGCACTGATACTCTCTGTTTACTGCGTTGTCTCCGAATTCTCCTGAACTTCTGCATTTTCTGCGTTCTCTGGTCTTTCTCCTTATTCTCTCTGTTATCAGTGCTTTCTCCTCTGTCTCATGATTCTCTGCGTTTCCTTCGTAGTTTTCTGTTTTTGCTTAATGTCTGCGATTTACACTCTCCCTGCTGTTTCTTGTCTCCTTCTCTGTTTGGAGCGTTGTGTCCAAATTCTCCTGAATTTCTACGTTTTCTGAGTCCTCGGCTGTCAATTCTGACTCTCTCTGTTATCACCCTATTCTCCTCTTTCTCATGATTATCTAAGATTTCTTTGTTGTCTCCTGAGATTGCTTAATTTCTGCATTTTACGCGTTAACTGCCGTTTGTCTCCATTCTCCCTGTGTAATGGGTTGTCTCCACTTTCTCATGAATTTCTGCGTTGTTTGCGTTGTCTGCTCCCTTTTCTGACTCTCTGTGTTGTCAGTACTTTCTCCTCTGTCTCATGATGCTCTGCGTTTACTTCGTTTTTTCTGATTTTCCTTAATTGCCGCGTTTTTAGCGTTTGCTCTTGTTTGCGCTGATACTCTCTGTTTACTGCGTTGTCTCCGAATTCTCCTGAACTTCTGCATTTTCTGCGTTCTCTGGTCTTTCTCCTTACTCTCTCTGTTATCAGCGCTTTCCCCTCTGTCTCATGATTCTCTGCGTTTCCTTCGTAGTTTTCTGTTTTTGCTTAATTTCTGCGATTTACACTCTCCCTGTTGTTTCTTGTCTCCTTCTCTGTTTGGAGCGTTGTGTCCAAATTCTCCTGAATTTCTACGTTTTCTGAGTCCTCGGCTGTCAATTCTGACTCTCTCTGCTATCACCGCATTCTCTTCTTTCTCATGATTATCTAAGATTTCTTCTTTGTCAACTGAGGTTGCTTAATTTCGGCGATTTACGCGTTCACTGCAGTTTGTCCCGATTCTCTCTGTGTAATGCGTTGTCTCTGCTTTTTCGTGAATTTTTGCGTTCTTTGCGTTGTCTGCTACATTTTCTGACTCTCTGTGTTGTCTGCACGTTCTCCACTTTCTCATTATGCTCTGCGTTTACTTCGTTGTTTTCTGTTTTTCATTAGTAGCCGCGTTTTTGCGTTTGCTCTTGTTTGCGCTGATACTCTCTGTTTACTGCGTTGTCTCCGAATTCTCCTGAACTTCTGCATTTTCTGCGTTCCCTGGTCTTTCTCCTTACTCTCTCTGTTATCAGCGCTTTCTCCTCTGTCTCATGATTCTCTGCGTTTCCTTCGTAGTTTTCTGTTTTTGCTTAATTTCTGCGATTTACACTCTCCCTGCTGTTTCTTGTCTCCTTCTCTGTTTGGCGCGTTGTGTCCAAATTCTCCTGAATTTCTACGTTTTCTGAGTCCTCGGCTGTCAATTCTGACTCTCTCTGTTATCACCGCATTCTCCTCTTTCTCATGATTATCTAAGATTTCTTTGTTGTCTCCTGAGGTTGCTTAATTTCTGCATTTTACGCCTTCACTGCAGTTTGTCTCCATTCTCCCTGTGTAATGGGTTGTCTCCACTTTCTCATGAATTTCTGCGTTCTTTGAGTTGTCTGCTCCCTTTTCTGACTCTCTGTGTTGTCAGCGCGTTCTCCACTTTCTCATCATGCTCTGCGTTTACTTCGTTGTTTTCTGTATTTCATTAATTCCCGCGTTTTTTGCGTTTTCTGTTGTTTGCGCTGATACTCTCTGTTTACTGCGTTGTGTCAGAATTCTCCTGAACTTCTGCATTTTCTGCGTTCTCTTGTTTTTTTCCTTGCTCTCTCTGTTATCAGCGCTTTCTCCTCTGTCTCATGATGCTCTGCGTTTCCTTCGTAGTTTTCTGTTTTTCCTTAATTTCTGCGATTTACACTCTCCCTGCTGTTTCTTGTCTCCTTCTCTGTTTGGAGCGTTGTGTCCAAATTCTCCTGAATTTCTACGTTCTCTGAGTCCTCGGCTGTCAATTCTGACTCTCTCTGCTATCACCGCATTCTCTTCTTTCTCATGATTATCTAAGATTTCTTCTTTGTCAACTGAGGTTGCTTAATTTCGGCGATTTACGCGTTCACTGCAGTTTGTCCCGATTCTCTCTGTGTAATGCGTTGTCTCTGCTTTCTCGTGAATTTTTGCGTTCTTTGCGTTGTCTGCTCCATTTTCTGACTCTCTGTGTTGTCAGCACGTTCTCCACTTTCTCATTATGCTCTGCGTTTACTTCGTTGTTTTCTGTTTTTCATTAGTACCCGCGTTTTTGCGTTTGCTCTTGTTTGCGCTGATACTCTCTGTTTACTGCGTTGTCTCCGAATTCTCCTGAACTTCTGCATTTTCTGCGTTCTCTGGTCTTTCTCCTTACTCTCTCTGTTATCAGCGCTTTCTCCTCTGTCTCATGATTCTCTGCGTTTCCTTCGTAGTTTTCTGTTTTTGCTTAATTTCTGCGATTTACACTCTCCCTGCTGTTTCTTGTCTCCTCTGTTTGGCGCGTTGTGTCCAAATTCTACTGAATTTCTACGTTTTCTGAGTCCTCGGCTGTCAATTCTGACTCTCTCTGTTATCACCGCATTCTCCTCTTTCTCATGATTATCTAAGATTTCTTTGTTGTCTCCTGAGGTTGCTTAATTTCTGCATTTTACGCGTTCACTGCAGTTTGTCTCCATTCTCCCTGTGTAATGGGTTGTCTCCACTTTCTCATGAATTTCTGCGTTGTTTGCGTTGTCTGCTCCCTTTTCTGACTCTCTGTGTTGTCAGCGCGTTCTCCACTTTCTCATTATGCTCTGCGTTTACTTCGTTGTTTTCTGTATTTCATTAATTCCCGCGTTTTTTGCGTTTTCTGTTGTTTGCGCTGATACTCTCTGTTTACTGCGTTGTGTCAGAATGCTCCTGAACTTCTGCATTTTCTGCGTTCTCTGGTCTTTTTCCTTACTCTCTCTGTTATCAGCACTTTCTCCTCTGTCTCATGATCCTCTGCGTTTCCTTGGTAGTTTTCTGTTTTTCCTTAATTTCTGCGATTTACACTCTCCCTTCTGTTTCTTGTCTCCTTCTCTGTTTGGAGCGTTGTGTCCAAATTCTCCTGAATTTCTACGTTTTCTGAGTCCTTGGCTGTCAAATCTGACTCTCTCTGCTATCACCGCATTCTCTTCTTTCTCATGATTATCTAAGATTTCTTCTTTGTCAACTGAGGTTGCTTAATTTCGGCGATTTACGCGTTCACTGCAGTTTGTCCCGATTCTCTCTGTGTAATGCGTTGTCTCTGCTTTCTCGTGAATTTTTGCGTTCTTTGCGTTGTCTGCTCCATTTTCTGACTCTCTGTGTTGTCAGCACGTTCTCCACTTTCTCATTATGCTCTGCGTTTACTTCGTTGTTTTCTGTTTTTCATTAATACCCGCGTTTTTGCGTTTTCTCTTGTTTGCGCTGATACTCTCTGTTTACTGCGTTGTCTCCGAATTCTCCTGAACTTCTGCATTTTCTGCGTTCTCTGGTCTTTCTCCTTACTCTCTTTGTTATCAGCGCTTTCTCCTCTTCTCATGATGCTCTGCGTATCCTTCGTAGTTTTCTGTTTTTGCTTAATCTGCGTTTTACACTCTCCCTGCTGTTTCTTGTCTCCTTCTCTGTTTGGAGCATTGTGTCCAAATTCTCCTAAATATCTACGTTTTCTGAGTCCTCGGCTGTCAATTCTGACTCTCTCTGTTATCACCGCAGTCTCCTCTTTCTCTTGATTATCTATGATTTCTTCTTTGTTTCCTGCCGTTGCTTAATTTCTGCGTTGTACGCGTCCTCTGCATTTTGTCCCGATTCTCTCTGTGTAATGCGTTGTCTCTGCTTTCTCGTGAATTTCTGCATTCTTTGCGTTGTCTGCTACATTTTCTGACTCTCTGTGTTGTCAGCGCGTTCTCCACTTTCTCATTATGCTCTGCGTTTCCTTCGTAGTTTTCTGTTTTTGCTTAATCTGCGTTTTACACCCTCCCTGCTGTTTCTTGTCTCCTTCTCTGTTTGGAGCGTTGTGTCCAAATTCTCCTGAGTTTCTACGTTTTCTGAGTCCTCGGCTGTCAATTCTGACTCTCTCTGTTATCAACGCATTCTCCTCTTTCTCATGATTATCTAAGATTTCTTCGTTGTCTCCTGCTGTTGCTTAATTTCTGCGTTTTTCGCGTTGCCTGTAGTTTGTCCCGATTCCCTCTGGGTACTGCGTTGTCTCCGCTTCCTCTTGAAATTCTGCGTTCGTTGCGTTTTCTGCTCCCTTTTCTGACTCTCTGTGTTGTCAGGCTTTTCTCCCCTTTCTCATTATGCTCTGCGTTTACTTCGTTGTTTTCTGTTTTTCATTAGTACCCGCGTTTTTGCGTTTGCTCTTGTTTGCGCTGATACTCTCTGTTTACTGCGTTGTCTCCGAATTCTCCTGAACTTCTGCATTTTCTGCGTTCTCTGGTCTTTCTCCTTACTCTCTCTGTTATCAGCGCTTTCTCCTCTGTCTCATGATGCTCTGCGTTTCCTTCGTAGTTTTCTGTTTTTCCTTAATTTCTGCGATTTACACTCTCCCTGCTGTTTCTTGTCTCCTTCTCTCTTTGGAGCGTTGTGTCCAAATTCTCCTGAATTTCTACGTTCTCTGAGTCCTCGGCTGTCAATTCTGACTCTCTCTGCTATCACCGCATTCTCTTCTTTCTCATGATTATCTAAGATTTCTTCTTTGTCAACTGAGGTTGCTTAATTTCGGCGATTTACGCGTTCACTGCAGTTTGTCCCGATTCTCTCTGTGTAATGCGTTGTCTCTGCTTTCTCGTGAATTTTTGCGTTCTTTGCGTTGTCTGCTCCATTTTCTGACTCTCTGTGTTGTCAGCACGTTCTCCACTTTCTCATTATGCTCTGCGTTTACTTCGTTGTTTTCTGTTTTTCATTAATACCCGCGTTTTTGCGTTTGCTCTTGTTTGCGCTGATACTCTCTGTTTACTGCGTTGTCTCCGAATTCTCCTGAACTTCTGCATTTTCTGCGTTCTCTGGTCTTTCTCCTTACTCTCTCTGTTATCAGCGCTTTCTCCTCTGTCTCATGATTCTCTGCGTTTCCTTCGTAGTTTTCTGTTTTTGCTTAATTTCTGCGATTTACACTCTCCCTGCTGTTTCTTGTCTCCTCTGTTTGGCGCGTTGTGTCCAAATTCTACTGAATTTCTACGTTTTCTGAGTCCTCGGCTGTCAATTCTGACTCTCTCTGTTATCACCGCATTCTCCTCTTTCTCATGATTATCTAAGATTTCTTTGTTGTCTCCTGAGGTTGCTTAATTTCTGCATTTTACGCGTTCACTGCAGTTTGTCTCCATTCTCCCTGTGTAATGGGTTGTCTCCACTTTCTCATGAATTTCTGCGTTGTTTGCGTTGTCTGCTCCCTTTTCTGACTCTCTGTGTTGTCAGCGCGTTCTCCACTTTCTCATCATGCTCTGCGTTTACTTCGTTGTTTTCTGTATTTCATTAATTCCCGCGTTTTTTGCGTTTTCTGTTGTTTGCGCTGATACTCTCTGTTTACTGCGTTGTGTCAGAATGCTCCTGAACTTCTGCATTTTCTGCGTTCTCTGGTCTTTTTCCTTACTCTCTCTGTTATCAGCACTTTCTCCTCTGTCTCATGATCCTCTGCGTTTCCTTCGTAGTTTTCTGTTTTTCCTTAATTTCTGCGATTTACACTCTCCCTTCTGTTTCTTGTCTCCTTCTCTGTTTGGAGCGTTGTGTCCAAATTCTCCTGAATTTCTACGTTTTCTGAGTCCTTGGCTGTCAAATCTGACTCTCTCTGCTATCACCGCATTCTCTTCTTTCTCATGATTATCTAAGATTTCTTCTTTGTCAACTGAGGTTGCTTAATTTCGGCGATTTACGCGTTCACTGCAGTTTGTCCCGATTCTCTCTGTGTAATGCATTGTCTCTGCTTTGTCGTGAATTTTTGCGTTCTTTGCGTTGTCTGCTCCATTTTCTGACTCTCTGTGTTGTCAGCACGTTCTCCACTTTCTCATTATGCTCTGCGTTTACTTCGTTGTTTTCTGTTTTTCATTAATACCCGCGTTTTTGCGTTTTCTCTTGTTTGCGCTGATACTCTCTGTTTACTGCGTTGTCTCCGAATTCTCCTGAACTTCTGCATTTTCTGCGTTCTCTGGTCTTTCTCCTTACTCTCTTTGTTTTCAGCGCTTTCTCCTCTTCTCATGATGCTCTGCGTATCCTTCGTAGTTTTCTGTTTTTGCTTAATCTGCGTTTTACACTCTCCCTGCTGTTTCTTGTCTCCTTCTCTGTTTGGAGCATTGTGTCCAAATTCTCCTAAATTTCTACGTTTTCTGAGTCCTCGGCTGTCAATTCTGACTCTCTCTGTTATCACCGCAGTCTCCTCTTTCTCTTGATTATCTATGATTTCTTCTTTGTTTCCTGCCGTTGCTTAATTTCTGCGTTGTACGCGTCCTCTGCATTTTGTCCCGATTCTCTCTGTGTAATGCGTTGTCTCTGCTTTCTCGTGAATTTCTGCATTCTTTGCGTTGTCTGCTACATTTTCTGACTCTCTGTGTTGTCAGCGCGTTCTCCACTTTCTCATTATGCTCTGCGTTTCCTTCGTAGTTTTCTGTTTTTGCTTAATCTGCGTTTTACACCCTCCCTGCTGTTTCTTGTCTCCTTCTCTGTTTGGAGCGTTGTGTCCAAATTCTCCTGAGTTTCTACGTTTTCTGAGTCCTCGGCTGTCAATTCTGACTCTCTCTGTTATCAACGCATTCTCCTCTTTCTCATGATTATCTAAGATTTCTTCGTTGTCTCCTGCTGTTGCTTAATTTCTGCGTTTTTCGCGTTCCCTGTAGTTTGTCCCGATTCCCTCTGGGTACTGCGTTGTCTCCGCTTCCTCTTGAAATTCTGCGTTCGTTGCGTTTTCTGCTCCCTTTTCTGACTCTCTGTGTTGTCAGGCTTATCTCCCCTTTCTCATTATGCTCTGCGTTTACTTCGTTGTTTTCTGTTTTTCATTAAATCCCGAGTTTTTTGCCTTTTCTGTTGTTTGCCTGATACTCTGTGTTTACTGCGTTGTCTCCGAATTCTCCTGAACTTCTGCATTTTCTGCGTTCTCTGGTCTTTCTCCTTACTCTCTCTGTTATCAGCGCTTTCTCCTCTGTCTCATGATGCTCTGCGTTTCCTTCGTAGTTTTCTGTTTTTCCTTAATTTCTGCGATTTACACTCTCCCTGTTGTTTCTTGTCTCCTTCTCTGTTTGGAGCGTTGTGTCCAAATTCTCCTGAATTTCTACGTTCTCTGAGTCCTCGGTTGTCAATTCTGACTCTCTCTGCTATCACCGCATTCTCTTCTTTCTCATGATTATCTAAGATTTCTTCTTTGTCAACTGAGGTTGCTTAATTTCGGCGATTTACGCGTTCACTGCAGTTTGTCCCGATTCTCTCTGTGTAATGCTTTGTCTCTGCTTTCTCGTGAATTTTTGCGTTCTTTGCGTTGTCTGCTCCATTTTCTGACTCTCTGTGTTGTCAGCACGTTCTCCACTTTCTCATTATGCTCTGCGTTTACTTCGTTGTTTTCTGTTTTTCATTAGTACCCGCGTTTTTGCGTTTGCTCTTGTTTGCGCTGATACTCTCTGTTTACTGCGTTGTCTCCGAATTCTCCTGAACTTTTGCATTTTCTGCGTTCTCTGGTCTTTCTCCTTACTCTCTCTGTTATCAGCGCTTTCTCCTCTGTCTCATGATTCTCTGCGTTTCCTTCGTAGTTTTCTGTTTTTGCTTAATTTCTGCGATTTACACTCTCCCTGCTGTTTCTTGTCTCCTCTGTTTGGCGCGTTGTGTCCAAATTCTACTGAATTTCTACGTTTTCTGAGTCCTCGGCTGTCAATTCTGACTCTCTCTGTTATCACCGCATTCTCCTCTTTCTCATGATTATCTAAGATTTCTTTGTTGTCTCCTGAGGTTGCTTAATTTCTGCATTTTACGCGTTCACTGCAGTTTGTCTCCATTCTCCCTGTGTAATGGGTTGTCTCCACTTTCTCATGAATTTCTGCGTTGTTTGCGTTGTCTGCTCCCTTTTCTGACTCTCTGTGTTGTCAGCGCGTTCTCCACTTTCTCATCATGCTCTGCGTTTACTTCGTTGTTTTCTGTATTTCATTAATTCCCGCGTTTTTTGCGTTTTCTGTTGTTTGCGCTGATACTCTCTGTTTACTGCGTTGTGTCAGAATGCTCCTGAACTTCTGCATTTTCTGCGTTCTCTGGTCTTTTTCCTTACTCTCTCTGTTATCAGCACTTTCTCCTCTGTCTCATGATCCTCTGCGTTTCCTTCGTAGTTTTCTGTTTTTCCTTAATTTCTGCGATTTACACTCTCCCTTCTGTTTCTTGTCTCCTTCTCTGTTTGGAGCGTTGTGTCCAAATTCTCCTGAATTTCTACGTTTTCTGAGTCCTTGGCTGTCAAATCTGACTCTCTATGCTATCACCGCATTCTCTTCTTTCTCATGATTATCTAAGATTTCTTCTTTGTCAACTGAGGTTGCTTAATTTCGGCGATTTACGCGTTCACTGCAGTTTGTCCCGATTCTCTCTGTGTAATGCGTTGTCTCTGCTTTCTCGTGAATTTTTGCGTTCTTTGCGTTGTCTGCTCCATTTTCTGACTCTCTGTGTTGTCAGCTCGTTCTCCACTTTCTCATTATGCTCTGCGTTTACTTCGTTGTTTTCTGTTTTTCATTAATACCCGCGTTTTTGCGTTTTCTCTTGTTTGCGCTGATACTCTCTGTTTACTGCGTTGTCTCCGAATTCTCCTGAACTTCTGCATTTTCTGCGTTCTCTGGTCTTTCTCCTTACTCTCTTTGTTATCAGTGCTTTCTCCTCTTCTCATGATGCTCTGCGTATCCTTCGTAGTTTTCTGTTTTTGCTTAATCTGCGTTTTACACTCTCCCTGCTGTTTCTTGTCTCCTTCTCTGTTTGGAGCATTGTGTCCAAATTCTCCTAAATTTCTACGTTTTCTGAGTCCTCGGCTGTCAATTCTGACTCTCTCTGTTATCACCGCAGTCTCCTCTTTCTCTTGATTATCTATGATTTCTTCTTTGTTTCCTGCCGTTGCTTAATTTCTGCGTTGTACGCGTCCTCTGCATTTTGTCCCGATTCTCTCTGTGTAATGCGTTGTCTCTGCTTTCTCGTGAATTTCTGCATTCTTTGCGTTGTCTGCTACATTTTCTGACTCTCTGTGTTGTCAGCGCGTTCTCCACTTTCTCATTATGCTCTGCGTTTCCTTCGTAGTTTTCTGTTTTTGCTTAATCTGCGTTTTACACCCTCCCTGCTGTTTCTTGTCTCCTTCTCTGTTTGGAGCGTTGTGTCCAAATTCTCCTGAGTTTCTACGTTTTCTGAGTCCTCGGCTGTCAATTCTGACTCTCTCTGTTATCAACGCATTCTCCTCTTTCTCATGATTATCTAAGATTTCTTCGTTGTCTCCTGCCGTTGCTTAATTTCTGCGTTTTTCGCGTTGCCTGTAGTTTGTCCCGATTCCCTCTGGGTACTGCGTTGTCTCCGCTTCCTCTTGAAATTCTGCGTTCGTTGCGTTTTCTGCTCCCTTTTCTGACTCTCTGTGTTGTCAGGCTTTTCTCCCCTTTCTCATTATGCTCTGCGTTTACTTCGTTGTTTTCTGTTTTTCATTAGTACCCGCGTTTTTGCGTTTGCTCTTGTTTGCGCTGATACTCTCTGTTTACTGCGTTGTCTCCGAATTCTCCTGAACTTCTGCATTTTCTGCGTTCTCTGGTCTTTCTCCTTACTCTCTCTGTTATCAGCGCTTTCTCCTCTGTCTCATGATGCTCTGCGTTTCCTTCGTAGTTTTCTGTTTTTCCTTAATTTCTGCGATTTACACTCTCCCTGCTGTTTCTTGTCTCCTTCTCTGTTTGGAGCGTTGTGTCCAAATGCTCCTGAATTTCTACGTTTTCTGAGTCCTTGGCTGTCAAATCTGACTCTCTCTGCTATCACCGCATTCTCTTCTTTCTCATGATTATCTAAGATTTCTTCTTTGTCAACTGAGGTTGCTTAATTTCGGCGATTTACGCGTTCACTGCAGTTTGTCCCGATTCTCTCTGTGTAATGCGTTGTCTCTGCTTTCTCGTGAATTTTTGCGTTCTTTGCGTTGTCTGCTCCATTTTCTGACTCTCTGTGTTGTCAGCACGTTCTCCACTTTCTCATTATGCTCTGCGTTTACTTCGTTGTTTTCTGTTTTTCATTAATACCCGCGTTTTTGCGTTTTCTCTTGTTTGCGCTGATACACTCTGTTTACTGCGTTGTCTCCGAATTCTCCTGAACTTCTGCATTTTCTGCGTTCTCTGGTCTTTCTCCTTACTCTCTTTGTTTTCAGCGCTTTCTCCTCTTCTCATGATGCTCTGCGTATCCTTCGTAGTTTTCTGTTTTTGCTTAATCTGCGTTTTACACTCTCCCTGCTGTTTCTTGTCTCCTTCTCTGTTTGGAGCATTGTGTCCAAATTCTCCTAAATTTCTACGTTTTCTGAGTCCTCGGCTGTCAATTCTGACTCTCTCTGTTATCACCGCAGTCTCCTCTTTCTCTTGATTATCTATGATTTCTTCTTTGTTTCCTGCCGTTGCTTAATTTCTGCGTTGTACGCGTCCTCTGCATTTTGTCCCGATTCTCTCTGTGTAATGCGTTGTCTCTGCTTTCTCGTGAATTTCTGCATTCTTTGCGTTGTCTGCTACATTTTCTGACTCTCTGTGTTGTCAGCGCCTTCTCCACTTTCTCATTATGCTCTGCGTTTCCTTCGTAGTTTTCTGTTTTTGCTTAATCTGCGTTTTACACCCTCCCTGCTGTTTCTTGTCTCCTTCTCTGTTTGGAGCGTTGTGTCCAAATTCTCCTGAGTTTCTACGTTTTCTGAGTCCTCGGCTGTCAATTCTGACTCTCTCTGTTATCAACGCATTCTCCTCTTTCTCATGATTATCTAAGATTTCTTCGTTGTCTCCTGCTGTTGCTTAATTTCTGCGTTTTTCGCGTTGCCTGTAGTTTGTCCCGATTCCCTCTGGGTACTGCGTTGTCTCCGCTTCCTCTTGAAATTCTGCGTTCGTTGCGTTTTCTGCTCCCTTTTCTGACTCTCTGTGTTGTCAGGCTTTTCTCCCCTTTCTCATTATGCTCTGCGTTTACTTCGTTGTTTTCTGTTTTTCATTAAATCCCGAGTTTTTTGCCTTTTCTCTTGTTTGCCTGATACTCTGTGTTTACTGCGTTGTCTCCGAATTCTCCTGAACTTCTGCATTTTCTGCGTTCTCTGGTCTTTCTCCTTACTCTCTCTGTTATCAGCGCTTTCTCCTCTGTCTCATGATGCTCTGCGTTTCCTTCGTAGTTTTCTGTTTTTCCTTAATTTCTGCGATTTACACTCTCCCTGCTGTTTCTTGTCTCCTTCTCTGTTTGGAGCGTTGTGTCCAAATTCTCCTGAATTTCTACGTTCTCTGAGTCCTCGGCTGTCAATTCTGACTCTCTCTGCTATCACCGCATTCTCTTCTTTCTCATGATTATCTAAGATTTCTTCTTTGTCAACTGAGGTTGCTTAATTTCGGCGATTTACGCGTTTACTGCAGTTTGTCCCGATTCTCTCTGTGTAATGCGTTGTCTCTGCTTTCTCGTGAATTTTTGCGTTCTTTGCGTTGTCTGCTCCATTTTCTGACTCTCTGTGTTGTCAGCACGTTCTCCACTTTCTCATTATGCTCTGCGTTTACTTCGTTGTTTTCTGTTTTTCATTAGTACCCGCGTTTTTGCGTTTGCTCTTGTTTGCGCTGATACTCTCTGTTTACTGCGTTGTCTCCGAATTCTCCTGAACTTCTGCATTTTCTGCGTTCTCTGGTCTTTCTCCTTACTCTCTCTGTTATCAGCGCTTTCTCCTCTGTCTCATGATTCTCTGCGTTTCCTTCGTAGTTTTCTGTTTTTGCTTAATTTCTGCGATTTACACTCTCCCTGCTGTTTCTTGTCTCCTCTGTTTGGCGCGTTGTGTCCAAATTCTACTGAATTTCTACGTTTTCTGAGTCCTCGGCTGTCAATTCTGACTCTCTCTGTTATCACCGCATTCTCCTCTTTCTCATGATTATCTAAGATTTCTTTGTTGTCTCCTGAGGTTGCTTAATTTCTGCATTTTACGCGTTCACTGCAGTTTGTCTCCATTCTCCCTGTGTAATGGGTTGTCTCCACTTTCTCATGAATTTCTGCGTTGTTTGCGTTGTCTGCTCCCTTTTCTGACTCTCTGTGTTGTCAGCGCGTTCTCCACTTTCTCATCATGCTCTGCGTTTACTTCGTTGTTTTCTGTATTTCATTAATTCCCGCGTTTTTTGCGTTTTCTGTTGTTTGCGCTGATACTCTCTGTTTACTGCGTTGTGTCAGAATGCTCCTGAACTTCTGCATTTTCTGCGTTCTCTGGTCTTTTTCCTTACTCTCTCTGTTATCAGCACTTTCTCCTCTGTCTCATGATCCTCTGCGTTTCCTTGGTAGTTTTCTGTTTTTCCTTAATTTCTGCGATTTACACTCTCCCTTCTGTTTCTTGTCTCCTTCTCTGTTTGGAGCGTTGTGTCCAAATTCTCCTGAATTTCTACGTTTTCTGAGTCCTTGGCTGTCAAATCTGACTCTCTCTGCTATCACCGCATTCTCTTTTTCTCATGATTATCTAAGATTTCTTCTTTGTCAACTGAGGTTGCTTAATTTCGGCGATTTACGCGTTCACTGCAGTTTGTCCCGATTCTCTCTGTGTAATGCGTTGTCTCTGCTTTCTCGTGAATTTTTGCGTTCTTTGCGTTGTCTGCTCCATTTTCTGACTCTCTGTGTTGTCAGCACGTTCTCCACTTTCTCATTATGCTCTGCGTTTACTTCGTTGTTTTCTGTTTTTCATTAATACCCGCGTTTTTGCGTTTTCTCTTGTTTGCGCTGATACTCTCTGTTTACTGCGTTGTCTCCGAATTCTCCTGAACTTCTGCATTTTCTGCGTTCTCTGGTCTTTCTCCTTACTCTCTTTGTTATCAGCGCTTTCTCCTCTTCTCATGATGCTCTGCGTATCCTTCGTAGTTTTCTGTTTTTGCTTAATCTGCGTTTTACACTCTCCCTGCTGTTTCTTGTCTCCTTCTCTGTTTGGAGCATTGTGTCCAAATTCTCCTAAATTTCTACGTTTTCTGAGTCCTCGGCTGTCAATTCTGACTCTCTCTGTTATCACCGCAGTCTCCTCTTTCTCTTGATTATCTATGATTTCTTCTTTGTTTCCTGCCGTTGCTTAATTTCTGCGTTGTACGCGTCCTCTGCATTTTGTCCCGATTCTCTCTGTGTAATGCGTTGTCTCTGCTTTCTCGTGAATTTCTGCATTCTTTGCGTTGTCTGCTACATTTTCTGACTCTCTGTGTTGTCAGCGCGTTCTCCACTTTCTCATTATGCTCTGCGTTTCCTTCGTAGTTTTCTGTTTTTGCTTAATCTGCGTTTTACACCCTCCCTGCTGTTTCTTGTCTCCTTCTCTGTTTGGAGCGTTGTGTCCAAATTCTCCTGAGTTTCTACGTTTTCTGAGTCCTCGGCTGTCAATTCTGACTCTCTCTGTTATCAACGCATTCTCCTCTTTCTCATGATTATCTAAGATTTCTTCGTTGTCTCCTGCTGTTGCTTAATTTCTGCGTTTTTCGCGTTGCCTGTAGTTTGTCCCGATTCCCTCTGGGTACTGCGTTGTCTCCGCTTCCTCTTGAAATTCTGCGTTCGTTGCGTTTTCTGCTCCCTTTTCTGACTCTCTGTGTTGTCAGGCTTTTCTCCCCTTTCTCATTATGCTCTGCGTTTACTTCGTTGTTTTCTGTTTTTCATTAGTACCCGCGTTTTTGCGTTTGCTCTTGTTTGCGCTGATACTCTCTGTTTACTGCGTTGTCTCCGAATTCTCCTGAACTTCTGCATTTTCTGCGTTCTCTGGTCTTTCTCCTTACTCTCTCTGTTATCAGCGCTTTCTCCTCTGTCTCATGATGCTCTGCGTTTCCTTCGTAGTTTTCTGTTTTTCCTTAATTTCTGCGATTTACACTCTCCCTGCTGTTTCTTGTCTCCTTCTCTGTTTGGAGCGTTGTGTCCAAATTCTCCTGAATTTCTACGTTTTCTGAGTCCTCGGCTGTCAATTCTGACTCTCTCTGCTATCACCGCATTCTCTTCTTTCTCATGATTATCTAAGATTTCTTCTTTGTCAACTGAGGTTGCTTAATTTCGGCGATTTACGCGTTCACTGCAGTTTGTCCCGATTCTCTCTGTGTAATGCGTTGTCTCTGCTTTCTCGTGAATTTTTGCGTTCTTTGCGTTGTCTGCTCCATTTTCTGACTCTCTGTGTTGTCAGCACGTTCTCCACTTTCTCATTATGCTCTGCGTTTACTTCGTTGTTTTCTGTTTTTCATTAATACCCGCGTTTTTGCGTTTGCTCTTGTTTGCGCTGATACTCTCTGTTTACTGCGTTGTCTCCGAATTCTCCTGAACTTCTGCATTTTCTGCGTTCTCTGGTCTTTCTCCTTACTCTCTCTGTTATCAGCGCTTTCTCCTCTGTCTCATGATTCTCTGCGTTTCCTTCGTAGTTTTCTGTTTTTGCTTAATTTCTGCGATTTACACTCTCCCTGCTGTTTCTTGTCTCCTCTGTTTGGCGCGTTGTGTCCAAATTCTACTGAATTTCTACGTTTTCTGAGTCCTCGGCTGTCAATTCTGACTCTCTCTGTTATCACCGCATTCTCCTCTTTCTCATGATTATCTAAGATTTCTTTGTTGTCTCCTGAGGTTGCTTAATTTCTGCATTTTACGCGTTCACTGCAGTTTGTCTCCATTCTCCCTGTGTAATGGGTTGTCTCCACTTTCTCATGAATTTCTGCGTTGTTTGCGTTGTCTGCTCCCTTTTCTGACTCTCTGTGTTGTCAGCGCGTTCTCCACTTTCTCATCATGCTCTGCGTTTACTTCGTTGTTTTCTGTATTTCATTAATTCCCGCGTTTTTTGCGTTTTCTGTTGTTTGCGCTGATACTCTCTGTTTACTGCGTTGTGTCAGAATGCTCCTGAACTTCTGCATTTTCTGCGTTCTCTGGTCTTTTTCCTTACTCTCTCTGTTATCAGCACTTTCTCCTCTGTCTCATGATCCTCTGCGTTTCCTTCGTAGTTTTCTGTTTTTCCTTAATTTCTGCGATTTACACTCTCCCTTCTGTTTCTTGTCTCCTTCTCTGTTTGGAGCGTTGTGTCCAAATTCTCCTGAATTTCTACGTTTTCTGAGTCCTTGGCTGTCAAATCTGACTCTCTCTGCTATCACCGCATTCTCTTCTTTCTCATGATTATCTAAGATTTCTTCTTTGTCAACTGAGGTTGCTTAATTTCGGCGATTTACGCGTTCACTGCAGTTTGTCCCGATTCTCTCTGTGTAATGCATTGTCTCTGCTTTCTCGTGAATTTTTGCGTTCTTTGCGTTGTCTGCTCCATTTTCTGACTCTCTGTGTTGTCAGCACGTTCTCCACTTTCTCATTATGCTCTGCGTTTACTTCGTTGTTTTCTGTTTTTCATTAATACCCGCGTTTTTGCGTTTTCTCTTGTTTGCGCTGATACTCTCTGTTTACTGCGTTGTCTCCGAATTCTCCTGAACTTCTGCATTTTCTGCGTTCTCTGGTCTTTCTCCTTACTCTCTTTGTTTTCAGCGCTTTCTCCTCTTCTCATGATGCTCTGCGTATCCTTCGTAGTTTTCTGTTTTTGCTTAATCTGCGTTTTACACTCTCCCTGCTGTTTCTTGTCTCCTTCTCTGTTTGGAGCATTGTGTCCAAATTCTCCTAAATTTCTACGTTTTCTGAGTCCTCGGCTGTCAATTCTGACTCTCTCTGTTATCACCGCAGTCTCCTCTTTCTCTTGATTATCTATGATTTCTTCTTTGTTTCCTGCCGTTGCTTAATTTCTGCGTTGTACGCGTCCTCTGCATTTTGTCCCGATTCTCTCTGTGTAATGCGTTGTCTCTGCTTTCTCGTGAATTTCTGCATTCTTTGCGTTGTCTGCTACATTTTCTGACTCTCTGTGTTGTCAGCGCGTTCTCCACTTTCTCATTATGCTCTGCGTTTCCTTCGTAGTTTTCTGTTTTTGCTTAATCTGCGTTTTACACCCTCCCTGCTGTTTCTTGTCTCCTTCTCTGTTTGGAGCGTTGTGTCCAAATTCTCCTGAGTTTCTACGTTTTCTGAGTCCTCGGCTGTCAATTCTGACTCTCTCTGTTATCACCGCATTCTCCTCTTTCTCATGATTATCTAAGATTTCTTCGTTGTCTCCTGCTGTTGCTTAATTTCTGCGTTTTTCGCGTTCCCTGTAGTTTGTCCCGATTCCCTCTGGGTACTGCGTTGTCTCCGCTTCCTCTTGAAATTCTGCGTTCGTTGCGTTTTCTGCTCCCTTTTCTGACTCTCTGTGTTGTCAGGCTTATCTCCCCTTTCTCATTATGCTCTGCGTTTACTTCGTTGTTTTCTGTTTTTCATTAAATCCCGAGTTTTTTGCCTTTTCTGTTGTTTGCCTGATACTCTGTGTTTACTGCGTTGTCTCCGAATTCTCCTGAACTTCTGCATTTTCTGCGTTCTCTGGTCTTTCTCCTTACTCTCTCTGTTATCAGCGCTTTCTCCTCTGTCTCATGATGCTCTGCGTTTCCTTCGTAGTTTTCTGTTTTTCCTTAATTTCTGCGATTTACACTCTCCCTGCTGTTTCTTGTCTCCTTCTCTGTTTGGAGCGTTGTGTCCAAATTCTCCTGAATTTCTACGTTCTCTGAGTCCTCGGCTGTCAATTCTGACTCTCTCTGCTATCACCGCATTCTCTTCTTTCTCATGATTATCTAAGATTTCTTCTTTGTCAACTGAGGTTGCTTAATTTCGGCGATTTACGCGTTCACTGCAGTTTGTCCCGATTCTCTCTGTGTAATGCTTTGTCTCTGCTTTCTCGTGAATTTTTGCGTTCTTTGCGTTGTCTGCTCCATTTTCTGACTCTCTGTGTTGTCAGCACGTTCTCCACTTTCTCATTATGCTCTGCGTTTACTTCGTTGTTTTCTGTTTTTCATTAGTACCCGCGTTTTTGCGTTTGCTCTTGTTTGCGCTGATACTCTCTGTTTACTGCGTTGTCTCCGAATTCTCCTGAACTTCTGCATTTTCTGCGTTCTCTGGTCTTTCTCCTTACTCTCTCTGTTATCAGCGCTTTCTCCTCTGTCTCATGATTCTCTGCGTTTCCTTCGTAGTTTTCTGTTTTTGCTTAATTTCTGCGATTTACACTCTCCCTGCTGTTTCTTGTCTCCTCTGTTTGGCGCGTTGTGTCCAAATTCTACTGAATTTCTACGTTTTCTGAGTCCTCGGCTGTCAATTCTGACTCTCTCTGTTATCACCGCATTCTCCTCTTTCTCATGATTATCTAAGATTTCTTTGTTGTCTCCTGAGGTTGCTTAATTTCTGCATTTTACGCGTTCACTGCAGTTTGTCTCCATTCTCCCTGTGTAATGGGTTCTCTCCACTTTCTCATGAATTTCTGCGTTGTTTGCGTTGTCTGCTCCCTTTTCTGACTCTCTGTGTTGTCAGCGCGTTCTCCACTTTCTCATCATGCTCTGCGTTTACTTCGTTGTTTTCTGTATTTCATTAATTCCCGCGTTTTTTGCGTTTTCTGTTGTTTGCGCTGATACTCTCTGTTTACTGCGTTGTGTCAGAATGCTCCTGAACTTCTGCATTTTCTGCGTTCTCTGGTCTTTTTCCTTACTCTCTCTGTTATCAGCACTTTCTCCTCTGTCTCATGATCCTCTGCGTTTCCTTCGTAGTTTTCTGTTTTTCCTTAATTTCTGCGATTTACACTCTCCCTTCTGTTTCTTGTCTCCTTCTCTGTTTGGAGCGTTGTGTCCAAATTCTCCTGAATTTCTACGTTTTCTGAGTCCTTGGCTGTCAAATCTGACTCTCTATGCTATCACCGCATTCTCTTCTTTCTCATGATTATCTAAGATTTCTTCTTTGTCAACTGAGGTTGCTTAATTTCGGCGATTTACGCGTTCACTGCAGTTTGTCCCGATTCTCTCTGTGTAATGCGTTGTCTCTGCTTTCTCGTGAATTTTTGCGTTCTTTGCGTTGTCTGCTCCATTTTCTGACTCTCTGTGTTGTCAGCTCGTTCTCCACTTTCTCATTATGCTCTGCGTTTACTTCGTTGTTTTCTGTTTTTCATTAATACCCGCGTTTTTGCGTTTTCTCTTGTTTGCGCTGATACTCTCTGTTTACTGCGTTGTCTCCGAATTCTCCTGAACTTCTGCATTTTCTGCGTTCTCTGGTCTTTCTCCTTACTCTCTTTGTTATCAGCGCTTTCTCCTCTTCTCATGATGCTCTGCGTATCCTTCGTAGTTTTCTGTTTTTGCTTAATCTGCGTTTTACACTCTCCCTGCTGTTTCTTGTCTCCTTCTCTGTTTGGAGCATTGTGTCCAAATTCTCCTAAATTTCTACGTTTTCTGAGTCCTCGGCTGTCAATTCTGACTCTCTCTGTTATCACCGCAGTCTCCTCTTTCTCTTGATTATCTATGATTTCTTCTTTGTTTCCTGCCGTTGCTTAATTTCTGCGTTGTACGCGTCCTCTGCATTTTGTCCCGATTCTCTCTGTGTAATGCGTTGTCTCTGCTTTCTCGTGAATTTCTGCATTCTTTGCGTTGTCTGCTACATTTTCTGACTCTCTGTGTTGTCAGCGCGTTCTCCACTTTCTCATTATGCTCTGCGTTTCCTTCGTAGTTTTCTGTTTTTGCTTAATCTGCGTTTTACACCCTCCCTGCTGTTTCTTGTCTCCTTCTCTGTTTGGAGCGTTGTGTCCAAATTCTCCTGAGTTTCTACGTTTTCTGAGTCCTCGGCTGTCAATTCTGACTCTCTCTGTTATCAACGCATTCTCCTCTTTCTCATGATTATCTAAGATTTCTTCGTTGTCTCCTGCTGTTGCTTAATTTCTGCGTTTTTCGCGTTGCCTGTAGTTTGTCCCGATTCCCTCTGGGTACTGCGTTGTCTCCGCTTCCTCTTGAAATTCTGCGTTCGTTGCGTTTTCTGCTCCCTTTTCTGACTCTCTGTGTTGTCAGGCTTTTCTCCCCTTTCTCATTATGCTCTGCGTTTACTTCGTTGTTTTCTGTTTTTCATTAGTACCCGCGTTTTTGCGTTTGCTCTTGTTTGCGCTGATACTCTCTGTTTACTGCGTTGTCTCCGAATTCTCCTGAACTTCTGCATTTTCTGCGTTCTCTGGTCTTTCTCCTTACTCTCTCTGTTATCAGCGCTTTCTCCTCTGTCTCATGATGCTCTGCGTTTCCTTCGTAGTTTTCTGTTTTTCCTTAATTTCTGCGATTTACACTCTCCCTGCTGTTTCTTGTCTCCTTCTCTGTTTGGAGCGTTGTGTCCAAATGCTCCTGAATTTCTACGTTCTCTGAGTCCTCGGCTGTCAATTCTGACTCTCTCTGCTATCACCGCATTCTCTTCTTTCTCATGATTATCTAAGATTTCTTCTTTGTCAACTGAGGTTGCTTAATTTCGGCGATTTACGCGTTCACTGCAGTTTGTCCCGATTCTCTCTGTGTAATGCGTTGTCTCTGCTTTCTCGTGAATTTTTGCGTTCTTTGCGTTGTCTGCTCCATTTTCTGACTCTCTGTGTTGTCAGCACGTTCTCCACTTTCTCATTATGCTCTGCGTTTACTTCGTTGTTTTCTGTTTTTCATTAGTACCCGCGTTTTTGCGTTTGCTCTTGTTTGCGCTGATACTCTCTGTTTACTGCGTTGTCTCCGAATTCTCCTGAACTTCTGCATTTTCTGCGTTCTCTGGTCTTTCTCCTTACTCTCTTTGTTTTCAGCGCTTTCTCCTCTTCTCATGATGCTCTGCGTATCCTTCGTAGTTTTCTGTTTTTGCTTAATCTGCGTTTTACACTCTCCCTGCTGTTTCTTGTCTCCTTCTCTGTTTGGAGCGTTGTGTCCAAATTCTCCTGAATTTCTACGTTTTCTGAGTCCTCGGCTGTCAATTCTGACTCTCTCTGCTATCACCGCATTCTCTTCTTTCTCATGATTATCTAAGATTTCTTCTTTGTCAACTGAGGTTGCTTAATTTCGGCGATTTACGCGTTCACTGCAGTTTGTCCCGATTCTCTCTGTGTAATGCGTTGTCTCTGCTTTCTCGTGAATTTTTGCGTTCTTTGCGTTGTCTGCTCCATTTTCTGACTCTCTGTGTTGTCAGCACGTTCTCCACTTTCTCATTATGCTCTGCGTTTACTTCGTTGTTTTCTGTTTTTCATTAATACCCGCGTTTTTGCGTTTGCTCTTGTTTGCGCTGATACTCTCTGTTTACTGCGTTGTCTCCGAATTCTCCTGAACTTCTGCTTTTTCTGCGTTCTCTGGTCTTTCTCCTTACTCTCTCTGTTATCAGCGCTTTCTCCTCTGTCTCATGATTCTCTGCGTTTCCTTCGTAGTTTTCTGTTTTTGCTTAATTTCTGCGATTTACACTCTCCCTGCTGTTTCTTGTCTCCTCTGTTTGGCGCGTTGTGTCCAAATTCTACTGAATTTCTACGTTTTCTGAGTCCTCGGCTGTCAATTCTGACTCTCTCTGTTATCACCGCATTCTCCTCTTTCTCATGATTATCTAAGATTTCTTTGTTGTCTCCTGAGGTTGCTTAATTTCTGCATTTTACGCGTTCACTGCAGTTTGTCTCCATTCTCCCTGTGTAATGGGTTGTCTCCACTTTCTCATGAATTTCTGCGTTGTTTGCGTTGTCTGCTCCCTTTTCTGACTCTCTGTGTTGTCAGCGCGTTCTCCACTTTCTCATCATGCTCTGCGTTTACTTCGTTGTTTTCTGTATTTCATTAATTCCCGCGTTTTTTGCGTTTTCTGTTGTTTGCGCTGATACTCTCTGTTTACTGCGTTGTGTCAGAATGCTCCTGAACTTCTGCATTTTCTGCGTTCTCTGGTCTTTTTCCTTACTCTCTCTGTTATCAGCACTTTCTCCTCTGTCTCATGATCCTCTGCGTTTCCTTGGTAGTTTTCTGTTTTTCCTTAATTTCTGCGATTTACACTCTCCCTTCTGTTTCTTGTCTCCTTCTCTGTTTGGAGCGTTGTGTCCAAATTCTCCTGAATTTCTACGTTTTCTGAGTCCTTGGCTGTCAAATCTGACTCTCTCTGCTATCACCGCATTCTCTTCTTTCTCATGATTATCTAAGATTTCTTCTTTGTCAACTGAGGTTGCTTAATTTCGGCGATTTACGCGTTCACTGCAGTTTGTCCCGATTCTCTCTGTGTAATGCGTTGTCTCTGCTTTCTCGTGAATTTTTGCGTTCTTTGCGTTGTCTGCTCCATTTTCTGACTCTCTGTGTTGTCAGCACGTTCTCCACTTTCTCATTATGCTCTGCGTTTACTTCGTTGTTTTCTGTTTTTCATTAATACCCGCGTTTTTGCGTTTTCTCTTGTTTGCGCTGATACTCTCTGTTTACTGCGTTGTCTCCGAATTCTCCTGAACTTCTGCATTTTCTGCGTTCTCTGGTCTTTCTCCTTACTCTCTTTGTTTTCAGCGCTTTCTCCTCTTCTCATGATGCTCTGCGTATCCTTCGTAGTTTTCTGTTTTTGCTTAATCTGCGTTTTACACTCTCCCTGCTGTTTCTTGTCTCCTTCTCTGTTTGGAGCATTGTGTCCAAATTCTCCTAAATTTCTACGTTTTCTGAGTCCTCGGCTGTCAATTCTGACTCTCTCTGTTATCACCGCAGTCTCCTCTTTCTCTTGATTATCTATGATTTCTTCTTTGTTTCCTGCCGTTGCTTAATTTCTGCGTTGTACGCGTCCTCTGCATTTTGTCCCGATTCTCTCTGTGTAATGCGTTGTCTCTGCTTTCTCGTGAATTTCTGCATTCTTTGCGTTGTCTGCTACATTTTCTGACTCTCTGTGTTGTCAGCGCGTTCTCCACTTTCTCATTATGCTCTGCGTTTCCTTCGTAGTTTTCTGTTTTTGCTTAATCTGCGTTTTACACCCTCCCTGCTGTTTCTTGTCTCCTTCTCTGTTTGGAGCGTTGTGTCCAAATTCTCCTGAGTTTCTACGTTTTCTGAGTCCTCGGCTGTCAATTCTGACTCTCTCTGTTATCAACGCATTCTCCTCTTTCTCATGATTATCTAAGATTTCCTCGTTGTCTCCTGCTGTTGCTTAATTTCTGCGTTTTTCGCGTTGCCTGTAGTTTGTCCCGATTCCCTCTGGGTACTGCGTTGTCTCCGCTTCCTCTTGAAATTCTGCGTTCGTTGCGTTTTCTGCTCCCTTTTCTGACTCTCTGTGTTGTCAGGCTTTTCTCCCCTTTCTCATTATGCTCTGCGTTTACTTCGTTGTTTTCTGTTTTTCATTAGTACCCGCGTTTTTGCGTTTGCTCTTGTTTGCGCTGATACTCTCTGTTTACTGCGTTGTCTCCGAATTCTCCTGAACTTCTGCATTTTCTGCGTTCTCTGGTCTTTCTCCTTACTCTCTCTGTTATCAGCGCTTTCTCCTCTGTCTCATGATGCTCTGCGTTTCCTTCGTAGTTTTCTGTTTTTCCTTAATTTCTGCGATTTACACTCTCCCTGCTGTTTCTTGTCTCCTTCTCTCTTTGGAGCGTTGTGTCCAAATTCTCCTGAATTTCTACGTTCTCTGAGTCCTCGGCTGTCAATTCTGACTCTCTCTGCTATCACCGCATTCTCTTCTTTCTCATGATTATCTAAGATTTCTTCTTTGTCAACTGAGGTTGCTTAATTTCGGCGATTTACGCGTTCACTGCAGTTTGTCCCGATTCTCTCTGTGTAATGCGTTGTCTCTGCTTTCTCGTGAATTTTTGCGTTCTTTGCGTTGTCTGCTCCATTTTCTGACTCTCTGTGTTGTCAGCACGTTCTCCACTTTCTCTTTATGCTCTGCGTTTACTTCGTTGTTTTCTGTTTTTCATTAATACCCGCGTTTTTGCGTTTGCTCTTGTTTGCGCTGATACTCTCTGTTTACTGCGTTGTCTCCGAATTCTCCTGAACTTCTGCATTTTCTGCGTTCTCTGGTCTTTCTCCTTACTCTCTCTGTTATCAGCGCTTTCTCCTCTGTCTCATGATTCTCTGCGTTTCCTTCGTAGTTTTCTGTTTTTGCTTAATTTCTGCGATTTACACTCTCCCTGCTGTTTCTTGTCTCCTCTGTTTGGCGCGTTGTGTCCAAATTCTACTGAATTTCTACGTTTTCTGAGTCCTCGGCTGTCAATTCTGACTCTCTCTGTTATCACCGCATTCTCCTCTTTCTCATGATTATCTAAGATTTCTTTGTTGTCTCCTGAGGTTGCTTAATTTCCGCATTTTACGCGTTCACTGCAGTTTGTCTCCATTCTCCCTGTGTAATGGGTTGTCTCCACTTTCTCATGAATTTCTGCGTTGTTTGCGTTGTCTGCTCCCTTTTCTGACTCTCTGTGTTGTCAGCGCGTTCTCCACTTTCTCATCATGCTCTGCGTTTACTTCGTTGTTTTCTGTATTTCATTAATTCCCGCGTTTTTTGCGTTTTCTGTTGTTTGCGCTGATACTCTCTGTTTACTGCGTTGTGTCAGAATGCTCCTGAACTTCTGCATTTTCTGCGTTCTCTGGTCTTTTTCCTTACTCTCTCTGTTATCAGCACTTTCTCCTCTGTCTCATGATCCTCTGCGTTTCCTTGGTAGTTTTCTGTTTTTCCTTAATTTCTGCGATTTACACTCTCCCTTCTGTTTCTTGTCTCCTTCTCTGTTTGGAGCGTTGTGTCCAAATTCTCCTGAATTTCTACGTTTTCTGAGTCCTTGGCTGTCAAATCTGACTCTCTCTGCTATCACCGCATTCTCTTCTTTCTCATGATTATCTAAGATTTCTTCTTTGTCAACTGAGGTTGCTTAATTTCGGCGATTTACGCGTTCACTGCAGTTTGTCCCGATTCTCTCTGTGTAATGCATTGTCTCTGCTTTCTCGTGAATTTTTGCGTTCTTTGCGTTGTCTGCTCCATTTTCTGACTCTCTGTGTTGTCAGCACGTTCTCCACTTTCTCATTATGCTCTGCGTTTACTTCGTTGTTTTCTGTTTTTCATTAATACCCGCGTTTTTGCGTTTTCTCTTGTTTGCGCTGATACTCTCTGTGTACTGCGTTGTCTCCGAATTCTCCTGAACTTCTGCATTTTCTGCGTTCTCTGGTCTTTCTCCTTACTCTCTTTGTTTTCAGCGCTTTCTCCTCTGTCTCATGATGCTCTGCGTATCCTTCGTAGTTTTCTGTTTTTGCTTAATCTGCGTTTTACACTCTCCCTGCTGTTTCTTGTCTCCTTCTCTGTTTGGAGCATTGTGTCCAAATTCTCCTAAATTTCTACGTTTTCTGAGTCCTCGGCTGTCAATTCTGACTCTCTCTGTTATCACCGCAGTCTCCTCTTTCTCTTGATTATCTATGATTTCTTCTTTGTTTCCTGCCGTTGCTTAATTTCTGCGTTGTACGCGTCCTCTGCATTTTGTCCCGATTCTCTCTGTGTAATGCGTTGTCTCTGCTTTCTCGTGAATTTCTGCATTCTTTGCGTTGTCTGCTACATTTTCTGACTCTCTGTGTTGTCAGCGCGTTCTCCCCTTTCTCATTATGCTCTGCGTTTCCTTCGTAGTTTTCTGTTTTTGCTTAATCTGCGTTTTACACCCTCCCTGCTGTTTCTTGTCTCCTTCTCTGTTTGGAGCGTTGTGTCCAAATTCTCCTGAGTTTCTACGTTTTCTGAGTCCTCGGCTGTCAATTCTGACTCTCTCTGTTATCAACGCATTCTCCTCTTTCTCATGATTATCTAAGATTTCTTCGTTGTCTCCTGCTGTTGCTTAATTTCTGCGTTTTTCGCGTTCCCTGTAGTTTGTCCCGATTCCCTCTGGGTACTGCGTTGTCTCCGCTTCCTCTTGAAATTCTGCGTTCGTTGCGTTTTCTGCTCCCTTTTCTGACTCTCTGTGTTGTCAGGCTTTTCTCCCCTTTCTCATTATGCTCTGCGTTTACTTCGTTGTTTTCTGTTTTTCATTAGTACCCGCGTTTTTGCGTTTGCTCTTGTTTGCGCTGATACTCTCTGTTTACTGCGTTGTCTCCGAATTCTCCTGAACTTCTGCATTTTCTGCGTTCTCTGGTCTTTCTCCTTACTCTCTCTGTTATCAGCGCTTTCTCCTCTGTCTCATGATGCTCTGCGTTTCCTTCGTAGTTTTCTGTTTTTCCTTAATTTCTGCGATTTACACTCTCCCTGCTGTTTCTTGTCTCCTTCTCTCTTTGGAGCGTTGTGTCCAAATTCTCCTGAATTTCTACGTTCTCTGAGTCCTCGGCTGTCAATTCTGACTCTCTCTGCTATCACCGCATTCTCTTCTTTCTCATGATTATCTAAGATTTCTTCTTTGTCAACTGAGGTTGCTTAATTTCGGCGATTTACGCGTTCACTGCAGTTTGTCCCGATTCTCTCTGTGTAATGCTTTGTCTCTGCTTTCTCGTGAATTTTTGCGTTCTTTGCGTTGTCTGCTCCATTTTCTGACTCTCTGTGTTGTCAGCACGTTCTCCACTTTCTCATTATGCTCTGCGTTTACTTCGTTGTTTTCTGTTTTTCATTAGTACCCGCGTTTTTGCGTTTGCTCTTGTTTGCGCTGATACTCTCTGTTTACTGCGTTGTCTCCGAATTCTCCTGAACTTCTGCATTTTCTGCGTTCTCTGGTCTTTCTCCTTACTCTCTCTGTTATCAGCGCTTTCTCCTCTGTCTCATGATTCTCTGCGTTTCCTTCGTAGTTTTCTGTTTTTGCTTAATTTCTGCGATTTACACTCTCCCTGCTGTTTCTTGTCTCCTCTGTTTGGCGCGTTGTGTCCAAATTCTACTGAATTTCTACGTTTTCTGAGTCCTCGGCTGTCAATTCTGACTCTCTCTGTTATCACCGCATTCTCCTCTTTCTCATGATTATCTAAGATTTCTTTGTTGTCTCCTGAGGTTGCTTAATTTCTGCATTTTACGCGTTCACTGCAGTTTGTCTCCATTCTCCCTGTGTAATGGGTTGTCTCCACTTTCTCATGAATTTCTGCGTTGTTTGCGTTGTCTGCTCCCTTTTCTGACTCTCTGTGTTGTCAGCGCGTTCTCCACTTTCTCATCATGCTCTGCGTTTACTTCGTTGTTTTCTGTATTTCATTAATTCCCGCGTTTTTTGCGTTTTCTGTTGTTTGCGCTGATACTCTCTGTTTACTGCGTTGTGTCAGAATGCTCCTGAACTTCTGCATTTTCTGCGTTCTCTGGTCTTTTTCCTTACTCTCTCTGTTATCAGCACTTTCTCCTCTGTCTCATGATCCTCTGCGTTTCCTTCGTAGTTTTCTGTTTTTCCTTAATTTCTGCGATTTACACTCTCCCTTCTGTTTCTTGTCTCCTTCTCTGTTTGGAGCGTTGTGTCCAAATTCTCCTGAATTTCTACGTTTTCTGAGTCCTTGGCTGTCAAATCTGACTCTCTCTGCTATCACCGCATTCTCTTCTTTCTCATGATTATCTAAGATTTCTTCTTTGTCAACTGAGGTTGCTTAATTTCGGCGATTTACGCGTTCACTGCAGTTTGTCCCGATTCTCTCTGTGTAATGCATTGTCTCTGCTTTCTCGTGAATTTTTGCGTTCTTTGCGTTGTCTGCTCCATTTTCTGACTCTCTGTGTTGTCAGCACGTTCTCCACTTTCTCATTATGCTCTGCGTTTACTTCGTTGTTTTCTGTTTTTCATTAATACCCGCGTTTTTGCGTTTTCTCTTGTTTGCGCTGATACTCTCTGTTTACTGCGTTGTCTCCGAATTCTCCTGAACTTCTGCATTTTCTGCGTTCTCTGGTCTTTCTCCTTACTCTCTTTGTTTTCAGCGCTTTCTCCTCTTCTCATGATGCTCTGCGTATCCTTCGTCGTTTTCTGTTTTTGCTTAATCTGCGTTTTACACTCTCCCTGCTGTTTCTTGTCTCCTTCTCTGTTTGGAGCATTGTGTCCAAATTCTCCTAAATTTCTACGTTTTCTGAGTCCTCGGCTGTCAATTCTGACTCTCTCTGTTATCACCGCAGTCTCCTCTTTCTCTTGATTATCTATGATTTCTTCTTTGTTTCCTGCCGTTGCTTAATTTCTGCGTTGTACGCGTCCTCTGCATTTTGTCCCGATTCTCTCTGTGTAATGCGTTGTCTCTGCTTTCTCGTGAATTTCTGCATTCTTTGCGTTGTCTGCTACATTTTCTGACTCTCTGTGTTGTCAGCGCGTTCTCCACTTTCTCATTATGCTCTGCGTTTCCTTCGTAGTTTTCTGTTTTTGCTTAATCTGCGTTTTACACCCTCCCTGCTGTTTCTTGTCTCCTTCTCTGTTTGGAGCGTTGTGTCCAAATTCTCCTGAGTTTCTACGTTTTCTGAGTCCTCGGCTGTCAATTCTGACTCTCTCTGTTATCAACGCATTCTCCTCTTTCTCATGATTATCTAAGATTTCTTCGTTGTCTCCTGCTGTTGCTTAATTTCTGCGTTTTTCGCGTTCCCTGTAGTTTGTCCCGATTCCCTCTGGGTACTGCGTTGTCTCCGCTTCCTCTTGAAATTCTGCGTTCGTTGCGTTTTCTGCTCCCTTTTCTGACTCTCTGTGTTGTCAGGCTTATCTCCCCTTTCTCATTATGCTCTGCGTTTACTTCGTTGTTTTCTGTTTTTCATTAAATCCCGAGTTTTTTGCCTTTTCTGTTGTTTGCCTGATACTCTGTGTTTACTGCGTTGTCTCCGAATTCTCCTGAACTTCTGCATTTTCTGCGTTCTCTGGTCTTTCTCCTTACTCTCTCTGTTATCAGCGCTTTCTCCTCTGTCTCATGATGCTCTGCGTTTCCTTCGTAGTTTTCTGTTTTTCCTTAATTTCTGCGATTTACACTCTCCCTGCTGTTTCTTGTCTCCTTCTCTGTTTGGAGCGTTGTGTCCAAATTCTCCTGAATTTCTACGTTCTCTGAGTCCTCGGCTGTCAATTCTGACTCTCTCTGCTATCACCGCATTCTCTTCTTTCTCATGATTATCTAAGATTTCTTCTTTGTCAACTGAGGTTGCTTAATTTCGGCGATTTACGCGTTCACTGCAGTTTATCCCGATTCTCTCTGTGTAATGCTTTGTCTCTGCTTTCTCGTGAATTTTTGCGTTCTTTGCGTTGTCTGCTCCATTTTCTGACTCTCTGTGTTGTCAGCACGTTCTCCACTTTCTCATTATGCTCTGCGTTTACTTCGTTGTTTTCTGTTTTTCATTAGTACCCGCGTTTTTGCGTTTGCTCTTGTTTGCGCTGATACTCTCTGTTTACTGCGTTGTCTCCGAATTCTCCTGAACTTCTGCATTTTCTGCGTTCTCTGGTCTTTCTCCTTACTCTCTCTGTTATCAGCGCTTTCTCCTCTGTCTCATGATTCTCTGCGTTTCCTTCGTAGTTTTCTGTTTTTGCTTAATTTCTGCGATTTACACTCTCCCTGCTGTTTCTTGTCTCCTCTGTTTGGCGCGTTGTGTCCAAATTCTACTGAATTTCTACGTTTTCTGAGTCCTCGGCTGTCAATTCTGACTCTCTCTGTTATCACCGCATTCTCCTCTTTCTCATGATTATCTAAGATTTCTTTGTTGTCTCCTGAGGTTGCTTAATTTCTGCATTTTACGCGTTCACTGCAGTTTGTCTCCATTCTCCCTGTGTAATGGGTTGTCTCCACTTACTCTTGAATTTCTGCGTTCGTTGCGTTGTCTGCTCCCTTTTCTGACTCTCTGTGTTGTCAGCGCGTTCTCCACTTTCTCATCATGCTCTGCGTTTACTTCGTTGTTTTCTGTATTTCATTAATTCCCGCGTTTTTTGCGTTTTCTGTTGTTTGCGCTGATACTCTCTGTTTACTGCGTTGTGTCAGAATGCTCCTGAACTTCTGCATTTTCTGCGTTCTCTGGTCTTTTTCCTTACTCTCTCTGTTATCAGCACTTTCTCCTCTGTCTCATGATCCTCTGCGTTTCCTTCGTAGTTTTCTGTTTTTCCTTAATTTCTGCGATTTACACTCTCCCTTCTGTTTCTTGTCTCCTTCTCTGTTTGGAGCGTTGTGTCCAAATTCTCCTGAATTTCTACGTTTTCTGAGTCCTTGGCTGTCAAATCTGACTCTCTATGCTATCACCGCATTCTCTTCTTTCTCATGATTATCTAAGATTTCTTCTTTGTCAACTGAGGTTGCTTAATTTCGGCGATTTACGCGTTCACTGCAGTTTGTCCCGATTCTCTCTGTGTAATGCGTTGTCTCTGCTTTCTCGTGAATTTTTGCGTTCTTTGCGTTGTCTGCTCCATTTTCTGACTCTCTGTGTTGTCAGCACGTTCTCCACTTTCTCATTATGCTCTGCGTTTACTTCGTTGTTTTCTGTTTTTCATTAATACCCGCGTTTTTGCGTTTTCTCTTGTTTGCGCTGATACTCTCTGTTTACTGCGTTGTCTCCGAATTCTCCTGAACTTCTGCATTTTCTGCGTTCTCTGGTCTTTCTCCTTAGTCTCTTTGTTATCAGCGCTTTCTCCTCTTCTCATGATGCTCTGCGTATCCTTCGTAGTTTTCTGTTTTTGCTTAATCTGCGTTTTACACTCTCCCTGCTGTTTCTTGTCTCCTTCTCTGTTTGGAGCATTGTGTCCAAATTCTCCTAAATTTCTACGTTTTCTGAGTCCTCGGCTGTCAATTCTGACTCTCTCTGTTATCACCGCAGTCTCCTCTTTCTCTTGATTATCTGTGATTTCTTCTTTGTTTCCTGCCGTTGCTTAATTTCTGCGTTGTACGCGTCCTCTGCATTTTGTCCCGATTCTCTCTGTGTAATGCGTTGTCTCTGCTTTCTCGTGAATTTCTGCATTCTTTGCGTTGTCTGCTACATTTTCTGACTCTCTGTGTTGTCAGCGCGTTCTCCACTTTCTCATTATGCTCTGCGTTTCCTTCGTAGTTTTCTGTTTTTGCTTAATCTGCGTTTTACACCCTCCCTGCTGTTTCTTGTCTCCTTCTCTGTTTGGAGCGTTGTGTCCAAATTCTACTGAATTTCTAGGTTTTCTGAGTCCTCGGCTGTCAATTCTGACTCTCTCTGTTATCACCGCATTCTCCTCTTTCTCATGATTATCTAAGATTTCTTTGTTGTCTCCTGAGGTTGCTTAAGTTCTGCATTTTACGCGTTCACTGCAGTTTGTCTCCATTCTCCCTGTGTAATGGGTTGTCTCCACTTTCTCATGAATTTCTGCGTTCTTTGCGTTGTCTGCTCCTTTTTCTGACTCTCTGTGTTGTCAGTGCTTTCTCCTCTGTCTCATGATGCTCTGCGTTTACTTCGTTGTTTTCTGTATTTCATTAATTCCCGCGTTTTTTGCGTGTTCTGTTGTTTGCGCTGATACTCTCTGTTTACTGCGTTGTGTCAGAATTCTTCTGAACTTCTGCATTTTCTGCGTTCTCTGGTCTTTCTACTTACTCTCTCTGTTATCAGCGCTTTCTCCTCTGTCTCATGATCCACTGCGTTTCCTTCGTAGTTTTCTGTTTTTCCTTAATTTCTGCGATTTACACTCTCCCTTCTGTTTCTTGTCTCCTTCTCTGTTTGGAGCGTTGTGTCCAAATTCTCCTGAATTTCTACGTTTTCTGAGTCCTTGGCTGTCAATTCTGACTCTCTCTGCTATCACCGCATTCTCTTCTTTCTCATGATTATCTAAGATTTCTTCTTTGTCAACTGAGGTTGCTTAATTTCGGCGATTTACGCGTTCACTGCAGTTTGTCCCGATTCTCTCTGTGTAATGCGTTGTCTCTGCTTTCTCGTGAATTTTTGCGTTCTTTGCGTTGTCCGCTCCTTTTTCTGACTCTCTGTGTTGTCAGTGCTTTCTCCTCTGTCTCATGATGCTCTGCGTTTTCTTCGTTGTTTTCTGTATTTCCTTAATTGCCGCGTTTTTTGCGTGTTCTGTTGTTTGCGCTCATACTCTCTGTTTACTGCGTTGTCTCCGAATTCTCCTGAACTTCTGCGTTTTCTGCGTTCTCTGGTCTTTCTCCTTATTCTCTCTGTTATCAGCGCTTTCTCCTCTGTGTCATGATTCTCTGCGTTTCCTTCGTAGTTTTCTGTTTTTGCTTAATTTCTGCGATTTACACTCTACCTGCTGTTTCTTCTCTCCTTCTCTGTTTGGAGCGTTGTGTCCAAATTCTCCTGAATTTCTACGTTTTCTGAGTCCTCGGCTGTCAATTGTGACTCTCTCTGTTATCACCGCATTCTCCTCTTTCTCATGATTATCTAAGATTTCTTTGTTGTCTCCTGAGGTTGCTTAAGTTCTGCATTTTACGCGTTCACTGCAGTTTGTCTCCATTCTCCCTGTGTAATAGGTTGTCTCCACTTTCTCATGAATTTCTGCGTTGTTTGCGTTGTCTGCTCCCTTTTCTGACTCTCTGTGTTGTCAGCGCGTTCTCCACTTTCTCATCATGCTCTGCGTTTACTTCGTTGTTTTCTGTTTTTCCTTAATTGCCGCGTTTTTTGCGTGTTCTCTTGTTTGCGCTGATACTCTCTGTTAACTGCGTTGTCTCCGAATTCTCCTGAACTTCTGCATTTTCTGCGTTCTCTGGTCTTTCTCCTTACTCTCTCTGTTATCAGCGCATTCTCCTCTGTATCATGATTCTCTGCGTTTCCTTCCTAGTTTTCTGTTTTTGCTTAATTTCTGCGTTTTACACTCTCACTGCTGTTTCTTGTCTCCTTCTCTGTTTGGAGCGTTGTGTCCAAATTCTCCTGAATTTCTACGTTTTCTGAGTCCTCGGCTGTCAATTCTGACTCTCTCTGTTATCACCGCATTCTCCTCTTTCTCATGATTATCTAAGATTTCTTTGTTGTCTCATGAGGTTGCTTAATTTCTGCATTTTACGCCTTCACTGCAGTTTGTCTCCATTCTCCCTGTGTAATGGGTTGTCTCCACTTTCTCATGAATTTCTGCGTTCTTTGCGTTTTCTGCTCCCTTTTCTGACTCTCTGTGTTGTCAGCGTGTTCTCCACTTTCTCATTATGCTCTGCGTTTACTTCGTTGTTTTCTGTTTTTCATTAATTACCGCGTTTTTGCGTTTTCTGTTGTTTGCGCTGATACTCTCTGTTTACTGCGTTGTCTTCGAATTCTCCTGAACTTCTGCATTTTCCGCGTTCTCTGGTCTTTCTCCTTACTCTCTCTGTTATCAGCGCTTTCTCCTCTGTCTCATGATTCTCTGCGTTTCCTTCGTAGTTTTCTGTTTTTGCTTAATTTCTGCGACTTACACTCTCCCTGCTGTTTCTTGTCTCCTTCTCTGTTTGGAGCGTTGTGTCCAAATTCTCCTGAATTTCTACGTTTTCTGAGTCCTCGGCTGTCAATTCTGACTCTCTCTGCTATCACCGCATTCTCTTCTGTCTCATGATTATCTAAGATTTCTTCGTTGTCTCCTGCTGTTGCTTAATTTCTGCATTTTTCGCGTTCCCTGGAGTTTGTCCAGATTCCCTCTGTGTCCTGCGTTGTCTCCGCTACCTCTTGAATTTCTGCGTTCGTTGCGTTTTCTGCTCCCTTTTCTGACTCTCTGTGTTGTCAGCCTTTTGTCCACTTTCTCATTATGCTCTGCGTTTACTTCGTTGTTTTCTGTTTTTCATTAATTCCCGCGTTTTTTGCGTTTTCTGTTGTTTGCCCTGATACTCTCTGTTTACTCCCTTGTCTCCGAATTCTCCTGAACTTCTGCATTTTCTGCGTTCTCTGGTCTTTCTCCTTACTCTCTCTGTTATCAGCGCTTTCTCCTCTTCTCATGATGCTCTGCGTATCCTTCGTAGTTTTCTGTTTTTGCTTAATCTGCGTTTTACACTCTCCCTGCTGTTTCTTGTCTCCTTCTCTCTTTGGAGCGTTGTGTCCAAATTATCCTCAATTTCTACGTTTTCTGAGTCCTAGGCTGTCAATTCTGACTCTCTCTGTTATCACCGCATTCTCCTCTTTCTCATGATTATCTAAGATTTCTTTGTTGTCTCCTGAGGTTGCTTAATTTCTGCATTTTACGCCTTCACTGCAGTTTGTCTCCATTCTCCCTGTGTAATGGGTTGTCTCCACTTTCTCATGAATTTCTGCGTTCTTTGCGTTTTCTGCTCCCTTTTCTGACTCTCTGTGTTGTCAGCGCGTTCTCCACTTTCTCATTATGCTCTGCGTTTACTTCGTTATTTTCTGTATTTCATTAATTCCCACGTTTTTTGCGTTTTCTGTTGTTTGCGCTGATACTCTCTGTTTACTGCGTTGTCTCAGAATTCTCCTGAACTTCTGCATTTTCTGCGTTCTCTGGTCTTTCTCCTTACTCTCTCTGTTATCAGCGCTTTCTCCTCTGTCTCATGATGCTCTGCGTTTCCTTCGTAATTTTCTGTTTTTTCCTTAATTTCTGCGATTTACACTCTCCCTGCTGTTTCTTGTCTCCTTCTCTGTTTGGAGCGTTGTGTCCAAATTCTCCTGAATTTCTACGTTTTCAGAGTCCTCGGCTGTCAATTCTGACTCTCTCTGCTATCAACGCATTCTCCTCTTTCTCTTGATTATCTATGATTTCTTCTTTGTCTCCTGCTGTTGCTTAATTTCTGCGTTTTACGCATTCTCTGCATTTTGTCCCGATTCTCTCTGTGTAATGCGTTGTCTCTGCATTCTCGTGAATTTCTGCGTTGTTTGCGTTGTCTGCTCCCTTTTCTGACTCTCTGTGTTGTCAGCGCGTTCTCCACTTTCTCATCATGCTCTGCGTTTACTTCGTTGTTTTCTGTATTTCATTAATTCCCGCGTTTTTTGCGTTTTCTGTTGTTTGCGCTGATACTCTCTGTTTACTGCGTTGTGTCAGAATGCTCCTGAACTTCTGCATTTTCTGCGTTCTCTGGTCTTTTTCCTTACTCTCTCTGTTATCAGCACTTTCTCCTCTGTCTCATGATCCTCTGCGTATCCTTCGTAGTTTTCTGTTTTTGCTTAATCTGCGTTTTACACCCTCCCTGCTGTTTCTTGTCTCCTTCTCTGTTTGGAGCGTTGTGTCCAAATTCTCCTGAGTTTCTACGTTTTCTGAGTCCTCGGCTGTCAAATCTGACTCTCTCTGTTATCAACGCATTCTCCTCTTTCTCATGATTATCTAAGATTTCTTCGTTGTCTCCTGCTGTTGCTTAATCTGCGTTTTTCGCGTTCCCTGCAGTTTGTCCCGATTTCCTCTGGGTACTGCGTTGTCTCCGCTTCCTCTTGAAATTCTGCGTTCGTTGCGTTTTCTGCTCCCTTTTCTGACTCTCTGTGTTGTCAGGCTTTTCTCCCCTTTCTCATTATGCTCTGCGTTTACTTCGTTGTTTTCTGTTTTTCATTAAGTCCCGCGTTTTTGCGTTTTCTCCTGTTTGCGCTGATACTCTCTGTTTACTGCGTTGTCTTCGAATTCTCCTAAACTTCTGCATTTTCTGCGTTCTCTGGTCTTTCTCCTTATTCTCTCTGTTATCAGCGCTTTCTCCTCTGTCTCATGATTCTCTGCGTTTCCTTCGTAGTTTTCTGTTTTTCCTTAATTTCTGCGATTTACACTCTCCCTGCTGTTTCTTGTCTCCTTCTCTGTTTGGAGCGTTGTGTCCAAATTATCCTCAATTTCTAGGTTTTCTGAGTCCTCGGCTGTCAATTCTGACTCTCTCTGTTATCACCGCATTCTCCTCTTTCTCATGATTACCTAAGATTTCTTTGTTGTCTCCTGAGGTTGCTTAATTTCTGCATTTTACGCGTTCACTGCAGTTTGTCTCCATTTTCCCTGTGTAATGGGTTGTCTCCACTTTGTCATGAATTTCTGCGTTCTTTGCATTGTCTGCTCCCTTTTCTGACTCTCTGTGTTGTCAGCGCGTTCTCCACTTTCTCATTATGCTCTGCGTTTACTTCGTTGTTTTCTGTATTTCATTAATTCCCGCGTTTTTTGCGTTTTCTGTTGTTTGCGCTGATACTCTCTGTTTACTGCGTTGTCTCAGAATTCTCCTGAACTTCTGCATTTTCTGCGTTCTCTGGTCTTTCTCCTTACTCTCTCTGTTATCAGCTCTTTCTCCTCTGTCTCATGATGCTCTACGTTTCCTTCGTAGTTTTCTGTTTTTTCCTTAATTTCTGCGATTTACACTCTCCCTGCTGTTTCTTGTGTCCTTCTCTGTTTGGAGCGTTGTGTCCAAATTCTCCTTAATTTCTACGTTTTCAGAGTCCTCGGCTGTCAATTCTGACTCTCTCTGCTATCCACGCATTCTCCTCTTTCTCTTGATTATCTATGATTTCTTCTTTGTCTCCTGCTGTTGCTTAATTTCTGCGTTTTACGCGTTAACTGCAGTTTGTCTCCATTCTCCCTGTGTAATGGTTTGTCTCAACTTTCTCATGAATTTCTGCATTCTTTGCGTAGTCTGCTCCTTTTTCTGACTCTCTGTGTTGTCAGCGCATTCTCCACTTTCTCATTATGCTCTGTGGTTACTTCGTTGTTTTCTGTTTTTCCTTAATTGCCGCGTTTTTTGCGTTTTCTGTTGTTTGCGCTGATACTCTCTGTTTACTGCGTTGTCTCCGAATTCTCGTGAACTTCTGCATTTTCTGCGTTCCCTGGTCTTTCTCCTTACTCTCTCTGTTATCAGCGCTTTCTCCTCTGTCTCATGATTCTCTGCGTTACCTTCGTAGTTTTCTGTTTTTGCTTTATTTCTGCGATTTACACTCTCCCTGCTGTTTCTTGTCTCCTTCTCTGTTTGGAGCGTTGTGTCCAAATTCTCCTGAGTTTCTACGTTTTCTGAGTCCTCGGCTGTCAATTCTGACTCTCTCTGCTATCACCGCATTCTCTTCTTTCTCATGATTATCTAAGATTTCTTCTTTGTCAACTGAGGTTGCTTAATTTCGGCGATTTACGCGTTCACGGCAGTTTGTCCCGATTCTCTCTGTGTAATGCGTTGTCTCTGCTTTCTCGTGAATTTTTGCGGTCTTTGCGTTGTCTGCTCCATTTTCTGACACTCTGTGTTGTCAGCGCGTTATCCACTTTCTCATTATGCTCTGCGTTTACTTCGTTTTTTTTTGTTTTTCATTAATTCCCACGTTTTTGCGTTTTCTCTTGTTTGCGCTGATACTCTCTGTTTACTGCATTGTCTTCGAATTCTCCTGAACTTCTGCATTTTCTGCGTTCTCTGGTCTTTCTCCTTACTCTCTCTGTTATCAGCGCTCTCTCCTCTGTCTCATGATTCTCTGCGTTTCCTTCGTAGTTTTCTGTTTTTGCTTAATTTCTGCGATTTACACTCTCCCTGCTGTTTCTTGTCTCCTTCTCTCTTTGGAGCGTTGTGTCCAAATTCTCCTGAATTTCTACGTTTTCTGAGTCCTCGGCTGTCAATTCTGACTCTCTCTGTTATCACCGCATTCTCCTCTTTCTCATGATTACCTAAGATTTCTTTGTTGTCTCCTGAGGTTGCTTAATTTCTGCATTTTACGCGTTCACTGCAGTTTGTCTCCATTCTCCCTGTGTAATGGTTTGTCTCCACTTTCTCATGAATTTCTGCGTTCTTTGCGTTGTCTGCTCCTTTTTCTGACTCTCTGTGTTGTCAGCGCGTTCTCCAGTTTCTCATTATGCTCTGCGTTTACTTCGTTGTTTTCTGTTTTTCCTTAATTGCCGCGTTTTTTGCGTTTTCTTTTGTTTGCGCTGATACTCTCTGTTTACTGCGTTGTCTCCGAATTCTCCTGAACTTCTGCATTTTCTGAGTTCCCTGGTCTTTCCCCTTACTCTCTCTGTTATCAGTGCTTTCTCCTCTGTCTCATGATGCTCTGCGTTTCCTTCGTAGTTTTCTGTTTTTCCTTAATTTCTGCGATTTACACTCTCCCTGCTGTTTCTTGTCTCCTTCTCTGTTTGGAGCGTTGTGTCCAAATTCTCCTGAATTTCTACGTTTTCTGAGTCCTCGGCTGTCAATTCTGACTCTCCCTGTTATCAACGCATTCTCCTCTTTCTCTTGATTATCTATGATTTCTTCTTTGTCTCCTGCTGTTGCTTAATTTCTGCGTTTTACGCGTTCTCTGCATTTTGTCCCGATTCTCTCTGTGTAATGCGTTGTGTCTGCTTTCTCGTGAATTTCTCCGTTCTTTGGGTTGTCTGCTACATTTTCTGACTCTCTGTGTTGTCAGCGCGTTCTCCACTTTCTAATTATGCTCTGCGTTGACTAAGTTTTTTTCTGTTTTTCATTAATTCCCGCGTTTTTGCGTTTTCTGTTGTTTGCGCTGATACTCTCTGTTTACTGCGTTGTCTTCGAATTCTCCTGACTTCTGCATTTTCTGCGTTCTCTGGTCTTTCTCCTTACTCTCTCTGTTATCAGCGCTCTCTCCTCTGTCTCATGATTCTCTGCGTTTCCTTCGTAGTTTTCTGTTTTTGCTTAATTTCTGCGATTTACACTCTCCCTGCTCTTTCTGTCTCCTTCTCTGTTTGGAGCGTTGTGTCCAAATTCTCCTGAATTTCTACGTTTTCTGAGTCCTCGGCTGTCAATTCTGACTCTCTCTGTTATCACCGCATTCTCCTCTTTCTCATGATTACCTAAGATTTTCTTTGTTGTCTCCTGAGGTTGCTTAATTTCTGCATTTTACGCGTTCACTGCAGTTTTTCTCCATTCTCCCTGTGTAATGGTTTGTCTCCACTTTCTCATGAATTTCTGCGTTCTTTGCGTTGTCTGCTCCTTTTTCTGACTCTCTGTGTTGTCAGCGCGTTCTCCACTTTCTCATTATGCTCTGCGTTTACTTCGTTGTTTTCTGTTTTTCCTGAATTGCCGCGTTTTTTGCGTTTTCTGTTGTTTGCGCTGATACTCTCTGTTTACTGCGTTGTCTCCGAATTCTCCTGAACTTCTGCATTTTCTGAGTTCCCTGGTCTTTCCCCTTACTCTCTCTGTTATCAGTGCTTTCTCCTCTGTCTCATGATGCTCTGCGTTTCCTTCGTAGTTTTCTGTTTTTCCTTAATTCTGCGATTTACACTCTCCCTGCTGTTTCTTGTCTCCTTCTCTGTTTGGAGCGTTGTGTCCAAATTCTCCTGAATTTCTACGTTTTCTGAGTCCTCGGCTGTCAATTCTGACTCTCCCTGTTATCAACGCATTCTCCTCTTTCTCATGATTATCTAAGATTTCTTCGTTGTCTCCTGCTGTTGCTTAATTTCTGCATTTTTCGCGTTCCCTGCAATGTGTCCAGATTCCCTCTGTGTCCTGCGTTGTCTCCGCTACCTCTTGAATTTCTGCGTTCGTTGCGTTTTCTGCTCCCTTTTCTGACTCTCTGTGTTGTCAGCCTTTTGTCCACTTTCTCATTATGCTCTGCGTTTCCTTCGTTGTTTTCTGTTTTTCATTAATTCCCGCGTTTTTGCGTTTTCCTGTTGTTTGCCCTGATACTCTCTATTTACTGCCTTGTCTCCGAATTCTCCTGAACTTCTGCATTTTCTGCGTTCTCTGGTCTTTCTCCTTACTGTCTCTGTTATCAGCGCTTTCTCCTGTTCTCATGATGCTCTGCGTATCCTTCGTAGTTTTCTGTTTTTGCTTAATCTGCCTTTTACGCTCTCCCTGCTGTTTCTTGTCGCCTTCTCTGTATGTAGCGTTGTGTCCAAATTCTCCTCAATTTCTACGTTTTCTGAGTCCTCGGCTGTCAATTCTGACTCTCTCTGTTATCACCGCATTCTCCTCTTTCTCATGATTATCTAAGATTTCTTTGTTGTCTCCTGAGGTTGCTTAATTTCTGCATTTTACGCCTTCACTGCAGTTTGTCTCCATTCTTCCTGTGTAATGGGTTGTCTCCACTTTGTCATGAATTTCTGCGTTCTTTGCGTTTTCTGCTCCCTTTTCTGACTCTCTGTGTTGTCAGCGCGTTCTCCACTTTCTCATCATGCTCTGCGTTTACTTCGTTGTTTTCTGTATTTCATTAATTCCCGCGTTTTTTGCGTTTTCTGTTGTTTGCGCTGATACTCTCTGTTTACTGCGTTGTCTCAGAATTCTCATGAACTTCTGCATTTTCTGCGTTCTCTGTTCTTCTCCTTACTCTCTCTGTTATCAGCGCTTTCTCCTCTGTCTCATGATGCTCTGCGTTTCCTTCGTAGTTTTCTGTTTTTTCCTTAATTTCTGCGATTTACACTCTCCCTGCTGTTTCTTGTCTCCTTCTCTGTTTGGAGCGTTGTGTCCAAATTCTCCTGAATTTCTACGTTTTCAGAGTCCTCGGCTGTCAATTCTGACTCTCTCTGCTATCAACGCATTCTCCTCTTTCTCTTGATTATCTATGATTTCTTCTTTGTCTCCTGCTGTTGCTTAATTTCTGCGTTTTACGCGTTCTCTGCATTTTGTCCCGATTCTCTCTGTGTAATGCGTTGTGTCTGCTTTCTCGTGAATTTCTCCGTTCTTTGCGTTGTCTGCTACATTTTCTGACTCTCTGTGTTGTCAGCACGTTCTCCACTTTCTAATTATGCTCTGCGTTTACTTCGTTTTTTTCTGTTTTTCATTAATTCCCGCGTTTTTGCGTTTTCTGTTGTTTGCGCTGATACTCTCTGTTTACTGCGTTGTCTTCGAATTCTCCTGACTTCTGCATTTTCTGCGTTCTCTGTTCTTTCTCCTTACTCTCTCCGTTATCAGCGCTTTCTCCTCTGTCTCATGATTCTCTGCGTTTCCTTCGTAGTTTTCTGTTTTTGCTTAATTTCTGCGATTTACACTCTCCCTGCTGTTTCTTGTCTCCTTCTCTGTTTGGAGCGTTGTGTCCAAATTCTCCTGAATTTCTACGTTTTCTGAGTCCTCGGCTGTCAATTCTGACTCTCTCTGTTATCACCGCATTCTCCTCTTTCTCATGATTATCTGAGATTCCTTCGTTGTCTCCTGAGGTTGGTTAATTTCTGCATTTTACGCCTTCACTGCAGTTTGTCTCCATTCTCCCTGTGTAATGGGTTGTCTCCACTTTCTCATGAATTTCTGCGTTCTTTGCGTTGTCTGCTCCCTTTTCTGACTCTCTGTGTTGTCAGCGCGTTCTCCACTTTCTCATTATGCTCTGCGTTTACTTCGTTGTTTTCTGTATTTCATTAATTACCGCGTTTTTTGCGTTTTCTGTTGTTTGCGCTGATACTCTCTGTTTACTGCGTTGTCTCAGAATTCTGCTGAACTTCTGCATTTTCTGCGTTGTCTGGTCTTTCTCCTTACTCTCTCTGTTATCAGCGCTTTCTCCTCTGTCTCATGATTCTCTGCGTTTCCTTCGTAGTTTTCTGTTTTTGCTTAATTTCTGCGTTTTACACTCTCCCTGCTGTTTCTTGTCTCCTTCTCTGTTTGGAGAGTTGTGTCCAAATTCTCCTGAATTTCTACGTTTTCTGAGTCCTCGGCTGTCAATTCTGACTCTCTCTGTTATCACCGCATTCTCCTCTTTCTCATGATTATCTAAGATTTCTTTGTTGTCTCCTGAGGTTGCTTAATTTCTGCATTTTACGCGTTCACTGCAGTTTGTCTCCATTCTCCCTGTGTAATGGGTTGTCTCCACTTTCTCATGAATTTCTCCGTTCTTTGCGTTGTCTGCTCCTTTTTCTGACTCTCTGTGTTGTCAGCGCTTTCTCCTCTGTCTCATGATTCTCTGCGTTTCCTTCGTAGTTTTCTGTTTTTGCTTAATTTCTGCGATTTACACTCTCCCTGCTGTTTCTTGTCTCCTTCTCTGTTTGGAGCGTTGTGTCCAAATTCTCCTGAATTTCTACGTTTTCTGAGTCCTCGGCTGTCAATTCTGACTCTCCCTGTTATCAATGCAGTCTCCTCTTTCTCTTGATTATCTAAGATTTCTTCGTTGTCTCCTGCTGTTGCTTAATTTCTGCATTTTTCGCGTTCCCTGCAGTTTGTCCAGATTCCCTTTGTGTCCTGCGTTGTCTCCGCTACCTCTTGAATTTCTGCGTTCGTTTCGTTTTCTGCTCCCTTTTCTGACTCTCTGTGTTGTCAGCCTTTTGTCCACTTTCTCATAATGCTCTGCGTTTCCTTCGTTGTTTTCTGTTTTTCATTAATTCCCGCGTTTTTTTGCGTTTTCTGTTGTTTGCCCTGATGCTCTCTGTTTACTGCCTTGTCTCCGAATTCTCCTGAACTTCTGCATTTTCTGCGTTCTCTGGTCTTTCTCCTTACTCTCTCTGTTATCAGCGCTTTCTCCACTTCTCATGATGCTCTGCGTATCCTTCGTAGTTTTCTGTTTTTGCTTAATTTCTGCGATTTACACTCTCCCTGCTGTTTCTTGTCTCCTTCTCTGTTTGGAGCGTTGTGTCCAAATTCTCCTGAATTTCTACGTTTTCTGAGTCCTCGGCTGTCAATTCTGACTCTCTCTGTTATCACCGCATTCTCCTCTTCCTCATGATTATCTAAGATTTCTTTTTTGTCTCCTGAGGTTGCTTAATTTCTGCATTTTACGCGTTCACTGCAGTTTGTCTCCATTCTCCCTGTGTAATGGTTTGTCTCCACTTTCTCATGAATTTCTGCGTTCTTTGCGTTGTCTGCTCCTTTTTCTGACTCTCTGTGTTGTCAGCGCATTCTCCACTTTCTCATTATGCTCTGCGGTTACTTCGTTGTTTTCTGTTTTTCCTTAATTGCCGCGTTTTTTGCGTTTTCTGTTGTTTGCGCTGATACTCTCTGTTTACTGCGTTGTCTCCGAATTGTCCTGAACTTCTGCATTTTCTGCGTTCCCTGGTCTTTCTCCTTACT